>CM028129.1:1481421666-1482793333 GCA_016271365.2 Neoceratodus forsteri
GCCTGGTCCGCTGTCACAATGGATAGGTGGGTTCTTGAAGTAGTGGGTCAGGGTCTGCCTCTGGAATTCAAGCAGTACCCTCCTTGCCAAGCCAGCGCACCACAGAAGGACTTGGTTTCCACAGACTTGCTGTCAGCTCTCAGCCGACATAGCCCAGCTCCTCCTCAAGGAGATTGTGGTTCCTGTCTCAGATCCTCCAGAACGCCCAGGGTTTGTCTCCAGGTACTTCCTAGTGCAAAGGTGGACAGGAGGTTGGTGCCCCATTCTAGATCTCCATGACCTGAACAAGTTCCTCCGGTTGCGCACCTTCAGGATGGTAACTCTGTCTCAAATCATACCATCTCTAGAGTGAAACATGTGGTTTTGCTCCCTGGATCTTCAGGACATGTTTTTCCACGTCCCGATCTGTCCGTCTCATCGAAGGTTTTTCTCCTTCCGAACAGAGGGAACCTTCTACGAGTTCCAGGCTATGCCATTTGTCCTGTCCTCAGCCCCCAGGGTCTTCACCAAGTGCATTGCAGTGGTAGCAGATTACCTGAGCTGCTGAGGGGTCCGGATCTACCCCTACCTGGATGACTGGCTGATCGCGGGTCCCTCCAGGCTGGAGGTGGAGCGGTCCAGGGACCTGGCCCTCCAGTCCTGCGTTCCCCTTGGCCTCCTGGTCAATGAGGCCAAGTTGGAACTCGTGCCTTTGTGGTGATCAACTTCATCAGGGCGGAACTTGACTCTTTCAGAGCCAGAGTCGGGCTCCCGGTGGACAGGGCTGAGGCTGTCTCCTCCTTTGCCCGATCATTTCAGGTTGAGCAATTGCGCCTGCCAGGACTTCTCGCCTGCTGGGTTACATGGCGGCCTGCGACAGGCGTGGTCTGATAGGCTCGCTGGAGAATCGCTTCCTGTAGTGGGAACTGTCCAGCCAGTGGTCTCAGCACTGGGGTCATTTCGACCAGCTTGTCACTGTTACCCAGAAGATGTGTGACACCCTCCAGTGGTGGTTAGTTCCAGAGTATCTGCAGGAAGGAATCACGTTTGTCCGCTCAGAGTCGACGGTCATCCTGATGGCCGATGCCTCTCTCATGGGCTGGGGTGCCCAACTGGGGGAACACAGAGTCCAGGGGCTCTGGACCCCCGAGGAGTTTGATGCCACATCAACCTGCTGGAGCTCCGAGCAGTTTGCTGGCGCTGACTGCATCGCGCCCGCACATATGGGGTCAAGTGGTCTGGGTCCAGATAGACAACACCATGACCATGTACTACCTGAACAAACAGGGTGGGGCGCACTCTGCCACTGTACAAGGGCGCTTTCCACATGTGGACCCTCATGTGCAGCCAGGAGGACAATCTCCTAGCTGTCTATGTGGCATGGACCTCCAACCAGCTGGCAGACACACTCAGCCATGTGGTCAAGGTGTCTCATGGGTGGTCTCTCCACCCAGAAGTAGTACACAATCTGTTGTCCAGTGGGGCACCCTCAGGTGAACCTGTTTGCCTCCATGGAGATGCAAAGCCAAAGGCTGTTTTGTGCCTTCCCCCATGCAGAGAATGCTGCAGGAGATACCTTCTCTGAGCCCTGGACCCCAGGCCTCTTCTGTGCCTTGCTTCTACTTCCCTTGATTCATAAGATGCTCCTCAAGGCCATGAGGGACAAGGCACAGGTGATCCTGGTGGCTTTGGACTGGCCCCCCTAGTTCTGGTACCCCGATCTCCTCAGCTTCAGCAGCAGGCTCCTGAGGCGTCTTCCTCTCTGCTCAGACCTGCTCTCCATCAGTCAGGGGAAGGTACTCCATCCGGACCTTCAATCCTTGCACCTGACAGCCTGGTTCCTGAGCAGTTAGAGTTCCAGGCTTTGGGTCTCTCCCGGTGATGTCCTCACTGCTGTGGAGGCACCTCTGAAGGAGTCGACCAGGAAATGCTATGCCTTCAAGTGGAAGAGGTTTTCCATTTGATGCCAGGGCAAGGGAATGGACCCCTTGTCCTGTCCAGTGGCTAGCATCCTTGACTACCTATGGTCCCTCTCTCTAAATTGTGCCTTCAGTCGACGACCCTTAAAGTACATCTGACCGCCATCTCTGCTTACCGGGTGCAGGCTGGTCAGCAGTTGGTGGCAGAGGAGAAAGTGGTTTGGTGCCTTTTCAAAGGCCTTGACCACATTTCCCTCTCCGGTGCATGAACCACCACCACTGTGGGACTTCTTGCTGGTTTTGGCAATGCCCATGGGAAAGCCATTTGAACAGATGCACTGGTGTGACACATCTTACCTGTCGTGGAAGGCCGCCTTCCTGGTGGCTGTCATGTCAACCAGAAGGATCAGTGTGCTCCAGGCTCTTTCGGTGGAGTCTCCTTTCCTGGTCTTCCACAGGGACAAGGTTGTCCTGCGCGCCCCAACCTGAAGTTCCTCCTGAAGGTTGTGTCAGTTCCATCTTAATCAGGTGATTAATCTTCTGGTGTACTTCACCAATCACACCTCGGAGGCTGAGCACAGGCTCCATACTTTAGACCTACGGCGAGCGCTTGCCTACTATAAGGAGCGCACAGCTGGAGTTCGGGGAGAGGTTCACCAGTTATTTGTCACCTGCGCTGAAGCCGCACCTGGCAGACCGGCAGCTAAGTGAACAATTGGTAGGGGGATTGTATCCTGCATCAACCTCTGATATAGGTTGGTGGTTAGGGGAGCCTTCCGGAGGGCTAAAGGGCTCATTCCACCCATCATACTGCTGCCTCGGTGGCTGCATCCAGGGACGACCCTATCCAGGAAACCTACAGGGCTGCTACCTGGAGGTCAGCACACACCTTCATTTCTCATTACCACATTGACCTTGAGTCATGCCAGGATGCTGGTTTTGGGGCCTTAGTTCTCCAGTCTCTGTTCCCTAAGTAGGGTGTGTGTGCTTTGCCTCCCTCCTCCCAGAGAACTGCTAGGAGTCTACCAGAAGTGTGGATAGAACATCATATCCACGTTCCTAGAAAAATAGGTTACTTATCTGTAACAGTAGTTCTAGGAGCGGTATATGGTGTTCATCCACACAGACCCACCCGACCTCCTCTGGCTTTGGCACACAACACTGCTTCCAGTGGGCAAGATCTGGCATTAGGAGGAGGAGCCGAGGGAGTTACAACCTGGGTAGGTGAGAGGAGCCAGCTTGAGGATGTTTCCTGCAAGTCTTAAATTAAAAGGCAACTGCCAGAAGTGTGGATGAACATCATATATAACTCTTAGGACTATTGTTACAGGTATTTTTTCGGGGCAGGGCTGCAGCGCTCGGACAGCCACTCAGCTCATATATGGTAGGTACGAGCTGGGCATGTCAAGTTAAAATTTACATGTTTGGCATAAGAAAAACATTTTAAAAACAGTTCATTTAGCTAATCGGGCAGGTAACTTCCTAGAATGAGTTGCCTGCCCGACATCTAAAATTATGTCAGCAGCTCTTTAATTCTCCCATAGAGATTGGCAGCTTTTTGGTTCCAGTATTGATCCTGCTTTGAGGGACCTCCAGGCGTCTAAAATGACCTTGATGTCCCTTCATAACCTTAAACCAAAGCCTTTGGGTCAGGGTTCCTTTGGTTGGCCCTGTGCCTGCCAGGCAGAGGCTATTCAGAGGACCTGGCATTGGCTTCGGTGGACAGGCCTCCTCTCAGACCCCTTTGCCTCCTGGTACCCATGCCAGGGTCATCAAATATGAGGGTTTTTGGCAGTGAGCCTACTGCTCATGGAGTCTTCTGACTTCCTTCCATCTCCCCGACCCCTGCAGGTCAATGTGTCATTGTGGGGAGGCCACATCTCCCACTTCCTTCACAGAGTAGAGGAGATTACAACAGATGCTTAGGTACAAGAGGTTGTTTATCGAGAACACGCCCTAGCACTCCTCTCTGTCCTTCCCGTACATCCTCCCTTAATCTTGCCCTACTGCTGGAGAAGGTTCAATCCCTGCTCTGCCAAAAGGGCCGTAGAGCCTACCTTGATTGCAGAAGTGAGTCAGGACTGCTATTCTTGGTACTTTGTTGTGGCAAAATGGACAGGAGATTTAGGTCCCATCCTGGACCTATGGGGTCTCAATCTGTCTACAGAATGTGAAAAGTTTTGCCTGGTCTCTCTACAGTTCCTGCTTCCCGTGTTGCTACAAGGGGATTGGTTATGTGCCCTTGATATGAAGGACTCGTTCCTCCATATCATGATCTGCAGGTCCCACAGACAGTACCTGCGATTTATTCTCCTGGGCTGTCACTATCAGATTCCTGTATTGCCCTTTGGTTTGTCCTCTGCTTTGTGTGTCTTTGCCAGATGTTCAGAAGTGAGAGCCTTTGCTTTCCCATACCTTGGCGATTGGCTTCTGAAGGCCACATCAAAGACTTGGGCATTCTGGTGACCATGTAGAAAGTCAGTGTTTACTCCATGCTGGCATCTCCAGTATATAGGTACCATTCTGACTGGGTTGGGCTTTTCCTCCCGTGAGCCATGCTACATTGTTGGTTGCTCAGGTTCTGCTGGTGTTTTTCAGCAATTATGGCTCAGCCAGATGTCTCTCACTTCTAACAGGCCTCATGGCTGTTGCTATTCTCACTGTCCTGCTGGCACATCTGCATAAAAGTATTCCACAGTGGTTCCTCTGTGCCCAGTGGGCTCAGTATTTGGATGAACTAGTGTCTAATACACATGACTCCTCCGCTTCATCCTCCCTGCTCTGGTGGTTAAACCACTCCAGCTTGAAACAGGGTTCCCCTTCTCTGTCTGTCTCCTCTTTAGTGATAATGGACACATCCAGTTTTGGGTGAGGTGCCCTCTGGTTGCTTCTCGTGATTCGGGTTGAGTGGGTCCCCCTTAGACACGGTTCTGCACAGCAGCACTCTGGAGATAAGGGTTGTTTTTCGCTACCCTACTTTGGGTTCGCCAGCTGTTGATCTGTATGGGCACCATTTAACTCTGTTTCCCTCTGATGGTTCTGGTCAAGTTGTGGGCCGACCCAGCCACCCTGATTCTGGTTGGCCTATACTGGCCCAGAAAATCTAGTTCCCTCTGCTTCAGCAGTGGCATTGAACCTCCTGGCTTGCTCACTCTACAGCAAGTGGGAATTTGGTCCCAGGAGTAGGGCTCTCTGGTGCATCTGGAACTAAGATCCCTGCACCTCCATGGCTTGCTTCTTCAGATGTGGAACTCCAAAACTTTGGGGTTTCACCAGCAGTTGGAGCTGTTCTGCTGGTGGTTCAGAAGCCATCTGCTAGATACACCTACTTGCAACAATGGAAACGTTTTATGATATGGTGTTCTGGCCAACAGCTGGACCCCTTTATCTGTCCAGTCAGTCCATTTATGGACTACCTCCTGTCCCTTATGGATGCAGACCTCGGGTATTCTTTGATCACGTTTCACCTGGCTACTGTATTGGTTTGTCATGCCTTCACTGACAGCATAATGGTGGCCCAACTTGAGTTTTGCAGGTTTCTCAAAGTAATCTATTTTGCCCCGGTCCACGCTCCGGTTCCAGTTTCAGGCTTTAATCTGGTTGTGGAGTCCCCTACTGTGCCTCACTTCAGTCCTGCTGCTACTTATGAGCTGCGTTTCTTCTCTTGGAAGAAATTTTTCCTCATGGTTATGATGTGTGTGTGAAACCTTTTCTGAATTACAGACTCTGGTTATGGAGACCCCTTACCTTGTTTTTCAGATGATTGGGTTGCTTGTCCCAGTCCTAATTTTCTGATGGTGCGTTTCTGAGCAAACACTATATCAGACTATTGACATAGAAACATAGACTTTGATGGCAAATAAGGACCACTTGGCCCACCTAGTCTGCCCATTTCCTACCTGTTGGATAAGCTGCATAATCCTAGTTAACCAACAGCCAACTTCTTCCTACTCCCAGCAGAATTGACATGTCTGTCCATGCATTCTTGGATTCTCCCACTGTTTTGACCCCACAGCTTCTTCAGGAGGCTGTTCCATGTGTCCACCACACTCTCTGTGAAAAAATACTTCATCACATTGCCCTGAGCACTTCCCCTCTATCTTCAAATTGTGTCCCTTGTTCTTGCACATCTTTTTCTGAAAGATGCTACCCTCTTGGACCTTGCTGATTCCCTTGAGGTACTTGAAAGTTTCTGTCGTCCCCCCTCTCCCTCCTTTCCTCAAGGGTATACATATTAAGCTCCTTCAGTCTCTCTTTGTATGGCTTCTGTTGCAGACCCTGTACCGTTTTAGTTGCCCTCCTGTGGACTGCCTCCATCTTGTCCAAGTCCCTGCGAAGATGAGATCTCCAGAACTACACACAGTACTCCAGATGGGGTCTCACCAACTGTCTGTACAGAGGAATAACAACTTTCTGTTTCTGTTTTCTGGTTTACTTTTTGGCGTCCCCAGATAGTGGGGAACATTGTCTGCACATGTTTGATGTGCATCGTATGTTGCATTGGTACTTTGATTGTACGGAATCCTCCCAGCTATTGGTGACTTTCACCCCAGGATGGCGGGCTCTCCTTTTTCTAAACAGGGCCTTTCAAATGGTTGGCCTGCTGCATTACTTCTAGGTTATCAGAAGTACAGTAAGCAGCTTCCTGCTGCTGTCCATACATCTCCACCCATGCAGTGGCTACTTCTGTGGCTTGTTTTCGGTGTGTCTACTGTTAACAGCTGTGTTGTTGCCACATATAGTACTGGGTTCCTGTCAGTACCATTTGCTCTCTTCTTGTTCTTGCCTTATTACTGGTTTCAGGAATATTGAGTTAAATCCATGTCCTCTCCACCCTCTCACAACCTGGTTCACCAAGAAGGGCCTAAAAAAAAAAAAAGCCCACATGAACATTGGAAGCTTCATGACGAAGAAAGACCATCTGGAGGCCTGTGTGGGCACCTACCGACCTGACAGTCTAGGTCTATCTGAAACTTGGTTAAAATCCTCCAATACCTGAGCTCCCGCACCCCTGCCATATCCCTGGGTGTAGTTTTATCCGCATGGATGGAGTCACCCCCGAAAGGGGTGGTGGTGTTATGATCTATTTCAGAGACCATGTAGATGTTTCTTGCCATCCTACTGCATCCCTCCCAACCCTTGTGAACTCCTCCCCATGGTGACTCACTCTTGGAATGGCAAAGAAGCAACACCTAGTGTGTGTTTATAACCCCCTAAGGAATGGCCTGTAGGGCCTTACTGTACTGGTAGACTATCTAACCACATTCTCCAGCTCATAGTTTTGGGAGATTTAAATCTTGACTGGCTGGGCACCAAGTCTAAATCTCTGGAAACTGTCATAAAGAAGATGAACGTTTCTCAGCTCATTACTGCCAGTACCAGGCTCTCGGCTGGGGCTTCTGAACAATTCCTCCTTGACTGATACCTCACTTAACAGGAGTGATAAGATCACCCTGGGCGGCACCCTCCCGGATGCCATCTTGGATCGCTCTCCACCTTTGTAGTCTGGCAGTCCTCTTCCCCAGACTACTCTACTTCCCAGGATTCCTCGAAACTGGACATGCTGGATTTCAGCATGACCTGGAAACAATAGATTGGTCTTGCCTTAACTCAGTGTCCTGTGTAAATTCCACTCTAACCCAATTTCTTGCCATCTTCACCAAAATACAGCAAAAACACACATCTGTCACCAAGTGTAAGGTACGGGGCTTCACCACAGCTTGGCTGTCCAGTGACCTTCTTGTCCAAATGAAAAAAAGAGACAAACTGTGGGTCCGGTTTAGACAGACTGGTCTGGTTTCTGATTGGGTGGAATATCATGGATGGTGAAATATCAGTAAGTCAGGAGTGGACTCAAGTAGGAGTGCCCATTGTGGAAACAAATTCTCAGCTCCTGCTGCTAACCCACACAAATTATGGTCCGGTATATAAGGCCTCTTGGGCACAAAATAAAATTACCCCTTGTCTGATACTGTCATTGATGGCATAAATTGCAATAACCAAGCCAGAATTGTTGATGCCCTCAATGCCAAATTGTTTTATCTCGGCATTCAAGGCAAGTCTTGGCATGGCCCAGGGTCCTCAGTCTTGGCTGCTGCCTTCTCAGCTACCCCTGGCCCCTCCCCCACTCTTTCTACCTCCAGTCCAATGAGAGTGGCTAAGATCAAGAATCTCTTGTGGATAAAAATTTGGGGTATGATGGCCTTGACCCAAAAATGCTGAATCTAGCAACCCCCTATATAGCACTCCCCATCATGAGAATCCTGAATCTTTCCCTCTCATTCGGTGTTGTCCCTGATGTCTGGAAGGTTGCCAGAGTTACCCCTGTTTTCAAAGCAGATGATCCCAAAAACTGTTGACCCATAGCCATCTTCTCAGTCCTCTCGAAGATCCTTGAGAGGAGTGTAGTATCTCAGCTGTCTGACTACATCTCCAAGTATAATCTTCCATCCCTTGCACAGCACAAGTTCAAGAAAAATCATGGCAGCTCAACAGCCTTAGCCAAACTAATGAATGGCATCAACCTAGCCATGGATACTGTTTCTAACTGGAGCTGTATTCATTGATCTCACAAAGGCGTTCAGCCTAGTAAATCACTCTCTCACTCCTCTGGAAAAAAGTGGTGTACCCTGGTGTTGCCCCTCTGTGCCATTTCCTAGTTTGCCAACTATTTAATTGGTAGAAAACAAGGGATTTTGTCCTCCGCTACCTCCAGCCTTGCGAACATAACTGTTGGTGTACCACAAGGATCTATTTTGGGCCCACGTCTTTCTCCATCTATATAAAGCCTCTCAGATGTTGCCCCTGCTGCAACTCTGCTGTATGTAGATCACCTTGTCCTCTACCACACTGCTGTTACTGTCCCGTATCTGTAAATCCCTCTCTGATTCCTTTGCTTGGTCCAGTTTTAGTTAACAAACTAGTTGATCTTAAATGGCAAAAGACAAAAACCATGCTGTTGTGCTCAAAACCTGAACTCTGTGCAGTCTCTTTCGGCTTCTCCCTTACCTGTGCTAATGGGTCCCTGTTGGAGGAGGTGAGCAGTTTTAAGTACCTGGGAATCTTACTAGACCAATCTCTTAATTTCCTCTCCCCCCCATGTTATCTCAGTCTGCAAGTGGGAGAATGCTAAACTGAGCATGGCTTTCATGTCAGACACTGCATATCCCCTGCTGTGCACCTGGCCATAGGTAAGTGGGTTCTCTTTCCTGGACTCACTAACCACCTCCTGGCTAGCTTAGGAGCAAATAAAATCATTCTCTCAAATAGCATGCAACAACAATGGCCGCCCCACCAGCGCGCCGTTTGGATTTCCACTTGCAGCGCTGGTGACCCAGGTTCGGGAATGGACCTGGGGAGCCAGAGGGCTGGCCTGTGGGAGAAGGATAGAGCGCCTGCTGGGCGCTGTCCTTCTCTGGGGTCTGGTCGGGTGCGTGTCCAGCACTTAGAGACTCCTGTTGGAGGCTGGAGGTAACGCAAGCTGCCGGCGCCTAGTCCCAGAGGGGAGGGGCGGACACAGGCGTCATTGCACGTCCCCGCCACTGGGGCAGTCCAAGAAATAGCTTGCAGGCTGCCATAGATGACACGCGCCTGGCACTGGGATCTTAATGGCTTCAGTCGCCTCCACCAACCAATCTCAGTTCTTCTGCGCCATCCAGCCCAGAACCCCGCCCTGGGGGGGAAGCCAGTGAGGCATCTCCTTTCCCGTCAGAGATGAGCTGGATCGGGCATTGGCCCCACCCTGAGGGGTAAGTTGGGGGTGGGGGTACCGGTTGGGGGGTGGCTGAGGTGAGGCAGGAGTGTGCAGGATAGAGCCGAAGGTTAGGTGGCCTGTGGGACAAAAAGAGGATAAAATAAAAAAATAGCATGCAACGATGTATGTTGCTTTGTCTTGGCCACCCCTAGACTTACGCACCACTGCCACCTTTAGTCTGGCCTGGCCCTCTGTCACTGGCCAGTGTTCTTTTGCATTACGCCGTTTCCTTGACAAACTCCTGAGGACTGGCTCTGTGTCTTCCCTTACCACATATCTGCAGCACTCTCTTCCCTCTTAGTCACTGAGGTCAGCTGTCTGTCAACCTCTCCTTGAGCAGAGATGTGCCAGCGCCTTGACAAACTGGCTTTTGCAGTCTGTGACCCTAGTTTTTGGAATGCTTTTCCTCCTAATGTACACTGCTCCCCCAGTTACTCACTGTTCTGCAAGGCTCTGACGGTCTCTCTCTACCCTATAGGCCCTTGCTTTTGCCCCTAATTCCATCCAAACTACTGGACCTAGCTTATCGTAGCACTCAAAATGTAAAAAAACAAAAACAAGGCACTGCATCAGCATGTGGTCTAAAAGCAAAACAAAATGGTTATATTAAGTGCACGCTGAAAATAGAGTAAAAAAATCTACATTTCGACCTTAGGTCTTCAGGAAGTATCTAATAGAGAAAAAAACAAAGTTAGTGTAGAGGTGAGGTAAAATGAGGGATGTATATATATGTGGGGAAAGAAAAAAAGGGAGGCTCAGGGAGAAGTGATAAATGGCAAGATTAAGAGAGAATCTATGAAACAAAAAGGTGATGATGGGAAAGATAAAGCATAATAGGAGTGAAAGAGCTAGAGAAGTCCCCAGGTGGGGACTAATTAACAGGGCTTAGTAAGAAGGCTGAAAGGTGACAAATGTGTGGGAAGGAGACAGAAATGGAGACAAATGGTGAAAATGAAAAATAAATTAAATGTGTACAGATATAAACAGGGAAAAGAAGGGGTGGCTCATAAATATTGGTGGAAAATAAGCCCATCGTTTAAACCAGAGGGCTGCTGGGAGCCAAGGCGGATGATCAGCTTGGCTTCCATGTTTTTCCTATGGTCAGAAGCCCTGCTGAAGGATACACACAGAAAGGTCATTGACACTATGGTCCCTGGAGATAAAGTGGGATAACAATGGGTTTAGCAGTGTCACCATTCCTGACTGCTCTGCAATGTTCCCTGAAACGGTCAGCAAGGCGCCTACTAGTCTCTCCGATGTAAATGGCTGTACACTTCCTGCAAATAGCACAATATACCACATTAGTGGAGGTGCATGAGAACTCCTTGGTGATGTGAAAAACCCCTGTAGGCCCTGACTCTCAGTCACACTGGAAATAAATTTGCAGGTGTAGTAGCGAGTCCTGTTGCAAGGTTTGGTACCTGCTAGGGAGGAACTGTTAGGAGTAGGTAGGCTGCTTTTAACCAGGAGATTCTGCAGCTTAGGTGACCGGCTGTAGGAGGCAATAGGTGGTTCTATAAAGGAAGCACCAGTGTTAAGGTCAGTTTGCAAAATGGGAAAGTTACTGGTGATCCTGTGAAGAGAAGGTGTGCTCTGATGGAAAGGAAGTACTAGTGGAATTCGCCGTTGTTCTTGCATGACAGTATCCTTCCTGCGGGGGTCAAGGTTACGGGGCATGTTACTGACCCGGGAGAGTGCTCTGTCCACTGTGCTTTTAGGGTATCCCCTGTTGTTTTAAAAAAAAACTGCCTCTGACCCCCACATACCCCCATTATGAAGGGATTTGCCCCCCCCCCACATCCCCATATTAGATATATATAACATATATAAACACCCTGCACACATTGTTTTTGGGGGAGAGGACCACAGTTGGGGCCCTATGGCTACGCTCACATTGCCGACACGAAGAAATCCCAACTGCCCCCAAGACATTCTAGCCCTAATTGCAATGCCTACATTCTTGAAGCCCTCTGTGCCCTGTTAACTGTATACCGGGAACTGAATCAGTTGGAGGAATGCTTGAGCAGTTGGTTGGCTTCCATAGCTGAATGATTATGATGTCATGTGGTCTCATGTTTGTAGTTTGCATTGAGTAAATCTTATAAACTCCTGCTATCATCCCCAGGTTCAATAAAGTATCAGCAGTGTTGAAGCACAAGTAGAATCGGAACAGGCAGGCAGGCAGGAAAATAATACAAGTTCTAGAAGTAATTGTAACTTTATTTCTGAAGTAGTTTTCTTTTCCTTTTGCTCATTAGAGAGTTTCTATGTGATAATATCGTGCTGAATGCGTGGAACAGCTCTCAGCCTGACAGCTCATATCTATCTCTATCCCCCTCACTCATCATCAGTATTGTGATCTCACTGACAGTGACATCACAGGTGACTGACCCTAGTAGCTACTGAGTTGCTGACCTAAGCAGCAGTTATGTCACAGTCAGTGAGGTCACAATGCTGATGATGTAAGTGGGGGGAGTAGAGATAGCTATGTCAGCAGCCAGGCAGGGTACTCTCCCACACATCACACCAATTAACCAAAGGAAAAAGAAAAAATATCTCCGATATAAAAGGTAATGGCTGGCTGCTTTTAAAAACTAATATTAGTTTTAGGTAGTACACTAGCTCTTTAACAGTTTTTACATTTGTAATGCTACCCATTGGTTTGTTGTGTTTCATTATATTACCTGTCTGCATGGTTCAAAATTTAGTTTATTTCTTGACAGAAGTGAACCTCCTCACAATTTAGAAGTGACAAGACTTTTTTGCATAGGTTACTTACAGACTTTGCAAAAATGTCTGGGTATTAATTTGGCGTGTTGTAATAGAGTATTGAATATTAACCACAGAGCACTGGTCGTAATTATGGCTCTTTTTTGTGCTGCCTTTTCATTGTTCGTGTTAAAAGAGGATATTCTCTTATGTGATAACACAAAAAATGTGTGACATTCAATAACTGTATTGAATATTTGAGTCATATGGAATCCTAATGCTATTTCTGTATGCATTGATGCATGTACTGTGTTTTTAAAATGCAAATATGTATATATATTTATATCTAAGAAAAGGTTTGGAAGTGTGCTAAAATCTTGGTGTTTACAGAAGCTGAATACACTGTGTAGGGATTTCACTTCAACAATATATTCTGCCCTCTGGAACTTGTTAACCTCTCCTATCTAGCCTGCAAGAACTTTTTGCTGCTCCACCAAAATAACTGTTTAAATGATTTTTGTTGTCTACCACCCTCCCTTCACACACACACACACCTTTGCTGCCATTTATAGTTTAGCAGGGAATGGCTGTGCAGTAAAACTACATCCTGCTTTGCCTGCCCACGTAGACTCTGAGAACATGCTGTGTTAGAGTACTTCCACCATGTGTGCACCTACAGTAGCACTGAACTAGTGCTTCCATCCACTGTGATGACACCCTTTCTTCAGTGCATTTACTGTATAGCTAGCAAGTCATTTTAATCAAACTGTTGTCATAAAGTGCAGCCTCAGCCCATGCTGTAGTAATGCAGTTCAGTGCAGTGCACAGTGCTGTTGTGGTGCAGTGATTAATGTAGTTCTGAGGTCCTAGCTGTTAGAGCCAGGAAATGATGCTTGTCAGCTCCTTTTGTCTCGCCTGCAGGCTCCTCTGCTCCCCATGGAGTCTCTCTGCTAGTAATACTGTATTAATCTCTATGGTATTTGTCTCTTTATTTTACAGCAGAAGGCGTACCCCAAGTGTATTACTTTGGACCATGCGGGAAGTATAATGCCATGGTGCTAGAGCTGCTTGGGCCCAGCTTGGAGGACCTCTTTGACCTCTGTGACAGGACATTCTCTCTAAAGACTGTTTTGATGCTAGCCATCCAGCTGGTGAGTGTCATGGTGAAGATGAAGAGAATTCTGTGGTTTGTCTTTTTCCTTATGGTTCGGAGTTGTCATCTCCAGATGAAACAGAGGGGGAGTGTGTGTGGAAACATAGTGATGTCTGCAGAGGTAAGTCAATACGCATTTGTATATATTTTGTGGTTTTTTGGGTTTTGTTTTACAAGGTAAGGGATGGAACAGCTAAAGTAATTGGAATTCTGGCACCATTAGAGGTTTTTGTCCTGAAAGGGGGACATATTACTAATGTATGCCCAGAGAGTAGGACAGTGTGTGATGACACCAGACTATGCAGCTGCTTGGGAGACCGGATTAATGCAAAGGCTAGGTTTTCCTGCCTTGGTAACAGCAGGGCCAAGAGTATCAGAGGTGAACTCTAAAGGTGGGTTTGGGACATTGGCATCCTTACATTCTTTAATAACAAGAAGGCACTCGACATTCAGGTTCACCCATCCCTCTCCATTTAGAAGCAGGGATTAATAAGTACACTGTAAATATGTAGTAATCTATAGGAATTCTCCACCCCTCTACAACCAAGGTACCCTGTAATTCCCATGGTTTGCAAATGTTTGTTCAGACTTGCAAAGGCCTGTACTGTCTTCATATTCACGTGTCTCCACTGGTAGGCAGTGCCGCACTCACCACCTTCTGGGAGTAGATGGGTCTCCTATAGTTGCCCCTAAATTTACTACGTCATGGATACATAGATACTGTTGGCAGATGAAGGCCTATGGTCCACCCAGTCTGCCCATTTGAGCTCATAAGATCACTTTAAGTTTTTCTAGACATCTGTTTCCCTTACCCTGACCTCCAGGATTCCCTTTTGTCTGTCCCATGCATTCTTAAATACCATGATTGTTCCCCCCCACCACAGGCAGGGTGTTCTACTCAATCACCACCCTTTCATTTTGTTATTTTATACTTGATGCCCTCCTATGCATCCCAGCATCCTATTTGCTTTACTTGCCACCTTGTCCCACTGTTTCCCTACCTTGAGGTCATCAGAGATGATAACCCCAAGATCCCTTTCCTGCTTGGTGCAAGCTATATCCTCACCCCCAACTGATATGATGTTCCAGGGTTTTTGTGCCCCATATGCATTATTTTTGCACTTTTTTGCATTAAATTTCAACTGCCAAACCATTGACCATTCTTCAAGCTTCTGCAGATCCCTCCTCATTCTGTCTACCCCTCTGGCGTGTCCACTCTGTTACAGAGCTTCGTGTCGTCAGCAAACAGGGAAGTTCTGCCATCTAGGTCCTGCGCAATGTCACGGATGAAGATTTTGAATAGGACCGGTCCCAGCACTGATCCCTGTGGCACCCCACTGATCACTCTTCCCTCTGTGGAGTGACAGCCATTTATCACCACCCTCTGTGTCCTGCCACCCTCACCAATTACCCACCCCGCCGCGGCTTTAAGCAGTGTTCCAGCATCCTGGTGAAGCACACCAGAACAAAGCGTCTCCGCTAGTAGCTGTAAGTATCACGTAAGACTGAGGTCGTGTTCCCCTCTTTACATGTCACCCCTCACTTTTGATGCACCCCAGCATTCTTCGGTTTTCTTGACAGCAGCTGTATACTTTGACACGCTTTAACCCTTTGTCTAGTAGTATTGGCCAATCATGGATCAGAATTGGCTTTTTGCAAATACAAAGCTGCTCTTGTGGCCTCAGTGACCCCAATAGATAGTGGACAGAGGAAAATGGTAAATGAATGCAGCCTGCTACAACCTGCTAATGTGAGCTCACACCCCTTTCAGGACATCAGTTTAGTAGTATATATTGTTGTTGTAAAATGCTTCATTAGGAGCCGACCTAGTGGCATGGAGGACTGGGGTGCTATGCAACTTACCTTCTCCCATGCGAGCAATCTGAGATCAAGAATGAGGTTGGGTTGCGGCGGTTGACTTGGGGGGTCCTGGGGAGGATGACATGGCCACTTGGCAGCTCTCGTCTCATCTCGTCTCCTGGAGTGGGAGGTGAGCCTTCCTGCCACTTGGCTACTGCCAAGTGGATGCTGATAGTAGCGTCAAACAGATGGGGCTGGTACTTAGTCAAGGGAGGGTGGAACAGGGTCGCCCGTTCCTGAGTGCATGCACACCTCCATGCACATGCACTTCTGTGTTCTGAGGCCCTTGGGTGTAAGGGAGGAAAAGTGGTGGAAAAATGATGGAACCAGGCTTCAGTGAAGCCCTGCCTGGAGTGCTGAGACCCACCTTGCTGGGCCCACTGGAATAGTAAACTGGAAGAGGTGGATGAGGTAGGTGGCCAGCTGGCACCACGGGGACAGGGCTTGATAGCCAACCCAGTCCCAGCCATAGGAGGCTATAAACCTTTATTAAAAAAATTGGGTCATTAAATTCTCTAACCTTATTGTCAAAACATGTCACATGACGTGGTAGATTCTGCAACAGAAACTAGTAAAGGCTCTGCTGATCAGATGATTAATTTCTTTCAACCTAACTCATGTTTTTTTTTTTTTACTTTTCAATACAGATCCAGTTTATAATCGTAATAATGCACTTCAGGATGTGTGTAGTAGTGGGAGTTACCCAACTTACTGTGTGGTTAAAGTCACTCAGCTGCGAATCTAATAAAATCTTAGTTGACGTAATATACAGATTGCAAGGGCAGAGTGAGCATGAGGACAGGATAATGAATGAACAGATAAAATATAGATGCTCATGCAGAGGAAGGGTGTTACTACTAGGTGATTTTATTCCAGAGATAAATGCTGGGAAAACAGTACATACAAAGAAGCCAGCAGAACACCACCATTTGGTCTATCAAGTCTGCTAAGTATTACATGGTCCATAGCTTGCTACTGTCCCTGCCCTCCCTCCCCACTCTCCCATCATCCCTGCCCATATTCCTTGACTTCCCCATGCCTATCCAGCTTCTCTTTAAAGCTGCCCAATGTCTTCAACAAGATGACCTCTTCCGGCAATGCATTTCAGGTATCCTCCACCCTCTCTGTGAAGAAGTGCTTCCTGACCGCCCTCCTAAACCTCCCACCGTCCAACTTAAGACTGCCCCCTCGTGTTATGGTTGCCACTCAGTTTAAAGAGACTCTCCTTATCAGCCTTATTTATCCCTTTCAAGTACTTGAAGGTCCCAGTCATGTCCCTTCTCTCTCTCCCCCCCTCCCCCGTCTTCCAAGGAGTACATGTTTAGTGCCCTCAACCTCTCTTCATATACCTTACCCTGCTGACCTGCTATCATCTTTGTAACCCTCCTCTGGACCTTCTCCAGCAGGTTAATATCCTTTTTTGAGGTGTGGGCACCAGTACTGAACTTACTCTAGATGCAGCCTTACCAGTGACCTGTACAAGGGCAGTATAATCTCCTCTCTCCTACTACTGATCCCCTAGATATGCAACACAGCATCTTGTTTGCCTTTGCTGCTGTTTTCTTGCACGGTGTGGAGTGCTTCAGGTCACTAGTGATCATTACTCGCTGGTCCTTCTCCTCCTCTGATGCAGATACTCGGACTTTACTCGGGTAGTATTCTGTCCTGGGATTCTTGTCTCCAATGTGCATAACTTTGCATTTTTTGGCATTGAAGCCAAGCTGCCAGATCCTGGACCATCTCCCCAGCTTTTCCAGATCTTCCTGTAGGTTCTGTATCCCTTCAGCTGTGTCCACTCTCCCGAAGAGCTTGGTGTCATCTGTGAGTAGGCACATTTTGCCCTTATTGCCATCCCCAGCGTCATTGATGAAGACCTTGAACAACACCGGCCCCAGCACTAAGCCCTGTGGGACCCCACTGGTTACCTCTCTGGTGCCAGATAACTCTCTCCCCACAATCATCCTCTGGATTTTGTCCCTCAGCCAGTTTTCCACCCATCTGGCCATCTTTTCAAACAACATGAAGTCTTGCCGTATTCTGACAATCTGCAGTTAACTCCAGCCTTTGAACTGCTCCAGAGTGTAGAGGTTAATTTTCTATGTAGTGCATAGAGCGTTGAGCTTCGAGCTCAGTTGAGGTCTCTGTCTGCAGCACTTTGAAACCCAACTGCCAGATTCTTTACTCCGTCTCACTGAACAGTCGCTCCGGAGGTTTCTTCTCCTGCTCGGTTCAAAGTCGGTTAAAGTGTTGGTTTTTCCACTTAACTCCCGTAGTATTACGGTTCAGGGCTCTGTCTGTGGTACAGTAAGTACTTTAGGTAGTAGTTCTGGGTTATTTGTGGAAATTGTAAACAACTTTTCTCTATCGGTTCGGCTGAACTGATCCAACATATTTGAATTCTGTGTGTTTTCCTTTAGTGTGTGGTTACCGGTCCTTATCCGTTTTAAAAAAAAAAAAAAAAAGTGTTTTAACGTTTTTTTTCCAATACCAATAACGACGTTAGAAACCTAAGTGAGTCTTGCCCAAGCGTTGCCAAGAAAAAGGTACGCTTTGGTTAGATTGCCAGCGTCTGGAGAAACCCAAGAAAAAAACAGGCCCACTGGGTTTCAACACTGCAGTGAGTGTGTGGAGGTCTTTGCTAAGGCCGATCCCCACACCACTTGTGTGTTATTGTCTGGGGTTTGACCACCTCGATACAGACTGCCAAATATGTAAAAACTTTCCTAAGTCTACTCTGGAAAAAAGATTAGGTAGACTTAAGGAAAAGGAGGCTGAAAAGTCCGCTGACCCGGATGGCCAGCCTGGTTCAGTTCCGACCGAACCAGAAGGAGTGCACTCTGACCAGGGCGATACTTCTTCAGGCAAGAGGAGAGCTGATCCTGAGGGATCGGTTCCTACAAAGAGGAAACGTAAAGAAAAATCAGCCTGTTCAGATCCGGAGTTTCATGTTCCGACCGCTGATGAGATTGCCCGAGCGATTTGGATTGTTGAATCGCTTCGCCTGGTTCCATCCGATCTGGCTTCGTTAGCTAGGAGTTTGGTTCAGTCGGTTCCTTCAGTTCAGGATTATGCCCCTGAAGATTTTTATGAACTGGAATTTGAGCAAGATGATGAGTATGATGAGCAGAAAGTCTGGATGTGCCCATTGAACCGGATATCTCCCCAGACAGACCTTCTGGTGTTTCCCCTCCTAGGCTGTCTGAGTCCCCTCCCCACAGAAAAGTGGCTGAAACCCTCCAGTTCCCTATGGAGGAGGCTACAGAGGATCAAGAGGAGCCTGATTTTGTTGAAATGATGGACATCCTAGAGTCCAGGAGGCTGTCTATTCCCCTACACAAATCTTTTGGGGAAACCAACACAAACAATTTTAGTCTCCAAATTCTGTACCTCCTGTTGATAAAAGAATGGACAAGAGGTATACCTTATCAGGCTCAGACACAAAGTTTTTGCATCAACAATGCAGCCATGTTGGGGTCGTGCAGTCTGCAGCCTGTGACAGGGCTAATGTTCCCTTGGCTTCACATCCCCCAGATAAAGACTCTAGGAGGATGGATGCCTTGGCAAAGAAATAGTATGTGGCCTCCTCTTTGGGACTCAGGCAGGCTTATTATATGGCCTATGCAACCAGGTACCAGAAGTCCAGGTGGGACACTGTACTGGCACTGGCTAAACAGGACCCCCCCCCCCAAGCTGGCCAAGGAGCTGGCGAGGGTGATTGCTGATGGGATTGAGGCATCTAAGCTACAATTTCATGCTGCTGTGGACTCCAATGATGTGTCATCAAGAGTCATGGCTACATCTGTGGCTCTTCGGAGAATGGCTTGGCTCAGATGTACTAGCCTCTGACATGACACCCAGCCTAAGGCTGTGGATTTCCCTGTGTAAGGTAATTCTCTGTTTGGGGAGCAGACCGAGAATTGCATAAAAAGATTGAGGAATATAGGACCACTTATAGGAGTGCACAGGCCAAGGAGAGGCAGGCAACTCCTCAAAGGCAGCTATCTAGGGGTAGGCCTTTTCATAGGTCTTTCTACCAAGCACAGGCCTCTTCTCCCTTTTCACAGAGAGGGTTCTTCAGAGGGAGAGGCAGAAGGGGGATGAGCAGGGCTGCATCCACTCCTCAGCCTAAGGCCCCTGCCAAGCAGACACCCTGATGGGTCTGCCTGGCCGAGACTCCAGTCTCTGTGGGGCAGGCTGTCTTACTTTGTCCACGATGGATGTCTGTTACTTCAGACAAGTGGGTCCTGGAAGTAGTAAGCCAGGGACTGGTTCTCGGTTTAAAAAAAATTTCCGAAGATGAGAGCCAGATCTTTTCCACCTGCAAGTCTCTCCGAAACCCTTGCCCTAGAGGCAGAGGTTTCATCTCTTCTGGCCTTAAGAGCCATAGAGGGAGTGCCTACCTTACACCGGGGCAAAGGTCTGTACTACAGGTACTTCCTTACCCCAAAAAAGACAGGGGAGTGGTGATCCATCCTAGATCTAAGATACCTGAACAAACATATTTTAAAACCAAGGTTCAAGATGGTGACTCTGGGAATAATTCTTCCCTCCCTAAGGCCAGGGGACTGACTAGCCTCCCTGGACCTCAAAGATGCCTACTTTCACATCCCCATCAGGTGCTCCCACAGAAAGTACCTCAGGTTCAAGTTGCCCTCAGGCCGTTATCAGTTCAAAGCAATGCCCTTCGGTTTAACATCAGCTCCAAGGGTTTTCACAAAGTGCCTGGCAGTAGTAATTGCCTTTCTAAGAAGGCAAAAGATTTCCATTTTTCCATATCTGGACGACTGGCTCATAGTGGGTCAGTCTCCAGACCAAGTCAAGTCAGACCTACAAGTGACTCAGCAAGTGCTCACTTCCCTGGGATTTCTTCTCAACCTCCCCAAGTCAGTTCTCGACTGGTGCAGCTTCTTACCTTTATAGGGGCCGAGCTAGATACTGTCAAAGCAAGAGCCTTTCTTCCCCTGGAAAGAGGAAGAGTTCTTATAGAGCTGGCTTCTTCCTTCAGCCTTCAGGTGTCCCGACCAGCAGGGCACTTCCTTCAGCTCTTGGGCCACATGGCAGCTTCTACAGCAGTGGTCCAAGGGGCGAGATTCCAGATGAGGGACATTCATTTCCATCTGAGGGCCTTTTGGTCCCAAAGGAAGGATCCTCTTACCAAACTGATTCCAGTGACTCGGACACTGATCCAAGCTCTTCAGTGGTGGCAGGATCAGGACAGTTTAAAACAAGGGTCCCATTTGTCGCTCAGTCTCATTTGGTGGTCCTTCGATGGATGCTTTCCTTTGGGGTGGGGAGCCCATCTGAGGGCTCTCACAGCCCAGGGCTGTGGTCCCTCAGGAATCCCTTCTTCATATCAATCTCCTAGAACTCAGGGCAGTTTTTCTGGCCCTGCAGGCTTTCTCTCAGTCAGTGTAGAACAAGGTGGTTCAGGTTAGAACAGACACCACCACCACCATGTGGTACATCAACAAGCAGGGAGGCACTCGGTCCACAGCCTTGTGCATGGAAGCCGTGAAATTGTGGTCTCTGGCTTATTTTCTGCAGACCTCTCTGATAGCAGTCCACCTTCCAGGGAAGGACAGTGTGCTAGCAGATGCACTGAGCAGGATCTCCCAGGGCCATCGCAAATGGTACCTGTACCCTTTGGTGTTGAAAGTGATTATTTTCAAGATGGGGCACTCCAGACATCTCTTTGCAGCCCCAGACGATGACCAACTTCCTCTGTTTTTTTGCAGACCCCCAGTCTTGGGCTCAGTCCCTCTGGATGCTCTGGCATTGAACTGGGAAGGGACATTTTTCTATGCCTTCCCTCCCTTTCCTCTACTGTTCAAGGTTCTGGTCAAGGCAAGGTCACAACCCTGCAAAGTGATTCTGATTGCTCCAGATTGGGCCAGGCAGCCCTGGTATCCCCTCTTACTGTCCCTAGCGGTCCATCTTCCCCTGTCTCTTCCCAGGAATTACAACCTGTTGACCTCCTCTCAGGGGAGGATCTGGTACCCCAATCTTTAGTCTCTCAATTTCAAGGCATGGCTCTTGAAGAGTTAGAGTATGCAGATTTGCATCTGTCCCAAGGGGTTCTGGATATTCTCAAAGCCTCTTGAAAGCCTGCCACCAGAAAGACTTATAACTCCAAATGGAAAACATTCAGCATTTGGTGTTCCAAGAAGCATATATTTCCAGATACTGCTGAATTGCCTACAGTTCTGGACTATATGGTCCATCTTAATGGCCTAGGCCTCAGACCAGCTACTCTCAGGGTGCACTTGTCAGCTGTCTCTGCTTTTCTGTCAGTGGGAAAGCCTTCCTCACTGTCATCGCACCCTGTATTCTGTAAATTTTGCAAGGGATTGCTTCATACCAATCCTCCCTTTAGGGATCCTGCCCCTGGCTGGGACTTAAATGTTTGCATTGCTCAACTTATACAACCCCCTTTTGAGCCTATGTCCTCAGCAGAGCTTAAATACTTGATTTGGAAAACTGTGTTTTTGGTAGCTATTACCTCTGCCAGATGTATCAGTGAATTGCAAGCCCTGTCAGTAGAACCTGATTTTATCTCCTTTCATGGCGATAAAGTGGTCCTTAGAACCAATAGGAGGTTGTTGTCCAAAGTGGTTTCGGACTTCCATTTGAATCAGTCTGTGTGTCTCCCTGTTTTCTTCACTGCTCATTCTTCCTCAGGAGAGGGGAGGCTACACAGTTTAGATGTTAAAAATGCCCTTAGCTACTACATAGAGCATGCCAAGGGTCACAGGTTTGATTCCCTCCAGTTGTTTCTCACTTATGGTGAAGTGGGAAAGGGCAAACCTGCCACCAAGAGAACTATTGCCAGGTGGATTGTTTCTTGTATACAATTCTGCTATGAGAAACTGGGAAAAATTCCACCCTCAGGTTTGAGGGCTCATTCCACAAGAGGTACAGCTGCTTCCCTGGCTGCTGTCAGGGATATCCCTATGTTAGAAATGTGTCAAGCAGCCACCTGGAAAACAGTCCATACCTTACCAAGCATTACTCTCTGGATATCCAGGCTAGGAGTGATGCTCGGTTTGGCACAGCAGTACTTCAGAGCTTATTCCCAAAGTAGGTTCTGTCCCTCTTCCATGGAGATACTGCTTGGTAGTCTGCAGATTCAGAATACAGAAAGACTTCATGTTGTTTGAAGAAAAAATTACTCACCTTAGTAATTATGTTTCTTCTAATGGAGTCTTGCTGTATTCTGACCACCTTCCCTGCCTCCCCTCTCAGAACCTGTTTTTGGGAAGTGGGTGGGCAGGCGTAGTGTTGCACCCCAGGGGTGCTTCAAGCACACCTCTGCTTTATCTGGGTGGTTTGTATTATAGCTTTTATTTTGGATAGGTTTTAGTTTTGGGTTTCCTGACTTGAGTCTTCCTTTGGGAATCCAAAACTTTCTGTTGCCATTTGGCTAGTTAAAAATTTTACAATTTCCACATAGTTAGTGAGTGGTTGCTCGTAAGAATCTGGCGGTTGGGTTTCAAAGTGCTGCAGACAGAGATCTCAACCGAGCTCGAGCTCAACGTTCTATGCACTGCATAGAAAATTAGCCCTCTACACTCTGGGGCAGCTCAAAGGCTGGAACTAACTGCAGATTGTCAGAATACAGAAAGACTCCATTAGAAGAAATATAATTACTAAGGTGAGTAATTTTTCTTCCCCAACCTCGAGATCCACCAACTTCTGATCAACCTTTCGTGGGGCATGGAGTCAGAGGCCTTACTGAAATCAAGATAGAGGATGTCTACCGCTTGATCCTGTCTACTGTTTTAGTGACACAGTCAAGAAGTCAATCAGATTTGTTTAACATGATCTCCCCCCAATGAACCCATGCTGCCTCGCATCCTGGAGACCATGCTGCTCTAGATATTCCACCAACCTTTCCTTTAGTATGGTCTCCATGAGCTTGCCCACAATGGCGGTCAGACTGACTGGTCTGTAATTC
Organism: Neoceratodus forsteri; assembly: GCA_016271365.2. Lineage (NCBI taxonomy): Eukaryota > Metazoa > Chordata > Ceratodontiformes > Ceratodontidae > Neoceratodus > Neoceratodus forsteri. Next base: position 1,481,444,994 of record CM028129.1, read on the forward strand.
CCATGGTCATCCTTGGGACCACTTTTGTGGAGGGGCACTACATGTGCTGTTCTCCAGTCCTGCGGTACTGCGCCCGACTCTAGTGAACTATTAAATAGGTCTTCCTGTACAGGTACAGTTAGGAAGGACAGGGACTTTCTGACAACAGTAAACGAGTTGAGTTCCAGCCAGTTTCATTAGAAGAGGTGAACAGGGTGATTTCCGAACTGCGCCCAACCTTCTCTCTTTTTTAACCCTGGTACAGCTTGACTGTTGGTGGACTGATGGGAGCTCCTCGGGCTGGTTTTAATAAGGACTGTCTGGTGTTGCCTAGAATAGGGATGTGTCCTCTCTCAGCCCTGAAAAAGGCTGTGGTGAGGCCGCTTCTTAAGAAGCCATCTTTGGACCTGGACTTTATTGCAAATTATAGGTCTGTCTCAAGCCTTTCATTTTAAGGGAAGGGGATTGAGAAGGTAGTTGTAGTGCGGCTTGAAATTCAATATCTTTGAGCCATTTTAGTCTGGTTTCAGTCCTCTACATAGCACTGAGACCATGCTTCTTAAAGTGTTTAATGATCTTCTGATGAGAGATATAGGGGAGTGCTCTTTTGTCATTCTCGGTGACCTCTTGTTGACCTTTGGTATGGTGGATCGGAGGTTTTGATGAGTCCGATTTCTCACACAGCAGGAAGCACACGCAGACCGCTATTGCTGCTGCAGCACAAAGTGGCAGACTGAGAAAAGAAGTTGAGAATTAAGTGCAAGTAAGAAAACTCGCATTTTAATGCTGGCATGCAACCACTATTGCACACCGCACTGGGGAGGTTGGACAAGATGCCCCAACGTTTAGTACGCACCATGCTTAAACAGGGAGCACTGTGTTGCTGTACTCCTATGCCTTATATACCAAACACATTACAGGTACAATAATCAGTTCAAATCACATTGGCTAAAACTTAATTATTATGCTCATATAATTTTCAGGTTGATCATAACAGATCTAATAAGTCAAATGTTAATATTATGTAAGCTGTCAACGTCAGGACTAATCAGAAACTTTTGCTACATGGGAGCCGCCCTCGATGACGTGCAGTGTTGCTGCTTACAAAAGGTGTGCAGGACCATTGCTCTTCAGTACTTTGTTCTGCTACAACCGCTATCACACATGCAGAGAAACAATGTCATTGTTTCTTTATTTTCACTTATATAACTGTCAGTTTTGTCCCTGTATGCCACCATTGAAAGAACCTTTATTTAAACTTTGTACCTGCAGTTGCAAGATCTACAAAGACGACGCTCACACTGTTTGTGTTTGCTGTCTGGGTGTGTCCCACAACATCAAGGCCTGCAAGATCTGCCAGGGATTCAGCCAGGCCACAAGAAGATGCAGAAAGAAGGCTCTGGAACCCTTTATTGCCTTAAGGGCCATGGAAGCTCAAGCCAAGACCGTGGGTTCCAAACCGGCTTCTCCTCATGACCTTCCACCACTGGGAAGGATATTCCTAGACATTTGGCATCTCAGTCAGCGCAGACTTTGGGAGAAGGGTAAATAAATGGACAAATTGTCACAGAAGCCCTCCTCCTTCTCTAGCTATCACCGCAAGCACAGAGACAGAACTGCTTTGCAGGTGATGTTGAGCAAGGGTGTAGACAGGCATACTCACTGTACACATTTGTGTACAGTTTTGTTGAGTGCCTGTCACAAACCATAAGCCTTTCTGTTAACATTTTCACTCTAATCTGTAGTATTTGGGTTAGTTTAGGCCACTGTCTCTGTTCAAGCTTCTGTTGTGTAGGAGACAGATACATGTATAACCTTTAGAGATTAGAGGAATCATCTGACAACAGTCTGACTTGTTTGGAAGGGGGTACCATTTGGAAAGGATGTGTACATTTTATAATGGGGGGGGGGTGTAACTGTTGGAGATTATGTACAAAACGGAAATTTCTGGCTACACCCCTGATGTTGAGGTCTACATTAAAGAAAGGTAAATCCTTGTTGTCATCCGCTCTAGTGGTGTCTACAGCCGTGCCCCACCCTCCACACCCGGACTGGCGCGAAGACACCATGGTTGGGGCCTGGCTCTGGCTCTGCTACCTCCATTGAGTTCTGTCCTGTCGATGCTGGTCGTCACTGACGCCTTTACTGGGCGTCATGAACTTCCTGGTTGTGCTGGCGTCATTCTATGAACTGATTGTTGCCTGTCACCGTCGCTTCCAGTGACAGTAACTAAAGTCCTGTTGACCGAGCCTTCCCTGCTGGTACCATTATCATCGATGGGGCCTAAAAGTACACTGCCTATTCCTCCATCGTGGCTGCTGGCTCCGTCGGTTGCATCCGGTGTCATTCCAGATGTTGAGATGGAATATAATCCTGATTTCCTTAAAATGGTGGAGGATTTGGAGGATGAAAAGAGGAATGAGGATCCATATGAAGGAGGTTTACCTTTCAGTTCCACTGTCTCCTCCTGCAGTGAGGACTGTGGTATATAACTTCAGGTTGTCTTCTGAAGATTCTCTTTCCAGGCTTTGCTCAGAGAAATTCAGGATGCCATTGGTCTTGAGTGTGAAGACTCCTCTATTAAAATAAATTTAATGGGATTTCTGGAGGTTACAGCTGCACCATCTATTGTAGTGTTTCCTGTATATCCTTCATATTCTACATTTTCTGCCAGGCATAGGCCTGATACCTGCCTGCAGTACACAAAGGCTGATGTTAAGCCTTATTATGCTTCACAGCCTGAAACTGATTCAGTAGATTTTCTTTGAGGATATCTCTCATCAGACCACACCTATGGAACTTCTAGCCGCTAGGCACTTGAACCACACGGAGAACTTCTATAAGCGGTCCACTAGTGGCTACCCACAACAACATCAGACGTCAGCTACTATATAAATGTGGGTGGCCCCCTTCTGCCTCAGTTATTTTCCTGCCATCAACCATACTTATCGGATTGTGCACGAAAAGTACATTGCTAAAGTCGCTGCTTTCTTTTTTTCTCACCATAGTAAATAATCAATTTTATAAGTGATTTTCAATGATGTGTATGTCGTCTAAGGAGCTGTCGAACTGTAAAGTTATTGTGAATGCGATGAACAGATATGCACCGTAGATTCGCATGACACCTGCACGTGTTGCCGCGGCCCAAACCGTTATGCAGGAGTATCCGATTTGCTAAAGGTTCGACATAGTCACCTGGTGACATTGAAAAGGCACTTTGGAGAAGTACCTTTTAGAACAGCAGGTAGCTCAAATAGAGAAGGAGCTCCAACAAAAGAGTTCTGCTGTGTTACCAGCTCACTCCTCAGGTTCCAAGTCATCAGACTCCTGGGAGAAATCTGGGATCCACAAGTATAAGCACCAGGAGATGGAACAAGAGAAGGAGAAAACCTTCCCGGTATGCTCCAGGTTGCCCCTGCATACGGGTACGACCACTTCAGCGCCGTCGACTGCTCTGTGGTGCCACCACCCAGACCATTGACTAACTTCCAGGTCAGGGCAGACTGTGAGTTCCACCAGGCTAATCACGGCTGGTGCATACAAGACATCAGGGGCCTTTCCTCCTCTGCCGACCTCTACCGGTGTACCCATTGATAACACAGGTGCTGACATCCAGGCAGTGCTATCATCCTTCACGGGTACGCATAGGCACTTGTTACCTCCTTCTCCTGTACCAGGAGGCCCATCGATGAGGCCTGTAATTCAGACTCCTGAGATGACGCATCCTAGGTCCATGTCTCGACCCCCTCCTCGAGTGCAGAGGGCCTCACCATTATGCCCCCCTTCTAACCCGTCAATCAGACCGATGACAGCTTCGAGTACAATCCTGATCTCATGATGCAGGATGATGAGAAGGAGGCTGATCATTATGTGGAAAGTCTTTATGAAAGGACTGGTTCTACTGTGTCTGCTTTCATTGAGGACTCTGTGATTTACACCCCAAGGTCCCCCCAGAGGACCCATCTTTTATCACCATGATGCACGAATTACAGGCTGCCATAGGGTTTGATTTGGAGGAACATGACAGGACCAAGAAAAACCTTATTGATTTCTTGTAATTACTTGCTGCCCTTTCTGTAGTAATATCACCCCTCCTCCCTGCCCTGGAGGATGCCACCTATGCTGCCTGGCATAGGCCGAATATGATTCCTGCCATACCTAGAAAGGCAGATGAGATGTATATGGCCCCCGAAGGGAATCCTTTTTTTGCTGGACAACCCGAGGTAGACTCTGTTGTAATTAATACTACCCATGATAGATCTAGGTCATCAAAACACCTTAGCCGACATCCTTCTGATAAGGAATCTAGGAGGTTAATGTGCTGGGTAAGAGAACCTATGCCTCAGCCTTCTTGAGTCTCAGAATTGCAAACTATCAGGCCCATATGGTCAAATACCAGAATACACTCTGGAGAAAGGCCTAAAGCAGCTACTCAAGCCTTGCCAGAAGGTGCACCCAAACAGGAGCTTCCCAAAGCTCTAACAGCTGGGGCTGATGTAGGAAAGCACCTACTACGTATGGCCTATGTCATATCTGATGATTCAGCCAGGGTAGCAGCCACAGGAGTATGTCTAAGAGGTTTTCCTGGTGCAGGGTGGCAGGCTTTGCCAATTACGTACAACAGTCCATCCTCAGTGCCCCCTCCCGTTAGAGGATACAAGTTATTTATCTCAGATGTACAGAATATCCTCTCTAACCTTCAGGTCTCGGGTAGGACCTTAAAGTCAGTGCACTCCCTCAATCATACATGGTTGGGTATGAATCATACCCAGCCAAGGGGTAGACAGAGGGCATCTTTTTGTCCAGGCGGTACTAGGCACTGTAAAACTACCAGACAACAAGGTAAGGACAAGGGAGCAGGAGCCTTACCCACTCCAGGAACCACTCCAGTTGCCCATTCAAAAGCCCCTAGAAGTGATGGTGCAGCAGGAGCCACTACAACTGGCTCTGCCTGACTTCTCCTCCTACACCCACCGACCACCATTACTTCCGGGGTGGTTGTTGGGGGTTGTTTCTCCCTCTGCCTGAATGAGTGGAAGGAGATTACCTCAGATGCCTGGGTTCTGGAAATAGTAGCACAGGGCCATGCTCTGGAACTTTTAGAACTAGCTCCAGATCATATTCCTGTGCTCCTGGAGGAAGTCTATACCTTACTTCAGAAAAGGGCTATAGAGTACCCTTGCAACAGAGAAACACAGAGTTCTACTCTTGGTGTTTCCTAGCCCAAAAATGGACAAGAGACATGAGGTATGTTCTGGATTTTGGACCTGAACTTTTTTATACAATACAAAAAGTTCAGGATGGTCACCCTGTAGGGCCTGCTCACACTACTACAAGTAGGAGATTGGCTCTGCTCCCTCGACATAAAGGATGCCTACCTTCATATCAAAATTCACAAACCTCACAAAAACTATTGGTTCCTGTTCTCCAGAACACTACCAATTCAGAGTACTGCCCTTTGGCATGTCACCTGTGCCACGGGTCTTTACCAAATGCTTGGCAGTGGTGGCAGCAGCTCTTTGCAGGAATGCCCCTATGTGTTTCTATACCTGGACGATTGGCTGCTGAAAGCTCACTCCAAGGAGCAGCTCCTGCACACCCTAGCTCAAAACAAGGCAGATGTTCAATGCCATAGGGGTTACTGTTGGTATACCCAAGTCTGTCTTAACACCTTGCAGATGCATACATTATATAGGGGCAGTTTTGGACACGGCTCAAGTCCCAGCCTTCCTGCCTCTAGACAGTGCCAAATGTCTGATTGCACAGGCAGAAATGGTCCACAATAGCCAATATGTTACAGCAAGGGCATTCCCTTCGACTCCAGGGGGCTGATGGCAGCACCCATTGTTACACTACCTCTGGCTAGACTACACAAGAGATCCCTCAGTGGATCCTAAGAGTCCAGTGGGACCGACTCACAGATAGTCTAGAACAGGGGGTTCTAGTAACCTCTCCTGTACGCAAAGTGCTCAAGTGGTGGATGGAATCCAGCAACCTGTTGAAGGGTTTTCCTTTACTGATCCCCCTCCCCTCACCAGATTTTTAAGTATAGATGCCAGATGGGCTGGGGGCACATTTGGGGCCCCATCAGATGCAAGGTACATGGACCACACTGGAGAACACCCTGCACATAAGTGTTCTAGAAATGTGAGTCGTTCTGTATGGCCTACAGTCCTTCCAGACTCACCTGTCCCCGCGTCCTCTGTTAGTAAAGATGGACATCAGTGTTATGCATTACATCAACAAGCAAGGGGGAACTCATTCTTAGCCCTCGTGCAGGGAAGCAATGAGAGTCTGGTATGGGGTTCTAGAACACAGTCTAGAACTGTCAGCAGTACATGTTCCAGGTGCCCAAAATATCTTGGCAGACAGGGTAAGCAGGATACAGTTCAGTAAGCACAAATAGGAATTGTTGGTGTCTGTAGTGGAAGATCTGTTTGACAGATGGGGTCTTACGAGTTGGACCTTTTTCCCACACAGTGCAAAACTGCTGCTTTTCTGCTCGCTGTTTCCAGGGCCTGGAGTTTTCTGTGGAGACATGTTGTCCCCCTCTTGGAAGGGGAGGTTCCTGTACGCCTTCCCTCCCTTCCCCCTCATTCAGAGGGTGCTACTCAAACTCCATATGGAGGGGGCAACTCTAATCCTCATTGCTCCCATATGACCTCAACACATCTGGTTCCCTCTACTGCAGCAGCTGGCAGTGGAACCACCAGTACCCCTGCCCTTATGCCAGGGACTTCTGTCACAGAAACAGGAACCCTGGCCCATCAGACCTTGGATCGCTTCATCTCCATGCGACTTCTGAAAACATAGCCATTGCTATATTTGGAGTTTCCAAAGGTGGATAATGTCCTGGTGGCTGCCAGAAAGCCTTCCACCAGGGCCACTTATTCCATGAAATGGAAACAGTTTGCTTTGTGGGTCGCTTCTCATCACTTAGATCGGGGGATCTGGGCTGGGGTGGGGGGTGTCGCTAGAACACCAGGGAATTATAGTGCATAATTATTTTTTGGGGATATCAAGGATCGGGGAGGGGGTCCACTAGTCCACTGGAGAATTATAATTTATAATTATTTCTTGGGGACATAGGAGAGGGGGGAGGTCTGCTAGTCCACCAAGGAAGGGGTCAATTTTACTATTTATTTGTACGGCAGTAATTGGGGATTGAGGGGCTCCACTTGACCACCAGGGAATTGTACTACATACTTAGTTTTTGAGGACATCAGGGAGGGGTTCCGCTAGACCACCAGGGATCCTTTTTTATTATAATGGGGATCGGGGCTGGGGAGGGGGGACTGCGGCACATTGCCACACATAAGTCAACCCTCCCAGAGGAGAAATTTCTAAGTACCCTTAGACCGGCCCTGGCTGGTCTAATGGGCCTTAGAATTTCTTCCTCTGGGAGAGTTCTGAGAATACTAGATCACATAATCACAGATTATATGCTGAATTATGTAAAACAGTAAGGAGGAAAAACTTTGTATCACAAAGAGTTCCATATTTGTGGAACTGCAGTCTGCGGTTGATGCAGGCTGCCATTGAGAAATCACTCATTGGAGCATTTTGGCCCAGTGGGCATCTTGAGCCATTCTTTGTGGCGCAAGCCCCTTGCGGTGCGCTGGAAGCTTTGAGCATCAGGCCCAGGGTGGCTTTGCTTACTAATCCTAAGTTTTTACTAAAAGTGGTGTGTGAGTTTACTTTAAATCAAACCATCCACCTGCCAGTTTATTTTGCTGAGCAGAAGAAACATTGCTCCATACTTTAGGTGTACATGGAATATTCAGGTACTATATGGGTCTGTCGATGAGAAAGGGTTACCAAAGTGTGACATAAGGGTCATTTTTTCAGACCCACAGTAAAGTAATTCTGATAAACTTTTCAGAACACTGACCCAAAGGTGAAAAGGTAACCATATAGTGAGATAACTCCCTAACAGAAACTTGAGGTAAAGCAACATAGGTGGTGCGTGCAACAGTGGACACCAAACAAGTGTGTAAGTTCCAAAAAAAAAGTTTACTTCTCATCATCTAACAAGGCATAAATTAGTGTTTGAGACTTGATTAGCAGCCTTCGCTAACCAAAGTAAAAAATGATTAGCAATTGACCGAAGTTAATTAGCAATTACCAGAAATTTATATTTTTGCTCAAAACCCCATAAAATCCACTTATATTGCTCTATATTGATAAAATACACATTGCACACAAGTTTGAGACTGTTTTATTTAGTCATTTTCAGAGAAATACAGCAATTGTGCACCAGCACATACATTTTAAGAGCCGAGAAGGATGTCTGACAAAGCAGACCGTGAATTTGTGATCGTGATCGTGAGTCGAGACAAATTAAGCATAAATTTAAAATGAACTGGAAGGAAAAGTATGTTTCTTTGCAGATGACACAAAGATCTGCAACAGGGTTGATACACAAGATGGAGTGGAAAGGATGAGAAGGGACTTGGCAAGGTTGGAAGAATGGTCAAATGTGTGGCAGCTCAGATTCAGTGCAAAGAAGTGCAAGGTAATGCACATGGGAAACAAAAACTGAGGGGAAGCGTACACAATGGGGGGTGAGATACTGACAACAGTAAAATGGAAAGGGACCTGGGGGTAATTATATCAGATGACCTAAAGGTGGGCAAGCAATGTGAGAAGGCAGTAAGGAAGGCTGGGGGGGATCCTGGGATGCATAGGAAGATGCATCAATAGTAGAAAACAGGAAGTTGTTATCCCTCTGTACAGACAGTTGGTGAGACCCCATCTGGAGTACTATGTGCAGTTCTGAAGACCCCATCTCCGCAAAGATGTAGACAGAGTGGAGGCTGTCCAGAGGAGGGCAACCAAAATGGTGCAGGTTCAGCACCAGAAGACATACGAAGAAAGACTAAAGGAGCTTAATATGTATACCCTTGAGGAAAGAATGGAGAGAGGGGACATGTTAGAAACTTTCAAGTACCTCAAGGGAATCAACAAAGTCCAAGAGGGTAGCATCTTTCAGAAAAAGAGATGTGCAAGAACAAGGGGGCACAATTTGAAGATAGAGGGGGGACGGCTCAGAGGTAATGTGAGGAAGTATTTTTTCACGGAGAGGGTTGTGGATGCATGGAACAGCCTCCCTGAGGAGGTTGTGGAGTCAAGAACAGTGGGGGAATTCAAGAATGCATGGGACAGACATAAGGCAGTCCTAGTGGGGGGTAGGAGGAGGTAAGCTGTTGGTTAACTAGGATCTGCAGCTTATCTGTTAGGTAGGAAAATGGGCAGACTAGGTGGGCCAAGCGGTCCTTATCTGCTGTCAAATTCTATGTTTCTATGTTTCTATGAACCCCCTTTCAGCAAGAAAAACTTCTACCTGGGACCCTGATTGACCATAAAGTTACCAACAGGGACTGTGTTGATCTATGTATTCTTCTGCACCAGGCATGTAGCCTGTAATTCTGACCTGATTTTTTTTGGGGGAACCTGGGGTGGTCCACCATCCTCAGCTGCCAAATCACCAGGACGTCTTGGTTAGCACTAAAAAAAATATGTCTACAGCCCTGTCTGGGTTCAGTTCGGTTGGGGGGCCTGCTTTTAATGAGAATCAGTGTTCTACAGTATCCTCTGCCAGACTTGCTCATACTTGGAAAAACGCCTTTCTGCTATTGCATTAGACAGTGGAAATACTCTCAACACATAGACAAGATTCAACAGATTTGGATAAGAATTTTCAAAATCACATGCCAGCTTTGACCAGATAGCAGAGGCAGAAAGAGTGATGAAATTGGTTTGAGCTAAAATATTAAACTCTTGCCATTCTGCAACTAGCAGAGTGCTGTCACAGTCAGGCTGCAAAAGTGCTGAAAAGTGATCACCTACTGCAGTAATGTCACTGTTACCATACGGCTCCAGTTCCTTTCTGTCTGGTATCTTAACACTTTTGCACAGTTATAGATATTACTTTCACCTGTCAAACCAACCTTTGTTCACAACAGTTCTCAATGTTTGTAATGTATTTTTAGTTTGCTGTTTAAAGGTTTTAACAACTTGGCCTCTAACGTGTTAATTTCACACCGTAAGTGACTTCAGCACATGCCCTGAAAGAACACCAGACCCATTTTTTGAAGAGACTATCAAATTCACTTGCCACCTATGGGACCACTCTGCTTAGCATGGTCAAGAGTGTTTCTTAAAGTTTCAACAGAGCTAAGTAGCTCTGGCATTTCAACTGTCTTTTGAAGTGCTAATGAGAACCTGGCAAGTGGCTGAAGCAGTTGTTCAAAATACAAAAGGTGTACCACCATTTGGAGTTTAGTCATAAATTGCAACTCCATATGACTTTGGCTTGATCATGAGTTGGTTCTGTGGCCATCGATTCTAAATGGGCACAAATTATGGGAATGATTAGATAACAGCATGGGTGGCAAAAGTTTATGCTGCCCAGCATGCGTCATGGGCCTTCCTGGACTTTTCAACTGACATCTCCATGGTCTGGGCAAGGGACCGTAACTGTCTGAGTCTCTTAGGACTTTTCTGATAGAGATAAAACAGTTGGGTCAGAAAGTTTGAAACATCATTGAAATAGGTGTTACCCAAAGCGTCTTTTATGGCCATTTCTAATCTGTGTGAGGAACAATGAACACTAACTAACCATGGTATGTCTTCCCTTAAAAGAGCTGCAAAACCCCGTCATACACCCATGTTGATAGATGCCCCATCAGCCCCAAACCCAACCATGTTTTTTATATTAAGGTCATAGTCTATAAAAATGTCTAAAAGGAGATTTTTCAGTTACTGACTTGTGCATCTGATACAGCTTTCATTCGTAAAAAGTTAGTCACCAGATGACCATTGTTGGGATTTACATAAATTACGTAAACCAGTTCCTTTTCAGTTACACCACTGTCAGTACTACCGTCCATAAGCACTGAAAAATAATTTGCATTTTTGACAGTTGCCAGCAGGTTTTCTTCTAGGTTCTTGCCAATACACATTGTGAGTTCTTTCCCACTAACAGCATTAATGTATTTATTGCCCAGATGAACTCCATGGCGCTTCTCATGTTCTGCTATCACTTCATACTTTTTAATAGGGATGTCCTCTTTGGCCATCATATACAGGATCTCTGTCAGCCTTCCTAGAATAATTATATGCTGTTGTCTGCATTACTGAAAGCTCTCCCTGCAAATAAATTAAAATTGTTTTAGGTCTGGGTCCAACCTCCTAACCCCGCCCCCCCACACTATTTTAAACTTACCAATTGTGGTATGGCGATATACATCAAGTGGTGACCTTGTTCTACCAAATTTCAAAATGTTCACAGGTTTCTTGTGTTTCTGTGTCAGAAAATGTTTCCAGATGGTGTCAGCTGTTAGCTGAGGGCCTGTAATCCCTGCAATTAATGCCTCACTGAAGTTCCTCAGCCCACGTAGCTCATCTCTCTACTCACAGCACAATTTGCAGCTAACACGCATTCCAAAGTCTCCCTCACTTCTTATCTGTAGCTAGTTTTTTTTCTGGATCATATTTTTGATGCCATCCTTCTGCAGTTGCTAATTTTACTCCAGACATGTTGCAGACTGCAATTATTAAAAAGTTTGAAGTTATCAAAAGAAGGGTGCTGTCTGGGTGTGAAGTAACATATTTCAGTGGCTTAGTATTAAAGAATAGTGCAGCTCAGCAGATTTGGTTCTGTCTCCCCGACTGTTGGCTGCCAGTAAACTTAATGACGTCCACAGTGAATAGCAGCACAGTTCTTTCAAGCATGGATTAAGCAGCAGCAGGGCACAGTATTTACTTAAATTTTCACACTGGGCTGTCAGTAAACTTAAAACATGACACAGTCCACAGAGTGAAACACTGCAGTAAAGCAGGGCACAGTTCTCTTTTTCCAGCATGGGTCAGCAATTGATACAGCAGGGCACACACACTAAATATCTGCAAATTAAACAGGGCATAAGTGCATCAAGTTAAAAATGTCTACAAACTAAGCAGGGCACAACACTTTTAAATGTCCTTTCCCATTACTGGGCACAGTATTTGTTGTAAGGTTTTAGTATGTCTTCCCATCTCTGCAAGCAGGCGCAACACTTGTTAAAATCATGTCCTTCACAACAGAACACACTTGTGGTTTTAGTTATTGTCCCCTCTGAAATAGAAACATAGACTTTGACAGCAGATAAGGACCGCTTGGCCCACCTAGTCTGCCCATTTCCTACCTACTGGATAAGCTGCAGATCCTAGTTAACCAACAGCCTATTTCTTCCTGCTCCCAGAATTGCTTATGTCTGTCCCATGCAATCTTGAATTCTCCCACAGTTTTAGACCGCTTAACTTCCTCAGGAAGAAGCGGTTCCATCGTCCACCACCCTCTCTGAAAAAATAATTCCTCACATTGCCCTGGGCGTCCCCCCTTCTATCTTCAAATTATGTCCCTTGTTCTTGCACATCTCTTTTCTGAAAGATGCTACCCTCTTGGACTTTATTGATTCCACTGAGGGTACATAAGTGTTTCTATCATGTCCCCTCCTCCTTTTCTCATGGGTATACATATTAAGCACCTTTAGTCTCTCCTCATATGGCTTCTATTGCAGACCCTGCACCATTTTAGTTGCCCTCCTCTGACTGCCTCCATCCTAACTGTCCTTGCGGAGATGGGGTCTCTAGAGCTGGCCGCAGTACTCCATATGGGGTCTCACCAACTGTCTGTACAGAGTGATGACAACTTCTGTTTTCTGCTGGTGATGCCTCTCCTATACATCTCAGTATTCCCCTTCAATTTGCTGCAGAGCAGTCCTTTCCCACACTGGTCTGTTTTTTCCGTTCTTATCTCAATTCCCATCTCTGCAAAGCAGGGCACATTAAACTTTTAAAATGTATTTTCCGATCACTGCAAAAACTACAAGGCACAACATGTAAACTTTTGACATCTGTGCAAGGGCAGGGCTCAGATTTACTTTTAAATGTTTTTGCCTTCACTGCAAAAACTACTGCTTAACAGGGCACAGCAGTGGTTTAGTTCTTGTGTTCTCCCATCTCTGCAAAGCAGGGCACATTACTTTGACGTCTTTTACAATCACTGCAAAACTACAGGGCACAACGCTTAGTTATTGTTTAACATCTCTGCAGGGCACAGATTACTTTAAATGCCTTTCCCATCTCTGCAAAGCAGGGCACATATTAATGTCTTTTTCCATGACTGCAAAACTACTGCACGAGAGGGCACTGGTTCGTGGTAAAGCAGGGCACATTACTGTTCTTCCCATTGCTGTAAAACTGAGGGCACAACACTGCTTGTGGTTTAGTATGTCTTTTCCATCTCAAAGTGCAAGCATGGCACATTACTTTTTAAATGTATTTTCCCATCACTGCAAAAACTACTGCAGGCACAGCGACTTAATGTGTGGTGGTTTAGTTATGTCCTACCCATCATCTCTAGCAGGGCACAGATTACATTTAATTGACTTTCCCATCACTGACTGCAGGAACAATGTCTTGTTTGCGGTTTACTTATGTTTTTGAACTGTCTCTCAAAAGCAGGGCACATTACTTTAAATGACTTTCCCATCACTGCAACTGCAGGGCACAACACTTAAATGTATTTTCCCCATCTGCTTGTTCAGCTCAGTCCCTGATCATTTGTAGCGCCCCAGTTGCAGGCAGAATCCCACAGCGTACTTGACCATTTCCCCAGAATCGTGCACTGCCTTATTCTGTGCCTCCCGTAGTTCTCCTTCTCCAGACTTACCTGACAATAAATTGAAAAGCTTTTACTTTTTTGGAAGATTCCTGATCGTCAGGTCTGCTACTGCTGAGCCAGTTGCTCCGGTGCCAAATCTGCATTACGCCGTGATGCCTGCCCTGTCTGGTCCTGGTCAGGTCCCCTCTCGCTCGGCCTCCTCTGCTCCTCACTGCTCTGCGGTTCCTCTCGTGCAGCCCACGACCTGACGATGCTTCTCCCTACAAAACAAAAAAACATTAAATACCAGACGCCACCTGAAAAAATAAATAAATAAGACAGTAAATGGAAAAAGGAACCTGAAACTTACCTTTTGCTCGGTTGGAACTCCTGGACCAGCTTGTTGGGGTGATGGGCTCCAAGAGGGCGTTCTCATGTTTCTCCCACATACACTGGGTTGGGGGCAGAGCAACTGGCCAGTCAGGAGAGACTGGGCAGGGCATGGGGGAGGAGAAAAAAACAACACCCCAAAAAAAAAAAAGGACACAGGGCTGAGTTGGCAATGACTGCTAATCATTGCCACATTTGATCTCGTTCCCAATTCTTGGGTTGCAAGTTGCAGTTATTTTATGCTTTATCTAATCATTATAATACTACAAACATTTTACAACAAACATTGCATAATTACAGTATTTACATATATGACCATTCAGAAATGTTCCAAGGTGCAATTACCCCCTCCCAACAAATCAGTGTCAGTTCCAACGTTTTTTTTAAGGTTTTCATATTTTGTGACAATTGCTTTTTGTTGATATGTGGAGTCTTCCTTTTCCTGTCAGTTACCAGTCCATAAAAAAATTCATCTTCCCTTAATGACATCATTGTCCTTGGGGCGTGGCCATGAGAATTTGTCATCCTTGCTCCATTGCAAAAATGTAAAATTAAATGTTTGTTTCATTTCATCAAATGATGTTGCTTGTCCAATGTAAAATGTGTTAGAGTAATAAACGGCATAAAACTGGCTGGTTTGTATGTGGTCATACTTGTTTTCTCTTGGGGTGGGGGCTGAGCTGGCAGCAGATGGTGTATTCGTCGTTGTTTTGGCTGTATAATCTGTCAAAGCGGCACCAGATTCATTAATTTGGCTGGCAACAGCAGACTTACTGTCATCACTGGAGTCTGATATCAGAAGTGGGTGTGGGTTGGGAGTGGTTTTAATGGGATACAGAAACTGGCAATTTAGAGGCCCAGAAGTGTCTTTATTTACATCCTTCTGAAGACACATAGCGTGGAAGTCTGGAATTTCCTCGTCTTCCATTCGTTGTCATGGCTTGTATTTCACACGGGACATCCTCCTTTCTGCATGGTCTGCAGAAACAGCTATAGTCTGTGACTGCAACAACATCCTCAGCTAAAGACTGTACACTGTGGACCTTTCATGTGCCAGGTATTGTTTTTAGCTGTGGTCCTGTATTGCTTTTAATTTTGTCATCCCCAACCCAGAAGAATGTTCTTTGGAAATGAGTGCACCCTTCACTGGCAGGTTCCCTTGTTCAGTTCTTTGTGCACTACCGAAACAGCTGTGCAGCATTTGAAGTCGCAGCTTGCCGTGACTTCACCACAGCACTCTCACTATCTGAGGGGCCTTTTTCATGTCTGGGTCTAAAAAATGCCCATTCTGTTGGGAAGTCTTATAAGTGTTGGAGCCAATGATATATTGTAAAATGCCCATTTTGATTTATACTGGTTCCCACACCCATCTGTGAAGTGCACCTGTTTTTCATTACTGAGTTCCTGGATGTTCCTGGGATTTGGACATGGTGACAAAATGCTGAACGGAATAGTGGTTGTGTTTGAGGTCACTAGATATGAACACAAGTGACTCTGTAACTGTTTCTGTGCATGTTTCTCACCAGTAGTAGGTCACTACAGTGTGAACAGTGGCTTGCTTATGGTGCCAATGGCATAATTATATTGTATTCTGGTGCTTGCATGTGTAATTCTCAGCAAAATCTAATACCATCAATACTCCGCCCTTGGGAACGTTCTCTGTTAGTGATGTGAATTGTCAGTGTTGCCACAATGCCACGTGCAGATGTCGACCCAGGAATGTGAGCCCCTCCTTAGACTTCAACCAGACTTCAAAATAGCCACTTTTGTTTCAAAACTTTTCTTGTTTGTTTTGTTTCTGTGCTATTTATGACCTTGAAAATGCTCATGCTCTCCCACTGTTGCCATTTAACCTCCTCTATTCCATGTCTATGTAAAAGTTCTTCATGTGCTTTGTCAGTGGCATGCATGCTACAGTTTTCACATATTTTTTCAATATAGTCCTTGTTAAAGAATTTTTCTCCTTCCTTCTTCGGGCACGTTGTCATCTCTACTGCTTGATAAATATTGACAATTTTGCATTCCAGTGTTCTTTTCTGTTCTGCAAATCGGTTTATTGCTTGCAGCTTTAAAGGGGAAGTCTCCCATAATTTCACACCAATATTTTCCCAACTCCTTATGTGTAACTGTGTGCCTCTTCCAGTTGCCAGCAGTCCTATTGCTGTCCAAATCTGTATTATAAATAAAATATACAGCACCCAGAAGTTATCAGTGTGTTTGTCCTCCATGTTACGTCAATGTTGCTGGAGGATGATGTAATCAGAGCAACAGATAATGGTGCTGCACTAAATGCAGTTCCACCAGTAAACCAAACCCACAATGTTTGGTTCCCCACTTGAGTAATGGAGGAACCCTTTAAGTGTTGTGCACATCCTGAAGTGCAGATCTAATAGGGACTAGGACCCTGTGAGTGTGATGCAGCACTGATTTGGGGTATATACAGTATTCATAAAAGGAAGTGCCTGTATATGTTGTGTTACTGTTCTTGTTGGCAAAAACAGTTTACACAATAAATGACTCTGGGTGTAACAAGAGATCTTACTTCGAGAGGGCTCTTGCAGTAGGTAATTACATTTAGGACTGATGCCGGCGGTGGCAGGACCCCGCGGAAAAAATTTCTAGCTAGCGGTCCCTGGCGAGGACCGCCCCCCCGTCAGGTGACCAGCGTCCTCTGACGTCGGTATAAAGGCGGTCCGGGCCATCGCCTTCCAGTTCTTTCCCGCCGTCAGCTCGTGCAGCGCCTTGCGGTGAAGTTCGTGCTCAGCCCTGTTGCTTCATCGGTTTTTTACCGAAATTTTCAGTATTTTGCAATTTATTCGTCAGGTGAACGTCGATTTATGTTGTCCCCTTCAAAAAATAAGTGTGACTCGTGCGGCGCCCAACTGCCTCACAAAGACAGTCACTCCCTCTGCCTTTTTTGTTTAGGCCCCGACCACGCGGTCGATAAGTGCCTGCATTGCCTGCATTTCAACGCGGCCACCCGCAGACGACACCAGCAGTCTTTGGAAGCCCATCTCCTGAAAAAGATGTCTGCAATGGAGAAGGAGTTGAAGAAGCTTAGGCAGGCGTCGACCTCCCCAGAAGGACACAAGAAGTGGGACAAAGAAAGGCACCGGGAGAAGGCCTCCTCTTCCGCGACTCCGGCTGGAGCCGTGGCTAAGGTAACGTCCCCTCCGGGGGATCGCCCGACAGCAGCCTCAAGGCTTTGGAGGCGCCGACCCGCCCGTCGGGTTCGCGCGAGCCCGCCCGGGTGCCTCGACAAGGAGGCTTCTGCCCCAGTACTGCCGCGGGCTGCGGCCCTACTGGTGCGGGCGCCTCCATAAGCGGACGTCGGCTCCTCCGGCGTCCACGGGAGAAGAGCCGCTAAGGCGCCCGACCCTCCAGGCGGCTCACGGCAATGTCCCCTCGGACGGGCCGCTTCCACCCTCGGCCCGCCTCCCGAGGGACCCCCTAAGTGGACGCCGGCTCCTCTAACACCCGCGGGAATTCAGCCCCTAAGTCACACGTCGGCTCCTCCGGCGTCGCGGGTTGCTCCAGACCCTGGCGGACCCTTCATCGTCTGTCGTTCGAGGTTCGCAGCCTTGCTGCCGTCCAGGAGCCGAGTCCCCCTGCCTGACCCGAGGACTTCTCTCCTCTGTCCCCAGATGATGCTCGGGATGCTTTTCCACCGTCAGACCCTCCTCCTACAGAACGGATCAGGCGCGGCCCCCCGGACGCGGTTCTGCCAGCCCGACACTAGCCCCTTGACGCGGTTCCGGCGCCGTCGAGATATTCCTCTTCCATCGGGCCCTCCATCCCACGGGCCTATCACGGTTGATCCGCCCGTGGAGTTCCCTACTGGGCCATCTGCTCCAGCAGCTCCTCCGGTACCTGGGTATCTGCCGTCCTATCGGCGGCGGTTTACCCAGGTCCCTATCCTGCGCCACAGTACCCAGCACTGACTCCCCCAACGCGCAATACCCAGCTCCGGTATTCCCGCAGCCGGGTTACGGATACTCACCTTACGGTTATAATCCATACAACTATCCTCCTCCTCCTCCACCGGCCCCCAGGCCGCCAGTGGATCTTCAGGAGACTCTGGCCTCCTGGTGGGCTGAGGCCAAGGCTCATCTCACCAAGGAAGTCGACGGCCGCCTCACGGCGACGGTGCCACCTCCGGCTCCCGTACGCCCCAGACGGCACACTCCCTCTCCGCCTCTGGATTCTTGAGCTCTCCCCTCAGGATCAGAGGGGCGGATACAGCGTCTGGGGATCCCCCGTGAGAACCAGTTCCTCCCCTAGGCGAGTTAGGAGTCTTACTCTGCTTCAAACTCTTCTTCTTCTTCTCTCTTGGGCTCCTCGGATTCCTCCGATGGATGCTCTGAGAAAGACGACGAGCCTCGCTCTCCGTCCAAGCCCCGGCCGAGGACTCCTCTGAAGTCTCCTCCGGAAGATCCTTCCTTCACGGAGTTGCTCAGGGAGATCCAGGAAGTCCATCAGTGGCATTCCTTAGAACCAGATCCTCAGCGGGTTAAACTCGCCGAACATCTGGACTTGCCCCTTTCGGCCCCTACTCTAGTGCCACCCTGGATCGAGCCTCATGCCACCTTGTTTCCACTATTTGGAAGCGACCGTCGACTTTATAGCCTTCCTCGGAAGTCCAACAGGCTATACCAGGCTCCGGGGTGTAGACTTTCTAGACTCTCACCCCGTGCAGACTCTGTTGTGATTAGTGCCGCTCACGGCCGGTCAGCACACCGAGCATTAGCTCGTCTCCCCGGATAAAGAATCTCGCCTTCTGGATCAGTATGGAAGGAAGATCTATGCTTCTTCCACACTGGGGATCAGGGCCCTAAATTATGTAGCACAGTATGCGGGAGCAGAGCTGTCCTTACCCCAGGCAGAATCTAAGATTGACTCCTTGCTTGACTCCAAGTCAAGCAGGAGCTAACTGACCTTGTCCGTTCTGCTCGTTAGGCCAGTCGTCACATTCTGAGGATGACCCTCTGATGCAGTGGACACCACAGAACGCAACTCAGCGTTCACCATAAGTCTTGGCGTCACGCATGGCTCCAAGTGTCAGGTCTGGTCCGGAGGTGCAGTCAGCAATTCAGAAGCACCTTTCAGGGGTTCAGTGCTTTGATTGGTGATGTCGAGGACATCATCACCGACTTGCAGAAGGACGGCCTCAAATCTGTGGATTCCGTGTACTGCTCCCATCCCCACAGCGCCGACCTTTTTGTGAGACGGCCCAAGCGAAACCCCAGGGAAGGCGGGCCACTGAAATGCGGGCCCCACAGCTGCCAGGCCCGCCCCAAAAAGCAGTGGGTGCCCCAGCTGTGCGCTGCCTCACCCACCTGACTCCTTCCCTCTCCCACGCCTCCGAACTCCCGGAGGAGCGGTAGGAGGGAGATTCTCCCTCCACCTTCCGGGTTGGGAGGGATAACATGATTCATGAGTGCTTCAGATCATAGCAGAAGGGCACTCTATAGAGTTTCTGCAAACCTCCATGCCACCCACCTCTGAACTCCTCTTACTCAAGGGACCATCTTCCTTTGGTCAGGGAAGAAATATCTGCTCTCCTCGTGAAGCAGGCCATAGAACCCGATCCTCCTCACCTTCACGGGACGGGTTACTATTCCCATTTCTTTCTTGTACCAAAGAAGACTGGAGATCTCAGACCCATTCTCGATCTCAGCTCCCTGAACTTCTGTGTGGAATACAAAAAGTTCAGGATGCTCTCCCTTCAAACCCTCCTGCCCCTTCTCCGGCCGGGCCAATGGCTTTGTGCACTGGATATGCAGGATGCATACCTGCACATCCCCATTAAGCCCCTCGCACCCACAGGTACCTCAGGTTTGCGTTCAGGGGACCATTACCAATTCCAGCGCTCCCTTTGGTCTTTCTCGGCTCCTGAATTTTTACAAATGCCTGGTGGTGGTAGCGGCCCACCTCGTGCCTGGGAGTTCAGGTTTTCCCTACCTGGACGACTGGCTCCTGCATTTTCTCTCCTCACCCAGCGGGTTTTCACTGGTCTGGGTATCACCATCAACCATTCCAAGTCTCATCTGGACCCTTCCCAGAGACTCCAGTTCATCGGGGCAATTCTCGTCTGACAGTGTCAGGGCCTTCCTGCCTTGGTGAGGCCTCCCTCAGTCCCAGATTTCCCTTCTTTCGAATGCAGGAAGGTTCCGGCCAGGTCGATGCTCCGCCTTCTGGGGCTTATGGCGGCTGCCATCCCGACAGTTCTGCTGCGGCGCCTCCACATGAGGATCTCTCAGTGGACTCTCCGCTCTCAGTGGGATCAACATGTGACGACCTAGATCATCTGGTGCTGATCTCCCGCCGATGACAAGAGACTTGCAATGGTGGATGGTTTGAGAGAACCTGTTCTGGGGATCCCTTCTTTCATCCTCCCCGCCCAGACTCTGACCACGGACGCATCAGGCGAAGGTTGGGAGCCCATCTGGGTCCTCACCGAACCCAGGGGTTCTGGTCCAGATTGGAGTTAGCTCTCCACATCAATGTGCTCGAGCTACGAGCAGTGCTGTATGCTCTCCAGTCCCTTCACCAGTACATCCTTCCCGGTCACCTGGCTGTCCAAACAGACATCATGTGCGTGGTGTGGTACATCAACAAGCAGGGAGGGACTCTGTCCTACCCGCTGTGCAGGGAAGCGATGAGGGTTTGGGAATGGGCAATGCTTCACAACCTTCACCTCACGGTGATCCACGTTCCGGGAGTCGACAATGTCCTGGCAGACAAGCTAAGTCGTTCTTTGGCTGTGCCACACTAGTGGGAACTGGACCAAAAGGTTCTAAAAAGCATCTTTCAGCTTTGGGGACTCCACAGATAGACCTGTTCGCCTCCTCCCAAAACGCAAAGCTTCCAACCTTTTGCTCGCTCTAGAGCGAGGAGCTTTCTGGAGCGACGCTCTATCTCTAAATTGGAAGGACAGATTCGTCTATGCTTTTCCCCCCAATTCCTCTGGTCCCTCGTGTGCTGCAGAAACTTGCATTGGAAGGTACCAGAATGATTCTGATCGCTCCTTTCTGGCCCAGGCAAATCTGGTTCTCTCTTCTTCAACAATACTCAGAGGTTCCTCCTCTTCCTCTTCCATTATCTTGAGGATTGCTGACCCAGGATCAAGGGACCCTGGTCCATTCGGGACTCAAGTCCCTCCAACTTCATGCATGGCTCCTGCAGACCTAGCCCAATCTCGTTTCGGCATCTCTCCTAAGGTGGCTGAGATTCTGGTGGAGGCTAGAAAACCCTCCACTAGGTCCACCTACGCCATGAAGTGGAAGAGATTTTCCATTTGGGCTGCCTCCAGTAACGTGGAGCCTTTCTCCTGTCCGGTGGCCATTCTGCTTGATTATTTGCATCATCTTTTCGACCTGGGTCTCAGTCACTCCTCTTTGAAAGTACACATGGCTGCTATTTCAGCCTACCATGTCCCTTTCGCTGATAAGGCATTTGCCCAATTGGCGTTATCCAAGACCTTTCTCAGAGGGGTCCTTCATCTCAGACCCCCTGTTCGGACTCCTGCTCCCCCTTGGGACTTGAACTTTGTTCTCGAGAAACTTACCCTTCCTCCTTTTGAGCCTGCGGCTTCCGCAGACTTGAAGTTCTTATCGTGGAAGACGCACTTCTTGGTGGCCATTACTTCGGCTCGCAGGATTTCCGAGCTCCAGGCCCTTATGTGTAAAGTCCCTTATCTGATTTTTCACAAAGAACGAGTAGCTCTTTCATGACGTAACCCTAAGTTTCTTCCTAAAGTGGTAGCGGAGTCTACCTTAAATCAGTCTATTGAGTTACCTGCCTTTTTCATGCAGTACTCCAATCAAGGAGAATACTTGCTCCATACCATGGATGTCCACAGGATTCTGAGATACTATACCGATAGGACGAAGGATCTCAGGAAGACTGATCAGTTGTTCGTCTCTTTTGCTCACAAAAGGGAAGGCAATGCTGTCTCAAAGCAATGCCTATCAAAGTGGTTGGCTCATTGCATCACTTTCTGTTATGACAAGTACAACAAGACCCTACTGGGTCAAGTCAGAGGTCACTTCACTCGGGGAGTAGCTGCCTCTGTGGCTTGTTTCAAGAATGTTTCTGCAGCAGACATATGCGCTGCTGCCACCTGGACTTCCGTCCATACCTTTACGAAACACTACAGTTTGGACATTGCCTCTCGCCGTAGAGCAGGCTTCGGGCTGACTGTTTTGCAAGGCCTCCTGTCTTGAGGCTTGCACGGCTAGAGCTACTTCTTGGAGTAGCTTCCTCCTCCCGGTGCCTTTCTTTGTTCCAGACTGCTTGGGATTCAGTCCTATATGTAATTACCTACTGCATGAGCCCTCTCGAGAAAGATAGTATAGTTACAGAGAACTGACTTTACAACAGAGGCCTGAGAGAGGCTCTGCAGGTACACTTCCGCCTCCCGCTTTTTCAGCCCTTTTCCAGGAATGGAATCATCTGCTTCTCTCTCGTCTGGGCCTTCTTGGCCTGTGGCGGGGAAGAACTGGAAGAAGCGGCGTCTGGGACCGCCCCTTTATACCGGCGTCGTGTGACACGGTCACCTGATGTGGGGGCGGTCCTCGCCAGGGACTGCTAGCTAGAAATTTTTCCATAGTCCTATCAGCGCAGTCCTATATGTAATTACCTACTGCAAGAGCCTCTCTCGAAGATCTACTGTTACGGTAAGTTCTTACGTAACTGTACTTTTTAAGTGGTATTATACAGCGGTTGTATTATGTTCTGTGTGTGTTAGCATTCTCTGTTTTGATTGACACCAGCAGTGAGAAACAGTCTTGCAAATATGCCCTTTTCCCTTTGTAACTAGGCAGTCAGTGATCGGATGGCTGCTGTAAAGCAATAAAGAGTTCAGCTATAATTAGGAATAGGTTACCAGGAAAGCATCAGCTGCAGCATATGGAAGAAGGATAACCTAGTGGTTAAAGTACGGGTACAAGAACTGGGAGAGACTGGTTCAAATCCTACTAGAGTCACTTACTCTCTAACCCTTAACAAGTTCCCCTAACCTCCTTGGGAACTGTGATGGCCCCTCAGATCCACGACTTTAAAAGTGCCCCCATTCCCATTATAAATCATTAGCAGTGGTGTAAGAGCTACAGCACTTCACTTTGAAGGTACTGAGGACAAGCTGTGGCAGCCCTCCCCGCTTTGTAATGCCAGCATTTGAAGTAGGATGTCCTTCACAAATCAGATGCTACACTTCAGCTGTTGTAGGTAAAGAAACCAATCCGTCTCACTGTTTGTAGTGCTCTGTATTTGCTTAGCTCATTGCTCCCATGTCATATGCATTCTGTGTCTTGGTATTTCCAGTCAGAAACTCAGATTTAAGGAGCATTTGAAATGTAAAACAATACACTTTATAAAGTAAGTGATCTAGCTCTCCACTTTCAGGCTGCTGAAAGGGGGTGTGTATGTATCATTTGTGCAAAGGAGGAATTCAGTCTTGTGATTCTTTGGGAAACTGATCAGGCCCACCTTGTAAATGAATCTTCTCAAGGGTGTTCACCTGGTCGAGTACAGACTGATTGATTGATTGAATGATTCAGTGTACTGCTCTCCACAACATGTTACAACTGTCTCAGAGAAATGAGTAGTACAAAGACAGATTTTGTTTCCTGTGTATGAAATACTATTAGATGTATTATTTGCTCTACACATACAGTATTAAGGCTACAGGTACTACTCCCTGTGTGAGCTGCATGACAGAACTGTCTTAAGCCATTGCAAACTTAAACTAAAATCGGGATAGACAGCAAACAGCATTGCTACCCTTGTGTTTTCTTCTGCACTGTTGCTGCAGTGACATCAAGGAATGGGAGGGGCTGTATTACAAGTGACTCGTTTGCATGTAAATGGAGGCTTGCTTGACACTTTGTTACCTTGTGTCAGAGCCTCAGACTCTAGATATGTGTTGCAACAGAAGAAATGACTGATCTCTTATTGACATATGTACAGTAATTGATGTAATGTATAATAAATACATCAGACATCTCCAAATCAGAAATATACAGGAGTCTTCTCCTTTAATTTTGCATTGGTGCAATACTTACATAGACGTTAGTCTAGTTCTTGCTTCCTTGCGAATGTATTATCTGCAAAAGAGGGCGCTGTTGAGCAGCCATCCCTGTCGGACGTGGGTTTATCAAGCTCTGTGACTTTATCCCTCCAATTTATTATTATTTCTTTATATCCTCTGTTTTAAAGGGGCTTGTTCGACTTTATCTGTTCAGCTGGGTGCAGAAACATACCCAATCTGGAGGCGAGTTCAAAAAAACAGCAGCTTCATCAACACGGCATTGAAGATTTCTTTTCAGCTGCGACCTTGGGCCATGCTTCTAAAAGTATGGAGCCAGTATAACATGGTGGCACCTCTGGAGACCCACAAATGACACAGATGGTTCTTATGCTGCAAGAAATCTAAATTTACAGGTGAGGAACCTAACCGGAGGTTGGCAGCAGTAGAGCAGAAATGAACAGACCTGGATGGCCGAATTGATGAAAATAAATCAGCGATCTCTGGACTATGGCAGGACGTAGATCAACAGGCCATAATCCATGCAACTGTTATTAAGGATGTGGGATTCCTGCGCTCCAAGGTAGAGTCCCTTGAAAATACTCAGAGACAAAATAATGTTAGTGTGGCTGGGTTTCCCCTACAGCTGGCTGGTTGGGGTGAATTACTAGAAGCTCTGGACAGTCTGTTGTTTACTGACCTGGCCCTTCTTTCCCAAAGCTCCGGTGTGTCTCTACTGAAGGCATTTGTCATCCCCATGCGGGCCAGACCGAGAGAGGGGGCATTTCAGATGCCATTGACCACTATAGTGACCCTGTCTTCTCCAGATTCTCTGATCTCTCTCTCCTGCAATCTGCCTGTACCAAGGGGACATTGTATGGGAAGGGAGCAAGTTGGGCTTTTTCCCAGACCTCTTGGCCCAAACCCAGGGCAAGGTAGTGTCAGCTTCAAGTGGTGAAGAAATCCCTGTTGGAAAAAGGTGTTAAGGTGCAGCTCCTGTTCCTAGCACGACTGCATGTACAGCATAAACACAACACAAGCATATTCAGAGATCCAGATCTTGCCCAGAGATTTGCAGAGCATTTTACTTCCATGACGTCTGAAGATTCAGCTCGGAGGACATTCGATGATGAAGACGGCTGATACAAGACTTACCTTGGATATCTGAAATTGCTAGCCTAGTGACATGTCTCTGCATTTGTTATTTCATAGCTGATGGTTGTTCATTGGTATTGCTAAAATGCTCTTTTTTTTTCCCAGCCAGTTTTCTGTTTGGTAATTATATGTGTGCAGTTGCACACCCCTCAGTTTGTGGACTGCAAAATACCCTGTGTTCTGAGATCTTGTCCCCTGCAGGGTATCGTGCCTATGTACATGTGGGGGGTTCTTATCATTAACTTAGCTGAGTCCAGACAATCTATACGACGTTTAGCAGTGCTGGTCAGGGGTACCTGATTCCCCCACATATTCCTGCAAGGAGCAGGATATTCTGGTTAAAAGACTTGCTTCTGTTTGCTGTCTCCTGAGGTGAGAATGTGACATTCTACTGACACACCTATCTGAACTATTAACTTCTGTATAGTGTTTTGGGATCAAACACAAATGCTGAGTGTATTGCTCTGCTTATGATTCCTATTATCTGTACGACTTTTGTCTAGGTCTATGTATGACCTTATTTTTTTATGTAAATCAATCAATCAAGTCTTTATTTAACCAGGCGTTCATCGTTGAGCAGAAGCTCATTTGCAAGATGGACCTGGGTGGAGCATGAACAATTGTATATACAGGTCAACACAGGTATGTACAATGCAATACAGATAATACTCTTTACAGAGAGGAAGAAAAGAAGTTCATATGTACATAGAATTATACAGATATTGTACAGATTACATGGTATTTACATACATAGAAGTGTCTATAGGAAGATAAAGCAGGTTATCTAAGGTTGCAGGAGGAAGTAACGGAAGAAAAAAAATAAAAATATACACCAGGTAGAGGTGAAGGTAGGGAGGGAGGTAGGGGAAGAAGGGCTAGGAGGGCACGGTGCACAGAGAGGAGTTGGTAAAATGGGATGTAGAGAAGGTGGATGGAGAAAAGGAGTATGTGTGAGCCCCGGGATTGAATGATATTGTAACCCCCCTGCAAATGGGGGTTCCCAAAAGACTTCCAGGACCTTGCTTGAATGCTCCAAGCCTGAATGGTGTTTGGCATTTAAGCCATTTATCAGTGAGTGTTTTTAGAGCCTCTGGTACTGTCTCTTTAAGAGCTGTCTGCTTGCAGACATAATTAGTTTGTATGGGGGACTGTGTGCTTCTCTGAGTACCACTCGAGCTGCTGCCAATTCACTTCATTTTGCAGTCACTAGAGTGCAAAGGGAACCTATCTGAAAGATGTAACTGTTTGCCAGAAATTATTTAGAGTAATAATGAAATTACAGTTTGTCTAACCTGCTCTTTTGCAGTCAGAACTGTGTCTGCTAGTTCCCCATTCTAGTTTTGAACTGCTGAACTGGACCAATCAGTGTGGGGTAGGCTAGCTCTAAAATGGTGCCTTGGACGAATCAGAACTTGACTCATAATCTGAGCCAGCCACAAGAGGATTGTATGGGCAGTGACTCTGGGAGATGTAGTTTAGACTTCAGTGCCTTTTGGACCAACAGCAGCAGTCTATTGTGAGTGACAGCCAATCCAGTCAAGAACTGGGAGGAACTCAAGGAAGTGCCCGGTTTTGTTCGGTTGGAGTTTCAGTTGAGCTTTGGCAGTGAAGAAGGAAGGAGCCCTGTGCTTTTCAGTGTGCAGTTTTAGTTAAAAACGGGTGTAAGGCCCAGAGTTCCGTCTGCAGCTTGTGTAACAGCTTGTTAGGACTGAACTGTCCCCTGAAAAGAATCAAAGGATCTCTGAAGAGTAGAAACCAGGCTCACCCTGTAGAAGACTGGAGGAATTGCTGAAAATTGCACCTCGGTCTGTCAGAACTGAATCTGCTGTGTGTTCTCCCGGTATTGTGCAGTAATTGCGATCGATACAGATGCAGCCTGCCTGGTATAGTGCTTTCTTTTATATGGATGTGTGAAGAGGTTTTATTTACTTTATTTATTTATTTACTGAGAATTCGAATTACAAACCTTGAGTCAAAGACTCTTTTGCAAAGGCTCCACGTCAGTTAACAAAGGGTGGAGGGGGAACACGAGTTGGGGGAAGACAGACGAACAGACCAGGACAGATTATATACAGGCACAAATTATTTACAGATTTATGTACAAATCACATTTTAGCAACATTAGCTCTCCGGTGGTTACAGATGGTGGAGAGACATATGCCAGAAAGGCAATGGAAGGCAACTTTCAATGCATAATAAACAAGTGGCATTACTGAGTTAATTGTGGTATCATGGCAGAGGGACTTTTTTTTTTTTTTCTCTCGTTTGGGCAGGTGGTGACATACCCAGACCACTGGGCTATGCATGGGGGTTAGCAAGGTCAGAAAGGCCCCTGTGTGTGTGTGGGGAGGGGAGGAGACAGGTAGTGTGCCAACGAGTATGCACATTTTGAGCTATCCATTAGGAAGGTTTTAGGCCTGCTTTGAAGAGATGGATGTTGCGGGATTGGGAGAGGGGAGGAAGAGTGTTAGCCAAATGGGGCACGGTAGCTGAGGGATCTCGCGCAAGGGATGTTCGGCATGGGGAACCACGGAAGGATGTGGAAGCCGTGGAGTCTGGTAGTTCGCCTGAGAGGGGCCGGGTTTGATGATGGTGAAGGGGCGGCTGGGCGCTAGCAGGAGGTGGATCTTTTGCTAGAATGCAGGTGTGGTACTTGAGCCTTTGGTGAACAAATGCCAGCCAGTCATTCTGCATAGGTTGCAGGTGTGGGTGAGTCTGTCACTGCCGAGACAAGGCGACATGCTTTGTTTAGAGCAGGGTGATGCAGCTTAGGGTGGAGTTATCAGCAGTGCCGAGATTACAATCCCATAATCGATTAGGGAGAGGATGGAGGATGTGACAGCTATCTGCATGGCATGAGCGGGCAGACTGTTTTTGATTCTGTAGAGGGTACCCACTCTTGAGTTGATTGCGGCCGAGAGGAGGCATGTCTGTGGTAGGAGAGGAGGTGTCCAGGTGACCCCAGATATTTGAAGTGATTGACGCGCCCAGCAGGGAACCATCCGCAGATTGAAATGTGAAGAGCCATCTGGCTAAAAGGGCTTTATGTGAGCAAAGGTCATGGCCTTGGTTTTGGAATAGTTAATGATCAGTCGGTGGTCAGCGAACCAGTTTTCCAGCCCCGAAGTATTCCTGAGGGGTGCTGGAGCACGACGGTTGGGGTGTTTCCAGTAGAGAACCGTTGCCATCGGCATAGAGTAAGAGATGACCACTGCAGGCTTTGGGGGAAAATTAAGGAAGAGTGAAGAGCAGTGGGCCTAGGATTGACCCTCAGGAACATCGGCGAACGGGCTTGGAAGTGGAGATGGTGGAGTTTAATTTTACTTGCTGGCAGCTCTGTGAGGTAGTCCTTAGCCAGGCAGCGCCCTCGGAGACTACATTTAGTTGTGCAGGACTTGAAGGAGTAATTCAGGCTGACCGTGTCGAAGGCCTTAGTTAAGTCTATAAAGATAGTCTGGCAGCTGCACTCTTGGTCGAGCGCTCATGGATGAATGTTGTGAGATCACAGAGCCGGGATCGCATGTGGCCAGAGCTCTGAACCCATGCTGTTCCTTGCTGAGCAGGCTGTGTTTTGTTAGATGCTCAGTAAGTTGGTCAGAGACTATTTTTTCCAGGGCTTTGGAGAGAGGAGGAGTATAGAGATTGGTCTATAGTTCCCGGGAGGGTGGGATCCCACTCTTTAAGATAGGTGATCACGGCTTTTTTCAGGCAGTGGGGAATTGGCCGAGGCGCAGTGAGAGGTTTAGGATATGTGTGAGATGGGTTATGGTGATATCAAGGGTAAGCCTTATGAGTTTTAGGTCCAGGAGTCGTTAGCTGAAGCTTATGTTAGCGATTGCTTTGGAGATATAACGCTGGCTGGCGAGCAGGGATGGAAGTGAACCGAAAGGAGGAGGAGGGCTGTTCTCGCCATAAGTGGAGTAGAGGGAGGTATGGGGGTGGAAGAAGTTAGGAGGAGGATATGGAGAGGTCTGAGAAAGTTTCATTGAGGGCTTCAGTGATTTTAGCTGGATCTTGGTAACGTCCCCATTCAGACTTAGTTGGGTAGGGTGGGGGGAACGTGATTTTGCCGCTATTTCATGTATGTTTCTCCAGAACTTTCTCCCATCTCCCCAGGAGGAGGAGAGGGTGCTGATAGTAATCGGCCTTGGCCTGCCGCAGGTCCCAGGTGCATTTATTTCGAGCCTCCTGTATAGTTGTCTGTCCTGGGAGCGTGGGAGTCTATGGCCCTGTGCCAGAGGTTGTCCTGTGTTGCATGAGTTTTAGGAGGAGGGTGTTATCCATGGTGTGGACCTGGATTTCACGACCTGCCTAGTGAGGGAGCATATATATCATGAGCTTTGTTAAAGGTAGCTATAAAGTGGGCAAGGGCGCGCATCAACTGATTGTGCATTATATAAGGGAAGCCAGTAACTATTGGCTAGGTATTCTTTGAGGTTATTTATGCCTCCTTTTTGATTTTTCGTGCAATGTGGTTTTGGGTGGCAGTGGCAGTTTGCCCACCACCAGCAGAGAACCGGGAGTAGTCACTGATAGAGTCAGGGAGCACTGAAGCCTGGGTAATATTTTTTGGCCTGTTGGTAAAGATGAGATCTAGTAGTGAGGATGTCCCTGTTCTTGTGTCGCGCCTCGTTGGGGATGTGATAATTTGGGAGAGACCGATAGCCTGGGCAGCATCACTGAAGACGGAGGAGGATGGGGATGCCCAGTCGATGTTGAAGTCACCCATTAATATGGTTTCATTAGTATTTGGGAGGTGTGAGACAGTGTGGAGGATGGATTCAAAAGCGGGTTTCTGGTTTCTCGGGGGGATATAGGCTGAGATGATGATGATTGTTTTAGAGCCCAATCTAATTTTGACTGCAAAGTCTGGGCCTCATGTTTGGGGAGGGATGTCAGCGATGGTGGGCGCAGGCGTTGATTTAATGTATATCGCGCAGCCTCCACCTCGCTTTCCGGATCTATCCGCCTAAGGAGGTTATAGTTGCTTAGGGAAACAGCATCATTGGGGATTTTATTTGATAGCCAGGTTTCAGAGAGGGTTAGGATGTCTGGGGCATGTTGGGCGACCCAACCGCAGTAGGGTGTGTTTCTTGGGAAGGCTACAGATGTTAAGTGATGCCAGCAGTAGTCTTCCTGTGGTTTGTTTGGGGAGGTTTTTGTTGAGGGGGACCGGGTTGGGATGAATGTTTCCAGAAAGGAGGAGTAGAAGGAATGCGTGTCGCAGGGAGAGCCTGGAGAGTTTAGAGACTCATGCTGTGAGCGCAATGGAGAATGTTTTGTTTTTGTTGTGGGTGGGCACTGGTAAGCTAGAGATGTCGCCAGGTAGAAGGGAGGGAGGCGATGGGGAGAAGTAGCAATAAGACATTGTAGCTGGGAGGGCTGGGTTATAAGTTGGGGAAAAAACTGTGGTACAGCTTTGCCCATTTGAAGTGAGGTGTGAGCAAGGGTATAGGCAAAGAAAGGTGGGTTAGTACTAGAGGGCATTGGCTTGAGGCGTAGGGATGGTTGGGCCGGTAATTGTCAGAGAAAGCTAAGGGAACAGGGTTGGTGGTGGAGTCATGGGGCAGAGGAGTCACTGGGGGGGGGGTGATGAGCAAGAAGAGTGAGCCTGCTGGCTATTAACATTGTTAATAGGGTGAGATACATAGTGGGTCTGCCAAGCGAGACAGCGGCCTCTAGGGCTGGATTTCTATAACCTGCAGCTGGAGAAGTGGGCTGATAGGTTGACAATTATGTTCCAAGATTGGTATCAGAAGCATTTGTCAGATGTACCCTTACAACCATTAGAAGGACTGCATGTATGGGGGTTAGTGAGAAGGCCCTACCCCTATTCCGGGTATATCCAATTTGGCTGTCTTTCCCCACCTCCGTGGCTGGAGTGGCCAACAAGTAGAGACCCTAGCCTTAGTGTGTCCCCCAACTGGACTGTATGATGGTGTCCCTTTGTTGATTGGAACAAATGCTCATATGTTCGGAAGGCTGGCATAGTTGTGTTATGAAAACAGGGGTCAAAGACTAGTAGAGCTTTAAGAGTTCCGGCTTTAATTAAGAAGGCCTATGAGGCACAGAGAGATGCTGAAAAATAGAACCAGAGGAACCGGGTCGGAATTGTATGGAAGAAGGATCCTGAGTCTCTGATCCTGGCGCCAAATGCCCAGTGTACCTTACAGGAGAGGTCCGGGGACGAAAGGATGTTAAGAATAAAATATATGTTGGATGCATGCAGGCGATGGAAATTGCCAGAGGGACTGCTGGTCAAGCCTAGTATTTTGCCCGCTAGAGCCCATGCTTATGCCAGAAGGGTAATGGTCCAAGTTCATAATGTGTCTGAAAGAGACATTCGAGTAAATAGAGGTTGCATCCTGGCTAATGTGCATTGTGCAGACACTGCAGTGCTACCAGCAGCAAGAGTTCAAGGAAGAATGACAGAGTAACGCCTGACTTGTTTAATTTCGCCACCCCCGCTGCCAGCTGAATGGAAAGTGAGGATCAGTGAGAAGCTTGCCCAGAGAGACCAGGTGTTTTCTTTAAAGGAATGGGACGAGGATGCGTGCAAGGAGCTGAGCACAATATCCGGCTGCATGACGAAAGACCATTTACGTGAGAGGTCTCGACGCCTGGCACCTGCCGACATAGATGATGTGAGACGGCATCTGCAAGAGATGTTAGCTGCTGGTGTAATACAAGAATCCAGAAGCCCTTATGCTTCCCCATTGTGGTAGTGAGGAAAAGAATGGAACAGTAAGGATGTGTGTGTGATTATCGCACCTTAAACCGCGGACTATCCCTGATCAGTACACAATGCCCCGTGATTCAGGATGCTTGACCTGCCTAGGGAGCAAGTGGTTCTCTGTGCTGGATCTCCGCAGTGGGTACTATCAGATCCCGATGGCCCCAGAGGACCGTGGAAAGACAGCCTTTATCTGTCCGCTGGCTTCTATGAATTCATGAGATGCCTCTAAGGGATTTCAGGTGCCCCAGCCACTTTTCAACGATTGATGGAGCGTGCAGTGGGGGATGAACTTACTAGAGTGCCTGGTATACCTAGATGATAAGGCTGTGTTTGGCAGCTCACTGGAGGAACATGAGAGCAGATTATTTAAGGTATTGGACCGACTGGAGGACTTTGGCCTTAAACTGTCCATTGATAAGTGTCAATTCTTTCAAACATCAGTAAAGTTTCAGCCTCACTTCATTTCCAAGAGTTTTCATAAAGTGCCTAGCTGTGGTGGCATTACATTTCATAAAGAAAGAGGTGAAGGTTTTTCCTACCTGGACGACTGGCTAATCTCAGGAAAACACAGTAGGAAGCAAAGTTCTCTGTACTGCTGACACAAAGCACTTTGGAGGACCTGGGCCTCCTTGTAAACTTTCAGAAGTCCCAAACAGAACCAGTTGAAATCCTGGACTTTATCAGTGTAGAGTTTGATACTCTGCAGGTGAAGGCATTCCTTCCTCAAGCAAGGGAAACAAATCCAATTTCAACTGCAGAATCCTTCAAGGCAGGTCAGCAAAGGCCAACAAGGGATTTTCCTCGGTAGCTAGGATCCACTGCAGTGGAAACAGGGCCAGGTTCCAAATGTATTAATTAGTCCTAAAAGTACCTTTGAGCAGCTGTTTTACAAAGGTTCCACATCTGGTAAATACAGTTCAACAGAGTAGGGAAACATACGGTTTCAGCCTGAGAGGGTCATGCCATAGTCTAAACATGGTTACTGTAAACCATTTTGTTTTGCTTTTAGACCACATGCTGATGCAGAGCCTTGTTTTTTACATGGTTATTGTAAATATCCACATATATACAGGATGCAAATATTTTCAGTTGTTACATATATACAGGGTTAAATAAAACATTCATAGTAGATGTACAGAGCAGCAAGGTGAAGAAGCTTCACCAGGAACAGGCTAAACAGGGCAGGAACAAGAGTTTGCCTAAAGATGGTGGTGCTTTAGGGACCTCCTGGGTGATACTGGATGAGACATATCAAGTATCAGCTAGGACCATTGGTCTCAGAGGTGGGATCCTTTGTCCAAATTGGTGTCTGTCACAAAACCTTGCTAAAGGTATTCAAGTGGTGGAAGGAAGCATGCAGCCTCAGAGAAGGAATGTTCTTTATTCAGCAAACTCCTACAGCTGTACTCACAACAGATACCTCCTAGGTCGGGGCACCCACCTGAACAATCTCACTTTGAGTGGCACCTGGCGCACACAGGAGACTCGAGCACACATAAATCTCCTGGAGCTCAGAGCAGTGTGTCTAGCAATGTAGGCTTTTTCCTACCAGATCAATGGTCAGTCTGTTCAGAACAGACAACACCACAACAATGCATTACACAAACAGTGAGGAACAAGATCTTCAAAGTTGTGCACAGAAGCCATGAAGATCTAGAATGTAGCCTAATTCCTGGAAGTTCAGCTGACCCCAGTTCACCTGCCAGGAAAGACATTATACTGGCAAACTCCGAGCAGGATCAGCCAGGGAATCGCAAATGGACCCTGAACCAGCAGGTACCGATATTAGTGTTCAGAAGGCAGAGCACATCAGCAGTAGATCTGTTTGCTTCCTGGGAAAACAACCAGCTCCTGCTTTTTGTTGCAGACCCCCCGTAGTGGTTTCAGTCCCAGAGGATGCCCTAGTCCTCAGCTGGTCAGGGAAGTTTCTATATGCCTTCCCCATTCCCCTTCTCCTAAAAGTACTGATAAAACTGAAGAGGGGTTCACACCTGTGATTCTCCTAAGCTAGAGTTGGCCATGCAGACCTCGCGACTCCATGCTCCTGTCCTTCTTCAACAAGCTTCATATCAACCTGCCCTAAGGTACAATCTGCTGACGCTGTCCCAGGGCATGATAACATCTGAGAACTCTGCACCTCAGAGCATGATTCTTGAAGAGCTAGAGTTCTCTGGATTACGCCTTTCTGAAAAGTAATTGAGTTACTGAAAGTTTCAGAAAACCAACAACAAGAAAAGTTATGTTTCAAAATGGAAAAGATTTTCCTAATGGTGTACTCCTGTCAGAATAACCCAACCCAGGTGGGTCTGTCTGCAATCCTAGACTATCTAGTCCACCTCCAGTCTCTGGGCCTAAGACCTTCAACACTGAAGGTACACTTGGCAGCAGTGTCAGCTACACATTAGCTTCTCAGAGGTCAGCGCCTCACTACCCATTTTAAAAGGTTTTCAAAGGTCTGAATCACATTTTACCCTCCAGTGAGGAAGCCTGTCCCTCCCTGGGACTTACACATATGTATTGCCCACTCCATCAACTACATACGTGAACATTTGACAATGCCTACCTTGGGCTGCTTCCCACCCCTGGCCACCACTGGTGAGCTCAGCCTACCACTCTGGCAACCATCTATGCCCCACCCCACTTGTCCCCTGTACTACCCAGTGGAGACTCAAACCCTGGCCTCCCCCTTTCCTGTTTTTACCACTACTGTGCCCGCACTTAGTGCTGTTACTACAATGTTAGACTCCTATGTACTAGTGAAACCTAGACTCCTATGTTATTAGTTAAACTTAAAAGTATGTGCAACCCTCTGTAACCTTATTTTGCAATCCACTACTGTGCTATGTGTTATGTTGTCTGTATCTGTTCGTTTAACTGACTCGAACCTTGAAAACTGAGTCCTTGACTCCAAAGGTATTAATCCTAAACTGAAATAAATAAATAAAAATATTGCCCAGCTAATGGAGGCTCCTCAAGCCCATAGCAACTGCTACACCTGGGGTCGCTCTGCAAGTAAGGGAAAAGAGGTTAGCCTCTAGAAAAGTCAGGAGACCAAGAGAGAGTGGATAGGGAAAATTAACCTAAGGTTGGCTTGTGAAGCAAGTAAGAAAGTCCGGAGCAAAGCACAGAAGGAGCTGCAGATAATTGAAGGAATTAAAATGGGTGAGAAGGCCTCTTTTCACTATATAAGTGAGAAAAGGGACAAGAACGATGGGATTGTTAGGCTTAAGAAAGGGAGGAGTGGGTGGAGGATAACGAAGGGAAAAGCAGGGCTACTCAGTGAATACTTCTGTCTTCACCAGGAGAAGGACAGACCAGTGCCTTCAAAAGGAGAAGGGGAGGGGAACACAGATGTAATGATAGAGTGAGGGAGGGAGGGCTGCTAGCATTGAAGGCGGACAGATCACCAGGCCCGGACAGAGTACATCCAAGAGTACTAAGGGAACTGGCTGAGAAGCTGGCAGGCTTAATAGTTCGCTGGAGACAGGCATGGTACCACAGGACTGAGAATAACACATGTGGTGCCCTCCACAAAAGCAGTCCCAAGGATGACCCAGGGAATTACAGACCAGTCAGTCTGGTCTCAGTTGTGCAAGCTCATGGAGACCATAATTAGCTAAAGGTTGTTAGGATATTTAGAGGAGCATGGTCTCCAGGATTTGAGGCAGCACAGGTTCATGGGGGGATTGTGTCAAATGAATCTGATTGACTTCTTTGACTGGGTCACTAAGGCAGTAGACATCCTCTATCTGGATTTCAGCAAGGCCTTTGACTCTGTGCCCCACAAAAGGTTGATCAGGAAGTTGGCAGATCTCGGATTGGGATAAGATGGCCAGATGGGTGGAAAACTGGCTGAGGGATGAGAACCCAGAGGGTGGTGGGAGAGTTACCTGGCACCAGAGAGGTCACCAGTGGGGTCCCGCAGGGCTCAGTCCTGGGGCTGGTGTTGTTCAGTGTCTTTATCAATGACATTGGGGATGGCATTAAGGGCAAAATGTGCCTATCTGCAGGCAACACCAAGCTCTGTGGAAAGTGGCCACAGCTGAAGGGATACAGGACCTACAGGATGATCTGGAAAGCTGGAGATGGTCCGGGATCTGGCAGATTAGCTTCAATGCCAAGAAATGCAACGTTATGCACATGGGAGCCAAGAATCCTGGGACGGAGTACTACCTGGGTGGAGTCCCTGCATTTGCATCAGAGGAGGAGAAGGACCTGGGAGTGATGATCACTAGTGACCTGAAGCACTCCACGAGTGCACAAAAGCAGCAGCTAGGGCAAACAAGATGCTGGGATGCAAGCTAGGGGATCAGTAGTAGGAGAGAGGGAGGTTATACTGCCCTTGTACAGGTCACTGCTGAGGCCACATCTAGAGTATGGAGTTCAGTACTGGTACCTACACCTCAAAAGGACATTAACCTGCTGGAGAAGGTCCAGAGGAGGGCTACAGAGATGATAAGCGGATCAGTAGGGTAAGGCATACAAGGAGAGGTTGAGGGCACTGAACATGTACCCTGGAGGACAACAGAGAGGAGGGACATGATTGGGATCTTTAAGTACTTGAAAGGGATAAAAGGGTGGATAAGGAGGGTCTCTTTAAGCTGAATGGCAACCATAACCTCAAGGTGGGCACAGTCTTAAAGGCTACCTAAACACAATTATGATGGGGCACACTGTTCTGGAAACTCTCCCGGAGAATTAGACAGACAGAGAGTTTTTGAATATTTATTACCTTAGTTTGAAGAACACATTTTGGTGATTAACTGTTAAATAGGAATATTTTAGATGATCGCTTATCGGATTGTTGGAGCAGTAGCGACGATGTCCGTGCTGTTAGTTCATTTTATGGAGTTTTATGTACTATGCATAATAAAGAAAGAGGTATTTGTGTTATCTTTTATCATTATTTAACATGTATAGTAGAGTGTACTGTACATGTTAAATAATGATAAAGATAACAGAGTACACATACCTAGTAATATTATGCATAGTACATAAGGCTCCATAGGGACTGCATCACTGGGGACTACCGGACTTGCTAAGATGACATCATTACGCTGCACGCTCCCAGCAGCCTTAATCCCTAATCAGCGTGGTCTTCTAAAAATGTTTCCTGGTTTCGGCAGTTTGAAAGTCGCCAAAATGTGTTAAACTGCAAAATTTAAGGTAATGAATAATTTTATTCAAAACCTCTCCTGTCTGCTCTAATTCCACTGGAGGGTTTTCAGAACAGTGTGCCCCATCATAATTGTGTTTAGGTAGCCTTTTGGCTGGGGAAGGTTTAGGAGAGGGGCCAGGAAGCACTTCTTCACAGAGAGGGTGGTGTCACTTGAATGCGGTGTCGGAAGAGGTGGATCATCATTGAAGTGGGCAGCTTCAGGAGTTGCTGGGATAGGCATGGGGGGAAGGAAAAGATCATGGGTTGGATGGATGGGAGGAGTGGGGACAGGGACAGTAGCTCAATCTGTGGACCCTGCAGTAAGACAGACTAGATAGACCAATGGCCTTACTCTGCTGGCTTTTTAGTATGTTTGGATGTAGTACGCCACCTGGAAAGCAATTTTCCTGGTGGCAGTAACATCTGCCAGAAGGGTAAGTGAACTACAAGCCCTCTGCACAGATCCAAGCTACATATTCTTCCATGGGGTCAAGGTAGTCCTGAGAACAAATAGGAAATTCCTCCCAAAGTGGTGTCTGAAATCCATCTGAACCAGTCTTTGCCCTGCCAGTCATCTTCACTGGAAAATCCATTACAGAGCAGCAAAACTCACAGTCTGGGTGTGGGAAGGGCACTCATTTACTACTTGGACCACACAAAGGAAGTCAGGTTCACTAACACTTAGCTGTTTTTCACCTATGGTGAAGTGGGGAAAGGTAGACCAGCATTCAGGAAAACCATTTCTTATTGGATAGTCTCCTGTATTCAGTTCTGTTAGGACAAAGCTGGTAAATTGCCACCTAGATGCCTCAGGGCACATTCCACAAGAGGTACTTCTGCCTCTGTGGCAGCAAGGGGTATCCTGCTGCAGGAAATCTGTAAAGCACTATCTGGAAAACAGTACACACTTTTACAGAGCACTGCTGTCTGGAACTACAATCCAGAAGGATGCCAGTTGTGGCACTGCTGTCTTGCAGACATTTTTCTTAAATGGGTTCTGTGCCCATCCTACCAAGGTACTGTTATGGAGTATGCTGTTGTTAAACCTCATTTCAGAGGTTTGAAGGAAAAACTTACTTACCGTAGTAATGTTTCTTCCAAAGGATCCCTCACTAAGTTTAACAATCCTTAATGCCAGCCTTCCTTCCAGAACCCGCAAAAGATTCAGACAAGAGTCTGTTTTTCTGCTTGCTTGAGCATTACTTGTTACAGTGCCTTTATAATTGTTGCCAAGTAGTCTGACTTACTTTCATTTTTCATAACAAATAAGCTTGTTCTGCTTTGTTTTACTAATTTAAAAATGGTTTTGAAAAAATTGTAAAAATCTTGGTAGCTATTTAGCTAGTTTCAGTGGTCACAGCTCACCCTAGCTTTAGAAATAAATCTGACATTAG
Source organism: Neoceratodus forsteri (assembly GCA_016271365.2). Taxonomy (NCBI): domain Eukaryota; kingdom Metazoa; phylum Chordata; order Ceratodontiformes; family Ceratodontidae; genus Neoceratodus; species Neoceratodus forsteri. Next base: position 1,481,483,481 of record CM028129.1, read on the forward strand.
AGTGCAGAGGTGAGCCATGACCACACAGATCAGAGTTTGAATTTGGTTCCAAATTCTATCATTTGCATAAATGCTAAAGCTCCAAGGCTGCTCATTCCAGTGGAATAAATGATGTTGTTAAACTTACTGAGGGATCCTTTGTAAGAAACAACATTGCTGTGGTGAGTAATGTTTGTCATTTCTGGCATCTGATTTAAAAGTGGGTCTCAACCTTTTGCATACACCTCTTGACTTTACTGCCAGAGCCACATGTTTACAGGGCTGCTCTCTTAATATCATGGCCCATCTGCTATCTGGCTAGTGGTGATGAGCTCTGGCTCCATACCTAGCTACCTCTGTACCATTTAGTATGCCTTATCTCTCTGTCTAGAGGTTGGTTATCTGTTTTTATTTTGTTGTTTCTTTAGTTTCCTATAGCCTTTTCCCTGTCCCTTTGGGCTAGGGAATTTCTTAAGCCCTCTCTCATTTTTCCCTTTGTTTGTGTTTCCTGGCAAGCGGGACTGAGGCTGGTGGAGGAGCTTGCTATGGTTCTTAGCGCACAGCATCATGTGGAGCGTGCAGGCGCTTGTGCCTAGTAATAGTTGCTGGCCCCTTGGCCAGAGGTTTGCTACCGGGAGTTCTAGTGCCCCAGTCCAGAGCTGTAAGTGGTAATCAATGGTGAAGATATTCTGAAAGATCAACCGTTATGGCAAGTATGTAACGCTTATTTCCAGGGCACCATGCACCTTGCTAAGATGATGCACAAGCTTGACTAGGCTGTTTTAATTCATGTTGCTAGAACGCTTAAATACCGGCAAAGAATAAACAAAGTGGACACTAGTTTACTGTTCACTAGTAGTAGTTGTAGTAATAACATCAGGGGCAACAATAAGAAATTGGTGGGGATATTTATGAAGGGCATTAGAGCGTGCTTTTGCACAGAACAAGTGGGAGAAGTGGAAAAGAATGCTGTGCAGGTTTACTGTGTGTATGTGAGGGGGCTATATTGCGTTATGTCTTGTGTTGTGTATTGTACTGTTACAAAACTTTCAATAAAGCATACTGAATTTAAAAAAATGGAACAGTCTGCCCACCATGGTGGACAATCCAAATAGAATGGGGATTTAAAGGGAATGGATCAGGCACAGAGGACTGGTTCAGTGCACTGTGGAGAACACATTGGTGGATTGGCATGGAATACTAGGGTCCTCAGAACTATCTCACCTAGGCAGGTACTCGGCAGACTGGACAGAGCATGGGTCATATTCTGCCATCAATTACCTGTGTTCCTGTTTTGTTTATATTTCTTTTATTTATGTGATTTTCTGTTTAATGTATGTATGTGATCGTTTTAATATTTTAATGCACTCTGAGAGCTTCTCTGTTTGGGTACAATATAAATAAAAGTTTAATGTTTGATTAGAACTGTGAACCAGGAGAATCCACCAGAACAGTTTACTGAATGGGTGACCTTGAGCAAATTACCTACCTCCCAGTTCTTTAGTCCATACAAAACAAAATATTGCATCTCATTTGGACTATCCTGGATAAATAAATTGTAGTAATAAAAATAAAAGAAAAGGCAATGAAGTCACTCTGAACTTGCCCTAGTGACTTATACTTGCTCAGCTTTCTCTTAATAAGCTTGCATACTGCTGTCTATATTAATGCTTTGCTTGCCTGTTTACTTATCTCAGTAACTAACACGTTGCTTTTTATCACTCTGCCCTGGCTTTCTCTTTACCACATGGTCTTTGTACCCCACAATTTCCCTCCCTCCCTTTGTCCCTCCATCCCACCCTCTCTCCTTCTTCTTCTTTTTCTTTTTGCTAATGCTCAAGCAGACAGCATCATCCACCGCAGAGGAGCATGGGAAGCCCAGCCCAGCCGACAGACAAATGCCTCTTACTTAACGTCTCACCTGGCTGCAGACCGCATGGAGGATCAGTGCAGGTATTATCACTCACATTGCTCAGCAGAGACTTAATATCAGGGTTTAATATCTAGAGCCAAATCTTACATCCCTTGTGGGGTTGCCTTTTGCAGAAGTTTAGTTGGGCGGTGAGTGGGGGTAATGAACAGCAGGGGAGTTTCTGAGATGCTGTTGCTCATGATGACAGTCTTTTAAAACCACCATTTGACTAAAATATAACAGTGGTCAGCAAATACGATCCAGCAATGAACAGTCGTGAGGCCAGCGAGTTGGCTGTGAGAAGAAGCCAGGGCTAACAGCTGTTCAAAACAGTGTAGGTTATCAGGGAGGAAGAAAGCAGATTTGATACACTGCCAGACTTATGTGATGTCTCTTCTGCTGGCAGAGGTACATCTCCAGTATGATCCAGTCCCTGCTCTGGAGGGCATATTGCCAGTCAGGAGGCAGCGGCTGTGAAGTGGGCACACGAGGAGGAGGGCTGGCAGCTGGGGAGACAGGATAGTAGGGGTGTGGTGAGAAAGCTAGTGTCCAAGACATTGGAGGAAGCACTCTGATATGCTGTCAGGCTGTGCAATGTACACCATCCTGCCTTTGGAGGTCAAAGGGGATACATCTGAGGGGTGGTCAGTGCTCTGAAGAGGTAAATTGCCAGTCTTGAGTTGCAGTTGGATGCATCACAGGGGAGCAGGGAGGTGACCAGTTAGCTGGGGGTATGGGGAGGAAGGAGGCTATGGACTTTGCTGCCAGGTCTGTGGGGGGCAGATGGCAGGGTATGGCGTAGTGTGGCAGGAACTGTAATCTAAGTTGGTGGGAATGGGGATAAATCTGAATGGAGAAAGGGGTGTAGCAGCCATGGTAATAAAGGCAGTATCCCGTGTGGCTGGCCAGGTTTGGGGTGGGGTCTACAGATGACTGAGGCTGGTAAAGGCAGTCCCGATCACTAAGACATCCAGCTTACCATGAAGGAAGAAAGAAAAGGCGAAGCAGAGGGCAGGAAGGTAGTAGTCATTCAGGATTCCATAGGGCAGTGGGTGAGGTGCAGGGGAGTTGCTGGACCAAAATGGTACAGTAGCTTGGGTGAGGGCCTGCCTGCCTAGAGCATGGGGTGAACAATTGCTGTCCACTGCAAAGCAGCCCAGCTGGAGGAGGAGCAGACTGCCATCATCATGAACGCCACTGTATAATGCATCCCAAGGACATAAGGAAGTCAGTAATAGAACTAGGATGTTCCAAAAGGGAACAGTACTCAAGGTGAGCTTTTCAGAGATCCTTCCAGTACTAAAGGTTAGTGAGAAACAGACAAGCATTATGGTCTGGTGCAGGAGGAAGGGTTTCTTTATTGGCCAATTGGCATGCCTTTCTGGGCAAGGTAAACTGATATGTCAATTAGGATGGGCTACATTTACATCAGGAGGGAGTGTGGGGTGCTGGCCAGGATTGTGGACAGGTCAAGAATGATTTAAACCAGAGGCTGCGGGGAAGGGATTAGTGTGCATGGAGAGACCAATGGCCAGAGACAAATGCATGGGCTGTCCAATGACAGGACAGCAGAGGTGGTTAGTGCAAGCAGATACCCTGGGGGCAAGCTACTGATTTGCAGTGACTGAAATAGTGAAATTCATTTTCAAGATTTAAAATTCCAGGATTGTTCCAGTGATTGCTAGTCTTAATTTCCGGATTTTACAGGATTCTACTGTCAGTCTTTTAGTATATGTATTAATAATTAGAATAAAAGTAGAATTAATATACAGCAAATTTAATGAAGCAAAATGAAAATAGTACAGGTAGCAATTTAAACAAAAAGCAAGTGCTCTATCTTTATTGATCCGATATAACATGCCAAAGCCCATGAAATTCTGTTTTTAAATCGGTGTGTGGTCAGTCTATATTCTGGAATTTGACCATGTTTTCTTGTAAAAATGCAAACCAGGGGCCTTGGGGGTGAATTATAGAGGGGCAACTGTCTTCACGTGCATGCAGGCTAGTATAAGAAGCATACCCAGCAAAGCGGGCATGTTCGATGACTTGATGCACTTTGAAGTCTGAAAGCTTGTGCCTCTCTCAAAGACCTGATGGGGAAAATTAAAACAGAACAGAGGGCTACACACTGTTCCAAATGGACAATGTTGACAGGACAGGACAGGAAAGGGGTGGGTTGGCTGTCTTCATAATGGAGGGAGTCACTGCTGAAGACCGGAGAAGACATCAGAAGGCCAGAGAGTGCCACAGAATCCCATCTGGGCCAAGATAGGGAAAAGGAGCAGAGTCACCCATGGTATGTGCTGCAGGCCCCTAGACTAGTAAGCAGAACGATGCCAAGCTGGTTGTGGACATTATTAGAGTAGCCATATCTGATGAATTGGAGATCCTGGGAACTTCAGTCTCCCAAACTTAGACTGGGGTCATGTTGAGGCTTATGGCAGGACTGAGATTGAGTTTCTGTCCACCTTCAGTGACTACTTGCTAGAGCAACATGTCCAGTGGGACTGGGTTTGAGCCACCTTTGACCTTGTTACGTGCAATGGAAATTTGGTCATCCCCAATGTGAATGTCAGGAAACTGGTGGAATCAATAACCACAACAGGGTAACCTTCCTGGAGACAGGAAAACTCTCCGAACCACACCCAGCAGGACCCTGATCTTGAAAGGTGGAATTGCCTGCATGTCGGACCAGGCATCCAAGGGCCTGGTGCAGCTGCATAATGCCGGGTAATTTATTACACATGGATTTATTGAAGACAGTGCTTAAAACATTGGTCTGCATCCCTGTAAGCAATGAGGAAAAAGGCTAATTAATGGCTACTGTGGCCACAGGAGGGAGGTGGGTTGCCTCGAGGTTAGAGACAAAGCTCCTCACTGTGAGGTACTTTGTAAATGAGCCTCTGGCTCAAAGGTTGTTAAACTGATGTTCTAATAAATAAATAAAGCCCACTGAAAGACTAGAACTAAGAAAGCCAAGCAATGGCCAGAAGCCAGGCCAACAGTAGAAACTGAGATGCTGAATGAATATTAACTTTGTGCTCACCAAAGGGCACCAAGGAGGCAGAGTACTCAGTGGGCAGACCCATGACATCAAGAGTAGCCATGATGCACACATCCACCCTGCTGTCTAACTGCCTGGTGAAGATCAAGCCGTGTTAAGTCCACGGAAGGACAAACAAGACAAACCCGATGATAGTGGAGCTAAAGGAACAGCTGTTGGGGTTGATTGCAGTAATCTTTTGATGAGTTTTGCAGACAGTTGTGGTGCTGGAGGACTGGAATGTGAGCAGTATGGTCCAGATCTTCAAGAAAGGGCAGGGTCAGACCCAGGAAACTACAGCCAGTCAGCCTAGTATTGGTGCTGGTCAAGGTCCTGTAAAAGTTATTACCTAGGCAAAATATTGCGGCGCACTTTGTTGAGGTCAAGTTTCTTTCCCCTCAGCATGGCTTTATGAGGGACAAATCATGCCACACCAGCCTGGTCACTTTCTTGAGGGTGACCAGGGTGGTGGTTACAGGGCAGGACATGCACATGTTGCTTGTAAGGACTTAAACAAGGTGTTTGTCACAGTGGTGCACGCCAAGCTTCTGAGCAGAGTGCATCAGTGCAACATACTTGAGGCATATACAGGCGATGTGCTAACTGGCTTGGGGCAGAGGAAGCTGAATGGTTGTGTCGACAGGTACTGCAATTGAGAGGGTACTCAAGTGTCCTCAAGGATCGGTGCTGGGTTCACTGCTGCTCCCACATTCTTATTGAGAATCTAGAACTAGGGGCTTCGTAGGCTGATTAAGTTCACTAATGACAGTTGTCTAGGGTAATGGACACCCTTGTGGGTGGAAACAAACTTAGAGGACCTGAACAAGCTGACTAATTGGTCAAAAACCTGGAGGTCAAATTCAGTATAAGCAAATGAAAGGTGCTACATTTTAAGAGGAAAAAACAAGTACAGTAGGCCTTACACACAGTGTAGGGCTTCTCTTACTAACATGGAGGACAAATCTGTTGATTCATTATAGCCCAGCGGCTGAAGCATAATGAGCCAGGCGTGGCTGTTGTCAGAAGAGCTCACAGAAATCTGGGGTGCATCAAAGTGGGGTGATCAGCAGGGCATTGCAAGTAATCATTGCACTTCACTAGGTCCTGGTCAGGCTCCACCTGGAGCACCATCGCAGTTCTGGTCTCGGTTCAAAAGGCACTGTGGTAGTCAAGAGGTGCAGTGCAGGGCCATCAAAATGATCAGAGGTATGGGGTACAGAAGCTATGAGGAAAAGGCTGGTGGCCATTAACATGTTGACCTTGGAGGAAAGGAGATGGGATCTCAGTCTCCTACATTCTTATGTCAACAAGCTCAAACAGAGGTTTGATCTGGTGTTCTCCAGCAGGATACAGGGATGCACCCTGAAGCTCAAAGGAGGTAATTTCAAGAGAAATGTTAGGATGCAGTTCTTCTCCTGGAGAGAGGTGAACCTGTCGGACAGCTACCAGCATAGACTGTGGACATAACAGTACAGTCCATCAAAGTAAGCTTGAACAAGTATCTGCTTATCAGTCAAATCACTGGGTACTCCATGAGGTAGAGTGAATGGGAATCCTATAAATTAATACATACTTGCACAGTATTATCATTCCTGTTTAAAGTAAATATGTGATGTTCTTAAAGCACATTTTGGGCCTCACAGCCTGCTACCTTGGGCGGCAATAGCCTCTATGTGTAAAAATTAAAATTTTTACTCACTCAGTAAAGTTTGGGAAGGGATCGTAATGATCTTGCTGAGGGCTCTTGCAGTAAGTAATAACCTTGAGGACTACGCTCCCTGGTGTCAGGACCACACAGAAACTTAAGCTAGCAGTGTCTGATGGGGCCGCCCACCCAACATCACATGATGGGCGTCAGCGTGACGCTGTATAGTGGGTGGTCCCCCACGCCGCCCAGTTCTTTCCTGCCGCCGACCTGTGCACATCAGACCTCCTGAGATCGTCATTACAGTTCAACCGCCATTTTTTAGATGAGTATCCATTTTTTTTCACTTTATTAGTTCTTGATTTTTGCATGTCTTCTCCATCATCCGTGAGTCACATAAAACAAGTGCGATTCTTGCAGCAGTAGCTCTACACAAGGGTTCCCATACTCTTTGCCTCTTCTGCTTGGGCCTGGAGCACAACACTGAGAATTCAACAAAGGCGTGCAGCTCCACCAGCAGGCCCTCAAGCCCATCTCCTAAAGAAGAAGATGGCATCCATGGAAAAAACTGCAAAAGTTGAGGTGCGCTTCCTCCTCTCACTGACTCCACAAACTCAAGAAGAGGGACAAAGAAAAGCACAGGAACCACAATGGTCCCTCTCTCACCTGTGGCTGCCCTCGGGCCCTCAGGTGAACTGCAGCCCTCTTCCTCCAGGATGACTGCTGCTGCAACCAAGTCTGCCCCACCTTCCAGGAGCAGCCTTGGTCTTCCGCCGCCACTGGTTATGGTGGGCATGGGCGCCTTGGCAGAGTCTGAGGCTTCACCACCCGTAGGCCCATCTCCTCCACTGAGTCTAAGCAGGCTGGCGTGGTCAATAAGCTGCTCGTTGGGTCTTCCGGCGACGCCCGGTCTGGGCTGATAAGTCAGGCTCCGGGGACTCCAGTGTCCACACGGCCAAGGTCGATAAGCAGGTCGCCTGGTTCCCAAACTGCTCGGCCATTCCACTCACGCCAGGCTCTGCCACAAGCTCTGACGACGCCCAGCCAGATGAGATCCAGCTGCCGTCTCTGGGCAGCATTCTCTGTGGGTTTTGCCCACAGAGATACCCCTCTTCTCCCTTTGTGGAGCTCCCTCTGCCCTCCCCAGACCAGTGGGGCGGAGAACAGGTGTCAGGTGCCATTGTTTCTGGATCTCCCCAGACCTGATGTTGGGCACCCTACAGGACCCTTCACTGTTTTTCTAGCGGAACTGTCAGGTGCCACTGCCGGAGTTGCCTCCTGTTAGCCCGTGCCTGACTCAGTTCCTTCTGGGCTGATTTTAGGCCTCTGCAGTATCCCCATTGTTCCCCACAGCTCTTCCGTCGTGCTACCTCTCTGCCTGGCTACCCGATCTCTCACTATGTCCCTGGGTACCCTCTGACAGGCTGTCTGACATCAGATTTCTACGGCGTGGTGTGCCTTATACCCTTTGCCAGGATACCAGATGCCCGGGTACCACCGTCAGGATACCTGGCGACAGGGTACCCTTCATGGTTCCAGCCAGTCTGTTGCCTCCTCAGCCCGAGGCCAACTTCGGGCCATCTCAGCTTGTCCTGGAGCTGTACAGCCGGCACCGGTGAGAACCATTTCCCGGTCCACCCAGATCAGACTCCCCAGGTCTGTTTCCCCACTGGAACTTCGCCAGTCGTCGTCAGGCCTGGCCCGAAGGTCCTTCACGACCTGGCGGCGGGTAGTATTCCTCTAGAACTCAGGAGGTCTGTTGTCTGGACATGGACCTACAGACTCTTCAGACTCAGAATCCTAGTCCAGGTCTTCCTCCGCGGCTTCAGGGTTGAGACTCCCCCTCGGAGGAGTCCCCCAAATCACCTCAGAGCACCCTTCATTCGCTGACCTTCTGAAAAGATTGTGGAGCTCACTGAATAGAAGACTGTTGCACAGAATCCCAAATGTCAGAGGCTTGTAAACACCCAGACGTCCAGGAAGATGGTACCTGTCCTCACACCCCGCAGCTAGAGTCTTACTAGGATCTGGCCTCCACTATATGGATGATGCCTTCCTCCATTCCAGCTGTGACGAAGGCTGATGGATGATTCTTACCCTCTGGGGGTTCTGTATGATGTTAGTGTCCACCCCTAAGGCTGACTCTGTAGTCATCATGGTGGCCCAAGTAGGGCCACCAAGCCCAAGCCCAGGCACATGAGCACCTCCCTCCTGACAAAGAGTCGAGGCACCTTGATCAGTTTGGGAGAGAGATTTATTCTTCCTCCACTCTAGCCATGCGTACACTTAACTATGTGGCACACATGCTGGTGTACCAAAAGTCACTGTTCAGCCAGTTGGAGCCTATCACTGAGTCCAAGACTGTATTGGCAGACACCATTAAGTTGGCCAAAGTCGCCTGTCACCACTGTATGAGGGCCACCTACGATCGGTGGACTCCTCAGCCAGGGCACTGCTATGGCAGAGTGTGTCTCAGGAGATTTTCTTGGCTCAGGGTGTCAGGCTTGGCACCTGATGTCCAGGCGGCTATCTAGGACACCCCCTTCAGGGGTTCTGTCCTGTTTGGGGTGATGCCCAGGATATAATTACCAGCCTCCAGGATAAGGACAAGGCCTTGAGGTCAGTTCACACCATGTACCACCCTAGATCCAAGGCCAAGATACCTTTTCGTCACCAGACTAAGTGGCAGATGAGGCAACAGCAGACAGACAGATGTCAGATTAAATGTCAGGCTCCTTCAGCAACAGCCACCCTCCAGCCAAAACCCAGAGAGCCTCAGGCGGCTCTTCCCTATCCTCCCTCCACCTCTTGACTCAGTCCTGCCCACCCTCCTCCTCTTTTATCGGGGAAACTGGTGGGCGGAAGGTTCTCCAGTCACCTGCTAGGGTGAGAGGCAGCCACCACAGACTCGTGGGTCCTTCAGTTGATAAGACAAGGACACAATAATGGAGTTTCTTGAGAGACCCTAGATAAACCACCAGGGTGTCTCATTATCCAAAGTGCACATTCCCCTCATAAGGGGAGAAATCGAGGCTCTTCTGTAAAAAGAAGCAATAGAGCCCGTTCCACCAAACCAGGCAGAAAGGGTATTGTTCCCACTTCTTCCTGGTTCCAAAATAGGCGGAGATTTGTGTCCCATCTTGGACCTCAGCACTCTAAACCTGTACATAGAGTACAAACGGTTTCAAATGCTGACTGTCCCAGGTCTGCTGCTCCTCCGCACAAGGGTCAGTGGCTCTGTGCCTGGATATGCAGGATGCATACCTGCACACCCCAGTCTTTCAGGCCCATCGCCACTGCCTTGGTTCTCCTTTCAGAGGAATATTACCAATTCAAGACCCTCCCTTTGGCCTGTCCTTGGCATCCCGGGTTTTGCCAAGTGCCTTTGCGGTAGTGGTGGTAGTGGCCCTGGGCGCCAGGGCCAGTATGTGTTCCCCACACTCGACGACTGGCTTCTGTCAGCCCGTTGAAGGAGCAGGTGGAACTTCTCTTTCAGCTACCCTGGCCCTTTTGCACAAGTAGTGATTTCTGTTTGTTATCCCAAGTCCCAACTTGCCCTTCCCAATGCCTCCAGTTTATTGGAGCAGTGTTGGAGACTGCCCATGGTATGGCCTTCCTCCCTTTGGAGAGGGCAGTAACAGGCTCACTTAGTGGCCTCCAGCAGGGATTCCGGCCAGGTCAGTTCGTTGGCTTCTTGGCCTTATGGCAGCGGCCATCCTCACTGTCCCTCTAGCCAGGCTCCACATGCAATTTCTCAGCGGATGCTCCAGCGCGAGTGGGATCAGAAGTCTGATGACTTAGACCATATTACCATGGTGTCAGTTCAATGCAGCGGTATCTCCTATGGTGGCAGGATCTCAACAACCTCACCAAGGGGTTCCTTCCAGTCCCCTCTTCCACCCAGACTCACACTACAGGCGCCAGACATGGGTTGGGGCACTCACCTAGAAAGCCACAGGACTCGAGGGCTGTGGTCTCCGTCAGACTCTCTCTGCACATAACTATGTTGGAGATGGGGACAGTGCTGTATGCTTTAAGCCTTCCAGCACTTGCTTCACCAGAGCCCACTATTGTCCAGTCGGACACTGTGTGTAGTCTGGTACCTCAACAAACAAGGGACACTCATTCGTATCTCCTGGGGTGGAACTGGGCAATTCTGCACCAGATACACCTGTCTGTGGTTCACGTTCCTGGCGAGCAACACATCCTAGCGGACAGTCTCAGCTGCACCAGAGTAAGAGCCCACGAATGGGAGCTCAAGCAAGCAGAGGTCGAAGACATATTTGACCTATGGGGTCATCCAGACCTGGATCTGTTCGCCTCCCCATACAATGCTAAACTACCCAGATTTTGCTCACTGCTCCTGGGCACGGTGTTTTTGGCAAGACATGCCATCCCTTTGCTGGACAGGGAGGTTTTTGTATGCCTTTCCTCCTTTCGGTCCTGCAGAGGTGCTGCTCAAGCTTTGAAAGGGCTCACATGATTCATATCTCCCAGTATTGGCCTTGCCAAATATGGTTTCCACTTCTTCAGCAGCTTGCAGTGGAGCCTCCGTCCCCCACCACGATCTCCTGACTCAGGAGAGGGGCATGCTGGTCCATCAGGCTAAAATCCCCTCACCTTCACACGTGGCACCTCATGACATAGCTGCTGCTCACTATGGAGTTTCCTCTAGAGTGTCTCGGGTCCTTGTGGAGGCCAGAAAGCCTTCTACGAGGACGACGTATGCCATGAAATGGAAGCGTTTCTCCATTTGGGCCCCTTTGAAGGGTTGGGATCCTTTTGTTGCTCCGTTCCTCAGGTCATGGAGTATTTACTATACCTCTCTGACCTGGGCCTGAGTTACTCTTTGCTGAAGGTTTTGTCTGCTATTCTGTCTACCACACCTTAGTGGAGGCAAAACTATGGCTCAGCTGAGGTTTCCAAACCTTTCTGAAAGGATTCTCTACCTGAACCCTCGATAGCAGTCCCACCACCTTGGGAATGCAATTTACTTTGGTAAAACTGACCTTGCCTCCTTTTTACTGGCTGGTAGTTGTGATATGCACTATTCATCATGGAAAGCACTCTTTTAGTTGCAGTTACTTCTGCTCAAAGGATTTGTGAGCTTCAGGCCTTATAAAATGCCTCACTAACTCCTGGGAAATGGGAGGGATTTCTGGAAAACATTAAAAGATGTCACTGGGAAGCAGTCAAAATCTTCACCGAACATACTCAACATAAATGGGCACACTACACTCGACTCTAAAACTATTCGAACACTTTTAACATCGCTTTCACTGTCCTTAGCAGTGTTCTCTCCTCTGACGTCTTCCAAGACGTGTCAACTCCCACCCCCAACGCCTGTCACCCACCTTTCACTTTAAAGCACTAAAGAAACACCAAGTCCGAAACTTCGTTGCCAAAGCCATCAGCAAATCTAGAACAAGCAGTGACACTTGACCTCAAGCTACTGGCCCTAACGCTTGCGAGTACTTGGGCCTGTCACCAAGATCTTTAATCTCTCTCTCTTTTCCTCTAGCCAATTGCGGACAAATGGAAAATGGCCACTGTTACCCCGATTCACAAAAGTGGTGATAACGCTGACCATGCAAACTTCCGCCTAATCTCCATTCTGCCTCCCTATCAAGGCACTGGAACATATAGTAGCTGAACCAACTTACCAACATCTGGACAATTATGATATTCTCTGTAAACAGCAACATGGCTTTAGAAAGGGTCATAGTACATCCTCTGCCTTACTCAAATCATGGCTCCATTCACAGCTCACTCGACAATGGACAACTAACTGGTGCTATTTTCATCGACCTGACCAAAGCCTTGATACTGTCCACCAATCCTTCCTGCTGAGCCAACTAAAAATGCTGATCTCTCCAATGATTCAATCTCTTGGTTCAAAAGCTATCTTGAAAACCGCTCCAGCATGTAAAATTGGAGATGTGCACTCTGATTCCAAACCTGTCTCTCTGGAGTCCCCAGGGTTCAGTACTGGGCCCCTACTATTCAGCCTGTTCCTTAACACCCTACCGGACTCCTACACTGAACATATCACCCTGTATGCCAATGATGCAGTAATCCTTGCTATACACCAGGACCCAAAGAAATTGCAGAAAATCTCAACTTGGCTTCTCCTCGGTTGAGAATTGGTTCACAAAGCACAAACTGATCCTTAATCAAAAAAAACAAAGGCCATGATCTTCAGCAGCTTCCATAATAAACATAAGCACTTCCAGCTCTCCGTTATCACCAGACAAGGTGCCACACTGGAACAGGTCAAAACTTTAAATACCTCGGGATCACCCTTGACTCTCACCTCTCCTACACTGCCCACATTGACCATGTCGCCAAAGCCGCTAACTCCCGGCTAGGCCTGCTATTCCGGCATAGGAAACACCTGACACCAAGCCCTCGCTGTCGCTGTCCAGAGCTCCATCATATCCATAATTGATTATGGCATCATTAATGGCTCTGCAGTAACCACCCGACTCAAACGTGTATACACCGCCCTCAACAAGGCCTGTCGACTTGTCACTGGCTCCCAATGCCTAACTCACACCTGTGACCTCTATTCTTAAACTGGATGGTTGAATCTTGCCAATCGAATAAAACACCAAACTTGTATTACTACTAAGAAAATCTTGCTGGGCCATGCCCCTGGAGTCTGTACCCTCATACAACCAAGAATCCACACCGACATACCAGGGATCGAAACCTCAGCTTCTGCAAATCCGCATTGCCGCACAAACACAAGGCCAAAGATCCTTTGCTACCGGGCCACTAGTTGGTACAACGTCTTCCTAGCGACATCTCATCCTCACTATCGCCAGCACTTTTAAGACTCGTCTGTGCCTAACACTCACTGCCTCCAACCTCTGTGACTGTTGTGGCTAAACATGTCTTTTGGTTCCATAGCTGAAGATGCCCTTTTGGATCCACATCTACTCCTGCACTTTGCCAGCACCCCCCTTCCTATCTTCACCTCCCCTGCTGGCCATGACAAATGCCACCCGCTGCACTACCTCTATTCTTATCCCCTTACACCTTTCCTCTCTCTGTCCCCCAACCTACCTCCCCTTTTCTCCCATCCACTTAGTCTCCTGATTTCACCTTCTCTTTCCCTTTCCCCTCCCCAAAGTTTCACCTTGTTGTTCTTTTTCATCTACAAGACTATATGTTTTTAATTTTTATAAACTGTTATCTTTGCTTATGATTGTCTCAATTGTACCAATGAGCGTGGAACCTTTGTAAAGAGCCTCGGCTCAAAGGTATTTGTAATCCTAGAGCAAATAAATAAAAATGTGTAAGGAGCCTTATCTGATTTTCAGAGAGACCGGGTGGTTCATGCATGTTCCTCAGTTTTTCCGAAGGTGGTTTCTGAGTTCACGTTGAATCAGTCTATTATACTCCCAGTGTATTACCCTGAGCATTCCAATTTTTTTTGGGGGATTCTGCATACCTTAGATGTTCACAGAATCTTGCGTTATTATACAAACAGAACTAAGTCTGTCCGGAAAACAGACCAACTTTTTGTTTTATTTGCACCTAAGAGAGAGGGTGTGGCAGTTTCAAACAGTGTTTATCCAAATGGTTGGCAAACTGCATTACTTTCTGTTACCAGAAACTTAGTAAAACCCAGGAAGGTTAAGGGCATTCTACCAGAGGCATGGCTGCTTCTTCTGCTTGCTTCAGGAATGTGTCAGCCACTAACATCAGTGCAGCGGCCAGTTGGAGCTCTGTCCACACTTTTACCAAACATTGCAGTTTGGACTTTGCCTCTAGATGCAGGGCTGGCTTTGGACTAGCTATCCTCTAGGGTCTTCTGTCCTAAATTCTCTGCCTTCTGCAGACCTTTCCTGCCTCCCATATTTCAGTTCCTTCTGATTCACATTACATGGGACTCAGTCCTCAAGGTTATTACCTACGGCATGAGCCCTCTTGAAGTAAGATAGTACAATTACATAAGAACTTACCATAACAGTAGATCTTACTTGAGGGGCTCTTGCAACTCAAGTATTCTGGAAATGAGACTAAGCTGCCAGGCGCTAGGACAACACGGAAAAATCGAGCTAACAGTGTCCGACGGGGACCACCCTCCCCGGCGTCATGTGACAGATGTCAGCTTGTTGCTATATAAAGAGCGGTCCCACACCGCCTCCAGTTCTTTCCACCACTCCGAACTGCGTACATCGGACCTCGCATGGAAGAATGCTGCTCCTAGTCGCGCCATTTTTGGATGAATATACTCTCTAAAAGTTTAACAATTAATTTGTTGTTTCTCATTTCTTGTATCATGAAAATCGCTGTGTATGTCTTCTCCGGCCTTCAGAATCTCATAAGAACAAGTGCGACTCCTGTGGAACTCTGCTTCCTCACAAGGACAGCCATTCGCTCTGCCTTTTTTGCCTGGGCCCAGACTATAAGGTTGATGGGTGTGAGCATTGCCAGAAGTTTAATGCGCCACAGGTAAACGTAGACAGCAGTCCCAGGAAGCCCATCTTTTAAAAGAGAAAATGGCCAATATGGAGAAGGAGCTGAAGAAACTCAGGCAGTCGTCGTCCTCCAGAGGGCCACCAGAAAAAGGACGAGGAGAGACATTGGGACGGAAGGGTTCCCAGCCATCCTGCTGCCTCCCGCTGGATTATCGGCCCTTCAGGTAACTTCCCTCTGGGGATCCGGCTATGATGACTGCTTTGGTGGCTACCAAATGGCCATCTACTCATCCATCAGGCCGGGCTTGGGCCCACCTCCTCTGGTCTCAAAGATTTCAAAGCCTAGTGGTACAAGTGGGACCAGTAAGTCGAGATCTTACTTGACAGGCCTCATGCGTAGGTAATTACATATAGGACTGACCCGGCAGGCGTCAGGACCCCATGGAAAAATTTCTAGCTAGCAGTCTCTGGTGGGGACCGCCCCCATGTCAGGTGACTGACGTCATGCGGCAGTAAGTATAAAGGGCAGTCCCCCACGCCCGCCTTCCAGTTCTTTCCACCACGACTTGTTAGTTCTTCACTCACAGTCTTACATCGGGTCTAGTTTCATCGCAGTTTATTGTCCGGTTTTCTTGTTTTTCCTACTTTAACAGCCATGTATGTCATCCCGATACCCTCCAAATTGCATAAGAACAAGTGCGACTCATGCAGATCCCAGCTACCACATAAGGAGGTCGCTCCTGTACCTCTTCTGCCTGGGCCGGAACACCCCATGGAGAAGTGCCAGCAGTTCCAGCACAGCCACCATAAACGGAGGCAGCAGTCCCTGAGATCCACGTTTAAGAGAAAGATGGCTTCCGTGGAGAAGGAGCTGGAAGAAGCTCAGGCAGGCTTCCACTTGCCCGAAGGACATATGAAAAGAAAGAGAAGCACCAGGACCGGACTCCACCTCCTACGGCTTCTGCGACTCCAGCGAGTCGCCGTTCTTCAGGTAACGTCCCGTCCGCTGGGACGACCCTCGACGGCCGTCCTTGGTGGTGTCCAAGACGGCGCCATCCCTCCAGTTGGGCTTGGATCCCTCGGTGCCTCTGGGACAGAGGAGGTAGATGCTCCTGGGAAGGCCGCTGCCACGGGCCCTCTGGGTCGAGCTGGTCTAGTGGCGGACGCTTGGTGCTACGATGTCCGCTTGGACAGGGCCGATAAGATGGCGCTCCTTCAGGTGGGGAGCACGGTCCCTCGTACATCCGCCAAGATCGCTTCCCCAACGTGACCCTCATTGGGTGTAGGTTCTGATAAGTCGGACGCCGGCTCTCTCTGATGCCGCCCGGATCCTGCTGGTAAGCGGACATTGGCCCCTTCGAAGAACGCCAGCGAAAGAGCCTATGTCAGGCGCCTTGGACCAGTCCGACATCCCAGGTCAAGCCAGTAGCGCTTGTCATTGCCTGCCGAGGTTTCGCATCTCCTCTGTTGGACCCTCGATTTTAACCCCCCATCCCGGTCGACACAGAGGATTTAGGCACGCTGACATCAGGGCTCTCTTTCTAGGACCGACCTTGACGCTGCTCCAAAGCCGGCCTACCCGATGCCGGCTGAGATCCCTTTGCCAGACGCCATCCCAAAGTGGGGCCCGACACCAGCAAGGTCATCTTTACCTGTCCGCCCGCTGGGCCTCTCCCAGGGCCGTCTGCTCGGTCAGAGCCCTGGCTCCCAGGTATCCGACCCGGCAATCTGGTGCCATCCTACCTGGGACTGCATTACCTAGAGGATACCCCCAACGGAGGCCTTTCGGTGGTCGAGGCCATAGTTGGCCTGGCTCTAGAACTTTGCAGCACTGCTTCTTGTTCAGCTCCATCTGCCTGCATGGGCCATAGTATACAGTTCCCATGGGAGTCCTTGCAGGGTTCACAGATCACCCTTCAGCTGAGAGCCTGGTGACTGCCTCTGTACTCAGGCGTACTGGCAGTTCTGCCAACACTGTCTGACCTCCGAGAAGGAATCCAAAATTTGGATCATTCAGCTTGAAAGGGCTATGCGGCTCATCTTTAGGACTCCGTCAGGCAAGTTCAGCCGTCGTCATGGCACCCTTCTCCCATGCCCTCTTGGGGTCTTTGGATGAAGTCCTCCACATCTTCCGTGGACTTGCAAACCATGGTCAAGCAAGTCCGGGATCAGAGGCAGGCTGTTGCCAAACAGCAGCTTCAGACAGCCCTGGACATTGGGATTCTTGTATCCACTCAATGGCAGTGACAATTGCCTCGCCGCGGGGCTGGCTGAGACTCTTCTCCTTCCTGGCAGATACTCAACACAACTAGCTGATGTGCCTTTCCTGGGCACCTGACCTTTCGGCCCAGGTGGCTGGTCACCTTCAGCGTATCGAAGCAGTCCAGTGTCACCTTGAACGCTACTTTTGCTAAAGGTTCTTCAATAAAAAGCAGCAGAATAAGTCATCTTTTGGCACTTTCCCCTGTGGCCCAGCAACCCTCCTTTCAAGGAGGGCAGCAGCAGGCATGCTAGCGCACCGCCCAAGCCCAGGCCTCCCAGGTCCGTAAGGAGGCGAGGTTCAGGTCCTAGATTCTCCTCCTCCAAGCCTGCTCAGTGATGGGGCGGAGCTGCTACCCCTCTCCCATCACGCCAGCTCTGAGTCCTCCCGGGGGGCCTGCTCCACCACTTCCTTTCTGCCTTGTCCACTATCATCATGGACAGGTGGGTTTTGGAGGTGGTCGGTCAGGGACTGCCTCTGGAATTAGAGCAGTACCCTCCAAGGCAAGCCTGCGCCTCGAGAGAAAGAGTATCCATCCATACTTAGTCGGCTGTCGAGACGACATCACTCAGCTCCTCCTCAAGGAGGCAGTAGCTCCAGTGGCGGATTCTCCAGCAGACCCTGGCTTTGTCTCCAGGTACTTCCTGGTGCCCAAGCAGACGGAGCTGGCGCCCATTCTAGATCTGCATGACCTGAATCAGTATTTCAGGTCACGCACCATTCGGATGGTCACTCTGTCCCAGATCATACCATCCTTGGAGCGAAACGTGGTTCTGTTCACTGGATCTGCAGGAGCATTCTTTTATGTCCCAATCTGTCCGACTCATTGGTGGTTCCTCCTCTTCAGAGCTGAAAGGACCCTATGAAAGTTCCAAGCCATGCCGTCGGCCTGTCATTGGCCCCTCGGTCTTCACCAGATGCATCGCAGTGGTGGCAGCCCATCTCAGGTGTTTGGGGTGTGTCAAGATTTAACCCTACCTCTATGATTGGCTCTTAGCAGGCCCACCCAGCAGGAGGTGGAGGTCCAGGGACCTGGCCTCCAGGCCTGCTCCCAACTCGGCCTCTTGATCAGCAGGCTCAAGTCGAACTCGTGCCTTCTCAGGTGATGTGCTTCATCAGGGCAGAGCTTGACTCTCATCAAGCCAGAGCTCGTCTCCCAGCAGACAAGGTGGCGGGTCTCTCCTCCTTTGCCCAATCAGTTCTGGTTGGGCAGTTGTGCCCTGCCCATGACTTTCTGCGCCTTCTGGGTTACATGGCAGCATGGACCTCCATCGTCCGTTGGGCCTGGTGGCACATGCACTCCTCCAGTGGGAGCTGGCCACCCAGTGAACTCAGCGCCATGGTCATTTGAACCAGCTGATCACTGTAACCCAGAAGATTTGGGACGCTCTTCAATGGTGGACTGCCCAGACTGGTTGCAGAAAGGGATCCTGTTTGTCCGCACTGAGCCAACGGTCATCCTCACAATCGATGCCTCTCTCATGGGCTGGGGAGCCCACATGGGGGACAAAAGGCCACGGGTTTCTGGACCCCGAGGAGTCCGATACCACATTAACACCTCTTGGAGGCGCAGAGCAGTCAGACTGGCATTGTCAGCTTTCGTTCCTCAGCTCCAGGGTCAAGTGGTTCAAGTTCAGATGGACACTACCACGATCATGTACTACCTCAACAAACAGGGAGGCACGCCTCCCATCTACTTTCAGGTAGGTGCTCTGCATCTGGACCCATGTCAGCCATCTGAGGTGGATCTCCTAGCCATTCATGTGGCAGGAGCCTCGAACCATCTGGTGGATGCTCTCAGCCACTTAGGCGAGACATCCCACAGTGGTTTCTCCATCCAGAGTTAGCTTACAGCCTGTTCTCCCACTGGGGCAAACCAATGATGGACCCGTTTGCCTCAGGAAACACCAAGCTGAGGCTGTCTCATGCCCCGCCCCCCTCAGCAGGGCCGCTGGAGGATGCCTTCTCGAGGCCACGGACTCCAGGCCTCTTCTATGCTTTCCTCCATTCCCTTGATCCACAAGGTGCTTCTCAAGGTGAGGAGGGACAAGGTGAAGGTGATTCTGGTAGCCCCAGACTCCCACACCAGTTCTGGTATCCAGATCTCCTCAGCCTCAGCTGCAGGCCCCGAGCGACTTCCAGCACGCCCAGACCTGATCTCTCTCAATCAGGGAAGGTATACCATCCGGACCTTCAGTCCCTGCACCTCACAGCCTGGTTCCTGAGCAGCTAGGTTCCAGGTTTTGGTCTTTCAAGGATGTCCTCACTGTGGTGGAGGCATCCAGAAAGGAATCAACCAGGAAATGTTATGCCTTCAAATGAAGATTTTCCATTTGGTGTCAGGGCAAGGGCCTGAACCCTCTGTCTAGTCCGGTGGCTAACGTTCGACTACCTTTGGTCTTTGTCCAAAGCGGGTCTTGATCATCGACCTTTGGGGTGCACCTGGCAGCCATCTCTGTTTATCGAGCGCGGGCAGTCAGCCGGATATTGGCGCAGGAGACAGTGGTTGGGCCGCTTTTTCTTTTTTTTTTTGAAATTTTTATTTAGTATTTCATACATATGCTTAAAACACATTAATTCTGAGCATGTAGATCAACATTAGGTTGTTGTTATACATTACTAAGGATGATGATTACATACTTCTGATGGTGCAGCATTACAGGAGATTACAAATTATTACCATGTAAAAAAGAAGGTATACAACATTCAGGAGCTGTGTTGCAGCCAATGCCCAAAATGTTCAAGTCCGTTGAGCATACGGGTGACATGTAGCCGACCATACTAGTCCTTTATTGATAGTTCAATTTTGAGATAAAAGGAAGTATTGTTATTCCAGAGCTCCTTATAAGCCCACATTATTTGCAATTCTGTTAAAACTATAATGGTTAAACCAGGAGAGAACTTATAACTTAATAAGTTTTGTTATAACTGCATCCTAACATTCCAAATTAGAGGAGGTTCCTTAAAGGACAGACCCTCTCTTCAGATAAAGCTGTAACTTCTAGGGAATGCCAGAAAGAGTCAGGGTCTTTTCTCCTAGTGGGAGGCAAGAATTGACTTATTAGAATATAGTTATACTGCAGTAACAACAAACTGCTTAACTGAACAAACAAATTAACTAGCCCTGAAAACCTCTTAACTTAGAGGACCTCAGAAAAACGTCAGAACTACGTTCTGCCATCAAAATAATGTTTCATTTGATTTAGGACTGTCTACTAGACCCTGTAAAAGCAAGGGGGATCTTTTATCCAAGAGAAGAGTGACCGTTAACCTATTAATATACACATATTTGTATATTTATGCTTCAAGAAGAAGAAGAAAAAAAATCTTTTGGCCTCCTTCTTATGAAGCCCAAACGTGTGTATCAGCCCATTGATTAATAATAACGATTAAAGTTAGATTTTAGCAAACCAGTCTGATGGTTTCAATTTTAACAGTCCATTCCTCTGATTTTCAGTCTTCTTCTGAATCACCCTCCAACAGTGGTTCTGGTGGCGCCGACTTGCAGTCTTCTCCACGCACCTCCTGCTTCCTTTGAGTCTGTGAATCTGTATTGCTTTCAACCATCCGTGAAGCACAGGCATGCAGGAAGGCCAGGGAGTAGGTAATGCCCAGGTCTCTCAATTTGTGTTTCGCTCCATGAAGGCTTCCCTTTAGGTGATGTTGAATGTCTTGGTTTAAGTTCAAAGGCAGAAAGTAGCTAAATTAGCAGTTTAAGTTAGCTGCTCTAGGAGCTCCAGAAAATGGCTGCTTCTGGCTAGGCTGCTAGCTCCACCCCGTCGGGCGCTTTTCAAAGGCCTGGATTACATATCCCTCTGGTGCATGAACCTCTACCTCTGTGAGATCTACTGCTGGTACTGTGGCAAGCTCATGGGCAAGCCATTGAACATTGCACAAGTGTCGTTGTCCACTTTTTCATGGAAGACTGCCGTCTTGGTGGTTATCACGTGTGCCAGAAGGACAGGGGAGATCCAGGTGCTTTTGGTGAACTCCTTATCTGGTCTTCCACAGAGACAAAGGTTGTCCTCGCCCCACCGAAGTTCCTTCTGAAGGTGCTGTCAGAGTTTCACCTTAACCAGGTGTTAAGTCTGCGGTATATTACCCTAATTACACCTCCGGAGGCCGAATACAGGTTCTATACCTTGGACCTGAGACAAGCCTTCTCCTATTACAAGGAGAGGATGGCGGAAATTCAGGAGAGGTTCGCCAGCTGTTTGTCACCTCGCTGAAGCCCTTCTGGCAGACCTGCAGCAAAACATACTATTGCAAGGTGTATTACATCTTGCATAAGTCTGTGCTACTGGTTGGCGGGCATGGAGGCCTCCCAGAGGGATAAGAGCTGATTCTACCCGCAATACAGCTGCATCGGTGGCTGCTTCCAGGGACATCCCTATTCAGGAAATCTGTCGGGCTGCTACCTGGAAGTCAGCAGACTGTACCTTCATTAGCCATCACCACCAACCTTGGAGTCATGCCAGGATGCTGGTTTTGGGGCCTCAGTTCTCCAATCTCTATTTCCCAAGTGAGTATTTTGTGGGGTGTCGCCTTGCTTCCTCCCTCTCCTGGAGAACTGCTAGGAGTCTGCCAATAAGTGTGGATGAACAACATACCCACGATCCTAGAAAAACAGCTTACTCACCTGTAACAGTAGTTCTAGGAGTGGTATATGTTGTTCATCCACACTGGACCCACAACAACCTGCCCGGCTGTGGATGCACAAACCTGGCTTCCAGTGGGCTAAGATCTGGTGTCATGGGGTGAATGGGTGGGTGGGAGGAGCCAGCTTGAAGACTTCCGCGATCCTTAAAGGGAAAGGGACATGCCAATAAGTGTGGATGAATAACATATACCACTCCTAGAACTACTGTTACAGGTGGTAACCTGTTTTTGTGTGACCCTTATGTGGATATCGGGGGCTACTCACCCACTTGAGCTGCCCAGCCAAGGTTATCAATATGCTGCTAGACATTACTTGCTCCAGACCTTTGAGGTCTGCTTTAAGAATATCTAGCAATCAAAATGGTTTACAACATTCTGTAGACTGCAGTGCAATGTATTTTTCTTTGTATGGATCGTTCCTTGATTGCCAAATGCCCCCGCCCCCACCCCCCACTGCAGTGCATCACAGTAACCCAGCCCACCCTCTAGTCCTAAGGTCTGTCATATTCCCTGTTGCTGCTGGCTGTGTACAGGATATATCATAAAGGGCTCCTGTATATGCTGTCTTACTCCTGGTAGAGCTACTGTGCTGTCAACCACTTCCTTTCTGCTACTGGTGTCTCAGAATTTTAGTGGTGTCTCTGTTGCTCTCTGCTGGGATATTGAGTCCGACCCTGGTCCCCCTAATGTCTCTCACTCAGACCCATTCTGATCTGATACCACAGGGTTAACGTAGCTCATCTGAATATTAGTAGCCTCATGCCCAAATTAGCTTACCTGGAAGCATGGCTGTCCTCTATAACCCTGATGCGTAGCCATTACTGAAGCCTTGCTAAAACCCAGCACCTTCCCACAAAGTGGCCATTCCTACTTATTCTACCTTCAGGAAGGCTTGGCTAGTTTAGAAATGGGGTGGTGTTCTTCTGTTATGTGAGAGCGCCATTCAGGCAACAGAGGTCCCTTACCCACCATGGATCAGTCCACCTGCAAATGTCTGTTGGTGAAGCTCTAGCTAGACAACACAAAGCCAGTACACATAGATAGTGCCTATAATTCCTCATCTGTGGGGCCTGCCTTCAACAACTTTATCACCTGCTTGGGGCCTTAAACTTGAAGAGTAATAATCCTTTGTGATTTTAACCTAGATCAGTTTGGCCCCTAAAACTTGTAAGTCCTCCTACAAGACCTGCAACTCAGTCAAATCATTAATGAACCCACTTCCTCCTGGACCGAATCCTAGTGAGCATGAGTGATCATATCGGAAGATCTGGAATGCTTGCTGACCTTGTTAGTTGGTGATAACTTTCTTTTCTCAAAACTGGCACATATAAGTGCTTAAAGCGAATGCAAAACCTGCCCCATTTTAGCATATGGGGGTGCACCCCGCACTATTCTAGGGTGACAACACATAGCGATGCGGCGTGGGGGCATGCCTACTAGTCAGGAAGTACAGGTGTTTTGGCTGTGGGTCTCTGTGCTGTTTTGAGTGCAAATACTAGAAATGTATTAGATAAATAAATGCTGCATATACAAGGATCTTTAAACCGGAGGGTAAGCTACAGGAGTGGGGAAGGGGAGGAATTTTTAAGTGAAAACCTGCTCTTTAAGTGTCATTAATAAACATGCTCCTATGATTCAGAGACATTTCAAGGGCTTGTGCTCTAAGTGGCTTATGCTTGACCTTCATAAACTCATGAAGCAGAGGGACAAAGCTTGATGTAACTTTAGGGCCCCTGGGTCATAATGACTGGCACAGCTACTGGACGCTGAGAAACCTACTGAGATCAGTGCTAAGATGGCTAAGGCAACATATATGAAAGAAGTTACAGTCCGCTAAGCTACAAAACCCCAAACAGTTCTGGGCAAAAATGAATAGACTTTTCAAAGACAAGTGTATCCACCCTCAAGACATCATGGACAACAGCAAAACACTAGTGACCCTGTCCTCATGGTGGATGCTTTCAATAGATACTTTATGAATCTTGTGCAGTCTAGGAAACCCGTGATGGCTGTACCCTTAACCTCCGCCCCTTTTTGACAGCACACCAGAATTCTATTCAGGTTATTCTTAAGGCAGGAGGTGTTAGCCCAGTTACTCAAGATAAAACCTTTAGGTTCTGCTGGCCATGACTTAGCTTGAACTCAGGCTGATGAAACCAAGTACCCCATCCTCGCCAACCCATTGTGGCTCGTTTCAAAACTCTCTTCTGTAGAGTGACCTCCCAACATATGGAAGGTTGCTCATGTAGTATCTGTACACAGAGGAGGTGCGGATGATCTAGTTAGCAATAGAGACTCATTTTCATTCTTTGTGCCCTGGCCAAAACTCTAGAAAAACTGGTTTATAGCCAGCTCGAAACATACATTGAAATGCACACTTCTATAACTGTTGCCTAGCATAGCTTCAGGAAGAGCCATGGAATGGACACAGCCCTAATCTAGCTCACAGCTGACCTTCTTGATGCTCGGGAGGCTAGCTACCAGTGGTATTTTGATTGGCCTAAGGCACACTACTTAATCAATCATGAACTGCTGCTGCTTAAACTAAAGGTTGCACCTAGATAAGGCATCTAGTTCCTGGTTTAGAAATTAGCTGGCTGGAAGCAATTAGTCAAATAGGGGTAGCTATGCTTTCATAAGGAAATCACAGGCGTGGTCCCACAAGGGTCAATCCTAGGCCTTTTGTTGTTCTCCCTGTTTATCAGCAATGACCTAAACACTGTGGTGGCTCCAGGTCCCTGCTTTACGTGGATGATGTTGTGCTATACAGATGCCACTCAAACCCTGTGACAGTCGAGGCAGGGCTTAAAGCCGACTTCCATCTTTTGGACTCCTGGTTCAGGGCCAATAAGCTCTTGCTAAATGCTAAAAGCGAAATCTGTCCTTTCGCGCACCCGCTTTTGGCCAAGATCGGAGTGATCTTTCTAAATATTTGCACATTCAAGGTGAGCCCATCAAGGCTGTTGAACTAGTAAAATACTTGGGAGCTTTACTGGACCAAGAACTCTTTGAAGATGCATGTTGACTAGGTGACCAAGTTGTTCAACCAAAAACTAGGTCTAATTTACGGATCAACTCATAGCTCACTGCTGAAGCTAGACTATCCATAGGTAAGAGTGTGTTGCTCACCATCATTCTACAGTATATAGTGCCCTGGTCCTATCCTCCTTGAAAGACACTGGACTCTCAAAACTCAAGGCCCTGTATCACCATGTATTTCGTTTTGTGGTCAGTGCCATTGGAAGGGAGAACCACTGAGTTCTCTCCACTTTAGAATAGCCCCTTTTAGAAAAGAGGCTCAACTCCCTGTACTTTGTGTGGCACATGCAGCGTTACCTCCTGCCCCGGACCTATCTTCCATCCTGGAGTTTAAATCTTGCAGGATGAAACCTAGGTCTTCCTCTCAGATGCTCCTAACAGTCCCTAGAACCTTCTCAGCATCTGGCATGAGTTCCTATACTGTGCAACAACCTCCCAGCTGATGCCCAGGCTTGCGCTGTTCTCAAGGCATTTAAAACCTCCCTAAAGGGCCTGTTTCTTGTAAGTAGCCAGTGTACATGTTTCCACTGAGATCAATTTTAACTTGAATTTACCGACTGTTGTCTTGATTTCAGTCCTGCCTAAAATGTTTTACTGCTGTTGCAAACTTGCATTATACTCTCTTAACATTACATTGTTAACCAGTGTAATGTAGTGAATTAATGAACTTTCTAACCTGCAAAGTTACTTCTCATACATGAACTCCAGGGTACTTCATTGTGTATAGCTGTTTTATATGTATTGTGAAACTTATGACTGTTGTATGTAATTAATTTGGTAGCTCCTGAAAAAGAGGCCTCGTGGTTGACAACATCCAGATAAACAGATATCTATGCAGCTGGCTTATTATACAATACTTTAATCAATGGATATATGCATCTGCTATCCACATTTGCTAATACAAAAAAGGTAATCCCAAGAAACTCAATCAAATCGTTTTCTGCAACCAGGAACACCAACACTACTGGGATGGCTTGGTCCCCGGATGCAGAAATCAAATGAATGTAGTTTTCTTAGATGGTCTCTTTACACACCCTGACAAAAGCCCACTTGTTCTGGGCCTGTCAGGCAGTCCCACACCCTGCCTAGCCTTGTCACTAGAACTTTTCCTATAATTTTCGTAGCTAGGTTAATGAGCGAAACGGATCTGTAATTAGACACCATAGTATTGTCTCTGAGACTGGGGTAGAAACATGATCCTGGCATTGGTTTAAGAGCTTCTGTTATCCCTTTTATGATCAAACCAAAATCTGAAGACACCTGTGGCTGACACTACCTTGTATATCCTGACTAATGACTCTTGATCTGTGTGATAGTTTGTTCTGCTCTGTGAGAAAAACTATTGCCAGGTCTGTCTGGAAGTACACTCCAAGGTCCTCCAAGATTGAAAAGACTGAAGAGAAGATTCTCCTAGTTCACTATCCAACCATGTTCTCCTATAATCTATAGATCACTGTAGATTTAACAGAGGCTTCTGTTCACAATCTGCTCAGATTCGGAGATAATCAAGCAAGGATAAGTGTGGTGTCCCTCTTTGCCAAAGCAGAGCAACCACAATTGTTAAGACTTTCATGAATACTCTTGGGACAGAGGCTAACCTGAAGGAGACAGCCTGATACTGAAAGTGTTAACTGTAAGATGGCAAACTTGAGAAATGTTTTAGGTAATCTGAGAAGTTTCTGGTGCAACCTCTGAATCAGAATGTGTAGGTAAGAAATCAGTGTATCTATAGATAATTGCCTGGCTAAGTTGTTGCAGTGATTGACCTCAGAGACTCGTGTTGAACCTAATGAATTTCACAAACTGGTTGTCTAGAGATCCAGGATCAGATGGAATCCTCCTGGCTTTCTGGTAACTATGTAATTAATGGGGTAAAATCCTGGTCTCTTGGGAGGAACTAGAATCCCTGCCCCATATGGAGCAGATGATCTAGCATTTGATCTGCTGCTTGGACTTTCCTGGGATTTGTAGAGAGCTGGGACTTTTAAGACTCCATTGAGGGCAAAGAAAACTCTGTCACATAGCCCTTCATAATTATCTCCAGTACCCAAGCATCTAGCGTGGTTGGGGCTCATCTGTTGTAAAACTTGTGCATGCTTCTGCCCAGAGCCTTTGGACAGAGGTGGTCATACACATCCTCATGCAGAGTAGCCAACACTGTGGTTGACTGCCCCAAAATGTTAACGGGAGAAAGTGCCTTTGTTTTGTTGAGACTTGAAGTTTGAGAAAGCAGCCTTACTTCAAGGGTATCTGTATCCTCAGAAGAATGAAAATTTCACGAGAGTTGCGCAGTCTGAAACCCAACCTCTAAATCCACTGCTGGTAGCTTGCTGAGTATTGGAACATGCAGGAACTATTCTTCTCCTTAAGCTCCTTAAGAATGTCTTCTAACTGATCTGAACAGAGTACTGTCAGTGAAGGGTCCACTAAAATGCGACTTGAGGCATTATCTGCCAACCAGTGACATGGCCAAACCAATCTAACAGCAACCACAGCTGCAGCAGACCCTCTTGCTGAGTCACAAAGGGATCCACCATGGAGTCTCCTAAATATGAAACTTTCACATGTACTAAAGGAAGGAGGTCTCTGACTGGAGAATCCTCTGGGACCTCATCTGCTACTGCAGTTCACCATTCACACAACACTCTTGCTATCAAAGCTGAAGTCACGACTAGCAAACCAAAACCTGGCGTCAGAATATACCCACTTACAAACTGCTTTTGGTCATTATCATTAGGGTCTGAGGAGCATTGTGGTGTTTTCTATTAGAGTAACTGTGTTTGACCACAGAAGAGATCGCTGCATTCATAACTGGAGGAGCCTTCCTTTTTGTTTTACCAACTCATCAAGTAATGAACGTTTGTCCATACCTTGGAAAACTGATTTTCATTGTCCTCATTCTCCATTAGTCTTTCACCATCTGCACATAATGTTCAAATTCAGGAAGCACTTGAAATGCTCCTTATAGGCGTCAGGATGCAATTGATGTTCAGATTTGCAGTATACTGCATCTCCATTAGCTGCTGAATTCTTTAGATCCCTTGAACCAGGAAGGAAATATGTTTTGGGTCAGAGGCAGTATAGCGCATTGGTTTATGGCTCTGAGCTGCAAACCTGGAGACCTGGTTGAATCCTGCAGCCCCCACTTGCATACTGTGAACTGAGCAAATCTTAACTTCCTTGCGCCCAGGTCACACCTGTAAACAAGCTTTCAGCTTAGTGTCTCTCCTGGTTAAAAAATAAATAAGATGCAGATGGGACTGAGAACACTGATTCAAACAACATGAAGTCTTGCTGTATTCTGACATTATGCAGTTAGCCCCAGCACTTGAACTGCTCTGGAGAGGAAAGAGTTGACACTGTGCCAAAGCATAGGCGTTGACCTCGAGCTTCGGTTCAGACCTCTGTCTGCTGCACTTTAAAGTGTAACCGTCAGATTCTTTACTCCGCCTAACTGAACAGTCGCTCGAGATCTCTCCTTTTCTATCGGTTTGGTCCAGTAAAAGCGTGGTTTTAAACCGCTATTTTCATTTATTTTCGGTTCAGATCCCTGTCTGCGGTACAGTAAGTACTTTAGGAAAGAAAATGGAAAGGGGAAATGTTTAACCAGGAAAGGCACACTAAGCGAAGCTTGTTTCCAGGTGCAACCTTGGAGCACAAGGAAGTTAAGTGACTTGCTCAGGGTCACACAGTATGCAAAGTGGAGGCTGTGAGATTCAAACCCAGGTCTCTAGGTCTGTAGCTCAGGCCTTAAACCACTGCACTATACTGCCTCCTTTAGGTAGTGGACTAGTGCTAAATTTGTGGAAATTGTAAAAGTAATATTTTCAATCGAATGACTGAACGGTTGTCTGTTGTTTTCTTGAGTTTTCTTTGATTTCTGAATTTGGTGTGAGTGCAGTCCTTATCGGTTCTAAAAAACGTATTTTAACATTTTTTTCCAACACCGTGACATGGTTAGGAACCGATAAGGGGTCTTGCCTGGCTGTTGCCAAAAAGGATAAGTTTGTAGGATGGCTTCATCTGAGAAATCCAAGAAAAAACAGGCCCTCCGGTTTCAACACTGCAGTGAGTATGGGAGGTCTTTGCTAAAGCTGATCCCCACACCACCTGTGTTTATTGTCTGGGTTTTGAACACCTTGATTCAGACTGCCAAATATAAAAACATTTTCCTAAAGCCACCCTGGATAAAAGGGTTGGGTAGGCTTAGGAAAAGGAGGCCGAGAAAGTCTGCTGACCGGGTGGCCTGCCGGTTCGGGGTTCCCAACCGAACCTGAGGGAGTGCCCACTGACCTGGGCGAGACTCCACGGGCAAAAGGAGAACTGATCCTGAGGGTCAGTTCCAGCAAAAAAGAAAGAAAGAAGAGAAATACTTCAGTTCGGATCCAGAACCACATCATCCAACTGCCAAGGAAATAGCCAGAGCCGATTAGTATAGTTGAATCGCTCTGTTGGTTCAACTGATCCGATGCCTCCCGGTAGGTGTTGGTTGTCCGGTTCCCCTAGTTCCGGTTATTCCCCAAAGACTATTATGAACTGGATTTGGAGGGCGAAGATGATGATGATGATGATGATGATGATGATGATGATGATGATGGTGTGGAAGGTCTGGATGAGCCCATAGAACCAGACATCTCCCCAGACAGACCTTCTGGTGTTTCCCCTCCTAGACTTTGGTCCCCTGCCCACTTTATGTTCTACAAAAGTGGCAGAAACCCTCAACTCCATTAGTTGAAGCTGTTGAGGAGCAAGAGGAGCATAACTATGTGGAGATAATGGACATCCCAGAGTCGAAATTGTCTATTCCCATAACAAATCTTTTGGAAACAGACAGAGAGTTACTAAAAACTCCAAATTCTTTACCTCCTGTGGACAGGCAAATGGACAAGCTGTATGTTGTCAGGCCCAGGTACAGAGTACTTGTACCAGCAATGCAGCCATGTTAGGTCATGCAGGCTGCAGCCTGTGATAAGGCTAACATACCCTTTGGCTTCACACCCCAAGATAAAGACTCCAGGAAGCTGTATGCCATGGCTAAAAAACAGTACATGGCATCTTCCTGTGAACTCAAACAGGCTAACTATATGACCTATACAGCCAGATACCAGAAGTCCAGATGGGATACTGTTCTGGAACTGCCTAAACAGGCTTCCCCAGTTGGCCAGGGAGCTGGAGGAGGTTGCTGCTGATGGGATTGAGGCATCAAAATCCAGTTTCATGCTGCTGTGGACTCCAGTGATGTGTCATCATGAGTCATGGCTACATCTGTGGCTCTGCGGAGACTGGCTTGACTCAGATGTACTAGCCTATCACAGGACACCCAGGCTAAGGCCATGGATTTCCCTGTCATTGAAATTCTCTGGGAGCAGACAGGTGTATGAAGAAAATGGATGAATACAGGACCACCTACAGGAATGCACAGGCCAAGGAAGGCAGACAACTCCTCAGAAGCAGCAATCTATTGGCAGGGGTATGTCCTTTCACAGGCCTTTCTACCAGGCACAGGCCTCCTCTCCTTTTCCTCAGAGGGGTTCTTCAGAGGGAGAGGCAGAGGGGGTTGAGCAGCGCTACATCCTCCTCAGTCTAAGGCTCCTGCCAAGCAGACACCCTGATGTGTCAGCCGGGTCAACTCCCAGTTCCTGTAGGAGGCAGGCTGGCTACTACTTCCAGGACTGGAAGTCTGTTACCTCAGACAAGTGGGTCCTGGAGGTAGTAATCAGGACTTAGCCCCTCAGCTTCAAAAATTTCCAAAGCTGAGGGTCAGGTCCTTTCCACCTGCAAACATCTCCAAAACCATTGCCCTAAAGGCAGAGGTTTCATCTCTGCTGGCTCTCAGAGCCATATAGAAAGTTCCTACACCTCACAGGAGCAAAGGTCTGTGCCCAGATACTTCCTTAACTCGAAAGAAACAGGGAGTGATGGCCCATCTTATATTTAAGATACTTAAACAAGTACCTAGTAAAGCCAAAATTCAAAATGGTGACTCTGGGAATAATTATTCCTCTCTAAGGCCAGAGGATTGGCTAGCCTCCTGGACCTAAAGGTTGCCTACTTCCACATTCCCATCAGGTGCTCCCACAGAAAGTACCTCAGGTTCAAACTGCCTTCAGGCCATTATCAGTTCAAAGCAATGCCCTTCAGCCTAACATCAGCTCCAAGGGTGTTCACAAAATGCCTAGCATGTGGCCTTTCTAATGAGACAAAACATTTCCATATTCCCATACCTGGACGACTGGCTCATTGTGGGTCAGTCTCCAGACCAAGTCAAGTCAAATTTGCAAGTAACCCGGCAAGTGCTCACTTCTCTAGGATTCCTCCTCAATCTTCCAAAATCAGTTCTTGAACCAGTGCAACTCTTGACCTTCATAGGGGTAGAGTTGGATACTGTCAAAGCAAAAGCATTTCTCCCTCTGGCAAGGGTAAAGGCCCTTATAGAGCTGGCCTTCTTTCCACCTTCTGTTGTCTCGACCAGCAAGGCATTTCCTTCAGCTCCTGGGGCCACATGGCAGCTTCACTGCAGTGGTCCAAGGGGCCAGATTTCAGATGAAAAACATCCAGTTCCATTTGAGGGCTTTTGGTCTCAGAAAAAGATCCTCTGACCAAACTAATTTCAGTGACTCAGACTCTGATCCAAGCTCTCCAATGGTGGTTGGATCAGGACAACCTCAGGCAAGGGTCCATTCATCACTCAGTCTCATTCTGTGGTTCTTACCACAGATGCTTCTCTCCTGGGTGGGAGCTCACCTGGGAGCCCTCACAGCTCAGGGAGTGTGGTCCCCTCAGGGTCTCTTCTCACATCAGTCTTCTGGAGCTCAGGGCAGTGTACCTGGCTCTACAAGCCCTTCTCGGACTCCGTGCTGAGCAAGGTGGTTCAGGTCAGGACAGACAACACCACCACCATGTGGTACATCAACAAGCAGAGGCACTTAGTCTGACGCTTGTGTACGGAAACCATGAAATTATGGTCCCTGGCTTATTCACTTCAGACATCTCTGGTAGCAGTCCACCTCCCAGGGAAGGACAATGTGCTAGCAGATGCATTGAGCAGGATCTCCCAGGGCCATCACAGATGGTCCCTCGATCCCCTAGTGATAAAGTGATCTTTTCAAGTCGGGGCACTCCAGAGATGGATCTCTTTGCAGCACCAGACAATCACCAACTTCCCTTTTTGTTGCAGACCCCAGTCTTGCGTTCAGTCCCCCTGGATGCTCTAATTCTGGATTGGGAGGAAATTTCTGTATGCCTTTCCTCCTTTTCCTCTACTTTTCAAAGTTCTGGTCAAGATAAGGTCACAGTCTTGCAATGTGGTCCTATTGCTCCAGACTGGGCCAGACAGCCCTGGTATCCCCTGTTGCTGTCCCTAGCAGTCCATCTTCCCTGTCTCTCCCTAGGAATCACAACCTGTTAACCTCATCTCAGGGAGGATCTAGTACCCCAACCTTTGGTCTCTCAATCTCAAGGCATGGCTCTTGAAGAGCTAGAATATGCAAAGTTGCAACTGTCTCTAGGGGTTCTCTGGACATTCTCAAAGCCTCTCGAAAACCTGCCACCAGGAAAACGTACAACTCCAAATGGAAAAGATTCAGCATTTGGTGTTCCAATAACACATATCCCCAGATACTGCTGACTTGTCTACAGTTCTGGATTACATGGTTCATCTTAATGGCTTAGGCCTCAGACCAGCTACCCTCAAAGTACACTTGTCAGCTGTTTCTGCATTTCTGTCAGTGGGAAAGCCCTCCTCACTGACATCTCACCCTGTTTTCTGTAAATTCTTCAAAGGATTGCTTCATACCAATTCCCCTTTAGGGATCTTACTCCCTGCTTGGGATCTTAATGTTTGCATCGCTCAGCTTATACAACCCTTTTGAGCCTTTGGCCTCAGCAGAACTTAAGTACTTGACTTGGAAAACTGTGTTCCTGGTAGCTGTTACCTCTGCCAGGCGTATCTGCAAAGCTCTGTCAGTAGAGGCGGTTTTATCTCATTCCATAGAGATAAGGTAGTCCTTAGAACCAACAGGAGTTCTTACCCAAAGTGGTTTCAGATTTTCATCTGAACCAAACCATGTCTCTTCCTGTGTTCTTCACTGATCATTCTTCTTCTTCAAGAGAGAAGATTACACAGTTTGGATGTTAAAGGGCTCTTAGCTACTACATTGAGCATACTAAGGCACTTAGGTTTGACTCCTCAGTTGTTCCTCACTTATGGTGAAGTGGGGAAGGGTAAACCTGCTACTACAGAACTGTTGCCAGGTGGATTGTCTCTGTATACAATTCTACTATGAAAAGCTAGCCAAAGTACTTCCTCAGGCCTGTGGGCTCATTCGACTAGAGGTACAGCTGCTTCTCTGGCTATTGCCAGAGAGAGATATACCCTTATTAGAGATATACAAAGCAGCCACCTGGAAAACAGTCCATACATTCACCAAGCATTACTCTCTGGATATCCAGGCTAGGAGTGATGCTAGATTTAATACACAGTACATGAGCCTATTCCCAAAATAGGTTCGATACCCTCCTCCATGGAGGTACTGCTTAGTAGTCTGCATAATGTCAGAATACAGCAAGACTTCATGTCATTTGAAGAAAACATTACTCATCTTAGTAATTGTGTTTCTTCTAATGGAGTCTTGCTGTATTCTGACCTCCTCCTCCCTCTCAGAACCTGTTTTTGGGAAGTGGGCTAGCAGACGCAGTGTTGCACTGCAGGGTGTGTTGGCACTCCCCTTTTAGACAGGGAAGGGTTATTTATGTGTTTTGATAATTATATTTGTTCACTACCTAGTTTTTGTTTTGGATTCTCGACTTGAGTCTTTTGGGGATCCAAAATATTTGATTCCTTTTGGCTAGTAAATTGTACAATTTCCACATAGTGGGGCAGTTAGTTAGTGTTAGCTGTGAAGAATCTGACAGTTACACTTCAAAGTGCAGCAGACAGAGGTCTGAACCGAGCTCAAGTTCAACGTTCTATGCTTTGGCATAGAGTTAACTCTTTCCTCTCCGGAGCACTTCAAGTGCTGAGGCTAACTGCATAATGTCAGAATACAGCAGGACTCCATTAGAAGAAACACAATTACTAAGGTGAGTAGTTTTTTCTTCTTCTCCACCCATTCACCTTCCTTCATCTCCTCTGGAATCTTTAGGCTTCTCTGTATCTTGACGGTCAGTAGGATCCATATTGCTTGTAGCCTTCCAGGCTGTTTGGCTGAGGATGGTACCTAGCCAGGACAGGTCTGGAAATGTATTCTGATTTGCAAGGATATCCCTTCTGCCCAAGTTGTGTGACTGATGTCCTGATACATCTGGATGTGCCTATCCTATCTCTGAGGGGTGGGAGGTGTCTGCTATGACTCGGGTGTAAGAGAAGGAATATCTGCTATGTCCTTTTGCAGGATTTTCCTTGTAGAAGGGACCAGTGTAACACTATTGCCCTGCCAGACATGAAACCAGATGTACCTTCACCTGTGCCACTATCAACTAGCACTACATGCCGTCAAATTTGCATTGATCTTGCTAGTACAGAGAGAGACTGTATCAAGAGCTTAAGACGTGCTTTACATTACTTAATTGCTGAAAAGGCCGTGTGGAACAAAATGGCATCTCTTAAAATTGTTTTACCTCAGATTTACCAAAGGAGAGTCTGTCAGAGGCTTTGGCAGCTTGAGTGAAGTTTCCTACCACTTGGGTTTGTTTTGCTCACTTGCATCACTGTTTGTACACTTGCATATATTCCTGTGAACTTGTATCAATGTCTGCAAACTTGCATCAGTTCTTCCACACTTGTGTCAGAATTTCTGCAGCGCTGCATCAAACTTATTCATATACAAATCGGTAAAAATGCCACATTGCGCCAAAAATGCAGAAGCAGTGATCAGAAAGCAAAACAGTCAAAAATCTATTTAATCCTCAAAGACAGCAAACAACCCCAGAGGGTAACAAAAACTAAGGAATGGAGGAACCCCAGCCTCACGCTGAGAAGAACCCAAACAAACGAGGTAGAAGAAGGAAAGAAAACTGTTTTAAAGAAAACAAATTGAAAAAAAGGCTTACCTGGAAACCAGACTAAATGCAGACCACAACAGCAAGACCTGTATCACTTATCTTAAACTTTTGAAGAGTTCTGAATAGAACTTAGGCGAATATTAGAACACCCCAGCCTCTGGACAGGAATTTGGGGTTAAGGCACACGTTCCCTGCTCTTTTTCAAATTGACCCAAAACAATAAGAAACCATACTCGCTCAGTGCTTATGGTGCCAATCTCTCCATTAATATTTGCCTCTATTTTTGGAAGGAAGGGATCATATTTTGACTCTGTGGAGCAGGCCACTGATCCTTCCACTTCTGATACTGTGATCCGCCCGTTTGTGATGTCACTATATGGAGATAGCAAGGCTGCGCTTCACAGACATGAATGGGGCTGTTTTAAACTCCATTTTTTCATATTGTAAATGGCCATGCGCAAACAATGGGCAGTGCTCAACTAACAAGGACCTTGTTACTTGAGCAGTGCCCTTGATTTCTTTATGACGTGCCATTTACAGTATGAAAAATGGAGTTGAAAATTGGCACCATTCTTGTCTATGGAGCACGCCTGCCATCTCCATATAGTGACATCACAAATGAAGTGATACAGTAAAAGAAAGTGGAAGGGATCTGTGGCTCAGCTTGCATGGAGCTGTAAATATGATCCTTCCTTCCAAAAAACAGGGCAAATATTAATGTAGATTGGCAATTATATGCATTGAGGGTAGGTAAGGTTCTTATTAGTTGTTGGTGTGAGCACCAGTAAAGGTGCTCATTAAAAGTAGAAGCTAATTCAGCAAATAAACAACAAGCACACTTCAAATTTAGACAGGATTCTCTGCTGACAGTTACTACAGTCTCAGAAAACGTTTCAAAGAAATTCTTCAAGCGGAGAGCAGTAGCAGTTTGTCACTCTTAAAACCTACACAATTAAATGTACAGTGGCTGATAAAGTTTGAAAGCCCATGAAAAGTTCTCTCAAATGAGGTACCGATCTTAAATGTAGCTGGAAGCAGACCAGAGATGCAGATGAATGAATATTAATATTACATTGCATCCATATTTAGGTCATTGTGATGTCTTTTTGAACTATATTTTTAATACTTTTATCATAGACATGTCTTATGACAGACATTACATACAGCAAACGGACCATCTGCTTTAAGTAACATTTGATAAAAGATTTCCTTAATCAAAGGATACATTATGCATTAGCTGTATAGTGATACATCATTGGAGGGTAACTATATTTTCTTAAATTCCTGTAAGTAAGTCCATATTCTGCCGTTCATGAGTCCATGAGCTACATGGCCTTTCTTGATGTAACAGGATTGTCCATCAATCTAGTCCAATAATATCAGCGTCCCTATATGGGACAGTTGATGCCATGTGTACCTGCTTAATAAAAGAAAAAGGGAAATAATTATGCAGCAATCTTTTCACATTAGGTACAGAATCTGCTACCATTCCTCCCAAATCACAGACTACGAATGAGAAAAAAAGCAGAACAGAGAATCCAGCCAACATATTTGTTAACCGACCAGGCTCCCTCAGACTATAGACTGAGATATCTGTCCTTTTATCTAAGAAAGCAACCATGTAAACATTCAAACAATGTAGACATTAGAGTCCCATATTGTAGCACATAGTAAACTACAGTCTCTAAAGAGTCCAAAACAATATTATTTCTCAGGGCACCAGTAAGTCCAGAGCGTCCTCATCCTCCGGTTCCTCCAGTCTAACTCTCGATTCCGCCACTCACGTTCAGCTCATCTACCAGCTTCAATAGAATCCGAGAAGATGAATGTTTTATTCTGTAGACAATCCAAACCGTGCTGGAAAATGATTGTGTGCAGCATATTCAGGTCTCAAAGCACTCGCCTCACCGCCGACCTTTTGCGCCTCTGCGCATGGCATAACTGATATCTGGAGAAAACATGCACAGGGGACTCATCTTGCATTATCGGGGCTGCTTTCGGCGAGCATAACGAAGAATCTTATCCCTAAGCTCCAACTTTTCGATAATTAACATCATCTGAGCTTCCTCTGTATTTAATGCCCCTTCCACTTAGGTTCACCTGGTATATTTTTGAATGTCCCAGTTCTCTTGTGCTACCTCCGACAGCAGTTTCTCCAATAGCCAGTCATTAAGAGTCATAATCGGTGATCACCCTCCAAACATTCAGGTAGTCCCACTATCCTAATACTTGCTGAGCAGGACTGGTTCTTTAAGGCTTCTGTTCTAGCTTGCATATGCTGCAATTCTTTAGCCATTAGAGCTGTGGCTCCGGTAGATGCATTGGCCTGTTTACTGATCTGTTGCAGTTTGCCTTTCAATCCATCTACCGTTGTTTCAAGGACCAGGACCCTCCATTACAATCATCCAGTTTCTGGTTGAGGGGTGGACATAGAATAATTAAGGTTTGAGTTACTCCCAAGGTAGTCAGTGTTTCTCCGAGGCGGAGCCGTCTCAGCCTCGTGGTTTCTTCAGGTCTCCTAGGCCCTCTGCTTCTCCCAGCCGCACCAACTATTTTATCTCACTTAGGATTACCCATTTTAGGAAAGTTGAAGTTGCACTTTCCACAGGTGCAGTCCAAATTTGATTTAGAGCCTATAAAGCGAGGATTAGGGCAGATTTGATAGAGAACTGCACTGAGCTCTGAAAAGTTGCTGCTTCGTTACTTGGGCTCAACAGCACTTCCCAGTGATGTCTTAAGCACAGCTTGTTCTCGATGACATCACCAAGCAGGGCTAGAAATATTTTTTCAGATAGTTGTCCATGGGACAGGTGGAATGTAAATTTGCCTGTTCCACAAAACCTGTACCTGTCCATTCAGCTGCCAATCTGGGCTAATAAACCACCTGACCCCTCATCTGCTGCCGAGTCCTAAGAGGTCTTTTAATTAGACTCCTTTGTCCCCACTGCACAGCTGCTCAACCCCTAACCTCAGGGTCGTTAATTTGCCTTGCTGGTTTCTGCCTTAATTGTAGTCCTGCTGCTAGACTGTAACCAGGTGATCGGCTCCTAGTCTGCTGCTCAGCTCAGCCCTGTAAATGGTTTTAATTATTGTCCACAGTACCTAATCACAACAGGGACTGCACGTTTTTTTTGTGCACAGGCCTGGTGATTATGAGCCCACACACACACACCATTCATTCATTCATCTTAGTCATGAAATGGCTTTCATTTCAGTAGATTTCTTTGTCTCCTCGGTCCTCTTTAGCACATTCTGGCTGGTGCCTTCTATTCTTTAAAGGCCACCACCTTTCACCTACCTACCACGTAACAGCTCCTCCTCAGTATTGCTGCTTTTTGGCCTCCTCCTTAAACCTACTATAACCCATACTGTTAGTAATGACTAATGTGGAGTTTGGAAAACTGCTGCTCTAGTCCTAATGAAGGCTTTTTCAAATAAAAAAATATCAAGTGAAGAGCTTACCTCACACTGCACCCAGAAACAACACAGCAGCGCTGTCAGGTTGGAGCAGCTGTGCATGTTGCACAATCAGTCATTCAGTTCATTAACGCGACAGCTCCAAATACTACAGTATTCGGCGTTTGCACTGTCTGGAGTGCAGCCAGCCGTATGCTCACAAATTCATCAGATGATGCTGGTTAGGACAAGGACAGTGCACACAATGTATTCCCGACGCCTTACCAGCAACAGAGGATTGACTGAGCTTCCCAGGGTCCTAATGCAAAATTGTAGCTCTACACTGTGTTTTTGTACTGCCTATCCCAGGGACAGGCTAAAAAGAAGAAATTATTGGCCCAGGTGAAAACTGTCACAGATGAGTGGACAGTCAGTTATTTTGAGCCCTAAATCACAGGATTTTAAAATGGCTACAGAGCAGTATTGATATCGAGCAGACTTATCCATCTATATCTCTGTAGTGCTTCCTGCTACAGATGAGCTCAGTACCTTGCTGAAAGATCTTTTCATGGTTTTTCAAACTATGATGGCCACTGGGCATGAATGTGTCCCTTTAAGACTGTTTTTTTTTTTTTTTTTTTAAACTTAGGAGAGTTTTATTGATCTCAAGCTAGTTTTGACACAAGGACAATAACAGCAAAAGCATCAGTTACAGCTATGGTAGTAATTACATAGGGCCACAATTCAAGTTATTGAAACATCAAATGGGATATCACAATAAGAAAAACCCAGAAAATGTAGACTAGGGGAGCATAAAATGTTACTTGTCCTTTTGTAATTATATGTCTAAGATTGTTATGTTGCCCCATCTGTACCTTTAGATTTAAATAAAAGCACTGTCTCTACAAGAGAAAAGGTATTGTAGTTTGTGCAATGCTAAACAAATCTTGGGTGAATTCACCAACATATAATATCTAAAAGTGAAATCTGAGTAAAAGAGTTAAAATAGACATAAACAGTTAAACAATGTGTCATTCCATACCTCTTTCCTCCTACCACCTTAATACATCATCATCACCTCACTACCTACGCACCTTCCCCAACCGCCTCCCTTCATTCCACTTTGACTACATAGCTATTCTTCCTTTCCTCCTATCTATCCTCATCCTACCCCCACCTCTGCTTGTCCTCTGCCTCCCGCACTTTCCTCCTCCCTCTCCTGTCCCTCTCTACTGGTACTGAGACCTTCCTTCCTTCTTTCTTTGACTCAGGCACAATCCAATTATCTGCCTATGTTGTTAGTTGTACAGTTCTCCTTTTAAACAAGTGTCCTCATGTTATGTTACTGTTACCTAGTGAAGCGTTAGCCTTTGTTTTGACACTGTATGCTGTACATGCTTAGATGGTATAACTGTTGTAAGAATTTATGCCTGGAGATAGTTTTCACTTGGTATCACTTGGTTTTAGGGACAAAAGGAGGCCGAGGCCCCATCGAGATTGTCCCCCACATTATTGTGGGACTATAACCTATTATAAGTTCTCCCTTATCCACAAATCCAAGTTATACTTAAAGGAATTGAAATTAGGTTTGGAGATTAATTCTTTGGGCAAGGTGTTCCACAGTCTTGCTGCTCGTATGTTGAAGAAGTTTCCCTCTTGTTAGTAGATAGCGATTGTAGTTCTAATTGTTTATTATGTAGTCTAGGACTATTTTTCTTGATGAATAAGCAAGTCCACATTGGTCATTAAAGTGGGTGATTGACATATTTTATAAATCAATAATAAATCACCTTTTTTCTCCCTAAGTTCTAAAGAGTGTAGACCAGTATGTTTCAGTCTTGTTATATAGTCAAGATGTTTGAGGGTTGGAGCTATTTTAGTTGCTCTTCTCTGGATATGTTCCAGGCAAGATATGTCACCTTTAAGGTATGGATTCCAGAATTGGGACCCATAATCAATATAAGGTCTTATAAAAGTCCTATACAAAGGAATAATACATTGTTCAGTACAGGTTACAAAGGTAGCTTGATTTGTTTCAAAAGACCGCTTGCCATCTTAGCTGTTTTTAAGCAATGTTCCTGGATGTGAGTTTATTATTTATTAGAATCCCCAAATCTTTTCACAGCTTGATGTTTTGAGTTTAATATTATTAAGATAATAATTATTTATTGGATTATTTCTTCCAAAGTGAAGAACCACACATTTTTCATGATTGAAAAACATTCCGCTCTCATTTGCCCATTTTTCTATTTTCCCTAAATTGGCAATTAAAGCTTCCAAGTTATTAAGGTCGTTTACATTTTACCTCCCAGTTTGGTATCATCCGCAAACTTTGAGAGATAGTTATATGGTCCAGCTTGCATATCGCTGATGAATAAATTAAACAGAGTGGGTCCCAATACCGAACCCTGAGGGACCCCACTCGTCACCAAGCCCCAGTCAGATAGTATATTATTAAATTTAACCTTTTGGGTCCTACATGTGTAGCCAGTCAGATATCCAGTCAACGAGGTACATTGATAGACCAAATGTTTTTAATTTCTGTAGAGTTTAGTATGCGGTACCTTGTTCAATGCCTTACTGAAATCAAGTTGTATTACATCTGTAGGAATACCCTTATCAAGGTATCCAGTGATTATATTATAAAAAGTAATTAAATTTGTGGTACACAGTGACTGGCATAAAGCCATGTTGAGGTAAGTCAGCTATACCTAAAGTTATAATCTCATCCTCTAACTTCTCTTTGATTATTCTCTCCATGAGTTTTCCCACAACAGAGGTTAAACTAATGGACGATAATTTTCAACATTGCCTCGATTCTTTCTTAAATATTGTGTAACAGTAGCTGTAAGCCAATCATTTGGTATTCGACTTTCCTGTAGTGATTTATTAAAGATGATTAACAAAGGGAGGGAGATGTACTGGGAGGTTGCCGTAAGAAATTTTGGATGGATATTATCAGGACCAGGGCTTGTGGTTGATTTTAGTTTACCAATCGCTAGCTGAATGTTAGTCATATTGATTTTGTGAGTAGTTGAATAAAATGAAGATTGAGTGGTTCTATGAACCCTATTGTCAGAGGGGAAAAGACTGAACAAAATATTTATTAAAAAGATTTGCAGTAATGATATCTGACTCATTTAACTCCCATATTGAATATTGGACCAATTTCCCTAGTGTTACCTTTTTATTATTTAAGTAGGAATAAAGTGACTTATGACAGTCTTTGGTATGGGCAATTTAAATTCCAATTTGACCTTAGCTGTTTATCATTCCACAGATGCTGTATTTGCATCTGTGGAACATATTTGTGTTGTTGTTTGTGTCATACTTGACTTGGAACCTATGAAAGAGCTTTCTGCTCAAAGATTTTAATCAAGATCTCAATAAATAAATGCACAGGAGGGGATTCACAAGCAGGAGGAGGGAGGTGATCATGCCACTATACAAACCATGGTCAGACCACACATGGAATATGGGGTCCAGTTCTGGAGGCCATACCAGTGAGGGGACAAGGACAAGCTGGAAAGGGTCCAGAGAAGAGCAACCAAAATGGTGAAGGGGCTGCAGGGAAGTCTATGAGGAG
Organism: Neoceratodus forsteri; assembly: GCA_016271365.2. Classification (NCBI taxonomy): domain Eukaryota; kingdom Metazoa; phylum Chordata; order Ceratodontiformes; family Ceratodontidae; genus Neoceratodus; species Neoceratodus forsteri. The sequence continues at coordinate 1,481,525,431 of CM028129.1, forward strand.
AGACTGGGGGGAGCTGGGCCTGTACACTTGGGGGACATGGTGGAGACATTCAAGTACTTGAAAGGCATAAACAGGTGAGGGTTGACAGCATCTTCAGAATGAGTAAGAACAATTCTATTAGAGGGCATACCTATAAACTGGAGGGGGACGATTCAGAGGGGACGCTAGGGGAAGTTCTTCACAGAGAGGGTGGTACAGCCATGGAACAGACTGCCGGAATGGGTGGTGGGGTGGATACAGTGGACAAATTCAAAAGAGCCTGGGATACACACATGAGGCTAACCGACAGAGGGCAGGCTGGGGATGGAGGGCAGGGGTCTTCCTAGAGGGGTGTTTTCACGCAGACTGGATGGGCCTTGAGGTCTTTTCTGCCAACAGATTTTTATGATTCTATGATAATAAAACAATGTGGTGCGAACCCCCCAAACATACTGTAGGTTGAATAAAACACATGGGCCTTCGTTAAGAGATCCAATGTTCTATGTTCTGAGCCAGTCTTAGGTCTAGGATCCAGTCAGGGACCTCTCCCCACACTGTGTCCCACCACCCTTTCATGCCACGGGTGCCAGGCGGTGAAATTTTTCAGATCCATGAGCGAGGGTGTATGTTATCTTTTCCATGCGTTCTATTTCTATGACCCAGGATATCCATTGATCTACTCTAGGAGGGTCAGATGAGAGCCACTTGGCAGTTATACTTCAAATGTTGCTTCAAATGTACCTTATGGTTTTCTATGCTTGCTTGTAATCTTGAGTGCGTAGCACTGTTCACTGTTACCAATTGACTTGCTGTGCTCGATGTTACCATGAATGTTGTCTATACCTCCCTACCTTATTGTAACCCTTTCCTTTGACGTGAACCTTTGTAAATGAGCTGCCTCAAGCTCAAAGGTATTTGTAATCTGAGAGTTAAATAAATAAATAAATACACTTGAGGGCCACAGCTCTCAGGGATTTGTCCCAACTTTGCTGCTTGACTCCTCCTAGATAGCAAGCCAGGAAACCCAGGACAAGGTCTGTAAAGGCAAAGAAAAGAGACACCTGTCAGCATCTGGATCTCCCTGTGGATAGTGCACCAAAACCCAAGAAGCTTAGGGCAGCTCAAAAATCTGATAGTGGGTGCCCTTAGGCTTCCACTCTGCCTCAACAGGTCTCTGTAAGATCAGGATTAAAATATTTTGCTATTGTGGGGTCCGAATAAAACAGGTTAAGACCTTCCAGTTAAATTCTCTTCATGTTGGAGATGAGTGAACTGCCATCCCTCCAAAGCCTACTAGACCACTGGGCTGGCAGGATCTTCATTCCACTTTCTCGTTCCCATCTACCCTGAATCTTGTCTAATGGGGAAGGATGCGTAGGAATCATAATTGTATGTAGAACTGATATGTATCTGATTTTATCTTTGAGTTTAATGGCGTCATAAAAAGGATTCTAACTGTGTCTGATCCCTATGTATTCGTTGCAAGATGTCTGCGAGTGTACAAAATTCCAAACCTGCAAATATCTAAAGTGGTCTTCCGACAGAGGTAAGTATCTCTCAGTCTAGCAAGGGAGACAGCCTGCATGGTCAGTGTGTTGAAAAAAGTGGTGAGACCCTGACATTCCCAGTGGAATAGCCCTGGTCTAGTTGAGGCAGGAGAAAAGATTCTTCATGGCGGATGATTGAGAGAGGACCTATTAAGTTGTGGGTATTAGTAAATTTGCAAAGATGCAAAAGGATGCACAGGAGCATTTAAGCCAGGGGTTAGGGTTTGTGACCAGACTCTGAAGGGGATGACTCATAGGCAGCGTCATAATGCTCTACTAGGTAGCGTAGCTCGTCAGTCAGGTACAATCCCAAGTCCAGATGCTGTTTGCCCAGGTGCACAGTTGAGCTCCCGTGCAGTCAAGTAATAATGGTATAGATGCGAGTCCCAAACCACTTTCTCACAAGAGGCTTGGAGTACCTCAGTAGAAAGAAGGGGTTCTTACCCACTAAATAAAACGCTGTACGTCTCAAATTTTTTTTTTTCGCTATTACATTTTTCCTTTCAAACAACATGAAGTCTTGCTATATTATAGACATTACTATTTTAGAGTGCGGTTCTGGTTCTTATCGGTTCTAAAAAAACGGATTTATTACGCTTTTTTCCACTCGCCAGACACGGTTAGGAACCGATAAGGGTGTCTTGCCTGGCACTGCTGTTAAAAGGGCAAGTTCTAGGGACATGGATATGTTGTTCATCCACACTTATTGGCAGGTATCCTTGCCGCTTTAAATCTTGCGGAAGGTCTTCAAAGCTTGCTCCTCCCACCCACCCGGTGGTATAACTCTCGGCTCCGCCCCATGACGCCAGATCTTCCTTACCGCTTGGAAGCTCAGGTTCCTCCTTAACGCTTCTGCGTTGACTGGTTCCTATTTCTCCGTTTGCGGATTTAAAAATAAATTTTGCGAAAAAGACTTCCAGTCTTCTATCCCTCAGCGACTGCGATGGACAAATCGACTCCGGATTTGGAGATGCCCATGCGGGTAAGAAGATGTCTCGGGCGGATCCACACTCCACGTGTGTCTACTGCTGCTTAGGCCTTGACGCGACCCGCGGGCTTGCGACCTGTGCTCATCTTTCTCGGCCCTCGTCCTCGAAGACGTGCTGCCCGATTGCAGCTGGGCCGTCCGAGCGTTCCCTCGGTGAAGTCAGGAGGCCCGGTTGGCGGTGTCTGCGGCGGGCTCGGCGGATCAGCTCGGCGGATGGTCGCCCTCTAAGAGAGGCGGCGCGGGCGTATCTTCTCGGCCGCGGCATTTATCCGCTCTCTCTGGGTTCTTCCTACATGGCTTCTTTTAAGGAGCTTTGTCTGTCCCTCTCCACTAAGGGAGAAGGGCCTGCGTCTTCTGGACCCTATTCTCGGTCCAAAAAGAGGACAGGGGTAAGTCCCTCCGTCGGCGCTCTTGGGAGCGGAAAGGTCCCTCTCCCGGGCCGTCGACCGTCGGCTTCCAGCCACTGGCCTCCACGGTGTCCCTGTCAGGTCAGTTGACCGAGACTCCACTGATGAAGTCGAGATTTTTCTCGACCCATTGGACGGGCTGTCGCCTTTAGCAGCCGAGATTCCTCTCCCGGTTCCCCGGAGGAGTTGAGGATCCTGGCTCGCCTGTGCCTCCGGTTCGGGAGCCCTCGGATGGACCATCCGAGCCGGAGGAGTGCCGGTTCCGCCGACACCTCCCGCACCGACCTCGGAAATTCGGGACTCTCGGTCTCGGACCTCTTCAGCGTCCAGCCGATCCCACCGTCAGGCGGTCTCGGCCCTGCACCGCGGTAAGCGGCGCGCTGCTCGTCCCTGTCCCTCCTCCTCGGATGAGGGAGGTTTCGCATAAATTACGCCGACGGCACGAGGACCTTATGTTGCAACAGCTCCTCCTGGCCGGGAGTAAGCTCTCCCGCCTTTCCGCCATTAAGTGGCTGTCACCGAGCGGCCGACACAACCCTCGACTTATCCGAGGAGCTATACCCAGGCCGGTTGTTCGGCCAAACCAGCTGCTCCACCGATTCGTGGAACCTCCGCCTCCACAGCCACCACACTGGGGCTCCCACCAAGGATTCTCGGTCGGCTCAAGGGTCTACCCCATCGGCTGTCAGTTACCCTCACTCCCGACCGACCTCGGCAGGTGAAGGGTGGCTCAGGCCAGAGGCAGCTTCGAGGACTCTTCCAGTCTGAAGATGATTCCTCCTTTTCTCCAAGCGACTGGACTTGGAGTCTTCAGGAGGTCAGTCAATGGACGATAGCCCGTCGTCCTTCCTAGGACTGCTTCGGCTCATCTCGGAGTCCACCGGGATGGAGCTCAACCCTTTCAAACGGGCCAGGTATCCCCTCACGGAGATTCTGGACCGAGGGATTCTCCGACGGAGGCCTTTCCGTGGCCGAGGCCATAGTGGGTCCGCACTGGAGCTTTGGCAGCGCCTGCTTCCTGCCCTGCGCCGGCCAGGATGGCCAGGAAGTATGCGGTCCCACCGGTTCCTTGTCCGTTTTGAACACCCTCTGCTGAGGGGTTGGTTACCGACAGCTGCCAGCAGCGGCAACGCCAGGGATGTGGACAAACCTCCTGACAAGGAGTCCAAGAAATTGGACTATGTCGGGCGAAAGTCTACGCTATGTCTCTCTCTCGCCTTCAGGCCAGTTCGCCGCCCTCATGGCACATTTTTCTCATGCCCTGTTGGCTCCCTGGATGAGGTCATCCTCATCTTCCGCCGATCTGCAGACTACGGTTAGCAGGTGCGGACCAGGCAGGGCAGTGGCCAAACAGCAGCTCCAGACTGCTTTGGATATAGGGGACTCATGTGCCAGATCGGTGGCGCCGTAGTGGCTATGTCGTCATGGCTTGGCTGAGGATATCCACCTTTACATTCGGATACCCAGCAAGTTGGCGGATGTTCCTTTTGGGACTGACCTCTTCGCCCTGGGGTGGAAGGTCACCTGCAGAGGATCGAGAAGTCCAATGCTACCTTGACTCGGTCTCTTCCGCTCAGAAGGACAAAGGCCAAGAAACCACAGCCTAAGCCCTTTCGTCCTTCTGTGCCTCGCGCGCCTGCCCAGCAACGTCAGGGCCAGCAGGCTCGGCCTTGGCATCCCAAACCCAGCAGCCGGCTTCCTCTAACAGGAGGCAGGGAGGAAAGGGCCCAGGAGGTCCCTCGGCCGGTCCCTCCTCCAAGCCTGCCCAGTGACAGGGTGTCGCCCCATTCCCGCTCACCTTTCCCTGGGTCCCCCTGGGGGACGGCCCGCACTTCCTCCGCCTGGTCCGCTGTTACCACGGGACAGGTGGGTCTTGGAGGTGGTGGAAGAGGCCTGCCTCTGGAATTCAGCAGGCACCACCCTTCAGAGCCGCCGCCTGGGGGCTTCGGGATCCCCAGCTCACTGGCGGCCTGCCGAGCCGACATCGCTCCTCCTCCAGAAGGAGGTGATAAGAGAGGTGGTGGACCCTCCTTCAGACCCAGGGTTTGTGTCCAGGTACTTCCTGGTTCCGAAGCGACGGGGTTGGCGCCCTATTCTACCTACACGACCTAAACAAGTTCCTAAGGTCTCGAACCTTCAGGATGGTCACTCTGGCTCAGATAATACCATCCTTGGAACGCGGCGTGTGGTTCTGCTCTCTGGACTTGCAGGACGCTGCTTTTTCACGTCCCTATCCGTCCGTCTCACCAGAGATTCCTTCGCTCCCGAGCGAAGGATCCTCTTGAGTTCCAAGCCATGCCCTTCGGCTTGTCTCCAGCTCCCAGGGTCTTCACCAAATGCATGGCAGTGGTGACAGCATTCTCATGGCGCCGAGGGGTCCGGTGTACCTTACCTGGACGACTGGCTGATAGCAGCTCCTCCAGGAAGGAGGCGGAGTGGTCCAGAGATCTGGCCCTCCAGGTCTGTCTCAACTGGGCCTCCTTATCAACGAGGCCAAGTCGGAACTCGAGCCAAGCAGGTGATTCTATTCATCGGGCGCAGCTCGACTCTTCGAGCCAGAGCTGCCCCGCGGACAGGGCCGAGGTTCTTCCTCCTTGCCCGATCATTTCTGGTTGGGCACCGCGCCTGCCCGGACTTCCTGCGCCCTGGGTCTCATGGCGGCCTGCACCAGCGTGGTCCGCTGGGCCCGCTGGAACATGCGTCCCTTCAGTGGGACTGGCCAGCCAGTGGTCACAACGCCATATCCTTGACCAGCTTAGTCGGTGACAGGGATGTGGAACGCCTCCAGTGGTGGACCGCTCCAGATCATTTGCAGGAGGGCATCCTGCTCGTCCGCCTGAGCCGACGGGTCTCTATCGACCGATGCCTCTCTGATGGGTTGGGGTGCCCATCTGGGGAACACTGGGCTCATGGCCTCGGTCCTCGCGGAGTCCCGATGCCACATCAACCTGCTGGAGCTCCGAGCGGTCCGCCTAGCTCTCACCGCCTTTGCCTGCTCCTCCGGGTCAAGTGGTCCGAGTCCAGACGGACAATACCACACCATGTACTATCTAAACCGCCAGGCGGGACGCGCCCATGCTTCTATGCAAGGAAGCTCTCCGCATTTGGTCACTGTAGCGCAGCCTGGAGGCGGATCTCCTAGCCATTCACGTGGCAGGAGCCTCCAACACCCTGGCCGATGCCCTGAGCCGGATAGGGGCTGCATCCCACGAGTGGTCTCTCCTGCCGGAGGTAGTACAGCATCTGTTCTCCCATTGGGGCACACCTCAGGTGGACCTGTTTGCCCAGGAGAACGCCGGTTGAGTCTGTTCCATGCCCGCCTCAGCAGGGCTCGCTGCAGGGGATGCCTTCGAGGCAGTGGACCCCGGCCTCTTTACGCCTTTTCCCCATTTCCCTGATCCACAAGGTGCTTCTCAAGGCGAGGAGGGACAAGGCGCAGGTGATTCTGATAGCCCCAGACTGGCCTCGCCAGTTCTGGTACCCAGATCTCCTCAGTCTCAGCTCCAGGACTCCGCGCAGCTTCCAGCTCGCCTCGGACCTGCTCTCAGTCAATCAGGGAAGGTGTTCCATCCGGACCTTCAATCCCTGCACCTGGCCTGGTTCCTGAGCTGGCTAGAGTTCCAGGCCTTGGGTCTTTCCGACGAGGTCCTCAATGTAGTTGAGGCGCCCGTGAGAGTCGACCAGAAAATGTTATGCCTTCAAATGGAAAAGGTTTTCCATTTGGTGTCAGGGCAAGGGCTTGGACCCTTCCTCCTGTTCCTTGGCAAGCATCTTGGACTATTTATGGTCCCTTTCTAGTCAAGGGCTTAGGTCGACCACTCTAAGGGTGCACCTGGCAGCCATCTCTGCTTACCGGGCGCGGGCGGAAGCAGTCGGTGGCGAGGAGAAGGTGGTCTGCGCTTTTTCAAGGCCTTGATCACATTTCCTCCAGTGCGGGAACCCCACCTCCGTGGGATCTACTGCTGGTACTGGCAAAGCTCATGGGCAAGCCATTCGAACCTATGCACAGGTGTGCTCTCTCTCACCTGTCGTGGAAGACCGCTTCTTGGTGGCTATCACGTCAGCCAGAAGGATGGGAGAGCTCCAGGCGCTCCATCGAGTCTCCTTACCTGGTCTTCCACAGGGACAAGGTTGTCCTGCGCCCCCACCCGAAATTCCTTCCAAGGTGGTGTCGGAGTTTCACCTTAACCAGGTGTTGACTCTGCCGTGTTCTACCCCAATCACACCGAGGTCGAATATAGGCTCCATACTCTGACTCCTAGAACGCCGCTTATTATAAGGAGCGCACGGCTGAAATTGGGAGAGGTTCGCCAGCTGTTTGTCACCTACGCTGAAGCCGAGATCTGGCAGACCTGCAGCCAAGCGGACGATAAGCAGGTGGGTAACCTCCTGCATAGATCTCTGCTATAGTTGGCGGGCATGGAGCCTCCCAGAGGATAAGAGCTCATTCTACCCGCCATACTGCTGCAACGGTGGCTGCTTCCAGGGACGCCCCTATCCAGGAAATCTGCAGGGCTGCTACCTGGAAGTCAGCAAACACCTTCATTACCCATTACCACATCGACCTTGAGTCACGCCGGATGCTGGTTTTGGGGCCTCGTTCTCCAGTCTCTCTTTCCCAAGTAAGTATTGGGAGTGCGTTTGCCTCCCTCCTCCCGGAGAACTGCTAGGAGTCTGCCAATAAGTGTGGATGAACAACATATCCATGTCCCTAGAAATACAGGTTACTCACCTGTAACAGGAGTTCTAGGAATGGTATATGTTGTTCATCCCTACCCATTCCGACCTCCCGGCTTGACGCACAACCTGAGCTTCCAGCGGCCAGATCTGGCGCCATGGGGCGGAGCCGAGGTTATACCACCCGGTGGGTGGAGGAGCAAGCTTGAAGACCTTCCGCAAGATTTAAGCGGCAAGGATACCTGCCAATAAGTGTGGATGAACAACATATACCATTCCTAGAACTCCTGTTACAGGTGAGTAACCTGTATTTTTGGTTAGGCTGGCATTATGTCTGAGAAACCCAAAAGAAAACCGGCCCACTGGGTTTCAACACTGTGATGTTTGTGGGGAAGTCTTTGCCAAGGCTGACCCACACACCACATGTGTTTATTGTCTGGGGTTTGACCACCTCCAGTCAGACTGCCAGGTATGTAAGAATTTCCCTGCAGCCACCCTGGAAAAAAGATTGGGCAGGCTCAGGGAACGAGAGGCCAAAAGTCCGCTGACCCGATGGCAGCCCGTTCGTGCCAACCAACCAGAGGGAGTGCCTCTGACCAGGGCCAGACTTCTCGGCAAAGAAAAGCTGGTTCTGAGGAACCAATTCCAGTAAAGAAAACAAGAAAATCAGCAGGTCTGGAGTCCAAAATTCCTTCTCCAACTGCTGCAGAGATAGCAAAAGCCATACAAATTGTCCAGTCACTGTCTCAGGGTCCGTCCGAACCACCACTATCTGGTAAAAGGTCGGTTCGTCCGTCCCAGTGGTTCAGGATTATGATATTGAGGAATTTTATGAACCAGAGGAGGGGAAGAGGATTATGAACAGTATGAATGTGGCTGGGAAGGTCTGGTGTGCCCATTGAACGGACATCTCCCCAGACAGACCTTTAGAATCTCCCCTATGCTGTCTGAGTCCCCATCTCATTTTATGTTTTATAAAAGTTGCTGAAACCTCCAGCTTCCTTTAGAAGAGGCTGTGGATGAGCAAGAGGAGCCTGATTTTGTAGAAATGATGGATATTCCAGAGTCTAGAGATTGTCTATTCCTTTACATAAGTCTTTTAGAAACAAACAATTAAAATTTTAAAAGCTCCTAATTCTGTGCCTCCTGTAGATAAAAAGATGGACAGAAGGTATACATTGTCAGGCCCTGATACAGAATTCCTTTCTCAGCAATGCAGTCATGTTAGTAGTTCAGGCTGCTGCCTGTGATAAAGCTAATATTCCTTGGCTTCACATCCTCCTGACAAGGATTCCAGGAAGATTGATGCCATGGCAAAAACAGTATATGGCAGCTCTCTGGGACTCAGGCAAGCAAATTATATGGCTTATGTAGCTAGGTATCAGAAATCTAGATGGGATACTGTTATGCAATTGGCCAAGCAGGCCCATGGCCAGCTGGCTAGTGAACTAGAACAGGTGGCTGCTGATGGCATTGAAGCCTCTAGGGTTCAGTTTCATGCTGCTGTGGATGTTAATGATGTTTCCTCTAGGGTCATGGCCACATCTGTAGCTTTTATGGGTTGGCCTGGCTCAGGTGTACTAGTTTGTCACAGGATACCCAGACTAAGGCTATGGATTTTCCTGTGGTGGGAAATTCTCTGTTTGGAGAGCAGACAGAGAATTACATGAAGAAGATGGATGAATATAGGACTACTTACAAGAGTGCCCAGGCTAAGGAGCGGCAAGCCACTCCTCAAAGGCATGCCCCCAGGTAGGGGTAGGCCTCTCACAGACCTTTCTACCAGACTCAGGCCTCCTCTGCCTATGCTCAGAGGGGCTTCTTCAGAGCAGGGGCAGGCGAGGGGTGGGCAGACCTGCTCCCACCCCCAGCCTAAAGCTCCCTGAAACAGGCACCCTGATGGGGTGCCCAGGGCCGATTCTCCTGTACCGTGGGGGGCAGGCTGGCTTACTTCAGTCAGAATTGGGCTTCTTTAACCTCAGACAAGTGGGTTCTGGAAGTAGTAAGCCAGGGTCTGGTTCTCAGCTTCAAAAGTTTCCCAAGTTGAGAAGCAGATTTTTTCTACCTGCAAGTGCTTCAGAGACCTCCTCTGGAAACAGAGGTCTCATCCTGTTAGCTCTCAGAGCAGTAGAAAGGGTTCCTCCCTGCATCAGGGCAGGGGTCTGTATTCCAGATACTTCCTTACCCCAAAAAGACAGGAGAATGGCGGCCCATTTTAGATCTCAGATATCTGAACAAGCATCTTTTGAAACCAAAGTTCAAAATGGTAACTCTGGCAATGATTTTACCTTTCCTAAGGCCAGGGACTGGCTAGCCTCCTGACCTCAAGGATGCCTATTTCCATGTCCTAATCAGAAGATCCCATCAAGTACCTCAGATTCGAACTGCCCTCAGGTCATTACCAGTTCAGAGCAATGCCTTCGGCCTTACCTCTGCTCCAAGGGTATTCACAAAGTGTCTAGCAGTGGCAGTGGCCCACTTAAGGAGGCAGAGGATTGCTGTTTTTCCCTATCTAGACGACTGGCTCATTGTAGGCCAGTCCCCAGAACAGGTAAAATCTCACCTGCAGGTCACCCAGCAGCTTCTCACCTCCTGGGTTTTCAGCTAAACCTACCAAAGTCGGTTCTGGAACCAGTCCAGGTACTCACCTTTATAGGGGCAGAATTGGACACAAAGCTAGCCAGAGCCTTTCTTCCCCAGAAAGGGTAAGGAATTTAGTGGCTCTGGCCTCTTCCTTCACTCTGCAGGTCTCGACCAGCAAGACACTTTCTGCAGCTCCTTGGGCACATGGCTGCATCCACAGCTGTTGTGCAGGAGCCAGATTTCAGATGAGAGACATTCAGTTTCACTTGAGAACCTTTTGTCTCAGAGAAGAGACCCTTTCCAAGTTGGTCCCAGTGACTCGAACCTTGATCCTAGCTCTCCAGTGGTGGCAGGATCAGAGCAATTTAGAGCGGGGTCCCTTCATTTCCCCTTCTCACGACTTGACTCTCACTACAGATGCTTCCCTTCTGGGTTGGGAGCCCACATGGGCGACCTTTCCACTCAGGAGTTTGGTCCCAGGAATCTCTGCTCCACATCAATTTGCTGGAACTCAGAGCTGTCTTTAGCTCTTCGCTTTTTCTGCATCTGTCCACGACAAGGTGATACAAGTCAGAACAGACAACACCACAACAATGTGGTACATCAACAAACAGGGGGCACTCGGTCTTCGGCCTTGTGCACCGAGGCAATGAAGTTGTGGTCTCTGGCCTATTCCCTGAACACTTCCCTCATAGCAGTTCATCTTCCAGGGAAGGACAATGTCCTAGCGGATGCCCTCAGTAGGATTTCCCAGGGCCATCACTGAATGGTCCCTGGATCCTCAAGTGCTGGGGATAGTTTTGCCAGGTGGGGCATCCCTCAGATAGATCTTTTGCAGCCCCAGACAATCACAAACTTCCTCTGTTCTGTTGCAGGCCTCCAGTGCTGGGCTCAGTTCCCTGGATGCCCTTCTTCTGGATTGGGAGGAAGTTCCTCTATGCTTCCCCCTTTCCTCTCTATTCAAAGTACTAGTCAAAATCAGATCTCAGCCTTGCAGGGTGATTCTGATTGCCCCGGATTGGGCCAGGCAGCCCTGGTACCCACTCCTTCTGTCTCTGACAGTCCATCTTCCTGTGCCTCCCAGGAATCACAATCTGTTGACTTGTGCCCAGGGAAGGGTTTGGTATCCGACCTCATCCCTCAACCTCAAGGCCTGGCTCTTGAGGAGTTAGAGTTTGCTGATTTACATCTCTCTCAGGGTGTTCTTGAGATCCTAAAGGCTTCCAGAAAGCCTTCCACTAGGGCTACTTATAGTTCTAAATGGAAAAGGTTTTCCATTTGGTGTGCTGGGAAAAATATTTCCCCAGAATCTGCTGAATTGCCCATTTTGTTAGATTACATGGTACATCTTAATTCCTTGGGTCTCAGACCAGCTACCCTGAGAGTTCATTTGGCAGCTGTGTCTGCTTTTTGTGTCAGCAGGAAAGTCATCCTCCTTTCCTCTCATCCTGTGTTTTCCAAGTTTTTTAAGGGATTACTCCATACTAATCCTCCTTTCGGGAACCGCCCTGCTTGGGACCTTAATGTTTGCATTGCCCAGTTAATGCAACCCCATTTTGAACCTCTGTCTTCTGCAGAGCTTAAGTACCTAACTTGGAAAACTGTTTTCTAGTGGCTATCACTTCTGCCAGACGATAAGTGAATTGTAAGCCTTGTCAGTGGAGACTGACTTTATTAAGGTAGTCCTTAGGACTAATAGGAAGTTTTGCCTAAGGTGGTTTCAGATTTCCATCTTAATCAATCTATCTCCCTTCCAGTATTTTTCACTGATCACTCCTCTTGGGTGAGAGGAGGTTGCACAGCCTGGATGTTAAGAGAGCTCTTAGTTATTATATAGAGCGTACCAAGGTCACAGGTTCGAATCCTCCAACTTTTCCTTACCTATGGTGAAGTTGGGAAAGGCAAACCTGCCACTAAGAGATCAATAGCCAGGTGGATTGTCTCTTGTATCCAATTTGTTATCAGAAAGTGGGCAGAGCCCCCCCGGTTTGAGGGCTCATTCTACCAGGTGCAGCTAGCTCTCTGCTTGCTGCCAGAGATATCCCTTTATTAGAGATTTGCCAGGCTGCTACTTGGAAAACGGTACACTTTTACAAGCATTACTCCCTGGATGTCCAGGCCAGGAGAGATGCTCGGTTTAGCACAGCTGTTCTTCAGAGCCTATTCCCTAAGTAGGTTCTGCCCTCCTCCATGGAGGTACTGCTGTGTATTCTGCTAATGTCTATAATATAGCAAGACTTCATGTTGTTTGAAGAAAAATTACTCACCTTAGTAATGTTGTTTCTTCTAATGGAGTCTTGCTATATTATAGACCTCCCCAACCTGCCCTCTCAGAACCTCTACTTGGTGGGGTGCGGCAACTTAGTGTGGGCACTACTTATGTCCTGTTAGCATTTTGTCCCTTTGGGACTTTGGGGGTGTGTATGTGTACGCGTGTGTGTTTTATTATACTTATGTTCCATTTTCATATTATTAGAATGGTGTTAGTATTTCTGGTCCCCTGACTTGAGTCTTGGGTGTTGGGACCATCAATGGTTGTTATTATTTAGGTAGCCATTTTGCTAGTGTAGGTTACAGCTTCCACACAGACCTTAGTGAGTTTGGCTCGTAAAGATCTGACAGTTCAAGTTTGAAATGACACAGATAGAGTTGCTCTCGTGCCAAAATTCCATATTTGGAATGGTTTTAACCATTTCACTCGGGGCAGTTCTAGAGCTGGATCAAACTGCTAATGTCTATAATATAGCAAGACTCCATTAGAAGAAACAACATTACTAAGGTGAGTAATTTTTTCTTTGCCTCCAGGAGAATGCAAACCTGAGGCTGTTTTGTGCCCACCCCTCAGTGTGGAACACTGCTGTGGGATTCCTTCATGAGGCCCTGGAACCAAGGCCTTCTGTATGCCTTCTCTCCGCTTCCTCTGATCCACAAGGTGTTGCTCAAAGCTTGAGGGAAAAGGCATGGATGATCCTGGTGGCTCCGAACTGGCCACACCAGTTCTGGTATCCCGATCTCTTCAGCCTCAGCAGGAGCCCTCCATAGCATCTGTCTCTTTGCCTGGATCTGCTGTCATACTCTTAGGGGAAGGTCCTCCACCTAGACCTTCAGTCCCTGCACCTGACAGCCTGATTCCTGGGTGGCTAGAGTGTCAGGCTTTGGGTCTCTCGATGATGTCTTCCATGTGATTTAGGCTTGAAGCTGTCGACTTGATGGTGCTATGCCTTTAAGTGGAAAAGGTTTTCCATTCTAACCCCAGTAATACTCATGTATTCCTAACTTCTGGTAGCCCTTTAAGATAGAACTGCCCAGAGAGAATGGAACACGTGCAAATGGTGGAGCCCTTTGCATGTGACAACTTTTCAAATGCTGCCTTGAACTAACTGCCTTAGTTCTAAATCCCCTCAGATTTCACTCTCCGCCAGTCAAGACTAGATGCTCGGAGTTCCTCTCCTCACCCTCTACCTGTGATGTGAAGAAACTTATAAATATATGTAAGTATCCTTTTTCTTTCATTTGCTGCCTTTACTTATTGTATTTTTAGCTAAACCTTAGTTTTAGTGTTAATTTTGGTATTTTTATCGGTTCCTCTCGGTTCGGTATAACCGGTGGGGAACGGAGTTATTTTAGTTCTTTTCAGAGTTTTCTGGCATTTTTATTTTTGTAACCGCTTTATCGGTTACTGAACCGATAACCTCGGTTAATTTTTTCTTCGTTCACAGTTCCTGTCGGTTCCAGAACCAACCGCAACCGCTAAATATTATTTAAAACTTATAAACTATTTAGTGGTTTACATTTTTATCGGTTCCCAATAAAATGTAGGAAAAAAAGAAACCGGTGAACCTGGTTTTAAAATTGCTCTGATTGTGGGAAGTATTTGCAAGGCAGACAAGCACAGTTTGTGTGTTTTCCTGACTTGGCTATGATCACCTAAGAGAAGACTGAAATTTGTAAACTTTCCCAGAGAAAACAGTGGAGGAACACCTGGGTGGCTAAAGAAAATCTTCCTCCACCTAAGGGTCCCTCAGGCTCTGACCAGCCGACACCCTCTTCTGCTGTGGGTGAAACCACTGCAGTGCTTCATTCAACCCTGAGATGGGTGATAAAATGACTAAGGCCTGCTGAACTTATCGGTTCTAACGTGTCACGGGTATTGGAAAAAAACGTAATAAATCCGTTTTTTTTTAGAACCGAGAAGAACCGAAACCGTGACTTCCAAAATAGTAATGTCTATAATATATGCAAGACTCCATTAGAAGAAACAACATTACTAAGGTGAGTAATTTTTCTTCTGGCATACCTGGTCTACACCCATGTTCGCTAGGCAGCTCCCTTGGGTCTCCAGCTGCCGTCCATCATCCGCACTCCAATCAGGGTCACCTTAACTCCCTGTGGCTTACTCCCCGCAGCAGGGTGATGGGGAGACCCTCCACTCCCACCTGTCCGGATCCAGATTTCAGATGCCCTGAGCCGATGAAACTGGACGACTATCAAGCCACCCGATCAGGCAGCCACTCCACATTTTTCTTGATTTTGTTTCCCTAGAGTTGGAAGTACAATACTGCAGCGGAGGAGCGTGCATGCATCTGCATTCGCTCCTCCAGGCGTCTCCCTAACTCCTCCCTTGCTACAGCGTGGCGTCCCTGTCCCCAGCCTCTCGCCAGGAGCTTAACGGGCACCGACTGTTGTGGACCCCTCCTCGAAAAGGAGAGCAGTCCAACGGACGCCAGTCCTTCCTCCTCACTAACCTCCCGACAACACGTGTCATTCCTGAACACGGGTCACCGGTGCAGCATACAGTGCAGCATGTCCAGTGCCTCAGCCCTCAGCACCACCGGGCTGACATGTACGCCCTGTTTAACTTATTCTGGAAGTGGTTGTGGATGGGATGGAAGGGTCTGCAACAAAAAAGCAGTCAGGGAGGACATTCCTTTTACTGCCTGCACACAGCCATACAAGGTAAGGGGTAGTAGTGTCCAGTGAGTGAAGTCTGGCTGCAAGGTGTTATAAAGTTTAAAATGATTATTTTTAAACAGGCAGGAGGTGTCGGCTGATACTTGGACACCCAAATATCTAAATGTATTCTTTTTGCCCAGGAAAAGGGAAGCTGTCTAAATTCCTTGGGAGGGTTCCACTGAGATCATCGCCTCTGACTTGTTAAGGTTAAATTTTTTTTTTGGGGGTGTTATTTTCTCCACGGAGTCTGCCATAACCCCCCTCAGCTTCCTCGTTGCTCCCCCCGTGTCATCCCTGGACATGAGACCCCTCCTTCAGCACCCCGCTGACTTACCCTTCACGGCAGGGTAGTGAGGAGCGACTGACCACCACAACGGATCCATGCCAGGAGGTGTCCTCCAGGAGTGGCACCGGGGAACGACGCCGCACAGCCGGACACCCATTTTTCTGTTTTCCTCCCGACGGCCATGGCGTGCGATGATGCCAGCGACTGAGTGCGCCAGACGCCCCTGCAGCGCCAAGCACTCAGTCAAGCTGCCTGCCACGCCCCGCCCCTCCCCTTGTCTTATGTTGCCGCGGTTGTCGATCCCCAGCCTCCGCTAGGGTCAGACAAGCAATCGGCTGGCCAAACCCCACCCCGGAGATGGAGAGCAGTCCTCCGGATGCTCAATCCATCTCCGCCCGCCGACTCTCGCCACCCATGCCCGCTTCGAATCGGTCGCCGCATGGCGCGAGGTGTGGCGCCCAGCCAACCTCAGCGCCACTGGCCGGCCTGTTATGTTAATTTTATAACCAGCTAGATCACCAAACTTCCGGAGAGCCTCCAGTAGGTGTGGGAGAGAGGCCTGAGGCTCGCTCAAGTAAAAGAGGAAGTCGTTGGCATAAAGAGCTAACTTTTGCTCAACCCAACCCGCCATTACCCCCATAATGTTCAGGTTATTATGAATCGAATCGCCAAAGGATCCAGGGACAGGGAAAAGCAAGGGGACAAAGGGCAACCATGTCTGGTGTTGCTCTTCAATGAAAATTGGTCCAAATAAACCCATTAACTCTGACTCTAGCTTCTTGCTTGTTGTATAGAGAAGTAACTGCTGAAATAAATTTGGCTCCCAGACCAAACCTGTCCAGGGTGATGGCCATAAAGGTCCAATCAACCCTGTCAAAGCCTTTTCAGCATCACTACTGAATGCTAGCTGGAATGAATTGGTGTGACGTTGGGCTGAGATATTATTAAGGAACCTCCGGATATTATCTTGGAGGAACCTGCCCATGAAGCCTGTCTGGTCTGGTTGTACAAGGTGGAGATGAAAGTTGAAGGCAGTCTGCTAATATATCGTGAAAATTTTCATATCAGCGGCAAAAGGAAGTGGGATGATAGGAGTTACATAGCCCGGATTTTTATCAGGTTTTAGGATGACTGAAATTTGTGCTAAATTCCAGGATGGGGGACCCTACGTGAACCTGGTAATATTCTCATTACATGTCGCTACCAACAAATCGGTTATCTGAGGATGAAATTGTTTATAGAATTTGGATGGGAATCCATCCATCCCTGGTGCTTTCCCATTTATCAGCTGCTTAATCTTGTAAGCACTTCTCCAGTGGAGATAGGCATAGGTGCTGGAACATAGGGTTGCTGAGGCGGCAGCACTCCCTTGCTTGAAGTACAGTTACCTATGGCTTCCAGTGCAGTTTTGTTCAATGGCTTTCAGCACTCTACTATAAAAATTGTTGCAGTGCCACTGGAGAGAGGGCATTCAGGGCCTCTCAGGCATCCTGATCCAGGGTTGGCTGGGAGACTGTCTGGAATTGCTTCACTCTAGTTGAATGGTCCTCAAACTGGTGGGATTCCACAGTTGTAATAAAACTGAGCAAAATGCCAAACTATCTGAATCGGACAGGTGGTGGTGGTGTTGCCCCTCTTGAGGAAGCGAACCACAGCTCTACTGGTAGCCTTCTTCCAGAGCTGCCAGGCAAGAAGCCATCTGGCCCTGTTACCATGTTCAAACTATTTCGTCAGGCATGTCGCAACTGTCCTTCTTTTAGGTATCAAGCAACTGGTTCAGGGCCTTCCGCTTTTGCTCCAATCGGCTTACTTGTCTCATCGATGAGAGACTAGTTTGGTGTTGGGATTCCAACTGAGCTATCTGACTCACCAGTGTGATTCGGTTTTAGCCGCTCTCTTCAAATAACATGAAGTCTTGCTGTATTCTGACAGTAGCAGTGAGTCCCAACCTCGAACTGCCCCGAGATGAAAGAGTTAACTTTCCATGCCAGGCATGGAACGCTGAGCTCGAGCTCGGTTGAGACTCTGTCTGTTGCTGTTTAAACTCAAACCATCAGATTCGTTACTCCACCTCACTGAACAGTCGCCCGGAGATTTCTCCTTCTGCTCGGTTCAATTTGTCAGTTAAAGTACCGCTTTCTCAGTTTTCGACCAAATTTAAACCGTGAACCTGTTGGTTCAGTCTCTGTCTGTGGTATTTGTGAGTACTAGATAGGTTATATTTTATTCTATTCTGTGTGGAACTTGTAACGGTTCATCGGTTCGGTTTGAACCGATCAAGTTGTTAAAAAATCTTAAATTGTACTTTTAGAGTGTGGTTACCAGTTCTTATCGGTTCTAAAAACGGATTTTATTATGCTTTTTTCCACGACGATAAGGACACGGTCAGGAACCGATAAGAGGGTCTTGCCTGGCAGATTGCCATAAAAGGGTAAGTTTGGTTAGACTGGCACAATGTCTGAGAAACCCAAAAGAAAACCGGACCCACTGGGTTTCAACACTGCAGTGTGTGTGGGAAGTTTCCAAGGCTGACCCCTACACCACCTGTGTTTATTGTCTGGGGTTTGACCACCTCAATGCAGACTGCCAGATTTGTAAAACTTTCTCTGCAGCTACCCTAGAAAAGAGAGTTGGTAGGCTCAGGAAAGGGAGGCCAAAAGTCCGCTGAACTGGATGGCCAGCCCTGTTCGGTTCAAACCGAACCAGAAGGAGTGCCTCTGACCAGGGCGAGACTTCTTCGGGCAAAAGGAGAGCCGATTCTGAGGAGTCAATTCCGCTAAAAGAACTAGAAAGAAAAATCAGCTGGTGTGGAGCCAAAACTTTCCTCTCTAACCGCTGAAGAAATAGCCAAAGCGATCAAAATTGTTCAGTCACTTTCCCGGTTCCGACCGAACTGCACCACCATCAGACAGGCGCTTGGTTCGGCCGGTTCCACTGGTTCAAGAGTATGATTTAGAGGAATTTTAAGAACCAGAGGAGGAGGAAGAGGAGTATGAGGAAAGTGAATGTGGTTTTGAAAGTCTGGATGTCTTATTGACCGGACATCTCCCCAGACAGACCTTCAGGAGTGTCTCCTCCTAGGCTTTCTGAGTCCCCTCCCATTTCATGTTTTATAAAAAGTGGCTGAAACCTCCAGCTTCCTAGGTGGAAGAAGTTGTGGATGACCAGGAGGAGCCTGACTATGTAGAAATGATGGATATCCCAGAGTCTCAGGAGGCTGTCTATTCCTTGCACAAATCTTTTGGGAAATAGACATTTAAAATTTTAAAGACTCCTAATACTATACCTCCTGTGGATAAAAGAATGGACAAGAGGTATACATTGTCAGGCTCAGACATGGAGTTCCTTACACAACAATGCAGCCATGTTGGGGTAGTGCAGGCTGCAGCCTGTGATAAAGGCAAACATTCCCGTGGCTTCACACACCCCGGACAAGGACTCCAGGAGGATTGATGCCATGGCAAAGAAACAGTACATGGCAGCATCCTTGGGACTCAGACAGGCCAATTATATGGCCTATACTGCTAGGTATCAAAATCCAGATGGGACACTGTTATGGCTTTAGCAAAACAGGTCCCTGGCCAGCTTGCCAAGGAGCTGGAGCAGGTGGCTGCTGATGGTATTGAGGCATCCAAGGTGCAATTCCATGCTGCAGTAGACTCCAATGATGTGGCATCTAGAGTCTTGGCTACATCTGTGGCACTTCAAAGAATGGCTTGGCTCAGATGTACAGTACTAGCCTGTCACAGGATACCCAGACTAAGGCCATGGATTTTCCTGTTAGGTAATTCTCTGTTTGGGGAGCAAACAGAGAATTACATGAAGAAAATGGATGAGTATAGGACCACCTATAGGAGTGCACAGACCAGGGAAAGGCAGGCCACTCCTCAAAGGCAGCTTCCAGGGGCAGGGGCAGGCCTTTTCATAGGCCTTTTACCAAGCCCAGGCCTCCTCTTCTGCTTATGCCCAGGGGGTCTTTAGAGGAGAGGCAGGCACAAACAGGCCTGCTTCCACCCTCAGCCCAAAGCCCCTGCCAAACAGGCACCCTGATGGGGTTGCCAGGGCTGATTCTCAGCTACCTGTAGGGGCAGGCTGGCTTACTTTGTCCAGGACTGAGAGTCTCTGACATGAGACAAATGGGTCCTGGAAGTAGTAAGCCAGGGACTGGTTCTCAGCTTCAAAAGTTTCCAAAGATGAGAACCAGATCCTTTCCACCTGCAAATCCATCAGAGACACTTGCCTTAGAGGCAGAGGTCTCTTCCTCCTAGCTCTCAGAGCTGTGGAAAGGGTTCCACCCCCACACCAGGGCAAAGGGTTGTACTCCAGGTACTTCCTTACCCCAAAAAGACAGGAGAATGGCTGCCCATCCTGGATCTCAGATACTTAAACAAGCACCTTTAAAACCAAAATTCAAAATGGTGACTCTGGGAATTATTCTACCTCTCTAAGGCCAGGGACTGCTAGCCCCTGGACCCCAAGGATGCCTACTCATATTCTCATCAGAAGCTCCCATCGAAGTACCAGGGTTCGAGCTGCCCTCAGACCATTATCAGTTCAGGAGCAATGCCCTTTGGCCTCATCTCTGCTCCAAGGGTATTCACAAAATGCCTGGCAGTGGTAGTTGCTTCTATAAAGGCAAAAGATTGCCGCCTTCCCTTACCTAGACGACTGGCTCATAGTGAGGCCAGTCCCCAGACCAAGTCAAGTTACACTTACAGATAACTCAGCAACTGCTCAGTTCTTTGGTTTCTTCTAAATCTTCCAAAGTCAGTTCTAGAGCCTGTCCAGCTCCTCACCTTCATAGGCGCAGAGCTAGACACAGAAAAGGCCAGAGCCTTCCTTCCCTGGACAGGGCAAGGACCCTTATCACTCTGGCCTCCTCATTTACCCTGCAGGTGTCTCAACCAGCAAGGCATTTTCTACAGTTCCTGGGGCACATGGCTGCTTCTACAGCAGTTGTGCAGGGAGCAAGATTTCAGATGAGGGACATTCAGTTCCATTTGAGAGCCTTCTGGTCTCAAAGGAAGGACCCTCTGACCAAATTGATCCAGTAACTGAACCCTGATCCAGGCCCTACAGTGGTGGCAGGATCAGAACAATCTGAGACAAGGGGTTCCCTTTGTCACTCAGTCTCACTCTTTAATCCTTACTACAGATGCCTCCTCTTGGGTGGGGGCTCACATGGCGACCTGACCACCCAGGGGTTGTGGTCCTCTCGAATCTCTGCTCCACATCAATCTGTTGTGGAACTCAGAGCAGTATTTCTAGCACTTCAAGCTTTTTCCAAATCTGTTCAGAACGAGTTATACAGGTCAGAACAGACAACACCACCACAATGTGGTACATCAGCAAGCAAGGGGCCCTCTGTTCACGGCCTTGTGCAATCAAGCAATGAAGTTGTGGTCTCAGGCTTACTCCCCAAACACCTCCCTCACGGCAGTTCACCTCCCAGGCAAGGACAATGTCCTGGCAGATGCTCTCAGCAGGATTTCTCAGGGCCATCACGAATGGTCACTGGACCCCGGTCTTGGAGGTGATATTTTCCAGATGTGGCACCCCTAGATAGATCTTTTGCAGTCCCAGACAATCACCAACTTCCCTTTTTTGCTGCAGGCCCCAGTGTTGGGCTCAGTCCCTTGGATGCCTTACTCTCAATTGGGAAGGGAAGTTTCTATGCTTTTCCCTTCCCGCCTCCTGTTCAAAGTGCTAGTCAAAATCAGATCTCAACCCTGCAAGATGATCCTGATTGCTCCAGACTGGGCCAGACAGCCCGGTATCCACTCCTACTGTCCTTAGCAGTTCATCTTCCCTGTGTCTTCCCAGGAATTACAACCTGTTAACCTGTGCTCAGGGAGGGTTTGGCACCAACCTCAGTCTCTCAATCTCAAGGCCTGGCTCTTGAAGAGTTAGAGTTTGCTGATTTTCACCTCTCCCAAGGTGTAATGGATATCCTGAAGGCTTCTAGAAAACCTTCCACCAGGGCTATTATAATTCCAAATGGAAAAGATTTTCCATATGGTGCTCTGGGAAGTATATTTCCCAGAATCTGCTGATCTGCCCACAGTCCTTGATTATATGGTCCATTTAAATAGCTTATGGAGACCAGCTACACTGAAAGTGCATCTGGCAGCTGTGTTGCTTTTATTTTAGCAGGTGCTTCTTTCTCTTTAGCTCACCCTGTATTCTCCAAGTTTTTCAAGGATTGCTTCACACCAACCTCCATTCAGGGACCCTGCCCCGCTTGGGACCTTAATGTTTGCATTGCTCAGCTTATGCAACCCCTTGAGCCTTTGTCTTCAGCAGAGCTTAAGTACTTGACTTGGAAAACTGTGTTTCTGGTAGCCATCACTTCTGCCAGACGATAAGTGAATTACAAGCTTTGTCAGTGGAGCCTGATTTTATCTCCTGTCACAGAGATAAGGTGGTCCTCAGGACTAGCAGGAAGTTCTTGCCTAAGGTGGTTTTAGACTTCCACCTTAATCAATCTGTGTCTCTTCCAGTGTACTTCACTGACCATTTCTCCTCTTGCGAGAGGAGGCTGCACAGTTTAGATGTGAAAGAGCCCTTAGCTACTACATAGGCGTACCAAGGGTCACAGGTTTGACTCCCTCCAACTGTTCCTCACTTATGGTGAGGTTGGTAAAGGAAACCTGCCACTAAAAGATCCATTGCCAGGTGGATTGTCTCTTGTATCCAATTTTGTTATGAAAACTGGGTAAGGTTCCTCCCTCAGGCCTGAGAGCTCACTCTACCAGAGGTAATAGCTAGCACCCTGGCTGCTGCCAGGGACATCCCTATTCTAGAGATATGTCAAGCAGCTACCTGGAAAACAGTTCCCACTTTTACCAAGCATTACTCCCTGGACATCCAGGCTAGGAGTGATGCTCTGTTTAACACACGCTGTGCTTCAAGCCTATTTCCCTAAGTAGGTTCTGTCCCTCCTCCATGGAGGTACTGGCTTGTAGTCTGCTACTGTCTGAATACAGCAAGACTTCATGTTGTTTGAAGAAAAATTACTCACCTTAGTAATGTTGTTTCTTCTAATGGAGTCTTGCTGTATTCTGACCTCCCGCCTGCCCTCTCAGAACCTCTGTTTTTGGGATGTGGGTGGGCAGTGCAGGTTGCACTCAGTAGGTGCCCACCTTTTTGTTTTTCACCCCTTCTTTTCTTGGGGTGAGTTGGTGTTGTGTTTTTCATTTTTGGGTCTCCTGACTTGAGTCTTTGTTTTGGGACCAAAAATGTGTTTTATGTTTAGTAGCCAGTTGGCTAGTGTAGGTTTACAGCTTCCACACAGGACCTAGTGAGTTTAGCCTAAAGATCTGACAGTTTGAGTTTAAACAGCAACAGACAGAGTCTCAACCGAGCTCGAGCTCAGCATTCCATGCATGGCATGGAAAGTTAACTCTTTCATCTCGGGCAAGTTCAAGGTTGGGACTCACTGCTACTGTCAGAATACAGCAAGACTCATTAGAAGAAACAACATTACTAAGGTGAGTAATTTTTCTTTAGGTGAGCTGAATATTTTATTATTACACCTCTAAGACAACCCTTTAAGACTGTTTTAAAGCTGTCACAGAATGGGGTAGCGCTGAGGACACTGTGATGATGTCATAGCTTTGTAATGTGTTGGCTCCAGTAGGTGAGTGTATTTCCCAACAATACACGGCTAGCCCAGCAACATTGTGGAACAATACAGAAAGTGTGTGTTTGAGAATGTATTTATGTATGTACTGTAGGAGTGAAAACATTCCTGTAGAAAACACTGTGCGCAGGGCTGCCTAGTGGCTCAGAGGTAACACGTGAAGCTGCCATGTCAACAACTCGGTTCGGGAGCAACACTCATCATGTTTTATTGATTGTCTTACTTTTCTATGATGTGTGTTGTTGGCTATTGAACCTTGCTGCTATGTGTATTCCTAGTTCTGTATGTAATTAATCCTGGTCGCTCCTGAAAAGGGATCCGTGTCTCAGTGAGCCTACCCAGTTAACAAAGTCCAATAAATAAATTTGTTATAATATGACATGTTATGTGTGAAGTCGTGACTGACTCCAGTGTTTTGTTTCATATGATTGTTTTGAAATAGTCCTATTCTCCTTATTTAGGGTCCCTTTAATACTGCTATTCCTGCCCAATATGCATATTTTAATAACTTTATCAGTTAATGAACTCATTACTTGAGCAGAAGGGCCTACATGAATATCTTCCATCTTGGCTTCTGCTCAACTGATGTCACTGGGTATTGGAACTAATAAGCAATCGAAAAAATGAATATTGGGCAGGATATATACATTACCGTGGTTTCACTGAAGCCCAGTTCAAAAGCTAAGAGGTATTGTGTCACTGTGCCTTCGGACTGACTCTTTCCATCAGCAGTGAGATCAGAGTAATGTCTGACCCAGTCTTTTCACAGGCTTGGTATTTGCACAGCTCTGTTTAGTGCACCTTGGAGCAGCAATGCCATCTTTTCCTTTCTCCAGTTTGTCACTGGTTGCCTGTGTGGACACTGGACTAGTACCCAAACCTGAATGTAAGTCTCCCTGCTGATACTGTAATCCTTTTCAGACTGCTGTTCTTTGTGTTGCAGGTGGTCAGTTCAACCAATGGGGAGCTGGAATGCAGATGACACAACAGCAGCACACTCTAATGCACCAATCACAGCGCAGCCCGAAGTGGAGGTGGTGGAGGAAGCAAAGTACGTTCTAATATTTTATATTTGAAATTCACTGTGATAATCATTTAATTTGTGTTTGCGTTTTCATGTGTCCATTAGCATCACACAGCTTGTGTCGCCATGCTTATATGTCACACTTCCATGCGGAGACTCTGAAAATCATTGTGAATCTAAACCTGCAAGAAATCAAAGATGCTTTGAAAAAGAAATAACAGTTTGGCATTAAGTGTGTGAGCTGCAACCTCTTGTGCCATTTGTCATATCCTCTAAAATGCTGCTATAGCATATCTGCAAAATACACTTGCATAAGCTGTTTGTCAATCTGCCCCAAGCTTCTGAAGTGCACTGAGTGGTGTCTCTTATTGAGTAAGAACATTCTCTCATGCTGTTTTGGTGAGAGAACTGCAAACAGAGCTGAGTGGGTCCGTTTGCCCCAAACACCATGTGAATTTTTATTTATTTTACAGTTTTGACCAGGAAAGGCACACTAAACTGAGGATTGTTTCCAGGTCGTCCTGGGAGCACAGGGAATTAAGTGACTTGTTATGGTCACACAGTATGCAAGTGGTGGCTGTGGGATTCAAGCCCAGTTTTTCAGCTTTGCTGATCAGTGCTCTTCACAACTACTCTGCTGCCTTCTAGAATGTTCTTATTCAATAAGAGATACCTCTCAGTACACATATAAACATATTATTAATCACTTGAGTTGGATGGGTTGTTTTTGTTTAAAAAAAAAAAAAAGTGTAATGATCGAGAAGGCCATTGTACACAGGATACGAGCCCCTGAGGTTCTGGGAGCTGATCGTCTGAAATCATGCTAATGATTTATAATTAAAATTAATAACAAACTCATAGCCTTGTCTAAGTAGGTGTATGAACTGTCTTGGCACAGTGGGTTCATACAAATTCCTGTTACTGTGGAAACATATGAACTCACTGTCTCTGGGTAGTGGCTGCATAAACTCACAGTGTTGCAAAGTGGGCATGTAAACTTCCAGATTCAGTGTACAGTGGGTATATGAAGTCATAGCCTCGGTGCAGGATGGGTGTATTAACTGGAAGCCTCAACACAGGTGGGTGTTTGAGCTCATGGCCTCAGTGCATGGTGGAAGTATGAACTGGTAGCCTTGCTACAGGGCGGACATTTGAGCACATAGCCTTAGTGCAAAGTGGGCATATCAGTTCTTATCCTCATTGCACGGTAGGCAGATGAACTAGTAGCCTCAATGCATGGTGGATGTATGAATTTGTAGCCTCAGTGAAGGGTGGGCATATAAAGTATGAAAATACTTTTAAATATTTTAAATAAAATAAATCACACATGATGCACACTGAACAGTCCTATGATGTAGACCCCAGCGGTTCAACACCGCGACAAAGAGGGCTAAACAAAGTTGTGACTGAGACAAAGAAAGCATGCAAAATAGCAAAAATTTATTTAAAGTGCAGGTGAGAGGTCTGTCCCTGCACAGGCCTACTCTCAACATTTTGGGGAGTTTACTGCAGTATTCATCAGCGCCCGGCCTACGTGGCGAACGAAAGGTGATGATATTCACTTGGCAACTGGCGACCCATATTCACACACCAGCCCAGTACCAGGATTGGAGACCAGCAGGGAGAGGTTTCAGAGCGCTCATTGATGCTTCCCCGGGAGGTTGATCCTTGGCACATGGTGGTGGATTGGAGATGTGCATGTGGTGCGCTGCCTGAATGCAGTTCCGTACGTCTCCACCCCAGGGTGCCTATGATAGGCTCAATTTGGGAGGTGGGAGGGTCGGAAAATGAAAAACAGACGGCCAGCATCCTGGATGACGGCAGTTTGCTTCTTCATTGCCGTGAAGCCCGGGATAGCCCTGAGCTGCACCCTGCCTCCTGGCGAGGATGGTACATGTGTGTGCCTGTGGGCACACACTAGTCTCCCTCCTGGTTGTGACCACGGGGATATGCGGGTCTGGGGTAAGGTGTGATGAGGATCAGCGGATGGCACCACAGAGAGGAGGCAAGAGCAGCAATAAGTGGGCTTGGCTTCATAAAGGAGTGGGGTGCGGGTTGGCAGGGGAGGAAAATACAGCATAATACAAAAAAACCCACTGTATTTATCTTTATATCCTTGATGCAGGGTAGGCATCCAGATACGTAGACTTGATGCACTGGGGGCATATGGACATATAGTCTCAGTGCAGGGTGGGCGTATGAACTTATAGTCTCAGTACAGGGTGAGGTTGGGGAGGTGGTAGCCTTGGTGGGTGCAGTGTGGGCATATGAACTAGAGTCCTTATTGCTTGGGTATGTGAATGAACTCAGCCTTGGTGCAGGCTTAGGTGCATGAACTCCTAGTCTCAGTGCAGGACGGGAGTATGAACCAGTATCCTCATTGCAGGGTAGGTGCATGTACTCAGTCTTGAGGTGGGCGTATCACCACGTAGCATCAGTGCAAGGTGGGCATATGAACTGGTAGGCTCAGTGCAGGTAGGTATATAGAAACATAATTTGACGACAGGTAAGGACTGCTTGGCCCGTCCAGTTTGCCCATTTTTCCTACCTACAGTATCACTGCAGACCCTACTTGATCTTCGTCTCCTTCCCGCAGACCCTACTTAATCTCCTGCCTCCCCTCTTAAGATTCCTTATACCTATCTCATCAATTTGAACTCCACCACTGTTTTCAGATCGACCACCTCAGCTGGAAAACTGTTCCAGCATCCACCACTCTGTGAGGAAGTACACGTCTCTCCTGAACCTACCCCCTCAAGCTTCATAGCATGTCCCTTGTTCTTGGGCATCTTTTCTTCTGAAAAATATTCTCCTGTACCTTATTACTCCTGTGGAGGTGTCAAAGGTCTATATCATTTCCCTCTCTCCTTCTGTCTTCCATCATTTACATGTTGAGGTTCCTTAGTCTTTCCTCGTGGGTCTTCTGATGCAGACCCTGCACCATTTTAGTTGCTCTTCTCTGAACAGCCTTCACTCTGTCTATGTCCATCTGAAGATGTGGTCTCCAAAACTGGACACAGTACTCTAGGTGGGGTCTCATCAGTGATCTATACAGAGGCAACACCATATCCCTCTTTCTGCTGGTGATACCCCTCCCTACTCTTGTTGCACTTCTGACCACCTGTAGATCATCAGATATAGTTCTCTGATCTTTTTCATGTTTGGTGGTTGTCACTGCCTCCCATCCATTTGGTATCTCCGCCCCTGGGTTTCTGTGCTCTTAAGTGCATAATTTTGTACTTTTACATTGAAACCCAGCTGCCATATCCTCAACCACTCCTTGAGCTTTCTCAGGTCTCTGCACATTCTTTCCACCCCACCCCACCCCCATGTCCACCCCTATTGCAGATGTTGGTGTCATCCATGAGACAGACCTTTCCTTCTAGGTCCTCTGCAATTTTACTTACAAAAATTCAGAGGACCGGTCTTAGTACTGATCCCAGAAGCATCCTGTTGGTCATCTCCTTTTTGGGCATGAGCCTGTACCACCACCCTCTGCTTATCCCCTGACCGGTTTCTTACATCAGTTTACCATATTTGGACCCATCCTTAAGCTGTCCAACTTCCTTACGAGTCTCATATGTGGAACTATGTTGAAAGCCTTATTGAAGTCTAGGTAAGCTACATGCAGCGTTCTACCCAGATCTAATTCCTGGTCACCCAGTCACAGGCATCTAGAAATCTATCAGGTTCATTTGACATGAACTCCCAGCCTATGAATCCACATTTCTGCAGGTCTTTGTTCAGGATACCTGCCTTGTCCTGGTTCTCCAGCCCCACCCACCTTTCCATTCTTAACCTTGGTCTTTCTCTTTTCACTTGTACCAGGAAGGTGTATTGTCCCCTTTTCTACTGCCTGGGCTGCTGTCTCCTCAGTCTGTGCAGTCACGCCACATGCTTCCCTCCATTTCCCATGATGCACCTCTCATCCTCCTCCCTGTGCATCTCCTTATACTGTGCCTTCTGAAAGCTACCCTTTAGCCTTTACTTTTTCAGCCACTTCTTCAAGAACCATAGCCATCTTTTTCCTGTTGCTTTTGTTCACTTGCTTGGCACAGAGGTTTGTTGCCTCTACTATGCCCTCCATTAGCTTTGCTTACTGTTCCTCCACCCACCCAGATCATTCCTCTGCCAGGTCATCCTGAGGCATTCACCCATCTTTTAAATGTGCCTTCCTGAACTCCAGGATCCTCGCCTTGTGTAGTTAGATTCCATAGCAATCCTGATATTGAAGCACACTGTCACGAGATCACTGGTCCCCAGGTGGACTCTGTCCTTGATGTTTGCTACATAGTCCCTTTTAGTGAGTACCAGGTCTAGTATTGCCCCATCAGGGTGGGCTCCCTGACTAGTTGCCTGAGGAATGCCCCTGCAGGGAGGCAGGATGTCTCTGCTTCTAGCTGAAGTTGCAGCTAGGAGGCTTCCAGTCTACATTTGGCAGACTGAAATCCCCCGCCAGCAGCACCTCTCCTTTTCTGCTAACTTGCCAGTGGCTTCTGCTAGTACTTTATCTAAATTCTCCCTTTGTTGGAGGTCTGCAGATCACACCAGTGCAAATAGTGGCTCTGTTTCCCATTTCTAGAGTGAGCCGCAGTGCTTCTTCTCCCCACCCTCCCGATTCCCTGTATCTCCATTGCTTTTATGCCTTCCCTCACATAAAGCCCGCACCCCCTTTTCTTCCCTCCTGTCCTTCCTGAATTGAGTTTAGCCTGGTATGGCCATGTCCCTAGTCATGGTTTTCAATGTACCATGACAGTATGTACAATATCGAGGGTCAGCCTCTGCCATGGTGACCTCTCTGTCAGAATTTTATTTCCTAGACTTCTAGCATTCACATATACGGCCTTCCAGACTTTACCACTCTGCTTGTTAACCCTCTTTTCCCTCTCTTCTTCCCCATCTCTTTTAATGCTCTCATTCCCACCACCCTGCTGCTTTTATTAATTTGTGCTTGGGGACTCTTCTCCCCTCTAGTCCTCCTACTCTCTCACTTAAGCCTCTGTGGGGAGGGAGCAGTTTTATGCCTCCTGATTCCTATTGTCACCTCCCCACCCAACTAGTTTAAATGCTTATCAGAGTAACATTTAAACCATCCTTGGAGGACTGCAGTTTCCATCCAGACAGATGCAGGCTGTCGCTTCTGTATAGACCGCTATCCCTCCAGGCCAGTCCCCAGTGTAGCCAAATCCTCCTCACTGCACCATTACTTAAACCATGAGTTGAAGCTCATGGGAGAGAACCCCCGTAGACAGGCAGCACCTCAGCAGCAGCCACTGAGAGCATTACTTAAGACCTCTCCCAGCTCCCTAGACTCCTCCGCACTGTTTCGGACCCATCTTTAGCCAGGTCAGTAGTCCCGGGTGGACAATGGCATCCATCTTTCCTGCCACCCTAGTTATCCTCAGGATCCGCTTCCCATCCCTCTGGGCTGTGGCCCCACATAGGTACCTTACCTCCATCTCCTTCCTTTTCCCAGATCTGTCCCCTCTCAGTTAAGTCCCACCAGAAGATGCTTCCTCTGGTCCTCTGCCACCCTCCTTGGTCCACTACAGAGGACCTCCACGTCCCTCCTGGCTTCTGCCACAGGTGCCTTCTCCTAACAGTCCCACCTGCCAGAACTGTATAGGAATTGCCTAGTGGTACTGGTTGAGGAAAGTGCTCTGACCTACCACCCCCACCCTTCCAGAGCCCACCATAGTCCAGCCACTTCTCCTTCCTGGCATCCTCTGAGGTAACAGTGACAGATTTGGTGACCTCTGAGTGGGAAGGAGTCCCAGATCTTAAGCTAACGCCTAAGCGTCACTGAGCCCAGAGATGTGCGTGCAGATGGGGCAGAACTGCAGTCTCAGAAAGGTCTCTCTGAAAACTGCCACCCCACAACCACTGCACTGCATCACTTCCAACATACCTAATTCCAACTCTTCCTGTGACACCTGGAAAGATTTTTGTACCCTTACCCTGATAGGGTGTTTCTAGATTTCCTTTTTGCTTGCTTTACTCCTTTGTACCCTTATGCTACATAGGGTTTCCTTCTACCCTAGTCAACAAGTAGCCCCTATTGTATGAAGTATTTTCCTCCTTCCCTTACCCCTTTACCTTCTGTGCCTTTTTCCTATTGATCACAGCACTGTCACCTTCACCTAACCAATTGCTATCTGACCCTAGATTGGTTGCAATTATTGTTTCCTGTATTGTCCTTAAATCCTCTACTCTAGAAAAGGTGTTGCACCTACTAGTTAGGCCTACTGTTTGCCCTCCATCATGGCTAGAAATATTTTTTTTCAGATGGCTGTCCAAGGAACAGGTGGAATGTACATTTTTCCTGTCCCACAAAATCTGTATCTGTCCATTCAGTTTTGGATAAAAGTAGAAAGAAGCCCTGCTGCTAAGCTGGTCTAATAAACCGCCTGACCCTCATCTGATGTTGAGTCCTAAAAGGGCTTTAAATAGAGTCATTAGCCCCACTGCATAGCTGCTTAACCCTAACCTAATTGTTTGCCTTGCTGGCTGCTGCCTTAAATGTAATCCTGCTACTAGGCTGTAACAACTTGACCTGGCTTCTAGCCTGCTGTTCAGCTCATCCCTAAAAGGGCTTTTAATTGTTCTGTTCACAGAACATCTAATCACACTGAGTTTGCACTTTTTTGTGTACAGGCCTGGTGATTATGAGAGCCCCCCATAAAGTTTCCCCGCCCATACCACTCCTGCTCATCTTACTCTTGAAATGGCTTTCATTTCAGTAGATTTTCATAAAGTCTCCACCACTCATTCACACTAGTGGGACTTCGCGGAGCGCTAAGACCCAGTGAGGCCAGAAATCTTCAGGAGGGCTAGCGCCAAGATAGGACCGCGCATGAGCGGCGCCATGAGGTGGCTTGCGCTTGTATAGGCTATCTCGACGCTGATGCCCAGCCACCTCAGTTCCTTTTTTCCCTGGCCAAGTGCGCTCTTCAGTGACCGTCGCTGCTCGTTGGGAGTCAAATCTCTACGTCTATACGATAGCAGCTTTAGTTGTTCAGTATCTGGTTTTATTAGTTCTTTGTTAGAGCATTTATTTTAAAAGAAAAGTTTATTTTATTTTACTTATTTTCATCTGAAGTAACGAAGAAAGGAAGTCTTCTTCAGTCAGCCATTGACGGAGTCGATCATGAACGGTGACAGTGACGGTAGGGAGACTTCACTTGAAAGCTGTTTTAGCAGCAGGGCTGGGTCCAGTCCACTGTCCTCTTTGGGGGCTGACAGTGGGCAGTCCAGTGCTCGGGGAGGTAGTCCTCTCGAAGCACAAAAGGCGGGCCCGATCGGGGTCAGGAATCCGGCACCGCTCGGCCTCGAGCTCTTCTTCGTCCCCTGATCGAAGAAGAAGCAGTACCACTTGAGGTCACTCTCTGGTATGTCTGCACTGAGATCGTCAGTAGCAAGGGACAGGAGGCGGACTTGGCTCCGTGGGGTTGCATGTGGCCTCGGTTCCTAGCTGCTGTGGTCCTCGGCTCAGGGGTCCCCTCCCCACCTGGGGAATCCTACAGTGAGCAGTTTCATCATTGGGCTGCTTTTATGGAGCAGTGGGTCCGGCGGTTGTCCTGACTGCCCTTGCCTGCAGACCCGACCTAGGGGCCATGGGCTGAGTAATTGAGTCTTCCTGGTTGCGTGACACCTTCAGTGCCGCCAATGCTGTTCCCTGTGCCTTTCCCCTCATATAGCTGCAGCACAGGGGCTATCATAGGTACTGCTGTCTCCTCCTACTACTCCTCTTCATACTTTCAGGTCTCCAGCTTCTGGTGTCTTGGTGTCAGGGTTGAGACTCCGGGTGCTCTACTGGCACCACCCATGGCTCCGGCCATGGCAACACCATTGTTGGTGCCATGTGCAGTGCCGCACCATTTTCAGCAACACTAGCACCATCTCGGGTGCCAGGGTTTTCGACACCGATTCAGGGGTGGCACACTCTGCCCTTCTTCCTCCCTTTCTTAGCTACACTATCCCTTCGGGGTAGTAGGAGACTATATTGAGTCTGATCTTGATCTGCGTTTAGGGACGATCTGGATGTGGATTATTTTTGGAGTGGCAAGAAGCCCACTTCAGCAGAGCCTGTGGTCGAAAAACTCTCTTAAATCTCTACTGAAGAATATGAATTCCACCTCTCTATTCAGGCTTCAGAGGTGGATCTTGGGAAGCTTTTGCACTTTTGATACCTGCATGTCCCTGAAATCTCTGTGGAACTGACACCACGGTGCAACCCTCTTTAGAGACTCTTTCACAAATGGTGTGGAACAGACCATCGCTCATTCCTTCCATGGCTAAGTCCATAGACAGGAAGTATGCTCTCCCTAAGGACTGACCAACCCTTGCTTCTCAAGCCTTTGCAGATGCTCTAGTGGTTCTAGCAGAAAATTACAAGCTGTGCTCCCCAGGAATCCACAGCTCGCTGGGTGAATAAAGAATCCGTAAAATAGACACTTTGGGGAATCGAGTGTTTGCTGTGGCTACTCAAGGTATGCGTATTGCTAGTTATCAGGGATATTTCTCTTAGTATAAGTATACCCTCTGGCATTTGTTCAAAGAAACAGTTGAAGCTCTTCTGAGTCTGATGTTAAATCGCAGCTTCTTCAAAACATTACTGGGGATATTGAGTCCAACAATCAGTAACTTAAGGCTGCTATGGACACCTTTGACACCGCCTCTAGAGCAGCAGCAGCCAGGATCTGCACCCGACGCCGCTAATGGGGAAGGACTTCAAGCTTCACTAATGTTACTCAGCAGAGTCATGAATTTTCCATTTGATCGAGTTTATCTGTTTGGCCCACAGGTAGAGCAAGCACTGGAGGCCACTCAGAAAACCAGGACTGCTATTAAGACAGCCAGACTGGCCTCTGCTGCCCCTTCACGGGACGGAAACCGCCGCAGTTTCATAACCGACAGTCCTTTCATGGTAGAGGCCGAGGGGCTTTTAATAAGAACCAAACTCCTCAGGCACAAAAGAAAATGCAGCAGAAGGCACAGGCCCGAAGGCGCCCAGTACCACCCTCTGAAGACCCGCCCATATCCCACCTCAGCTGCCCGAGGGAACATCTTCGGCAGTGTGGGGGAGTGCGACTGACTCACTTTACAACCAGTGGAGTCCGCACAACGGACAAATGGGTCCTCAGGATAATTTGAGAGGGATACTGTCTAAATTTTTGGAGACACCCCCAGATCGTCCACGAAACGACAGCCCAAGCTGTCTACCACTCAGCCAGACATCCTTGCTTCCAAGATTCAGGGCCTTCTGAACAACAGGGTAGTAGAAGTGGTTCCCAAGCAGAACACCACAGGTTTCTACTCCCACTACTTCCTAGTTCCAAAGTGAACAAGCAGTATGCACCATATTTTAGACCTAAAGAAGTTAAACAAATTCTTGTTCAAGGAGAAATTCAAGATGATATCGTTAGGAACTCTTCTACCACTGATTCATCAAAGCGATTAGCTGGTGTCTCTGGACATGCAAGACACCTACTGATACTTCCCAGTGCACCCAAGCCACCACGTACCTACACTTTGTGGCTCTGGGTCAGCACTACCAATTCAGAGTCCTGCCCTTTGGGCTCTCCTCAGCACCACAAGTCTTTACAAAGTGCTTTGCATTGCTCATGGCGCATCTCAGAAAACTCAGAATTCAAGTGTTCCCATACCTGGACAATTGGCTTCTAGCTAACTCCTCCAGACAAGGGACACAGGAAGCAGTTCCCACGGCTTCCAAGTTCCTCACATCCATGGAGTTCTCCTGAACCTGAAAAATCGCAGCTTCAACCCTCCCAACAACTTCTCTTTATAGGAGCTCTCTTGGACACATCCAGGACAAGAGTCTTCCTCCCAGAAGACAGGAGAAATGACATTCTCCAGGCGGCTCACTTCATCAAGGAGAACAACTTGGTTTGGGCTGTCTTGATGCAGCAGATGCTGGGTCTCATGGCGTCATCTGTGTTCATGGTGTCCCTGGCACACTTGCACATGAGAACCACACAATGGATGCTCAGCACTCCGTGGTCTCCGACCACGCATGCGCAGTCCTTCCACATCAAGGTGATGGAGCCTCTAACGAGGTCACACACCTGGTGGACTCACAAAGACAACCTTCTCCAAGGTTTTCCCTTTGCCCCCTGGAGACGCAGATCACCATCACCACATTGCATCTCTGACCGTTTGGGGAGCTCACTGTCAGGATCTCCACAGCCAGGGCCTGTGGAGTCAGGACGAGTCCCAGCTGCACATAAATGTCCTGGAGATGAGAGCTGTCCTGTATGCTGTCCGGAGCCCTGAAGGATGTCCTGTGTCACAAAGTAATTATCCTTCAGACGGACAACAAGGTGGTGATGTACCATCAACAAACAGGATGGAGCACACTCTTACCCTCTGTGCAGAGAAGCAATGAGTGTGGGCATGGTATCTCAAGCACGAAGCCCTGATCCAGGCGGTCTACCTGCCAGGAATCTGGAATGATTTGGCGGATCACCTAAGCAGAATGGAGGCGGATCCACACAAATGGTCTCTCTCTACTCAAGCGTTAGTGCAATTACTGTTCAAGAGTGGGGCGCTCCAGACCGGACCGCTTTAAGGCCCCACTCAATGCAAAACTGCTCTGTTCTGCTCCAGAAATCCAGAATCTGGTGTTTTCTGTCAGGATGCATTCAGACTGTGGTGGACAAGATGCTTTCTGTATGCATTTCCTCCACTTCCCTTAATTCAGAGTGTGTTGCTCAAGTTAAAGCACGGGGCCCCATGCTGGCCTTGTCAGCTGTCGTTTCCGTTAATCAACAGATTATAGGAGGTTCCACCAAGACAACTTCCACTTGGACAGACGTCCTGACAAAGGGTCCAGTGGACAATCCCAGCTCAAGTGTCCCTTCATCTCCATGCCTGGCTCCTGAGGAGGTAGAAGTGGGTAGGTTCAGTGTCTCTCAAGAATCTCAGACGCCCTCCTAGCAAGTGCGCGTAAGTCATCCACTGGAAGACTTACACGGCAAGGTGGAAATGATTTTCCATTTGATGTGCAAAGTCCGCCCTGGACCCCTTTGCTTGCTCACCAAACAAGATGTTAGAGTACCTTCTAGACCTGTTGAACGCAGGACTGCAATACTGATGGTAAAGGTGCACTTTTGCGCGATTTTGGCCTACCACGAGCCTATCCAATATGTCAGTGGCTCAGTTACCCTTGGTTAAGAGATTCCTAAAGGAACCCTACACACTAGACCACCAGTCAGAGACCGGTAGCCACATGGGATATCAATCTTGTGCTGGACATGCTCACCCGTAAACTATTTGAGCCTCTAGCAACCTGCGACTTGGAGTTTCTGACCTGGAAGGCAGCCTTCCTTGTGGCCATTACCTCCACTTGCAGGGTGTCTGAAATACATGCCCTGGTCACAGCCCCCTGGCACACAGTATTTCACAAGGACAAGGTGGTTCCTTCCTAAAGTAGTTCGGAATTCCACGTGAACCAGCCCTGGTCCTTCCGACCTACTTTGCTAATTTTCAGAATGAAGGGAGCGTACTTACATTCTCTGGCTTTAAAGAGGGTTTTGCAATTCTACATCAACAGAACGAAAAAGATTCCCAAATCCAAGCAACTCTTTGTCTCATTCAGCATGGCCCAACTGGGTCAGCCTATTGCCATCACATGCATTTCGGCATGGCTGGTAGCGTGCCTTTGCCATTGCCATTCAATGGCGCAGTTCAAGCTGGAAGGCAGGGTGTATGCCTACTGTACCAAGAGCGGTTGCGGCATCTCTGGCAGAGATTCTGGAACGCGCTCATTGCAGACATGTACAACG
The DNA here is from genome assembly GCA_016271365.2 of Neoceratodus forsteri. Lineage (NCBI taxonomy): Eukaryota > Metazoa > Chordata > Ceratodontiformes > Ceratodontidae > Neoceratodus > Neoceratodus forsteri. Next base: position 1,481,561,321 of record CM028129.1, read on the forward strand.
CGGCCACTTGGAGCTTTATGCATACTTTGTGAAGCACCACACCCTGGATGTCCGTGCCAGACAACATCCTTCCTTTGGCAGGACAATCCTTAATGGACTTATGTCCTGAGTGAGCTTGTTTCTCCTGCCGCCTTCTCGGGAATTATTTTAGCTTGGTACTGTCCCACTAGTGTGAATGAGTGGTGGAGACTTTATGTACAGGAAGATATGAAAGTCACACCTACTGTAATTCTTGATCTTCTTGGACAAAGTCTCCACCACTCATTCACACGCCCATCCACCATCCCCAGCTCACTCCTGTTTTTGGTCTTCTCCCTCGCTGGCTACACTGTGAAGACACTGTTGAGTTGACCCTTCTTACACGGGTCGTATGGACTATCTTATGTCCAGAATAGGTTAGTTTTGTAGGTTAGTTTACACTGCACCTCCTCAGTAAAAAGGTACTGAAGCGGTTGGAGGGCCGACGCGAGATAGCCCATACAGTGTGAGCCAGCCTCACCACGCATGCGCAGTCTTATCTTAGCGTCAGTCCTCCTGAAGATTTTGGCTCCCACTAGGTCCTAGCACTCTGGCGCATTCCCACTAGTGTGAATGAGTGGTGGAGACGTTGTCCAAGAAGATCAAGGATGACTTTCGTCCAAGAAGATCAAGAAATCGGGTAGGTATGTCATTTTCATTTTTGTCTCCTCAGTCCTCCTGTTTAGCACATTCTGGCTGGTGCCTGCTGTTTCTTAACTGAGGGACCATCACCCCTACCTGCCTACCACATGACAGCTCCTCCTCAGTATTACTGCTTTTCTGACCACCTCCTTAAACCTACTGCCCCATACTGTTAGTAATGGCTAATGTGGACTTTGAAGACTGCTGCCCTAGCTAGGACTTTTTCAAACAAAACAAAACCAAGTGAGAAGAGCTTACCTCACACTGCAACCAGACACAACATAGCAGTGGAGATCAAGGATGAGTGGCTGTGCATGTGACATGCTGTTACCAAATTTGCATGCGTGAGTCGCAAATACTACAACATTGCAGGTTTGCTGTATCTTGGGTGCAGCCAGTCACATGCTCACAGATTAATCAGATGATGCTGGGTAGGACGAGAGCAGCGCACACAGCATACTTTTTGTACATACATCTATTTCCGATGTCCTCAGCAGTGGCAGTCGACTGACGGAGCTCCCCAGGGACCTAATGCAGAATTGTAGAACTGCACTGAATCTGCTTGTCCCAGGAGACAGGCTAAGAAGAATTGTTGTCCTGGTGAAAATCATCTATCCCAGATGGGTGGACAGCCAGTTATTTTTGAGCCCTGCCCTCCACATTTCCCTGCAGTGAGTGTTAGAACTGGAGTGACCAGGAACTTAACTTAGTCAACCGCAGAGTCCCCTGCTTTCCTGTTTCCTTCTGCAGATGCTTGCCAATGCCTAAGACGCCAGTCACATGTTCCACTCATACACTTTGTGCAGGGTAGGCATATGAACTCATGCCTCGGTGCAGTGTAGGCGTAAGAACTCATAGTCTCACAGCAAGGTGCAGTAGGCATATGAAATCTGTACAGGGTGGATGTATAAACTCATCTGCTTATTGCAAGGTAGGTATATGAACGCATACCCTCAGTGCAGTGTGGGCACATGAAATCATAGCCTGATGCAGGGTTGAACATATGAACTCGTACCTCGGTACAGGGTGAGCTAGGAACTCCCATAGTCTTGGTGCAGGGTGGATGTATGGACTCTTAGTTTCACTGCAAGGTACTGTAGGCATATGAACTTGGCGTAGGGTTGGACGCATGAAGTCACAGCCTCAGTGCACAGTGGGCATATGAACTCATAGCTTCAGTTCAGGGTATTTGTATGAACTCGTAGTCTCACTGCAAGGTACTGTAGGCATATGAACTTGGTGCTGTGTGGGCATCTAAACTCATATCTTCAATGCAAGGTAGATGTATGATCTCAGTAACCTCGGGGTTCAGTAGGCTTAAGAACTCATAGCCTCGGTGCTAGGTTAAACATATGAACTCATAGCCTCAGTGTAGGTTGGATGAATGAACTCATAGTCTCAGTCCAGGGTTGGATGTATGAACTCATAGTCTCCGTGAAGCGTGGGCATATGAACTCCTAGCCTCACTGCAAGGTACTGTAGGCATATGAACTCGGTGCAGGATTGGACATGTGAACTTGTAGCCTCATGCAGAGTGCATAGGAACTCTGTCTCGTGCAGGGTTGGACATATGAACTTGAAGAGAGTGGGTATATGAATTAATTGCACCAGTGCAGGATGAACGATGAACTTGTAGTCTCTCTGCAAGGTACTATATTCATATGAACACAGTGCATGGTGGGCGATGAACTCATGTCCTAATTGCAGGTAGGTATATGAATTCATAGCCTTGATTAAGGGTGAGTGTATGAACTTATATCCTCATTGCAAGATGGGGCACATGGACGGTGAACCCGTATGTTGGGGTGTATGGACTCTCAGCCTCTGTAGGGTGGGGTGTATGAACATATAGACTCAATCCATGGTGAGTGTATGATCTGGGAGCCTTGGGAAGACTGGGTAAAGGGAATTGGTATAGTCTTTTGACTAGAGCACAGATCTTTGAACCATGAATTCCTGATTCAAATAGTCCCACAGCCAGTTATTAAGTTGTGACCTTGAGCAATTCATATGACCTCCTTGTGGGCAGATAAACCTGGCATGTGGTAGATATGTAAAAATGTTTTTCCAACCCTTTCTTGCCCATCTGCAGACTACCCTTCCTGCTAGGCAACATCCCAGCCCTGTCCAGCACAGCCCCTGACCAGTGTCAAGCCAGGGGGCTCCATGATAGTGGTGCCCAAGTGTGCCCTCAATTATCCATGGATGCAGATGTAATTTTCCATTTCCTCCTGTGTCCATCCCAGCTCCCAACGGTACCATACAGCCGAGGCCTCACTGTGCCAGTCGGGCCGGATGATCTGTGCCTTTCCTGCCAACTAGCTAGCCATACTCAGACAATAAAATCAAGGGCAGTATTTGAGGAAACTGGTTGCGCGTGCATCTAAGGGCCAGAGATGACCACTCCAGTAGACCTGGGATCCAGGAATTGTGAATGGGCTGACCCACCAAGTAAGGAGGAGAAAAGAAAATTAGTAAAGTCCAGAAGCTGCCTGGTGGCCCAGGGAAGTGTCTTTGCTGTAATACAGATGACATGTATTTGGGTTTGGACTTGGGTCCCTGCAGCTGGCAGGCCAGGCTGAGCAGAATACTGCCCATGGCTGCAGCTGCACTCACAGTTAGCTGTGGAGCTGACTCACGAATGACAGGAATGCCTGCTGACGCTGCATGTGTGCTAAGGTCTGGTGTGGCTGTATTATAGGCAGCATTAAGGAGGTGAGAGGGTCAAAGAGCATTGGTAGAAAAATGGAGAAAGCCTGCCTGGAGTTCAGGAGGATAGCTGGTACTCTGGAGGATAGCCTCTTCTGATCCCATCACAGGGTAAGCTTATGGAGGCAGCTTGACGGGCTCATGGCTGATGGTGCTGGGACATCGCCTGGTCCTACTGACAGACCTGTACAGGAGAGAGAGAATATGCTAGATAAAAAAAATGCCACTGTTGATCAGTACAGCAAAGGCACTCTGAGCAGTCTGCAAGAAAGGCTATGCACCTGTACCACCCAGTTGTGTGGGAGAATTTATGGTTGAATAGTGTGAGTCACGAGAGTTTCAGCAGGAAAAGGAAGAGTCATGGTGTTCTGAGTATTCGTGTCAAAACCACTAGAGAGTCAGGCTTTCTGGCTGTATTTTTATTTGGAGGAAGAGGAATTCAGCAAGAATGGTCTTCCAGGAATGTCTTTCCGTAGATTCTGACTAATGGGTCTGAGCTGGAAGAAACAGGACCCTACAGGAGTCATAGATTTTCTGGTGGTGTTGGTGGCTTGAGTTACCTGTGTACACTCAGTGGTATATCCCCTGGAATATAACAGCACCAAGCCCCCAACTGCCTCAGTTCCTTTTTCCTGCTGTGATTGTGCAGCGTCCTCTTCACTTGCCTTGTTGGGGCCAGAACTTCACCATTTATACAATGGCAGTGTTCATTTCTTTGGTTTTACTGTTGAATATATTTAGAGTTTATATTTTTTGTCAGTGTAGTTACTTTACATACACACACACACACGTAAGTTTCCTCACAGCCCAACCTCCCAGAAATGGCAGACACCATGAAATGTAAGGAGCCTGAACAGGCTAGTTGCTCCAGCAGAAGTGCTGTGCTCTCTGACATTCCTTCTGGTTGAATGCACTGGCAGTGGGCATTCCAGTGCCGAGAGGAAGGACAGTCCTCCGAGTCAGAAAAGAAATGGTCCGGATCCCACACACACTCTGCTTTGAGGTCTGTGCACCTTTGATTTCGACCTCTTCTCATAAAAAGCATAGGGAGAAGAAAGGCCCTGGTCAAGGTCACCCTCTGGTCATTCTGCTATGAGGTATTCGATGTCTGTATGCCAGTAGTACCCACCTTCATCTCGAATGGCGCCTAGGGCCCTGACACTGCAGAGCCGTTGTCTCTGTCTCTAGAGTTTCTCCTGTCCCGTAGGAGACTTCCTGTGAGCAGTTTGGCTGCTGGGCAACTGTTACGGAGCAGTGGTTTTAACATATAATTCGATTACACCATTGATGGCACCACGCTGGATCTTTCAGGCTGCTGGCACTGGCGCGTCTTCAGTGTCATCAGACTTAGGCATGTGACTTTGACTCTAAAGCAAAGTCCTACCTTGAGGTCCATTCTGCCTCCTACACTGCCACCACCTGTGGTGTCGCTGCCAATCTCTTCAGGGACAATGACGGCCAATGTGCCAATGCCAAACCCTTCAGGACTGGTAGGACCCACAACGTTAACATTTGTGCTGTGTCCAGCTACAGGATCATGTCCTTCAGGGCCTACCTCAATGACACATGGGCCTACAGTACTGGGATTGACCCAGGGCCATCCTCCATGCCACTGACTGTACTGTTCCTAAGACTCTTTACTGAGAATGGGTCTGCGTTGCTGAGGCTGCGGCTGGCACTGGCCCCATTATGTCCTCTTCTACCCTGCTCGGGTAGAAGGAGCCGAGTCAGATCCAGACCTTGTCTTAACTGATGGGGAAGGGACAACAGCATCTATGGTATGAGAACACTGATCTAATTCCAGTTTAGTGCCCCAGGATGATTTCTTCATTCAAGCTCTGCTCAAAAATATGCACAACAGTTTATGCTTTGAGACCATAGCTGTAAACCAGGCTAGGCTCCTAGCTGGAATTCCTAAACATGCCTAATATCTTGTTCTCTATCATACCGCCCACATATTTCACACGGCCAGTAGTTGATAATATTGTTATTTTGGCTGAGAATGACAAGGACATAGTTCCCCAGAAGTTCACGGCACACACCTCTAATAAGAGGTCGCACAAAGTGGACACTATGGGCAAGCGTTCTATGCCTCAGCTAATCTGGGCATGAGAACTTCTAGCAGCCAGGGCCATTTTCCAAGTGTGGGTATGCTGTCTGGTCCAAGCTAAAACTCTTGCAGAGAGCTGCCAAACATAGAGGCCAAGCAAGAAATGCTGTTAACTGTAAAACAAGGTATTGAATCTAACAGTCATCGGCTAAAGGCCTCTCTGGAGTTCTTCTTGCAGTGGTCTGCTCTTGGCTGTAGGTATCTCGTCCAGAAAACATTCCTAGTTGTGGATTACTGGCTTCCTCTCAGATGTCCAACAACAGATTATGAATGTGCCTTCGATGCCACCTGTTTGGGCAGCAGGTGGAGCAGTCTGTTAAAGAGTCTTATAAGACTAGAACGCCTCTTTAAGACAGTCCAGGCCAAGTCAGTACATCCCACAGAGGGGTAAAGGATGTGACTTTTATCATAAAAAGCAGTCCTTTCAATCCAGGGCAGAGGAGACTATAACAATAGAACCCAGCCACCTCAGCGCAAAACAATAAACCCACAACCGAGGGCAGAGCACTGAAGGTGTTCAGTGCCACTATCTGAATTTAAAGCCCATGGTCCACTTCAGCTGCCTAAAGTGGATCACCTCCTCAGTGGGGAGGGGCCTTACCCAGTGCTTAAGTCAGTGGGAATCCTTACGACAGACAGCTGGGTTTTAATGATCATTCGAGAGGTTACCTGGAGTTGCTGGAATCCACCTAGGAGGCAGTTCCCTTGTCATCTCACATGCCAGAACTGCTGGCGTAGGAAGATTGTGGGCCTTCTAAGAAAAGGGCAGTGGAAATAGTGCCATAGTCATAATGGAACAAGAGGTTCTACTCCCACTACTTCCTAGTACCCAAGAAATCAGGGGTATGCTCCCCATTCTTCAATATCAGAAAACTGAATAGATACTTGGATCAGGAAAGTTCAAGAGGGTTTCTCTGGAATCTTTGCTACCATGCCTGAAACCACAGGATTGATTAGCCGCTCTGGTCATGCAGGATAAATACCAACACTTACTGGGGCACCACAACCAACGCAAAGTACCTGCAGTTCTGTGTGGAGGGGCAGCATGACCAGTTCAGAGTCCTTCCCTTGGGCTTTCCTTGGTGCTGTGCATGTTTACAAAGTGCTTTGCAGTACCAGCTGGCATGCTTTGTTATGGTACTCTGGTTGGTGCCAGCTCATTCCATGAAGCTCATGCTGGGACTCATGGCATCTTCGCTGTTAAGTCCCTAGTAAGGCTGCTGGCTGCACATGATGATAACTCAATTGATGCTCAGCATTCAGTAGTTTCAAGCATTGCACTCTCAAAACTACCCATTCAGGTGACAAAACCCCTACTGAGGTCCCTGTCATCATGGTCTACAGAAGACGGTCTCCTCCATTGCTTCCCTTTTCCTCACCAGAGCCAGAGGTGACTTTCATAGAAACATAGACTTTGACGACAGATAAGGACCACTTGGCCCACTCAGTCTGCCCATTTCCCTACCTACTGGATAAGCTGCAGATTCTAGTTAACCAACAGCCTACTTTCACCATGGATGCTACTTTAGTGGGGTGTGGAGCCCACTACCAAGGTCTTCCGACATGTCTGTCACACTTGGGAGATGCATCTCTAGATAAATGTGCTGGAGGTGTGATTTTTTTTAAACTTTGTTTATTTATTCATTCAGGGACGTATCTCTCGTCTGCCCCTTTGGCCCCCCCTCCTGGCATCCCCCTAGCCACCTAGTCTGCAAGGCCCACAACTTACCCTCTGTGGTGGGGTTCCCCATGGGGAGAGACCAATGTCTACCTTTGGCCCCAGATGAGTCTTATGCTAAAGCTTCATTTGAGAGTGAGCAGGAACTTCATTCTGCTGCTGCTGCTCCTGGGGCTTTTCTTTGTGGTTCCCCAGCAGCAGATGTGAAATGATGTCAGCGCGGGGCATGCGTACTTCTACATGCCCCACAGCTATCTGCCGTTCTCTGCCTCTTGCACTTGGGCCTCAGCCAGTGTCGCCCAGCCTCTGCTGGGTGGCAGTCGTGCACTGGGTGCAGCAGCTCCGCCCCCTGGAGGAGAGAGCAGTTCGCTCTGCACAGCTATCTGATGCGCTGGGCTAATTCCCGGACCCAGTGGTCGGCATCTCATGTGGTAGTGCTACTGCTGCGCCGCAGACCAGCTTGATACAAGCAGTTCTTCACAACCTACAAGCCATATTGGAGTTGTCAGCCAAAAGATATCCCTTTTCCAGACAGACAACAAATGTCATGTACTCTGTCAACAGACAAAGAGGAGCCCTTTCTTAACTTTCTCTGCAGGGAGGCAGTGAGACTGGGAATGGTGTCTGGGCAGGGGATCCTGCTCCAGGCCATCTATCTGCTAGGAGTCCAGAATACTCTGGCAGATGAAGTCAGTCGAACATCGGCAGATCTTCATGAATGGTCACTAGCTCCAGATGTCATGAGATCATTGTTAAACAAATGGGAACCCCTACACATGGACCTTTTGTGTCCCCACTGAGCACCAAATTGCCTCGATTCTGCTGCAGAAACCCAGGACTCTTCTTTCAGAATGCATTCAGTCTGCTGTGGCACAACCAGTTTATGTATTCCCTAGTTCCTTTCATTCAGGGAGTACTATTCAAACTGGAGACACACAGCGACAGAATGATTCTGGTGGTTCCCTGCTGGCCTTAATAGATATGGTTTCCATTGTTGAATCTACTTTAATTCAGCTATGAGGAAAGACTAAAGGAGCTTAATATGTATACCCTTGAGGAAAGAAGGGAGAGGGGACATGATAGAAACATTTAAGTACCTCAGTGGAATCAACAAAGTCCAAGAGGGTAGCATCTTTCAGAAAAAGAGACTTGCAAGAACAAGGGGACACAATTTAAAGATAGAAGGAGGGGTTCAGGGGCAATGTGAGGAAGTATTATTTCACAGAGAGGATAGTGGATGCATGGAACAGCCTTCCTGAGGAGGTTGTGGGGTCTAAAACTGGGAGAATTCAAGAATGCATGGGACAGACATAAGGCAATTCTTGTGGGGGTAGGAAGAAATAGGCTGTTGGTTAACTAGGATCTGCGGCCTATCCTGTAGGTAGGAAATGGGCAGACTAGATGGGCCAAGCGGTCCTTATCTGCCGTCAAAGTCTATGTTTCTGTGTTTCTATGGATGGACTTGCTGTCCCAAGCCCAAAGCAGTCTTGTCCAACCCTAAATTGTTGTTCTTCATCTTCAGGCTTGGCTCCTGAAGAAATAGAAGTGAACAAGTTTAAGGTATCACACACAGTCTCTGAAATACTGCTGGCTGTTCATGAACTGTCCACCAGGAAAACATACAGATGAAAACCATAGTCAAGTGCCAGTTCGGATAACAGTGCTGGTAGTAGCAGTAATATGTGACACTGTAGCAACCTAGTCAGGTGGTAGAGTAGAGCAGAGCAGGATGGAGCTGCACACATCAGGTGCATGAGCAATTTGAGGAGTAGTAATTTGTGAGGGCAGTTGAGGTAGAGGAGAGAGATGATGAGTGTATGATTTGTGGAGATAACGAGTTCCAGAGTTTGGGGAAGTAGTGGGAGAAAGCGGCCTGCCAGAAGAGGTGAGTCTGCGGAGGAAAGCCAGGGTCCTGGTGTCAGTGGATCTAAGTGAGTGTAAAGGTGGTGAGGGATACAGAAGAAGAGAGGAAAGAGGGGAGAGAGCTGAACCAGAATTTAGAGTGAATTTAGCAATATGGGAGAGATGCTGGTCGGTAAGTGAAGGGAATGCGAGGGAGTGGTATAGATCACAGTGGTGAGTGTGAGGTGGAGCATCGAGAGCTGGGCGACAGAAGGAGTTGAAAAGTGAATCCAGTCTGGTTAAAGGGACTTTGGGGCAGCACAGTACATTACATCGCAGTAGCCAAAGATAGGGAGAATTGAGCCAGCCTGTCAGCGCAGCAGTTGAATTTCGCCAGACGCCAGCAACCCGGGTTCGGGAGCGGACTTGGGTCACTGGAGGTGCGGCCGGGGAGAACGGTTTGAGCGCTCCACGATAGCTTGCCTTCTCGGGGGGCAGTGCCACAATTTGCTCCGCCGAGTACAGAAAGCCCCATTTGTAGGAAGGGAGGCCAAGACATATGGTGGACATCGGCACGTTGCACCATGACGTGAGCGCACACTGCATGGGGAGAAAAGCGATGAAAACATCTGCCAGCTCTGGGAAAATGGACTGCCAGGGCGTGCCTCCGATGTGCCTCCAGCTACAGGCCCTCTGGACCCGGCGACATGACGGAGTTAAGGGTGCCCAGCGCCCACCTTGCCCCCTGTGGCGAGCCACATCTCCATGGGGCCCAGGAGGTAGGTTCTGCAGAGAGGAGGATGACTCCTCATATACCCGAGTCGGGGTCAGCAGGACGGGAGGAGGGATAAATAGAACAAAAAAAATTATTTTCTGGACTAGTTCACGCCTGGTCAGTAGAGGTAGGCAGTTCTGGTTCCTGAAAAGCATGCCAAGCTTGGGGCACAGTTTTTCAGAATAGCATCCACATGTCCAGGAGAGTTGAGGTGTCTGTCTAGCCAGACCCCAGGTATTTGAAGGAGGAGGTGTCCTCCACTGAAGTCCCATCAAGGGTGTAGAAGGAAGGTAGGGCGGTGAGCCTAGAGAGTCTTTGCCTCATACCAAAGGTCATTGAGACAGTCTTTTGGCATTTAGGGAAAGCTGATGTGAGCTGAGCCTGTATTGGAGCTTGTGGAAGTCAATTGAGTCTGGATTCAACATCAGAGATGGTATAGTCGGAGGTGAACAGGACAGTGTCGCCAGTGTACATGTGAATAGATGATGATGTACAAACTGATGGGAGGTCGTTTAGGAAAATTGAGAAGAGTATTGGGCCAAGCACCAATCCTTATGGGACTCCGGTGTCAATAGGCAGGAGGGGACAGTGGGTCAGCGATCCTGACCAGTTGAGTCCTACCTGCAAGGTAGCACTGAACCAGTTGGTGGCAGTGTCAGACAGTTCAGCTGAGGAGAGGTTGTTTAGGAGAGGGATGGGAAACCGTGTTGAAAGCCTTTACAAGGTCGACAAAAATGGCTGATATGAATAGGCCATTATCCATCCCTGAGAGGATGGAGTCAGTAAGCCTAAGTAGGGAGGTAGTGGCAGAGTGATGTTTCCTGAAAGCAGATTAGTAAGGAGTAAAGAAGTTGGTGTCAGAGAGGTAGGAGGAGAGTTGTGAAAGGACCAGGTGTTCCTATAGTTTAGCCAGAATAGGAGCAGGAAATTGGGCAGTAGTTACTGGGGGTGGACGGGTCACCTCCTTTAGGAAGTGGTAGGATGATGGCATGCTTCCAGATTTTGGTGCTGTGACTGTGTCAAGGAAAGGTTTAGGATATCGCCCACTGGGGAGGCTACAGCAGAGGCGGAGAGATAGAGGAGTTTGGGTCCAGACCATCAGGGGCCTCCTTTGAAGGGTTTAGAGCAAGAAGGGCTGTCAAAACGCTGGCAGGGGAGACATTTGAGAAAGAGAAGGTATCATTATGTAGGGGTTCATTTTGAGGTGTAGTGGTATTTGACTGGGAGTGTGAATTGAGGAGGAGGCAAGGAGTACAGATGCACAGGAGGTGAAATATGAGTTGAATTCGGTGGCTACTGCAAGGTGGTCCGAGAGCAATGTATTATTAACCTTAAGAGGGGAAGGTTTTAATCGGGGAGGAAGAGGAGAATAATGTATGGACTACCTTCCAGAATTTGGAAGGGTTGTCTGATTGAAAGTTATTTCTAAAATGTTAAGACTTTGCCAGTCTAGTAGCTTTTGTGCATTAGTTGCGTAGAATATGGTATACATGATCTAATTGGTTCTTAGATGCTTTATATTTTTCCAGGCTATGTCATGGAGCCGGTGGCATGCTACTAGCAACAGGGTAATCAAGGAGATGGTTGCCATGAACTCTAGCACGCTTAATATGGGTGTAGATGTTCCATGTGGTGATACATTTTTCTTTGAAGTATTCCAGTGCATCATCTACAGAGTTGGCTGAGGTAATGGGAGACCAGTCAGTTTGCACAAGACTGTGGAGTAATTGGTCTAAATCAAGTGATTTAAAGGATCTTGAGTATATTATCTTGTGGTACCTTGGGCCTGTGACTTTTACAGACCATAAAAATCATGTGATGGTCACTTAATGAGTCTGGTAGAAGACCAGATTTTATGACTCTGTGGGGGTGGGATGTGAGTGCCCAGTCGATCAGTGAGTGGTTTTGTGGTTTAATCGAGTTGGCTCTAGGATTTGCTGCGAGAGGTTCAGGGCAGTTGTATCATTTGGAGCTTGGTGAGTGAGAGCTGCCCAGTTTTGATTGAAATCTCCCATCACGTGCAACTCTCCTGCAGATGCTTGAGAAGCCAGGGTGGTGAATAGATTAGAAACAGAGGCGGGAGTGGTCAGGTCTGCAGTAGACACCAGCTACAAATATTGGGACAGAAAACGGTAGGGAGAGTCTGATGAGGAGTACCTCATAAAATGCTGTAGCGGATGCAGATAGAATAATGTCTGCACTGAGTGATGTGGAGATGTACATTGCCACTCCACCACCCTGGCTTGCCTGGTCATGCCAGAGAATTGAGTAGCCAGGATAGCTGTTTCATCATTTGTAATTTTGTTGATTAGTCAGGATTCAGACAGTATAAGGATATCAGGGCTAGAGACACTGCCAGAGTTTGAAGTTGGACTAATTTTGGTAGCAAGCTACGAATGTTTACATGAAGTAGCTTGAGGCCATGTGGGGAGAGTAGGAGGGTTGTGGGGTAGCAGGCGTTTGTGGTGGCAAGGGCGGTGTGGGGAGAGGCCAGGGTTTGGGTTGATATCGCCACACAATGGGAGCAAGTAGGTAATGACGAGATAATTGGCGTTTATCATGTGTACCGTGGCAGGATCTGACGGGGGATGTGGCATCTGATTTAGGTAGGTGGGTTGCAGCTTTAGTATTGATAATAGTGACTAGGAGTTAGGAGTGAGATCATTGAGCTAAAATAAGTGGGTTGGGAAGTGGAGCGTATATATTGGTCGGGTACAGGGGTAGTAGGATTTGGATGTTAGTCAAGAATCTGGGGAGGGCAATATCCAGAGCAGGGTGGTGGTGTTAGTATAACGATGGGAGAGCAGAGTCGTGGGACCCAGGGTAGAAAAGAATAGGAGCAAGGACCAGGTTATGCTGAGAAGCATGACGTAGGGGTGAGTCTGAGTAAACACCGAGCAGGGACTCCATAAATTGATAGGTGGCAAGTGTGTAAATATAACCTAAACCTGCAGGGAAAGTGTAATATTAACTTAAACCTGCATGGAGTGGCAAAACATACTTCTAGAATGTCAGAAAACTGGGAGTGAAGTAAATGCAAGTAAATTGTTGGGCAGGGAAGAGTAAAAAATGTTGCAGAACTTTTTAGAGAGTCGGGAGACTGCCAGAGTGCAAAGCTTGGTAGTACTGTGGCTAAGGAGGAAAACAAAGTTCTACCTTGGGGGCACTAGTTGGGTTACAACTAGAGTCAGGGTGCGAGTCAGCAGTCAGCAGAAATGCTTAACTGGTTGGAGGAGTAGAAGGGGCAGGGGCTTAATGAGGCAAGACCAGTTAAAGAGTACCGGGGAGGGGAGAGGATGGATGGGCTAAAATTCAAGCTGCTCTGCTGGCTGACTGGCTTGCTGGAGGCCGCTGCAGAGACTGTATTTATGAGCAAAATAGATTAACATCAGATTTAAATAGTGGCAGGAAACTGGCTTTGGAAACCTGAGGAAAGTAGATTGTTTTTAAAACTGTTTTTTCCCAGGGAGGGAAATTATTTGACTACAGTCCCTGTGCAAAATGTAAGTCTGTTTGGAGTTTGTAGCCAGGTGTGGAGGAGCGGAGAGAGCAGTCAGATTGGGAGTCACACCAGTTGTGCTTGGAGCTCTGGCCAATCCAAATTAGCTGCAGAAGGTGCCAAATTCAGAAGTAGAAGAAGTTACCTTTGTGGGCAGGGCCGTGGCGGCAGGCTGCAGAGCAAATTTGCAGTGCTGCAGGAAGGAAGCCCGCTTGGGGCCCAGTGAAATCTTTGTGGGCAGGAGCAGTGGCGGCAGGCTGTGGAGCAAATTTGTAGGTCAAGAGGGAAGGAAGCCCTGGGGCCCAATTAGATCTTTACTGATGGTCTGGATAGGGACCAATCCCTAGAGGTTCCCTTCTTTGGCTGAGGCCATTTTGGACTGGCTCTGAAGCTTTTGCAACATCCAGCATCCTGCCAATCACCCTCTACCTATGTGGTCTGCTAGGATGGTCCCCACAGGGTCCCTTTCATTGTTCTCAAACCACCCCTTCATGGAGGAGCTAGTAACTAATTCAGTTTTCCATGAATCGAAATTGTGGAGACATGGACAAGCTTCTGGACAAGGAGTCTCATAGTTGGACCATGCTACTAAAAGGTGTACACTGCGGCATCCTTGGGTCTCCATCAGGCTAGTTTTGCCATGAGATGGCCAGATTTGGTTACTCCGTGATGTGAGTCTTTGACAGAGTACTCTCTCACCTTTCAGCTGAGCAGCAGTCAATGGTGATGGTCATCAGAAACCAGGATAATTCGACACAACACCAGTCCTACATGACATGGATGATTCATGTGCATGTCATGGCAGCAGCCATCTCCATGTGCCCCAGAGCCTGACTGTGTGTGTCCACCTTCATAGCAGACACCCAACACAAGCTGTCCTATGTCCTTTCTTGGGCAGTGAACATCTCACCCACATGGGGAAATCCATTGCCACCTTGGATTCTGTAGCATCATCCCAGAAAACCAAAAAAGAAACCTAAGAAACAGGTTTTCCTGTACCGGTCCTTTCAGCCACAGCCTTGTCAGCAGCAGCCCCAACAGGGCAGTACCAGGCTTGGCACCCCAAACCCATGTCGGAGGCCAGGGTCCCTAAGAGTTGGGGGCAGGGGTGGTGTTGACCCTCTGGCTGCAGCTGCTGGTTCCCTGCAAAAGCTGCCCAGTGATAGGTTGGGGTTGTCATCCCTCCACTCGTCCTGTCCCTTCTGCACTTCCCATAGGAGGTCAGCTATGTCACTTCTTGTCACATTGGTGCACTATCACAACAGACAGGTAGGTGCTGAATATAGTGGGCAGAGGCTTACCTCTGGACTTGAGGCTTTTCCCACCTTACTGCTGCCACGTGCCTTGGGAGTCCAGGGTGTCACAGGACACGCTGTCAACCCTTCGAGAAGACATTGCTCAGCTGCTTGCAAAAGGGTGATAGACCATGTCTTGAGTTCTCTGGCCAGTCGGGTTATGTGTCCCAAGTACTTCCTGGTCCCAAAAGGGATGGGGAAGAGAGCTGGGGCTGATGCCCCACTTTGGATCTGTAGATTCTCAATCAGTTCATGCAGATATGTAAGATCTTCATGGACTAAGTCTCCATCACTCATTCACACTAGTGGGATAGCTCCGGAGGCTTTAGGGCCAGAGGGAGCCTAAAATTTTCTGAAGGGTCGGCACTGAGACAGGACCACGCATGCGGCGGCACCATGAGACTAGCTCGCGCCTGTGTAGGCTATCTTGGTATCAACCTCCAACCGCCTCAGTTCCTTTCTCTCGCCCTGTCGAGTGCGCTTGGATGTCGATGTCACTCTTCTGCCGGAGTCTAAGTTTTCGTCTATACAACAGCAGCTTTTAATGTTTAATTTAATATTTTAAGTAGTAATTTCTTATTTTACAAAGAAGAAGAAGATTATGAAGAAGAAAAATAAATTCTTTCCTGCCATCAGCGGGTCATCCTTAGGCAGTAGCGGTGGCGGTAGGAAGACTTTGTTTAAAGTTTTTATGGCAGAGGGCTGTGTCGGTCCGCCGCCCTTAATTAGCAGAGGGGGTCCGACTACGGACGATTCTGTGCTCTGGGGGGTGGACAGTCCTCCGAAGCACAAATCTAGCAGTTCTGGGAACGTTCACTTTAACCCTCGAGCCCTCTTCCTCATTGGGGAAGAAGAATCGGTGCCACTCGAGGTTGCCCGTTGGTCACGATCTGCAGGATTGTTCATCAGGAGGCGATGGGCCTGAATCGACTTTGGTGGAGTTCCTCTTGGCCCCACTCCTAATGGCTGCATTCTCGACCTCGAGCTCCGTCTCTGTCCTCGTTGCAGCTCCAGTGGGCAGTTTCACTTCTGAGCCGCTCCTATGGAGCAAAGGGTTTGACTTTCCAGTTTTTCTTGGCTATGTTCCATTTTGGGATCTCCGAGCCTCGGAACGCTGGACCAGAGCCGGGTCAATTTGATCACCATAGGCGAGGTACCCTCTTGTGCCTTTTGCCATCATGTCGACCCCCCTCGTGCCTACGCCCTCTCCCTTTCAATGCAGGGCCGCACGGGCACCACCTTTTCCTTCTCCCTTCTCAGGATTTCCATTGGCATTTTCCTTTGGCGCCATGGCTCGGTGCCTTGATCGGCACCGTGGCTGGTGCCTTGGTCTGTCACCGAGCCTCGGTGCAGCAGTGGCGCCTACCTTAGTCAGCGCCATCGCTCTGTGCAGTGCTGTGGATGCTGTTGTTGCTGCGTTGGTTGTCGGGCGCCGCCAAGGTGCAGCGGTGTCTGGGTGGTGCCAGTGCACCGTGGGCTGTGCCGAGCACCTGCTGGCGGTGCCGTGCACCTGCTGGTACCAGGGTGCCATGGGTGGCACCAGGAGCACCTGTGGGTGCTACCGGTGGTGGCCATGAGCGCCCCATGGGTGCCATGAGTATCATGGGTGGCACTGGGGACACCTATGGGTGCTGTGGGTGGCACCACAGGCACCCATGGGTTCCACTGATGCTCTTGGTGTCATGTGTACCATGCTGCCATGGTACCATGGGTGTCAGGGGTGCCCTTGGGTGCCATTGCTACATGGGTGCCAGGGTGTCTGCTGGTGCTGCTGCATTCTGCCCTCGGTATCGCCCAGGTTGGCATAAGCACTGCTTGGTGCCCTCCTGTGCCTCAAGTGATGCTGGTGCCGCCACGGGTGCTAGTGGGTGCTGTATGGTAGAATTAGTGACACATTTTCCTTTTCGGACTTCCTTTCCACAGAACTTGTGCGAATATTTATCGTAGCATGAACTCCTGTTCTTGGGATTATTTTCCACACATCTTAGTGAGTGGCGGTATGTGTGGGATCTTGTGTCATCCAGCGGTTTCTGCTGATGGAACTCTGCTGTACTGCTGTGCCAGCGGATCTCATTCTGCTCAATACTTTCTCGGCTCCTACGTGGTACCTAAGCTCCTCGACATCCTTCCTGATGGCGGAGTCTCTAGTGGTTCTGACCTAGACCTCTCTTGGAGGTCCTTCTAGGATAGAAGTGCAGCTAGATGGGTCTTTCCCTGTCTTTCTGGACAGTAATACAGCGGATGACTCATTTTATATACTGAAGGGCATGTCCTCTCCATCATCAGAGTCCGTGATGGAAAATCTTTCAGTAGTTCCTCAGTAATGGGGTCCACTATGGTATTTCACACTGCATCTGTGGACCGTACACTTCCACGTCTAGACTTTTCAATCATCAAGACAGTGACACTCTGTGGAACATTCTAATTCAGTGGTCGGGAGCCGCTCTGGCTCTTCGCCCTTTGATGGGGTGTATAGCCCCTTGTGATATTGCCCTTTGGTGGCTTCTTCGGCACAGGTGGTTAACATCTCTCCAGCTGTGATTATTAGTCCGGTCATGATTTCAGTATGGATGCTCAGGCTCCTTCTGCACTCAGATGGAGAACATCTTTGTCATTTTGTATCGAGACAGTTCTTGCGGAATAGCAGCCTGAAAGCCTTGTTAGGATCGGACTTAAAAAAAAAAAAATATATATATAATTTTATCACAGCACAGGGCCTAGCCGAAATTACCCGATACCCCCTTTTGGATCTGGTCAGGTTCCGCCTCAGCCCCTGAGGCACTCGTCTCCGAGTACAGTAAAGAGTACCTGACTTCTTCCCGGGGTCCGATCTGGCAGGCGGTATGGGTCATCTCTTTCTCTAACAGCGATTTCATACATTCAGAGACATTTCCTAGACCTAGGCGACTGCCC
Organism: Neoceratodus forsteri; assembly: GCA_016271365.2. NCBI lineage: Eukaryota > Metazoa > Chordata > Ceratodontiformes > Ceratodontidae > Neoceratodus > Neoceratodus forsteri. Next base: position 1,481,578,802 of record CM028129.1, read on the forward strand.
AGTGTGTTAATTCCTTTCTTTTATCAGGCTTTCTTCTCTTGAGCAGAGCCTTCAAGCAGCAGAAGCGACTCTCCACGAGTCGGAACTCAGGTTCCTACTTCCTTGCTTGCTTAACTTAACAGACGATTTCTCCTCCTTGATGGAAGGTCAAGTAGGTCTTTTTCTGAGGTAGCTTCTCAGATATTCACACCTTCGGTTCCTGCGCACTGTTCCATGCCAGTCTCTCACAAAGCTGTCCTCTTCAAGTGCGTGATGGAGTTATGATGTTAGTTTTCAGCAAACAAACTAGAATCTTTTCCTACTCCCTTCAGGAGGCCACAGTGGTAGTGCCTCACCGCATTGAGTCACTGCCTCTTTCAGTCACTTCAACAAATGGGTTAGCCCTAACTTGGTCCTGCTGTGTCCCTCCCCTCGCTCATCTGCCTCTATTTGCCTTAGAAATCCAGCCCCTGTTTTTTCTGTTGGAATGTTTTTTCCGCAGTGGACACGTCCTCCTGTACACTTTTTCCTTTCTTCCCTGAGTTCAGAGGCTGCTACTACAGTTGTACACACACAGGGCAGGATGATTACTTTGGAATATGCAGTGGGTAGGATCTGGTTCTACTAGACCACCACGAGAGGCTTCTAAGTCGTGGCTTGCCTTCCATCAGAAAGGTTCCTGTGACTAAGTGGAGACCTTTCTCCTTGATGGGCTAACCTCACGGGACCCCTTGCTCACCAAGTAAGGGGTTCAAGTGCTCCTGGACCTGTTGTTTACAGGTCAAGCCATAGTTGATAGTGGGGGTTTCTATCTGCACTTTCCGGTCTACTCTGAACCAGTAGACTTTACCTCCGACTCTTTCAGTTCCTGAGGTCCCTTTACATTACATTAGTACATGTCTTTGACATTATTCATTTTGGTCCTAGACCAAACTGTGAGGCCAGGTTCTTGCCGCTCTCCCAGAGTGGTTGCGCTTCCTGGCAGACTTTCATTTGTGTCCATTGCAGTTGTCTGCAAAGTGGTGAGTTACAACTCGAGAGCTTATCTTGCAGGCAATATGTTGTAGTTGCTTTTTACTAGACAGCTCTTTTATTAGCAGGACAGTCCTTGACTGTTCTTTCTGAGTGAACCCTATCTCCTACCACCCTACTCAGGGTTGTTGGTTTTAGCTCGGCATTCTCACTGGTGAATGAGTGATGGAGACTTAGTCCAGGAAGATATGGAAATTACGACTTACTGTAATTATTAATCTCTTGGACAGTCTCCATCACTCATTCGCAGACTCCCACCCGCCATCCCTGGGTTCACTCATTTTCTTCCTGGTCTTCATGGTCCTGTGGTTCAGACTGTGAGGACATTATTCTTTGACCTTTCTTGCAAGGCTGTCTGGGCCCTCTCAGGCCAGAAACTCAGGATGAGTTGTTGTCATTAGTTATGCTGCACCTCCTCGGTCGAAAAGGTACTGAGGCGGTTGGAGAGGTCGGCCTTGAATAGCTTACACAGGCGCAAGCTAGTCTCACGGTGCTGTCGTGTGGTCCTGTCTCAGGCGCCGACCCTTTAGAAAATTTCAGGCTCCGCTTGGTCCTAGCACCTCCGGCGCTATCCCACCAGTGTGAATGAGTGATGGAGACTGTCCAAGATCATCAATAATTACGGTAAGTATGTAATTTCCATTTCGGATGGTCAGTGTGAATCAGATCATACCATTGCTGGGAAAACATGTGGTTTTGCTCCCTGGACCTCCAGGATGCATTCTTTTACACCCCAGTCCATCCCACTACTGGTACCTCCAGTTCTGAGTGGCAGGGGTCATATACCAGTTCCAAGTCATGCCCTTTGGCCTCTCCTCAGCACCCAGGGTCTTCACTAAGTGCATAGCAGTGGTGGCAGCTTTCCTTCTGTGCCTAGGCATCAGGGTATATATCCTGCCTGGATGACTGGCTGCTGGCCAGTCTGTCCAAAGAGGCTGCAGAGAGGTCCAGAGATCTGGCTCTCCAGATCTACCGAGACTGGGGCCTGCTGGTCAAACCCGTACAAGTCCGAACTGGTACCCGCGAGGTGGTTAAATTCACTGGGGCAGAACTAAACTCCTGCAGACTAGGCACTGGATCTTACCTCCTTTACCTGATCATTTCAGCTTGGGCTCGCGCCTGCCTCGGATTCTCAAGGCTGCTGGAGTACAATGTGTCCTGCACCAGTGTGATCCATTGGGCTTGTTGGCGGATGTGTCACCTGCAGTGGGGTTGGACCATCAGTGGTTCTAGCACCTAGGCCACTTAGACCCACTGGTCACGGTGACCCCACCTATGTGAGAAGCCATTCAGTGGTGACTGATTTCCAAACCTGGAGGAAGGAATCCTGATTGTCTGCTCAGAGCGATCATCATGCTCATGACAGGCGCATCTGTGGTGAGGTGGGGAGCACACCTGAGAGACCACAAAACCCATGGGTTCTTGTCTCCTGTGAGTCCAGTCACTACATAAACCTGCATGGAAGAGGTTTTCAGTTTGGTGCCAGGCAAGGGCTTCCATCTCCTTGCCTGCCTTGTGGTGAGCATTCCAGACTACTTCTGATCCATCTCTCAGCAGGGGCTATGAGCATGACTCTTAAAGTTGCACGGCAGCCATCTCTGTTTAGCTGGCACATGCTTATAAGCCATCAGTGACCCAGGAGAAGGTGATCAGTTGCATTTTCAAGGGCCTGGACCTGTCCCCTCTTGTGCGTGAACCTCCACTACTGTGAGACTTACTGCTGGTGTTGATGTTGTCCATCTCATGTGAAATGTCACAACCGTCATGGAAGATGGCCTTCCTGGTGGCTATTACGCCAGCCAAAAGGATCTGGGAGCTTCAGGTGCTTTCGTGGAGTCTTCCTATCTGGTCTTCCACAGGGACAAAGTCACCCATTGCCCCAACCCAAAGTTCTTCCCAAGGTAGCGTTGGAGTTTCACCTTAACTGGGTGATTAACTTACTGGTATATTTTACCAACCCTTCTTCAGAGGCCGACTGCCAGCTTCACACTTTGGACCTGTGGAGGGTACTGTCTTACTGTGTAGAGTGAATGGCTGGAATTCTAGTAGAGGCTCAGCTGCTGTTCATAACTTACGCTGAAGCTGTGCCTGGCAGACTTGCAGCAACACGGACAGTTGGCAGGTGGATCCGATCCTGCATTGACCTGTACTATAGGGTGGCTGGTAGGGAGTATCTTGTAGGGCTTAGAGCTCATTCCACCAGACATACCACTGCCTCGGTGTCTGCTTCCAGGATGTCACTATCCAGGAAATCTGGGCTGCTACTTGGAAGTTGACATGCACCTTCATTCTCACTACCGCATTGGCCTTGTGTCACATCGGGATGCTGGTTTAGGGACCTCTGATCTCCAGTCTCTGTTCACCAAGTAGAGATGTGCACCTTCCCTCTCTCCACGGAGAACTGCCAGGAGTCTGCCAGTGTGTGGATAGTGAACCATATCGGCACCCCTAGAGAAATAGGTTACTCACCTGCAACTGTAGATCTTCCTGGACATAAAGTCTCCACCACTCAGTCACACTAATGGGAGTCGCTGGGCACTGGGACCCGACACCGAGATGGAGCCCGCGAGAATGGCACCACAGGCTAGGTTCACGCAGTATAGACTCTCTCTGCATGCTGACCTCCAACTGCTCCTGCAGTTCCTTTTACCTGTCGCCGAGTGCGCTTTCAGTGACATTGCTCACCTGGCTGAGTCGAGCTTCAAACTTGCAGCTTAGTTTTCAGTTTTATTATTTTGTATTTCATCATGAAAAGTACCGATTTACATTTAATAAAATTATTTTGTACAAGAAGAAGTCTTCAGCTGACCATGAGTGGGGCAGGTGACAATAGGGAGACTTTGTATGAAAGCTGTTCAGTTAGCGGGCCAGGTCTGGTCCGCCGCCCTCTCTAGAGGGGGTCTGACAATGGGCGGGTCCAGTGCTCGGTGGGGGGCAATGGGCAGTCCCCGAAAACATAAAAGAAATGGTCCCATTCACTCGCCCGTTAAGCCTCGAGTTCTTCTTGCCACGCTGTCGAAGAAGAAACGCATCTCGAGGTCGCCCTCTGGTACGCCTGACATAGACGGTCGGTTGTTGGGGTCAGGGGCCAGTCTCCACCTCTTTGAGTCTCCGGTTTCTGTCTTTGATGCAGGCTTTTAGACATCTGAGCCCTGACCGCTTATTGGAGGGGCTTCTGATGAGCAGTTTCACTATTGGGCTGCTCTTATGGAGCAGTGGGCTTGGAGGTTGTCGATTGGCTGTCTGTTTTGGATCGGCAGGTGGGGCATTAGGACTTCCTGGTCGAGCGGTGCCTTCTTCAGTGCCCTCGACTCCGGCGCTCGGTGTCTATCCCCTCACATGACTGTGGCACAGGGGTCCACACCAATGCCTTTATCTCCTACTATTTTTCATTCTTTACCTTCAAATTGCAGTTCAGACTTCTGGGTGGGTGCCACTGCTCAGTGCCGGTTTCTCCGGCACAGAGGTTTTTTTTTCGGGTGCCGCATATGGTATTGGCGCAGTTTGCAGTGCCGCATGCCCTGTCAGCACCATCGTGGTGTCTGCACCATGTGCAGTGCCAGGGTGGTTGGCACCATGGTGGTCAGCACTGTGGTCGGCACCATGAGTGGTGCCATTTTCTGTGTTGACGCCTATCTCTGTTCTCAGCGCCGCTCTTTTCAACTGCTACGGAGTGGTTGATTGCACCACATAGTTTACAGAGGTTTTCAACTCCGATTCTGTCTCCCCTTCTTCCTCCTGGTTTTCATTCCTTTCCTGTGTATACAGTCCCCTGGACTGTCAGAAGATGATATCGAGCCTGATCCTGATCTTCGGCTGGGTGGTGATGATGTTGATGCCAATTCTGCCCTGGGGCAGGGATCAGTCTTACAGCAGAGCCTGTGGTGGAAGACCTTTCCTTTAAGTCTCTGCTGAAGAACTTAAATTCTAGGGACATGGATATGTTGTTCATCCACACTCATTGGCAGTATCCTTGCCGCTTTAAATCTTGCGGAAGGTCTTCAAGCTTGCTCCTCCCACCCACCGGGTGGTATAACTCTCGCTCCGCCCCATGGCCTAGATCTTCCTTACAGCTTGGAAGCTCAGGTTCCTCCTTAACGCTTCTGCGCTTGCGACTGGTTCCTATTTCTCCGTTCATGGATTTAAAATAAAATTTTGCAAAAGACTTCAGTCTTCTATCCCTCGCGACTGCGATGGACATCGACTCCCGGTTCGGAGATGCCCATGCGGGCAGAAGATGTCTCGGACGGATCCTCACTCCGCGTGTGTATACTGCCTGGGCCTTGAAGCGCGACCCGCGGGCTTGCGACCTGTGCTCATCTTTCTCGGCCTCGTCCTCGAGAACCGTGCTGCCGATTGCAACTGGGCCGTCCCAAGAAAGCTTTCCCTCCGATGTGAAGTCCAAGAGGCCGGTTGGCGGTGTCCGCTGGCGGGTTTCAGCGGATCAGCTCGGCGGATGGTCGCCCTCGAAGAGGGGCGTGCAGGCCGTATCTTCCTGGCGCGGCATTTATCCCGCCTCTCTGGGTTCTTCCTACACAGCTTCTTTTAAGGAGCTTTGTCTGTCCCTCTCCACTAAAGGAGAAGGGCCTGCGTCTCGGGACCTTGTTCTCGGTCCAAAAGAGGGACAGGGTAGAATCCTCCGTCGGCGGCTCTTGGGGGCCGGGAAAGGTCCCTCTCCCGGGCCGTCGACCGTCGGCTTGATCGACCGCTCGGCTTCGGCCACTGGCCTCACGGTGTCCCGTCAGGTCAGTTGACCGAGACTCCCACCGATGAAGTCGAGATTTTCTCGACCCATTGACGGGCTGTCGCCTTTAGCAGCCGAGATTCCCTCTCCCGGTTCCCCGGGAGGAGTTGAGGATCCCGTGGGCTCGCCTGTGCCTCCGGTTCCGGGCCCTCGGATGGACCTTCCGAGCGAAGGGTGCGGTTCCGCCGACACCTCCCGCACCGACCCGGAAATTCCGGGACTCTCGAGTCTCGGACCTCTTCGCGGTCCAGCCGTTCCCACCGTCATAGGCGGTCTCGGTCTCGGCACGCGGTAAGCGGCGTCGCCGCTCGTCCGTCCTCCTCCTCGGATGAGGGAGGCTTGGCGTAATTCGTCCGCCGGTACGAGACCTTATGTGTAATAGCTCCTCCTGGCGGGAATAAGCCGACTCGGCGCCTTCCCGCCATTAAGTAACTGTCACCGGGCAGCCGACACAACCCCTCGACTTGTCCGAGGCCTATACCCAGGCCGTTGTTCGGCCAAAACCAGCTGCTCCACCGATTCGGTGGAACCTCCGCCTCCACAGCCACCATTGGGGCTCCGACCAAGGATTCTCGATCGGCTGAGGGTTTACCCCATCGGCTGTCAGTTACCCTCACTCCCGACCGACCTCGGCAGGTGAAGGTGGCTCAGGCCAGAGGCAGCTCTTGAGGACTCTTCCGAGTCCGAAGATGATTCCTCCTTCTTCTCAAGCGACTGGACTTGGGTCTTCAGGAGGTCAGTCAATGGACGATAGCCCGTCGTCCTTCCTAGGACTGCTTGGCTCATCTCGGAGTCTACCGGGATGGAGCTCGAACCCGTTCCAAAGCAGGCCAGGTATCCCTCACGGAGATTCTGGACGAGGGATTCCGTCGGAGGCCTTTCCGTGGCGAGGCCATAGTGGGTCCGGCACTGGAACTTTGCAGCGCCTCTGCTTCCTGCCCTGCGCCTTGGCCAGGATGGCCAGAAGTATCAGTCCCTACGGTTCCTTGTCGGTTTTGGAACACCCTCTGCTGAGGGTTGGTTACCGACAAGCGTTTTCGGTAGCGCCCGCTGGCATGAGATTTGGACAAACCTCTGACAAGGGGTCAAAAAATTGGACTATATCGGGCGAAAAGTCTCAGCTGCGTCCTCTCTTCGGCCTTCGTCAGGCCAGTTGACGCGATCCTCATGCATTTTCTCATGCCCTGTTGGGCTCCTGGATGAGTCATCCCTCATCTTCCGCCCGATCTGCAGACTACGGTTAAGCAGGTGCGGGACCAGGGCAGGAGCAGTGGCCAAACAGCAGCTCAGACTGCTTTGGATATAGGGGACTCATGTGCCAGATCGGTGGCGGCCCAGTGGCTATCGTCGGCGGGCTTGGCTGAGGATATCCACCTTTACTTCGGATACCCAGCACAAGTTGGCGGATGTTCCTTTTGGGGACTGACCTCTTGACCCTGGGGTGGAAGGTCACCTGCAGAGGATCGAGAAGTCCAATGCCACCTTGGACTCGGTCTCTTCGCTCCAGAAGGACAAGGCCGCAAACCACAGCCTAAGCCCTTTCGTCCTTCTGTGCCCCGCGCGCCTGCCCAGTAACGTCAGGGCCAGCAGGCTCGGCCTTGGCATCCCAAACCCAAGCCGCCGCTTCCTCTAACAGGAGGCAGGAGGAAAGGGCCCAGGAGGTCCCTCGGCGGTCCCTCCTCCAAGCCTGCCCAGTGAGCGGGCTGAGGGTGTCGCCCCACCCCGTCCCTTACCCTGGGTCCCCGTGAGAGGGGCAGCTCAGCCCTTCCGTTCCCCGTCCTGTTACCACGGACAGGTGGGTCTTGGAGGTGGTGGGAAGAGGCCTGCCTCTGGAATTAGAGCAGGCACCACCCTTCAGAGCCGTCGCCCCTCGGGGCTCGATCCCCAGCCTCACTGGTGGCTCGTCGAGCCGACATCGCTCTCCTCCTCCAGAAGGAGGTGGTAAGAGGTGGTGGACCCTCCTTCAGACCCAGGGTTTGTGTCCAGGTACTTCCTGGTTCGAAGCAGACGGGGGGCTGGCGCCCCATTCTCGACCTGCGACCTAAACAAGTTCCTAAGGTCTCGAACCTTCAGGATGGTCACTCTGGCTCAGATAATACCATCCTTGGAGCAGCGTGTGTTCTGCTCTCTGGACTTGCAGGGCGCGTTTTTCACGTCCTATCCGTCCGTCTCACGGAGATTCCTTCGCTTCGAGCGGAGGGATCCCTCTTCGATTCAAGCCATGCCCTTGGCTTGTCTCCAGCTCCCAGGGTCTTCACCAAATGCATGGCAGTTTGACAGCATTCTCTGCGCCGAGGTCGGGTGTACCCTTACCTGGACGACTGGCTGATAGCAGCTCCCTCCAGGAGGAGGCGGAGGGTCAGAGATCTGGCCTCCAGGTCTGCTCTCAACTGGGCCTCCTTATCAACGAGGCCAAGTCGGAACTCGAGCCGAAGCAGGTGATTCTATTCATCGGGCGCGCTCGACTCTCTTGAGCCAAGGCGCGGCTCGGCGGACAGGGCGAGTTCTTTCCTCCTTTGCCCGATCATTTCTGGTTGGGCATTGCGCCCTGCCGGGACTTCCTGCGCCTCCTGGGTCTCATGGCGACCTGCACCAGCGTGGTCCGTTGGGCCGCTGGAACATCGTCCCCTTCAGTGGGGACTGGCCAGCCAGTGGTCCTGGCGCTGCGATCCCTTGGACCAGCTTGTGTCGGTGACACAGGGATGTGGCGCTCTCCAGTGGTGGACCATTCCAGTTCATTTGCAGGAGGGCATCCGTTCGTCCGCCCGAGCCGCGTCTCTCTATCGACCGATGCCTCTCTGATGGGTTGGGGTGCCCATCTGGGGAACACCGGGCTCATGGCCTCTGGTCCCAGCGGGAGTCCGATGCCACATCAACCTGCTGGAGCTCGGCGGTCCGCCTAGCTCTCACCGCCTTTGCTCCGTTCCTCGGGGTCAGTGGTCCGAGTCAGGCGGACAATACCACGACCATGTACTATCTGAACCGCCGGGGCGGGGCCGCTCCGTATGCTTCTATGCAAGGAAGCTCTCCGCATTTGGTCACTGTCGCAGCCTGGGCGGATCTCCTAGCCATTCACGTGGCAGGGCCTCCAACACCCTGGCCATGCCTGAGCCGGATGGGGCTGCATCCCAGTGGTCTCTCCTGCGGAGGTAGTACAGTATCTGTTCTCCCTTTGGGCACACCTCAGGTGGACCTGTTTGCCTCCATGGAAGCGAGCTGAGTCTGTTCCATGCCGCCCCCTCAGCAGGGCTCGCTGCAGGGGATGCCTTCTCGAGGCAATGGACCCCGGCCTCTTTACGCCTTTCCCCATTTCCCTTGATCCACAAGGTGCTTCTCAAGGCGAGGAGGGACAAGGCGCAGGTGATTCTGATAGCCCCAGACTGGCCTCGCCAGTTCTGGTACCCAGATCTCCTCAGTCTCAGCTCCAGGACTCCTTGCAGCTTCCAGCTCGCCGGACCTGCTCTCAGTCAATCAGGGAAGGTGTTCCATCCGGACCTTCAATCCCTGCATCTGACGGCCTGGTTCCTAAGGCTAGAGTTCCAGGCCTTGGGTCTTTCCGTCGAGGTCCTCAATGTAGTTGAGGCGTCCCGTGGAGTCGACCAGAAAATGCTATGCCTTCAAATGGAAAAGGTTTTCATTTGGTGTCAGGAACAAGGGCTTGGACCCTTCCTCCTGTTCCTTGGCAAGCATCTTGGACTATTTATGGTCCCTTTCTAGTCAAGGGCTTGGGTCGGCGACCTAAGGGTGCACCTGGCAGCCATCTCTGCTTACAGGCGGGCGAGGAAGCAGTCGATGCTGGAGAAGGTGGTCTGGCGCTTTTCAAAGGCCTTGATCACATTTCCTCAGTCGGGAACCCCACCTCCGTGGGATCTACTGCTGGTACTGGCAAAGCTCATGGGCAAGCCATTGAACCTATGCACAGGTGTGCTCTCTCACCTGTCGTGGAAGACTGCCTTCTTGGTGGCTATCCGTCAGCCAGAAGGATGGGAGAGCTCCAGGCGCTTCCATCAGTCTCCTTACCTGGTCTTCCACAGGGACAAGGTTGTCCTCCTCCACCGAAATTCCTTCCGAAGGTGGTGTGGAGTTTCACCTTAACCAGGTGTTGACTCTGCGGTGTTCTACCCCAATCACACCTCGGAGGCGAATATAGGCTCCATACTCTGGACCTAGAAGGCGCTCGCTTATTATAAGGAGCGTACGGCTGAAATTCGGGAGAGGTTCGCCAGCTGTTTGTCACCTACGCTGAAGCCAGATCTGGCAGACCTGCAGCCAGCGGACGATAAGCAGGTGGGTAACCTCCTGCATAGATCTCTGCTACAAGTTAGGCGGGCATGGAGCTCCCAGAGGATAAGAGCTCATTCTACCCGCATACTGCTGCAGCAGTGGCTGCTTCCAGGGGCGTCCTATCCAGGAAATCTGCAGGGCTGCTACCTGGAAGTCAGCAACACCTTCATTACCCACTACCACATCGACCTTGAGTCACGCCGGGATGCTGGTTTTGGGGCCTCGGTTCTCAGTCTCTCTTTCCAAGTAAGTATATAGGGGTGTCGTCTTGCCTCCTCCTCCCGGAGAACTGCTAGAGTCTGCCAATGAGTGTGGATGAACAACATATCCATGTCCCTAAGCATGGGTTACTCACCTGTAACGGGAGTTCTAGGAATGGTATGTATTGTTCATCCTGACTCTCATTTCTCAACCCGTACGCACAACCTGAGCTTCAGCGGGCCAGATCTGGCGTCATGGGGCGGGCGAGGTTATACCACCCGGGTGGGTGGGAGGAGCAAGTTGAAGACCTTCCGGCAAGATTTAAAGCGGCAAGGATACTGCCAATGAGTGTGGATGAACAACATATACCATTCCTAGAACTCCTGTTACAGGTGAGTAACCTGTATTTCTACTCCTTCTCTCAGACCAGTGAATTAGATCCTGGGAAGCTTCTGCGCTCCAGTATCTGCATGTTCCAGAAATCCCTATGGTTTAACCTTCCAGTACAGCCCTCTTTTGAGACTCTTTTCCAGATGGTGTGGAAGAATCAGGCTTTTATTTCCTCTGTGGCCAAGTCCATAGATAGGAAATATGCCCCTCCCAAAGATCGCCCCATTTTGGCCTCACAGGCCTTTGCTGATGCCTTAGTGGTCCTGGCAGAGAATAAGACTGTCCTTCCTCTGGAATCCACAGCCATCCTATAAACAATCTCGTAAGATCAACACCTTGGGCGGCGGGTCTTTGCTGCTTCAACTCTGGACATGCATATTGCTAGTTACCAGGGTTATTTTTCTCAATACGAGTATGTTCTTTGGCATTCGCTCAAAGCAACGGTAGAAGCTCTGTCTGAGTCAGAGGTTTCCTCAGAGCTACTACAGACCATAACTCCTCAGCCGCTAAAGAAAATGCAGCAGAAGCACAGGGCCCAAAAACACTTGAGTGCCACCCTCTGAGTTTCTGGCCCAGGTCCCACCTCAGCTGTCCGAGGGGACTCCCTTCCTTGGCAGTGGGAGGTCGTCTGACTCAGTTCTACGACCAGTGGAAGTCTATAACATCAGACAAATGGAATTCCAACCCTCCCCGGTCATCCTCCCAGCGACAGCCCAGGCTGTCTGCTGTGCAATCATACCTTCTTGCTTCCGAGTGCAAGGCCTTCTGAACAACAGGGCAGTAGAAGTAGTTCTGCTGGATCAACAAAGCGTGGTTTATACTCCCATTAATTTCTAGTTCCAAAGAAAACTGGCAGCATGCACCCTATTCTCGATCTCAGAAAGTTAAACAAATTCCTCTACAAGGAAAAGTTCAAGATGATATTACTCGGTACCCTGCTACCTTTGATTCATCAACACAATTGGCTAGCCTCCCTGGATATGCAGGACCTACAACACTTTCTCTTACAACCAAAACACCACAAATACTTAAGGTTAAGTGGCGTTAGGTCAACACTATCAATTCAGAGTCCTGCCCTTTGGGCTATCCTCGGCGCCTCAGGTTTTTACAAAGTGCTGTGCAGTTCTCGTGGCGCCTTTAAGAAAAATTGGAATTCAGGTATTCCCATATATGGATGACTAGCTTCTTGCAAGTCCTCCAGACAAGAGACTCTGGAGGCCGTGGCCTCAAATTTCCTCACGTCCATGGGAGTCCTTAAACCTGAAAAGTTGCAGTTGCAGCCCTCCCAGAAGCTTCTATTCATAGGAGTCCTTCTTGGCACTTCCTGCGTGAAAGCCTTCCTTCCGGAGGACAGACGGAGTGATATTCTTCAGATGGCCTGCTTCATCAAGAGAACAGCTCAGTTTGAGCTCTCTTGATGCAGTGGATGCTGGGTCTCACGCGCCCTTGGTTCATCTCCAATGAGAACCACCCAGTGGATGCTCAGTACTCAGTGGTCGCCAACCACTCATCCTCAGTCCTTTCACATGAAGGCAACAGAACCTCAGAAATGGTCCCTCACCTGGTGGTCTCAGGAGGACAACCTTCTGGAAGGATATCTCTTTGCTCCTCTAGATCCTGAGATCTCCATTACCACGGACGTGACCCTGATGGGCTGGGAGCTCACTGCCAGGATCTCCACACCCAGGACACGTGGTCCCAGGATGAGTCTCAACTCCACATAAACATTCTGGAAATGAGAGCTATCCTCTATGCAGTCTGAGCTTTGAAGCACATACTCTGTTACAAGAACATTCTCCTTCAAACTGACCAGACAGTGATGCGCTCTACCCAATATGCAGGAAGTAATGAGAGTGTGGGAATGGCATCTAGAGCACAAAGCTCTGATTCAGGCGTTTCACTTGCCAGAAGTACAAAACGAGCTGGCAGATCGTCCTCAGCAGAATGGGACAGATCCTCACAAGTGGTCTTCGACTTAACTGTTGTTCAGTCCTCTTCGAGGAGTGGGGAACTCTGGAAATGGACCTTTTTGCTCCCACTAAATGCAAAACTAGCTCTTCTGCTCCAGAATTCCAGGACCTGGCATTTCTTGTCAGGATGCATTCAGGCTGTGGTGAGAAAAACGCTGTTTCACGATCTCCCCCACCCCCTGCTCAGCGTGTACTGCTCAAATTGGAGGCACTGGAGCAGAATGATTCTCATTGCCCCATTTCGATTTCATCATATCTGGTTTCCTCTGATCAACAGACTGTCGGAAACCCTCGAAACTGCTTCCTCTTCAGGTGAACTTTCTGACCCAGAGCTTTTCTCTTCATCTCCACACCTGGCTCATGAGGAGACAGAGGTGAACAGGGTTAATGTTTCTTGTAGAGTTTCAAATATTCTTTTAGCTGCACGCAAGCCAGCTACCAGGAAAACCTACACAGCTAAGTGGAAATGTTTCTCTGTCTGGTGCACAAATCCTCTTGGAATCCTTTTCCTGAATCCTGGAGTATCTCTAGGCCTCTCAAACACAGGTCTGCAATACTCTGCAGTCAGGATTCTTCTTTGCACAATTTCTGCATATCATGAGCCAGTACATTCCATGCCTTGGCTCAGTTACCTGTAGTTAAGAGGTTTCTTAAGGTATTCTGCATATCAGACCACCTGTTAGATGTCTGGTGCAGCCTGGTACATTAACCTTGTGCTAGATATATACACTAAATATAAACCTTCGAGCCTCTAGCCACATGCAAGTTGAAATTCCTTACTTGGAATACGGCCTTCCTGGTGGCCATTACTTCAGCTTGAAGAGTATCAGAAATACATGCTTTGGTCACTGACCCGTGTATACTGTAGTTCACAAAGACAAAGTAGTTCTTAGTTCCTCCCTAAGGTCATCTCAGAATTACTTCTAAATCAACCTTTAGTCCTTCCTACCTACTTTGCCAACTTCCAGAATGAGGGAGAGCGTACCTTTCATTCCTGGATGTAAAAGAGCTTTGTGATTCTATCTGGACAGAACAAAAGAAATTTGCAAGGCTCAACAACTGTTTGTCTCCTTCAGCAAGTCCCGGCTGGGTCAGCCTGTTGCTATCAGGTGCATTTCAGCATGGCTGGTGGCATGCCTTCGCCACTGCTACTCCATGACACAGGTCAAGTTGGAGTGCAAAGTGTATGCTCACTCTACTAGAGCAGTCACGACACCTCTGGCAGAAATTGTAATTTCCCATTGCAGACATTTGCAGTCGGCTACCTGGAGCTCGTGTATACTTTTGTTGGGCGCTATGCCTTGGATGTACATGCCAGACAACATCTGCCATTGGCAGGACAATTTTATTGGACTTCTGTCCTAAAAGTGAGCTGCTGTCTCTCCTGCCACTCGCCTCAGGGGATTATTTAGCTTGGTACTCTCCATTAGTGTGAATGAGTGGTGAAGACTTTATGTCAGGAAGATATGGAAGTGCGTACCTACCGTAATCCTTGATCTTCTTGGATGAAGTCTGCACCACTCATTCACACACCCACCCACCATCCCCAAGCTCACTTCTGTTTCTGGTCTTCACCTCCAATTTGGGCTGTGAAGACTTTTGTGTTTTGACCCTTCTTACACGGGTCATTCGGACTATCTTAAGTCCAATAGTTAGGCTAGTCCTTCTCTAGGTTAGTTACGCTGCACCTCCTTGGAAAAAAGGTACTGAGGCGGTTGGAGGGTCGACGCCGAGATAGTCTATACGTATGGAGCCTAGCTTCACGGTGCAGCTTCCTCATGGCTTCATCTCGTGCCGGCCCTTCTGAAAATGTTTGGCTCTCTCTGGGTCCTAGCACCTCTGGCATACTCCCATTAGTGTGAATGAGTGGTGGAGACTTCGTTCGAAAAGATCAAGAATTACAGTAGGTACATAATTTCCATTTCTAGGAGTGATATATAGTTCAGATCCACACAATACATCCAGCCTCCCTGACAAGTGGCGCATGGATTCCTGCTTCCACTGTGCAAGATCTGATGTCGCAGGATAGATTTGGGGATAAACCACCCAGGTGGGAGCAGCTTACCTTGGGAGCAGCTTACCTTAAGGATGTCAGACTAATCAACAATTACAGTGGAACTGCCAGAGTGTGGATGTGAACTATATACACCACTACGAGAACTACGGTTACAGGTAACTAACCTATTTTTATCCCCCACCTTGAGAATGTTACCATGAACTTGGACTTATACTTGTAAACAGTAATGAATTTCAGAATCAATTTGTTTCTTAAAACCAAACCAAACTATGACTGACTGGCCCAATTCTGTGAGTTTGTTGAACCAAACAAAACTGGATCCTTGACTGGTGGAGAAAGGCTATGCATTCCCAAGTGCATTGCCAAGCCTATATCCAGTTGGGAAAGGAAGCATATATTCAGCTGAGAAAGGGTTATGTGTAAATGGCAGTGCCCCACCCCAAACACCATCTGTATTCCGTGACTACAGCAAGTTTTGATAGGTAAGAGTTCTGTATTGCATACGATGCGAAAGTTTTTTAACTTAGAGGCTCTGAAAAGATATCTTCAGTGCAGTGCAAAACTCTGGGTGCTTATTTTTCAGTTTTCTGAATAAATGATGCCATTGTTAACCTGGATGCGGAACAAAATAACTCATCTGCCATTGTTAAAGGAAAACTGTGGTTTGCAGGGCTCCGCCTCTGCAAACCTTACCCTCAGTTTGGGTTTAGTAGAAAAGCATTTTTTTCTTCTGCTTACAGCAAAGTGGTTTGATTTACTTTTTAAGTCCGCTACCTGGAAGTATGGCGGACTTGAAGCTCCATTTACTGTAAAGGTGTGGCGCTGCACTATGCGCCTAATGCAAGCGCACGGTGTGGCACTCACACCTTTACAGTAAATGGAGCCGCTTAAGCGCCCACCGTATTTTGGTAGCGGACTTTACAAACTAAATTAAACCACTTTGCCGCAGTCAAAACTCACTTTTTCTACTAAACCTAAACTGGAGAGTAAGGAGTTTCCTTTTAGGGAAGACCGCCACTGCACACTTGAAACAACTTGTGCTGTTGGCTCTAGTGTATCGATTCTGCCTCTTGCAGTAAGTCAATGCAGTATAGCAAGCATGTTTCTGAAGTTCAATGTTACTTTATTTTTATTTTTTTTAAAGAGCAGGTTTCAAGTCAAAATATTTCTCCCCCAAAAACATACAGTATAACTCACCCTCCGGTTTAGAATTCCACCAAAATGCTTAATTTGTTGCACACTATATTTTAAATAAAATCACTCATCACTCATGGAGCTGGTATCTAAAATGAAAACATTCCTCTAACCTGGAGCCACACCCCACGCTTTCACATTTTGTGAAGTTAGTACTAGAACAGAACGGGGTGCACTCCATAAACTACAATGGGGCGATTTTTATGACTTGTTTTTATACTTTTACGTGTCAAATTTGAGAAAGAAAGGTCACCACTCAACTAACAGTGTTGTAGTGAGTGGGAGGACACTATTAGGTGCTGGCTGTGGTGTGCTTTAGCACACCTGTCACCTGGACAAATGTCCTTGTGCCGTGTCCTCAAGGGGAGGAGGTGTGGGAAAACTAGAGGAGTAAATCCTCCTTTCCTGAGCAGTGCCATGGCTGCCAAGTATGGCTTGAGGATAGTATATCAGTCAAAAGCAGGTGCCAGAGAGCAAAAATATGTTTATAAAAAGAGATGGATGAATGAATGCATAAGATTCCAAGCAATCCACTCAGTGAGTCGCACAAAAAGTATTTAGATATTCTGTCTGGTGCATCAGTTGTTGTGCTGTACAGTGTAAGTAGCATGTAGAGATATACAAATCAGTTGCCTCTCCTTGCTCTTATATGTTGGCTTGTACTGAAGACAGCTACATTGTTTCAAACAAAGGAGACCGGCTTTGATCATCCGCATCAAGCTTCAAAAAGTGCCTTGAATGACTAACTGGCGTCAGCTTGCTTGCCTTTAACTCTCGTGTTTTTCTTTCTCTCTGTCTCTGATTTTACTTTTCTTACAGAGATTTATTGAGGACCCGATGAATAGGATCCAGAAGTTTACATAGGAACAGGGATGCATTAAATCAATTTTCAGTTTCTCAGTCACTGAAGAGCTGCGTTCATTTAGGGAAGTGTTGCTTAGGCTTCACAGGAAAGTGTTTTATGACTGGCCCTGTGGCAGTAGCACATTATTTATCTGTTTAGAATATTGCCCAGGATAGACTCATTGGGGATCAGTCAGCATTGAGAGAGACACACCGATGTGTGCAGCTGGTCCCAATTTGCACTTGGTGTGCAGAAATTTTTTAACTTACTGTTTAGCTCCTGCAGCAGAGCACATAACCCCCAATGCGCAATCCTCCTTTCTCAGGCCGATCTTTAACCTCTGCTGACTCAAGCTCATTCTTGAACTGAGGTCACAATCTAAGCAAAGGAAGTGCTACTGGGGCAGTAGCTACGCTGCAGCAGAAATCTGTGCTGTTTAAAATAAATAAATAAATCAGATTGGAGGAAAAATGACCAGAACAGCCTTACCCAGTTTAGGAGTGACTTTGGTCACTTTGTAAGTACTGTGTTAGGAAAAGCTGCCAAGCAGCCTGTGGCCCTGTGTGTGCCCTCTCCACAGTCCTGGGGCCTCTCACAATCATAAGTGGCACAGGGGAACATATCTGGGAAAGTTGTCTCTTGCCTGGCACAAAGCTGTGCTGGACTGTAGATCACGAGGAAGGTGCAGGGGCTCCAGAAGGGCCAAGGAGATGCTCTGAGATCTGGCAGTTAGATTTAATGCCAAGAAGCAAGTAATGTACTTAGGAAGACTAAATCCATGCACACAATACTGGATGGGAGGAGTTAGACTGGCCACTTCCAACAGAGGATAGGGATCTGGGGGCCATGATCAATAAATCCATCAAGTAAACAAGTCAGTGCAACAAAGCATGCAGCAATGCATTGAGGATGCTGGGGTTATATAAGAGGTTGGTTTTGGCAGTAGGAGAAGAGGCGTGATTCTGCCACTGTACAGATCCCTGGTGAGGTCTCACCTTTGAGTACTGGGCCCAGTTCTGGAGTCCTCACCTTAGAAAAGACATTGACCGACTAGAGTCGGTACAGCGAAGGGACGCAGATGAGTTGTTGCCAGCAGGGCAGATCCCATGAGGATCAGCTGGAGGCCTAAATATGTACTAGCTGGAGGCTAGGCAGGAGTGGGCGAATGATTGAAGCGTCTACGTTTCTCAGGGTGAACAGGGCCCTGGTGTTTCTGATTTCTGACAGGGCTCCTTGACTTCTGAGGCATTTCTGATTTCTTGGGTGATTTATTCATTTCTCTGGCAGAATGCAGTCCTGTCATTGGCTAAATATGATGTGATGTCATCGATGACATCATATGCTGAGCATAGAGGAGGGCTTCAGGATAAGCGAGGTGGGAAAGAAAGCCTGACATTATGGAAAAACAGTATATTTATATGAAAATTCACCAAAAACAATGAATTCTGTGGCCTGTATATATTCTGCGGCATGATGCAAATTCTGCCGCAAATTCCATAACCCATAGAATTGCAGAATTCAGGGGTATGCAGGTATAAACAAAAGGTGAATTAGCAAGGACCTATTTGTAAGAAATAGGGATGCAGTCACTCAGGGGCATGACTGGAACTTAATGGGCTGGCAGTACAGCCTAGAGGTTGGAGGAACAAGGTGTGAACAAGCTTAATACATCCAGCAGACCAGACCTGAGTTTGATTCTCACAAGCTCCACTTGCATACTGTGCGACTCTAAGCAAGTCACTTAACCGTCAGTGCTCCCAGGTCGCCTCTGAAAACAGGCACTTGTGCCTAGTGGCCTACCCAGTTACCAAAGACTAAAATAAAAATAAAGTTCAAGAGAAACATAAGGAAGTTCTACTTCACTGAGAGGGTTCTGGAATTATGGAACAAACCACTAGTGGAAGTGGTGGGGCAGCTACCTTAATGGGTTTAAACACAGTTTAGACAGGGCAGGGGGCTTTTGGGTGGTGGGTGCAAGGAAACCCAGGTTTCAAGAGGGGGATGGTAACAGACAGCCAGTACAGTAGGTCATTGAAGTAAGGTAATATAGTAAGGGCAGACTCGATGGACCTTTGGTCTCCTTCTGCCATCTAATTCTATGTTTTTATGTGCAGGTGCTGAACTGAAAGAGAAACAATTACATGTTCAAACAGCTGATTTTAAAGTTATAACTTGTAAACTGATGTTCTGTAATTCAAATATTTATTTGTTTTTGGTTTCTGTTGACCGAGAAAGAAGGGCTAGATAATACTGCTTATTTTAACCCCATGAATCACTCATGATTAAACTGATGCAGTCAGCCTCCTGTGTTGGACTGCCCAGAGAGATGGAATTATATGCAAATGACAGAACTCTCAGTTGGCTCATGCCAATTTCAAACTGCTGCCCTTGCAACTGCTGCACTCTGAGTGCTTCAGATTTTTACTGTGCCTGCCTAGTGAAGACGCCCTGAGAGCTCTTCTTCAACCTCTTCAAAATCCATTTATCTGGTCGATAAGTAGTGTTTTAGTTTATATTTCAAATTGAAGCCTTAGTTTTAGCTTATTTTATAAATTGTGTGAATATACGGGGTAATTAGCGGTTCCTTCACGGTTCCTTGGAACCGAGGTTCTTATTTCTAGTGAGTTTACCTCACTTTAGTGATATTTGTTATTTTTGCAGCCGTTCCTTGACCATTTTATCTGTTTATTTTATCTAAAATTATAAATTTCTGGATTCCTTTTTCTGTCAGGGACCAAGCACCCGTTCAGTTCCCGGAACCGTTAGCTGTTGTTTATATTTAAAATATTCGGTTCCAAGGAACCAATAATTTTTTATAGTTTACTTTAGCGATTCCTACTCAATGTCAAAGGTCCCTGTTGTCAAACCTAAAAATGCACAGGACCCACTGGTTTTAAATTTTGTGAGTTTTGTGGTCAGATTATAGCAAAAGCAGACAGACATTCCCATTGTGTTTTTTTGTCTGGGTACAAGCCATATTTTTGCAAACTGTGATATTTGTAAAACATTTTGCCTAACACTCTTGGGAGAAGGTCCAAAATATTGGAAGAAATGGCCTCTGCTTCTGCTACTACTGGGAAAGTGGTTCCTCCACCTATGGCACAAAAAGGATGGAGGTAAAGCTAAGGATCCTGACAAAGGATCAGATAAGGTTGAGCAGGGTAAGTCAAAAGGTCAGTGGATTCAGGGACTGAGCCTGTTCCACTTAAGAAAAATGCAAGGAAAAGCATGTTGTACGCCCTGGCCAAGAAGGCTGAGGAGCTCCCAGCAGACAAACCTGGTATGCCCTCAGCTGAGGACATTGCCAAGGCCTTACAGATCTTGCAGGACTGCAGGCTGCAGTCCTGGTTACCACACCGACTGCTCCAGTTCCTGTGCCTGTTCCAGCTCCACAGGAACTGCAAGCCACCTTTGGTTAGGATGATGATGATGATTTTGATGAGGAACCGATAGATCCAGAGGTTTCTCCAGAACAAAGTTTGCCCCTCCCCCAGGGTCCGAGATTATACTCACATTAGGCTTTGTGAAAAGCATGGTGGAATACTCATCCTCCTCTGCAGGAGACAGAGGAGGATGTGGAGGAGGCAGATTGTTTTAGACATGATGGGGCTAGCCCCACAAAGCGCTTATTACTGCCTATGCATAAGTCCTTGAAAAGGCAGCATTACAGATATTTCAAACTCCACTTCCATTCCAGGAGTGGACAAAAAGTTAAGAAATATCAGCTTGATAGGACCACAGCGATTTTCTTTTCAGCCACCCTGATCCTGAGGGTGGTGCAGGCTACTGCCTGCGACAAAGCCAGATTCTCTGGCTACCCATCCTCCTGACAAGGATTCTCGGAAGATGGATGCAATGGGTAAAGGGTACATGGCTGCCTCCTGATAGTTAGACAGGCCAACTACATGGCTTATGCAGTGCAATACCAGAAGGCACTCTGGAATACAGTTTTAGCCCTGGCTGACAAGGTTGCAGGTGAGGTGGCTGTTGACCTACAAGATACCACAAGAGCTGCACTAGATGCCACAAAATACCAGTTCCACATGGCTGTGCACACTAAGGATTCTGCAGCCAGATTAATGACACTATCTGTCTCCCTTAGGAGATTTGCATGGCTCAGGGCCACATGCCTGACCTTGGACACCCAGGCCAAGGTGAGGATTTCCATTCAAGAAAACTCAGATTTGGTGACAAAACAGAGGCCTGTATGAAAAGGTGAAAGAATACAAGGCTACCTATAGAAGTAATACTAAGGATAGGCCTTCCACATCCTGTAGGGCCCAAATTAGGGGAGGCAGGGGTTAGGGATCCTATCCCAGACCATTTTTAGGCTCAGGCCTCTCAGCTGCAACAGTCAGCAGCCTGGAGTATATTTTTAGGAAGGGCAGGAGAGCCCTGAGAAGAGCTTCTCCCTCCCTCTGATTCAGGCACAGCCCACACAGAACCCCTGACTGGCTGGTACAGGTCGCATCCCTGTCATAGATCCACCAGTGGGTGGCAGGTTGGCTCACTACCTCCAGGACTGGCATACTATTACCACAGACAAGTGGGTCCTGGAGGTAGTGAGCCAGGGTCTGGCACTCAGCTTCAAATCTCTTCCCAAGCTGAGAGCAGAACATTTGCACCAGTTACATCTGCTGCAGGATTTTGGTGGAAGCAGAGGTAAAACATCTGCTGGCAATCAAGCAGTGGAGCCAGTGCCCCTAAACCAGAGGGCAAAGGCTTCACTCCAGATCTTCCTCACAAGAAAGAAATATGAGGATTGGCGACTATCCTGGATCTAAGACTTCTAAACAGACAGATTCAGAATCCAAAATTCAAAATGGTCACTCTTGCAGTAATCATTCTCACTTTACAAAAGAGAAACTGGGTAGCCTCCCTAGATCTAAGGGATGCTTATTTTCACATCCACATCAGACCTTCTCACAGACAGTACTTGAGATTCAGACTAGCCTCAGGCCATTATCAGTTTTCAGCACTTCCTTTTGGCCTAGCTTCTGCCCCAAGGGCAAAAGAAATACAGGTGAGGGATACAGGCAAAGTGGGCAAGCATTAAAGATGCAATACTTGAAGCAACATCCCATTGTGTTAGTAAGAAAAGAAAGGGCAAAAGAAGAAAGGAAACTACTTTGGTTCTCAAGCACAGTAGCAGAAAGGGTCAGAGTCAAATGGCTGGCCTTCAGGAAATATAAGGGAACTCAGCAGGATGAAGATAGGAGGCATACCAAACTTCCCTAAGGGAAGCAGGGAAGGCAGTAAGTTAGGCAACGGCCCAAACTGAGGAAACACTAGTACGAACAGTAAAGAAGGTGACAGGACTTTCTATAGATACATTAGTGAAAGGAGAAAGTCCAGAGAGGGTATTGCTAAGATCAAAGGGGATAAGGGGCGTGGAGGAAGAGGACCATGTAAAGCATCTATCCTAAATAGATACTTCTGCTCAATATTTACTGAAGAGAAGATAGGTCAGGCCCACAGCTCTGCACCATGGACACAGGGGAGAGAGGTGCACTAGTCCCTTCACAAAGAAAGGGTCCAACAAGAGCCTCGATAAGCTCAGGGTGGACAAGGCAATGGGACCTGATGGCATACATCTCAGGGTACTAAAGGAGCTAAGGGTGGAACTAGCAGAGCCATTATCAGAACTGTTTAGTGAGTCTCTGAGCACAGGAGAGGTCCCAGAAGACTGGAGAAGGGCTCATGTGATCCTGCTTCACAAGAGTGGTAGCAGGGAGGAGGCAGGGAACTACGGACCAGTCAGTCTTACCTCAGTAGTGGGCAAGATTATGGAGACACTCCTTAAGGAAAGGATAGTGCAACACCTGGAATCCATGGGAGCACAGGATCCAAGACAGCATGGGTTTACAAAGGAAGGTCCTGTCAAACTAATCTCATAGATTTCTTTGACTGGGTAACCAGAGTGGTGGACCAAGGGGAGCAGTTGATGTTGCCTACCTTGACTTCAGCAAAGCTTTCGATACTGTTCCACATAGAAGATTGATTAATAAGCTGGGTAGGCTCGGAGTGGGTCAGACGTTGGTCAACTGTGTGGCAAACTGGTTGACGGGCAGAAAACAGAGAGTGGTGGTAAACGGTATATAGTCAAAAGAGATGCAAGTCACAAGTGGGATACCTCAGGATCAGTCCTCTTCAATATCTTCATCAGTGACATTGCAGATGGACTGGAGGGTAAGGTTCGTCTGTTTACAGATGACACCAAGATCTGCAACAGAGTAGATGTTCCAGATGAGGTGGGCAGAATGAGAAGAGATCTGGATAAACTAGCAAAATGGTCGGAAGAGTGGCAACTGGGGTTTAGCAAAGAAGTGCAAGATCATGCACATAGGAAGAGAAACCGTGAAGCCACCTATAGGCTGGGAGGAGATGCTGGCAGTCATAAGGGAAAGAAAGAGACTTGGGTGTCATCATCACTGATGACCTGAAATCATCAAAGCAGACCTCTAAAGCAGTAGGTAAAGCTAGAGGATGTTGGGGTGTATTAGTAGGGATATCACAAGTCGGAAGAGGAGGTAATAATCCTCTTCACAAGACACTGGTTAGGCCCCATCTGGAGTACTGTGTGCAGTACTGGAGGCCAAACTTCACAAGGACATTAACCAAATTGAGGCAGTCCAGAGAGGGCAACCAAAATGGTGCAGGAACTGCATCAGAAAACATATGAGGACAGATTAACTGAACTCAGTATGTATACCCTAGAGCAAAGGCGGAGAGAGGTGATATGATTGAAACATTCAAACACCTTAAGGCCATTAACAAGGTGAAAGAAGAGCCTAACATGTTTCAATATAAGAAAAATAGCAGGACAAGAGGACACAGCATGAGATTAGAGGGAGGCCGATTATGGGGTAATGTGATGAAGTTCTTTTTCACAGAAAGGGTGGTGGATGCATGGAATGGCTTACCTCAGGAAGTAGTGGATATGAATACAGTGCAGGGCTTCAAACAGGCATGGGATAGGCATAAGGGAGCAATACAAATGAGTATGAATAGATAGGCCATTGACAGAGCAAAGGCCTATGGCACATTCATAAGGTAGAAAAGAAATTGGCATACTGGATGGGCCTTGCGGTCCTTATCTGCCATCAACTTCTATGTTTGGCTGTGGTAGTGGAGTTTCTGAGAAAACAAAGGGTGTCAGTCTTTTCCTACCTGGATGCCTGGCTAGTAGTGGGCCCATCTCTGCAGCTTACAGAGCAGGCCTTAGCACTAACAAAATCTACTCTGGGTCCTGGGTTTTCTCATAAATGAGCAGAAGTCTCCGAAACACCAGTTCAGGTACTAGAATTTATTGGTGCAAAACTAAACACCAGTCTGGGCAGAGCTTTTCTGCCACAAGACAGGGTAAACAGCATTCTACAGATTACAAACTCATTTGTGCCAAGAAAACCCAAACCAGCCAGAGAACTCCTCAGGCTTCTGGGTCACATGGCAGCTGCCACCACAGTGGTACTGGGTTCCAGTTTTCAAAAATAGAAACATCCAGTTTCACCTGAGACAATATTGGTGCGAGAGGACCGACCTTTGTCCAACTGGTTCTAATCACCCACAGCCTGCTACAGGCACTGCAGTGGTGGCTAGACGAAAGCTAACCTCTGGAAGGTGTGCCTTCGAAAGGAACAACCTTCCTTAATTGTTACAACAGATGCATCCTTTCTGGGTTGGGGAGCACACATGTTGGATTACACAGCAAGTTACACATGGTCTCCTCAAGAATCCCTGTTACATTTAAATCTGCTGGAGCTCAGGACGGTGTACCTAGCCCTGCAGGCATTTACTCCACATCTCCAAAACAAAGTGGTGCAGGTCAGAACAGACAACACCACTACTATGTACTACAGCAACAAACAGGAGGAACCAGGTCAGTCCCACTGTGCACAGAAGCAATGAGGCTGTGGTCCTGGTGTACTCCATGAAGGTATCCCTATCAGCCATACACCTTCCAGGAAAGGACAATGTGCTGGCAGACTCCCTCAGCAGGATAAGTCAGGACCACTCCAGTGGTGTCTGAATCCCCAAATACTCAGTTCGATTTTCAGGAGATGGGGCACTCCAGAGAGATCTCTTACGCCTCTGTAGAAAATTACCTGTTACCAGTGTACTGTTGTAGGCCTCCTCTCAGGGGCACACTACCCCTGGATGTGTTGGCGCTGGACTGGATGGGGAAGTTCCTGTATGCCTTCCCTCCTTTTCCACTGATATTCAGGACCCTACTAAAATTGAGGTGCTGACCAAGTGATACTGGTGGCACCAGATTGGGTGAGGCAACACTGGTATTCACATCTGTTGACTCTATCAGTAATTTCTCCAATTCATCTGCCCAGGAGGCACAACCTGCTGACCTCCTCTCGGGGCAGGATACTGTACCCAACCTCAAATCACTGAGGCTCAAGGCCTGGCTCTTGAGGATTTAGAATATGCTAATCTTAAACTGTCAGAACAGGTGCTGACAGTACTTAGGGTTCCAGAAAACCTTCCGCTAAGAAGACATATTCTGCTAAGTGGAAGAGGTTTTACATATGGTGTACAGGTAAGGCGTTGACCCATCCAGAGCTGATTTAGCCATTCTCCTGGATTACCTAACACACTTGCATTCTCTAGGCCTGAAGCCTTGACCCTCAAGGTTCATTTGGCTTCAGTCTAGCTTATCTGTCAGCTGGTAAAGAGAGAGCCATGGCCTCTCATCCAGTCTTCAGGAAGTATTTTAAAGGCCTTAACCTCTTGTACCCTCCCTTGAGGAACCTGTTCCAGCCTGGAATCTGAATATCGGCATTGCCAAACTCATGGATGCTCCATTTGAACCAATGGCAACTGCAGACTTGAAGTATAACTTGGAAAACTGTGTATCTGGTTGCTATTACTTCAGCCAGTAGGATCAATGAGTTACAGGCCCTGTGCACATATGTGGACTACAGCTCATTCCACAGGGATAAAGTGGTCCTCAGGACCAAGAAAATTCCTTCCCAAAGTGGTGTCTGATTCCCTTAAATCAGTCCATCACTTTCCTTATGTATTTAAAGAGAACTCCAGTTCTCCAGAAAGGAGGCTTCACTCCTTGATGTCAAAAGGGCACTTAGCCACTATATTGACAGAACCAAGTCTTACAGACCAGGTCAAACACAGCTCTTTCTTACCTATGGAGAAGTAGCTTAAGGGCAGAGCTGCCACAAAACGTATAGATCTTACTTTGAGAGGGCTCTTGCAGTAGGTATTCACATATAAGACTAAGCCACCAGGCGTCAGGACCCCACAGAAACATTTCTAGCTAGCAGTCTCTGGCGGGGACCACCCCACATCAGGTTACCAGCCTCATGCGACATCAGTATAAAGGCGTTCCCGCCACGCCTCTTCAGTTCTTTCCTGCCGTCTGCTTGTGAAAGTTCCTCGCAGTAGAACAGCGTTAGTCAGTCTTTCATCGGTCTTCAAGTTCTCGAACTCTTGACCTATTTTCTCTATTTCTCAAGGTTGTTTTTTCTAAATAATTTGCTGTAATATGGGCCAAGCCCTCCTGAATCACATAAAAACAAGTGCAACTCATGTGGTTCCCAACTTCCACACGGGACAGCAACTCCTTGTGCCTCTTCTCTCTGGGCCCAGACCACCCTGTGAGAAGTGCCAGCATTGCCAGAAGTTCAACTCCGCTACCCACAAGAGAAGGCAGCAGTCCCTGGAAGCCCATATCCTTAAGAAGAAAATGGCCTCCATAGAAAAGAGTTAAAAAAGCTTAGGCAGGCATCTACTTCCCAGAAGGTCATAAAGAAGCGTGACAAAATACGAGTGGTATTTGGCTTCCACAGCAGCGTAACCGGCTGGAGTTGCGTTCCTCAAGGTAACACCTCCGGGATCGCTCCAGGACGGCCATCTTGGTAGTTGGCCAAGAAGTTGTCGCCTCCCGTCCGGCTCACACTCTGGCCCTTCGGGAGCCTCCAAGGAACGGAGGCCTCCACTCCGGTAAGGCTGCATCTCCTCGCGGTCTTCTGGTCAGAGCAGATCCGTAAGTCAGACGCTGGTCCCACCGATGCACACCTGGACAAGGCTGCTAAGCCACTTACCTCTTCGGTGAGCACCCAGCCAAAACACCTTCCGACAAGGCTGCCTCCCATCCATGACCTTCCTCGGGTAGGAGTCTGATGAGTCGGATGCCACGTCCTCAACGTCCACCCAGACTCGGCCAGTAAGTCAAAGCCAGCTACACTGACTCCCGCCCGCCAAGAAGCCTGTGCCAAACCCCAGAGAACAGTCAGACACCCCAGGCTATCCGCAGCACCTCACAACATTGCCCACTAAGATCCCTCAACTGAACTCCAGGTATTATAACCCTCCTTCCCGGTCGTCACCTAGGACATCACGGCGCTGCCATCAGGGCTCCCTCCTCCTGTACTGGACCCCTGACACTGGATCCTCAGATGCGGTCCCAACGCCCAACCCAGCGCCATCTGGTGCCCCTTTAACTGATGGAAGACCCTTCCTCCGTCACGACCATCGGACCCACCCGGCGGTATACCACACGGGCCAGATGCCTGAGGGATCAGCGATTCCACCGTCCTAGCCCGCCAGCAAGGCCTCTGCCAGGTCCCTGTGCCCCGCGGAGCCCCTGGCTTCCCGTGCCCGACACCGCATTATCCAGTGCTGCAATACCTGGCCCCTCAGTATCCGGGCGCACCAGTACCCGGCGCGCAGTATCGACACCGCAGTACCAGACACCAGGCTACCCACTGTCTGGTTACAGATGCTCCCTTTCACGGATATCCTCAATATCCATATCCCACCTCCTCCACCTCTGCTGCCCACTCCTCAGCCGCGGTGGATCTGAAGGATGTTTTTCCTCCTGGTGGGCTGGGGCCAAGGCTCAGCTCACCAGGAGGAATAAAGTCATTCCCACACCAGACCTGATATTGTATCCCCTATGTCGGAGGCGGTGAACTCCCTCCCCTGCCTGACACCAAAGGAGAGCCCTCCGGTGCCCAAGGCAGGGAGGATCGTGCTTACGGAACTCCCCAGGAGGGTGGTCCCTCCCTTCCTATGGAAGGTCTTCTTCCTATTCATCATCTTAGGTCACGGACTCGGACTCCTGCCATTCTGACCCCTGAAGGCAGGCCCCATACTCCAGAATGTCCCAGGCCGAGGACCCTCCAAGTCTCTCCGGAGGACCCTTCTTTCTGGAGTTATTGAGGAAAATCCAGGAAGTTTATCAGTGGCAATCAGTGGAGCCAGACCCAGCGTAAAAACTTGCTGCTCATCTGGATCTGCCAGAGACCGTTCCTACACTGATCCCACCCTGGATAGGCGTCACGCAGATCTTGTCTCCACTGATTTGGAAACAACCATCGCGTTGGCCTCCTTCCGAGGAAGATGGACAGGCTATACCAGGCTCTGGAGGTGTAGACTTTCTTGGCCTTCACCCCAAGGCAGATTTGGTTGTCATCAGTGCAGCTTACAGACCTCCGCCAATCCCAAATACCTCAGCTCGTCTCCGCCTGATAAGGAGTCCCAGCTTCTGGACCAGTGCGGGAAGAAGATTTATGCCTCTTCTACCCTAGGCATCAGGGCCCTTAACTAAGTGGCACATATGGGGATTTCAGAAGACCGTCCTTGCCAGGTGGAAGCTAAATTGGACTCCCTTCCTGAGTAACAGACTAAGCAGGAAGTGAGGGACCGCATCTGTTCCTCGTTCAACCTGTTGGCACATGCTACGTGCCACTTACGATGCAGTGGACACAGCTGGAAAGAGCTTGGCCTTTGCCTTAGCCTCACGCATCATGCCTGGCTCTGCGTGTCAGGTTTGGTCCCAGAAGTACAATCCGCTATACAGGATGCTCCCTTCAGGGGTTCGGTGCTGTTTGGGGGTGATGTCAAGGACATCATTACCGAACTGCAGGAGAAAGGTACTGCATTAAGTCTGTCAGACTATGTGCAAGGCCCCTCAAGGGCAGTGGCGTCCTTTACGTCGCCAGAACCGACAAAGACAGAAGCCACAGGGCAAAGGTGCCAACAAGCGTTGGGCCCCTCCAGCAACCAAGACTCCCTCCAGCAAAAAGCTGCAGGAGCCTGGGCTGCTGTACTGCCCCACACCTCCTGACTTTCTGCCTCTCCTGCCACCTCTGGAGGTTCCAGAGGAACTGGTAGGAGGAAGATTCTCCTCCATCTGCCGGGCTGGGAGAGGATAACATCAGGCGCTTGGGTGCTTCAGTTGATATTGGCAGGGCACTCAATAGGGTTTCTGCAGAAACCGCCCCCAAGACTACCCCCAATCGTCTTACTCCCATAACATCTTCCTCTAGTTCTGGAGAAATCATCTCCTCCCTTCTCTCGGAAGGCGAATAGAGCCAGTTCCCACCCATCTTTGGGGAACAGGTTACTATTCCCATTTCTTCCTAGTTCCAAAGAAGACAGGAGATCTGAGGCTCATATAGCCTCAGCTCCCTGAACAGGTTCATGGAGTACAAGCGCTTCAGAATGCTCTCTTTGCAGAGCCTTCTGCCACTACTCGGCCGGGCAGTGGCTATACGCTTTGGACATGCAGGATGTTACCTGCAAATCCCCATATGCCCGTCCCACCACAAATTCCTTCAGTTTTGTTTTCAGGGGCCACTACCAATTCAGGGCCCTCCATGTGGTCTTTCCTCGGCTCCCGAGTGTATACCAAATGCCTGTCGTCGGTACTGGCCCACCTGCATACCGAGGGAGTTCAGATATTCCTGTACCTGGACGATTGGCTCCTGGCAGCCTCGTCCAGGAGGAACTCCTGCACTCCCTTTCCTCACCCTGCAGGTCTTTACCAACCTGGGTATCACCATCAACCAAGCCAAGTCCTACTTGGTCTCATGCCAATGCCTCCAGTTTATAGGGACAATTCTGGACACGACCACCGCAAAGCCTTCTTGCCTCCGAACAGGGTATACACCCTTCAGAATCAGGCTCGTCTTCTGTCCAGTCGCAGGAGGGTCAGAGCCAGGTCAGTCCTCCGTCTTTGGGCTAATGGCTGCCATTCCGACAGTCCTGCTCACTCGGCTCCATATGAGGATCTCTCAATGGACACTTGGTCTCAATGGGACCAAACCAGGGACAATCTAGACAAAGAGGTACTAGTATCAGATCCATGATCTGGGACTTGCAGTGGTGGATGGTTCAAGAGAACCTGTGCCTGGGAGTTTACTTTTGCATCGATCTGCCCTCCCAGGCGTTGATGACGGACGATCTGGAGAAGGCTGGGGTGCCCATCTGGGCTCTCAAAGGACTCAGGGCAGCTGGTCCAAGTTTAAACAAAACCTGCACAAAATTTGCTCGAACTAAGAGCAGCTCTTTATGCCCTTCAGGCTTTCCTCACCTTCATCCTCCTGGTCATCTCTCATACAATCAGACAACATGTGCGTAGTCTGGTACCTCAACAAGCAGGGGAGCATGTCCTCACCTCTGTGCTGGGAAGTGATGAGAGTCTGGTATTAGGCAGCTCAACACCACCTTCACTTGACCACGGTTCATGTTCCGGAGTGGAAAACACACTGGCAAACCAACTCAGTCGGTCCTCGGCCAGGTCCCACGATGAGAGCTGGATCAAGAAGTCATAAATCGACATCTTGCAGCGATGGGGCACACCTCAGATAGGCCTCTTTGCCTCTCCCCAAAATGCGAAACTTCCACCTTCTGCTCGCTTGCTCCAGGGCAAGACATTTTGGCGGGACGGTCTGTCTCGGTTGGAGGACAGATTCATTTATGCCTTCCTCCCATTCCTTTAATTCTGAGGGTCCTGAACAAACTCAGATCGGAGAGCTCCTTTTGGCCCAGGCAAGTTTGGTTTCTCTCTTCTGCAACAGTTTTCAGTGGAGCCTCCACTTCCTCTTCCTCTGTCGCAACAATTGTTGACCCAGGATCAGGGGACCTTGTTCATCCAGGTCTCAAATCCCTTCATCTCCATGAGTGGCTCCTGCAGACATAGCTAAACCCTGCTTTGGAGTCTCTCCTGTAGTAGCGGACATTTTGGTGGAGGCCAGGAAGCCTTCCACCAGGTCCACCTCACGCCATTAAGTGGAAATGGTTTCTATTTGGGCAAATTCAAAAGACTTGAGCCTTTCTCATGCCCAATCAATAAAGTCCTGGACTACATGTGTCACCTCTTCGATCTGGGTCTCAGCCATTCCTCGTTGAAAGTCCACATGGCAGCTATCTCAGCCTACCATATTCCCTTTGAGACGGGACTTTGCTCAATTGGAAGTCTGTAAGACTTTCCTCAGAGGGTTCTCCATTTGAGACCCCCAATCCGCATTCCTGCCCTCCATGGGACTTGAATTTCATCCTGGAGAAGCTTACTCTGCCTCCTTTGAGCCAGCAGCAACAGCTTATTTGAAGTTCCTTTCTTGGAAGACACTCTTCCTTGTGGCTATTACTTCCGCCGGCGAATTTCTGAGCTGCAGGCTTTAATGTGTAAAATCCTGACTTAATATTTCACAAGGAACGTGTGGCTCTATGCACCAACCCTAAGTTTCTCCCTAAAGTAGTGGCTGAATCTATGCTGAATCAATCTGTTGAGCTACCCGCCTTCTTTATGCAGCACTCCAATTAAGGGTATGCATACTTTAGATGTTCACAGAATCCTGAGATACTACACCAATCGGACTAAGGATCTCTGGAAGACTGATCAGCTTTGTCTCTTTTGCTCACAAATGAGAAGGCAATGCTGTCTCTAAGCAATGCCTATCAAAATGGTTGGAACATCTTCATTATTACTTTCTGTTCTAAAGCATAGCGAGGCCCTTCCAGGTCAAGTCAGAGGTCACTCCACCAGAGGAGTTGCTGCCTCTGCAGCTTGTTTCAAAAATGTGTCATCGGTAGACATCTGTGCTGCCTCAGCTTGGACTTCTGTCCATATCTTCCTGAAACACTACAGTTTGGACATCACTTCTTGCCTAGAGCAGGCTTCGGGTTGGCTGTCCTACAAGGTCTCCTTTCCTGAGACCCGCTCAGCCCTGAGGTTCCATGCTATGGATAACAATCCTCCTCCTGAGTGCTTTTCCTTGTTCCAGACTGCTTGGGACTCAGTTCTGTATGTGAATACCTACTGCAAGAGCCCTCTCGAGAGTAAGATAGTATAGTTACGTAAGAACTTACCGTGACGAGTAGATCTCTGAGAGATGGTATTACTTCTACCTTCCATCCCCTAAGTTTTCTTTGCTTCATTTCCATGGGGGATAATCCTCTTCTCTGTCGCCTTGCCTCTTTGGCCTTTGAAGGGAAAGAACTGGAAGGCGGGCGTGGGGACCGCCCATTATGCCGGCGACGCGATAATGCCGTCACCTGACGGGGGCGGTCCCCGCCAGAGACTGCTAGCTAGAAATGTTTCCATGGAGTCCTGACTCTGACGACTTAGTCCTATATGTGAATACCTACTGCAAGAGCCTCTCTCAAAGATCTACTGTTACGGTAGTTCTTACATAACTGTACTTTGCTCGCTGGATAGTGGCATGTATACAGTTTTGTTATAGTAAATTGGTAAACAGGTGCCCCTGGGCCTGAGGGCACAGCTGCTTTCAGTGGCAGCTTCAATAGAAATTCCACTACCGGAAATCTGTAAAGCAGCTACATGGAAAACAGTACACACCTTCACAAAGCATTACATCCTGGATCTACAATCCAGAAGTGATGCTAGGTTTGGTACAGCAGTGCTGCAGGACCAGTTTCTAAATAGGTTTTCTGCCCAACCTCCAAAGGTACTGCTTGGTAGTCTGCATCAGTTTAATCATAATGAGTGTTTCCTGGGGTTAGAATTAAAAATACTCATCATAGTAATCTTGTTTCTTCAAAGGGATCACTCATTATGATTAAAGCACCCACCCTGCCTCCCTACTAGAACCTATGAAAGTTGTTCTGCATCCCTGTTTTAGGGTGTTTTCTCCATATACTGTAGGTCAGGTTAGAGACTCACTTTTGTTAACCAGTTGGTTCCCTTGTGGTCTCAAGTTTTTTTAGGTTTACTTCTTGGGATGTTTTGTACCTGAGAGGACAAAAATTCTTTTATAGAAATATTATTTTTAGCTAGTGGGTCTTATACCCAGTTAGGCTACGTAAGAATCTGAAGCACTCAGAGTGCAGGAGTTTGACATTGGCATGAGTCAATTGAGAGTTCCATCATTTGCATATAATTCCATCTCTCCGAGCAGTCCAACACAGGAGGCTGACCACATCAGTTTAATCATAATGAGTGATCCCTTTGAAGAAACAATATTACTATGGTGAGTATTTTTTCTTTCAGCCTTGTCCCACGGGAAGGGGGTGAGGGTGAAATACAGAGCAAACCATTAAAAAGTTGGTGGTATTTTTAGTGAATGGTGGAAATCTCACCAAAGACCAGGAAATTCCTTGCTCTTCACAGGAAGTGCCATGGGATCTTTATACGGAACAGCCACCAGAAAAAAACAGATGGGACCTCGGTTTAATGTCTCATCGAAGGACGGCACACCCTGACAGTACAGCATCTCCTCTGGTACTACACTCTGATATCAGCATTTATGATATAAATCAATCCCGTGCATGCACCACTGACTTGAAAACACATCATCACATTGCATTGTGTGCAAAAATCCTTTATTAGTAGTCCATGTCTGAAAAAACATTGAAACCAGGATCCACTAGAAACAACTTCTGACATATTTCAGATTTCTCAGAGTGTTTTCTCAAAGGCAGAGGTGCTGTAGCAGTGATGAAAATTTAAAGGTCAGTCTTAAAGTGACAGTGACCACTTAGTTAAAATTACAGCAGTAAACTGCCAAGCGGCATGTAACACATAATAATATATAAATAAACACACAGTACGGTGAACATTCAACAGAGGTTTAAAACTGTCCAATTCCATCGGAAAGTGCATATAAAGTAGCAATATATGCACTTTTGAATTAGGATTGGGCTTGAGGTATTTTTTAATTTTTCTGTTGGTGTTTTAGCTGCATTATACGTGTGTTTGTTTATGTATTGTTGTGTTACATGTTGCTTGCAGTTTATTGCTGTAATTTTAACTATGTGGGTCACTGTCACTTTAAGACTGACCCTTATTTTTATCACTGCCGAGCACTTCTGCCTTTGAGAAAACATTCTGAGAAATGTGAAACGTGTCAAGTGGTTGTATCTAGTGGATCCTGCTTTTAATGTTTTTTCAGACATGGACTACTAATAAAGATCTTTGCACACAATGCAAGTGGGTAGTCATCTGGGAACAAGCAACCACCAAACAGTGTGGTCTCACTATAAACTTAACTGTAGAGTCAAGCCATACAAAAGTGAAGGTACTGGACTTCAGGAGGGCTGATTTTGTTAAATGGGAGAGTGCCTCAGAAAAGCACTAGCAAACAGGCAAGAAGGTGGGTGGAGCAACAATGGGAAACATCAAACCACTCATTACAAAGGCAACAAGCCTTTGTGTGAAGCAAATAAATCAAACGAAAGAAAAACACTATGGTTCTCAAAGAAGTGGCAGGGAAGGTAAGGAGAAAATATAGCATTCACTAAGTATAAGGAAACACAGAAGGAGTAGGACAGAGAACTGTACCAGTTAAAGCAGAAGGAAGTGAGGAAGGCAGTCAGAATAGCAAAGGCCCAAACCGAGGAAAAGATAGCCAACTCGATTAAGAAGGGGATAAACCTTCATAGGTACACTAGGGAGCAAAGAAAGACTAAGGCAGGGATACTGAGGCTGAATAAAGAGGAACGTGGTTGGGCAGAGTGCGACAGTGAAAAGCAGGGATACTGAACTAATACTTGCTCAGTATTCACAATGGAAAAGCAGGGGAGATACCTAATCCAGTCAATAGAAGCACTCTGGATAGTGGGGTTGATATTAGTCCTTTCACAGAAGAAAGGGTTCTGAAAGAACTCTAAAACTGAAGGTGGATAAATCAATGGGGCCTGATGGGATTCACCCAGAATTCTAAAAGAACTAAGGGAAGAACTAGTAACACCACTGACTACCCTTTTAATAAATCATGGGATGATAGTGTGGTACCTGAGGACTGGAGGAGGGCGGATGTGATTCCCTTCACAAAGTGGAGAACACAGAGGCAGGAAACTACAGACCTGTCAGTTTGACCTCAGTGGTAGGGAAAATGGTGGAATCACTTCTGAAGGAAAGAATTGTTGAGTACCTAGATGCCAGTGGGGCACAGGACCCAAGGTAGCATGGATTCACAGCAGGAAGGACATGTCAGACTAATCTAATTGATTTTTTGACTGGGTGACCGAAGTAGTAGACCAGGGAGGGGCTATGGACATGGCCTACCTAGACTTTAGCAAGGAATTTGACATAGTCCTGCACAAAGATTAATAAACAAATTAGCCTGCCTGAGAGTGGGTCCTAGGTGGTAGCCTGGATAAAATACTGGCTGGACAAAAGGACACAGTGGGTAATAGTAAATGGAGTCCACAGTGAAGAAAGGAGGGTTACTAGTGGGCACCGTGAGGGTTCAGCACTGGGGCGGGTCCTTTAATGTCTTTATAAGTGACATTGCAGAGAGACTGAAGGGAAAGTATGTCTCTTTGCAGATGACACAAAGATCTGCAACAGGGTTGATACTCAAGGTGGGTGGAAAGGATGAAAGGGACTTGGCAAGGTTGGAGGAATGGTCAAATGTATGGCAGCTTAGATTCAGTGCAAAGTAATGCACCTGGGAAACAAAAACCCATGGGAAGAGACACAATGGGGTGAGATACTGACTACAACAAAATGTAAAGGGACCTGGGGGTAGTCAATCAGATGACCTAAATGGGCCAGCAATGTGAGAAGGCAGTAAGGAGGGTTGGGGGATACTGGGATGCATAGGGAGAGGCATCACCAGTAGAAAACAGGAAGTTGTTGGCCCTCTGTACAGACAGTTGGTAAGACCACATCTGGAGTACTGTGTACAGTTCTGGAGACCCCATCTCCGCAAAGACATAGACAGGGTGGAGACTGTCCAGAGGAGGGCAACCAGAATGATGCAGGGTCTGCACCAGAAGACATATGAAGAAAGACTAAAGGAGCTTAAGATGTATAGCCTCGAGGAAAGGAGGGAGAGGGGGACATGATAGAAACTTTCAAATACCTCAAGGAATCAACAAAGTCCAAGAGGGTAGCATCTTTCAGAAAAGAGATGCAAGAACAAGGGCACAATTTGAAAATAGAGGGAACGGCTCAGCGGTAATGTGAGGAAGTATTTCTCACAGAGAGGGTTGAAGATGCAGGAACGGCCTTCTTGAGGAGGTCGAGAGTCAAAACAGTGGGGAATTCAAGAATGCATGGGACAGACATAAGGCAAGTCTAGTGGGGGTAGGAGGAAGTAGGCTGTTGGTTAACTAGGATCTGCAGCTTATCCATTAGGTAGGGAAATAGGCAGACTAGGTGGGCCAAATGGTCCTTATCTGCCATCAAATTCTATGTGTCTATATGTGGTGATATGTTTCTAATAGCTGATGCAGTCAGCCTCCTTTGTTGAACTGCCTGGAAAGATGGAATGCAATGCAAATGATAGAACTCTCATTGGCTCATGCCAGTTTCAAACTGCTGCCCTAGCAACTGCTGCACTCTGAGTGCTTCAGATTCTTTACTCCGCCTGCCAGTGAAGAAGTCCCGAGAGCTCTCCTTCAGCTTACTTAAAATCTTTTAATTTGGCTTCAATAAGTACTGCTTAAGTTATTAATTTTAGATTGCTGCCCTTATAAGTTAGTTTGGTATAGTTTATTAGTGGTTTATTGTTTTTAGGTTCCCTCATGGTTCCATGAACTTAGGATTCATGGTTCTCTGTGAGGTTTTTACCTCAAATTAAGCTTTAATTCTCTCTTACTCGGAGCAGTTCCCTTAGGATCCATTGATCATTTGTATTTTTATTTGAATTTAGTTTATTTTGATTCCTTTTCTAGTCAGGGAACGATTAGCCGGTTCCAGGAACCGATAAGCGTGTTGTTTGTATTTAAATTTGTCAGTTCCAGGGAACCGATTATTTTTGCTAACAAATAAATTCCTTTACTTTAATCTGTGTCAGAGATCCCATGATAAACCTAAAATGCACAGGACCCACTGGGTTTAAATATTGTGAGTCTTGTGGTCAGGTTATAGCAAAAGCTGAAAGCATTCCCGCCTGTTGTTTTGTTTGGGAACTAATCATATCTTTTCAAATTGAGAAATTTGTAAACGTTCTGTCCCAAGACTTTGAAAAAGAGATCTAATAAATTAGAGGAAATGGCTTCTACCTCTGCTAATGCTGCAGAAGAAAACCCTCTCTGCCTGTGTCTCCTAATAAGGACAAGAATAAGCCCAAGGATGCTGACAAGGAGTCAGATAAGACTGAGCAAGGTAAATCAAAAAGGCTGTTGAGACAGTAGCTGAAGCTGTCCCACTTAAGAAAAAATAAAGAAAAAACATGTCGCTGCGCCCGCCGAAGGCTAAGGAGCTCCCAGCAGACAAAATATGCCTCTCAGCTGAGGACATTGCAAAGGCTTTAAAGATTTTGCAAGCCTTACAGGCTGTGGTCTCAGTTCCCACACCGCTACATCGGTTCCTACGCAACGCCCAGCAGCTCAGGAACCTCAACTTCTGTATGATAATCCTGAGGAGGATGAAGGGGAACCCTATAGAATCAGAGGTCTCCCGAGCAGGATTTTGGCTCCCTCCCAGGGACCAGAGGACTACACCTCCACTATGCCTTTGTAAAGAACATGGTGGATATCTCAGCCTCCCCTCCAGGAGACGGAGGAGGAGGATGTGGAGGAATCAGATTTCCTTGATATGATGGGGTTAGCCCCCACAAAACGCCTTCTGTTGCCTGTACACAAATCTTTAAAAAGGCTGTGCTGCAAATATTAGACTCCCAACTTCAATACCTGGAGTGGATAAGAAACTAGATAAGAAATATCAGCTGGACAGAACCACTGTTGATTTTTGTTCAGTCACCCTGAACCAGAAGGATAGGTCCAGGCGGCTGCCTGTGATAAGGCCAGGATCTCCTTAGCAACACCCCGAGCAAGGACTCAAGAAAGATGGATGCCATGGGGTAAGAAGGGTATATGGCTGCCTCACTCATTGTTAGACAGGCACATTATATGGCCTATGCTGTTCAGTATCAAGAAGGCACTATGGAATTCTGTCCTTGCTCTGTCTGATAAAGTTCAAGATGGACGTGGCAGTGGACTTGCAAGAAACTTCAGGAGCTGCCCTGATGCCACCAAATGTCAGTTCCACTTGGCTGTGGGTGCTAATGATACTGCAGTCAGACTGATGACTTTATCTGTCTCCCCAGGAGATTTGCTTGGCTAAGAGCTACCAACCTAACCTGGACACTCAAGCTAAGCCTATGGACTTTCCTGAGAGAAAATTCCTTATTTGGTGATGAACAGACCTATATAAAGGGTGGAGGATACAAGGCCACCTATTGAAGTAATTCTAAAGAAAAGCCTTCCACCTCTTATAGGGCCCAATATGGGGAGGCAGGGTAGGGATCCACCCCAGACCTTTTTTCCAAGCACAGGCTTCTCAGGTCTGCCAGCAGCCGAGAGGTTATTTCAGAGGGAGGGGTAGAAGGACTATGAGATGGTCTTCCCTCACCACAAACCCAGGCTCAGCCAACATAGAACCCTGATGGGCTGGTACATGTCACCCCACCACCACCATCATCACCACCACCACCGGTGAGTGAGAGATCACTCACTACCTCCAGGTTTGACATGCCATCACCACAAACAAGTGGGTCCTGGAGGTAGTGAGCCAGGACTGTCACTCAGCTTTAAATCACTTCCCAAGCTGAGAGCAAGAACCTTGCCCTGTCATCTCTGCAGACAGATTCCTCCTGGAGCAAAGGTAAAACACCTCCTGTCAATCAAAGCAGTGGAAGCAGTGCCCTAAACCAAAGGGGTAAAGACTTCTATTCCAGATACTTCCTTACCAAAAGAAAAATGGGGACTAGCTGACCTATCCTGGATCTAAAGCTTCTACACAACACATTCTGAAGCCAAGTTCAAAATGGTGACTCTTTCAGTAATCATCCCCACACTGCAAAAGGGATTGGTTAGCATCCTGGATTTAAAAGACTCCTATTTTCACATTCCTCTCAAGAACAACTCACAGAAAGTACCTGAGGTTCAGACTAGCCTCAGGTCCCACCATGTTCACAGCACTTCCATTTGGTCTGACTTCTGCACCAAGGGCATTCACAAAATGCCTAGCAGTGTTAGTTGAATACCTGAGAAAACAAGGTGTGACAATGTTCCTTACCTGGATGACTGGTTAGGTCGTAGGCCAGTCCCTGCAACACACAAGGCAGTTACTGTCACTCTCAAAATCTACACTGGAATCCTAGGTTTCCTCATAAACGAGCAGAAATTACAGCAAGAACCAGTACAAGTGCTGGACCTCGTTGGAGCAGAGCTTGATACCAACCTAGTCAAAGCTTTCCTACCCCAGGACAGCGTGGACAGCATCCTGAAGGTACCAAGTTCCTTCATGCTGGGCAAGCCCAACCAGCCAGGGAATTCCTCAGACTACTGGGACACATGGCAGTTGCCACCATAGTGGTGCCCGGTCCAGATTTCAGATGAGACACATCCAGTTTCACTAAGACAGTACTGGTCTGAAGGACAGACCCACTGTCCAGACTGGTTCCAGCCACCCACAGCCTACTGCAGGCATGTCAGTGGTGGCTGGACAAACACAACCTCAGGGTAGGCGAACCTTTCAGAGAGAGCAGCCTCACTGATTCTCACAACAGATGCTTCCCTTCTGGGTTGGGGAACACATTCTGGATCACACAGCAAGTGGCACATGGTCTCCTCAAGAGTCCTTG
The DNA here is from genome assembly GCA_016271365.2 of Neoceratodus forsteri. NCBI lineage: Eukaryota > Metazoa > Chordata > Ceratodontiformes > Ceratodontidae > Neoceratodus > Neoceratodus forsteri. The sequence goes on from CM028129.1 coordinate 1,481,618,268, forward strand.
ATGCACATTATTTATTTATTTATTTTTATTTAAATTTGTTGACCGGATAGGCCCACTGAGCCCGAAGGTCCCTTTTTCAGGGCGACCGGGATAACAATACATATTTTCATACAGAGAAAGACTTGGGATTCACGGAGTAGTTTCAGGTGTGTGAGCAGGTTACAGCCATAGTTATCATCATGCATTAGTCCTTACAAATATGTTGACAGTAGAATTAACAAAAGGTGCAGAAGAAATGTAATTTACTTGGTAAACTCATTGTTTACTACTGGCATGGTTTAATGGAAAGTTAGCTGTGGTACTATGCCTAGAGGAAGCACTGTGGAACCTGATAAGGTGCTTGGAGGATCTGGATATTAGGAGGATAGAAGCAAGTTGGGGGGCATGAGCCGTGGCAATGACAAGTGCTAGTTTCAGACATATAGGCTTTGAATCTGGTGCGGAAGTTCATCAGGGGAGGCTTTCTGCACTAGAGGTGGGAGTTTGTTCCACAGGTAGGGGCTGAGTAGGAGAACGACCTGCCACCAGCGTTAGTCCTGACTCTGGGAACTTCAAGCAGTGTACGTCCAGATGTCCGTAGGCTCATAGTTCCAGCGATGCTGGCTGGAGCTGAAGGGCTGAGTAGCTTGAAGGTCAAGCAGAACAAAGGGTGGTGGAGACGAGAGGTCAGCGAGGGCCAGCGTAGCTGGGCAAGTGTCACAATGGTGCCTTCCGCAGTGGTCTTGGGTAGCAAGCGGGCTACCTTATTATACAGGATTTGCATCTTAGTGACCTCCTGCTTGGCCATGCCCTGTAAGATCGGGCAGCGAAGTCAGGGTGGTGAGGAGGACACTTGTGGCGATTGAGGTCCTGGCCTCAGGGATGAGCTGGTCTTTAGCCGGTACAGAGTACCAAGTTTGTGGTGTGATGGTCTTGGTGACCTGATCCACGTGGTACTTGAAGGTAAGGCAATGGTCCAGTGTTAGACATAAGTATTTTAAGGAGAGCACAACCTCAATGTCGTTTCCAGAGAGAGCAGTGAGTTGCAGATATTTAGACACAGCTGGTGTCCAAGGGCGTTAGTCGAATAGCATCACCTTAGTTTTGCCTGCGTTTAGAACCATTTTATTTGCTCTAGCTGGGCCTCGAGAGATGCTAGGTCGGCTGGGAGAAGGGACCTAGAGCTGCAATGTTATTCAGGGATCTGTAGATGACGGTGTCATCCGCATCGAACGGCCGACCTTCCCTCACAGTGGAGGCTTAAGTCATTAGTAAATATGGAGAAAAGGGTGGGCCGAGGATCGAGGCCCTGCGGCAATTCTCTTTAAGGGTAGAGGACCTGGTGGCACCTTCCAGATGACCCTCTGGGATCGGCCCAATAGATAACTCCCAAACCATTTGAGGGCGAGGGGTCTAGCCAATTTTATCCAGTTTTAGTAGCAGGAGTTTGTGATTCGCAAGGTCGAAAGCCTTGGACAGGTCTATAAAGACGGCGCCAGTGGGTGTCCCATTATCCATTGCTCTGAGCAAGTCATTCGAGAGATGGATGAGTGCTGTATCAGTCCCATGGTTAGTTCTAAAACCATGCTGTGAGCGTGCATTTACCTGATGGAACTCCAGGTAGTCATGGAGTTGGCACAGACTAATCTTTCCTGTAGATTTGCAAGTGTACTGAGCAGGAAATAGGCCTGTAATTGCTTATGTTTTCCTGGAGCCACCCTTGTGAATAGGGACCACATTGGCCTGTTTCACTGGTCCGGAACAGTCCTTCAAGTAGGGATCTGTTTGAGTCAGGTCAGGGTCTGGTGAGGGATGGGGCACCAGCCTTAAGTAGCCGAGGTTTATCCCATCAGGACCTCCTGAGCCTTTGTCTTTCAGAGCCCTAAGGAGGATTGGACCTCTTTGTCTTCACCAGTCTTAGATGGAAGGAGGGACGGTCAAGGCAGTAGGCTCGATAACATTAGGGAGCCGAGGTCAGCGAGGGCAGGCCGACCTCGTGAGGCATCGAGGTTACCAAAGTGATTGTTGAGGGCAGTAGCAATTTCAAGGGAGTCGCTCACTGGCTGACCATTGACCTCAATGGGGCCAGGTTCAGTCTTAGTGTTACCCCTTATCAGGTTGTTGATGTGATACCAGAATTGTTTAGGGTTGCCCAAATTGTTTTTTGTAGGTGAGTGATGTACTCCTTTTGCAAGTTTGATGGCTGTCTTGCATTTGTTTCTTAAGACCTTGTATGACACGAGATTGGCAGGAAGGGAAGAGAGCTTGAACTTCTTCCAGGCCTTGTCTCGACTGACCATAAGGGTTTTTAAGGATGGAGAGATCCACTTGTAGCAGCTACCTTTGTTCTACGTTTTTTCCAGGTGGCGAAGAGGTTAGCTGCTGTACTTACGCGCTGTGGAAATGCTCCAGAGCCTCAGCCAAGGTGGGAGGAGCTTAATTGGGCTCCAGTCCAGACTGTATAGGTAGTCATTAAACTGCACTGCTGAGAAGTTTGTGTAGTTACGAGCAGTGAGTATTCTGGGTTGGATCTTGGGTGCTCTGTTCTTCCAGATGCAGAGAGTGGGTCACTTAAGGAGTCCGCCATTATGCCGCTTTCTGGATGTTGGCAGGATTGGACACCAGGGCCCAATCAAGGGTGGTGTGGTTCCCTGATTTGTAGTTAAGTCTGGTTGGTTCTAAGATGACCTGTACCAGGTTTGCTTCTTGGGTCAGTGCCATAAGGGTGTTGTTAGGGTCCTGGGCCCAGTTTAGGTTGAAGTCACCCAGAATAAGGAGCTCCCGAAAAACAACTTGGGCCGTGATTTTTGTTATTGCTTCTAGGGATTGAAGAGCCATTTGGGCGGGAGGTAAACACAGCCAATAGCGAGTTGCTTGTTGTGCCCTTGGGTGACTTGGATGAATATAGATTCACCATCAGAGGAGGTGTGTTGCTGCAAGGTGAGGAGCGATATGGTTAGGGCTACATTGGTGTAAATGAGTGACACGGCCCCTCTTTTGGTCAACTTGTCCTTACGGTACATACTATAACCTTGGGCCAGTATCTCGTGATCAGGATGTGCTCTAAGCCATGTCTCTGAGATGGCAAGGATATCAGGCTTGTAGAGATCAAGCCAGGCCTTGTACCTCTTGCATTTTTGATCTTAGGCCGCATACGCTCATATGCGCTATCTTGAGCTCCCTTGGGACGCCCAGTGGGGTCATGAGGGAGGTTATTGAGAAGTTGGTTCGCTAGGGCCAGGGTTGGTTGTATGTCACCTGCCAGGAGTAGTACCGAGCCAGAGGGCAGAGTAATTTTGGGCTGGCCGATGGGATTCGGTTGCCTCGGCACATCCTGCTCGCAAAGTGAAAGATATCGTAGCATATCCCTTTCTTATGAGCTCCGTGGGCTGAGGAGAGGCAAGTAAGCTGGAGCAGGGCATTCCATTGTAGAGGCTGACAGGAGGGGTGTCATTGTACCTTTGTCCCTTATTTCTGGATGCCCTAGGCCTATGAGCCTGTCCGCCCAGAGAGGGACAGTATAGGCCGTCATCAGTAGTACCCCTGTTGGAGAGAGGGCCCAGGGTTGTGTGCCCCACGTGGCACGTGATCATGGGTAAACTTCTGAGAGGCATGCTATGCTAGCAGAGGTGCCAGTAACAAGCTCTTTTGTCCTGTCTTAGCAGTTATTCAGACATAGGATGGGTACCCTGTCTGTGGAGGAAAGTCAGGTGAAAAACACTAAATCATCCGTAATAATCAGTCTTAGGGCCGATTATCAGGTGTGAACTGGTATCCTGTTTCTGCTGGGATTTCAGATTATACAATATACCAGTATGGATTTTCTAAGGAATTGGTAGTCAATAGGAGAATAACCCTGTCTCGCTAGGATGGGGAGCAGAAAATCAAATCCCCTTGTAAGTGTGCCATAGTGATCAGAGCAGTTTCTGTCCCTTATATTTTCCAGAAGTAGGACTTAGGCAGCAAACACAGTAGACTGCAGGTTCTAGGACTGCCCCAGTTATGTGCCACGCCCTTTATCACCAGAGGCCAGTCAGATATGGTATAGGAGGAGCAAAGGAGTATTTAATAGATGGGAGGAGGGGTGGGCGAAATATTTCAGCTTGAAGGAGCACAGCTAACACCAGGTAAATGCGAGCAGCTCCCTCTGAATAGCAATGAAATTTAATTGGGCTACTGCACCACAAAGTGGGAAGTTCAAAAGTTTCGTGCACACAGTGCACTCAGGACTCCTCCGTGTCCGTATCTCAAGTAGGCAGATTCACAGAGCTGTCCTAGGTTGCGATGGGGAGGGTTGCAGAAGCAAGCCCTCAAACCCTGAAAAGGAAAGGAGACAGAGGGGTTAGCCTTTAAACAGGGAAGGAAAATCAAAGATTAGACAGAAACAGAGAGAGAGTAGGGGCTTGAATGGGAGAGGAGTTGCACCACGGAGCAAATTCTGAGGGAAGGAAAGTTCTAGTGGCAGGAGATCGCATTTGGAACAAGGTAGGGAAAGCACAACCATACAATTAAACAATTTCAAAAGATTAATTTGCAGGATTTAGCTTAAAAATCGGATTACGATGCAGTCCTGAAAATTTCAGCTTGAAGGAGCACAGCTAACACCAGGTAAATACAAGCAGCTCCTCTGAATAGCAATGAAATTTAATTGGGCTACTGCACCACAAAAGTGGCAAGTTCAAAGTTTTGGTGCACACAGTGCACTCAGGGCTCCTCTGTGTCCGTATCATGCAGGCAAATTCCGCGCAGCTGTCCAGGTTGGCTGGGGAGGGCTGCAGAAGCAACCTCAAACCATGCGAGGCAAATCGGCAGCGAGAGCTGTCCTAGGTTGGCTGGGAGGGCTGCAGAAGCAACCCTCAAACCATGCGAGGCAAACATGGCCAGATTAATGGATGTGGGGCCCTACTCCAAGTCATATTTTGGCCCTGAATGCCAACATCCCACTCTTCTGCAGTGCCAGGCCAGCAAGGCGGTAAAGACCAGGGTACTCACTCAGAATGTGGTTTATAATGTTATATGTTATGCCACATGACTTGACAGGTCACATGCCCTTGATTATAAACAACACAATTCAGAATGCCAACTACTGCAGAAAGAAACATTTTATCAGTACAATATTAACATTTTGTAAATTTTCACTTTTAGTTACCTATAACTTGTCTTGTTTTTCCTTTGTCACTACTGTACCTTGTAACTATTTTTGTTATTAATAATTATGGATTAATTATTAATTATGAATCCTCTTTCTTCCCTCCCTGAGATACACCTGGACATTAGACTTCAGTTAGTGTGCCCTGCCTTCCCAGATATCAAATTCAAATTCTACACAAATTAATAAAATGGGAATTGTAGCTGCCACAATCTCCTGCACATGCCTCCTTCAATACCTATTCTCTCTGCAAAACCAAAACCCAAGCATGTACTGAAGCAGTTAGTGGGGCTCATAGCTCCCTCCTATTATTTCTCTGCTGAAGACTCCTTCGAGCTCCAAACCTGAGACATGCTCAAGCTCCTTGCCTCCCAAATGCATCTGCCACAATCACCATCTGTGCAGCTATCTTTGTCTTCAGTTCTGTCTGTTCTCCCACTGTCTCCTCTCCTCCAACTCCATTGTCATTTATAGTTTTGTTGTCAACTTAAAAGTTGCTTTACTGCTAATGTCAGGTAGCCACATCCTTGCCCCCTACTCCAGGTCATTGATGCAAAAGCAGTTAAAGAGTAGTGCCAAAAGACTGAGCCTTAAGAACCCTGTAGGTGTTGACTACAGTCACCAGAGGTTGTTTCCAGAGTAACCTGCTGCAACTTTCCAGTAATGTATATGACTCAAATCAAGCCAAGACAAAACTGTGCCAGCAAGAGCAAGTCCCACAAGTTAGTTCTCCTCAGGTGACTTATTAGCACCCCATGGTCCACTCAGTACCAAACTCAAATCTTATTAAAGACTCATCAGTACACTGCTCAGGTTACTGAACATTCAGACAGACCATGACCAGAGGCAACCACAGTTTAGTTTGTTTCTACAATGTAATAAAACTAGTTATTTCTACAGCACAAATGGCTTGGACACTGCAGCACGCAGACAACTAGTCAACACAACATACCTGGTGTGGCCTGACTGATGTGAATGTGAATGTGATGAATCCAGTCTGTCCTCTTGATTGTTTCCTCAAGATCACACAGGTGGCGGTGACACAACTCAGCCTTACAGCGCAGCCTGGCATGGGAGGACTCTCACAGTCACAGCAGGACCAAAGGCCCAACTAGCAGCAGCACTGACTGACCCATGCCAGTGGCTACACTGAAAGCACCAGCAGCACGTGACGCTGCACTGAAGCTGAATCCGACTCGGTGACCCCGTGGCCTGCTCAGACTCTCTCTCTCTCTACTTTTGTATCTTTAGATAGAGACTCTTCTTCTTTTGTAGATGAGACCAACCACTGGCACTGATGACTGACCACCATAGCTCTGTCTTGTTCTCCTCCTCATCACTGCCCAGCCACATGCCTTGATGCGCCTGCACATGCACTGATTCCCGCTCCCCAGTAGCCACACCTCCAGAGGACCTCTGATGGACATGATTGGTTGTGTGTTGTGGGGTCAGGGTGGATCAGAGGTGAAGCTGGAGCAGCCGTTGGAGAAACTGAGGAGGCTTGCTTGCTCTGAGCTGCTGCAGAGGCGGTCATCACTCACCAGGCTGACTCAGTGGGGAGGGTGCTGACTGACTCCAAGGAGGGGCTGCTTTTGGGCAATTCAGCCTGTTGGTGGTCACCCAGTAGAACTGGAATTAAAGAAAGTAACTGTAAATAAGTTCACAGTGGGGGCCCTCCTGAACCTCGGGGCCCTCACGCATGGCGTAATTTGCATACAGGTTAATCCAGCCATGGGACGAATTCCAGCGGTGAGCTGTCCTAGGTTGAGCTGGGAGGGCTGCAGAAGCAAGCCTCAAACCCTGGAAAGGAGTAAATTTGCTGGCACTCAGGGCAGTGTACCTGGCTATATTGGCCTTTTCTCCACATTTGCAAAACAAGGCAGTGCAAGTCAGGACAGACAACACCACAACCTTGTGCTGCATTAACAAACAAGAAGGAACCGGGTCCACCCCACTTTGCACAGAGGCAATGAAACTGTGGTCCCTGGCATAATCCATGCAGGTATCTCTATCAGCCATACACCTTCCAGGGAAGGACAATGTACTGGCAGATTCTGTCAGCAGGATCAGTCAGGGCCACCACAGTGGTCACTGAACCCTCAGATCCTCAGTGCAGTTTTCAGAAGATGGGGCACTCCAGAGGTGGATCTTTTGAGACTGATGAAAATCACCAGTTGCCCTGTACTGCTGCAGGCCCCCCACAGGTACAGTTCCCTGGATACAATGACCTTGAATTGGTCAGGGAAGTTTGTGTATGCCTTCCCAGTGATACTTAGGACCCTAGTGAAATTAAGGTCCCAACCAGCAACAGTGATACTGGTGGCACCAGACTGGGCAAGGCAGCACTGGTACTCACTCCTGCTGACCTTGTCAGTGTCATCTCAATTCAGTTGCCCAGGAGGCACAACCTGCTGACCGCCTCCCAGGGCAGGATCTTGTATGCCAGCCTCAAGTCACTGAGGCTCAAGGCCTGGTTCTTAAGGACTTAGAGTTTGCTAGCCTCAAGCTATCAGAGGAAGTCCTGACAGTGCTTAGGGCTCCAGAAAGCCTTCCACTAGGAAAACATATTCCTCTAAGTGGAAGAGGTTCTCTATTTGGTGCTCAGGTAATGGTACTGACCCCTCCAGGGCTGACCCTGCTGTTCTACTGGATTACCTGACACGCCTGCACACATTAGGACTGAGGCCCTGACCTTAAGGTCCACCTGGCTTCATTCTCTGCTACCTGTCAGCTGGTAAGAGATCTTACTTGAGTGGGAGCTCTTGCAGCAGGCTATAACAAATGGGACCACGGAAAATTCTCAGCCAGCGGTACCCAGCAGGGACACTCCCGCTGACATCGGCTCCACCGTATGAGTCGCCATGGTATAAAAGGGGCAGACCCAGCTCACCCCGTTCTTTTTCCGCCCGCGACCCACTCACATTGGGGAAGATCTTGCTTGCCAGTTGGCAGCAAAACTTTTGATCGTTTTTCCTTCTAGTATAACTTTTTTCACTGACTCCAGCCGACGCATGTCGTCCCGTCTTCTGTTTCATCCTCCAGGCCTCACAGGAATAAGTGTAGCTGCAGCCACCAGATTCCGTCGAAGGATGGCCACACCAAGTGTGTGTTCTGCCTGAGTCCCAACCATGGCCACACGGTCTGCTCCACCTGCCAGGGCTTCACCAGCAGGACTAGGATCCGTCGTTTGAAGGCTCTGAAGGCGTTCCTTTTTGGAACAAATGATGTGGGCGTCCTGCACCCTCCGGGAGAAGGCCAAACATAAGGATAAATCCAAGCGCTCCCGGGACAAGGACTGTAGTCTGTCCGCCACCGGTCTAGGTCCCAATCACATTCTCAGTCCTCCCCAAGCCCCATTCTTCCGTGAGGCTCAGGAGATCATCATCCCCACAAGGATTCCCTCCTACCAAGAAGACTCAGGCCAAAGCAGTACGTCAGGGGAGAAACCTGCCAAGCCTAAGGTGACACCACTTAGCGCCACCCCCAAGACCTCTGTGGCACAAGCTCGGCCCTGCCCATTAAGGTCCCTGCTTCACCCAACAAGGGTAAGCCTCTGGAGTTAGAAGACACTCCAAGCGCCCCAGGAGAAACCATTATTGGTCCTGGTACCGATGCCGCGAGAAGGGTGACTGTGACTGACGCTACCTGCAGGCAACGCTCATGCCTCCTGAGTCTTCCTCCCACGGGCTCTCCAGGAGGCTCCCCTCAGGGCCGGATGCTTCAGACCCTATAGTCCCTTTCCTGGGACTGCGGCCTCTGTGTTTTCCAGGGAGGAGCTCAAGAACTGTTTTCGTTTTGGTGGGTCAAGTCCAGAAACAGACCCCCCAAAGCCGGCTCCATCACCGATTCCAGACCCATCGGGCAAACCACGACTGGAGGGTGTACCGCGCCTTCCCTAGGAAGACCCCGAGAGGCCATTGCCTCGCTTATCCTCCAGGGTCCATTCCCGATCTCGGTCTCCAGACTGCCTTGGCGTTCACCAGGTCAGGTAGTCGGCGCGGACCAGGTCACAATCCAGGGCCATTCCCACTCCGGCCGGGCAGGCCCGCTCCGATGTCGGTCACTGGACCGATGCCCGTCATCACTCTGTCATCGGTCTGCAGCCACCGGCGTTCGAGGCGGGGCCAGTTCTAGAGACAGATCCAGCTACTCTTCACCCAATAGCTGGTCGTCCTCTTCCTCTTCCCTTTCAGGGATCGGGATTCCCAGGAGAAAAGGACCAACCCCGCAAGCCTCCTGATGATCCAGCCTTTATGGAGCGTCATGAGGCACATCCAGAGGGCTCCAGTGAATGGGATACGGAGGACCTGGATCCGAACGAGCATCCGACTAGCCAAATACCTGAGGCAAAAGGAGCCCAAACCTTTAGTGGTACCTCCTTTAGTGGACACCTTCCAGGACCTTACTAGAATTACTTGTAGGCATCCAGCTTGGTCCCGGCAGTTCCCAAGAAGTTAGCTAACTAGGTCCCGTGGATGAGCCTTTCCTGGCAGAGCACCCTCAGGCGGACTCCTTGGTGATTACGGCTGCCCATGATAAGTCCAAGCAGCCAAAACACCTTAGCTCCCAGCCTCCTGACCCAGAGTCTCGCTGTTTGGACCAGGTGGGCAAGATGGTTTATTCTGCCTCCGCCTGCTCCATTAAGTCCCTAATTTCCTCACATATGGTTCAGTACCAGAATGCGCTCTGGGAAAGGGACAGGAGCTTGTTAATGCCTTGCCAGACTCTGCACAGAAGACAGAGATTCTGGACGTCCTCAAGTCGGACTCTGACGTAGGCACACATGTTCTCCATGCCTCACTCGAGAACTGCAGACCACGGCAGCTAGGTGGCAGCGTCAGGCGTCATCTCCGGCGCCATGTTTGGTTAGGCGTCTCCGGCTTTCACCAAGATCTGCAGTCCGGAATCAGAGACCTCCTGTTCCAGGGTTCCATCTTATTTGGGCAGGAGACAGTCACTTATCTCGTCGGCACACCAAACGCAGGGAATCTGGACCCCACGGAGCTCAATCTCCACATCAGTGTCTTGAAAATGCGAATGATCCTCAGTGCGCACATGCCTTTCAAGAGGAACTCATCCCAGACTCTCTCCTTGTTCAGACTGACAACATGGCGGTGCGTCTTCACATCAACAAGCAGGGGCTGCTCCTACCCCCTGTGCAGGGAGGCGATGAGAGTCGGTACTGGCGCTGGAGCGCACACTCTCTCTGTCTGCAGTGCACGCTCCAGGCATCCTAAACCGACTTGTCAGACAGCCTAAGCAGGTCTCAGTCCAAGGCATATGAGTGGGAGCTACTGCAATCAGTGCGGACCAGCTCTTCAACAGAGTTAAGTCAGAGCTGGACCTCTTTCAAATCCCACATAGCCAAACTGCCAATTTCTGCTCATGAGCCAGCGCCTGCTGTTTTCTGGCCAGACGCATTGTCCCTTTGTTGGGCAGGGAGGTTTCTTTCGCCTTCCCTCCCTCTCATTCAGAGAGTTCTTTTGAAGGTTCAGGCCGAAGAGGCTTGGATGATTCTAATCGCCCTTTGTGGCCTCGGCAGATTGGTTCCCACTACTTAGCGGTTGTCCTTGGACCCTCCAATCCCGCTACCAATATGCTTGCAGTTGCTGTCTCAGGATCAGGGCTCACTGGTCCATCCGATCTCAGGTCTTTGCACCTTCATGCTTGGCTCCTTCAGAGCGTAGCAAAGTCCAGGTACAGGGGTCTCCCAGGAGGTGGAGGATGTCCTCATCTCGGCGAGCCTCTACCGCTCCACTTATGCTGTGAAGTGGGCGCTTCTGCTTATGGCGTCGTCTCACCATCTGGACCCCCTTACCTGTCCGGCGAACTCAACATTGCAGTATCTCCTGTCCTTATATCAACATGGCGAGCTACTCCTCCGTAAAAGGTGCACATGTGGGCCATTTCTGCATACCACACCTTTTGGGGACAAAACCTTAGCCCAATTGGATGTGGCCCTCACCTTGTACGGGATTTTACATGACACCTCCCATTAGGGATCCTATCCCACCCTGGGACCTCCTGTTTGTGTTGGAGAAGCTTACTGTCTCCCCTCCCCTTGAACCAGCAGCCAACTGTGAGCTGCGTTACCTTTTCTGGAAGGTTTGTATTTTTAGTTGCTATTACTTCAGCTCGAAGAGTTTCAAGCTCCCAGCTCTGATGTGTAAAGAACCGTATTTAATTTTCCATAGGGAAAGGTTTTCCTCAGAATGAATCCTAAGTTCCTTCCTAAAGTGGTCTCGAATTGATCTCAACCAGTCAGTTGACCTTCCAGTTTACTTTTCTTCTCCCTCCAGTAGGGGAGAAGCTCTCCTTCACACTCTGGATGTTCACAGGAGCTGAGGTACTACTCTTGAGCACACAGCTGCACAATCAGAATCGGAGCAACTGTTTGTGGCCTTTGCACCACAACACTTAGGCAAACCGGTGTCCAAGCAGACTATTTCAAGTGGCTTGTCCACTGCATTGTATTTTGTTATGAAATGCACAATAAACCCCTTCGGGACCAGTTAGGGGTCACTCCACCAGGAGTTTCAGCTTCCTTTGCCACTCTGAAGAATGTCTCTATCAGAGACATATCTGCGACTGCTACCTGGAATTCTGTGCACACCTTAGTGAATCACTATAGCCTGGACATTGCATCCAGACGCTGTGCCGGTTTCGGCCTGGCAGTCCTTCAGGGTCTTCTGTCTTGACTTGCTGTTTTCCAGCATAATACCATCTTCAAATCCTGGGGTTAGGCCCCTCCTTGGCGCTTTTCTGCTTGAGATTCAGTCTAATGGTTATAGCCTGCTGCAAGAGCTCCCACTCAGTAGGATAGTACAGTTACGTAAGAACTTACCATAACAGTAGATCTTGAGAGGAGCTCTTGCAGCAGGCGCTGCTTTCCCGCCCTCCATCCCCGAATGAGGTGTACAGAACGTCATCTTCAGGCTTTGCCTCTTCTCTCACCAGGTCCGTCATGGCCGGGCGTGAACTGGGGCGAGGTGGGTCTGCCTCTCTTTGTTTCATGGCTGACGGGTGGAGCCGATGTCGGGGGTGGTCCTGCTGGGTACTGCTGGCTGAAAATGTTTCGTGGGTCCTAAGGCCTGTGGCATTAGTCCTAATGGTTATAGCCTGCTGCAAGAGCTCCTCTTGAAGATCTACTGTTACAGTAAGTTCTTACGTAACTGTACTGTCCATAGCCTCTCATCAAGTTTTCAGGAAATATTTCAAAGAGGCTCAGTCTCCTTCACCCTCCTCTGGGGAATCCGTCCTGGCCTGGAATCAAACATTTCGTTGCCAAGCTGATGGAACTACCATTCGAACCCATGGCAACTGCAGACTTGAAGTATGTCACATGGAAAACTGCATTCCTAATGGCTATCACCTCTGCCAGGAGGATCAGTGAGTTGCAAGCCCTGTATACAGATGTGGACTACATTTCATTCCACAGGGATAAGGTGTTCCTCAGGACCAATAGGAAATTTCTTCCCATAGTGGTATCTGATTTTCACCTGAATCAGTCTATAACTCTACCTGTTTTCTTTAGAGAACTCAGTTCTTCTGAAGGAAACTTCCCTGCGTAGATGTCAAGAGGGCACTGAGCCATTACATTGACAGAACCCAGGCGTACTGACCAGGACAGACACAGCTCTTCCTCACTTATGGCAAAGTGGGTAGGTAGAGCTGCCACAAAATGTACAGTTGCTCGCTGGATAGTGGCATGTATACTGTTTTGTTACAGTAAAGTGGGTAAACAGGTACCCCTGGGCCTGAGGCACATTCCACCAGGGGTACAGCTGCATCAGTGGCAGCTTCAAGGGATATCCCACTACTGGAAATCTACAAAACAGCTATGTGAAACAGTATACACTTCCACAAAGCATTACAGCCTGGATCTACAGTCCAGAAGTGATGCCAGGTTTGGCACAGCAATTCTGTAGAACCTGATCCCGAAAAGGTTCTCTGCCCAACCTCAAAGGTACTGCTTGGTAGTCTGCATCATTTTAATTATAATGAGTGATTCCTGGGGTTAGAAGAAAAATTACTCACCATAGTAATCTTGTTTCTTCAAGGGATCACTCATTATGATCAATTACCACCTGCCTTCCTACTAGAACCTTTAAAAGAAAAAGAAAGCAGAGAGATTTTGTTCTGCATCTCTGCTTTAGTGTTATATATAAGCCAGGTTGAGACTCACCCTTTAAACCAGTTGGTTTCCTTGTATTTATTATTTATTTATTTATTGAATTTTGTTGGTCGGTAAGCCCACTGGGCCTAGAAGTCTCTTTTCCGGGGCGACCCGGGAGAAGGGGATACAGATGGTAAGCAACTGAAATTGAACCAGATTAAGCTGTTGGTGGTATTTTAGTGAATGAGGAAATTTGGCCAGGACACGGGAAATTCCCTACTCTTTTCGATAAGTGCCATGGGATCTTTAGCATCCACCTGAACTACCACCAATCCAGGCAGATGGGACCTCGGTTTAACGTCTCATCCGAAGAGCGGCACCTCAAAGTGCAGCACCCTCTCATGCTGCACTACAGTGTCAGTATTGGGGATATTAACCTAAGCGCCAGATGTGGGAACTTGTGGTCTCGTTTAGGCCTGTTTCTTGGGGATTTGTGATCTAAGGAGGTAGTTTTTCTTTATGATGTAAAGATTAGCTAGGGGTCTTATAACCCAGCTAGGCTCCATAAGAGTCTGAAGCATTCAGAGTGCAGCAGTTTGAAATTGGCATGAGCCAATGAGAGTTCTGTCGCTTGCATAGCATTCCATCTCTCCAGGCAGTTCAACACAGGAGGCTGACTGCATCAGTTTAATCATAATGGGTGATCCCTTTGAAGAAACAAGATTACTATGGTGAGTAATTTTTTCTTTCAAGTCATTGGTGAGTGCTTCGTTGTATACTTTACAGACTGCATAGCCTTTACGTGAGCACCAGGTCGTTGTTTTAGTTTCTTTTGTTGCATGGACAATCCCAGAGCATGACTAGTGCCATGATCTTCTGGCCCAGAGGTGGATGTGCTATCAACTGACCCATGCTGACCTGTACTTGCAGTTACCTGACTCCAAAATACACAATTTATCACCACTTGTGAGGGAGCAGGACTTTCATAACTCACTTGTTGCTATATTGTGCTATATTTGCATAGTTTTTTAAACTGGCCCTTGTAGTGCCACAGTATTTGAGACTTGAGAGGGCACTTCTGTGTTAAGCCTAAGTATTTGTACATTAGTACCACAGCTGTTCATGGACAGAATAACCTGATGTTTGGTATGCCCATTCTCAGGACCCAGGGTCCCTGGATTCTCAAAAATTTGGTAATCATCAGTTTGTGTTTCAAAATTCTAGAAGGTTAAGAATGTGTAAAAAGTTGGCCCAATGGAAGAGCAGTTCGCCCCGCCCAATGCTGGCAGACCAGCTGAAGGAACACACAGGGTTGCTCGATGGGCTGGCAGGGTCAGGAGGATCAAGCACCGATGGCAGCTCTCTTCCCTTGGGAGGGAGACCGCAGATCTTCTTTGAGGATGTGTCTTCCCTTAGTCCACACCTTTGGAACTATACCACCATCAGCGCTAGGACCACACAGAAATTTTTGCTAGTCGGGCTGCCTATGACAACATCACGTGTCAGCATCTACATAAACCTGGACAGCCCCATCTCTCAGTTCTTTTCCTGCCATCAGCAGTACTTTCCGACCTCCTGTGGAAGCATGCAAACACCACCCGTTGTCATTTATTATTTTTTTATACAGTAGTCAATAATTTAGTGATTTCACTGACTCTGTGTGCTGCCAAACCCAATGCCGTTGTTCCGGTACTGCGAGCGTAGAGAAGAAATATGCAAGGACAACGCATGCAAAGTGTGTATCTGCTGTTTATGCCTCTCTCACAATGTCAGGACTTGTGACATATTCCAGAGCTTCAATCAAGCAACCAGGTGAAGCAGAAAAAGGTGCTGGAGAAATTTTGTTACAGAAAACTCTTAGAGGCCATGCAAAAGCCCAGTGTCAGAAGGCAGCATCACCAGCCCATCAACCGAGTTGTGGTTGTCAAAGTCTGAAGACCGTGAAAGACAGGTCATTGTTGGGACATAAGCACAAACCATAAGGATAAGGATAGATCTGTTTTCCTAGCAAGATCTAGGTTGCCATTGCAGCCTGCAGGTAGCCAACCCTGCATCGTCGCCGGCCGCTGTGGCGGTGACACCCAACACCCGACCAGACACAAGGTTGGGTCTTGGCAAGCACTACCATACTTACTACAGATGGGCAGATCGCCATTGTTGATGGGCCATGGCACATCATCGACTCCAACGGTCACAGCCCCTGACCAGGAGGCATGATGCATACTTCTAGGCTTGCCTTTGCAGCCTGCACCGCTATCAACAGGGGATCTTACTTGAGAAACAGCTCTTGCAGCAGGTTACACCATTAGGACTGAAGCTGGCGGGCGCCAGGACCACCGGAAAATTCTAGCTAGCAGTATCCAGCGGGGACCCAGTCAGACATCACATAAGAGGCGGTCCCCAGCATCCCCAGTTCTTTTCCGATGTTGACTCGCTGGCATCGACCTCTCGGACGCCTATATCAATGATACAATGCGAAATCTTTACAAAACCCATGTCTACTTCTCCAGTTCCCTCACAGCTGATGCTTGGTGCTCCTGTTTGAAACAGTCGCTTTCCAGATGGTTGGTCAAGTGCATTATGTTCTGTTATCAGAAGCGCAATAAACCCTACCGGGACCAGTGAAGGGTCATTCTACCAGGGGTGGTTACCTGTTTCGCTGCGCCAAAAATGTGTCTCCACTTCAGCCATCTGTGTGGCAGCGACCTGGAGCACTGTGCACACTTTCATCAGACACTACAGTTTGGACATTGCCTCTAAGCGTGAGAGCTGGATTCGGCTTGGCGGTCCTTCAGGACTGTTGTCCTGAAGTCTGAGTCATCTCTCCTACCGTCCTCCTGTAGCAAATTGTTCCCTTACTGCTTGGGAATCGGTCCTAATGGTGTAGCCTGCGCAAGAGCTGTTTCTCTAAATCGATAGTACAGTTACGTAAGAACTTACCGTAACAGTAGATCTTCAAGAACAGCTCTTGCAGCAGGTAGTTTCCTCCCACCTTCCCTCTGGAGTCTTCTGACCTAGTTTTTAGGCTACAGCGTCCTTTGATGCCTTTTTTCTAACCTTCCTTTGGAAGGGATTCTAGTCTCTCCTTCAGATGTCACACTTGAGCTGGGAGTCTCACTTGGGAGAACTGGGATGCTGAGACCGCCCCTTTTATGTGATGCCTGATGTCAGGCGGTCCTCCGCTGGATACTGCTAGCTAGAATTTTCCATGGGGTCCTGGCGCCTGCCGGCTTCAGTCCTAATGGTGTAACCAGCTGCAAGAGCTGTTCTCGAAGATCTACTGTTCACAGTAAGTTCTTACGTAACTGTACTTTCCTGCATCACAGACTTCACTGACATCCACAGCTGGTACCAGTAAGCACCTCCTGAGCATAGGCCCTTGGCATCACCAGTGAGGTCTTTCTCCGTCATCAATGGGGTGGGGTGGGGGTACTGATTCCTATCCGCTGTGTCGAAAGCAATGAGAGTTTGCACTGGGCGCTGGACCACAGCCTGGAGTTATCAGACATGCATCTCCTAGGAGTCCGAAATGTCTTAGCAGACAAGCTAAGCAGGTCACAGTTCAAGATGCACAAATGGGAACTGCTGACCTCGAGTAGATGACCTCTTCACAAGGTGGGGTCATCCAGAGTTGGACCTTTTGCATCCCCACACATGTAAAACTGCCACGATTCTGCTCGCTTGCTCCAGGGCCTGGAGTTTTGGGCAAGAGCGTGTTGTCGCACTCTTGGAAATGGAGGTTTCTGTGTGCATTCCTCCCATTCGATAATACAGAGTATTACTGAAACTACAGATGGAGAGTGCAAACATCATCCTCAGTACACCTCTATGGCTGTGACAAATATTGTATCCAGTACTGCAGCAACTAGCAGCAGATCCTCCGATACCCCTACTTTTGTGCAGAGTCCTGCTGTCCCAGGGCATGGGGCCACTGTTCATTCGTACCTGAAGATATCTGCATCTGCATGCATACATGGCTCCTCAAGACATGGCCATTGCACAGTTTGGGGTGTCACAAAAGTATCTGATGTACTGGTTGTGGCCAGAAAGCCTTTCACCAGACATACATACTCATTAAAGTGGAAGCATTTCACTTTGTGGGCCACTTCAAAAATATGGACCCATTCACCTGTCCAATTAGTGTAGTGTTAGAACACTTGCTGTAGCTGTCAGACTCCAGTCTACAGTATTCCTCACTGAAGGCCCACCTGGCAGCTATATCAGCTTTCCATGGCCTGTTGATTAGCATATGGTAGCTCAGTTAGAGGTCTCCTGTACATTTTGAGAGATATTTTGCATATGAAACCTCCTATTCAGTCTGGTCCCCTGTGGACCTCTGTTACATCTTGAGAAACTTACTTTGGCTCCTTTTGAGACAGCCATGAGTTGTGCCTTGTGCTTTCTTTACGTGGAACACGTTATTGTAAGTTGCTATCACTTTAGCTAGAAGGATTTCAGAGCTGCAGGCTCTATATGTGAGCCTCCTCATTTGATTTTCCATAAATACGGGTATCTTTACATACTAATCCTAAGTTTTGTCAAAGGTGATGTCTGAGTTAACAATAAATCAAACCATCCACCTTCCAGTTTATTATCCTGAGCATGTCAATCAAGGTGAAGCATTGCTCCACACTTAGGCTATATATAGAATCCTGAGATATTATCTTGCTTGCATCAGGGACAGCAGAAAGATCTCTCAGCTGTTTTTTTTTTTTTTTTTTCTTTTTTCTCTCATTACCCCTGGAAAAGAGGGTGTACCAGTTTCAAAACGGTGCTTGTCCAAATGGCTTGCACATTGTATTATGTTCTGTTAAACATAGTGTGGTAAGAACTTCCTGGTGTGGTTAGTGGTCATTCCACAAGGCATACAGCCACCTATGTTGCTTGTTTCAGAAATGTTTCAGTGGCTGACATCTGTGCTGCAGCCATCTGGAGTACTGTCCACGCCTTTACTAAACATTACAGTCTGGATATTGTTTCTATTATGTGTGTAGACTTGACCTTGCTGTTCTACAGGGTTTTCTGTCATGAACAGACAGCACCAGCCTCCCACTTAGCTTTTAGGACTGCTTGGGACTCGTTCCAAAGGTGTGGCCTAAGGGAAAATATGTCCTCAAAGAAGATAGAACAGTTCGTAGATCTCCTCCCTTAGGCCATGCCAGCCTTCTCTCCTTCCACGTTTTATCAGCTGTAGGGGAATTTGGCATCAGTTCTGCCTTAGGAATTTTCATGGCAGCTTTCTCCAACGTCTGCATCTGCCTAATATTAGAGGTGCTGGCATAATCTGCGTTAGCGTAATCTCCTGGTTCCCCAGAAGAGTCCACAGAGTACAGTGGGAACTGAGGAGAGATGGGTCCATCCACATTTATGTAGACACTGGCGTGTTGTTGTCATGTGTTACACTAGTAAAAGTTTCGTGTGGTTTTAGGGCGGGCAGCTGGTATAGTTCCAAAGGTGTGGCTTAAGGGCCGAGATTCTCTCAAAGATCTCTGTTACAGTAAATGCGTAACTGTTCTTTCCGCTGCAGAGACTGTCGCTTGGCAGAGGCTAGGTGGCAGCACAGCAGGATAATACACAGGGGAAGAGCTGAGTGCGACATGCTGGCACACCGTCCATATGCTTCAAGCTCAGGGAGAAAACACAGAGGAAAATGGTTTGGCTGCTACATGCCGGCACCCCTGCAGGCTCTCGAATGACCAGTTGCTGGCCACCCACCACACTGTGTTGCTGGATAACTGTTGGATAAATGGTAAGTCTGTGAGAAGGGTTGGTGACTGGGCTGGGGGAGAATCATCAGGCATACCCCAGGGTCAGGGCATAAAATTTTAATTAAAAAAAAAAAGTGTGAAATTATGTTAAGATCTTTTTTTGGCTCCCAAATGCGGAAAAATGGCTTAGATTTGAAACCTAAAACTTTCAGTTTGATAAATTTAGAGACCAAGGGTGTTGTTTTACTATTTGGTTTAATTTGAAAAATGTGTAGTATTTGAATTAACAAGACTGCATTTTCATGCATACACATTTCCTTTTTTTTCTTTAAACATATTTTTCATAATATATTTTTGAACAACAGCAGTGCCCATTTTGTGACTTGATGTCTGTTTATATCAGCTGAAAGGTCTGTTTTCGTGCATGTATGCAGTCTCAAATGTGGAGAAAATCAGTTCTAGGGATGTGGGTATGTTGTTCAATCCACACTGTCTGGCAGGTTCCTTGCCGCTTTAATTCTTGCTGGAAGGTCTTCAAGCTGGCTCCTCCCACCCACCGGGTGGTAAAACCCTCAGCTCGCCCCATGGCGATAGATCTTCCTTGCCGCTTGAAGCTCAGGTTCCCTCCTTAGCGCTCTGTGTTTTAGGCCTGGATCCAAACTATTCGGGTTTTCGAAAATTATTTTAAAGTTTTCTAGACTACGGTCTTCATCTTCCCTCACGGCTGCGATGGACAAACCACCCCTCGCCTCGGCCGGTGCCCTTGCAGGCAGATGATGTCCCGGACCGATCCGCACTCCACGTGTGTTTACTGCCTGGGCTTGCCCACATCCGCAGAGCCTGCGATCTGTGCAAGTCCTTCTCTGCTTCGGTCTTAGAGGACCGCACTGCCAGACTATAACCAGGTGTCGAGCGGTACCAGCGGTGAAGTCAAAGGAGGCCCGTTGGGTGGTGTCTGTGGCTGTGGGCTCGCAGAGTGGCTGGAGCAGGTGATCGCCGAGGAGGAGGCAGCCCAGGCCGCCTCATCTTCCTCCTCAGCGCGGCTTATCCCGCCTCCTGGGCTCCTCCTACACTGTTTCCTTTAGGAGCTTTGCCAGTCCCTCTCCACCAAGGGAGAAGGGCCATCAGGACATACCAGTAGGTGAAGAAAAAAGAACCAGGGTAAGTCCCACTGTCGTGACGTTCTTGAGCATGGGAGAGATCCTTCACGGACCGTCGGCTCTTGACTTGATCGAGGTTGCGGCTAAGGCGCTGGCTTCCATGGTGTCCCCGTCAGGTGGCCGGCAGATATCCGTCGATGCGATCTAGATTTTTCTCGACCCGTTGAGCGATTTGTCGACTGGAGAAGCCGACAAACCTTCTTCACCAGTTCCCCGGTGGTAACCAAGGACTTGCTCCGTGCCTCCTGTGCGCAAGTCTCCGGTAAAGGACCTGAACCAGGGGTTGGCGGGTTTCCCCACCCCTCTCTGACCCACCCTCGGCGACCGAGGTCTCGGTCCTCTTCCAGGTCAGTAGGTCCTGTCAGCATCGGCGGTCTCGGTCTCTGCACCATGGAAAGCGTCGCCGCTTGTCCTTTGGAGGATAGGCTCTGGCGTAAGTTACGCCGCGCTACGAGGACATGATGTGGCAGCAACTTTTGTTGACCAGTACAAGCCGACTCCATCCCCTTCTCCAGCAATTAAGCAGCTGTCACGGGCGACGAAGCAACCCCTCCTGGTTATCGAGGCTGACCCCAGTGCGGTTGTTCGGCGAAACCGGCTGCTCGGCCCATTGTGGTGGAACCACTGCCTTCTCAACGAAGACTGGGGCCCCGACCAAGGATTCTTGGTCGAGTCAGGGCTGCCACACAGGTTGTCAGTCAGCCTCACTCCCAATCGACCTTGGCAGGTGGAGGGTAACTCAGGCGTCGGCAGCTGTTTGCAGCCTCCTTGGAGTCTGACGATGACTCCTCCCTGTATCCAGGCCCATTGACCTGGAATCTGCAGAGGTCAGTCTGTGGATGAGCCCATCCTCGTTCTTGGGTATACTTGACTCACCTCAGAGTCCACTGGGATGCAGCTCGAACCCGTTCAGAAGCGGGCCAGGTATCCCCTCACGGAGATACTGGACCAAGGAGATTCTCCTATGGAGCCTTCCCTCTGGCCAAAGCCATTGTTGGTCCGGCCCTGGAGTTGTGGCAGCGGCCTGCATCTTGTCCCATGCCTTGGCCAGGATGGATCGCAAGTACGCGGTCCCCACTGGTTCACTCTCCGGTTTTCAGAGCACCCTCTGCGGAGGGCTGGTGACTGACAGTGTTTTCCAGCGTTCCGGGAGCGCTAGGGATGTGGACAAACTGCCCAATAAAGAATCCAAAAGCTGGATTACTCAGGGGCGGAAGGTTTACGCTGCTTCCTCCCTAGGCCTTCGACAGGCTAGCTTGGCTGTACTGATGGCACATTTCTCACACGCCCTTATGGGTTCCCTGGATGAGGTGATTTGTCATCTCCCAGCTGACCTTCAGATGACGGTCAAGCAGGTGTGGGATCAAGGAAGGGCGGTGGTTAAACAACAGCTCCAAACTTCTTTGGACATCGGTGACTCTTGTGCCGGTCAGTAGCAGCCCGCGGTAGCCATGCGCTGCAGAGCTGGCTGCGGATCTCCACCTTCACAGCGGACACCCAGCACAAGCTGGCAGGCGTTCCCTTCCTGGGCACTGACTTGTTCGGGCCAGGGTGGAAGACCATTTCCAGAGGATCGAAGTCCAATGCCACCTTGGACTCAGTCCGTCTGCCCAGAAGGACAAAGGCCGCCAGCAGCGTAAACCCTTCGCCCTTCACTCCTGCAGCACGTCTGGCCCAGCAACACCAGCAACAGGGCCAGCAGGCTCACACTTGGCGCCCTAAGGCCAAGTCTGCCGCCTGTCCAGTAGAAAGCCTGGAGGAAGGGTCCAGGAGGCCCTCGGCCAGCCCTTCCTCCAAGCCTGCCCAGTGATGGTTTGAGGTGTTGCTCCCAGCCTCGTTACTCCTCCCGGGTTCCCCTGTGAGGCGGCTCCACCACTTCCTTTCCGCCTGGTCCGCTATCCCACGGACTGCTGGGTGCTAGAAGTGGTCGGCAGGGGACTGCTCTGGAGTTGGGCAGTTCCTCCCTATCGAGCCCGTCGCCCCATGAGGGGACAACGGGTTCCAGCTCTCTTTCAGCTCGTCAAACCAACATTGCCCTGCTCCTCCAGAAGGAGTTAATCACGAGGTGGTGGACCTCCTCCAGACCCATGGTTTGTGTCCAGGTACTTCCTGGTCCCAAACGGATGGGGGGCTGGCACCCCATTCTCGACCTGCACGACCTGAACAAGTTCCTAAGGCCACGCACCTTCAGGATGGTTACTCTGGCTCAGATCATTCCATCCTTGGAACTAGAGCATGTGGTTCTGCTCTCTGGATCTCCAGGACGCGTTCTTTCATGTCCCAATCTGTCCGTCTCATCAGCGATTCCTCCGCTTCAGAGCAGAGGGATCTCTTTATAAGTTCAGGCCATGCCCTTCGGCCTCTCTCAGCTCCCAGGGTCTTCACCAAATGCATGGCAGTGGTGACAGCATTCCCTGCGGTGCCGAGGGTCTGGGTGTGCCCTTACCTGGACGACTGGCTGATTGCAGCCCCTCCAGGTTGGAGGTGGAGCGGTCCAGGGATCTGACCCTCCAGGTCTGCTCTCAGATTGGCCTCCTCATCAATGAGGCCAAATCGGAACTCATGCCATTGCAGGTGATTCAGTTCATCGGGGCAGAGCTCGGCTCCCGGCAGACAGGGCCGAGGTCCTTTCCTCCTTGTCCAGTCATTTCTGGTTGGGCAGTTGTGCCCTGCCGGAACTTCCTGCACCTCTGGGCCTCATGGTGGCCTGTACCAGCGTAGTCCGTTGGGCCTGCTGGCATATCGCCTCCTGCAAATGGGGCTGGCCAGCCAGTGGTCACAGTGCTCTGGTCCTCTGGACCAGCCGGTGACAGTGACCCAGTAGATGTGAGATGGCCTCCAGTGGTGACTCATCCCAGCTCATCTGCAGGAGGGTATCCCATTTGTCCACCCCGAGCCGACAGTCACACCAACGACCGCGCCTCTCTGATGGGTTGGGGTGCCCATCTGGGTGCTTTCCAGGCCCACGACCTCTGGTCCCTCATGAGTCTTGATGCCACATCAACCTGCTGGAGCTTGACGGTTCGACTAGCACTCACCACCTTCGCTCTGTTTATGCGGGGTCAGGTGGTTCCAGGTCCAGAGCCGGACAACACTACGACCATGTACTACCTCAACCATCCGGGCGGGGATGCACTCCTTGCCTCTGTGCAAGGAGGCTCTCTGCATCTGGTCTCTCTTGATCAGCCTGGAGGTGGATCTCCTAGCCATCCATGTGGCAGGAGCCTCCAACAGTCTGGCCGATGCCCTCGGCTGGATAGGCGCTGCATCTCACAAGTGGTCACTCCTGCCGGAGGTGGTGCAAGAACTGTTCTCCCATTGGGGCACCCCTCAGGTGGACCTGTTCACCTCCAGGGAGAATGCGAAGCTGAGGCTGTTTCACGCGGCTGTAGCGTTGTGGAAAAATTACAGTTAGTAAATTATCAATTACAGATACTTAGAAAGGAGGCGAGCGGAGGCGAGACTGATGGTGGAAGAATTTAATGATTATAACAATAATCACAGCGAGAGATTACAAGTGGTACATTCTTCAAAATAACTGTGTGCAGGCTTGCTTATATAGTGAAAGACAGCATACTCATTTCCTATGGTTTTCTATGATTGGTTTAAAACAAGCACAAGCATCAACTTATAAGGTAATACTTTTTCTTTGGTATATGTATGAGCTCATCCTTGGTCAGCACAAGTATAGATGTTGTACATTCTATTATCATATATGGCTAGTAACAGCTGTCACCACCAGTAACCAAGGTTCACATGGGGAAGAAATAGGTTTGGACTTAGGAATGTGCATACAAGCATTTTGGCCTGTCCAGATAAGGACAAACACTAGAGATAGTCAAGAGGGTAATTTGGACACTATCCTGTGTTCCTGCTTGCAGTCACGTAGGCCAAATGTTTGTTATTACTACATCTACAACGTTATAAGGCACTTTAATATTGCAACTTGTGGCTTAGTTTGTCTTGTGGCTTCACAAGCTTTATATGATCCAATTATATAGGCCAACATTTGTTACACAGACACATAATATTTCAGACCAAAATGAGGTTAGGCTGCAATATGGGGACAAACTTCTTTATCCTTGTTACACCCGCCCCCTCAGCAGGGCTCGCTGCAGAGGATGCCTTCGAGGCTGTGGACCCCATGCCTCTTCGCCTTCCTCCATTTCCCTTGATCCACAAGATGCTTCTCAAGGTGAAGAGGGACAAGGCGCAGGTGATTCTGGTAGCCCAGACTGGCCTCACCTGTTCTGTTACCCAGATCTCCTCAGCCTCAGCTCCAGGCTCCCAGGCGGCTTCCAGCCCGCCGGACCTGATCTCAGTCAACAAGGGGAAGGTTCTCCATCCGGACCTTCAATCCCTGCACCTGACCGGCCTGGTTCCTGAGCAGCTAGAGTTCCCGGCCTTGGGTCTTTCTGACGAGGTCCTCAACATCGTTTAGGCGTCCCAAAAGGAGTCGACCAGAAAATGCTATGCCTTCAAATGGAAGAGATGTTCCATTTGGTGTCAGGACAAGGGGTTGGACCCTCTTCCTGTCCCTTGGCTAGTATTTTGGACTACCTGTGGTCCCTTTCTCAGCTAGGGCTTGATCGGCGACCCTCAAGGTGCACCTGGCAGCCATCTCTGCTTGCCAGGCGCAGGCCGGCAAGCAGTGGGGTGGTACAGGAAGGTGGTCAGGTGCTTTTCAAAGGCCTTGATCACATATCCCTCCGGTGCAAGAACCTCCGCCTCCATGGGATCTACTGCTGGTATTGGCTAAGTTCATGGGCAAGCCATTTGAACCGATATCTCCCACCTGTCGTGGAAGACCGCCTTCTTGGTGGCTATAACGTCAGCCAGAAAGATGGGAGAGCTCCAGGCGCTTTCCATAGAGTCTCCTTATCTGGTCTTCCACAGGGACAAGGTTGTCCTTCACCCCCACACAGAATTCCTTCTGAAGGTGTTGTCGGAGTTTCACCTGAATCAGGTGTTGACTCTGCCGGTGTTCTACCCCAATCACACCTCGGAGGCCGAATATAGGCTCCATACTTTGGACCCTAGAAGACCTCACTTATTATAAGAGTGAATGGCTGAAGTTCGGGAGGTTCACCAGCTGTTTGTCACCTACGCTGAAGCCGCACCTGGCAGACATGAGCTCATTCTACCCACCATACCGCTGCTTTGGTGGCTGCTTCTAGGGACGTCCCTGTCGAGAAAATCTGCAGGGTGCTACCTGGAAGTCAGCACACACCTATATTTCCCATTACCACATTGACCTAGAGTCACGCCGGGATGCTGGTTTTGGGACCTCGGTTCTCCAGTCCTTATTCCCTAAGTAGGGGTGTGTGCTGCCTTCCTCCTCCCAGAGAACTGCTGGGAGTCTGCCAGACAGTGTGGATTGATCAGCGTATCCACATCCCTGAAATACAGGTTACTCACCTGTAACAGGAGTTCTAGGAGTGGTATATGTTGTTCATCCACACAATCCACCCGATCTTCCCGGCTTCGACGCACAACCTGGCTTCCAGCGGCTAGATCTGGTGTCATGGGGTGGAGCTGATTGTTTTACCACCCGGTGGGTGGGAGGAGCCACCTTGAAGACCGCCTGGCAAGAATTAAAGCTGCAAGGAACCTGCCAGACAGTGTGGATGAACAACATATACCACTCCTAGAACTCCTGTTACAGGTGAGTAACCTGTATTTTTCAGACAGGGCAATTTTTGCTTACTGTTTGCTAAAATATAGCTGTGGCGCTAACTGTGTAACTTGTGTGGTTGTTGGAGTAAGGGTCTTGCTTCTATTTAAAAAAAAATATTAAAATAAATTGTGGTGTCTTACATAAACTGAGTGTGGTTGTGTGCAGTTTTCGTTATTCAAAATCCATTTTCAGAAGACACAGTAGCCTTCCTTCCGTGTTACAGTGGGAGCATCTGAGGAGGAATTTTTGATGCATGTTCCTTTGTGGTCTGAAATAATTGCCACATTTGTTTGAAGTCCTTCATGGAGAGCATCTGAGTATCTCCAGCAGGCTAAAAGGGTAAAGGATCCTTTGTTTCCTGCAGGTTGCCTTGGAGCAGCGCTGCCTCCATCGGGTGCCTCTGCACCCCAGGCAGGGCAAGGTTTTAATCCTGGCTCCTCTGCTGCCTCAAGGCGAGTTTCACATGAGTGGTGGTGCATAGTGGCATGGTGTTAGAACAGTAAATATGTAGGAGAAAGGACTTAGCTGTCAAAAGAATACATGCAAACAGTAAGGTGCTGCCTCTGAGGCAACCTTCAGGGAATAAAATCTTCTTGGCTGGTTGAAGGATGGGCTTATTGGATCCATGACAGTAGGACGTCAAATTATTTGTCGACCGGCGTTACAGCGACTCCCATCACGTCGACCATATTTTGCGGTCGGCATGAAAGGGGTCAGTGGACAAATTGTTTTCTTCAGGGGGCTCTGCCCCTTTAACCCGCTACTTGAAATAATCAACTCTGAGTCAGAGTTGTTTTTGGGGTCAATACCTAGAAAGCAGTGCCGGAGTCCAGCACGACACTCCAGTGACCTGGCACTGTTGTCGCTGTAGTGTCTGGCACTGTTGAATTGTCGAGGTAGCGCCAGTATACCGGGCTTATTGACCTTTTCTTTTCAGGCACCAAATGTTTCTTGTTTTGTCTAGTGTGAGAGGATGACTCCTAATGTCCTTTTCTTATAGTCCTATCTGACTGGTCTTCAGGTGAGGATTTATGCTCTTTGTGAGATTCTTTGTAGACTGCTTTAGACAGGTCGTTCGGGAAGCTGTGTCAGCTGACATTATCACAGAGTTGTTCTGAACCTTTCTAGTAGAGAATACACTTTGGAGCTAGACAGAAAGGCTGGAGCCGATTGTGACTGCCTTTTTTCTCATTTCTTTTCTGTGTCTTAGAGATGAAACATTCACACAGATCACAGTTTATCCTCTCGTGGTCTAGCGCCAAACTCTTTCAGCACTCTTATGTATAGAGTATCTGCCTTATGCAAACTGTGACGACACTTTGGAGCTTTTTGAAACCATGGATCCAGTTCGTTATTTAGGCTTTTGTTTTGATTCGTCCGGAAGTGAGATCAGAAAGTGGAACCACATTGGAATGCCTAACTTCTGCCTTTGAGAGACTGTGTTTATGTGGACGCAGTCATCATAAGCCGACCTGTTTTAGTTCATTCAGCCATAGTCGCTGTGAGCCAAAACTGTTTGAAAAGGATACAAAGAAAAACAGGCAAAAGCACTTTAGTGTCTACCACAGCCGTCATGAGCTGACTAGAGTCAAAAACTTTGACAACTGTGAATCAAAGACAGCCTGAAGTGTACAATAAATAGAGGCGGAAACACTTTAACATCTTTTAATTTTAAGCTGAAGCATTAAATGAAACCACTAGGCTCATAATCTAAACTGCAAACTCCACCACAGTCAGTGTGATCAGGCGTCTTATGCTGTTAAGCCCACAATTCCCAGAACCATTTGAAACCTATAAAAAGACAGAGAACAGCTGACAGTGCAAACTCATATAAATGAAATAAAATTTAAACTTCAAAACTTTATAAAATGCAAATCTTTAGGATTTAGCCATTGAATTTGCTGGGTGAATCATGTAGGGCACCCGCTCCTTTCAATGGAAACTAAAGATCTGTCACAGGAATGCTGGGATGCTCGAGACCAGCACAGTGAGAGAGAACATATTTGAAAAAAGATTCTTGCTTCAGGGTTCTTGGTTCTAGGGCAAAAAGTCCAGCACTCAAGAAGGAGATGGGTGTATGGCTAGAAAAATTGCTGCAGGCAGCCACACAGATATTCTCACAGGTTAGGGTTAGCTGACTCTCCCAAATGAGGTGCTTGTCATTCCTCTGTGGCCCTGGCCCTATACTGAGGCATCTAGGCATGTCTGGCTCCATCCCTTGCCCCTTCTCCAGCCTCTAGGGACATCCAGCACAGATATTGTGCACCTGCGAGTCTCAAGGTGTTATCCTCATCCCACATCTCTTCTCCCACTTGTTTTATCTCCTGGCAAACAGAACTGAGGAAGGGAGGGGCCAGCGTTTGTTACTAGCCAACCCACGAGCACAGAATCACCACGCCTGCCTTGTGGTGTTGCTGCCAATACCAGAGGAACACTATTCCCATCCTCTGTGTCACTAGTGGCACCAAGGAAAGGGCCAGTGTCAAGCATGACCTGATGCGGGCTGTTGCCTCAGTCAGTGTTGAGAGGAGCTCGACTTTGAGGCTGTCCAAGTCCCCAGTGTCGATGCAGATTATGGTGTTGACTCGAATGACAGTGATGGCCTTGATGTTTGGATGCTTGGTTTTCCCTGACCTTGGCATCGATGTTGAATGCAAGCAAGCAAGATCCCTTATAGGGACTTGCTCAGTCTCTGGCATCTTTCACTGTAGGAGTGGCAGCAGCGAGAGGTTTTAGTTTGCATCTCCCTTAGGAAGAGGGCACCAGGGCTTCCAGGCCCTTCCGAAGCCTCTGTTTTATGGGCCAGCAGCCTGTGCCAACCACTTCAAGGACCTCAGGGTGGGTAGATTGACTGCCCACATACTTGACCTCTAGGCATCTTATGTGGGAGCAGCACCATGCATAGATTGGTACCATTGATTCGTGGTGCAGGAGTCCAGTAGGGCCCAGTTCAGGGCTCCTTTCCTAGTGTATAACCTAGGCAGTTTCCAGCCTCTTCTCCTTCAGCATCCTCCTTCAAGGATGAGTTGTTTCTCCACCTGGCCTCTTCTGCTGATTTTGTTCTGTACCAGCAATTTGTGGGAAGATGTTACAGGCATTGGCTCTTCCATTCTAAGCAAGCTGCGATATGGCTGTCCTGCCAGTGTGACTCCTTTGGGTTCCAAGTTCTAACACCTGTGTCATTCCCCTCGACCCAGAGCTATCTAGGGAGGCATCCAGGACATTGTGGAGACATCACGTTTCCAACCCTTCTGCCCCCAGGGACCTTCCTCATTCAATATTATGCACCCATCAGGTCTGCAGGGTCCATGCCTCCTCCTACTTCAGGGCTTCAGGTATTGCAAACCTGGACTGGACCAAAGCACCTGAGGTATGACCACCCTCCCAGTCTTCATTCAGCAGGTTTCAGTACACAAGGTAGGAAGGTTTTTGCTTCTGTATGTTCTCTTTTGTATATCTTGGCACATCAGGCACACATGGCAAACTTTGAACGCTCTCAGTGGTTAAAGATGCACACCTGGCTTGCTGCATTGCTTGCACATGTGGTCCTACGGCAAGCCATTGACACATCAAAGGTATGGCAGCAGCATGGCACCAGCCAAAGGCATATTACAATGCCAGAGGTGGCCTCAGGATAATCAGGTTGGCCTTCTGTAGCAGATGGATGTCATGCCTACACCTCTCATGACTAGCACCTCTAGCCCAGCAAAGGTGCTCAACTCTACCAGGGTGTTCATTTCTTCTCACCACAGGTCAGGGATCTGTTTTAGTGGACCTCCTGCTCCTGTGACCCATGAGTCACTGTCTCGACTCAGCCAGTCCTTTCTCCCTCCAGACCAATAAGAGCCTTCTCCTCAGCGTTCCTCCCTACCTGAAGGTTGAGGCTAATTTCTAGCCTCAGGGAGCAGTCTCCTGCCCCATAAAGGAACAGTCTGGTACACTGGACCCAAGGTTGGATTCCATGGGAAAGATTGATTCTGGGAAGCTGTAAAGGTATGTACTTCTCGTAACTGGAGAGCTTCCAGAATGTCTTCTTTGTGGGTACCACTCACCTGCCTACTATCTGTATAGAGGTAGGGCCACTGAGAAGCACATCCTTAACTGTGGATACCTTGTCTGACTGGCACAGGTCTCTTTCTTTCTCTCTCCCCTCCCCCATCTCAGCGAAGGCTGTCTCAGACAGTGCAAAAACCAAAACAGAATTCTTTTGAAAACTACAAAAAATTAAATGGGTTGGCACAAATTCCATGCGATGATAGCCCTGTTGGTGGTCCCTTGTGTTGTCCTGCTCTGTTCAACAGTAAGGTTTTGTTAGGTCACTGGGTGTTTGGTTTTCCAGTTGGGTAAAGCCAGTTGTACTCTAGTTTGCAGGAATGGGCAAATGTACTATATTTCACTAGCTCACTATGGCGTAGCTTGTGAGCTGTCATAGTGAATATGTGGTCATTTGCAAAGCAGGTTAGACCATGAGCATGTGTTTATGGGTCTGCTACGAATGTCCCCATTCACAAAGCACATTATAGTTCAAGGCACTGTTTAATGGGTGGGTGCTTTGTGAGTGGCCGAAGGAGGTATGCTACAAACCTGTGGCCTGTGACTGTGTGTGGTGGGTCTCTGCATTGCAAATGTCCTGTAGAGCTATTTGCAAAGCCCACTACAAGCCCGAGGCAGTGTTGTGACAGGTCAGGCACTTTGAGAATGTCGAAAGCATGCTTTAGGCACAGAGAACTGTGAGGGGTCACATGCTTCATGTATCTTTTAAAAAGTTAAGAAATTAATTGCAAAAAGTACTTTGATGCATCAGTTGGGTTCTAGTAATACATATATACACACCGCACACACATATATATATATTCTACAGGCCATTCAGCAAAGTATCTGGCCTGTCAGCCACTGCTCTTAGGAGTCTAGCGTGTTTGCAAATGGCTCGCTGTGCCATTCCCAAAGCAGACCCATGACCACATGTAACGATCTAACCTGATTTGAGGAAAACAACGTGTGTACTATGTGATAACTTTTTTCTGCTTTCATAACCATACTGCCTTAAGAGTGGACATTGTGTCTCATTGAAATGGGTTACAAGTTACCCTGTTTTTGTGAGATGCCGCAGTTTATTTAAGTAAATAAAAACATCATGATCGACACCCTTACATCTAACTCTATCAAGCACACAAGTTGCACATTTGCTTGCAGATTTGCTTAGTCATGCCGAGCAAAAATAACCCTGCCTTAAACTGGTTTATTCCACTTTCTTGACTGCATACACTCACAAAACAGACTGTTCATATCTCAGAAACAGACATCAAGCCATGAAAATGGGTCCACCACTTTTGCAAATAGCACCTTATGAAAAGTGTTAAAAAATGGAACTAGCAAGGCCTTGTCAGCCCTAACTATGGTGACATGGTTGTGGCGTTCTTAACTATTATTGGTACTGTTTTAAAAATCAAACTTATTATTTATTTATTTTAAAAGTTTCACCAGGAAAGGCACACTGAGCTACAAGAAGTTCATTTCAGATGTTTCCTGGGGAAGGAATGGGAATTACAATTGAAAGTAAATATAAACCAAGATACAAAACAATACATTGATACAAAAATAAATCATTACAGCTGTGTCCAGTTTAAAATGTGAAGGGACAATACAATTTGGAATACAATATTGCACATACAGAACTTGAGAGGGCTGATCCTTAGCAAAAACAGAGTGGGTGAGGAAGAGAGAATAGCTAGGCTGCCTGCAGAGGGAGAGGGATAGGTACAGGGGCATACTTTTGACTCTCTGGGATGCACATCTCACAAGGGCCAGACTCGCACCCTGAAATGAAGGTATTGGTTTCACAGGCCAGCAAGAAGAGAATACGGT
The DNA here is from genome assembly GCA_016271365.2 of Neoceratodus forsteri. Lineage (NCBI taxonomy): Eukaryota > Metazoa > Chordata > Ceratodontiformes > Ceratodontidae > Neoceratodus > Neoceratodus forsteri. The sequence continues at coordinate 1,481,649,922 of CM028129.1, forward strand.
AGAAAAATGAGAGGCAAACCTTTGACCCTCTGGAGTGGAGACCCCACTAGGGGTCCAACAATACCCAAGCACCCATCAGTGTCTTGGGGAAAGGTTGGCATGAGGAATAGGAAGGAGTAGTTAAAACAATTGTGAGAGAGAAAACAGGGTTTGTGGGGGCTATTGGGAAGTACGTCAGGTGCAGGTGCAGTTGCAGGATAGAGAAATGTAATTGCAAGAGAGAGAGGTGGATAGGGAAAATTACCTAAGGTTGGCTAGTGAGGAAAGTAAGAAAGTCAGGTGAGCAAAGGCACAGAAGGAGCTGCAGATAGCTGAAGGAATTAAGAAGGGGAGAAGGCTTTCCTACGCTATGTAAGTGAGAAAAGGGACAAGAAGGAAGGATTGTTAGGCTTAAGAAAGGGGTGGAGTGGATGGAGGATAATGGGGAAAAGCAGAGATACTAAATGAATAATTCTGTTCTGTCTTCACCAGGGAGAAGGACGGACCAGTGCCTTCAGGAGGGAAAAGGGGAGGCGGGAGGGAGGGGAACACAGATGTAGTGATAGAGAAGGATAGAGTGAGGGAGGGCTACTGGCATTGAAGGTGGGCAAATCACCAGGCCCTGACAGAGTACATCCAAGGATACTAAAGGAACTGGCTGAGGAGCTAGCAGGGCCACTAGCAGACCTATTTAATAGTTCAGTAGAGACAGGCGTGAGTACCCTGGGACTGGAGAACAGCACATGTAGTGCCCCTCCACAAAAGCAATCCAAGGATGACCCAGGGAATTACAAACGGTCAATTTGACCTCCATTGTGGGCAAGCTCATGGAGACTATACTAAAGGAAAGGTTGGTGGAATATCTAGAGGAGCATGGTCTCCAGGATGTGAAGCAGCACGGTTCATGGGAGGGAGGGGAGAGATCATGTCAGACAAATCTGATTGACTCTTTGACTGTGTCACTAAGACAGTAGACAGGGGCCAAGTGTGTAGACATCCTCTGTCTTGATTTCAGCAAGACCTTTGACTCTGTACCCCAAAAGGTTGATCAGGAAGTTGCTGGATGTCTGGGTTGGGAAAGATGTCCAGATGGGTGGAAAACTGGCTGAAGGACAGAACCCAGAGGGTGGTTGTGGTGGGAGAGTTATCTGGCACAAGACAGGTAACAAGTGGGATTCCCGCAGGGCTCAGTGCTGGGGCCGGTGTGGTTCAGTGTCTTCTTCAGTGACATTGGAGATGGCATTAAGGGCAAATGTGCCTATTCGTGGATGACACCAAGTTCTGTGGGAGAGTGGACACAGCTGAAGGGATACAAGACCTACAGGAAGATCTGGAAAAGCTGGGAGGTGGTCCAGGATCTGGCAGCTTGGCTTCAATGCCAAGAAATGCAAAGTTATGCATATTGGAACCTGGAATCCTAGGACAGAGTACTACCTGGGTGGATTCAGAGTATCTGCATCAGAGGAGGAGAAGGACCTGGGAGTGATGATCACTAGTGACCGAAGCACTCCACGCGAGTGCAAGAAAACATCAGCAAAGGCAAACAAGATGCTGGGATGCAAATCTAGGGGATCAGTAGTAGGAGAGAGGAGGTTATACTACCCTTGCACAAGTCCAGGTAAGACCGCATCTGGAGTATGGAGTTCAATACTGGTGCCCACACCTCAGAAAGGACATTAACCTGCTGAAGAAGGTCCAGAGGAGGCTACAAAGATGATAGCTGGTCAGCAGGGTAAGGCATAGGAAGTGAGATTGAGGGCACTGAACATGTAGTCTCTGGAAGACAGGAGAGAGAGCAGGATATGACTGGGACCTTCAAGTACTTGAAGGGGATAAATAAGGTTGATAAGGAGAGTCTCTTTAAGCTGAGTGGCAGCCATAACACAAGGGGCACAGTCTTAAGCTGGAGGGTGGGAGGTTTAGGAGGGAGGTCAGGAAGCACTTCTTCACAGAGGGGTGGTGGATACTTGGAATGTGCTGCCAGAAGAGATAATCTCATTGAAGACGGTGGGCAGCTTGAGAGGCCTGGACAAGTTTAGGGAGGGTAAGGGTCATGGGTAGGCAGGATGGGAAGAGTGGGCAGGGACAGTAGTTCAAGTTGTGGACCCTGAAACATAAGCAGACTTGATAGACCAAATGGCCTTCTTCTGCTGGCTTCTTAGATGCGTTCATATGTAAGAGAGGATAACAAATGAGTGGACGGGGAAGAGCGGATATCTAAGAGAAGAGAATTCTAAATTTTAGTTAAGTGGTAGGAGAAGGCAGCCTGTCCTGAATTGGAAGATTGGACAGGGAGGGCAAGGGTCTGGTAGCAAAGTTATGGAGAGAGTAGTGGGAGGAGGAGAGGAGGGCGGTGGGGTGGGGGGGAATGAGCTGAGCCAGTACTTCCGAGTAGTGAGGAACAGTGGCCGAGGCATCTGGCCCCAAGAGGGGAAGAGAGAGCGGTATAAAAGATTACAGTGGTGTATAATGGGTGGACAGTCAAGAGCAAACCGACAAAAAGGAGTTGAAGAGGGTGTCCAGTGTGGTTAAGGTGGACATAGAGGCCGCACTATAGACTGTGTCACCATATTCAGAAGTGGGGAGGATCATTTTCTGACAATTTCATGGCAGGTCGATAGGGGATGTAGCCACGGTGTCTGTACAGAGCAACTAGTTTGGGATGCAGTTTTTGTGGATAGCATCCCACATGTCCAAAAAGTGAAGGTGCCGTTTAAGTCAGAGCCAGAGTTATTTGAAGGAGGTGCCATCCTCTAATGTAGACCCCTCAAGGGTGTGGAAAGATGGAGTGGCAGTAAGCCTAGCAAGACTTCCAGTGATAGAAGTCAATACTTTGACCTTACTAGAAAATTGGAATCTGTCCTAGTTGTGGGGGTATAAGCCACTCATTGCTGTATCACTTATGAGTTATAGTCCTGCCTCCTCACTCTGAGAACAAATTCAGTATTTCTAGTAAGGTCATTGTGTATCCCTGAATACTATAAATATTCCCATGGAGCTAAGAAGGGACAGGTATTGGTTCAGCCATACATGTCCCTTATTGTCTAGCTACTACTTGCAAACCAGTCACCAATATTTTATTTCAATGAGCGGGAACAACTTCAGATTTAAACTGGCAGAAACCGATTATGGCTCTTTATGGGTGACAGCAAGCTGGAAATAATTAATGATACCACTCTGCTTTCCAGCACTCGAACTGGTGTGTTCCTGGCTTGTTCTGCTTCTTTGCTGGTGTAGTGCAGATACAGTTTCAAAAGCGTAACAAATTTTTTTTTGAAGGCGATCCTACAGTTGTACAGATTGCAGTTATTTATTTCCAACTCAGGTGGACAGGATTTAATGTTCAGATTCCAGAGTCCCTCTGTGTCTAACCACCTCTATTTCCTCCTGAGAACTCAAATTATAGTCCATTTCCTTTCCAGTTAGTTCTGTTTGGGCAATAAGTCACAGGCGAAATTTCTGATCCCCATTTTCAGGTGCTGTATTCTAAATTCTGTTCAAGTTATTTTCCAGTGCTTGGCCAAGGGGTTGAGCAGTATGGGCTAGGAGTTGTATTGTGGTGGGCTCTGGAGTTCTCAGTCGGTGTCCTAAATAAATCCTAATGCTCTCTTGCAAATCTGCATGCATGAATGCATGACCTCCAGTGACGATTCCATCTCACCTCTGTGAATTAATCTCTTTGTCTTTTCTCTTTACACTCTCGTAGCTGCGTGAAAATGCTCAACATGTGGTGAGTCCCTCTCTTCCAGTCTCACACAAAATGGGAGTGGACCAGACTAGACTGGGATTTGTAAAACAGTAATTATAAATAAAGCTAAAATATCCATCAAAACAAAAAATATGATTAACTTGCACAATTGCAATGGAAAAGTAAGGCATCACAGAGCAGGATTTTGTGCTGGTTTGGCTCACTTGACTGTCATGTGCTAGCGCCTCTCATTTAAAGAGCCTGTAACATTGCCTGAAAACCTTTGTGGGGGAAGTTTAGAAACATTTCAGCTTATATTTCATGTATTTTCTGTGTTTAGCTTAACCTTTTTCTTTACAAGTATATACATTAACATGAAAGTAGGCTTTATCTCCTCTGGCTGCTTGTTTATTTATTTATTGCAGTAGTTTCACCAGGAAAGGCACACTGAGCAACAAGATGCTCGTCTCCTGGTGTGACCGGGGTGTGCACATGGATATGATAACACGCAGGTTATCAAGTGAACAGTTAACAGAAGCAAATAAAAAGCAGCATAAGGATACACGATTGCATGAATATACAAGCAGCGCACATTGAATGCTTAGGATATTATAGTATCAAATAACAATTTTTGTGACAAGAAGCAGCAGACAAGGTAAATTAGCACAGTAGTAACAGCTGTCAACAACAGAGGATGTGTATCACAGTTATACAGTTATGCACAGTACATAGGGCAAAAATAGGCCCAGGACATAAGTGCAAAGTTGGTGTTATATGCCAGCTTCTTAACAGAGGCTAAGGCCGCTGGTCAGGCATTAGGGGAGGGATAGTGGGGCATGGCAGGTTCAGGGACGAGGGCAATTTGTGTAAGGAAGTTTGCTAGGGCAGTAGACAGAGTAGGAAGAGAGGAGTCCAAATTTGTGGTGGGAGGCGTTGCAGAGCTTGGGTAGCCAGTGTGAGAAGGCAGCTTGACCGCAGAGGTCTTCCGCCTAGGGACTGAAAGTTGCATGGAGTCACTGGATCTAAGATAATGGGAGGTGGGTGGAGCATCTTTGAGCACAGTGGCAAGGTAGGAGGGATGGACCTGCCCCATAGGTTGGAGACAAATTTAGCACAGTGAGAAATGCGGTTTTCGAGGATGGTAATTAGCCACGGCTCGGTAGAGGTTGCAGTGGTGGGTGAAGGAGAGGCATCGAGACAAAGCGGCAGAAGGCATTATAAAGTGTGTCCAGTTTAGATAGGGTGGACTTAGGGGCTGCACTGTATACAATGTCGCAGTAGTTGATGGAGAGGAGTATCATCTTCGGGACCAGTTCACGCCTGACTCGGGAGGGAGGCGCTGCAGTTCCTATATAGTGCACTGAGCATGGGGCATAGTTTTTTGAGATGGCATCGTTGTGGTCAGAGAAGGAGATGGCTGTCGAGCCACACCCCCAAGTAATGGAATGAGGAGACATCTTCAAGTTTTGCCATCCAGGGTGGCAAAGTAGGGAAGGGAGAGGAGTCTGGCCAGGTGTTGTCAGTATGCCAAAGGTCATAGTGACAGTTTTTTTGCATTTAGGGAGAGCTGGTGCGAGCTAAACCATTGCTGTACCTTGTTGAAGTCAGCTTGGAGGTTTGATTGTACCACATCAGAGGCAGAGCCCTAGTAGTAGAGTCCAGTATCATCTGCATACCCGTGGATTAAGGAAGTAGAGCAGATGAGTGGCAGGTTGCTTAGGAATATAGAGAACAGAATGAGACCAAGAACCAACACTGTGGGACACCAGTAGTTAAGGGAAGGGGGGTGGAGATTGCATTTGAGACTCTAACGGACAGTTCTGTCACGAGAGGTATGATCTGAACCAGTTTGTGGCTGCAACAGAGAGGCCTGATTCAGCAAGACTCGAGCAATATGGGGTGGGAGACGGTGTCAAGGCTTTTGCAAGGTCGACAAAAACTGCTGAGGTGATCAGTCCACTGTCCATGCCTGTCAGAATAGTGTTTGTAAGCCTTATCAGGGAGGAGGTGGTGGAGTGTCCCTTCCTGAAGCCAGACTGGAATGGCGTGAAGAATTTGGAGTCGGTGAGGAAGGAGGTAAGTTGGCTGAGCACAAGGTGCTTTTGTAGTTTGCTGGGGCTGGGAGGAGGGAGATAGGGGGCGGTAGTTAGAGGGAGGTAGGGCACCTCTTTTGGCAGAGTGGTGACAGTGGCATGCTTCCATGCATGGGTGACGGCAGCGGCAGCAAAGGATTAGTTTGTATTTGGCGAAGAGAGGTATAGAAGTTTGGGGTCTAATTCATTGGGATTTGCCTTTTGAAGGGTTGAGAGAAAGTAATGCATCTAGGGCCTCAGTTGCAGAGATGTCTTTGAAGGAAAAGGAGCAAGGTCTAGTCTGGGTCTTTATGTCTGTAAGCTGTGCGAGAGGTGTAGTGTTGGGCAGGAAGAAGAGGAGGGTGGCAGCACAAGTGGAGAAGTACATTGAACTCAGTGGCTAATACTGTGGGCTTTGATAGGAGAGAGTTATTAACATTTAGCATTGGTAGGGAATGGCAGCTGGTGGGGTAAAGGGAGAGAATGACCTTCCAGAATTTTGAGGGTTTATTTAGGTTTGACTCGAGGAGCTGCTGAAGTACTCTACTTTTGCAAGATGCGTGGCACTGGTGCACTTGTTACGGAGCATGCAGTATGTGGAGAGGTGTTGTGGGAGACGTGAGGATTTATGCTCGGCTTTGTCCCTGCGGCGATTTGACATGCAATCAGTTCTTGGGTAATCTGAGGTAGGTGGTTTCTTGTACTTTGTATGACGCGGGTGGCGGTGTGTTCCAGACACTGAGGAATGTGTTTTAAAGTGCAGGAAGGCATCATCAATGGAGATCGTAGGAGGGGCAGGGGCCCAGTTTGCTAGCTGAAGGTCATCTAATACAGGGGCTAGACTGAGGGATTTATAGGGCGTTGGACTACAAATTTAATGGGGGATTTTGGGTGGTGGATTTTATGCACTAAAATGTTATGTAGTGGTCGCTGAGGGAGTCAGGAAGAATACCGGCTTGTTTGACCTGGTGGGGTGTGTGCTAAGGACCCAGTGGATGAGCAAAGTGGTTACCAGATTTTAGGTTAATCTGGGTGGGCTCAGTAATGATTTGTGAGAGGTTTAGGGCGGAAATTTCAGTCCTGGTTTTTTGAGGGCAGGAGCTAGCCAATTGTGGTTAAGACCGCCCATAATGTAGAATTCCTGTCGTGGTTAGGGAGGAGATTTGCTTGAGAGGTCGGTGACAGCAGAAGCTGGTGTACCAGGGTCGGCAGTATATCCCAGCAATGTAGATTGGTAGCGAGAAGGGAAGGACAAGCTGAATCAGGATTACTAAGGGATTTTGGTTCGACTTGGTCAGGACCACTGAATAGTGCAAGTCCGAGGTTACGTGAATGGTTATTCCCTCCTTTAGAGGGCTCTATCATGGCGGTCCATAGTGTAGCCTGGGATAGCGACAGAGGAGTCATTGATGTTTTTGTTGAGCCAGGTTTCGGACAGGGTGAGGTTATCTGGAGCAATAGTGGGTGGCAAGAAACTGAATGGAGTCAAACTTGTGGACAAGGCTTCTTATATTTAGGTGCAGGAGGCACAGGCCACGTGGGAGAAAGTCCCCAGAGTGAAGTTGAAGAAGAAGCCGATGTTGGAGAGGGGCACAAGGGGGTAGTATTGGGGCCAGGGTTAGGGTGGATGTCACCTGCTGCAAGGAGCAGGAGAGTGAGAGTTGGATAGTGAACCAGTAGCTGTATATGACTGACTGCGGCGGTCGCTCTTAGATTGATGGCGTAGGATGGAGCTGGGCAAAGGGGAAAAGTGGAAATGACCCAGGGGAGCGAAGGGTTGAAAAGAAATGGGCTGGGACGTGTGGCAGAGTATGTCCATGCTTGGGTGAAAGGGGAGGTGGATGCCAGGCTGGAGGGTGGGAGAGCTCGATGAGGTTTGGCAGGATTTGGAAGGGGCAATGGAGGTGGGTGGCATGTTGGAAAGGAAGGAGGGAGGCGGGGAGAAGAGAATGGGGTGAGCAGGGTCAGGTGGCCTGGTAGAAGGATCATAGCGGATCAGGTGCTAGGAGGACCCTACTGCTGTGGTTACTTAGCGGGAAGGTAGGTGCTGTAGTTACTTAGTGAAGAAAGTGGAGGGCTGGGATGGGGCAGGAAATGATAGGGACCTGTGAGGACACAAGAACCAATGGGGAGCAGAGGGAATAAGTGGTTTTAGGTAGCCAATGAGGGAGCGAGCAATGCTGCTAGGTTTATTAGCCAAATGAGGGAGCAAGTGCTGCTAGGCTTACTAACCAGTGATGGAGTGAGAGGGAATGTGGGCGAGCAATAGGTGTATTTAATCAGTGGAGGGGTGGGAGTGCGTGGGAGGGCCAAAATACTTCTATTAGACACCTTAAATTTAGCTTAGTTGCAGCTAAATCTGTTTGTTTACACCTACCATCACACTATCAACTTATGAAATCATGATCTGTTCCTAAGGCGATGATTATGATGTCATAAACAGGACAGTATGATGTTCGGTGTGAGAGAAGCCACCAGTACAGGTGGAAGTCTAGGATACCAGGGTTTAAATAATTGATTAGCAATTTTTTTCTTGGGACGATACCAACTGTACAGAAAGTATTTATATAGATGTTCTAGAAGTGCTGTGTTTGTTAAACACAATGAGGCAAGAGCTGTGCATTTTCACAAAGATTTAGCACTTTTATGAGCAAAACGCTAATCAATTTTTACTGTTAAATAAAATCCTGGATACATTATTATCTATTTTCATGATAATATACATAGTTATTTGGAAAAGGTCATGAAATACAAAATACACAAACTACAATATGTGCTAAAAGAGTCTAAAATCAAATTTTTGCAGTTTTTGTGATCCCAGGGGTTCTTTTAGGTTTAAAGAACTACACATAGAAGGTGCTCTTTCCATGGGTGGAAGGGAACGAATAGAGGTGTCAGTGCAAGAACTAGTGAACTAAGCACTGTTGACTGGTACTCATTCTGTTGTATCATGGCATGGACAGGGTGCCACCATGCTTGGAGAGTCTCCACCGCTTTGCTGCACCACTGCAGGTGTTAAATGTGTGACAGGCAGAACATCAGTGCAGAGCTTATGGGAGACGCACGATACTGAGGTGATTAAGGTGGGAGAGGACAAGATGTTAATTCACAAGCAAGCTGAGGTTGCACACCATTAGCGCTGGACTGGAATGTGGATTCTAGAACTGGAACACCAAGTGGGTTGTAAGCATAAGGCAGCATTCTTCTACAGGAGGCTGTTGGTGGGGTGCTTTTCTGGGAAGCAAGGAAAAGGTGATTCTGATCCCCATTGCCAAGTCTGCTTGGCTGATGACAGAACTGAGATCACTTTGATAAAGATTATCAGCAGGTGAGCCCAAGGAGCAGCTTGGCTGACTTACAGTAGAGTTGCCAGAGGATGGACTAAGGGCAGTATACAGCACCATCATTCAAAAACCAGGACTATGCAGGGATTTATTTAACTCTAAAAATTGATTAGCGTTTTGCTCATAAAAGTGCTAAATCTTTGTGAAATGCATAGCTCTTGCCTCACTGTGTTTAACAAACACAGCACTTCTAGAAAATCTATATAAATACTTTCTGTACAGTTATAGTCCCAAGGAAAAACTGCTAATCAATTATTTAAAACCCTGCTATGGAAAATAATCCAAGGGTGCTGAGGGAGCGCAGGAAGGTACTGGCTGCACCTCTGACAGATCCGCTTTGTCCCAGGGGACTGGAGAAGGGCAGGGGTAGTCCTAGTTCACAGATGTGGTAACAGGGAAGAGGTGGGCAGTTATAGGCCTGTCAACGATGGTGGGTAAGTTAACGGAAACACTGCTAAAAGAATTAATTGTGGAATATCTTGTATCCAGTAGATTACAGGATCTGAGGCAGCATGGTTTCACAGGGGAAGGTTATGGCAAACAAATCTGATAGATTTCTTTGACAGGGTTACCAAGGAGTTTGATCAAGGAGGAGTGGTGGACGGGCCTACACGGATTGTGGCAAGGCTTCTGACACCTTTCCACACAGGAGACTGGTAAGCAAGTTGGGGATCTTGGGGTGGGTAATAAGGTGGTAACCTGGGTAAAAAAACTGGCTAGGGATAGGACACAGAGGGTATTGCCAAATAGAGTTCACACAGAGAAAGGAGGGTGACCAGCGGGTACCTCAGGGATCAGTGCTAGGACTGGTCCTCTTCAATGTCTTTATAAGTGACATAGCAGAGGAACTGGAAAAAGATCTGCCTCTTCACAGATGACACCCAAGATCTGCAACAAGAGTGGACACTCGGGAGAGGTGTGTGGAAAGAATGGGTAGAGATATGAAAAGACTGGAGGAGTAGTTAGGGCTATGACAGCTGGGTTTTAATGCAGAAAAGTGCAAAATAATACACTTGGGCCATAGAAACCCGAGCAAGTACAAAATGGCAGAGTGATACTGACAGAGACCAAGCAGGAAAAGCGAGGGGTAATCGTGTCGGATGACCCAAAGCTGGCCTAGAAGTGTGACAAAGCGATCAGAAGGGCTAGTGGGATGCTAGGGTGCATAGGAAGGATATCGCCAGCAGGAAAAGGAGGTGTGCTGCCCTCTATGGATCATTTGTAAGACTTTACCTTGAGTACTGTGTCCAGTTCTGAGACCACATCTCAGGAAGAACATAGAGTGGAGGCAGCACGGCTACCAAAATGGTGCAGAGTCTGCATCAAAAAGCCCTACTGAGGAGAAACTTAAGGAGCTAAATATGTACACCCTGGAGGGAGAGGGGATATGATTGGGAGCTTTACATACCTCATTGGAGGGGTTACTGAGGTACAGGAGGGTGTATTTTCAGAGAAAAGGAACTCTAGAACAAGGGGCATGCTTTGAAGCTGGAGGGTAAACCCAGAAGGATGTGAGGAAATACTTTAACAGAAAGGGTGCTGGATACCTGTAACAGCCTTCCAGCAGAGGTAGTTGGGGTGAAAACAGTGGTAGGGTTCAGAAATGCTTGGAACAGGCTCAAGGGAATCATAGGGGTAAGGACGGAGGGGAAGAGATGTTGCCATAGATCAAGTTGTGTCTGCAGCAAAAATGAAGGGTTAAAAAATGGAAGACTGAATGGGCCCAGCTACCCTTAACTGCCGTCACATTCTCATCTTTCTGTGACAAAAGTAGAACTCATTTCAGTAAGACAGTAGTGCACCATACTGCTGTATAAAAGTCATTGAAACAACATGAAGTCTTGCTGTATTCTGACATATACAGTTAATTCCTGCCTTTCAACTGCCTCAGAGACAAAGGGTTAACTTTTCTATGCCTTGCATAGAACATTCATCAAAAGCTCAGTTGAAGCCCCTGTCTGCTGTTTTTAAACTGCAACCGCCAGATTCTTTATTCCACCTCACTGAACAGTCGCCCAGAGATTTCTTCTGCTGCTCGGTTCAAAGTCGGTTGAAGTGTCGGTTTTCGGTCGGTTTCTACCGAACTGTTGTTTCCACATAGTCGGTTCAAGTCTCTGTCTGTGGTACCGAGTACTAGATAGGTTTGTGTTCTGTTTTCTGTGTGGAACTTGTAAACTGTGGATCGGTTCGGCTGAACCGATCACATTGAGGTAAGAAAACTTGTGCTTACTTTAGTGTGTGTTACCGGTCCATATCGGTTCTAAAAATGGGTTTTAAGTAAGTTTTTCCCAAGACCCGTGACACTGTCAGGAACCGATAGGGGAGTCTTGCCTGGCGGATTGCCGAAAAAGGGTAAGTTTTTGTTAGGTTGGCCATGTCTGAGAAACCCAAGAAAAAAAATGGGCCCACTGGGTTTCAACACTGCAGTGTGTGGGGAGGTCTTTGCTAAGACTGATCCCACACCACCTGTGTTTATTGTCTGGGGTTTGACCACCTTGATTCAGACTGCCAAATTTGCAAGAATTTTCCCAAATCTACCCTGGAAAGAGATTAGGTAGACTGAGGGAAGGGAGGCCGAGAAGTCCGCTGATCTGGATGGCCAGCCGGTTCGGGTTCCGACTGAACCAGAAGTAGTGCCCTCTGACCAGGGTGATACTTCTTTGGGCAAAAGGAGAGCCGATTCCGAGGAGTCTGTTCCGACAAAAGGAAAAGAAAAGACAAATCGACCGGTTCGAACCCAGAATTTTATACTCCGACCGCCGATGAGATAGCCAAGGCGATTGGGATTGTGCAATCACTTAGTTCAGTTCCGACCGAACCGCACCATCTGGCAGGGCTCTGTTCAGTCAGTTCCCCGGTTCTGGATTACACTTTGGAAGAATTTTATGAACCGGAGGAGAAGGTGGGAGAGTATGAGCAAGTGAATGGACAAGAGGTACACTCTCTCAGGCTCAGACATGGAGTTCCTTTTTCAACAATGCAGCCATGTTGTCGTTCTGCAGGCTGCTGCCTGTGATAAGGCAAACATTCCCTTGGCATCACACCCCAGACAAGGACTCCAGGAAGATTGATGCCATGGCAAAGAAACAATACATGGCAGCATCTTTGGGACTCAGGCAGGCTAACTATATGGCCTATACAGCCAGGTACCAGAAGTCCAGGTGGAACACTGTACTGGCACTGGCTAAACAGGCTCCGACCAGCTTGCCAAGAGCTGGAGCAGGTGGCTGCGGATGGGATTGAGGCATCCAAGGTGCAATTTCATGCTGCTGTGGACTTCAATGATGTATCATCAGAGTCATGGCTACATCTGTGGCTCTTCGGAGGATGGCTTGGCTCGGATGTACTAGCCTCTCAGGATACCCAGGCTAAGGCCATGGATTTTCCTGTAGTTGGTAATTCTCTGTTTGGGGAGCAGACAGAGAATTGCATGAAGAAAATGGACAAATACAGGACCACTTACAGGAATGCTCAGGCCAAAGAAAGGCAAGCAACTCCTCAAAGGCAGCAGTCCAGGGCAGGCCTTTCCAAAGGCCTTTTACCAAGCTCAGGCCTCCTCTTCTTTTTCGCAGAGGGGTTCTTTAGAGGAGAGGCAGAAGGGGATGAGCAGGCCTGCATCCACCCCTCAGCCTAAAGCCCTGCCGGGTCAATTCTCCTATACCATTAGGGGACAGGTTGGCTTACTTTGTCCAGGACAGGATGTCTCTTACATCAGACAAGTGGGTCCTGGAAGTAGTAAGCAAGGACTAGTTCTCAGCTTCAAAAATTTCCAAAGATGAGAGCCAGATCTTTCCACCTGCAAATCTCAGAGACCCTTGCCCTAGAGGCAGAGGTTTCTTCTCTCCTAGCTCTCAGAGCTATATAGAGAGTTCCCACCCTACACAGGGGCAAAGGATTGTACCCAGGTACTTCCTAACCCCCAAAAGACAGGAGAGTCGACCCATCCTGGACCTAAGATATCTGAACAAACATCTTTAAAGCCAAAGTTCAAAATGGTAACTCTGGGAATTATCCTTCCCTCTCTAAGGCCAGGGGACTGGCTAGCCTCCCTGGACCTCAAAGATACCTACTTTCACATTCCCATCAGGTGCTCCCACAGAAAGTACCTCAGGTTGAGTTGCCCTCAGGCCACTATCAATTCAAACAATGCCCTTTGGCTAACATCAACCCCAAAGGTTTTCACAAAGTGCCTGGCAGTAGTTGTTGCCTTCCTAAGAAGACAAAAGATTTCCATTTTCCCATACTTGGACGACTGGCTCATAGTAAGTCAGTCTCCAGACCAAGTCAAGTCACATCTGCAAATGACCCAGCAAGTGCTCACTTCCTTAGGATTCCTTCTCAACCTACCAAAGTCAGTCTCGAACCAGTGCAGCTCCTCACCTTCATAGGTGCAGAACTGGATACAGTAATAGCGAGAGCCTTCCTTCCCTTGAAAGGGCAAGGACCCTTATGGAACTGGCTCTTCATTCACCCTTCAGGTGTCTCTCGACCAGCAAGGCATTTCTTCAGCTACTGGGCCACATGGCAGCCTCCACAGCAGTGGTCCAGGAGCAAGATTCCAAATGAGGGACATTCAGTTCCATTTAAGAGCCTTTGGTCCCAAAGAAAGGATTCCCTTACCAAACTAATCCCAGTGACTTGAACCCTGATCCAAGCCTTGCAATGGTGGCAGGATCAGGACAGTTTGAGACAAGGGTTCCATTTGTCGCTCAGTCTCATTCAGTGATGCTCACCACAGATGCTTCACTGCTGGGCTGGGTAGCCCATTTGGGGAATCTTACCACCCAAGGACTGTGGTCACCCCAGGAATCTCTGCTTCACATCGGTCTCTTGGAACTCAGAGCAGTGTTTCTGGCACTGCAAGCATTTTCCAAATCTGTGCAGAACAAGGTGGTTCCGGTCAGAACAGACACCACCAGTGGTACATCAACAAGCAAGGAGGCACTCTGTTCTACGGCCTTGTGCACAGAAGCAATGAAGTTGTGGTCCCTGGCCTATTCCCTGCAAACTCTCTGATAGCAGTTCACCTCCTAGGGAAAGACAGTGTTCCTAGCAGATGCACTGAGCATAATATCCCAGGGCCATCACGAATGGGCCCTGGATCCTCTGATTTTGAAAGTGATTTTCTCGAATGGGGCACTCCAGAGATAGATCTTTAGCAGCCCCAGACAATTACCAACTTCCTCTCTTTGTTGCAGACCTCAGTCTTGGGCTCAGTCCCCTGGATGCTCTGATTCTGAACTGAGAAGTGACATTTCTGTATGCTCCCCCCGGTCAGGATGTTAGTCAAGATAAGGTTACAACCATGCAAAGTGATTCTGATTGCTCCAGACTGGGCCAGACAGCCATGGTACCCTTGTTGCTGTCCCTAACAGTCCACCTTCCCTGTCTCTTACCAGGAATTACAACCTGTTAACATCCTCTCAGGGGAGGATTTGGTACCAGATCTTCAGTCTCTCAATCTCAAGGCTTGGCTCTTGAAGAGTTAGAGTTTGCAGATCTGCATCTTTCCCAAGGGGTTCTTTATATCCTTAAGGCTTCTCGAAAGCCTCCCACCAGAAGACTTACAACCCAAATGAAAAGACTCAGTATGTGGTGTTCTAAGAAGAATATTTCTCCAGACTCTGCTGAATTGCCTACAGTTCTGGATTATATGGTCCATCTTAATGGCCTAGTCCTCAGACCAGCTACCCTCAAAGTACACTTGGCAGCTGTTTCTGCTTTCCTGTCAGTAGGCAAGTCTTCCTCTCTATCATCCCATCCTGTATTCTGTAAGTTTTCAAGGGATTGCTTGTCACCAATCCCATCTTTGGGATCCTGCTCCTGCTTGGGACCTTAATGTTTGCATTGCTCAGCTTATGCAACTCCCCTTGAGCCTTTGTCCTCAGCAGAGCTTAAGTACTTGACTTGGAAAACTGTGTTTTTGGTAGCCATTACTTCTGCCAGACATATCAGTGAATTGCAAGCCCTGTCAGTGGAATCTGATTTCATCTCTTTTCATAGAGATAAAGTGGTCCTTAGAACTAACAGAAAGTTCTTACCTAAAGTGGTTTCAGATTTCCACCTCAACCAGTCTATATCTCTCCCTGTTTTCTTCACTGACCATTCCTCCTTAGGAGAGAGGAGGCTACAAGTTTAGATGTTAAAGAGCCCTTAGCTGCTATATAGCGTACCAAGGGTCACAGGTTTGAATCCCTCCAGTTGTTCCTTACTTATGGAGAAGTTGGTAAAGGCAAACCTGCCACTAAGAGATCTATTGCCAGGTGGATTGTTTCTTGTATACAGTTCTGCTGTGAAAAACTGGGTAGAACTCCACCATCAAGCATGAGGCTCATTCCACAAGAGGTACAGCTGCTTTCCTGGCTGCTGCCAGGGATATTCCTCTCTTAGAAATCGTCAAGCAGCCACTTGGAAAACAGTCCATACTTTCACCAAGCATTACTCTCTGGATATCAGGCTAGGAGTGATGCTCGGTTTACACAGTAGTACTTCAGAGCCTATTCCCAAAGTAGGTTATGTCCCTTCTCCATAGAGGTACTGCTTGGTAGTCTGCATATGTCAGAATACAGCAAGACTTCATGTTGCTTGAAAAAAATTACTCACCTTAGTAATTATGTTTCTTCTAGTGGAGTCTTGCTGTATTCGACCTCCCTCTCAGAACCTAGTTTTTGGGATGTGGGTGGGCAGGAGCAGTGTTGGCACCCTAGGGTGTCCTTTTTACACCCTCTTTTTGTTTGGGTGGGATGTTGTGTTTTGGATGTGTTTGTTTTGGGTTTCCTGACTTGAGTCTTCCTTTGAAACCAAAAACATTTTATATATTGCCAGTTGGCTAGTAAAATTTTACAGTTTCCACACAGAGCGCCTAGTGAGTCTTTGCTCGTAAAGATCTGACGGTTGCAGTTTAAACAACAGCAGACAGGCTTCAACTCGAGTCAGTGATGAACGCTTCTATGCAAGGCATAGAAAAGTTAACCCTTGTTCTCCGGGCAGTTGAAAGGCAGGACCTAACTGCATATGTCAGAATACAGCAAGACTCCACTAGAAGAAACGTAATTACTAAGGTGAGTAATTTTTCTTCTGTGGCGCTCCACATTGTCAGTGGGTAGTGTTTACAACTGGGTATTGTGCACCCTACAAGGGAAATGGCACAACCAAAGGCTGAATCAGTTTAGAATGTTGGGCATGAGCATTCTGGACAACAGCAACTCTGCCGTCTTTGCTGTGCCATCAAGGGAGACAACTAAAAACTTCTCTGAAGAAAATCAACTTCTAGTCTTCTGGGACTGCAATTCTGTATAGCAGGTTGGGATTACCTGGTGACAGGGAGCACTCCTACATAAAAATTGTGCCTGTTAAGCTACACTTTCAAATTGGCTAACCTCAGTCCCCATTTCCACTGTCTGTGCTTTGATTGGTGGCCACATCTGCCACTTAGATCTTCATCGGGGATATCTCTTTCATCAGGTCACACCTATGGAATTTAGCTGTCAGGCGCTAGGATCCCACGGAAGCCTTTTTCTGTAGCAGTCTATCAGGCCCACCACGACATCATCTTCCTATATAGGCGTGGGCAGCCCTGCTTCCTCCTCAGTTCTTTCCTGCCTTGACTTTCTCACATGGTCTCCTTTGGAAGTCTCGTCATTCAGTCGACTGCCAAAACTCAAAATTTCTCTATTTTATTCAACTTTTATGTCTAGAACAACCGACTCATCCTTTCTTTTCTGTCGCTGCTGCTGAGAAAGATTTTTTGGGAGGGCGACCACGATCTTTCTGTCTACTGTATGGTGCCTACCATAACCTCAAGGCCTGCACCCTCTGCCAGAAGTTCAACCTGACCACTCTTCGACGATGTAAGAGGGCCCTCAAAGTTTTCCTCATGGAGTGGCAGCTTGCTAGTTTGGAACAGGAGGCTCAGGGCTTCTGCCATCCCGTCTCCCATGCTCTCTGGGTTCGCAGGCAGCTAAGGCCCAGGACAAGTCATCCGGGAAGAACAAGGACCATCATGGGACCATTCCCCAGACCACCGGTGCTCCCCGTCAGTCCTCTGGGACTTCCTCATCAGCTCTTCCAGAACCAGCCACCTCAGCCTCGGTGTCTGCCAGGCCGATCCGGTGGGGAACTCTTCAGGCTTTGCTGGAAGCTCGGCCATCATCCTCCAGGTCATCTGCCTCTGCCCTGCCAGCCTTGCCTGCTTCTCTAGGCTCCCTAGGCCCTGGGCCTGCTGCTCCTCCTCCCACTCAGGACAGCAGACCGTCGATGGCTGGCTCCCTTGGCCTCGTTACCCGCTTGCAGGGCCATCGAGGGCTGTGTTTTCCTAGTTCCATTGCCCTATGGCCAAGCAGGGCCTTCCGACAGTGGGCTTCTCACCATCACAACTGTCATCCCTCACCCCATCGTCGACCTCAACTCTATTATGCTTCTGTTACCATGGCATTGGTCAAGCAGTTCACCCTTGCGCTTGCCCACGCCATTAGCCTCCTTCGGCTTTATCGCTGATTTGGCCTTCTCACCTGGCACCTTCTGGAGTCATCGGCGTCCGATCTTAGCCGGCCCATAGCTCAGACCAGGTTGATGTTGAAGGCGACTATCGCCTGATCTCCTCCTACTTGAGGAGGAGGAGGAGGTGGAGAAGGGACCTACTCCTTTAGTAGGTCTGCCTCTTCTAGGAGGGGGGCTCAGAGTATCAGACACCCCAGTCCCCTGTGAGGACCCCAGATTATTTTTTAACCTCCTCCTGCAGGCTCCACAGGGACTATGACACCCTCCCCCAAGAGGGTACATTCTCCAGTCGATCCCCAGCTCGTTTGCCCATGAGTTCCCCATGGATTCCTCTGTGGCATGGCCAGGTGTGGGGGTGCCGACATTTCCCTCCTACCCTGGTATGGCAAATCTGGTGGCGAGGGCATACTCGCTGGAACTATCCGGACCATCGCGGGTCTCGTGGAACCCCACCATTTTCCTTTCCTCCCTCCCTCCCGGCGTAGTATGTCAGCTTTCAAGCCTGCTAACCCACGTACTGCCCTCCGGCCATCACCAGAGGGTAGTCAGCAAGCGGAGCGACTAGTCCCCTTCCTCGGAGGGAGAGCAGTCCTCTGGATGCTCAATCCTCTTCCCGACCCCCAGTGGCCCAGGCTCATTCCCGAACCAGATCGTCAATGTGGCATGAAATGTGGTGTCTCAGTGCCTCAACTCTCAATGCCACCGGGCCAGCTTGAGGACGTCCAGTTTTTACAACAGTATGAAGCAGCTCCAGTCTGCTATGGGGTTCCAGGACTGAAGAGGATGATGCCACCAGGAGGATCTGGTAGACTTCTTAGAGATCCCTGAATCTCCCTAAAGTTATACCTCCTTTGCTCCCAGCTCTGGATGATGCTGCCCAGACAACAGTCTGGCATAGGCCCAGCTCTCTGCCTGTCATGCCCTGAAAGGCATACAAACTGTACCAGGCCCCTTTGGGAAACCATTCTACTCTGCACAGCCTGAGACATACTCTGTGGTCATTAAGGCTGCCCATGAACATTCCAAGGTGCCCAAAGACCTTAGTTCCCTTCCTCTTGACAAGGAATCCAGAAGGTTGGACTTATGGGGTAAAAGGACCTTTGCCTCACCTACCCGGGCCTCAGGATCTCAAACTACCTGTCTTATTTGGTTAAGTATCAGAACACACTCTGGAAGAAGGCAAGCTGGGTTCAGGCCCTCCGGAGGGGTCCCAGAGACAGGAAATCCTCAAGATTCTTCAGGAAGCATAGGATGTTAGTAAGCACATCCTCCGCCTCCATTTATATGTCCAACACTACTGCCAGGGCGGCTGCCTCGGTATCTGCCTAGGAGCATTCCTGGCTCTGTTTTCGGTTTGCTGCAGATGTGCAGCAAACTGTTCTGATGCTCCTTGGGCTCCAAGCTATTTGGCGCTGATGTTCAAGATATCATTAGTGAGCTGCAGGCCTGGGAAGGGCCCTCAAATCTGTGCACTCCCTGTACCATACCCAGCCTAGAAGCCGCCCAAGGCCTTCCTTTCAGAAAATTCTCAGAAGTTCAGCACCTATCCACAGGTAAAGCACAGAGACAGCTCTTCTTCTTAGCCCCCTTCCTACACCACCAGTGCCTCTGCCAAAGTCCCCAGGGTTGGAGGCAGTGCCCAGACCCTCGCCCTGCTTCAGCCTGACTCCTTGCTTAACCTCCCTCCTCTTGTCCCTGGCCGGAGGAGGTGGAAAGAGGTTGGTTTTCCCTCCTGCTTGGATTTTACAGCTCATGCAACAGGGCCACACTCTGGAGCTTCTGGAATGGACTCCCACCATTCCCCATGTGCCCAACAGCTGTCCACCAGACCACATTCCGGTCTTAAAGTGAATTTCCGACTTATCAAATGGCAGCTACCACTCTCATATGTTTGGTAGCTGCCCTTGGCAATAGTCATTTATCCAGGATTGAAGAAGTTTCTTCAGTCCATATTCTTATTTCACTCCTAAATTAGGTTTTGAGATGGGCTGCCCGATTCATTCCACAGACCCAGTCCACTGACATGCTGCAGCTCCAGGGCGTAATGACGGTGTGACCAGGGCGCGCCTATTGAAATGAATGGGGCTCAATTTTCATCTGTTTTTAAGCTAAAAATGGTCACTTGAGATTAATGAAGGTACCTTTCGACTAATATATGGCCCTTGTTAGTCAAGCAGTTTGTCTGAGGCCCTCTTGAATGTCTCGGGTCACCTGCTGGCGCCATCAGACAACCTCAGTGTGGTGTACTATCTCAACAAGCATCGGGCACACATTCTTACCCCCTGTGCTGGGAGGTGATCAGAGTCTGGTACTGGGCTGTGGACCATGGCCATGAGCTGTCAGCTGTCTATGTTTCAGGAGACCAAAACATCTTAGCAGAAAGCCTCAGCAGATCGAGTCTTGGAAACACAAATGGGAACTGCTGTGTTCAGTAAGCTGAGGCCTGTTGAAAGGTGGGGACACCAAGAGTTAGACCTTTTGTATCCCCATTCAATGCAAAACTGCTGCTTTTCTGCTCGCTAGATCCAGTGTCTAGAGTTTTCTGGTGAAAGCGTTGTCCCTCTCCTGGAAAGGGAGGATCTTCCTGGACATAAAGTCTTCTCACTCATTCACACTAATGGGATCTGCAGGGCACTAGGACCCAGCGGGAGCAAACTTTTTGCTAGAGGGTCGGCACCGTGAGATGGAGCCACGAGGTGGCACTACGAGCCTCAGGTCATGCAGTATGACTATCTCGGCGTGACCTCCAACCGCCTCAGTTCCTTTTTTCCCACCGCCGAGTGCGCTTCAGTGACGATGACTTCCATCCCTGAGTCAAACTTCAAACTAGCAGCATAGTTTTCAGTTTATTATTTTATAGCATTTTTTTGAATAAAGTACTGCTACAGTAATTTATTCTTAAGAAAGAAGTCTCAGCCTACGTTGATGGAGTCGACCATGGGCGGTCAGGTGACGGTAGTGAGACTCGTGTGAAAGCTGTTCAGTCAGCAGGGGATCTGACAACAGACAGTCCAATGCCTGAGGAAAGGCGGTCCCCTCAGAGCATAAGCGAAAATGGTTGCATTCGGCACCGTTCGGCCTCGAGCTGTTCTTTGGCCCGTGGAGTCGAGAAAGAGACTGCATCACTCGAGGCCGCCCTCTGATATGTCTGCGCGCCGATGGTCGGTCATTGGGGCCTGTTGTCGGTCTCCTCTTTCAGAGTCGCCAATTTCTGGTTCTGGTCGCGACCTCTTGACATCGGAGCCCTTCCTGCCTTCTGGTAGGGCTTCCGATGAGCAGTTTCATCAGTGGGCGCTCTGATGGAGCAATCGGCTCGGAGGTTGGTCCAGTTGCCTGGCCTGGTCACCCGGGCTCTCCGGCTCTTCGAGTGATCGAGCCTCCCTAGTCATGCGGCACCTCTTGGTGCCGCTGACTCCGCCAAGTGTTTTCCCGTCACATGGCTGCGGCACAGGGCCCACACTGATGCCTCGATCTCCTGATAGTCTTTCTTTTCCCCTCAAATCCTGGTTTTGGGGTCCTGGGTTGGCTTCAGCGCCATCGGCACCAGTGGATCGCTTGGCACCCGACTTGCGCTGTGCAGCCTGTCTGCACCGTCCCCGGCGCCATGTGGTTTTCAGAGCCATTGGCTTTCTTGGCGCTGTGTAACCTTTTGGCGCGCTTCTTCAGCACCGTCGCGGCTTTCGGTAGCCATGATCTTCAGCGTTGAGGCTTGGCTCTTTGCCTGCCAATCCTCGAGGCCTCTCCTCTCAATTCTTTCCTTCCTCTTTTCCTGCTGATTTTCATCCCTTTCCTGTCTATACAGTCCCTCCTGGACTGTCAGGAGATGATATTAAGCCTGACCCAGATCTTAGACTGGGTGATGATGTGGAAGGAGCAGGTTCTGATCCTGCTGCAGAGCCTGTGGTCAAAGACCTGTCATTTAAGTCTCTGCTGAAAATTTGAATTCCACTCTTTCTCTCCAGACTATGGACATCGATCCTGGGAAGCTTTTGAGACTCCAGTACCTTCATGTTCGGACATCCCTATGGATTTAACTCCCCGGTACAACCCTCCTTTGAAATGCTTTCTCAAATGGTATGGAATAATCCTGCTCTCATTCCTTCTGTGGCTAAGCCCATAGATAGGAAATATGCTGCTCCCAAGGATCGGCCATTTTGGCATCCCAAGCCTTTGCGGATCCTATTGTAGTCTTGGTAGAGAATGATAGGTCGTCCTTCCTCAGACTACCACAGCTCGACCTATATACAAAGAATCTAAGTAAGATAGATACTTTAGGTAAGAGAGTCTTTGCTGCTTCCACCCTAGGTATGTGTATTGCTAGCTACCAGAGCTACTACTCTCAACTCTCAATATGAGTATATTCTTTGGCATTCACTCAAACAAATGGTTGAAACTCTACCGGAGTTGGACAGTAACTCAGAGCTTCTTCAAACCATAACCAGGGTATCGAGTCCAACAACCAGCGGTTAAAGCATTTATGAATGCCTTTGATACTGCCTCGAGCAGCGGCGGCGAGCATTTGTACCCTCCGTCATTCCTGGCTGCCACTTGCAGGTTTCACAAGTGATGCCCAGCAACAGGTCATAGCGTTGCCCTTCGATGGTGTGTATCTCTTCGCCCTCAGGTAGAACAGGCTCTAGAGGCCACACAAAGACTAGGTCAGCCATTAAATTGGCTCAACCTCCTCCCGCTCCTTCTTGAGGGTTTGTTAACAAATGGCAGTTTCATAACCATCAGTCCTTTCGGGGAAAGGCAGGGGAGATTTTAATAGAAACCAAGCCCCTCAGCCTCAGAAGAAAACACAACAGAAGGTGCAGGACCCAAAGCGCCCAGTGCCGCCTTCTGAGTTGTTGGCCCAAGTCCGCCTCAGCTGCCGAGGGGACTCTTCCTCAGTGGTGGGAGGTCGTCTGACTCAGTTCTACAATCGGTGGAAGTCCATAACATCGGACAAATGGGACCTCTGGATAATCCACGAGGGTATTCCATCAATCTTTAGAGACCCCTCGGATCGTCCCACCAAGCGACAGCCAGGCTGTCAGTACTTCAGTCAGAACTTCTGCCACCGAGATACAAGGCCTTCTGAACAACAGGGCAGTGGAAGTAGTCCGCTAGATTACGGAAAACAGGGTTCTACCATTACTTTTTGGTTCCAAAAAAACCTCAGAAAATTTAACAAATTTCTTCCCAAGGAGAAATTCAAAATGATATCGCTAGGAACCCTGTTGCCTTTGCTTCATCAACACGACTGGTTAGCCTCCCTGGACATGCAGGATGCTTACCAGCATATTCCTCTTCACCCAAAGCATCAGAAATACCTAAGGTTTGTGGCTTTGGGACAGCATTATCAGTTCAGAGTCCTGCCCTTTGAGCTATCCTCGGCGCGCTGAGTTTTTACAAAGTGTTGTGCAATTCTCGCAGCACACCTCAGAAAAATCGGAATACAAGTGTTCCCATATCTGGACGATTGGCTTCTAGCAAGTCCTTCCAGGCAAGGAACTCTAGGCGCTGCAGCCACAGCTTCACACTTTCTCCGTCCATGGGAGTCCTGCTGAATCTCAAAAATCGCAGCTGCAGCCCTCCCAGAAGCTCCTTTTCATAGGAACTCTTCTGGACACCTCCTGTAAGAAAGCATTTCTTCCAGAGGACAGGAGGAGCGATATCCTTCAGATGGCCCAATACATCGGAGAGAACAGCTCGGTTTCAGCTATCTCGATGCAACGGATGCTAGGTCTCATGGCATCCTTGGTGTTCACTGTACCCCTAGCACGCCTTCACATGAGAACCTCTCAGTGGATGCTCAGTACTCAGTGGTCCCCGACCACTCACCCTCAGTCCTTTCATCAAGGTGACAGAACATCTGAAGAGATCGCTCACCTGGTGGTTGCAAGAGAACAATCTTCTGGAAGGGTATCCCTTTGCTCCTCTGGATCATCAGATTTCCATTACCACGGACGTGTCCCTGATGGGGTGGGGAGCTCCAGTGTCAGACTCTCCACACTCAAAATGCGTGGACTCAGCATGAGTCCCAGCTTTACATAAATGTCTTAGAAATGAGAGCCGTCCTTTAAGCAGTCCGTGCTTTGAAGGACATTCTCTATCACAAGAACATTCTCCTTCAAGCGGACAACAAAGCAGTGATGTATTACATCAAAAGCAGGGCGGTGCTCATTCTTACCCCTTATGCAGGAAGCGATAAGGGGTGGCAATGGTGCTTGGAGCACAAGGCTCTAATTCATGAGGTCTGCCTGCCAGGGGTGCAGAACGAACTGGCAGCCCTCTCCAGCAGAACAGAGACAGATCCTCATGAGTGGTCTCTCGACTCAGCCGTAGTTCAGTCACTATTCATAGAGTGGGAGCTCCAGACCTGGACCTTTTGCATCCCCACTCAACACAAAACTACCTCTCTTCTGCTCCAGAAATCCAGGGCCTGGCATTTTCTGTCAGGATGCATTCAGGCTGCAGTGGACAAAGTGCTTTCTATATGCTTTTCTGCCTCTTCCTTTGATTCAGAGTACTTCTGAGTTCGAGTCCAGGGGACAAAATGATCCTCATTGCTTCCTTCTGGCCTCGACAGATGTGGTTTCCGTTACTCAACAGTATGTCGGAAACCCTCCGAAACCGCTTCCTCTTCAGACGTAACATTCTGACTCAGGGGCCTGTTGTCCATCCCAATCTGAGATCGCTTCACCTTCACGCTTGGCTCCTGAAGAGATAGAAGTGAACAGGTTCAATGTCTCGTAGGTTTCAGATATTCTTCTGGCTGCATAAGCCAGCCTCTAGGAAAACTTACACAGCCAAATGGAGCGTTTTAGCTCTGATGTGCAACATCCTCTTTGAATCCTTTTCCTGCCCACCAGATAAAGTTCTAGAGTACCTTTTAGACCTCTCAAATTCAGGTCTGCAATACTCTACTGTCAAAGTTCACCTTTGTGCCATTTCAGCTTATCATGAGCCAGTACTTTCCTTGTCACTAGCTCAGTTACCTGTAGTTAAGAGGTTTCTTAAGAGAATTCTACATACCAGACCTCCTATCAGACATCCAGTCAGCAGCCTGGGACATTAATCTTGTGCTGAACATGCTCACTGAAAACCTTTCGAGCCTCTAGCTACCTGTGAGTTAAAATTTCTCACTTGGAAAAAGGCCTTCCTCGTGGCCATTATACCTCGGCCCGTAGGGTCTCTGAGATGCATGCCTTGGTCATAGACCCACAGTACTGTGCTTTATAAAGACAAAGTAGTTCTTAGGACCCATCCTAAGTTTCTCCCAAAGGTTGTTCAGAATTCCATCTAAACCAACCTTTGGTCCTTCTTACTTACTTTGTGAACTTCCAAAATGAAGGAGAGTGTTCTCTTCATTCTTTGGACGTCAAAAGAGCTTTGCATTTCTATCTAGATAGAACAAAAGATTTCGTAAAGCTCAACAGCTGTTTGTTTCCTTCAGCGAGACCGTCTGGGTCAACCTGTAGCTATCAGATGTATTTCAGCATGGCTGGTGGCATGCCTTGCCACTTTATTCAGTGCATGGGTTAAGCTGGAGGGCAGAGTGTCGCTCACACTACTAGAGTGGTTGCAGCATCCTAGCGGAAATCTGCAACGTGCCCATTGCAGATATTTTCAATGCGCCACCTGGAGCTCGGTGCATGCTTAGTCAAACACTATGCCCTGGATGTCCATGCCAGACAACATCTTTCATTTGGCAGGACCATCCTTAATGGACTTCTGTCCTAAAATTGTGAGCTCTTGGTCTCTCCTGATGCCCTCTCAGTGGATTATTAGCTCGGTACTCTCCCATTAGTGTGAATGAGTGGTGGAGCCTTTATGTCCAGGAAGGTATGGAAATTACGTACCTACCATAATTCTTGATCTTCTTGGACGAGTCTCACCACTCATTCACATGCCTCCCACCATCCATGAGCTCACCTCTGTTGTTGATCTTCACTCCCTCAATTTTAGGCTGTGAAGACTTCTTTCTTTTACCCTTCTTATACAGGTCTTCCGGACTATCTTATGTCCTGTTTTTAGTTAGGCTATCCTTCTAGATTAGTAATGCTGCACCTCCTCAGAAAATAGGTACTGAGGCGGTTGGAAGGTCGGCCTTGAGATAGTCATTACCACACGAGCTGAGGCTGCAATGCCTCCTCACAGCTCCATCTCCGGCACCGACCGTCTAGCAAAAAGTTTGCTTCCGCTGGGTCCTAGTGCCTCTGGCGCAGATCCCATTAGTGTGAATGAGTGGTGGAGACTCGCCCAAGAAGATCAAGAATACAGTAGGCATGTAATTTCCATTTCTTGTATGCCTTTTCCCGCTTTCCACTGATCCAGAGGGTGCTCCTCAAACTGCAGATGGAGCAGGCCTCCCTCATACTGGTGGCGCCATTCTGGCTTTTGCAAATTTGGTTCCCGTTATTGCAATAGCTGGTGGTGCAGTTCCTCTCCCGCTCCTGGGACCTGCTGACACAGGCTCAGGAGACCCTGGTCGATCCAGATCTCAAGTCCCTTCGACTGCATGCTTGGCTCCTGAGGACATAGCCATAGCCTGATTTGGGGTTTCTCAGAGGGTAGCTGATGTGCAGGTAGCTGCCAGAAACCCTCCACTGGAGCCACGTATTCCGTGAAGTGGAAGCGCTTTGCCATTTGGGCCTCCGCTACCACTTGGACCCTTTCACCTGTCCAGTGAACCAGATTTTGGAGTACCTGTTGTCCCTGTCAGACTCTGGACTTAGTACTCCTCCATTAAGGTGCACATGTCTGCCATCTCTGCTTTCCATGTACCGTGGACGGCCATCCAGTAGCCCAGTTAGAGGTTGCTCAGATGTTTTTGAGGGGCATCCTTCACTTGAAGCCCCTATTCGTAGTCCTATCCCAGCTTGGGATTTGAATTTTGTGTTGGAAAAACTGACCCTGCCTCCTTTTGAACTGAGCACATCTTGTGAGCTACACTTTGTCATGGAAGCGTTTTTTTTAGTTGCCATTACTTCTGCTCAAGAGTTTCAGCGCTACAGGCTCTTGTGTGAGCAGCCTAATTTGATTTTCACAAGGTAGGGGACAGGATTTTCAAAATGCTAAGAATGCCTCAGGCTCCAGGTGCGCCATACATACGCCCATGGGACTTGTGGCATTCTCCTGGCTAACAATCAGGATTTTCTATCCTGTGGCAATGCCCACAAGCTAGACCAACTTTCTGTGGTCTAGCCTGTGGAAACCAAGGGCCAGTTTTATGGAGCTTGTGCTTCCATATTTGGGCATAGCTGCACGGAAATGGTAGAAACTGTCGAAGCTTCACCCGAGATTGCGAAATCGGGTATGCTGGCAAAGAGGTTTGGTGCACCACCAGAACCCAAGTCCAGTGGTGCAAGGCTGGACACAAGCCCTGCACCACCCTTCGAGAATCCAGTACAGGGTCTTTTTGCATACTAACCCTAAGTTTCTTCCTAAGGTGGTGTCTGAGTTTAGCCTAAATTAATCCATCCACCTACTTGTTTATTATCCAGAGCATACCAATCCAGGAAGCATTGCTCCATACTTTGGATATACACAGAATTCTCGTTATTATACACACGTACTAAGAACTGCAGGAAGTCCAAGCAATTGTTTGTTTCTTTTGCCCCTGGGAAAGAGGGCACCTGGTTTCAAAACAGTGCTTGTCCAAAAGGTGGGCCAACTGTATACTTCTTATTATTGGAAGCATGTAAGAACTTCCTGGGCTGTCAAGGGCCATTCCACCAGTGGTATGGCTACTTCTGTTGCCTGTTCCTGGAACATGACAGATGCAGACATCTGTGCTGCTGCCTTCTGAGTACTGTCCACACTTTCACCAAGCACTACAGTTTGGACATTGCCTCTCACAGGCGGGCAGGGTTTGTCTGGCCATGCTTCAGGGCCTCCTTTCCTAGGTCTCTTAACATCCTGCCATCCATTGTTGCTTTGCTGTCAGCACTGCTTGGGACTTGTTCCAGAGGTGTGACCTGATGAAAGAGATATCCCTGATGAAGATAGTACAGTTGCATAAGAAATTACTATTACAGTAGATCTTGAGGAATCTCTTTCATAAGGTCACATAGTCCCAACCTTCATCCCCCTTTAGGGTCTTTTCTGTTCCAGACTGGTTATTTAGTGTTCCAGCCTTATATAGGGCTAGGCACTCTGTCCTCTGTCCTTGGTTCCTCATGGATAGCGGATGGGAACAGTCTCTGGTAGGAATGAACTGGGGAAGGAGTAGGCGCTAAGCCTATATAGGGTAGATGAAATCAGCGTGGGCAGCCCTGATAGACTGGTACAGAAAAGGCTTCCATGGGATCCTAGCACCTATAGCCAAGTTCCATAGGTGAGACCTGATGAGAGATTCCTCTAAGATCTACTGTTAGGGTAAATTCTTGGCAACCGTACTTTCAGAGTGTTTTCCTCAAACAGGTCCCAATTTCCTTTAACAAAAAGAAAAGAGGTGCCGGTTTTCTATTTTGGGAGATTTAGTCTAGGGCATTCCTGGGGAGTCTCCTTCATCTTTAACATTGCCCCTTCCCCACTTTTTAGCGTCTCATCTTTTTTTTTTAGGTAGCAGTTACTTGTGTGTTGTTTTGTGGAGACATTTTCCACTTTAATCTGGATCAGTTGTTTGTTGAGGGCATTTCCTCTTTAATTTTCTCAGCAGTCTTAACCACACAAAAAACTCCAAAGTGAAAGGAAACCGCTGGAGAGAGAACTGTTTGTCTGGAAGGGACAGAGTCTTCCTCAGTGTGAGACACGGCGGCTCTCCTTTCTTAAGTTTGCTCTTTATTGTCTGCCTGTTTTTTCACTCCTGACAGCTGACTCAGCTGAGGGCTGTACACTCTTCTAAATTTTTCTAGTTTCCCACAATCAGAGGTTGGAATCTCAACAGTAGTCCTCTAGCTTTACTTAACATAGAAAAAAGGGGTCAAACATTCTGCTACTTAGCCTGTCACCTGCAGGGCTATTTTACTTTGGCACCATGGCTGCACTTGTATTAAAAACAAAAAAACAAAGAACAGTTCCACATTAGAATGGTGGTTGTAAGTCACATAGATTTAACAGGTTCAAGTTTGATGTTAACCAAGGGTGCCTCCTTTGTTGCAGGTGAATGCTTACACTGCATGCAGTCCTTTGCCTTTTAAGAAGCCTATTTTCAGTTGATTCAGTTCTGCAGGACCTTCCAAGACACAGACTTTTGGAAAATTAGCCTTGATCACTCACTTTTCATCATCTGACGAGGGCTAGAGTCCTTTGTATAGACAGCTGATTTGTGTGTTTTTTGTGTCAAGTCAATCGATATGACTATTTATTTCCATATTTGGAGGTACTGCATGGACAGTAGTGAATGAAGGAGTTGCTGCTATTCGAATGCCGATGTGCCTAGTATTCTAAACTGATTCAGCCTTTAGGCTGTACAGTTTCTAGTAGGGGATACACATACCAGTTGTAAACACTACCCATTAACAATGTTGGAGCTAACAGAAAAGGAAATTACAGTAAGTATGAAGAAATTCTTCTTTCAGTACTCAAGAGCCTCTTAAGGCAGGCAGTATGCACATGTTAAGACTTCTGGATTAAGTGCGACAGTGTGGTGGTTCCATAGAGTTGGTTCCTCTTAAGCTCACACTCCCCCAACACGCACACATGATTTTCTTCTAACCTGGAGTGGGAATGTCATGCACAGCTTTTGGCATGTATATCATGAAACTAATGTCTTCTTGAATGAGCTACATTGACCCTTATTTGGTCCTTCACTTACCTTCATCTCAAGCATTATGCAGGCCAAGCCCCACTTATGATGATTGTTTTGTTTTTAAGACAAATAAGAGTATAATTATCTGGCCATAATTACACTTCTGTACTTGTGTTGCATGCACACCAACTAATAGCTACAATATTAGTAGGCCTCAACTGGAAGTATGTTTTCTAGGAGTGGCTATGGTTCACTTATCTACACGATAGCCGTTCCACCAGAACTGTTGATTCATCAAAGCCTTTTAGCTAAGCTCCTCCCACCACCCAGGCATTATATCCTGTGGCTCCACTTTGTGATGTTAGATCTTCCTTTCTGCTGGAGGAGTTCAGTCTTCTTCACAGCTCTGTGTGTTGGATGGCGTAAAGTGTGCTTTTGGCAAAGTTAGTTGTTTTTCTCAGTAGATCAGTATTATGCTACTTTCCTTGGTTCTCCTCCAGCCTCGACGATAAAGATGGAACACGAAGAGCTGAAGCCAACTTCCGGCTTCATGCTGTATGTCACATACCAACTGACAATATCATGGACAGACCCACACAGTCATGCCTTTATTGTCTGGGAACAGCACACAATGTCATGGGTTGTGGCCTGTGCCAGACAATGCTCCTTCCTCCTCCGAGTACCACAAGCCTATTCTTCTCCTTGGCTGGCGCTGCCAGTCAGAACAGCCTCCACTGGAGGTTGTTCTGCTGAAGCTAGTGTGCGTTATCTATACGGCACCTCCAACTGCTTCTCCTTGACATCTGCTCCCAGGTCGAGGTCAGAGTCAGGGCACTTTTCATGCTGTCAGTCCCACTCAACTTGGAGGTGTCGCCATCAATGTTCCTCATCCTTTTGTCTTCAAATGATGAGAGGTTCTGCCAGTATATGTGACAGCGCAACAAGGAACTCCTCTGGCAGCAGTGGGCCTTGACGGGCAGTGTAGGCCTCTACCCTCGACCCCTGTGGTTGACTTGCCAGTCAAGCCCACGCCGGTCCTTCTGAGCCAGTTCTTGCTGGCACTTGTCTCTCTACCCTCTTGATACAGCCTCAACTGCAAGGATTCCCATGCTGCAACTGACTTGTCAGACTGGCTCTCGGTGGAGACCACCCTGTCGAGTGACTATATGGTGGTTCTTGATGGTAAGCAGCCAAGGGCCATTTTTGATGAGCCTTTGGACAACTCAGATGGTTCCTCCATGCAGTTGTCAAGGACACAAAACTTCAACCAGGAATCGGAGGCGTTCACTACCAACAATGGGCTGGTGTCATTTGGGGCTTTTATTTATTTATTTATTGAATTTTGTTGACCTGTTAGGCCCATTGAGACTAAAGTCCTTTTTCAGGAGTCGGGGGAGGGCAATACAGATGGTAACCAACTGAAACTGAACCAGATTAAGCTGTCTGTAGTATTTTTAGTGAATGGGGAACTTTGGCCAGGACACCTGGAAATCCCCTACTTCCTGCTTCCTGTGAGCAGGGGGACCCATTTTCTGTGGGACCAAGATGGCGGAGGAGGAGGAGGATGTCTGCTTGGTAGGAGAGAGAGCCTCGTCTTCTACTATTTTCATGTTAGAGGCTGCAGCGGTGTTTGGCTGAATTTATTTCAGAATTTAAGCTCTCGAAAGGAGAATCTTCAGGGAGCTTACTAAGGAATTTACTGAAGAACTACAGCCAGAGGTGTTGCCTGTAAAGGCATCTGCAGATCTTGAGGAAGAGAGTGGCTCTGAGCACAAGATTACAACTCAGGTTGTGAATTCCTTATTTGCTGCAGCAGGATTTGAACCTGGAACCTGCGATTTGCAATAGCCAATACAAGGATGGATGAAAAATGGGTGAAACAAAGGCAACCAGAGGTGGTCATGGAGCAAGAAGAAGAAGGAAGAGATTGGGAGAGTCTGTGAGCTGGCGGCTGTCCAATGGAACTGTGCCCGGGTAAAAGCCGAAATTCAAACAGGTACTTTTATTTTCCCAACACCGAATTTGCCTGTTCTAGCTCCAGAAATGACTGTAAAGTTGTCCAAACAGGTAGAATTGCCTGTCATCTTGCAGCCAAGCTCGTTTCCAAAATTAACACTGCTACTGTTTCAGGTGTAAACGGAGCTCAGATCTCGGCTTTAATGACAGAAAATAGCGCTATGAATGACCGAGCTCTGAAGCGCTCTGCTGCAATATAGTCGGGGAGGATTTAAAGAAGAAAAGTCTGGGATGCCTGAAAGCCTCAAAAAACTGTAGCCTGTCTTTTCAGCCTGCACAAAGGAAGGAGGAACAGGACATTATTTCAACTAATGCTGAAAAGAGCTGTACCACTTTGCCTATGGATTTTACTGACTTTGCTGTCCCTATGGATAAAATAAAAGGTTTTGTGTTGAATAATAATATGAAGCAGGGGATGCAGTAGAGGCAAATAAAAATGTGGTTTACCAGTCTAATGTAGGTTTGCAATTAGGGGTTACAGAATTTTCTTTTTCTGAGGGGCACACAAGGAAAATGTAATTCCCATGCCAGATGCATTAGGTTTAGGTAATAAAGCAGCGTCTATTATAAATAATGAGGGGCAAAAGACTGGGCCCAGAAAAAGCTCTAAGTGGGGCAGGTTGGTCTCTGTTGGAATCAGGTGGATGGATTCCTGACCCCACTTGGAGCCCAAGTCATCCTTTTCTCAGGATTCTCCTGAGTGGGCTCCAAAGGTGCAACTGCAGGAAAATGTTTCAGGTACAGATAAGAAGGTAGAGGAGTGTATGTTTTAGGTACTGCAGGTAACCTGAATAACTTGAGTGATTCAGCTGAGGCTGCTGTGTCTCATAAGGCCTTACCTAAACCTGCAGTGGAATTGTTAGTACCCCCAAAAGGAACCAGATAAAAAGCCTTTGCTGTCGGAGCTCTTTTCCAATGCACAAAGAGAAGCTGCTCAAGGAGGAATGCAGTGCGTTACGGTATAAAGGGGATTGGAAGTCAGACCCGACAGACATTACGTAGGGAAAGTTTTACTGAAAGATTCTTTGCATTTTCTCCTAAGGATGTTTATGCATTTATACACATTTCGGGTGAAGATAATTTTGATATCAGCTTTAGGTCTCAACAAGCACTTGACCTTTTCTGGTTACGCTATGGGCAAGTAAAATTTTCCCCAACATGGACCCCTTTATTGTGATACCATTGTCAAAGCCCTTGATTAAATTTGTCACTATAATGTTTGAATGAAGGGGTCTGGGTAGAAGATATTACATTCTGGCTAAAAAAGGTGTGATGTTTTAAGTGAACCTGAGCCTATTTTAGACTCAGAACAATTTTGGACGGAGGTGGAAATATAAAGTTAAGCTTAAGCAAAATGAAGCAGGAATTGAGCATTCCAAACTCTTTTTGTTAGGAAAGGACAGAGGGTGTGCTTTTACAGTGGACAGCCTCGTGCCTGCTATAAATGTGGAGCAAAGACTCGCCTGTCTAGCGTTTGTGATCAACCCAGATGCGATAATTGTGGGAGGTAGGGCACATGAACTATGTTTTGTGGTAATCCATCTTGCTCGATTTATGTGAGGCAAAGGTCATGTGTTTAAATTCTGCCTTGGCCGCACATAATTTGTCACATAGTTCTGGTTCTGAGTCTTATATACAGAAAGCACAAGAAGCTGTGGTTCTATCCACCCCTTGCAGGAGGGTTCCATTTCTGTTCCTAGTTCTGTGGTACAACTCCCTGAGGTCAGAGGTACAACAGAAAGGAAAACTAGCTTGGTTTCAAAATGGTGGTAACAGGGAAAAAGTGTTCCTGAAAATCAAAGAAATAAGCAGGGTACTGATGTTAGCAAAAGGACACTTAAAAGGATGGAATGGGTCCTCTGAATATCTTAAACATTCCCCGTGATGTTTTTCTGATGAGAAAGTAGGAAAACAGAAATGGTAAAAAGTCAGAGGATACTTTTGTACCGGTTCCATGAGCAGAATCAGCAAGAAATCTGCATGCTAAAGCCCCCACCCCAGATTGCCAGATGGAGACTAGCAATACTTATGCGGCTCTGTTTACATCTTGGGGTAAGACAGAAGGGGACGAATCAGACTCCCAAAAATCCACTATTTCAACCAAATCTCAGATACTAGACAACTATAAGGATAAAAAAAAAAAAAGGAAAAATGAAGGTATTGACCATCATGAAGGACTATGGTGTGCTCCTGGGGTTCATTAAACACTCATAGCTTATTAAATAAAGCTAAACGGCTAGCTGTGTTTAATTTTATACATGATTTTCCTTTGTCAGTCTGGTTTTACAGGAGACATGGATGTCCACCATTGACCAAAGGTTAGCATTTAAAAAGATTGGCTGTGGGGCCCATCCTATTGGTCTTTTGGGAGGATGTTGCGGATGGAGTGGGATTTTATTCAACTCTTTTTCATTTCAGTTGCATAATCTGATAGACTTGGTACCAGGGAGAGTTTTGATTTTGGATGGGAAATGGTGTGGGTTTTGTTTTCGTTTCATTAATATCTACAATCCTCAAAACTAAATCAGGTAGATTGAACTGCTAACACTGGTGCAGCCTTTTATTCACGACATGGTCAGAGTTTTATGGGGAGGGACTTTAACTGCACAGTTCCAGATCTTATACATGGTAAACAAAGTGGCAAGAAAACCTACTGCGATACTAACGCTTTAGGTAAAATCCTTAGAGATGCAGGTTTAGTGAGTTGTAATACCTCTTTAAATCTTAAGAATAAGTTTTCTTTTCAAAAGGGAAATCTTTTCTCTCATCGACCATATGTTTGTTTCTTCAAACATTCACATAAACTCATTCCAAATTTTCCCTGTGAATTCAGATCATTCATTTTGGTAAGCACCTTTTTCCTTCCAGAGATGACAGAAATAAGACACATAAGATGGAAGCTTAATAATTCAGTGCTAGAACTAAATTTTATCCAGATTAGGATAAGAAACCTATTGAAGCTAGGCTTTCAGTAGCTTTTTATACACAGATATATGTATATGGTGGTTAGACACAAAAGCAGATCTACGTAACCTGTTCAAAAATACTGGGAGGAAAATTAAAAATGAAAATTTCTCGCTATCTAAGTTTGAGACAGCAACTTCAGAGAATTTTATCCTTAGCTTACACATCTAGGTGGGATTACTCAGATCAGATCTCCTTATTAAAAGATGCTATGAAAGAATATCAGTATGACAGAAGTAAAACAATGCAGGCCATATTACTTAATGGAGTAAAGAATCACCTCTTGGGGACCCCTTTCAGATGTGCAAAGAACTTAGAGATTCAATGGGTTTGGAGGAGCTAAAAGATCTGATGGGGTGTAGTAACTTCAGAGCAGGAATTAAGAGAGTAATTAAGGAACATTTTGGTTCCCTTAATCCTAAAAAACTATTTCTATAACAGAGATAGAGGATTATTTAAATAAGATTCCGGTATCATGTAAGGCATAACAAGGAAGCAGAATGGGATACTATCTCCCAGAAAGAAATTATGGAAACTATCAGGTCTCTAAAATTAAATATTTCACCTGGTCTAGATGGTCTCACAAATAACTTGTATAAACAGTTTTCGGATGAACTAAGTCAATGCCTGGGCCTATTATTTCAAGATTTTCTAGACAAGAATCGCATCTACCCTCCTTTTCAGAAGGTTTATTAACTTATATTTTTAAATCAGGTGACAGGCAAGATATGGGGAATGGAGACCAATCACCCTATTAAATACTGACTATAAAATCTTTGCCAAAATATTGAATGAAAGGCTAAACATCACGCAGGGAAGTGATTTCGCGAATCAATATTGTGGCTTGCCAGGGAGAAGAATTCAATCTGCCATCATGCAGATAAGAGATGTAATTGACTATTTCAATGAGATGGGATTAACAGGTTGTTTAGTAGCAGCTGATCTGGATAAAGCATTTGACAGGGTCCATTTGCCATTTCTTTTTAAAACTTTGAGGCATTATGGGTGCAGGTTAAGCTGACAAATTTAATTGAGCAATTGTACCAGAGTGGGATGGTTTTCCTTTTTGTGAGAGCCGACGGCTGCTGGATTCCCTTAACCACAGGGGTTCGCAAGGGTGCCCCTTAAGCCCCCTTTATATACATTTGCTATTGATCCTTTTACGAACTGCATTGGAGGCAAAGAAATGGAAGGGATACAATATAGAGAAAACAGTCTAGCACAGCTACATATTCAAGCTTATGCTGATGATCTGGTTATATATTTGGAGGACTGTTCATCAGTTACGGGTTTATGAGAGCATTTGAGGAATTTACTACAGTGTCTACATAAAATAAACATAAATAAAACAAAAGGACTGATTATTGGGGGTGTGGGATTTTGGAACTATGGCTGGAGAAAATTCATTTTCTAGAGACCCGCTTAATTTTGGGCATTAACTTTGGTCCTCAGAATGTTCCTAATGATAATTGGCAGAGGATACTTAGGAGTGTTGAAAATAAAGTTTCTAGATGGAAGCAATGGCATTTGTCTAAAATTAAAGAGTTCAAATAATTAAACAATTCCTTTTGCCCATTATTCAATTTGTGGCAATGATATTTCCACTACCAACAGAATTTGAAACCAAGTTATATAGCATCTTTTTCAGATGCTTTGGGGTAACCGTCTAAACCGGTTAAAAGAAGTTTTACTTACCTAACAATAAAACAGGGGGTTTAGGAATGATAGACCCAGTGGTATACCATGTTTTCTTTATTACCAACTCCTTGAAAGAAGGGTTGATATCGGAATCCAGATCTGAAAATTCATGGAATTTAATAATTATGGGGAAATACTTTAAGTGTTGGACTTCTTTAGCCCCTAAACTTAATAAATATCTACATATTCCAGAGCACTTTACGCAACGGCACAAAATTATATAAATGGGAAATACAGAAGACAGTAGCACTCACATATAGTACAAAGGGACTTGTATCACCATCTAATGGAAAACTATACCCACAAGAGCCGAATTTAAAACTGCCCATTAAATTTGAACCCCATCGTAGTGGCTCAATTGAATAATCCTAGGTTGCCCAAAAATCAATGGGAGGTACAGTGGTTAATTTTCTATGGAAGACTGAATGTTAGGGGAATCACGAAATATAAAGTCTTACAGGAAAGGTTATACCCTTACCTTGAATGCATTAATAAGGAGGAATCCATGGTCCATTTTACTAGATTGTTCCTATGCTTCAGGATTGTGGTTTTTAGCAGATGTATGGAACCTGACATGGCTGAAAAATATGACATATGAATTCTTAGCTTTAGGAGTGTCTCCAGTGGGTTCATTCGGATTGCATAAGGGACTTTGACTTTATTTTTGGGATGTCTCAAATACTTCCTGTGGCAAGCCAGAATACAATGGGTTATATATCAAAAGAAAAATGTCGTATGTTTGCATTAGTAGGCTAATTGTTAAAGAGTTGGAGAACATTTTGCCTCTGATATGTTAAGAGTATCCCAGGATTACTAAAGAAATTATGGAAAGGGTTTTTCATTTTATTAAGTATAAATAAAGAAACTGAAGAAGCAAGAATAAATGTGAAAACAGTTTGATAGCAGGTGTTCAAGAAGTAGATCTAAGAAGTTAAATGGATATAGTGTTGTAGTCTTTTGGCTATTATTTGATTTCTGTGAAAAGTGTTGTATTCTATGTTTATTTTGCAAATAAAACACCCCTACTGTTTTCGAGAAGTGCCATGGGATCTTTAGCATCCACCTGAACTACCACCAGAACAGGCAGATGGGACCTTGGTTTAATGTCTCATCTGAAAGACAGCACCTCAGGAGTGCAGCATCCCCATGCTGCACTGTGGTGTCAGTATTGGGATAGAACCCACAGCCTTCTGATCTCTCGGCCTCAGAGGCGAGGTGTGCTACCTGCTGGGCCACAGGCACTGACTTCGAGGGCCACGGAGGGCTTTTCTCTGACTTCCATCCGAGTCCATGAACGTCCCCTTGGAGCCTGTTCAAAAACAGCTAAGTACCTTTTACTGACATCCTGGATTGGAGCAATCCTCGTGGGTTGCTTTCCCAAGGCAGAGGCTATTTTGGACTGACCCTGGTGCTTTGGCAACATCCTGCGGTACTCTCAGCCCATATAGTCTGCAAGTATGCCCTCCCTACTGGTTTTCTGTCCAGGTTCTCAGACCACCCCTCAGATGAGGATCGGGCCTTGGACTCAGTCTTCCAGAAATCTGGAAAGACTGGGGATGTGGACAGGCCTCCTGACAAGGAGTCGAAGAAGCTTGACCTTACAGAACAAGGTGGTCTGTGCAGCTTCCTGATTTGGTCTTTGTCAAGCGAGCTATGCCTTGATGATGGCCCACTTTGGTCACTTCCTGCTGGGAGTACTGGATAATGTCCTCCTTCACCTCCCTGCTGACAAGCAGTTACTGGTGAAAGTGGTCAGATTAGAGTCACACACTGGCTAACACCAGCTCTGGATGGCCTGGGCGACTCCTGTGCCATGGTAGCAGCTGATGCGATGCATAGCAGGGCTTGGCCGAGGCTCTCCACAAGTATGGCAGACACTCAGCATAAGCTGGCTGATGCCTCTTTCTTGGGCACTGACCTCTTTGGCCTGGGATGGATAGTCATCTCACTCAGACTGAGAAGTCTGTTTCCACCCTGGACTCTGTGGCTTCATTCAAAAGGACCCAAGGCCGGAGACTGAAAAGCCTTTCAGTTTGGTCCTTTCAGCCACAACAGCCTTAGCAGTAGCAGCCCCAGTGAGGGAACACCAAACCTCATGCCCCAAGTCCAGGTTCTCTTGCCAGGGACCAAAAGAACTGTGGTAGAGAGTGGGGCCTCTGGCTCGCATCCAGTGTGTCTTCCTTCTGCCTGTCCAGTTCTTGACCCAGCTCCCTGTGGGAGGTTGGCTTTGCCACTTCTGGCCACACTGGTCCATCATTACTGTGGACAGGTGGGTTCTCGAGGTAGGGCAGAGGTTGCCTCTTGATTTTGAGGTTCTCCCACCTTACCAATCCCACACTCCAAGTGAGTCCTCGGTGTTGCAGGACTTGTCCACCCTCAGGGAGACGTTGTTCAGCTCCTTGTGAAAGGGCCGTGACTCATGTCCCAGATGCTCTGGCAAGTCAGGGATATATGTTCAGGTATTTCCTGGTCCAGAAATGGCCGTGGCGAGCTGATGCCCTATACTGGCTCTGCATAGTCTAAGTTAGTTCATGTGGAAGCACAAATTCTGGATGGTCTCTCTGAACCAGATTATACCATCCCTGGAGCAGGGCATGTGGTTCTGCTCCTGGACCTGGATGCATCCTTCCACATCCCAGACTGTCCTTCCCACTGGCAGTACCTCTGGTTCCATGCTGAATGGGTGCTCTTATCAGTTCCAGGTCATGCGCTCGTGTCAAGGGTCAGGGTCCTCACCAAGAGCATGGCAGTGGTGGCAGCCTTCCTGCGGTGCAAGGGCTGATAGCTGAGCTGTCCAAGGGGACCGTGGAGCAGTCCAGGAATCTGGCCCGCCAGGCCTGCAGAGACAGTGAGCCTCTTGGTTAACCTGACCAAGTCCAAACTGATCCCTTCACAGGTGATTCAGTTAATCGGGCAGAGCTAGACTTCCTGTAAGCCCAGGCCGGCTTCCTGTGGACCAGGCACCAGACCTTACATTCTCTGCCCAGTCATTTCCTGTTCTTAGGTTTCCTGAGGGCTGTGAGGGCTCCTACACTGGTAAATTTCTGCATTCAGCACTATCTGAGCTCTTGAGCATCAGTGGTCAGCACTGATAGCAATAGAGCCCATAGATTCCTGGAGCTGCACCCAGCTCCCAGGACCCACCCTGCCTGATCCTGGTGAGATTAATAAGAAACACATACAGAGAAGCGATAAACGTGACAGCTTGAGAGAAAGTGTCGCTCACTTGGAGACTACACAGAATTAAAATTTTTGCAGATTACTTCCAGGCTCTTTCAGAACAGCGAAGGACCTTCACCACATCTCACAGAGCCTGCAGGGACTTAGACTTGCAGTACTCTTTAGGATATCTCGCTATCCTGAAAGTTAAGATGAATGGAGTTGATGATCTCTCGACTCTCCAGAAGCAGCAGAGCGATTTTCTAAAGAATTCACTTCAGTTCAACCTTTCAAAATATCAGCCCCTGGAGAGAGGAAGAGGCATCAGGTTGGGCACATCAGCGGTGGACACCGCCTCTGCCCCAGAAGGTGCCTCAGGGGAAACCCAAATAGTACAGAGCTTCTCTTCAACTCCCCTACCAAGATGAAGACCCTTGGTTACCTTCCCTAAGCAGAAGCACAAAGAAAGAAAGCAAAATAGGGAACAAACCACAGAAGGGAGCAGTCTGCAAGATGATCTAGGAGCCGCAGCAACAGCTGTAAAGATTTCTCTAGGCTCCAACAGGGCCCTGGTGTCTAACAATCCATTTGTCCTGCTGTTACATGAAGCTGTGGTCAACACCCAAACGCTAGCGACTATTGATTCTCAGCCTCCCTTAAGCGCACCAAATTCCAAATTCTGGGCTGAAGTGGCTACAAAAGCACCCCTACCTTTGAGTGGGACAGTGAGCACCAAGGATGCTGCAAGGCCTAATCCAGTCTGCGAGGCTGCAGCGGAACTCCTAGCTGCATCCTCCACTGCGAGCTGACTGCTTAACTGACTGATCATGTGTACAAATTGCACTGTAAACTGCTTTTAGATACTCTGAAGTGTATAACAATGTAACTAGAGGTTTGGGCAGGACTATTCCACTGCTACCTTATCTGGACCATCTAGTAATTAAGGACTACTATGTCTTAAAATGGCAATAGTCAGGCCGGGAGAGGGGGCTTTGTCATGGTGCCCCTCAGCATGGGCAATGCTCTTTTAAAACTTCTCTGCCCAGGGCCAGCCCAGTGGCGCTGAGGCTGAGGCGCTGGACGCCACACCTCGCTCCACACCAGCGATCCAGGTTCGGGAACGAGCCTGGGTCATCGAGGTTAGTAGGGAGGACTAGGATTGAGCATCCAACGACAGCTGTCCTTGTCCTGGGAAAGGGGTGGCTGCACGCGCGCTCTGGCGATCCCTGGGGATGCCGGAAGTACCGCAGCTGTACGGATGCTATGTGGGGGCACGACAATGTCCGACGCTGTGCATGGACATCATTGCACGTCCGTGTTCCCATCGGGAGAAAAGAGGAAATGGCAGCATAGTCCATGGCAGCTTGATGGCCACAGCTTCACCGGCCGACAATGCCTGAATAAGGCGTGTGCTGGTATTGGATCCTCGCTGAGTGTGGGGGGCTTAGGGAGGCCCCTCTCGTGACGGTTGTAGCTGCATATGTCAGCTGGGCATGTCAGCTTTGGGGTCAGCAGTGAAGGAGGAGCGGTGGCTGGATACATGGCAGGACTGTGGCTGCAGGTGAGAAAAAAGAGATGTGATAAAAAAATAACTTCTCTGCCCTATCAAACTGCACATGGGGCATCCAGATTAGAAACGACCTTGCTGGCATCTGCTCTCTGCATCCCCACTGAATCAGAAGCAGACATGGTAAGTTAACCTGGATAAGGGATGT
This sequence comes from Neoceratodus forsteri, assembly GCA_016271365.2. Taxonomy (NCBI): domain Eukaryota; kingdom Metazoa; phylum Chordata; order Ceratodontiformes; family Ceratodontidae; genus Neoceratodus; species Neoceratodus forsteri. The sequence goes on from CM028129.1 coordinate 1,481,690,736, forward strand.
AATGTTAGGTGTTCTGATCTTGGAGATGTCTCTGTCATCAGGTCACACTATGGAACTCGCTGTCAGGCGTCAGGATCCCACAGAAGCTTTTTCTGCAGCAGTCTATTAGGGCCACCCACGCAACATCAGGCTTCAATGTCACATACCCTATATAAGTGCAGGCGGCCTGCTCCTTCCTCAGTTCTTTCCTGCCGTCGACCATTCATGCACAGACTCTGCGGAAGTTTCGCTGCTCGGATTCGACTGCCATTTTACTTATCTTTTTTCTTTACGTACTGTCGAATCACTTTAAAGTGATTCCTTTATCCTTTGTATGTTCAGAGCGACTCCTTACGCTGCCTCTTTTCTGTTGCTGTCACTGCATAAAGAGGATCTTCTCCACCAACGAATAGGAGCTCTGTGTCTGCCATCTTGGGCCTAGCCTGAACGTCCTCTCCTGTGAGTCCTGCCAAAAGGTCAACCTCACCACCCAGCACCAACACAAGAAAGCCCTGCAAAGTTCCTCATGGAGCAACAGGCAGCCAGCAGAGAGAAGGGTCCTCTGGAGCTCTACCCACCCAGTCGCCATCATCATCTTCGGCTCTCAGGTCACGAGGCCCAGGATAAATCCGGGAAACATTCTCAGTGGGACAAGGAACCGCCGAAGGACTGCCCCCAATCAGCGATCCCAGTCCCCACTGGATTCCTCTTCTTCCTCTCCTGGGATCACCCAGTCAACTGCTTCAGCATCGGTACTCGCTCTGTGCAGGCCTCTGCTTACCCAGGCCTCCCACAGGAATTTGTCTCCCAGCCGGCCATAGGCCTCGCGGAGGGCCATCGGCCCCACCCCGCAGTCAGGTCCTCTTGAGCTCGAGGTCCGCCAGCACAGGCCCTTCCACTATCACTTCAGTTAGCAGGTCATCGCCGGACCAGGGCTACACCCCCGCCCCATCCGATGCCTTTGTCGATGACATTCCTTTTCCGCCAACCCACCCAAATGCGATCATCTACTCTCTGTCACCCTCTCTTTCAACAGCTAGTTCCACGCCCAGGTCATCATTGCCCATGCTACCGACAGCTGTTTCAGCATCGATGCTTGTTTAACCTATGCACTCCACCCCTCCAGAGAGCCGCCAGTACAGCATGTGTCAGTCCTGCTTCAGAGTAGACCAACGTTGAAGACGTAGCATTATCCTGATCTCATCCTCCTGAGGAAGGGAGGAGGAGGAAGATGTTGATGGGAATCCTCTGACAGGTCCACTGTTTTCTTGGGAGTGAGGAGTCTGTCAGGCACACCCTAGTTCCCCTTCAGAGGACCCCACTCCTTTTCAACATTATGAAACAGTTCTCTCCACCATGGGTTTCCAAACTGAGGAGAAGGATGGAACCAGGAGGAATCTGGAGGATTTCTGGAGATCTCGAGTCTCCACCAAAGGTTATTTTCACCCTTCTGCCAGCTCTGAATGGTGCTGCCACTGCAGCCTGACGAGGCCCAAGATAGTGCCAGCATGCCCAGGAAGGCCAACAAGGTTTTCAGGCACCCAGGGGTTGCCCTTTATGCAGCCCAGTCTGAGACCAACTCTGTGGTCATCAATGCCACTCATGACTGAAATAAGGCCCCTAAGTACCTTTATTTCTTTGCCCTCCCAACCATGAGTCCAGGAGATTTTACCTCTGGGGTAAAGGACCTTGTGTCAGCCACCCTTGGCCTTCGGATTGCCAATCATTTGGTTCATCTTATTAAGTACCAGAACACCCTTTGGAGGACAGGCAAGGCAGATGCACAGGCCCTCCATGAGGGTTCTACAAACAGGAGCCTCTTGAGTACTCCAGGCCTCGGGAATATGTCAGTAAGCATCTCGTCAGAGCCATCATGATATGGCTGACAATACAGCCAGGGCAACTGACTCTGTCATTTGCCTCAAATAGCACTCCTGGCTGAGGGTCTCTGATTTTGCAAATGATGTCCAGCAAAAGGTGTTGAATGCCCTTTGTGGGTCAACAACATTTTGGTCCAGATAGGATATTGTCAATGGAGCTGCAGTCTTCTGGCAGGACTATTCGATCTCATACCCAGCCCAGGAGTAGGCCAAGGTCCTCCTTTCATAAACTGTCTCACAGATCGGGTCTCGGAGCCAAGCTTCAGGATAAACACAGAGCCAGCTCCACCTTGCCTGCCCCTCTTCCTCCACTGGTCTCTCTGCCAAGCAATCCAGAGGGAGACGTGGCCCTCAGCCACCTGACTCCTTGATAGACCCTCACCCCAAGCCAGGAGGTGGTGGTTGGATGTTGGTTATCCTCCATCTGTCCTAATGGAGAGTCATCACAACACTTGCTTGGATTCTGCAGTTAATCGAGCAGGGCCATGTTGTAGAGCTTTTAGAGCAGCCTCCAGAGGATCCCGGTCCCATATTTTCCCTCCAGATCACACATAGGTGCTCAGGGAGGAGGTCCTGCCTTGCTGGCAAACAGGCTATAGAACCAATGCCTGGGCAGCAAGGGAACAGTGGATTCTACTCCAGGTTCTTCCTGGTTCCCAGAAGAACAGGGACTTGAGACCTGCTCTGTACCCAAGGAGCTGAACCTTTTTATCCAGTACAAAAGTTCGGATGGTCACTTTGCACATCCTTCTTCCTCTGCTCAAGCAGAGCAATTGACTATGCTGCCTCAATATGCAAGATGCCTACCAACATATCATAGTTTGCACACACACACACACACACACACACACACACACACACCCACAGAAGGTACTTGCTGTTCCTCTTACAGGGGAGAATTACCAGTTCAGGGTATTGTCGCTTGGCTTATCCTCTGCACCACAGGTATTTACCAAGTGCTTAGCAGCTGTAGCAGCAGCCCTTCGGCACGAAGGCCTCTGTGTTCCATATCTGGATAACTGGTTACTGAAAGCTAATCCAGGGAGTGCCTCCTGCTGACTCTAGAATGCACCCTGCAGTTGTTCCAGTCCCTGGGTGTCCCTGTCAGTTGGCTCAAGACTGTGCTGACCCTTCTCAGCGATTGCAGTACATAGTGGCAGCCCTGAACTCTACTGGACAAGGCTTTCCTCCCTCAAGACAGTGCGGATTGCCCAGGCTCAGGAGGTGTCTCAGAGCCGGCATGTCCCAGCCAGGACTTTCTCAGGCTACTAGGCCTCATGGCTACGATCATTGTTATGGTCCTTCTGGCCAGGTTGCACATGAGTATTCCGCAGTGGACCTCTCAGGGTTCAGTGGGATCAGCGTTCAGATGATCTAGATCAGCTGGTCCTTGTCTCTTCTTCAGTACGCAGAGTGCTTCACTAGTGGATGGACCTGGCCAATCTCCTAAAGGGGTCCCTTTCTTATCCCCACTCCTCACCAAATCCTTACCACAGATGCTTCGGGTCTGGGTTGGGGAGCCCAGGCATCTAGGTCCTTATCAGAGCCAGGGTCTCTGATCTCATTGGGAGACTCACCTCCACATAAATGGCTTAGAAATGAGGGCAGTTCTGTGGCCTTCCAGGCTCTATCAGAATCATCTCTGTCCGGCCTGCTGTTGGTGCAGTCGAATAATCTTGTGGTGTCCATTACATCAACGGGGGACCATGCCTTCCCTCTGTGCTGGAAAGCAGTGAGGGTCTGATACTGGCTCTAGATCACAGTCTGGAACTGTCAGTCATCCATGTGCAAGGTGCTCAAAATGCCTTGGCAGGCCACAGTCCAAGGTGCACAAGTGGAGCTGCTGACCTTGGTCACAGAAGACCTGTTCAACAGATGGGGTCATCCAGAGATGGACCTTTTGCATCCCCACTCAATGCAAAACTGCCTCGCTTTCACTAGATCCAGGGCCTGGAGTTTTCTGGTGAAACATGTTGTCCTTTTCCTGGAAAGGGAGGTTTCTTTACACATTCCCTCCTTTCCCACCGATTCAGAGGGTTCTCATCAAGCTGCAGATGGAGGGTGTCACCTTAATTCTGGTGGCCCTGTTTTGGTCATGGCAGATAATGGTTTCCATTACTGCAACAATTGGCTGTGGAACCTCCAGTTTCCCTTCCCTCTGCCGGACCTGCTGACTCAGGTCCAGGGGACCCTAGTCCATCCAGACCTCAAGTCCCTCCACCTGTATGCATGGCTCCTGAGGATATAGCCATTGCTCAGTTTGGGTGTCTCAGCAGGTGGCTGACAGAAAACCTTCCACTAAGGCCACTTACTCTATGAAATGGAAGCAGTTTGTTATCTGGTCCGCTTCGTAGCCTGGATCCTTTCACCTGTCCAGTGAACCAGGTTTTGGAGCATCTCCTGACCTTGTCTGACGTGAAGACTTAAATACTCTTCCGTTAAAGTGGACCTGTCAGCCATATCAGCTATTCATGTGCCCATTGAGGGACACACGGTGAGACAGCTGGATGTAGCCCATACTTTTCTGAGAGGCGTTTCTTCACTTAAAGCCTCCTATCCGTAACCCGTTCCAGCTTGGGATCTGACTTTGTTTTGGAGACGCTGATCCTGCCTTCTTTTTGAGCCAGCTGTGTCTTGCAAGTTATGCTTTCTGTCGTGGAAAACGTTATTTTTAGTTGCCATTATTTCTGCTCTAAGAATTTCAGAGCAATCTTATTTGATTTTCCAGAATGACAGGGTTCCTTGCATACTAACCTAAATTTCTTCCTAAGGTGCTGTCTGAGTTTACCCTAAATCAATCCATCCACATGCCTGTTTATTGTCCAGAGTATGCCAATCCAGGGAAGCATTGCTTCATACCTCGATGTACATAGAATTTTATGTTACTGTGCACACTGCATAAGGGACTACAGGAAGTCCTCTCAGTTTTGTTTCTTTCGCCCTGGCAGAAGGGTGTTCAGTTTGAACAGTGCTTGTCCAAATGGTTGGCCAGTTGTATTATTTTTTTGTTACAGGAAGTAATGTAGGAACTTCCTGGGTTTATAAAAGGCTATTCCACCAGGGCATGACTACTTCCTTTGCTTGTTTCAGGGGTGTGTCTGCAGCCGAGATCTCACGCTACTGCCACTCAGAGTACTGTCCGCACTTTAACCGAGCACTACAGTCTGGACATTGCATCCAGAAGAAGGGCAGGGTTTGGCCTTGCTTTTAGGGCCTTCTTTCTTAGGCCCTTGGCCTCCTGCCACCCAGACTGTCCTTAGTCTCAGCACTGCCTGGGACTCATTCCATAGGTGTGACCAGATGACAGAGATATCCCTGAAGAAGATAGAAGTTACATAAGAACTTACCATAACAGTAGATCTTGTGGGAATCTCTGTCATCATATCCTGCCCCTTCCTCCATCCCCTTTCTCTCTCCAGCTCGACTGTTTTGTTGCTCCAGCCTTTCTGCTAGCTGGGTACCTTCTCTCTCTCTTCAGTTCCTGGCGGGACTCATCTCTCTCATGCCTTCTAGCTAGGAAAGAACTGAGGAGGGAGTGGGAGCCACCCACGTTATATAGGGCATGTGTGGCCCTAATAGACTGCTACAGAAAAAGCTTCTGTGGGATCCTAGCACCTGACGGCAAAGTTCCACAGGTGTGACTAGATGACAGAGATTACCTCGAAGATCTACTGTTACGGTATGTTCTTATGTAACTGTTCTATATGCTCTGTTTTCCTTTTCTGGTTATACTAAAGCTGGTGATATGAAAACATGTCATGTGACAAGCTATGCAAAACGTTACCTGGTACAGCAGAAGCCTTGGCTGCACATTGACCTGAGGTAGATAAAATGAAAGAGGAGTCCGGGGAGACACTAAAGGGGGGTAATTGGCAATTGCATGTGGTATCCAGGGTAAGGGTCCCCTGTTCTAGTAACACTGGCTCCTCACTGAAGGATGCAGTCTCAGAAGTAGGAGGGGCACTGATACAAAACAGTGAGTGGCATACATACGGGATCCTGTAGAGCCTGTATTTTAAGGATCAAATACCTTGGCTTTAAGACACCCTGTCCTGCCACACGATTGCATCAGTAATATCCTACGGCTACTGTTCACAAAGGGAGGGGGATAGTACTAGACTGAGAAAGCTGAAATCTTTCGTTTGTACAGGGCCTAGATTTCTTAATCACTGTGGGGATGAACAAAAACTTTGAACTACCAGAGACATCTGTCCCTGTGAGGAAACATTATCTGCATTGGCAAATGACATGCCAGTGGATTACAGGTTGTGACTCACTGGTGTTTAGGGTAGGTGTGGAGGAGGGAGGGAATGGGTGGGTATGTTATTCTTGTTGTTGTAGTTAGTTCTGAATTGTTTAATGGAATGTGTGTAAAGTATAAGGTGGTTATGAGACTCTTATGGGAGAGGGGTCACTGCAGTACTTGATGGGAGACCAGGTACCGTAAAGAGGTTCATGGAGCATGTACCACACACTGAGTTTAAATGGACATTAATATAATTAGCTGGAATTTCAGGGTGTGAAACTCTCCTGTTAAGAGGAAAAAGGCGATGACATGTCTTAAAAAGAAAATATATATATAATATATATATATATATATATATATAAAATAAAAAAACTTACACCTTTAGTTGCCTTCCTTCAGGAAACTAAACTTTCTTCCCAGGAGGCAAAAAAACAACCTAAAGAGAGACTGAGGGGAGGAAATTCATAGTGTGGGACCAGCCAAAAGGGCAGGTGGGGGGTTAGTGATACTCCTTCATAAAAATCTGAAGTGGAAAATTTGTATGTTCAAAACCAGTAAGGAGGGCAGATGGATTTTAGACTCAGTAGACACTCTGAAGGGTCCTATAATCTTAGATAACATTTACGGCCCAAACTCAGATAGTCCTGCCTTCTTCCACTTATTCTCTTAGGAACTAACAGAATGTTATTCTGATAACATGCTTATTTTCCTGGGGTGAGAGCTCAGTGTCGCACGGAATGTGCCTATGGACAGGAGTACAGGCAGACCAGACCCGCATGTGAGGTGACTAAGGCCATTGAACTCTTATGTCAGAATATGCACTGGACACATGGAGGGTCAGTACCCATGAGACAGGAATTACACATGCTTCTTGACCACGCATAATACAGCTAGTCAAATAGATTTATTGCTCATCTCGCACTCCCTGCTACCAAAATGGTAAACGCAGATTCACCCTATCATTGTCTTGGACCAAGCTCCACAGACCCTGACACTTCTCTGAGGTCCCATGCAGCAGAGATCCTCTTCCTGGCAGCTGGACCCACTGCTGTTGGAGGATCATGACTTTCAAGCTTGGATTAAACAGGAATTCAGAGTATACTGGGAGCTCAGTGACACAGGAGTTGTCTCAGACTCCACCCTGTGGGAAGCTTTCAAAACTATCATATGAGGGCAAATTATCACATATACAGCCCATCGCTAAAGGGTAAGGGAAGCGGACCAAGCTAAACTTGAGCAAATACTCTGGGAGGTAGAGGACCAGTATAAGAAGGCTCACTCGGCACCCCCATCACTGATAGCCAGGCTAATAAGAACCTGCACAAGGTTGAATGGGTTGCTAGCACGGAAAATTGAGCTAGCTCTCCTCGTCATATCTGCCACACCTTCTGGGAGGGAGGGGAGAAGTAGAGTAAGCTCCTAGCATACCACCTAAAGTGCAGATGGGCTGGTTAGCTTATACCCAGGATGAGGAACACCGAGGGTTAAGTCCATCATACACTGGAGAACATCAACTCCATGAATGAAAAAGTTTTATGAAAGACCATATGCATCACCTTTCCACCAGACCCTAATACAGTCAAAGCATTTCTCAACTCTCTGCCCATCCCTACGCTATACCCAACCCAGGCAATAGCCCTGGATGCTCCTCTAACAGACAAAGAATCCAGCAGGCCATAACCTCCATGAACTTCTGCAGGGTAACCAGAGGAGATGGTATCCCTGTGGCCTATATCAAGTGTTAGGGGATGCAGTCATGCCATACCTAAAAGGGCATTTGGGTACTCTCTCCAATTGGTACCCTGCCCCCCAGCTAGTATGAGGGAAGTAGTGACCACAGTACTCCTAAAGAAAGGCAAGGATCCCAACACCCGAGTAACTACCAGCCCTTTCCTTTATTAATGCCAATGCCAAATCCTGGCAAACTCTTGGCCACCAGGCTGGAACCAACACTGTCTGGCATTATCCACCCATCACAGGTGAGATTTATCAAGGCTGGCTTAGCTCTGATCATTTAAGAGCACTGCTGCCCTTATTCATCTATCCCGAAATGCCAAAAATGCAGTTGCTGCTCTGGCTGTGGACTTCAAGAAGGCCTTTGACTCTGTTGAATGGCCGTGTCTCATGGAAACACTAACCAAAATGGTCCTAGTCCCAGCTTTCAGAAATTGCAGTCTCCTTGATACATCCCCCGGCATCGGTCCTAAGAAATGGCCTGAAGTCCACCCCTTCTCCCTACAAAAGGGATGCGACAAGGATGTCCGCTCTCCCTCTTCTTATTTGTAATGGCCATTGAACCATTAACCATTACTATCAGTGAACATCCATGTATTCAAGGGATACAGGTGGGCAAGGAGGAGTACAAAACTTTCCTTTTCTCAGATGATCTACTCCAGACCATATCCAGCTCTCATGAATGTGTACAGCATGTGCCCCTTTACTCCAGCAGTTTTCTGAACTATCAGGACTGAAGGTCAACCAATCTAAAATGGAATTCTTACCACAAAATATGCACTGCTTTCACTTTTACATTGCAGACCTTGGCCTCAGATGGACGGAGGAAGGCATCACATATCTAGGGTCCGGATACACAAAACATTGAAAACATAGTATCCATGAACCTAGAGCCCTTAGTAGCATCTGCCAAAATGGCCTCCAAAGATGGTGAGCCTCAGCCTGTTCCTGGCCAGAAACATTGAAGTCATCAGATTAATTATGGCACCAGAGTTCCTCCATCTTCTGGCACACCCACCTATCTCTATTCATCCAAAATGGTTTAATAACTTAGACAGGGTCATAGGTAATTTTATTTTGGAAAACAGACCCCCAGATACAGCAGGGCCAAGAGTGGGCATCAGAGTAGAGGAGGCTGAGGGCTACCATGATTTGAGGGTTACCATTTGGCATTTTGTCTCAGAACAAACAACTCAGTGGTTCTTCCTCCTCAATGAAAAGCCCTCTGTGGCTGAGTGTTGAATCCAAGCTCCTAGGAGGTGCATCTTCAGTCACTGCTCTGTACTTCACCACAAAACAGAACCTGAGCTTCTCTCCCCCTGTGAAATTATCAGTATGATATTGGTCTAAAATTCACTGTTGGCTTGGTGAGAACCCCATCCCATTCAAATGTGCCCCACTATAGAACAGTCCAAAGATACGGGTAGGAGGGGACAAGATACACTGGAAGATGTCGGAATCATGGGATATAAGAAGTGTCGGTGATCTATACCAAATAGATACAGACCACATTGACACTTTCCGATCTCTTATGTATAGATACTAGATACCTCGGCATGACCTCTGGAAATACTTCCAGAAAAGAAGTGCCATCCAGCTGGACCTGTCGAGCTTCACACAGGACCAGGGTCATAGCACTACTCCATCTGTGGTAAGGTGGTGTAAGTTTCTCAAAGGTCAGGTTAGCAATATCGATTGTGCTATCTACTTATGCCCAATCTGACCTCATTCAAAAGGCCAGAGCACAATGACAGAAATGGGACAACCCATCTTAGACATGCAGATCGGACTAGCAATATCGGTTGTGCTATCTAGGATATCCAACCTGACCCTATTCAAAAGGCCAGAGTACAATAACAGAAATGGAACAACCCATCTCAGACATGCAGGGCAGCACTGTTGGGACAAACTACACAGAGCCAGTAGGGACAGTGGGAGCTGCCTTACTCTTCACAAGACAGTGCTACGGTGGTACTGCACCCACGGTTTAGTGCGAATGGGGCTAATGGAGAATGATAATCAGAGGTGCGGCCAGCCTAGGGTTACGGTTTACCATATCTTATGGTCCTGTACCAGTATCCAATTTTCTGGCTGCAGGTGATAAGGTCTGCCAGGAAGTCATTGGGACCACAATCCAGGTCAGTGCTCGAGTGCTCTTGTTGGGTTGTTGCCCAGAAACCGCTTCCAGGCGCCTCCACAGGCTCAGTGGCTAACGGCAGTGGAGTAGCTGCCAAATGATTGATTCTTTGCAAATGGAGAACAATGTGAAGAACAACATGTTAGTGATGATACTTTATTGACCAACAAAATTATTTTTAAGACTAGCGCTCGAGAGATAAAACTGTCTTCCTCAGGTCAAGGCTCGAAAGTTGGTCTTAAAAATAATTTTGTTAGTCCAATAAAAGGTATCATCTGCAACATATTTGTTTTTTTTTTTCACTTTGTTGACTTGGACTAACACGGCTACCACATTTCTTTGTTTTGCAAATGGAGAACAACTACCACCCCTCTCTGACAGAGAGGTTTTAGCAGGGCCAGTTAGCCCATTTGAAAGAATGTCCAACTTTGCCAGTGGGTCCTTGGTATAGTTTGAGAAGTGCTGGGCCCCATTCTTCATTCAAAATACTGTCACAACTTGAATGCATCAAACACCACATACTTGATCCTCTCATTGTCACTGCCACCCTGGATATGGTAAGAATAATTTGGTTAATAGAAGTTGCCAAGTTTTACAGTGTTACAGTTTTACAGTTTGTATTCGCTGATTTTCTTTGTTGTAATAGTATTCTGTTTGCAGACTGTTTCTGTTCTGCAATATGAAGTGTAGGGGGTAGCATTATAGTTCCTACTGCTGTATAAGGAGGGAATAGGCTAACTCAATTATGTTTCAAGTCAGTGTTTTATAGACCCTTCTCTCCCTCAACCTATTTACAAATATATTTAACGTACTTACGGGGTTGAACAATAACACTACTACACTGTATAATGTGCTGTCTGTATTGTATGTTGGATTATATTTTTGTTTGTTATTGTTTAATAAAAGGATTAACTTAAGAAGTGACCATCTGTCTCATGATGGAGACATCACTGGTGAGATGGAGAGTGCACCTGGGGACCGAGGGCCCATGGGTTCTAGTTGCCCAGGGAGTCCCATCACTTCAGCCTGCTGGACCTCCATGCAGTGTGGCTAGCTCTGACAGAATCTGCTTCTCTAGCGAGGGTTAGATCATGCAGGTGCAGATGGACAACACCACAACTGTTTTACCTGAACAGGCAGGGCGGCAAGCACTCCTTCCTTTTGTCAGGAGGCCCTCCGTATTGGGCCCTCCTGCACAGCCTAGGTGCAGATCTCCTGGTAATTCATGTTGCAGGAGTGGACAGGCAGCTAGCAGATGCTCTCAGCCAGGTGGCTAGATGTCATATGAGTGGTCCCTGCATCAGAAGGTGGTGAACCACCTGTTCTTCCTGTGGGCACACCTCTCATGGACCTGTTAGTCTCCCGAGAAAATGCCAAACTGAGGCTCTTTGTGCCACCCCCACAGTCCAGGACACTGGTGGGGTATATCTTCACAAGGCCATGGACCCTAGGACTCCTGTATGCCTTTCCTCCCAATCCATAAAGTGGTGGTCAAGGCCTGGAAGGACAAGGTGCAAATGATCCTGATAGCTTTGGACTGGCCATGCCATTTCTGGTTCCTGGATCTCCTCGGCCTCAATGGAGGTTGCTTCTTCACCTAGATCTGCTGACCCGACAACTGGAAAGATCCTGTACCTGACAGCCTGGTTTGTGAGCAGCTACAGTTCCAGGCTTTAGGTCTTTGGAGAATGTGTGCACCATTTTGGAGGCATCCTGAAAGTCAACTCGCCAGTGCTATGCCTTTAAATAGAAAAGATTTTCCATTTGGCGTCAGGGCTAGGAGCTTGAGCCCTTTGCCTGTCCTGTGGCTTGCATCACTTTTTTTTTATATCATGTCACTATTTCGCCTGCTGCGGGCGTCTAACCGGGCGGGGCATCCAGCCGCAGCCCTGCCCACCGGGAGAGCAGCAGGCTCACCGCATGGTGGGGATACTGGTATGGCCGTTGCTGACCTGCTGGAGGGCTCCTTACCCTACCACACCAAGCGGCCCTGGACCTGCCGCGTCCCTGTCGGCAGGGGCATCTAGCCGCCAGCCCTGCCCGCTGGGAGAGCAGCAGGCTCACTTCGCATGATGGGGGTACTGGTATGGCCATTGCTGACCTGCTTGAGGCTCCCTTACCTTACCACATCAAGCCGGCCCCGGACCCCCCAAGCACAATTCCACAACAGTCCTCCCGTACCACAGGGTGCAGCCATCAGGCTGCTCGGTAGTGCCCAGCTATTTTCCTCCAGGTTTTCTCCCCATTGGGAGCACAGGCGTCCAATAACGTCCATGCACATACGTACAGGCGTCCATGGCGCTCCCCAGTAACACCAGCATGTGCAGTGCCTCTATATGTCCCCAGGGGCCACTGCAGTGCAATTGTAGTTTTCCCAGCCCACCCAAGGACTAGGAGGCTGTCTCCCCAGCGCTCAGTCCCAGTCCTCCCCCTGACTTCTGGGCTCGTTCCAGACCTGGGTTGCCAGCGTTCAGCGAGGTGTGGTGTCCAGTGCCTCAACCCACAGCACCACTGGGCCGGCCTGTGGCTAACATCCTTGAGTACCTCTGGTCCCTCTCCCAGCTGGGGCTATGAAGCGATGACCCTAATGGTACACCTGTCTGCCATCTCTGCATACTGGGCGTGGGCGGTATGCCAAGGTGGCCCAGGAGAGGTGGTTGGGCACATTCTTAAAGGCCTAGACCACCTGTCCCCTTCAGTGTGTGAACCATCTCCACTCTGGAACTTTTGCTGATATTGACCATGCTTATGGGCAAGCCTTTTGAGCCTGTGTAGAGGTATGAGGCATCGCACCTGTTCTGGAAGACCGCCTTCTTGGTGGTTGTCAAATTAGCCAGAAGGATTAGTGAGCTCTAGGTGCTCTCAGTGGAGTGTCCATATCTGGTCTTCCACAGGGATAAGGTAGTCCTTCCTCACCTGAAGTTACTCCCGAAGGTTGTATCAGAGTTTCACCTTATTCAAGTGATGAACCTTCCTGTATATTTTAAGAACTCTTCTTCAGAGGCCGACCACAGGCGCTATACTCTGGACCTGCTGCAGGTGCTTTTTGTATTATGTAGAGCACACGGCTGGAGTTTGGGATGAAGCTCACCAGATATTTGTCACACACACTGAAGCTGTGCCTGGCAGACAGTAGCTAAGTGGGACAGTTGGCGGTGGATTACATCCTGCATCAAACTCTTCTATAGGTTGGCTGTTAGGAGCCTCTTAAAGGGCTTTGGGCTCATTCCTCCAGACACACTGCTGCCTCAGTGGCTTCTTCCAGGAGATCTGCAGGGCTGCCATCTGGAAGTCAGCACAGACCTTCATCTCCCATTACAGCATTGACCTGGAATCTCGTCCAGCATACTGCTTTTGGGACCTCGTTTCTTCAGTCCGTGTTTGTCTCCCATTACAGCATCGACCTAGAGTCTCATCGGATGCTGCTTTTGGGACCTCTATTATCCAGTCCCTGTTTGCCAGGTAGGGGCGTGTGCCTTGCTGCCTTCTTCCAGAGAACTGCTAGAAGTCTGCCATCATGTGGATAAGTGAACAATATTCACGCCCTAGAAAATAGGTGATTCGCCTGTAACCAGAGATCTTCCTGGGATGGTCTCTTGCAGCAGGTAATACACTTGGGTAGTCACCAGAAGTCATCGCTTTGCACAGCAGCTCTGTAGCAGTTCTTTCACCAGGGCCGCCACCGATGACATCATCATCCTGCTTCCTGTACGAGTGGGCAGTCCCTAGTATCTGCTCATTTCCTGCCGTCTTCCAGCTCGCATGCAGCAGCTAGTGCAAAGTGTAAGCAGTCATTGACAAGAAATTGAGCAAAGGGAAAAAAGTGTTTCCTGTTCCCACTCCTTCATCGACGGTTGTCAGAAGGATCTTCAGGCAAATCACCTTTATTTCGTTCTTGTTTTTGCTGTAGAAAGATCTACTGTTTCAACAGTCATACAGTCTGTGCCCATTGTTTGGGACCCACACTACCACTCATCCTCCTGTGAACTTTGCCCCATCAACAACGGACCAGAGTGCTGTGGAAAACTCCTTGGATTTCAATTTTTCATCTGCCCTCCTCCTTCAAGGTCTTTTGTGCATCGGGCCAACTTGAGGACCGACCCCGGACTGTATCATCCGGTTCCAGACCTGCTTATACTCCACCTCCACTCTCCTCCGTTATTCCCTTGGTTTCACAGAAACCTCCCCCTCCCCACTACTACCTCAATGGACATGACTACAGCAGGTTCTGATATAATAAGCCAATCACAGCCTTCAGCTACTGGTGATGGGAGTCAGCCATCCTGCTCGCCCACGCCTTCGCTTAAAATGTTTTTGGGTGAGAGACCAACTTCTCCACCTGGTTTCCCATCTGATTATGAGGAAGAATACTTTCCAAGAATCTAGAATTCCCGGAAGACATCCCAGAGGACTTGGAAAATATTGACCTCAAGAATGGGACTCCGTGCTGGCCCTCCCTCCACTATATCATCTCTGCATGAGGAAGCTTCCCATGCAGCAGCTCCTCCTCTGATGACCCGCATTTCACGGCATGATGGTCCAGATTCAGAAAATTATGGGTTTCTCTACCACTGAACATGATAAGCAGAGAAAAGACATGGCAGACTACCTTGAACTGCTGGAGGACCCAGTAGTTGTGGTACTTTCACCATCCAAACCTACCAAAATGCAGTACTGGCTGCCTGGGATCAGCCTTCAGCTGTCTTAGCTCTTCCTTGAAGGCGGATCACCTTTACCAGGCTCCCCTGATCACCCCTTCTTCTCATCTAACCCTGAGGCAGGTTCAGTAGTCATTGCCACTGCTCATGATCGTATTTAAACATTTTTATTTATTTATTTATTGCAGGTTGATTAATACCTTTGAGTCAAGGACTCATATTCAGAGGTTCCACATCAGTGTTGAACAAACATTACAAAAATGCAAGGTTTACAGAGAAAAAAAGAAAAACATTGAAGCATATACATAAGTAGTAATAGTAAAATGTGAACTTATACACATCAAATTAGTACAGATAGACTGAAGTGGCATCGTCTGAGGTAGGAGAGAGGTGGTGCTTTCAACCTAGTGAGGCCATTGTCAGGTAATTGGGGTAGGGGAGCAGGTTTAGAAAGTGGGTGGAAAGGATGACAAGGGACTTGGCAAGGTTAGAGGAATGGTCAAATGTATGGCAGCTTAGATTTAATGCTAAGAAGTGCAAGGTAATGCACCTGGGAAACAAAACCCAGGGAAAGAGTACACAATGGGGTGAGATACTAACAACAACAAAATGGAAAGGGACCTGGGGGTAGTCGATCAGATGACTTAAAGGTGGGCAAGCAATTTGAGAGGGCAGTAAGGAGGGTTGGGGATACTGGGATGCATAGGAGAGGCATCACCAGTAGAAAACAGGAAGTTATTATCCTCTGTACAGACAGCTGGTGAGACCCCATCTGAGTACTGTGTGCAGTTCTGAGACCCAATCTCTGCAAGGACATAGAAGATGGAAGCTGTCCAGAGGAGTGCACTAAATGGTGCAGGGTCTGCACCGGAAGATGTATGAAGAGAGACTAAAGGAGCTTAATATGTATAGCCTTGAGGAAAGAAGGGAGAGGGGGACATGATAGAAACTTTCAAGTACCTCAAGGGAATCAACAAAGTCCAAGAGGGTAGCATCTTTCAAAAAGAGTGTGCAAGAACAAGGGGGCACAATTTGAAGATAGAGGGGAGCGGCTCAGAGGTAATGTAAGGAAGTATTTTTTCACTGAGAGGGTTGAAGATGCATGGAACGGCCTTCCGAGGAGGTTGTGGAGTCAAAACAGTGGTTGAATTCAAGCATGTATGGGACAGCCAGAAGGCAATTCTAGGGGTGGGGGAAAGAAGTAGGCTGCTGGTTAACTAGGATCTGCAGCTTATCCATTGAGTAGGGAAATGGGCAGACTGGGTGAGCCAAGCGGTCCTTATCTGCCATCAAATTCTGTGTTTCTATGATACAGGATGGAGTTCTGGGCAAGTTTCGTCCTTTTGAAGGGAATCACCAACTTGTCAGCCACCACACTATGGGTAGATTTCGATGGGAGGGCCAGCTTAAATTGTCCGCCCAGTGTGGAGGATGTCAGTCCAAGTAGTACTTTTTAGAAGTAGGCAGGTTTGGTATTACCTCTAAGATGGAGTAGGAGCCACCCAGTTTCAGTGTACAGCTGAGCAGGGTGGGTATCGAGAAATGGCTAAAAGTAAGATGACAGGCCTTATTGAGGAGTGTGTTGATCCTGTTAAGAGCAGTTTTGTGCCCGCCATATATAGGCAACCCATAGTCAATGGTAGACAGTATTGAGCTACTGATGGCTAGCTTGAGTGCATCAGGTGTCATTGAATGTTTGCGACTAAAGTACACCAAGTTTTATATTTGCAGTCTTGATAACAGATGATGACATACCTGACACATGAGCTCCTTACCTCTAGATAAGGAACCCGCTGCCTAGACTACTTAGGAAGAAAGTCTCCAGTATGCACACTGAATCTGAGAATCTTGAACTGTAAGGGACATATGGTGAATACCAACGCACCCTCTGGTCCTCAGCTGTTGATGTAGTCAGTAAACCCTGCATCACAGGAGAAAGATCAGTTACTGGCTACAATATCCACTGGAAATTCCAGTTCCTGGCATCTCCTCCGCTCATGCTGTGATGAGGTGGATACCTGCTCGGGCAACAACTACGTGAGTCACACTCCGCCATCATGCCTGGCTGTGTGTCAGGTTTACAACCAGATATACAACATGAACTGGTCAATGCCCAATTTAATGGCCCCAAACATTTTGGCCCAGGCACTCCAGTGCTCTTAGATGATCTCCAGGCGCAGGCACGACTTCCATATGGTGCATGGTATGTACCACACACCACAACCCTCATACCAGTCCTGCTCCCAAACTTTTCAAGCTAAATGGAGAGACTAGAATAGAGGAACTTATCGAGGTGGCTCCGCGGATGTTCCCACACTCCTCCAGGACCGCCACTCCTTAACCTCAAGGGACCCCGCTACCACCCTCAAGGGGACGGGTCAGCCCCAGCCCAGTGACCCATTATAGTTTGTCCCCCGCCTTGTTCAGCCCTCGGAAGCTGTGGGTGTCATTTTAGTCTTTATCTGGAGGCCTGGAAAGCCATTACTTCAGATGAGTAGGTATTCCAAATCTACATATGGGCACGTGCTGGAACTTACGCCTGCACCTCCACCACACCATCCCCGCTAGTCCATTATCCACCCGACCATGTTCCAGTCCTCCAAGAGGAACTTCAGGCACTTCACACAAAAAGGCCGTTTATCCTTTTCTCCTTCGAGTTGCATCAGGATTCTACTCCATTTCTTTCTGGTCCCCAAACGTACAGGAGACCTTCAGACCAATATTAGACCCAAGACAACTGAATTTACAATTCAGTACAAAAGGTTCGAATGGTCACATTAACGTCCATACTACCGATGTTAAAAGGGGGATTGGTTATGCTCCCTGGTCATGAAAGATGCATACCTGCATATCCCCGCCCACCACCGGTTCCTACACTTTCACTTCCTAGGACACCACTACCAATTTTGAGCACTTCTATTTGACTCTGCCTGCCCTTCACCAAGTGCCTTGTCAGAGTGGCAGCAGCTCTGAGAAGAGACTGACATTGTGTCTTCCCATACCTAGACGATTGGCATGATATAGGCAAATTCCTAACAGGTTTTGCTTCTTCCTCCAAGCCACCCATACCATATTCCAAAATCTGGGCATTACCATCAACTGGCCCAAGTCCAACCCAAAGCCTCCCAGTCACTCCAGTATATAGGTGCACTTCTGGACATGGTCTCCGACAAAGCTTACCTCCCTATAGACAGACAAGACAGACTTCTCTCTCTGGCTTCGCACACTGAACTCAGCAGTACATAACAGGTAGTTGTCTTATATCTTCTGGGGCATATATAACTGCCATCCCCACAGTGGCATTCGCCCCATATCCATATGAGACCAGAACAATGGGTACTTCAGAATCAATGGCACCAGCGTCAGACAACTTTGACAACAGTCTCAAAGTCACCCCTCCTCCACTCTGCCCTGGACTGGTGGACACACTGGCACCACTCTATCTCAGGACATGCCCTTCCAGGCTCCCCTTCTCAGCAAACGTTGACCACGGATACTTCCCTGGACGGCTGGGGAGCTCACCTCAGCCCTTATGGGACACAGGACAAATGGTCCCACTCGCCATTTTGCCACACATAAATCTGTTGGAAATGAGGTAGTTCGCTTTTTGCCCTTCAGGTTTTTTTGCCCCCGCCCGTCCCAGACCCTTACTAATCCAATCAGACATCTCCATGGTGTTCTATCTGAACAAACAAGGGCACCACATCTCACGCCTCTGCAGGGAGGCGCTGAAGATCTGGCGGAAATCCACACTCCCAACAACTCACAATAATTGCCGTCCATCTACCATGATATCACAAAACCCGGCAGACATTCTCAGTCGCCAGTCCTCCACCCCCGAGTGGACTGTTCATCACGAAGTTCTTCAAATGATTTTCCGCTTCTGGGGACCCCACAACTGGACCTATTTGCTTCCCCGACAATCATCGACTCCCAAATACTTTATTATCCCAAACAGAAGGGACTGTTCATCGATCCCCTGTCCCAACTGTGGACAGGACTCTTCTTATATGCTCCCCGTCCCCGCTTCTGCAACGGACTCTGCTGAAACTACAACTTGAACCGCCCATGATGATTTTCATAGCTCCCTTGTGGCCCAGGCAGGTGTGTTTTCCCCTACTCCAACAACTATCTGTGGCAGGTCCCATTCTGTTGCCAATCAGACCAGATCTCCTGGCTCAGGGGTAGGGCACCCTCCTTCACCCCAACCTCAAGTCTCTACACCTTCATGCTTGGCTTCTGAGGACACTTTCATAGCACATCTTCAAGTCTCCTCACCTGTGCCAGCATTCTCTTGGTCTCACGAAACCATCAACCAGGAAACATATAACGCTAAATGGAAATGCTTTTCCATATGAGCTGCTTCCCTTCTCTAAATCCATTTTCATGTCCTTTACCCAAAGTTTTGACTACTTGGCTTCACTTGCCAAGAAGGGCCTTAGCTATTCCTCTATCAAAGTTCATCTGGCCTCCATTTCAGCCTTTCATGAACCCTGTGAAGGCAAATTACTGTATCAACATCACCTTGCCAAGATGTTCTTAAGAGGCATGCTTCATATCAAACCTCCCATAAAGTGCCCTACCCCTTGGGATCTGAATTTCATATTAGCATTGCAGTACTATATAAACTGTACCAAATCCTTGAGAAAAACATTTCAGTTGTTTGTCACCTTCACTTCTATGAGGAAGGTGCTTCAGTTAACAAGAAAACCATTTCCAGTTGGTTGGCAAATTGCATCATGTTTTGTTACAAAAATACAACAAACCCCTATCGGGAACAATACAAGCCCATTCCACTACAGCCCAGGCCTCCACAGTGGCCTGCTTCAAAGGCCATAGATCACTGATATTTGCAATGTATCCACGTGGTCCCACCATTCACCTTTCATGAAGCATTACAACCTGGATATTGCTTCTCACCATAGGGACTGAGCTTTTGGCCGCATAGTCCTACAGGGTCTCCTATCCTAATTCCACCCTCTAGGGTACACTGCTTGGGAATCATCCCAGTGTATTACCTGCTACAAGAGATATCCTTGGAAGATAGTACAGTTACATAAAACTTCCTTAACAGTAGATCTTTGAGGGATGTCTCTTGTAGCATGTATGTCCCTCCCTCCATCCCCTTTTCTAAGAGAATGACTTTGTTCCACTTAGCACGTGAGGGGACACCTATGGTACCTTGGATCCCTCAGTCCTTACTTAACGAGCTGAATCCAAGGGGAACTGAGGATACCAGGGACCACCCACTCTTATATAGGAAGCAGGATGATGATGTTCGTGAGCAGCCCCTGGTGAAAGACTGCTAGAAGAGCTGCCATGCAACACAGCTACTTCTGGTGACTACCCAAGTGTATTACTTGCTGCAAGAGACATCCCTCAAAGATCTACTGTTACGTAAGTTTTACATAACTGTACTTTCTAGGAGTGGCGATAGTTAACATCCACACCACCCACCCAACTTGCCCTGGCAAGTAGCATATGGATCCCTGCTTCCAGCATGTAAGATTTGACGTCACAGAGCAGAGTCAGAGGATATACTGCTCTGGTGGTGGAAGGAGCTTAGCTTAAAGATGTTCCAACAAATTGGCACTTCTGGTGGAATTGCCATAATGTGGATGTGAACCATGCATAACTTCTAGAACTATAGCTACAGTTGAGTAACTTACTTATTTCTCTACATCTCATTTCATAGAGAAAAATATTTTCTCATTGAAAATCATAGAAAACTGTTTAAAACAATTTTAAGTAGAACTCATAAGTGCAATAAGGATCTTTAGGGTGTGTAATTATAGTCAATGATCACACTTTACTCGTGTGTTTAAAGCACTTGACGCTTGAGGCATGCTGTTACTGACCCATAATCACACACCCTGGTGTGTCCTTTTGCATACATAATTATTAGTAAGGTCAATAAGACACTGAAATCGAGCAAGACAAAACCTGGTAATCACGCCAAATCTGTATTACAGCTCATGTATTAGAGTTATCTCATGATGCACTGCACCAATCTTTCATTTCCATTGTGTTTTCATACGGCCAACTAAACTACAGAAGGACAAAAAGTAATTATAAAAAATAAAACATGGGAAGTGGTGGTCATTTGTTTGTTTGTTTTGCTTTTTACGTAAACCATGAAAATTGTCATACACTACTTCCCAGACATTATTCTGTATGTAAAGCACTAGCAAATGATGTGTTTCCCATTTTGTTTTGGTAATATGAGTGTCTTACAGAAGTCTGATCAGGGAGTTGGTAAACAGTCAAGTCAGCCATTTTGCATGCAGATCTGCCAAGTGGTGCAACTGGAATATTTCCATTGCAGTGGAATGCTGCCCACCCAGCAGTGGTCACTTGAACCACACACACTAATCCGCTGATGATAAAAACGCTATGGATTTAACTCTGGAATTGATGGAAGAGGCGGGTGACTTGTGCAGTGAGTGAGGAAGGTGCCTGCCTACTGCTGCTGCCTCCCACAGAGCTGCTGTCACTGCCTCCTCCTCCTGAGGCCTCTCCAATACTTTGATAACCACTCAGTCACTTTCTGTATGTCATAGTCTGGAGCTGTTCTCTTGTACATTGTCTGCATGCACTACAGCCATGTGCTATATATATTACTCATTCTACCTTTCCTTGATTTACCCTTGTGTCTCTGTTTTTAATTATAAGCTTAATTGTTTCAGGACAGTAATGAAGTAGCAACACTGTTAAGTATATTGGTAAAGAGAGGGATTGTTCCGACATGGGCAGATACAGTAAGATTTTGGATGATTTATGATATATGCATGATTTAAAAAACACTGTATTGAGCTCCAATTTATCTTTTAAATGATTTATTTTTTCTGCCAGCTAAAGTGTTCAGGGCAAGTTCTTGCTTCCCTCATCCATGGTGTTCAGTGGGGCCACGTCTCAGGATCAGAATTTCTTGTGGTGCTGGTCAGGTTTGGTGCAATGTCTTCATGGATGTTCATCACCATTTTCTCCTGACATCCCTTCCATTGTCATGCAGACCATCCATGGCTGCATCTTCCTCCAGCCAGGATGGTGACATAAGCAGCTACCACTACAGCTGTTATTAGTGCCAGTGGCTTGGTTGGCTAAAATGGGGAGCTTTTCATTGGACAACCCCACAATACAGATTAGACCTGTAATGAACCACAGTGTAAGACCACATTACATTACCATTATACTAGCAAAATCTCATTTTACTTTTTAATATGAGTGTACATGTGTACTTGTGCAAACATATGTGTAATTCATAATGCAATTAAGCCCTTCTTGATATGAAGTATTCCACATCTTTTAGTTGTTCCCATCGTCCTCCCCAACAAAAATAAATATCTGAACCCTTAGTTTGAGGCTACTTATTAAAAGTCCACTCAGGGAAATAGTAGTAAGGCAGCTCACTTGGCGGCCTAATGCAATGCGTACTAGTGGGACACACTGAATATAGAGGTTGAGTGTTCCATTCTAGTGAAGATATGAACTCTGAATTCAAACCCACTAGGCAAACGGTCAGTGTCCCTAGAATACTGGTGAAGTAGAGACCCGAGTACATCATCCCGCACTTGGCTGTCACCACCAGGCAGGATTTCCACTCACAAGCAGTTGTCATATGGGAGCGTGATGCAGTGAAAGCGTTAGTACAAATTGATGTAACACTACTCCCACCTATCCCAGGAGGCACTGCTTTTGGAATGTAGCCTGCAGGGAAGACCTTACATACTGTAAGAAGCTACAGCTGGCCAGGCCCTGATGCATGTTGTGTTTTGAGGTTTCTTTATTACAACTACCTGAATTCCTTCTGTGAAATCACACTACTACAGTCTTCTAAGCACGTCAAATGCCCTTGCCACTCTGTTCTCCAGATCTTTCTTTCTGCTGGCAAAATGAGGTCACTCCGTCTGTGCCTTTTGTAATTTTTTGAGTAGATTTTACCTTGTTTGATCTAAAGTTGATTTTCTCATCATTCTGTGTTTTGTTTTTCCTGCTACTGCTCTTGTTTAAAGTTTGTGTCCCTGGTCTGGCAGCATTGGACAAGTTCCAGACATACCTGTGGGAAGTCTTCAGCTTGGATCACAGTGTAGTGATGGTGCCCAAGCCTGGCTTCAAGCACTATTCACGCTGCAATTCACAGATGGTGGTGACAGAAACATAGAATTTGACGAGATAAGGACCGCTTGGCCCACCCAGTCCGCCTTATTTCCCTACCTAATGGATAAGCTGCAGATCCTAGTTAACGAGCAGCCTACTTCTTTCACCCCCACCCCTAGAATTGCCTTACATAGATACATAGACATTGTCGGCAGATAAGGGCCTATGGCCCAACCAGTCTGCCCATTTGAGCTTGTAAGTTCAGTTTATGTTTTCCTAGAAGTCTGTTGCCCTCACCCTTGACATCCAGAATTCCTTTACGCCTCATCCCATGCATTCTTAATCCTGTGATTGTTTCAGCCCCCACCACTTCCTCTGGCAGGGTGTTCCACTTGTCCGCCACCCATTCTGTGAAGAAATTCTTCCTCACGCTTTCCTCTGAATCGCCTTCCTCCAACTTCATCCCATGCCCTCTAGTCCTGAAACATCTTTTTCACTTAAAAATAGTGTATTCCTGCACCCTGTTCCTCTCTGTAAGATACGTGTATGTCTCTATCATATCCCTCTCTCCTCCTCCTCCAGGGAGTACATGTTCAGTTCCTTCAACCTGTCTTCACAGGACTTGTGATGCAATCCATGCACCATCTTTGTTGCCCTCCTCTGAACCTTCTCTACCCTGTCTATGTCCTTACATAGGTATAGTCTCCAGAACTATACACTGTACTCAGGTGGGGCCTCACTAGTGTCTTGTATAGTGGAATTATGACCTCCTTTTTCCTGCTGGTGATGCCCTGCCATGCATCCCAGCATCCTATTTGCTTTACCTGCTGCCTTGTCACATCAGCCTACCTTGAGGTCATCAGAGATGATAACCCCAAGATCGCTTCCTGCTTGGTGCATGCTATATCCTCACCCCCAACTGATATATCGTACAGGGTTTTGTGCCCCATATGCATTATCTTGCACTTCTGGCATTGAATTTCAACCGCAAACCCCTGACCATTCTTCAAGTTTCTGCAGGTCCTTCTCATTCTGTCTACACCCTCTGGTGTGTCTACTCTGTTACAGAGCTTTGTGTCATCAGCGAACAGTGAAATTCTGCCTTCTAGGTCCTAGTGCAATGTCACTGATGAAGATGTTGAATAGGACCGGTCCCAGCACTGATCCCTGTGGTACCCCACTGATCACTCTTCCTCTGTGGAGTGACAGCCATTTACCACCACCCTCTGTGTCCTGCCACCCAGCCAGTTACCTACCCACCACACTACTGTCCTGCCCACACCCATATTCCCCAGTTTGTGTAATAGTCTTCTGTGTAGCACACTGTCAAGGCCTTGCTGTAGTCCAGATAGGCCATGTCCACTGCCTCCCCTGATCCACCTCCCTAGTCACCCAGTCAAAAATTCAACCAGGTTGGTCTGACATGATCTCCCCTGGTGAAACCATGCTGCCTTGGTCCTGTAGTCCATTGACAACCAGATGTTCCACCAATCTCTCCTTCAGTAGTGCTTCCATGATTTTCCCCACTCCGAGGTGAGGCTGACTGGTCTGTAGTTCCCAGCTTCCTCTTTGTTCCCACTTTTGTATAAGGGGACTACATCTGCTGTCCTCCAGTCTTTGGGTACCTCCCTGTTTCCAGTGACTGTGTTATGACTGTCCTATGCATGCTTGAATTCAACCACTGTTTTGACTCCACAACCTCCTGCGGAAGGCTGTTTCCATGCATCCACAACTCTCTGTGAAAAATACTTCCTTACATTACCTCTGAGCCCCCCTTCAGATTGTGCCTCGTTCTTGCAGACCTCTTTTTGAAAGATGCTACCCTCTTGGACTTGTTGATTCCCTTTAGGTACTTGAAAGTTTCTGTCATGTCCCCCTCTCCCAAGGCTATACATATTAAGCTCCTTTAGTCTCTCTTCATATGTTTTCCGTGCAGACCCTGCACCATTTTAGTTGCCCTCCTCTGAACAGCTTCCATCTTGTCTATGTCCTTGCAGAGATTGTGTCTTCAGAACTGCACGCAGTACTCCAGATGGGGTCTCACCAGTTGTCTGTACAGAGGGATAACAACTTCCTGTTTTCTACTGGTGATGCCTCTCCTATGCATCCCAGTATCCCCAGCCCTCCTTACTGCCTTCTCACATTGCTTGCCCACCTTTAAGTAATCTGATATGACTACCCCCAGGTACCTTTCCATTTTTGTTGTTGTTAGTATCTCACCCCCTATTGTGTACTCTTCCCTGGTTTTTGTTTCCCAGGTGCATTACCTGCACTTCTTAGCATTGAATCTAAGCTGCCGACATTTGACCATTCCTCTAACCTTGCCAAGTCCCTTCCCATCCTTTCCTCCCCACCTTGTGCATCAACTCTGTTGCAGATCTTTGTGTCATCTGCAAGAGACATACTTTTCCTTCCAGTCCCTCTGCATATAAACATATAAGAGACATTGAAGAGGACTGGTCCTATCTGAACCTTGCAGTACCTCACTAGTAACCCCTTTCTTCAGAGTGAACTCCATTTACTATTACCCTCTGTGTCCTATTCTCTAGCCAATTCTTTACCCAGGCTATCATCTTGGGACCCACTCCCAGGCTGGCTAACTTGTATATTAATCTTTTTGTGGGACTGTGTCAAATGCCTTGCTAAAGTCTAGGTAAGCCATGTCCACAGCCCCTCCTGATCTACTACTTTGGTCATCCAGTCAAATAAATCTATTAGATTCGTCTGGCATGACCTTCCCTGTAGAATCCATGCTGCCTTGGGTCCTGTGCCCCTCTGGCCTCTAGGTACTGAAAGTTCTTTCCTTCAGAAGTGATTCCATCATATCAGATCCCCATGACATCTGTCTGACATATCTGGACCCCAGTATGATGTCCAAGAATTGTGTACTGTCTGTCCTTGACAGCTAGTACACACACACCTGCTAATCATGTCTGTGAACCCTTGGATCGTAATTAGGAGTTCGCCCACCGGAAGGGCTGACTCTAGTAGTAGGTCACCATCTTAAAACCACTCCATTTTGATCCGGGACCACTCCCTGGTGTGTCCACTGACCAAGCTAGGCAGAAAGTGTCTTGCATGAGACTCTTAGCCAAGCATTAGGCTGCCTAATGTTCCACTGCCACTCCTCACTAGCCCCCAGGAACAGGAAGATCCCAGATGATTACCGTGGATACTTTTCTCTTCATGGAAATCCTTGTCTCTTGAATTACCTCCTCATCTCCACTGGACTACTAATCCCAATGTCATTTGTGCTAATATGGAGGACGACTGTTTCTCCTTCCAGCTGGGTTGCTTGACTCTGGGCAGCACTTGTTCAGCCAACACTCTTGGCAGGCAAGCCACCTCGCCAGAGCTACCATCTTGATCCAGCCATACTTCCTCCTCTTCACCAAGTGCCCTAACTGTCAGGCCCCACTGTGACTACTGCTTCCTGCCCCTATGCCCAGCCTCTTCCTTCCTCCTCCTTGGCAGATCAGGTTTTATGGTGCCTGGACTGCCCCCACAACCCAGTTTCTTGTTTACTCCCTCAGTTTGGCAAGTCTGATACTGATTCCTGTTGCTGGTGTCCACTGGCAGTAGTGCTGCTGTATGGCCATGACTGCTGCCTCCTTTTCTCCACACAGATCCATCCCTCATCCTTACCACTTCAAGTCACAGTTCTGACACTTTCCTCTGTATCTTGCCTATCTAGAATACCCCCCACCCCTCTCCTCCATCCTCCTCAGCTGCTTGCTCATGCCCTGAACCCCGGGGAGCCTGCAGCTGCCACTGAAGCCTGGCAGTATAATTCTTGAGAATGTTAACCATCTCACAGTGGCCAAAGATGTATCTGTCTCAAACCACCACTGGCAGGATGGTGTACATCATATAGCCCTGGCAGCACACCAGGTGTGATTCCTTCCGTTTGGCACAACCAGGTTCCATTCCAGACTGGCAACATCTACAGTTGCTCCACCCCTCCCTCTGCAAGGATTATAACATACATCATGCAGCCCTGGCACCACTCAGAATGTGTATGCACCTTCCTAGAAACCTACACTGTTAGAAGCAGCTGTTAGCCCCCTGAACCTCTCCCTTCAGCTTCCACTCTGCCAACTGCATTGGTCTCAAGACTGTTTGCCAGTGGCTGTTAGTGTCTTGATTTATAAGGCTGTGAGGCACAATAGCCCTTGCTCAAGCAGTTCATTTCAGCTGGTTGCTTAATCTCTGACAGATTTGCCCAGACCTGATCTATACGCTTCTAGAATTCAATCTCCTCTTGCCACACACTTTGCTGGTGTGAAAAGTTGATTGACAGCCCCAGCCTTTTGGAAGACTTGTCTCTTTAGTCACCACTACATTGGGGTATTATGTGCAACATTGTCCAGTGCTAAGGGACTCCCTTGTATTGACTTATTTGCATCCTGAGAGAATCACAGACAGCCAGTCATCTGTTCTCTACAGCCAGCTCTTGGCACGATTTAGGACAGGAACCTTTCCCTGATATGGACCCATAAGTTCCTCTGTGCCTTCCACAGTTGCCCCAGAGACCAAGGTCCTGTGGGAGATGCACCATGAAGGATTTAACAAATTCTGATAGCTTTAGAATGGCCTTGCCAGTGGCAGTATCTGGATCCACTTCACCTCAGGGCTGAACATCCTCTCATTCTCTCACTCAGACCAGGCTTTCTCAGTCTGTCCAGTAGGTGGATTCAGGCATGGATATAGTATCCTTACACCTCATGGCATTGTTCCTGAGAGGCTGAGGTTTGTGGTCCTTTACATCTCAAAGGATTTTCTCTTGGTGTTAGAGGCTTATCAGAAGTTCTCCATTTGATGGACCTACGCTTTTAAGTGGAAGAGGTACTTAGTCTGGTGCCTGGGAAATGACCTGTGACCTGTGGGTGCTTAGTCTCTTCAGGGATTCATGCAACTTCTTCTTTAAGGTGTGCCTGGCCTTTCCAGCTAAGGCAGGGTACCTAACTATTTATTTTTGTATTTATGTAGTTTTTGTTGAGTGGGAAAGGAGGGTATACAATTTTGCCTGTTTTAGCCTTGCCCCAGGGGTTGGGAGTGGAGATACAATTTTATTTTATCTATTTTTATTTTATTTTATTTAGTTTTTGTTGACCAGCTAAGTGCACTGGACAAATCCTGCCTATTTTCAGGCATGACCGGGGAGGGATACAGATGAATGCCAGCTGACCTTGAACCAGATTAAGCTGTTGCCTCTTTAGTCGCCACTACATCAGGGTATTATGTGCAATATTGTCCAGTGCTAAGGACTCTCTGCCACCAGACATATTGAACCAGATTAAGCTGTTGGTGGTATTTCAGTGAATGGGAGAAAATTGGGACAGGATACCAGGGAAATTCTCCCTACACATGTCTAGAAGTGCCTTGGGAATGAGACCTTTCATGTCCACCTTAACCACCAGAACATGCAGATGGAACTTTGGATCTTCTTCGAGGGTTGGTAAGTCATCAGATCACACTGTAGGAACTTCACCATAGGTGCAGCAGGATCCACAGGAAGATTTTCCAGCAGTACCATTGGGACTGCCCATGCTGACGTCCCAACCCTATAAAGGTGAGAACGCCCGCCTCCTCCTCAGTTCTTTCCCGCCATCGACTCTGTTCGCATGGGTCTCCACGGAAGCTCTGATGCAGTTTTGCACTATTTTCACCTACAGTTTTTCTTTTACTTAGTGTTTTAGAATCTTTTAATTGAGAGATTCCTTTACCTTGTTTATGTCGAGAGTTACTTCCTCCACCTCTCTCTTCCATCGCTGCCTCTGCAAAAGAAAATTGCTTCTTCAGATGACTGTGTCCCCTGTGTCTGCTGTCTTGGGCCTGACCACGATGTGTCCGACTGTGAGCACTGCCAAAATGTAATCAAACCACCATTAGGTGACGCAAAAGGCTGTCAGAAAATTCTTCATGGAACAACAGCCAGATCTTCCTAGACATAGTCTCCAGCACTTATTCACACTAATGGGAGTTCGCCAGGCGCTAGGACTCAGTGGGGCAAAGCGTTTTCAAGAGGGCGGCGCCTGAGATGGAGCTGCGAGGACCCTCCAACCGCCTCAGTTCCTTTTTCCCGCACGTTGAGTGTGCTTCAGTGATGACGTTGCTCTTCACCGAGTTAAACTTCACTAGCAGCAATAGTTCAGTTTATTGTTTTGTAGAATTATTTCAATCAGTACTGATTATATATTTTAATTGTACAACAGACATCTTCAGCCCTCCATGACGGCATTGACCATGAGCGGGTCAGATGACGGTAGGGAGATTTCATATGAATGCTGTTCAATCAGCCGGGCGGGTCCAGTCTGCCGCCCTTCCTGGAGGGTGGTCTGAGAACGGATGGCCCAGTGTTCAGGGGATGGGCGGTCCCCAAAAGCATAAAGGAAGCGGTCCCATTCTTGGCGCTGTTAGGCCTCAAGTTCTTTTTACACATAGGTCAAAGAAGAAGAAACAGCATCACTCGAGGTCACCCTCTGGTATGTCTGCGGTAGACGGTTGGTTATTAGGGCCAGCTGCCAGTCTCCACCTCTGTTGGTTGCCGGTTCTATCTCTGGTAGCTGACCTCCTCACGACACCAGAGCCCTCCCGCCTTTTGGAGGGCTTCTGATGAGCAGTTTCACCAGTGGGCTGCTCTTATGGAGCAGTGGGCTCAGAGGTTGGTCAGTTGCCGGGCCAGTCAGTCCGGCCTTGAGGTCTTGAGCCATTTGGTTTTGGAGGGACGGGTGAGGGTGGTTGGGCCTTCCTAGTCACGCGGCACCTTCTTCAGTGCCGTCGACTCTGCGCTCTGGTGTTTATCCCTCTCACAGTGCTGCAGCGCGGGGTCCACACCGATGCCTCTATCTCCTGCCATTTTCCCTCTTTCACCTCAAATCGCAGTTTTCAGACCTGTGGGACTCTCTTGGCACCATCCGCGGCACCACAGGCTCTGTCGGCACCGTCTTGCAGTGCGGGAGGCTCTGTCGACGCCGTGCAGTATGGTGCCAGGACTTTGTTGGTGCCGTGGCTGGCTTCGCTGCAGCGCCTTCCTCCTTGTTCTCGGCTGTTTTTCTCTACTGTGCCAGGGACTGGTGCGGTGCCGGACAGTCTTCAGGGCTTCTCGACTCCTGATTCTTTGTTCTTCCTCCTGATTTTCACTCCTTTCCTGTCTATACAGTGCTCCCTGGACTGTCAGGAGATGATTTGAGCCTGACCCAGATCTTCACCTGGGTGATGATGTTGATGACACTGCCCTGGGAGCAGGGATGAATCCTTCTGCAGACCCTGTGGTTGAAGACCTTTCCTTTAAGTCTCTGCTCAAAATTTTAATTCAACTCTTCTCTCCAGACTACAGAAATAGATCCTGGGAGGCTTTTGCACTCCAATATTGTCATGTCCCAGAGATCCTTTGGATTTAATCCTCCAGTACAGCCCTCTTTCGAGACCCTCTCTCAGATGGTGTGGAAGAATCCAGCTCTCATTCCTTCCGTGACCAAGTCTCTAGATAGGAAGTATGACCCTCCCAAGGATCGCCCGATTTTGGCCCCACAGTCCTTTGCTTATGCCGTTGTGGTCTTGGTAGAGAATTATAAGGCTGTCCTTCCTCAGGATCTACAGCCTGACCAACGAACAAAGAATCTCGCAAGATAGACACCTTAGGCAAGAGAGTCTTTGCTGCCTCAACCCTGGTATCGCATTGCCAGTTACCAGGGCTATATTTCTCAATATGAGTATGTACTTTGGCATTCCCTCAAAGAAATGGTAGAAGCTCTGCCGAATCGGAGTTAGCTCAGAGCTACTCCAGACCATAACTAGGGTATCGAATCCAATAACCAACAGGTTAAAGCTGCAATGGATGCCTACAAACTGCCTCCCGGTGGCGACAGCTGGCATCTGCACCCGCTGCCACTCTTGGCTACATACTTGGCTTCACGAATGATGCCCAGTAGCAGGTCATGGCTTTACCTTTTGACAGTATGTATCTGTTCAGGCCTCAGGTGGAGCAAGCTCTGGAGGCCACGCAGAAGACTAGGTCTGCCATTAAGGCGGCTAGACCTGCACCGCCCCTCCCAAGGGTGCGAACAAGCATCAGTTTCACAACCATCAGTCCTTTCGGGCAGAGGAAGTTTGCCAAAACCACAACCTCAGCCACAAAGAAAAGAGCAGCAGAAGGCACAAGGCCCAAAGCGCCAGTGCCACCTTCTGAGTTTCTGGCTCAGGTCCTACCTCAGCTGTCCGAGGGGACTCCTCCTCAGGGGTGGGAGGACGTCCAGACTCAGTTCTACAATCAGTGGAATCTATAACATCAGACAAATGGGTCCTCAGGATAATCCGTGAGGGTACTCTCTCAATCTTTCGAAACCCCTACGGATCATCCTCCCAAATGACAGCCCAGGCTTTCAACAGTACAGTCAGACCTTCTTGCTTCCGAGGCACAAGGCCTTCTGAACAACAGGGCAGTAGAAATAGTTCCGCAGGATCAACGAAACACAGTTTTCACTCCGATTACTTTCTGGTCCTGAAGAAAACCGGCGCATGTGCCCCATTCTGGATGTCAGAAAGTTAAAAAGTTTCTTCACAAGGAGAGTTCAAGATGATATCACTAGGTACCCTGCTACTTTTGCTTCATCGACACAATTGGCTAGCCTCCTGGACATGCAGGATGCCTACCAACACATTCTCATACACCCAAAGCACCACAGATACCTAAGGTTCGTGGCATTGGGTCAACACTGTCAGTTCAGAGTCCTGCCCTTTGGGCTATCCTCGCTCCGAGTTTTTACAAACTGTTGTGCAGTTCTCGCGGTGCACCACAGGAAAATCAGAATACAAGTGTTCCCATATCTGGACGACTGGCTCTAGCAAGTCCCTCCAGGCAAGAGACTCTGGAGGCCGTGGCCATGGCCTCAGACTTCCTCCGTCCATGGGAGTCCTGCTGAATCTCAAAAAGTCGCAGTTGCAGCCCTCCCAGAAGCTCCTCTTCATAGGAACTCTTCTGGACACCTCCTGCTTGAGGCTTTTCTTCCAGAGGACAGAAGGAGCGCTATCTTACAGATGGCCAGATACATCAGAGAACACAGCTTAGTTCGAGCTATCTCAATGCAACGGATGCCGGCCTCATGGCATCCTCGGTATCACTGTACCTTAGCTCATCTCCACATGAGAACCTCTCAGTGGATGCTCAGTACTCAGTGGTCCCCAACCACTCTTCCTCAGTCCTTTCTCATCAAGGTGACGGAACCGCTGAAGAGGTCACTCGCCTGATGGCCACAGGAGGACAATTTTCTGGAAGGATATCCCTTTGCCACTCTGGATCATCAGATCTCCATTACCATGGACACATCCCTGATGGGTTGGGAACCCACTGCCAGGATCTCCACATCCAGGGTACGTGGACTCAGGACGAGTCCCAACTTCACATAAATGTCCTGGAAATGAGAGTTGTCCTCTGTGCAGTCCGAGCTTGAAGGACATACTTTGCCACAAGAACATTCTCCTTCAAACGGACTACAAAGCAGTGATGTACTACATCAACAAACAGGGTGTGCACCTCTTACCCATTATGCAGGAAAGCAATGAGACTGTGGGAGTGGTGCTGAACGCAAGGCTCTGATTCAGGTGGTTTATCTGCCAGGAGTACAAAATGAGCTGGCAGACCGTCTCAATAGAACGGAGTTGGATCCTCACTAGTGATCTCTGACTTAACTGTCATTCAGTCACTCTTCAAAGAGTGGGAACTCCAGACCTGGACCTTTTGCATCCTCACTCAATGCAAAACTGCCTCTCTTCTGCTCCAGGAATCCATGAATGGCATTTTCTGTCAGGATGCGTTCAGGCTGCGGTGGACAAGGCGTTTTCTATTTTTTTTTTTTTTTATCGCAGCTCTTTCTCACCACTGCAGCACCTTACCAACGGGGCATCCAGCCACGCGCCCTGCCTCGGGGAGAGCAGCAGGCTCACTCGCATGATAGGGGTCTGGAATGGCCATAGCCGATCCGCTGGAGGGCCCTGCCAGCCGGACCGGCGCTGAACCCAGTGCAATTCCACGACAGTCCTCCCGCATGGCAGGGCATGGCCATCAAGCTGCTCGGTCGCGCCCAGCCTTTTTCTGTTTTCTCCCAATGGGAGCATGGACATGCAATGATGTCCATGCACCAGCGTACAGAACATCCGCCGTGCCCTCCTTCCAAACACCTCATCCAAGAGACCACCAGGCGTCCCCATGGACCGCCAGAGCGCAGTGTGTATCCCATCCTACTCTCCAGGACTGGGAGAGCAAATGCTGGACGCCGATCTCAGTCCTCCCTGCCGACCCCCGACGCCTGGGCTCATTCCCAACTTGAGTCGCCGGTGTGGAGCAAGGTGTGGCGTCCAGCGCCACCAGGCGGGACAAGACACCTTCTATACGCCTTTCCTCCTCTTCTTCTAATTCATAGGGTACTTCTCAAATTGGAGTCTCGGGGCAGAATGATTCTCATTGCCCCTTCTGACCTTGGCAGATATGGTTTCCGCTACTCAACAGTCTATCGAAATCCACCGAAGACACTTCCCCTTAAGGCGAACCTTCTGACCCGGGGCTCGTGGTTCATCCAACCTGAGGTCACTTCACCTACACGCTGGCTCCTGAAGAGATAGAGGTGAATAGGTTCAGTGTTTCATAGAGTTTCATATTCTTTTGCTGCACGTAAGCCGCCACTAGAAAAACCTACACAGCCAAATGGAAGCATTTCTCTATCTGGTGTGCAAAATCCTCTTGGAACCCTTTTGCTGCCCACCAAATAAAGTCTTAGAGTATCTTTTAGATGTCTCAAATACAGGTCTGCAACATTCCACAGTCAAAGTTCATCTTTGTGCCATTTCGCATATCACGAGCCAATAATTCCATGTCACTGGCTCAGTTGCCTGTAGTTGAGAGGTTTCTTAGAGGTATTCTGCATACTAGACCTCCTATCAGACATCCAGTCACAGCCTGGGACATTAACCTTGTGCTGAACATGCTCACTCGTAAACCTTTCAAGCCTCTAGCTACTTTGCGATTTAAGTTCCTCACTTGAAAGCGGCCTTCCTGGTGGCCATTACTTTGGCCCATAGAGTTTCAAAATACATGCACTGGTCACAGACCCCGTCACTGTATTTCACAAGGACAAACTAGTTCTTAGGACTCATCCTAAGTTTCTCCCTAAGGTTGTCTCAGAATTCCATCTAAACCAACCTTTATTCCTTCCTACCTACTTTGCAAACTTCCAGAATGAAGGGAGCATACACTTCATTTACTGGATGTTAAGAGAACACTGCAGTTCCATCTAGATAGAACAAAAGAAATTTGCAAGGCTCAACAACTGTTTGTTTCCTTCAGTGAGACCGCTGGGTCAGCCTGTCGCTATCAGATGCATTTCAGCACCACTGCTATTCTATGGCACAGGTCAAGCTGGAAGGCAGAGTATACACTCACTCTACCTGAGCAGTCACGGCATCTCTGGCGGAAATCCGTAATGTGCCCATTGCATACTTTAGATTCAAGCACTACGCCTTGGATGTCTATGCCCAGGCGACATCTGTGGTTTGCAGGACCATTCTTAATGGACTTCTGTCCTAAGCACGTGAACTCTTTATCTCCTGCTGCCCATCTTGGGAGTTATTAAACTCGTTACTCTCCCATTAGTGTGAATGAGTGGTGGAGACTTTATGTCCAGGAAGATATGGAAATTACGCACCTACCGTAATTCTTGATCTTCTTGGACCAAGTCTCCACCACTCATGCACACACGCTCACCCACCATCCCCCGGTTCACTTCTCTGTTTATGTCTTCACTCCCTCAATGGCTGGGCTGTG
The DNA here is from genome assembly GCA_016271365.2 of Neoceratodus forsteri. Taxonomy (NCBI): domain Eukaryota; kingdom Metazoa; phylum Chordata; order Ceratodontiformes; family Ceratodontidae; genus Neoceratodus; species Neoceratodus forsteri. The sequence goes on from CM028129.1 coordinate 1,481,725,285, forward strand.
AAGACTTTATTGCTGACCCTTCTTACAGGGTCATTCGGACTATCTTATGTCCGATTTTAGGCTAGTCCTTCTAGGTTAATTATGATGCACCTCGGAAAAGAGGTACTGAGGAGGTTGGAGAGTCTATGCCAAGATGGTCATTACCACATGAACGGGGCTCATGGTGCCACTTCCTCGTGGCTCCATCTCAGGCACCGACCCTCTTGAAAATGTTTGCTTCCACTGGGTCCCTAGCGCCTCTGGCGAACTCCCATTAGTGTGAATAAGTGGTGGAGACTTTGTCCAAGAAGATCAAGAATTACGGTAGGTACTTAATTTCCATTTCTGGGCAGGGATCCTCTGGGGTCCATCCTTCCCGATCACCGGTGGGTTCAGCCGAGCTCCCAGGCCTCGAAGGCCTGAGAACAAGTCCTCAGTGGAAAAGTCACAAAGACCACTAATGAGACTGCTTCCCCGCGGTGCACTCAGTCCCTAATGGCCTCCTCTTCTTCTTTGGGGTTACTCTGTCGGCTGAGGCTGCACTAACGTCCACTGCTGTCCAGGCCTCTGCTCCTACAGGCCCATACTGACAGCACCACCTCCTGCTTCTGAGGGAGGCCAGACGTCAATCCTCGAGTCATCAGCCCTCAGTTTGTCAACCCTCAGGTCATTGATGACAGCCCCTCCGTCGTGGCCTGCTACTTCCCTGGGCCCATGGCCATCGGACTCTTGGGCTTCCCAGCCCTGATGGATGGTTCATCACGCACTGTGCTGCGACCCTCTGTCGACTTACCAGTCTCCTGCTGCCAGCCTCAATGATATTTTGGCTCGGTTCACTACAGTCCTGGTCCCACCAATTGGCTCTTATAGACCTAGGTCCCTGCACTGTCATGTCCCCATCATCATCATCAATGCCACTGCCTCCTCGGCTATGCCCTGCAGGCTGATGTCAGTCCCTTGGTCGCCAGACCTTGAGTTGGAACAGGTCAGCATTGAGGAAGAGTATTAGCTGAACCTCATCCTTCAGGAAGAAAAGGAGGAAGAGGAAGAACCTCCTCCTCTAATAGGTCCGCGGCCTCTTCACTGAGTGAGGACTCTATTAGCATACTCCCGGGTCCCTTCCTGAAGACTGTACCTTCTTTAATGTTATGAAGCAACTGTCCACAGTAATGGGCTTCCATACTGAGGAGGGGATGCCACCAGGAAAGAGCTGGTGGACTTCATGGAAATTAGAATCTTCTCCTAAGGTCATTCCTCCCATCTTGCCAGCTTGAGGAATGCCACCAGTGCGCTGACATGGTCCCAGCCATGTCACGCTGGGCAGATAAGCTGTATCATGCCCCTCAGGGCCTGCTTTTACTATGCTGCCCAACCCAAGACCGATTCTGTGATTATCAAAGCAGCCCACGACAAGTTCAAGGTGCCTAAGCACTTTAGCTCCCTCTCCCTAGACAGGGAATCTAGGCAGATTGACCTTTGGGGTAAAAGGTGTCACGCCTCCTCTGCCTTGGGACTTGATTGCGAACTGTCTTTCGCATATGATTAAATACCATCTGGAAGAAGGACAAGGTGGCTGCCTGGGCCCTCCCAGAGTGCTCCCAGAAACAAGAGGTTCTCAAATGCTTGCAGAACATTGAGGATATTAGTATGCATCTCCTCAGGGCCTTGTATGGTATTTGTGACACTGGTGCCAGGGCTGCTGCCACAGGTATCTGCCTCGTGAGGCACTCCTAGCTGAGGTGTTGGGGTTTGTTGCAAATGTCCAGCAAAGGTGCTCAACGCCCACTTCAGTGGTTCCAAATTGTTTGGGTCTGGCGTCCATGACATCATTAATGACCTACAGGCATCTGGCAGGGCTGTCAAGTCTGTCAACTTGCTGTTTCATATGCAGCCTCAGAGCAGACACAGTGCCCTCCTTTTCTCAAGGTGTTCCACTAGTCCGGAGCAGCCTTCCATCCTCAGGGCAAGAGAAGGCCCTCCACCTTGCCTGCCTCCTCCTCCTCCTCCTGTGGCACCTAGCAAAGTGCCCCAGGGTGACAGATCAGCCCCAGCAACTGGATCCACCTCTGCATGACTCCTTGCCAGACCCTCTTCCGGTCCCCAACCAAGAGGTAGTGGTCGAGGTCGGTTCTCCTCCATCTCAATCAATGGAGAATCATCACTTCAGATGCCTGTATTCTTCAGATAATAGAGAGAAGACGTACTCTGGAACTTTTAGAGACGCTCCAGTACCTTCCACCTCTCTCCCCAAGCCCATCTAACAGTTCTCGGGAGGAGGTACAGTCCTTCTGGGAAAAAGGCCATCGAGCCAGTGCCTAAGCTCCAAAGAAACAAAGAAGGATCTTCTTCGGGGTATCTCAGTCATCCGTAACACTATAGCAACCTTCACCGCTGGTGAAGGGGAATCCACGTGGAAGATTTATAATGCCCTTAGGGTCTTCCTTTTTGCTGCCCAGGCTGAAACTGACTCTGTTGTCGCCCAGGGAGCTTATGACAGGTCTAAGGCACCTAAGCACCTTAGCTCCCTTCCCCAGACAAGGAATCCCACAGGATTGACCTATGGGGAAAAGGGGTTATGCCTCCTCTACCTTGGGTCTGAGGATTGCAAATTATCTGTCACATATGGTTGAATATCAAAATGCCAATTGTAGGAAGGGCAAAGCTGCTGCCCATGCCCTTCCTGAAGACTCCCAGAAGGGAACTGCTTCAGTGTTACTGCTGAGGATGTTGGCAAACACTTACTCAGGGTCCTGTATGATATAACTGATAAAGTGGCCAGAGCTGCTGCCACTGGCATATGCCTTCGTGGGCGTTCTTTGCTCAGGGTCTCTAGATTTGCAGCTGATGTGCAGAACAAGTGCGAATGCCCTTTCAGAGGCACCAAACTTTTCAGCCCTGATGTTCACTACCTCATAAATGATCTGTAGGCCTCAGGCACAGCCATTAAATCTGTCCAGTCCTCTACTACACCCAGCCAAGGGGTAGAGGATGGTCTGCTTTTCAGAGCAGACCAGTAGGCCAGCATCGGCTCCCCATACCCAGGGAAAACGAGAGCCCAGGTTCCTTGCCCACCCCTTCCATTGCTGGAACGGTGGTCAAACGAACCAGAAATGATGGACCAGCCTCAGCAGCTGGCTTCACCTCAGCTTGACTCCTTGCCAGACCCCCAAGTACAGACTCAGGAGTCGGTAGCCTGAGATCGGTTCTCCCTCTGTCTGAATCAACAGAGAACCATCACTTAAGATGCATGGATTCTGCAGATCATAGAGAAGGGTCACACCCGAGCTTGTCCAGTAGCCTCCAGTTTACCACCACCCTCTAACTATCCCTGGCTCATTTGTCTGTTCTCCAGGAGGAAGTACAGTCTCTTCTACCAAGCAGGCCATCAAACAGTGCCCTTGTGCCAGAGAAACCAAGGGTTTTATTCCAGGTTCTTTCTGGTCCACAAAGTGACTGAGATCTGAGGCCCATTCTAGATCTGAAGGACCTCGGTCTCTTCGCCTAGTACAAAAGTTCGGATGATAACTTTGCCAATGTAATGCCCTCCTTAAGACCGGGGACTGGGTGTGTTCTCTGGATATGCAGGATGCTTACCTGTACATCTCTCTTTTCTCCTCACAGGAGGTTTCTTCATTTTGCCTTTCAGGGTGAGCATTATCAGTTCAAAGTGCTGCCCTTTGGCTTATCCTCTGCGCCACGAGTCTTTACCAAGAGCTTGGCAGCAGTCGCAGTGGCTCTCAGAAGAGAGAATGTATGTTTTTCCTTATCAGGGCAATTGGCTTCTCAAAACCCCATCCAGGGAACAACTTTGCTGGCTCTAGAGTGTACGCCCAGCTCTTCCACCCCTGGACATCACTGTCAGCTGCCCAAGTCGGTTCTGGTGCACCGCCCCAAAGACTGCAGTATATCAGGGCAGTTTTGATTACGAGCAAGGGAAGGCCTTCTGCCCCAAAACAGGGCGTGAATGCCTCATGGCCCAAGCTCAGGAGGTCGCTCGAGTCGGTACATTCCTACCAGGGTGTACCTCAGACTGTTGGAACTAATGGCAGCTGGCATTCCTACCGCTCCACTGGCCAGGCTTCATATGTACACCCTACAGTGGACCTTTAGGACACAATGGGACCAGCAAACGGATGAGTTGGACCAACTAGTCCTGGTCGCCTGTCCAGTATGCAAGGTACTGCAGTGGATGTTGGACCCCTTGAATCTTCTCCAGGGGTTCCTTCCAGATTTCTTCCCACATCAGATCTTAACTATGGATGCTCTGGGCTGGACTGAGGAACTCACCTGGGTCCCTTCCAAACCCAGGGCTTCTGGTCCCAGTGGAAACTGCCCTGCATATCAGTGTCCTAGAAATGAGGGTGGTGCTATATGCCATGCAGGCATTTCAGACGCACCTTGTTCCAGGCCAGCTGCTGATGCAGGCAGACAATTTGAGTGTCGTCTACTACATCAGCAAGCAAGGTGGGACTCACTGCAGGGAAGCCATGAGAGTGTGATATTGGGCCCTGGAGCACAATCTATCACTCTCTGCAGTCCAGGTGCCAGGCGTCCTAAACACCCTGGTGGACAGTCTCAGCAGGACTCAGTCCAGCATGCACAAATGGGAGCTTCTCTCATCCATATCAGATGATCTGTTTGACAGATGGGGCTGTCCAGAGTTGTACCTTTTGCGTCCCCACTCAATGCAAAACTGCCCAGTTTCAGCTCGCTAGATCCAGGGCTGGAGTTTTCTGGCAAGATGCATTGTCCCTCTCTTGGAGCAGGAGGTTTCTGTATGCATACCCTCTGTTCTCCCTAATACAGAGGATGCTGGTTGTTGCAAATGGAAGGGGCCAGCATGATTCCAGTGGCTCCATTCTGGCCTCGCCAGATATGGTTTCCTCTTCAGCAGCTTGCAGAAGAACCACCTGTCCCTCTGCCCTTTGCAGGAATCTGCTGACCCAGGATCAGGGGACCCTGGTCCATCCCAACCTTAGGTTCCTTCATCTGTATGCCTGGCTCCTGAGAACATAGCCATTACCAGGTTTGGGGTCTCTAACAGGGTGGTGGACATCCTGGTGGCCACTGCAAGCCTTCCACCCATGCCACATATGCCATGAAGTGGAAGTGGTTTGCCATCTGAGCTGCCAAACATTCCCTAGACTCTTTACCTGCTCGCTCAATCATATCCTGGACTACCTGATTTTTTGTCTGACCCAGGTCTCCAGTATGCCTCACTCACTGTCCACCTTTCGGCTATTTCTGCCTTTCATGAGCCCATGGGTGACCGCACAATTGCTCAGCTGGATGTCTCCCGTACTTTCCTCAGAGGTATCCTGCACCTGAAACCTCCAATCCATTCCACTGTCCCAGTTTGGGACTTGAAATTTATTTTGGAGAGATTGACCCTGTCTCCTTTGAGCCAATCACGCCTTGTGATTTGTACTTTCTTTCTTGGAAAGTGCTATTTTGGTTGCAATTACTTCTGCTCAAGAGTTTCAGAGCTTCAGGCCCTCTGGTGCGAGGCCTTATTTGATTTTTCACAAAGACAGGATATCTGCACACAAATCCTAAGTTTTACCCAAGGTGGTTTCTGAGTTTATATTAAATCAGTCTATCCACCTTCCTGTTTATTTTCCCTGAGCATGCTAATCCAAGGGAAGCACTGCTTCATACATTAGATGTGCACAGAACTTTGAAGTATTATCTGCTTCAGACTAAAGTGTCCAGGAAGTTTAAGCAGTTGTTTGTTTCTTTCTCCCCAAATAGAGAGGGCACTTCAGTTTCTAAGCAGTGTTTGTCCAAATGGTTGGCTAATTGCATTGTATTCTGCTACAATAAGTACGGCAAAGAGTTGTGTGGTGCTGTCAAAGCTCATTCCACTAGAGGCATGGCTACCTTGGTGGCTTGTTTCAAAGGGGTCTCAACTGCTGACATTTGTGCAGCAGCCACCTGGAGTACAGTCCACACTTTCACCAAGTATTACAGTCTGAACATTGCCCCAAGAGCCCTTGCAGATTTGACAGGGCTGTCTTACAAGGACTCCTGTCTTAAGTTTATGGAGAGCCAGTCTCCCAGACTCTGTTTTTTTTCTTCACTGCTTGGTACTCATTCCTCATGGTGTTACCTGATGACTGACACCCCAAAGAAGATAAAACAGTTGCATAAGAACTTACCGTAACAGTAGATCTTCAAGGTGATCTCAGTCATCAGGTATGACTTCCTCCCAGAACCCCCTTCCCTGGTGCTCTTCTCTAGGACCTGGCTATCTGCTGTATCCAATCTTTTACTTAGAATTGGGTCCCTTTTCACCTCAGTTCCCAGGGTGTGAGCCTTGCTCCTTCTGCTCCAAAGGAAAAGAACTGAGGAGGGAGCGATACTTGTCTATTATAGGGTTGCTGACCCGACAGCTGGATGGCCCTGGTTGTACTGCTGAAAATCTTCCATGTGGATTCCCTTCACTGATGGTGAAGGTCCCTACAGTGTTACCTGATGACTGAGATCCCTCGAAGATCTACTGTTACGGTAAGGTCTTACATACTTGTTCTTTTCTATTCCAGGTTCTTCCTGGTCCCCAAAAGAACTGGGGATTTAAGGCCTATTCTGGTTGTCAGAGACCCAAGTCTTTATATCCAGTACAAGACATTCTGCATGGTCACTCTGCCAGGCCTGCTGCCCCTACTCAAGCAAGGCGACTGGCTGTGTTCCCTGGACATGCAAGACACTTATCTGCATATCTCAGTGTGCCCTCCACACAGGAGATTTCTCCAGTTTCTTTTTCAGGGTGAGCACTACCAATTCAAGGCATTGCCCTTTGGCTTATCCTCTGCGCCATGGGTCTTTTACAAGTGCTTAGCGGTAGCTGCGCTCTCGAGAAGGACTGTACATTTTCCCCATCTGAATGACTGGCTTTAAAGACTCATCCAGAGAACAGCTTTCTGGACCCTGAGAGAATGCTTTAGCTGTTTCTCTCCCTGGGCATTGCGCAGTCTGCCCAAGTCTGTCCTGATTCCATCCCAGAGGTTGCAGTATATAGGGATGGTCCTGGACTCAGCACAGGGCAAAGCCTTTCTGCCTCTCAACAGGGCAGAGTTCCTTATTCCCAGATTCAGGAAGTCTCCCAGAACCATTATGTTCCTGCCAGGGTGTACCTGAGGCTATTGGGTCTTGTGGCCATGGCCATTGCCATGGTTCCTTGGCCAGACTACACATGCAAGTCCTCCAGTGGACACTCAGAGTGCAATGAGGCCAACTCATGGATGACTTGGATCAGTTAGTGCGGTCTCCTCCCAGTCCACAAGGAGCTTCAGTGATGGATGGACCCCAAAACCTGTTATAAGGGGTCCCATTCCAGATCCGCCCCCCATAAATCCTCACCATGGATGCCTCCGGGCCAGGCTGGGAGCACACACAGATGCCTCCAGATCAGGTTGGGAGTGCATCTGGGCCCATTTCAGACTCTGGGAACATGATCCCAGACTAAAACTTCCCTGCACATCAATGTCTTAGAGATGTGGGCGGTTCTGTATGTCATGCAGGCCTTTCAGAACAATCTCCTTCCTGGTCAGGCTGTTGATCCAGTCCAACAATCTCACTGTTGTCTACTATATCAGCAAGCATGGGGGTGCACTCCATACCCACATTGCAGGAGGCCATGAGAGTGGTACTGGGCACTAGACGCAGTATGGTTCTTTTGGCAGTCCACGTCTCAGGCATCCTAAACACCCTGGTGGACAGCCTTAGCAGGATGCAGTCCAACGTGCACAAATGGGAACTTCTGTCATCCATTGCAGAAGATCTGTTAGCCAGATGGGGTCATCCAGAGTTGGACCTTTTGCATCCCACTCAATGCAAAACTACCCAGTTTCTGCTCGCTAGATCTAGGGCCTTGAGTTTTCTGGTGAGACGTGTTGTCCCTCTCCTGGAGAAGAAGGTTCCTTTATGCCTTCCCTCCATTTCCTGTAATTCAGAAGGTGCTGATTAAGCTGCAGATGGAGGGACCAGCATGATCCTGGTGCACCCTTCTAGCCCCAGCAGATATGGTTTCTGTTACTGCAACAGTTAGCGGAGAAACCCGGTCCCTCAGCCCCTATGCAGAGATGCTGCTGATGTAGGCTTAGGGACCCTGGTCCATCTCGACCTTGAGTACCTGCGTCTGCATGCCTGACTCCTTAGGACAAAGCTATTGCCTGTTTGGGGTATCTCAGAGGATGGTGGGTGTCCTTGTGGTGGCTCGAGCCCTCCACCAGAGCCACTTGTACCATGAAGTGGAGGAGGTTTGCCATCTGGGCTGCTGAGCATCATCTGGACCCTTTTACCTGTTTGGTGAGCCAGATTCTGGACTACCTGATTTCACTGTGGACTCAGGTCTCCAGTATTCATCCCTCTGGATCCACCTTTTGGCTGTTTCTGCCTTTCACAAGCCCATGGGCAGTCATACTGTGGCTCAGCTAAATGTGTACACTTCTCAGGGCATCCTACATCTGAAACCTCAATCTGTTCCCCTGTCCCAGCTTGGATTTAAATTTTGTTTGGACAGGTTGACCCTCTCCATTTGAACCAGTTGCGACTTATAGCTATGCTTTCTCTCTGGAAAGCGTTATTTTGGTTGCTATTTTTCTGCTCGAATGATTTCCAAGCTTCAGGCTGTCTGGTGTTAGGAGCATTATTTGATTTTTCACAAAGACAGTGTCTTTGCACATGAATCCTAAGTTTCACCCCAAGGTGTTGTCTGAGTTTACCCTGAACCAGTCCATCCACCTTCTCTTTTCCTGAGTGTGCCAATCCAGGGAAGCACTGCTCCATATGTTAGATGTGCGCAGAATTTTGAAATATTATCTGATCTGAAGTAAGGCTAGCAGAAAGTCAAAGCAGCTTTTGTTTTCTTTCGCCCCAGAAAGAGAAGGTGTTCAGGTTTCTAAACAATGTTCATCCAAATGATTGGCTAATTGTATTGTGTTCTCCTGCAACAAGCATGGCAAGAGTTGCCAGGGGCAGTGAAAGCCATAGGTGTAGAAACCGGGGGCTTTGAAAAAGTGCCCTTTGTACCCTCATAAGTGCCCTTCGATCCTCCCCCCTCAGCCTTTACTATCTTCCAGCACCCTTGGTGAAAGCTCACTCCACAAGGGGTATGGCTCGTCTGTGGCTTGCTTCAAAGGGGTCTCAGCCACTGACATCTGCGCTGCTGCCACCTGAAGTACCATCCATACTTTCACCAAGCACTACAGTCTGGGCATTGCATCTAGAGCCCGGGCAGGCTTTGGCAGGGCTGTGCTGCAGGGCCTCCTGTCCTATGTTTTAGTTGTTCCTCCCAGACTGTTCTGTTGCACCTGTAACTGCTTGAGACTCATTCTTATGGTGTGACCTGATGACTGAGGTACCCCCAAGAAGACAGAACAGTTACGTAAGAACTTACGTAATAGTAGATCTTCAAGGGATTTCAGTCATCAGGTCTGCCTTCCCTCCCACTATCCCCCTTTGTATGGGGTTCTCTTCTCAGAACTGGTTAACTTCTGTAACCAGCCTTTTGTTTTGGCCTGGGCACCCTCTCCTCCTCGATCCCCATGGCATGGGTGTGCTCCTTAGTCTCCAGGGAAAGAACTGAGGAGGAAGCAGAGCCACTCATGCCTTTATAGGGTTGGTGATGTTGGCAGGTGACGTCAGCATTGATGGCACCAGTGGTACTGCTGGAAAATTTTCTACATGGATCCTGCTTCACCGACGGTGAAGTTCCTACCTTGTAACCTGATGACTGAGGTCCCTCAAGATTCACTGTTACAGCAAGTTTTACATGACTGTTTTACCGTCTTATCTGAAAAAACAGTTGCTTCAGATCAGGTGGTTAGTCACTTATTTTAGAGGCTTGACCATATGTTCGCCTCTTTGCAAAGTGTGGGACCGGACCCTTTCCTCCCCAGGTTCATCATGCTGTTGATTATGTGTGACCTCATTTTCTTGTCCTGGAAAGTTAATTTTCTGGTGGTCATCAAGTTGGCCTGATTGGTCAGCAAATTGCAAGCCTTTTTCATTTGTCTCTGCCTATTGATTTTCCACAAGGACAAGGCTATGCTTCACACCAATAACTTTTGCACTGGGTGGTTTTGAGTTTTGCCTAAACCAGACCTAGCAGCTGCTGGTATTCTTTCTCAGCTCTCATACAGCCCTGCTGAGGAAGTTGCAGAGACTGGATTCAAGGCATACTTTCTGTTTTTCAATCAGAGAAGAGGAATTTATAGGGACATCTTTACTGCTGGTTGTGACCCATGCTGAACTGTCTAAAGACCATACTGCATCCAGGCTTGTCATCTATTGATAAATTATGTCTTGAACACTGCTACATGTTGGCCTTGCATATGCCACTTGCAGGTATTGGAGCCTACTTGATCAGGCATGTGACCTTGGACATCCTGTTAATGAAATTTGTAGGGCTGTCTCTTGCACATCTGCACAGACTTTTAATGATCTATTACAGTCTTGTTCTGCAGGCTCCTGGAGCTGCTTTTTGATACTTTGCTGTGAAGTCGCTTTTGACTGAGCTGAGGGTTTTAGCCCTTCAGCCTGGGTACTACTAGTAATCTGTACTAGTGTGGGTACATACGTAGGACTTCAGATAGTTTTAAGACAAAGTTACCCATCTGTAATTATTGTTTACTTTTGGTATTTCTTCTACAGTCACATGGCCCACAGCCTCTCCTAGCTAATAACCCTCAGTTGTGGATGCCTTATGGACAGCTCCTCATTTTCCTGTGGTTGTTAAACATTTTGGAGCATGAATGTGAAGGAAGAAAGTAGAGAGCTGACACTCGAGTCAATGGGCTTTCACAGGACTTTATGTTTGCTCAGAAGAGACTGCACAAGTGTATCTGTAGAAGGAATACTAGTAGTGAAACTAAAGTTAAAGCGAGCAGCTTTGTATTTTTGTCCTCTCCTGGCTCCCTCTTGTCTGTCATTCAGGCCCTGCCAATCTCAGTTCCCATCGAGGTATTGCATCCTAGGTTTTTCTCCTTCCAGGACTCTGAGAGATCCATACCATCCCTGGCTCAATGTCTGTCCTAACGAGGCCTCCTCTCCCTTGTGGACCCTTGAGGGGAGGATGAAAGCGAGCTTTGTTGGTCATCAGCAGTCTAGAATGTCAGAGGAGAAGAGCTTTGACAAGCAGGGTCTCACTTGCGTAGGCAGGGCAAAACAGCCATCATCCAATGAGAGGGCATCAGTTTTCCTCTTGCAGACCGTCCAGCGCTGTGACAATGTTGACTAACATAAACTCACTTTTCCAGTTATCAGACTTTCCTTAGTACCCCCAGCTCAAGTATCTCCACGTGCTGTCAACCTCAAGTGGTCCCCTACCACTTGGCACCACAAACTGGCTTAATAGTGCTGTTAAAGTAAACTGTGAGCAGGTTTGGCCTGTTGGTGCCATTGCACAACTCAGCATGGTGACCTGTAAGATCCAAATTTGTGACCATACTCTGGTTTCCTAGCCCTGGGCCAGCTTGGCTGGATGTGTCGGAGGGAGGTATTCAGGCTGCATTAGGAAGGCTTGGGCATCCAGGCATGGAGCTTCCCTGGTGGGCAGCACCATTGTGTGGATCATAGCGATACAACTGTCTTTCCAGTTATAGGTAAAGTTTGTTGTTTGGGGGAGGTTGAACTGCTTGCTAGTAACGGTGAGGGTTTTCAAGCATTAACCTATGTTCTCTTCCCACTGGATCTGAACAACTGAAAGTTTAGAGCAATATTATTGGGGAATGTGATTTAAATTTGTGTTTTTCTTCTTTTCTGAAGGTGCTGCTGTTTCTTTAAGAGGAAGAGGAAGAAGAACACCCAGCGGCACAAATGAGGATCAAACCCATATTTTTCTGGTTCTGCTTGTCGTTCAACTGCTGCCCTCCCGAAAGGGAAGAGTTTCTGGTTTGGGGAGGGGAATGAAGAGAGACAGATAACCCATCAGTGGGGATGGCTGTGAACTGATCTGCCACTTTCAGAAAAGCCTGGCTCTTCTGCTGGGAAAAGGACTCAGAACCTCTCAGGCTAACATTGCACTTCCAAATGACATTGTCGGTTTTTGCTTTCTCTTTTCTTCCTTCCCTTGTTTAAGGCAGAAGACGTCAGCCAGTAACTTAAGGACGTGTTTGGTTTTGACTTCACTGGCTGTTGGGTGAGCTCTTGCACAGTGACTGGAAATTCACCCTGTCTGGGTTGGGGTACAGGGCAGTTGGTATTGAAATGAAGGGATTTCTAGTTTAAAACCACTGTCAACTCCCCATGGTGTTGCCGAGTGAACCAAACTGACATAGTGACCTCTAGCAGGCACAGAAACAAACTTTATATTTTTTGGTCTCTCAAAATGGTTATTTTACTTAATATAGTGTACAAGCTGTGAGGAATTTGCTATCTACTGTTCTGTTTTGTTCCAGTTAATCATACTCTCAGGCTCGCACCAGTAAGTGACATTTTTGTCTGGAACAAATCCCTCAACCCCATCATGCACTTCATACCCCCGTTATCAGTAAGCCATATACCAAAACCATGAATTTGTAACAACTAGACCCCAAGGAAGAAACACTTTGGGAGATTGGCATTTTCCTTGGTTCTGTTCCCTAGAAATCTCTGCAGAGCAGGCATGGGTGGGAGCTTGTTTATGGCTGTGGACAGTGTGGTATCCAGAAAACAATAGTTACTGAAAATGATCTTCAAAAAGTACCAGGTAGGATTGCTGCAAACAAGGCTGTCACCGTCTCCATGACAGCAACTTTGCATTGTTTAATCTATTATAAAAAAAAAAAATTGGGGGAGGGTATTTAAGAGCACCAGAGGTGTGTTGTGGAGGAGCAGATGAAATTGAAGTTGGATCAGCAAGGGGACAGATTTATGGAGGTCTCGAGTTCCTCTGAAAAGAAACTTTTAATATACTGTACTGTATGTTTATTTATGCCTTCTCCCTTTATTATTGTGAAGCATTATACTGAGAAATGTTTCCAATCCTCAAAGCTACTTTTGGTATCTCAGGACCTTGAAGTGTGTATGGTACATTTGTGAGCATACAGTACACTGTGGTGCTGCCTAAGGAATCATTAAAATCATACTGATTAAGTAAGGGGCTGATCTGCTGTTAAAAGATTATATTACAGCCAACCAAGAAGCCAGAACACTGATTAGGTCTGATGTTTCTTTTGTGTTAGCAGATGCCAGCCTTGTCCATGCTGCACAGAACTGGGGCTCATGGTGTGAAAGTATTAGGTCCTGGTTAGTAGGAAGGCATCACATTTTGAATCTGGTATCTGTTTTGATGCTGGACAATCAGTTAAGTGCAGCAGGACCACTAAAGAAGATTTGTTGCACTTCCTGAGAAGATATTTTGGGGTGGGGTGGAGATTAACATTTGACAATACTGATACCTAAGGTAGGGGAGTAAGTTTTAGTAGAGGAGAAGGACATTAGATAAACATTGGAAGCTGTTTAGTAGGGTTTGAAGGTGTTCGCAGGTCTCTGTCCAGTAAGTACTGTTAAAACAAGTTGGTGAAGACTCACAGAGATGTAAAGGAGGGTTCCTGCGTTCCAATCCATTTGATACTGTTGTCAAGGTGTTTTAGTGAAAGGCTTTGCAGAGATCTGTGGAAAGTGATCTTTTGTTCTTATTCCTATTGATACCTGCCCTGCCAATCTGTCCCTTTTTGTTCCAGATTTTACCAACATTCTGCACTGGTTTCCTTTTGTCACACTCATGGGACACTGTATTGAACTGAGTGCATGTTGTGGAGTGGGGTCTTGTAACTGGTCCCTTGTTTTTCAGTCTGCTGTGATGGCATCACAGGTTAAATCAGAACAGTATGTGAGATTAATGTTGTACTTAGCTGTGATTTCCTTGCGTGCTGCATAGGGGCTCCTGGCAGCTCCTCCAGTCTCTTGTTGGTGATAACAAGTCAGAGCCGTGGATATGTGATTGTAGATGGTAGGAAAGTCCTAATATGTAAAGAGTGGTTAATCTCAGCTCTGCTAAGTGCAATACATAAATATATACATACAGTATATACACGCATACTATATGATGTTTAAAACCCTTCCTGATTCTGCTTCCAAAGTATAGTTGCATTGTGCATGTTTCCTTCCTTAAGCTGCTGTCAGTATGCCAGCCCTCCAGGTAAAAAGATATCACAGCTCAAGTCTGACATCTGAAAAGTAGAACAAATGGCTGTCAATGTCCTGTTGTATGGGAGTTTTGTTTGTTGTTATTTGTATTTTTTTTTTTTTATTTGTAAGAATTTTAGAAGTTAGTTTCCTGGAACTGAATAGAACAGAAAGCTGCAGGGTGGCTTTCTATCAGTTCAGGGTAGTTAGGATTTGTTTAGTAAAGGAAAAATGCACACTGTTCCTTGGGGAAGGGTTGGGGAATAAGGGTTTAAATTGATTAGTGATGTGCCCTGGGTCATCATGATTTTGTAACGGAGTGGTCAAAGCTCATTCTAGAAACTTCCTTGTGTGAGCAACTGCCTCCCCGGAAGACTCTTGATCCTGATGACACACACTTCAAAATAATATCAAGTGCTTATTAAGTTGGATATAAATTGTAGATGTTACCAACCATAGGAAAAATGCGATGTGTGGTCCAATACCAAAATCATTCTCTGAGGAAAAGGGGGGCCTGCCCATCCCTAGAATGAACTTTGGTTGTATAGAGTAGTGGGAAGTGGATATCTAGAATGGACAAAGATGTTTACATGATAACCCCTCCACCAACCTTTAGACATTTCTTACAGTTCTAGTAAACTTGTTCCTATGTGAAAATCTCCTGAGATGGCGAAAGGGGATAGAGGTTTCCTTTATTTGTGTTCTGACTCTCTTGTTATCCATGGAAGCCCAAGTACATTTTATTTGTATTTACTGAAGGCAATTCAGCAGATGCTTCTGTGCTGAGTATTTTTTTTTAATAAAGAAATCAACCTGGAATGTAATTCTCTGAAGACCCTCAAAACACTGCAGGCAAACCACAAGTAAAGAAGCATTATGCAGAAGGAAGCTGCAGTTTGGTTAGGGATCTGCTTTGCTGCAAAGGGAGTAGGTTAAAGTTCTACTTTCCAGAACCCACTAAGTGCCTGCAGCATACATATTGCCCATTGGTTGTCACAGTACCAACACAGTTCCAGTCTAGACACATAATTTCACTCGCTCGCTGTTAACGGATCATTTTGTTGTGTCTGCGGCTGCCCGCTGATCTGACCCCCTCTACACTACGCGTGCTGTTAAAAGATCAGTTAGTTTTGGTTGTGCTAACTAATCTGATTCAAACTCACTTGCTGTTAACTGATCAGTTGATTGTGTTAGCTGCTTCCGATCCACACTCACTCCTAACAGATCTGTTGTTTGTGGCTGCTTCTGATCCACACTCGCCGCTTGTTAAAGGGATACTGTTAAATCTTTTGCATCATATTATTTCTGATTTAAACCCTACGTTTTGTGATTACTTACTTTCTCAAACATTCATTGGTGTTGCTGGTTGTTTTATATTTATCCTTTGTTAGTAGTACTGAAATCCATGCTACTGGTGTAATTATACCCAACCGTGTTTTATTTTTGCATCCTTGATCTTTCTGATTGCATATTTCCTGAACATTAAGAACATCTCAAAACAGTGCACCCACTCATGATGCTGTAGTCTGCTCTCCTTCCACTGCATCCTGATGGCTAGACTGTATTGGGGGGTTTTGAAGTTCAGGAAAACGCAGAGGATTTGATCAAGGACTGTAAATAAGCATGTTTTTGTTTGGTAACACCAGTATGATGGATAGTCTTGTTTTCATTAAAAAAAGGGAATCAGAATCAAACTGACAGGCTCATCAACAAATTCTACAGAATGTGAGCAGTCAAAATGTGTGTTTAAACTCAGGACAGTTGAGGCATAAGGAAGTTGACCGTGTCCCTTTAACACACCAGTTGGCTACAGATCTGTTGGTTGTGACTGCTGCTCATCTAATCACACTCATTTGCTGTTAAAAATCATGTGGTTATGATTGCCGGAGATCTGTCTTTACTAGTATGTTTTGCCTGAAACTTTTTGAATGTATACAAAGATCCATCATTTGAGAATCAGCTCTGTTGCCTGCTGTTTCTCTGGGTGAAATTAAAGAAAGTTCATATTAATTGCAATGCAGTTACATGGGGGAGTTGTGTGGTTCATTATAATAGCAATAACATGGGGACTGACAATGTAATAACTCTGAATTCATACACTCACAGATTTTGTTATTACAGAGTAAAGCCCCACCACAAATCCAATTATTGCTGTTATAAAAAATAAAAAAGTTGTTAGAACATTTGAAATATAAGGTGAGCACTGGTAAATATTCACTTAAAAATTGGCCACATTGTCAGCCTTTGTCCTAGACCCTTAGTAGATTTGGGTCAATTTGAAATCATTTGGTTTCAAATTACACATAAGTCTTCCTGCCACCAACTAATAGATTTCTCTCCCTTCAAACCTTCCAAATGTTTTACTACATCTGTCCTTGACTGAGTTTGTGACTCAGTGGTGGGACCAATGGGACCACTAGACATGCTGGCAGCCAGGGTTTGCGCCCAAGCCGGAAAACAGAAATGGAGGCCAATAGGAGGGTTTAGCAGTGCACTGCTGTAGAAGAGCTCCAAGCAGAGGTTTGGTAGCGGAGGCGTCGACAGCGTGTGTGACCATGCGTTACTACGCATTCCCCAGGACACCTCAGTGTATACGAGCTATACAGGGAGGCAGGTGGTGCATAAAGGGATAAAATCAGCAAGCAGTATTGCATAAGTTTATAGGTGCTATAAGAAATGTTACTTAAGGCATAAAAAAACCTCTCTGTTGCAGATTCTGAGAAAAGACCATGACAAGAAGCTGGGCGGTTTTGTCAACTAAGCGGTGTGAGATGATGCTCTTATACTATAAGAAACATTTTGAACAGTCCCATAAACTTACTTTAAATCACGCCAGTTAGCTAGAGTGATTTATAATGTTTTCAGATTTGATTTTCTTTTTAATTAAAACAAAAATAAAGTGCAGTCCCAGTGAAGACAACAGCTGTATGCAGGATAAGCAGTCCTGATGTTCTGACTGCTGACTGGCTAAAATCACATAAGTGATTCATAAGTCTGTGAAGGCTCCACATCGCCTTGACCAGTGTCCGCCCTTCTCCTCCCGCCTTGGCTAACTGAACATCTGTATTAAGCCCACAAGGGGAGTTTCATGCGGGATGGTCAGTGCATGGTGGTTAAGTTAAGTGGGAGACATTGGACCTGACAAGGTGTGATATGGGTAGGGATCTTAAACAGAACTAAAGAGGAAGGAGCACAGTGAGGTACTTGTGCTTCTTGGAATAAACAAAATTAAAAACTGTCTTTCCCTGCTCCCCCCTTGCCAAAAATGGCCTATCCGGCTAGCATGATGACAGTGGCCCAGATTGTGAAACCCAACATTCCCATTTCACCCCACCCCAGAGCTACCAATCTCATTCCTCCAAATCCCATACTATTTCCCTTGTAGAATTAAGCATTAAAGACAAAATCAAGCAGCTCTCTCTAGCATTACAGCACATCTGTGAAAACTGCTGAACCACTTCAAGTTTCTCACAGATGCACCTTAGCTTTGTAGTGAGGCTGACGTGTTGCCTTCAGTTCAGAATTACAGCTGCCTGGATTCCATCTACAGCAACACTTGTGCAGTCCACGGAGCATGCGCAAAGTTTTCAGAAAGCCTGTCGGCTAGAGCTTCAGCTGTTCCCCATCTCATATTTTTGCTTCTCTATGCCTCAGATTTTTCCTGCTGGAAAAGTGGGGTTGCTAAATTGGCAGCTACTGCCTGTATGGAAATGTAATTCTGCCATGACATTTTCTTCTACAGTTTCATCAAGGAAAGTTCTTGACCCCCAAAAGAAAAAAAAATTATGTTGTGTTGAATCTGGCTAAGGTGATTGTGCTTTTTATGCTTGGCTGGTTCTGCCTCTCTGCGGTGGGGGTATGGCTGTTATTATGCTGCCCCTCTGGGCATTAAGGCATTTACTTAGCATCCTGATGGTGACAGGCATGTGGTTGATGTGGTGCAGTATAAAGCAAGGCTTGGTGCCTAGGCTGACCAGTGCGTAGTACGTTGTGTTTCCGTGCTGGCAGCCGGGTTCAGGAAACGAGCCAGAGATGTGGGCAGTCAAGGATTGTGTTGTGCTGCTGGAAATCATGCGTCCTCATTCGGGTGAGTTGGCTTAGATTTTCTGTGGCATCAGCAATCCCTGTAGCAGAGCCCTGATAGGATCACCTTCCAGCTGCAGGGGAATCTTTATGCTGAAGAAGCCCCCAGTGGCTATATTTTGCACTGTATAGTGGTGGGACGTCAGTACCACAGGTGTTAGAATCACCTGGCTCCATCTGAATGATAGACACAAGCTGATACACTCAGGCCTCAACCCGTGAAAAGACCGTGGTCTGCCTTGATCCATAATCGAACGCCATGAGGAGGACACCTCACAAAAACCTGTCATAGAAGGAAGAATCATAGGAGCTTGCAGAAGTGGTGAAGTTAGTGGTGGATTAAGCTGGACTGTTACCAGGGGACCAGAGGAGGGTGACTTGATCCTGGTCTCTGAGAAAAGCTTGATTTAAAAAAAAAAATAAAGACTTCTGTACTGCACCCTGTCCTGCCTCATATGGAGTTATAGCACCTTGACTCTTGAGGTCAACTTATTTACACAGCAAATGTTCTCAGTATTTGGCAAGCCAGCTGCCTGAGGTATTCTTACAGTTACTTCCTGGCCTTTTGGAAAGTGGCTAGAACACCAAGATAGAGTATCCCAACTAATCAGTTGTTGCCAGGCCTTGGACAGGTACCACTTGCAGCTAGCCATGGACGAGGTGAATGTTGGCTTTTGGTGTGTGGCCCTGGGGTTTGTTCTTAAGAGGCACAGTTGCTTGTGCTTCTTCCCTTTACCTCGGAAATCCAGCATTGTATCCTGGACCTCTTTTAAAACTGTTCATGCTGTTTGGCTCAGAGTTGGAGGAAACCGTGAAGGATAGCAAAAGCCATTGAAAAGATAATGAAATCCTCCTCTCTCTCTCTCTCTCTCTGACCATCTCTACAACACCAGGTGCAAGACACAGGAGGGACAAGTCCACCTTCTCCTCTTCTTTTCATACAAGCAGTCATGGAGACAACAGCATAAGCCATAAGACAGTCAGTTCAGCCAAGGCAAGTAAAATAATCATGGAATCTCTAGAGCAAACAGAAATGCAGACAAATATTGTCCTCCTCGAAATGATGTAGGCAGGGTGCCATGTCCAGCCTTCCGTGACTTCCTGGTCAGGGAAGGGATATGTGACACGTTTTCTATCCAGTGGTCAGAGATTACCACTGACTGTTGGATATTGGAGATCACAAGCCACGGTCTTAATATAGACATTTGAGTTATAGTCGCCTTGGTTGACTTGACTTCCATACCAAGTGGATCACCCAATCACTAGAGATGGGCCGAAATGGCTGAAATTCACTTTGCATATTAATTTGTGAATTTGCGGATGCAAATTTGTAATTCATTAAGTTTTACCTGGAAGGTTGCCCTTTTTCAGTGACTTGACCAAATTCACTTTGAAGTAGCCATAGCTGAAAAACAACTACTTCAGGGGTAAAAAACTTTGCAGTTTCAGTGAAGCCCAAGTTCCTAGGGTCCCCAGAAACTTGCGAGCTTCACCAGTGAAATTTAAATTTACAGCATCTCTACCAGTCACCTGCTGGGGCTTCAGAAAAAGGCTTCTGTGCTCCTTGATTAGGCGCTATCAAGCAAGTTCCATCAGCTGACATTTATCTGGGTTATGTGTCCTGATATTTTCTTGTCCCAAAAGGGCATGTAGCTGGTGTCCTATCCTTATCCTGCATGAACTGAATCATTTCTTCAGACAGTAAAGTTCAGGATTTGTGACCCTAGGTCAAGTCTTTCTCTCATTGAAATGGGGGATTGGTTTCTCACTGCACCTGAAGAATGTGTATTTTCACATCCCAGTCCGGCATGTCCAGTGACATTTCCTCTTTTCAACTAGAGGCGTTCTCTACCAGTTTAGAGGGATGCTGTTCAGTTTCTCGACAGCACCCACATTTCACATTAGTGTCAGCCATGGAGTGGGCTGGAAGACTTTCTTCACCGACCGGGATCCGCTTATTTCTCTGTCTGGATGATTAGCTGATTTGAGGCCTGTCTCTGCTGAGGCACAGTCTGCTGTCCAGGTGGCTGTAGTGACCTTCTCCAGTCTTGGATTCATCCTAAACCTGGAGAAGTCACAGCTATGTATCATGGTGGAGCTAGACTTCCGAGCGGCACAAGCTCAGCATCCACCACAGCAAGCTCAGGATCTGTTGGAATGTGGCAGTTCAGTTTTCTTCTAGACAGAAGCCCAGCACAGATTTTCTGCTGCTTCTTATCATAATGCCATCAGAAACATTTGTCATTCCATGGGCCTGACTTTTGATGCAAGGCCTTCAGTGGGAGCTGAAAGTTCAGTGGTCACAGGCGTTAGCAGCCCTGTCGTATCTGGGCATGGTCATTCAGGGCATGAGCAGGTGATTTCAGGTGACTGGCTCCAGAGCCACACTCAAGGGGGCCAACCCCAAGGAAGGTCTTACTGGGGAACTCACTGAGTGAACATGCAAGCACACATGCTGTGTCTCCATGTGAACAATAGTTGCACATCAGTGTGCTTCAATTAAGGGCGATTTGTCTTGCACTTCAGGTGGTCTCTAACTGTGAGCAGTCACTTGATCCTCTTAAATATGGATAACAACATGTCCGTGTTGTGTGAACATGTATCACGGAGCTCATTCCTCCAGGTTGTCAAGAAAGCACTGGATATGTCCCTGGGGATGTCTCAATACTCAACTGCTGCAGTTTATTGGTGTGAACAGTGAGTTGGCAGATGGTCTCCGGCACCTGAGAGCCATGTCCCATGAGTAATCACTTCATCAGGATGTATATGCAGTATTGTTCGATGCTGGGAGACCCCATGCATTAATGTGTTTGCATCCAAGATGAATTGCAAACTGCCACTTTTCTGTGCCTATGCGCCAGCTCAGAGCACGATTTGGAAAGATGCTTTTGTCCTGGACCGAACCAGTAAGTTTCTCTATACATTCCTTAATTTTCCCTGTGCCGTGGTCCTGCTGTAGGCGTGCTTAGAGGACTCAGCTGATTCTCATGGCCCGGTGTGGCTTCACCAGTACTGGTATCAGGATCTGCTCGTCTCCCACCAGGTCTTCAGTCAGACTCCCATGCAGACCAGACCTCATTTTGTCCATTGAGAGGATTCAGCTCGGCCAGGATTCCTTGCATCTGATGGCATGGTTCCTGAGAGACAAAAGTTTGTGTTCCTTATCCTCGCTGAGGAGGGTCTCATGGTAATAGGAATCTCTTGTAAGCCTTCCTCTTAACAGATCTATGGTGTCAGGAATATACCATGTCATTCATCAAATCAGTTCTCAACTTTTTATGATTTTGTTCTCAACAGAGCTGTGTGCGACATCAAGGTGCATTTGACTTCTGTCTTGACATAGCAAGCTAATGCAGGCTACTCCTCCTTTCTTCAAAGCAGGTAGCAGGTCGCTTTTTAGCAGGAATTCACCATATGTTCCCCTCTTTGTGAAGTGTGGGATCTAAACCTGGTCCTCACCAAGCTCATGAAGAAGAACTTTGATTTCTGGTGATGTGTGATCTTGGTTTGTGTTTTAAAAGGCTTTCCCTTTGGTCAGGCAGATCAGTGAGTTGCAAGCCCTCTTTGTTGCTCTGGCCTAGCTGATTTTCCAGAAGAGCTAGGTTGTACTGTGCACCAGTAATAAATTCTATGTTGTTCCACGTTGTCCCTGGACTTGTCATTTACCACTGGGTTATACTGTCGTGCTCCTTCTAGGGGCCAGCACACTCCAAAGCTGTGACATCCTTATAAAGCCCTTGCTTCACCCATTCCTGTTCCATTAGCTTAGACTCGTCAGTCTTTAGTCTGTTGTCAGGACAGCCAGCATAGCTAGGAGCTCTCTCCTGCTTGTAGATTTAACCCCTCCCCCGCCCCCAAGTGTAATAACTCTCAGCAGAGAATTCTGTTTGTTATACAGACAGGATTTCTAAATTTAAATCATGCCTGTTGTGTATTTGCATAAAATTCTCTAAAGGGTGTAAGATAAATGTTATAAAGGTCTTCTATTGTGATCTGAGTTTAGCCTGGTGCCTTGGTAAGCATTGTTAGCATTTTATTTCTTTTCAATGTTTCCGCCCTTATCTGTGTCACCTGCTCGGATATTTTTCCTCAGTGTAGAATTGCTCATGCTGGGTTCCTTTTGCTTTCCTGTGAGTTTAGGGTATCCTGTTTACACTTTATGGAGTTTGAATTGTATTTTTGAATATTTTTCTTTCCAGGTATCATCACCATGCTTTGACACACTTGCATTATTTTTTCCTTCAGGGTTGCATCAGTCTTCCAGAATAAATCTTCAGCATTGATTCCCACTTATGGGTCTAGCCAGAGCACTAGGACCCTGTGGAAGCAAAGCTTTGCTAGGGGCTGGCCGTGGGTATTGGGCATGGCACGTGATGCCACAAACCAGCCAGCAACCTTTGTTGGCTCCTCACTAATCTCAGTTCTATTCTTCCAGCCATCAAATGCACACCGTGGGAGCACAGCACCTCATATCGAAGTAATATACTTTTCTGTCTGGCACCACTATTTTCCTTATTGCAGTGTAATTTGTGTTTGTTATTTTATTGTGATGCTGAAGTCCGATAAGAAAGAAGTGAAATTGTCAAAGAAAGTCTGACAGTTGCTCATTATGCATCTTTCTTACCCCATGGAAACCGATGGCTGTTTAAGTACTTCTGCAGCCTGTCTTGGAACGGAACATGACATGGATGCGTTTGATGCCTGCTTCTCCATGGATTGCCATACCCTCGAGAACTGCTCGTTAGGGTGGTGTTGCCTAATCACCACCTTAGGAAGCAGGTGTCGCACATGTGCATTCAAGCACAGGTGACTAGGCCTTCCACTGGGCTACTTTTCAGGACCTCTGATTCCATGGAAGTATGGAGTTCTCCTCATCCTCACCATGCTGAGGCATGGAGATTCTGGCGGATGGGACTGGCAGACAGTCTACTCCTTCTGGGTGGTTGACTATGAACCCTCCACAGTCTGCCTGCCTGAGCAGCAGATGTCCCTGGTGGCTGGGCCACAGCTTATCTTTCGGTCTACACAGTGGACACCCCACCATCGCCTGTGCTGTCACTGCTCAGGGTGATGATGTGCGAGTGGCACTGAGGACAATACCAGGTCCACTCCTGACACTGTTCTTGGTGTCAGGAAAGGGACCAACACTGGACCTGTTGTCCATATTATTGCCAGTTCGGATGCTGTCATTGGCCATGGTGTTGCTAGCAACACTGAGGAAGGTGACAGCTACAGAGACAGTGACTGAACCGGTAAGAGCCATGGTGTCATTCCTGTGCCTGGCAAAGGCGCTGATGACAATGTCCTGGAGATCATCCCTGACTCTAGCATCTCAAGGTGGTTTATAGCTCCAGGATCAACATCAAGGTCGTCACTGAGCACTGTGTCAAATAGTGCCAGCCATGGTGCGAGGTTGACCCTGTCTGAGGCTGTCACCGATCCTGAGCCGGTGCCAGAGACAGCACCAACTCAGGATTATATGGTGGCCCAGAGATAAAGTTTTCTGTGGAGCCACTGGGCGTCACTGTAATGTGGGACCTGTATGTGGCTCCACTCTCCTTACCTGGGGTCCCCGGCACCTATTGGGTCACTCCTTGGATGTAGGAGGACAACCTTCAGGCAAATCTGCTAGGTCATCCTCTGCCCTGGCCCCTATGCACTTCAGCCTATGCTGATGTCCTAGAGACCAGGAGTCTTGACCCCTGCAGCAGGGCCTCCCATTTCCTACAGAGGCCTCCTTTTGTTCATACAACCTGAGGGCCATTAATGTAGGAACAGCACTGGGATTTTGTTGGTGTTTAGAGAGCTGACATAGGGAGTCTGACCGCGTCCAATACAGGCCCTTCTCCCGACACCAATGGTTCGTGGAGTAGCTTGTCTCCCTCAACATTCTCCTCAGGGACAATGTATCTATCGTCCACTTCCTTCAGCTCCTGAGTACACTTTGTACCAGCAGTTCTAGTGGAGATGCCCCAGGCGCTTGACTTGCATGCTTTTACGAGCCACAGTCCAGCAGCTGTGCCATTGGATCTCCTTGGAGTTTCCAATCTCGCTACTACTATCATTTCTCCATGGCCTCAAGTCTTTGAAGAGGCATCTCGGGCAACATGGAGACATCCTTTCTCCAACCCAGCCATTCCCAAGGGACCTCTTCACGCTGGTTTTGTCACTCATAGGCTCTGCTGGTGATGTACCGCACCTTTCCTCAAGGCTTGAAGCTTTTGCCAGGGGGCCAGCCAAGGCTGCTGGGCATGGCACCTGTGCACCCCAACGTGGTGCCACTCACCCAGCCAATACGCTTGCCCGGCTCCCTCACTAACCTTAGTTCTGTTCTTCCTTCTGTCAGGTGCACACCATGGGAGTGAAGTGCCTCAGATCAGAGTAGTCACCACTTTTCTTTCTACGTCACCGCTGTTTTCCTTATTGCCTCAGATTGCAAACCCTGTTAGGGCCACAACGCCACATGTGACCGGACCCCCAGAGGCAGAGTCCACTCAAATGGATGCCCTTGGCTGAAAGGCTTTTTCCTCAGCATGCATCCTAATGTGCATTTCTGCCCACCAGGCACATATGGTGACCTGTAACCATCAGCTTGTGGTTGTGGCTGCTCTACTCTTAGCTACACTGCCACAGAGTAAGACAGTCAGGCAGGCCATTGACCTTTCTGCCCGTGGCACAGAAGTATCTCGCGCCAGTTTAGGGCATCTTACAATGCCAAGTGGTGGCCTCCGGGTTGGCAGGAACTGCAGTCTGCATCAGGCACACGGCATGGCTTTGCCTATCCCAACTGACACCTATGGCCCGATGTAAAATGTTTAATCGCACTTCAGGGAACTCCTTTCTTCTTTCTTAGTGTCAGGTGGGAACTGTTGGGGAACCCTCCTACTTCTGTGCCACAGGAGTCCTGCCTGGCCTGACCAGTATCAGGTCTCGCTGGACCTGTAAGAACCCTGCCCTCAGGTGTTTTCCCACAAGCAAAGGGTTGAGGGTATCTGTTACCCTTGGGGTGAGACAGCTGCTCCCTCAGAAAAAGGAAAGCTTGGTACTTGGACCCATATGTAGGAATCAGTGGTGAAGATTGATTCTTGGAAGATATGAAAGATGCGTGACTACCATGACTCTTGATATTCCAGAATATAATCACCATTGATTACCAGCCTGCCCACCATCCTCTGCTCTAGCAGAGCCAGGCCTCTGGGCAGTTCACCCTGCAGTGCTGGCTGGCACCACTTAGTGCCTTGATATCTCCCCAGTTGTACTCCCTATTAAGTAGTGGAAAAAAGGGGTGTTGAGGCGCATTACTGGGTTCCCATTCCACCAAAACAAAACTTCAGACTGGAGTGAGGGTTCCTTTCAGGCGCTCATACCAACCAAAAAAGAGGAAGGCAGCTCCCTTCCTCCTTTCTTTGTCCTCCTCCTCCCCCCCACCTGGGGTATATCCCTGTTAGTTGCTAAATTCATTCTGTGCCTCTAGGCACTCTGCAGTCTGATTCCACTTGATTGTTGCACTGTCTATGGAGGAGTGCTATACTTTGAATTGGATTAAGTACACCAGCTCTTACACATGGTAGATATTTGCTGTTGCAGGAGAAAGAGAAGCAGGTCATTTTCTCTTATGTTTTTTTCTTCTGACTATGCCAGACTATCTTATTGGTTGGTATGCACTTTTTTCCTTATACCAGCTGGCTGTCACCCTCTTAGGGATGTCTGGGGAGATGAACACATCTCAACTCCTTTTGGCTGTTCAACCCTACAACTTCACATGCACCTGAGAGTCCTTTTTTTTCTTTCTCTGAGGAGAAGAGGCATATTTTAACAGACTAGCCAGTCAGTACTCTATCTGATAGCATGGAGTTTGTTTTTTGTGTAATTTATTCCTATTTTGGCACATTATGCTATCTCAGTTGCAAGGGTGTCTCAGTTCTGGGTATTCCCTCTTGCCTTTTCTGCTAGAGCCACATGCTTCTGGGCTGTTGCCTTTACAATCCCTCTCCATTTCATCTCTGGCTACTGGTGTGAGGCTCTGGTTCCATGCACAACAACCCATTTGTGCCACCTAGTGTGCCCTGTTTCTCCATCAGAGTTTGGTAGTTTGTTTTATTTTTCTGTTTGTTTATATTCCTATATTCTTTTGCTATCCGTTGGTTAGGAAAATTCTTAGCCCTGTTTTAATTTTCCTACTTTGTTTCTCTATTGAGTCAGAACTGAGGTTAGTGGGGAGCCAGCAACACATTGGGGTGGGTGGTGTGCAGGTGCTATGCCCAGTAGCTGTGGCCAGACCCTGACAAAGGTTTGGCTGCCACAGGGTCCTAGTGCCTCTAATCTAAACCCAGAAGTAGTAATCGATGGTGAAGATATTCTGGAAGATGAACAGTTATGCTAAATACGTAACTTTCATTTTAGGGGTGGTTGCATCATTTTGCTTGGAATTGATGTAGGTATGCAAACATTGATGCGACGTCTGCACAGATTTGATGTAAGTTTGCAAAAATGATGCAAGTCGCGAAAAAAAATGCGCAGTACACAAACAGTTTGCCATAAGTGCACAGGTATTGACACAAGTGTGGAAAAAATTAACACATGCGTCTAAAGCTTCCTATGCAGACCTCCCTTTCATAGTCTTGTGATAGAAAAAGAATGAATGAACCATGGCATTCAACAGTTCCTGTTCCATTAATAAATGTAAAACATGTCATAAGACCTTGAGGCAGTATTTATGTGGAATGTTCCGTCTCTTCAGTACTAGCAAGTCCAATGCTGATTTCTTGGTGTTGGTCCCCAGACTGTTGCTGGCCTAGTGAAGGTACATCTGGTTTTATATTGGGCGATAGTTACACAGATCTCCTTTCTATTTATTTTTTTTATTTTTCCCCACCCTGTGTTTCTTGCTGTTTTATACCTGGTCCCTGAGGCACCCCCAGCCCCGTCACCAATCTTCTTGTCGACTTACTGGATATCCATCACTTGACCACCACCAACGTGATGTGTGCATGTGGCCTGTCACATCGGTCATGCAGTACCTATGGGGTGCTGGATCAGACCAGGGTATTTTCCATGATAGTTTTCTTCCCACTGTTTCAACATGTAGTAATGCATGCCAGCATCTGCTGACAGCTCTGCCCCGTTAATACCCACACTTGTGTTACCTGCTGGCCTCTGCCAGATGATGAATCCTATGGTGAGATACAGAATTCCCCTACCCAAAGGGAGGAGAGCTGGTCCTGGGACGCTATATCATGCTTTTGGAGGGTATGGAAACCAGCAAAGTAGCAGCATATTCTTAGGCTTAAAAGTTCTGCAGAAAAGAGGCAATTTCCCTGTATATGCTTTAGAGATGATATCTGCAGAGGTGATTATTCCTGATGATGACTAGAGGTCCATCTATGCCAACAAACTCTGTATGGACAGCTGCAGAGATTTATTGACAGATGGGTGCAAACCACAGCAGCGCCTGAGTACAGGAAATATTTCCACAGGGCTATGCAATAGAGTTTTCTTCTGTGCCTTCCAGAGAGCTTTTTTCTGGTCCCTGGTTTCTGCAAATCCTAGAAATATCAAGCAATAGACCACTTAGTTAATCTGCTTAGAATGGGGCAATGATCCTGGTTCCTCCCAAAGGAAAAGGATGGGGTTCTAATCCATTTATTTTATAGTCCCAAAGAAATCAGTAGGATTCCATCCCATCTTCTCTCTCTCCAATCCGAATCAGTTTGCAGAACTTATCAGGTTCAAGATGGATTTCCCAAGGTTAGTGTTTGCGGCAGTTCAGCCATGCAATTTTGTAGCCTTAGTGGACTTATCCGATGCTTATCTGCACATTCGATTTGGCGGTCGCACCAGAAAATTTTCAGATTTACCTTCCAAGATCAGGCTCCCCTCTTAGGGGTTAGCGTGCCTCAGAGTATGATCATGAATTTCTAGTACAGTAGCAGGACATTGTGAGGAAATTGTGAGTACAGTATAAGCTAGAGAGTATGGAGGAGAGGGAATGTTTGAAACAGCTGTGCTGGAATTAAATTTATTGTTGAAGCCACAGTGCCTACTCATTATAGTCGAGTTGTCACTATAGCGAGGGAGCACTGTAGTCGTGGTGGCTCCCCTTCAGTGGGAGAAACATCATGATTATCCCTACATGGACTGTCTCCAGATCCAGGCAGATTTGGAACACTTTGCTCACTGTTTAGTAAGCAGGACTTCACAGAGCCTGGAGGAACATGGTTGTATAGTGAACCAGGAGAAGGCTTCCCATCAGCCTTCTCAATTTCTGCTGCACCTCTGAGCCTGTTCCACACAGACGTCCTGAGAGCATTTCTGTTGGAGAGCAGAATGAACAACCTCATAGAACAGATCCATCGATTCAGGGTGCACAATGTTGTGTCAGCCACATGTGTCTCAGATATTAGGATTAATGGAGATGGTTTCTTGTATCTGACTACACATGAGATCAGTGACGTCTCCTTACCGTCATTTCTCATTAGCTTCAGAATAGTACCAAACCTAATATGGCCTCTACATAAATGCACCAGTTGTTTCATTGTTGGAGAACCCTCAAAACCTGTTGCATGGGGTCTCCATTAGCTCTGTCCGAGCAACTCATTCTGACCATGTGTGGTGCCAGATTTGGTTGTGGGGGGTGGTATATCCCTGGAGGAACATAATTTCAAATAAATGTCCTAGAGACCCGTGTTGTCTTATTGGCATTGAGGCATGTCAAGTCAGTAAAGTCCAGTCCAACATCTGGTGATCAATGCTTACATAAACAAGTAAGGTGGGATAAGAAGCATGATGCTGCTGACAGAAACACTCTCCTCCTCATTTGGTAGAATCCAGTCTAGAATCCTCTTCAGCGTTCCATCTGGCGGGACAGCTCAACTCCTAGTGGACTGGCCCAGCCACCAATCTTCACATCCATGAGAATGGTCTCTGGATTTAGATATTTTGAAGTCTGTTTTTCATATGGGTTGCTGGAGATGGAAATCTTTGCTTCCTCAAGCTGTGCTTAGGTGGTGAGGTTTTTTAGTCAGTATAGGTGTCCAGTCACGAAGCGAGACACTCTGTCCCAACCATGGATTTTCAGCAAGTTTCTATTCACACCATTTTCCTTACTTCTGGCAGTCCTCAGAAAATGTCTATCAACCCAGTGGCCCTAGAGTAGCCAAGAAGAATGTGGTTCCTCGGATCTGGTCCGCCTGGCAATTCACTAGTGTATTAGCTCACAGCAGTGCAATCTTCTCATCAGTTACATTCTTCATCCCAGTCGGACTCGGCTCTAGCTGGCCGTTTGGCTCCTGAGAGGCAGAGGCTTCTCATACGGATATTCTGAGAGAATGGTTGCTACCCGTATGTCATCAAGGAAGCATTCTACATCAGTGGCTTGTGATAGTGTGTGATTGACCTTTTTCTATTGGGTCAAACAGGCAGTTTTTTAACATCAGAAAGCATCTGAGCTCCAGATTTTAGTTTCCTTCAGGAAGTGGCTGACAACGTTCTTGTACTCACCGCATTTGGTACAAATCTCTGCCTTGAGTGCAGTGCTCAGTTCATGTAAGGGCGTTCTCTAGTTGCACACTCAGACATTAGTCGGCTTTTAGAGCTCTGAGAAAGAATTAAGCCCGTCTGTAGCTCTCAGACCCTCCTAAAGATCTTAATGCAATCCTTAATGCTCACTGTAATCCTCCATTCGAGCCTGTGTCACAGGTTTCAGTTTTCAAGTAGCAGTTACTCTGCTAGAGGAATAGGAGAACTGAATATGCCTACAAAAAACATTTCTGGTCTTTCATCAGGTTAAGGCAGTTCCTCCTTCCTTCCTAAGGTTCTTACAGAGTTTCATGCTAACCAAGAAGTAAGCCTTCCTTCCTTTTGTCCAAGCTCCTGAACACTAAGGAGACGAGTTGCACAAGATAGATGTTCACAGAGCAGCTAAGATATACCTTATAGGAACAGTCTTTTCGGATATCTGATAGCCTATTTGTACTGTCTGGAGCAGCAAAAGGGCCAGAAGGCTTCCAGGCTACTTGGCGAGACGGTATAGTAAAGGCTTATGTGGTAACAAAATTAAATCAGTCAGTTTTGGTAAAAGTGCATTCGACCAGAACTATTTCAGCCCCTTGGGCAGAAAGGGCAAGACTTGCACTGCCTCTCCCATGCAAGATAGGAGCCTGGTCTTTCATGCACACATTCACAGACTGTACTCTCAAAGCTCTGCTGATGCTGCTTTCAGGTATAAGATGCTTCAGGGAGTAGCAAAGTGATGGGCAGCTAAAATCAGAAGAATATTCTTTCTCCCCAGATAAATTTCATGGGTACTGCTTACTAAATCCACCAGTAAATGACTAGCCCAGTGACAGCATGGAAGGATGCTGAAAATTTCTGTAATTTTTCTGCTAGTTCCAATGTTGTCACAGGGACCCACCTAGAGAGTAGTTTAGTCTGTAAAGAATATTCTGTGCTAGATTTAATTGGATTTTATGAATTTCTTACCAGGCAAGTTGACGTTGTTTGTTTCAGGCACATATTGTTTAGTGTACTAAATCGGAGATCTGATTGCCTGAATTAGACACCAGGATATGGAGAGCTTGAGGCTATCTACACATTCCTGTAAGGTAGGGCTGTGATTTTCTGTATCTCGTAAGGAATATACATTATCCCTGGCATAGTTATGTTGCTGTACAGCTCTGAAAGATTTATGACCTTAGATTCTAAGCTGACTGAATCAGAATGGAGTAAGTCGGGGGTTCTGTGATGTTGTCATGTAAGTGAGCATGTATACCCAGCAATATAAGCGATTAGCCCAGTAACAACAGTGGAATAGAAAAAGAAATTACAGTAAGACTGGTATTATTTCTTTTCTGCTGTTGTGGTTATTGAGTTCCAACTGAACCAGACTTGGAGCTGCGTTATTCTTTACGAACCTCATGCCAGTTCAACCAGAGAAAGCTACATAGGCTGGATGTTTGTGTACTCTCTG
This sequence comes from Neoceratodus forsteri, assembly GCA_016271365.2. NCBI lineage: Eukaryota > Metazoa > Chordata > Ceratodontiformes > Ceratodontidae > Neoceratodus > Neoceratodus forsteri. Next base: position 1,481,756,423 of record CM028129.1, read on the forward strand.
TTCTGTCAAAGAACAGAGGAGTCACTTCACAATTGTTTCTGGCCCACACTAAATCATGTAAAGGTCATCCTGCTGCCAAGATGATCTCTTGATGGATAGTATCCTGTAGTGAACACTGTTACACGCTGACTCCTCGCTTCAGCTGCCTGAAGGTATTGGAGGCCATGTGACAGGGCACACAGCCACCACTGCTGCCAGGGTTATCTTTGACAGTGAAATTTATAGGGCTGCCATCTGCAGACACTTTCCAATCCATTAGTCTGTATCTACCAGCCCACAGGAATGCCACGTTGGGGTCTATGCCCTGAAGTCCTTTGCAGTTGAGCTACAGGCTTTAGCCCCTCCAGTGCTGGTACTGCTAATAATCTTCCCAGTGTTGACTACTGTACATAGAGGAATCCAGTTCATAATAGAGGCGGTGTGCTAATACCTGCATTCTGAATGGCTAAAACAAACTACTTTATGTACATGTAAATGGACGACCTTTGTACTGTGGCCCCATCCTTCATTTTAAATTATGCATCTGGTATCACTGCCACACACACACACCCCACCCCATTCCAAGGTTTAAAAAAATCTGATGTGATCATCTTATTATGTTGTTATAGGTGATCTAATCAGTGACATCATCAGTTGCAGTCAATGACTTTGTATGCTGAGACCACTACTTGCTTAAGCTGTTCCCTTAATAACTGGTACAGTAGTGGTAAAATGTATTGCAGCTCAAAAAGAGCTGAATTGACATATTTCAGTACATAGATCGCACACCTTGAGCATCAGTTCTATAAAATTAAACAACTCTTTAGCAAAATACACACATTCTGTACTTACTACCACATATGCAGCTATAAAATCAAATTACTGAACATTGTTTCGCTATAATTCTTCTTTTCATTGTTTAAGAGGAACTGAATAACGCATTTTCCTGCTCATCAACGTGCTCAGTTGTCATCAGAGTAGCAAGGATCAGCATCGGAGCCACAGATTTGCAGCGATGATGTCACTGGTTGGAGAACCTCTGGCACAGTGGGGAGCTACATATACATACAGATCTGGTTTAAAGACCAGGGAAACAGAAACAAAATGAGGCATGGTACAGGAAAGGAAAGCAGATATGAACTGAGAATGTAGTAATGCTTCCTTCCCCTTTAAGGAAGGACACGCAGAGCTCTTTTGACTGGCAGTACACTTTTAATAAAAACCTTATTAGAGTTTTCATGGCTTTCTACATCCACTATACCACTGAAGCAACATGGTCCAATGGTTAAAGCACAGACTCTGAGACTCTGGTTCAAATCCACCAGAGTCACTTACTCTCTGTGTGAACCCGAATAAGTAAGTTAACCTCTCAGTGTTTCAGTCCACCGGCTGTAAGAATAAGGAAAAGCAGAAACCCACTGAAAACGAGGTGGTACATCTCAGCTGGGCTGTTCTATGTAAATAAGTTCAAAAAATGGGGACCAGTCTGAGGATATTTTAAGAGCCCTGTTCTCACAGTACTCATTTCCAGATGAGTAGTCATTTATTGTTTATATGATATAAAATACAAACTATCATTTCAAACCCTATCTTGATTAAAACCGCATTCTGGGCTGGGGTGGTGGAGGTGAAGATGTATCAAATTTGCTGTTATTTGAAATAAAAGTATTTATATTTCCTAAGAGATGTCTAAACATAGTGGGATGATGTGATTAAAATGTAGCCTTACTTTCCAGATCTGCTTTCAACCTTTTCCAGTCAAACTACATTTGTCTAGTCTGCCTTTTTCTCTTTTTATTCTGGTCTGTTGTATGGAAAAATCCCATCAGAGGCAGGCACTGTGCAGTTTAGGGAGCTATCTACTGTATAGGCTTGGGAGTTTCATGGAATCCCCACATAACACATGTATACAGAACTTGGGAGTTTCACATCAAAAATATCAGTCTTTTCTTATGAAATGGACAGTTAAGCAGTAGTCACAGCAGGGCAAATCAATTTCTCTTGTCTGTCCTGTCAGTCTGTAATCATTTCATAGAAACATAGAAAAGAAATGAACAGAAAAAGACCTGAGTAGTTCATCCAGTCTGCCACAAAAGTCTTATCTGAGATGCTGTAGTCCATTCCTCTCTCCCAGTCACTACTTCTCCATCCTCCACTTGAATCAACTTTTATATGCATCACACTTCCTCCTGAATCTTGCTTTTGTCTTTGCCTCCACAGCCTTGTCAGGAAGTTTATTTCACCCATCCACTACCGTTTCCAGGAAGTACAGTATTACTTTCTAATGTCCCTTTGAACTATCCCACCCTCACCCTCTGATTTGAGCACATGCCTCTTGATCATGGACACAGTGAACGGACTTGCTTTGTGGACTCTGTTAAAACAAACTCTTTCATGAACATGAAAGCCTGTCATCTCCACTCTTCTGTCCTCCACTGAATGCTTGTTGAAACTTTTCAGTCTCTCATCATACGTCATGCGCTGCTGGCCATTCAGTCTCTCATCATACACCATGCCCTGCTGGCCATTCAGTCTCTCATCATACACCATGCCCTGCTAGCCGCAGATCATCTTTGTGGCCCATCATTGCACTTACTGCATCCCTGTCCTTCCTTAGGTGCATGCCCCAGTATTCCAGATGCAGTCTCATCAGTGATTTATACAGAGGCAATGTCACTTCCTTCTGCTAGTACTCCTTCTCCACCCCAGCATTCTGCTAGCCCTTCCATATACCTTGTTACTGTTTGCAGCCTGCTTAACATCTTCTCCTCTTCAATGTTCTCTTAACAGTATCCAGTTAATATAATAGTGTTTCAGGACTTTCCTTCCTATGTGCATCACTTTGCACTTTGCACTTTTTGGTATTGAATTTCAACTGCCACATACTGGACCACGTCTCCAATCTCATCACATCCTGGCTCATAATGTTTATAGAAGTACAACTCTGCTGGGAGTCTGCTGCATTTCTCAAGTCGGTAAAACATTACCAGTTGTAAAGAGCTGCTAACAGGACTTGTGACTCAGTAAATCTAGACTCTTGATGAACTAGACTCCATGGATTTTGCTATGACTATTCTGTCTGTAGTGCTGAAATGACCACAGGGCAGGTGGCCAATTATGGATTTTAACAAGTGAAATGATGCAAAACTTGAGTCTTGCTTATCACACCTTCTGCCTACTTCCAGCTAATCTGCAAGCCCCTGCAAAACTGTTACATCACCAGAAACGAGTTGAGTGACTTTGCCTTTTCTGCCAACAGATGAACACTGTACCACCTGATGTTCTTTAGCCAGGCGACTGATCAAACTCCGACTCCCCAACCCCATCCTCTACCTTTTCATGGACTTACGGTTATTCACAGTTCACCAGGACCACAACATTGGTAGTTGGCCTGCCATGTTGATTGAGTGGGGGCCTGCGGAGGTGCCAGCTCCTCATCGGTAGAACCAAGGATTGTTCCTCCTCATTCTCCATTTTTCACCTTGGAGGTGCCATCATGCAGTGATCAATATGCATGCCTGTGGTGACACAAATGGATGCTGTCCACATCTGGTGACTGCCACTTCCCCTCCATATGATCCTGCTGTGCTATCACTTGGCCTCCACCTGGTAGCAGGCAAGCAGTTGGAAGCTGCACCCCCATCCCGAGGAGGACAGCTGTTCTAGGGATGTGTGATCCTCCATCCCCAACTAGCCCTTGAGCAACCCATGTCTATTCCCAAACCCGGATTGCAAGCACAGCGAGTGGTTGCGCTACTGGTCGAGCCAGAGCGTTTGTTACATTTTGAAAAGAGCTGCATGTAGTGTAACTGTGCCTTGATAGACTGGGTACCCATCTTCAGCAACCAGAGCTCCCTCTTATCTCGATTGCACAGTGGTATTCAAGTCTTTCATGCAATTGTCCCTTATCCCTCTCTTTAACACCAGAGCTGCCCTGGCCTTAAACTTGATTTTTAAAAATAAAATTTTGTAGCACTCAGTAATGCATGTAAACATTTGAGTTTCTCATTTCCCACTTTAATCGCTCACTCACTTATATAGGAATGTGGATATAGTTGACTACCCACACATTGGCAGGTCCACTAGAAAGTGCTGTTTCACTAGAATGTCTTCAAGCTAAGATCCTTTCACGCCCAGGCAGTGTATCCCTCAACTCTGCCCCATGGCGTCACATCTCCCTCTGCTGGAATAGTTCAGTCTCCTGTTTGCAGCTCTGCACATTGTAGGCTACCAAGTGAGCCATTGGTGATTTCTGATTTTTTCATTTGAGATTTCAGATACTTGACCCTTTCTCTTACGCCATCGATTGGCTCCAGCCTCATTGATGGAAGATGGAACATGAGGAAGCAAAGCCAGCTTCAAATTCTGCATCACATGTCACCAGAAAATGTCGCAGACTAACCCACATGAGTTTTGCACTACTGTTTGGGAATGCTCACAATGTTTCAGGCTGTAGCTTATGCCAGGCACTGCTCCTTTTCTCTTTGGAGGATCACGCAGCCTGGCTTCTTTATTTGGCCGATCGATAGGGACAGAAGCTTCAGCCAAATACCACAAGAAGGCCTCCACTGCAGCAGGGTCTGCTGCCCAGGTTGCAGCCATGAAAGAGGCAGTGGCTGCTGCTATGGCAGGCACCTTGTCTGTCTCAGTGCTGCCTCAGCGAGGGCCAGCGTTGAGCTTCCTTTCTCCAAGACCCCAGTTTCCCGGTCCTCTCTCAGTAGGGCATAGCTCAGTTGGTGTCTCCAGTCAGCTTCAGTCTGGAACAGCCTTCACCAATGATCGCTCCATTAAAGCCAGTGCTTGCCCACATGCCTCAGCATGTCCAGAATGAATCCCTGGTGACTTCTGCTTGGCACTTGCCCTGGGGTCGAAGGTCAAGCTCTTGGTCAAGGTGTCGCTCGCACTCACATGGTCCACCACCGGATGTGGTAGCTTCTGAGGAACTCCTCTACCAGCAGTGGACCATTGCAGAGTGGGGTTGTGCTCTACCCTGATACCTGTGGTTGACTGGCATGCACCGGTCATGCCCATGCCAGTACATCCTCGACAGATGTCCCAGGGAGCGCCTCCACTGCAGCTCTTGGTGGGAGATCTGATGAAGCACTCCTGTGCTGCAGCCAGCTTGCCAGGCCAGCTGTCAGTGGAAATCACCTAGTTGGATGACTCTCGGGTGGTCCATGGTGGAAAATGGTTAAGAACTGTTTTGAGGAATCCTCAGATGACTCGGATGGCTCATCCATGCTGTTATCAAGGATGCATACTTTCTACCACTTATCAGTTGGGGAACTGACTACTGACCAAGGGGGCCGGTGTCATTCGGAGCTGAGGCTATATTGGGACCAGCCCTGGAGATTTGGCAACATGCAGCATCCTGCCTGGCACCTTCCCACACATACGGTCTGCAAGTAAGTACTCCCTGTTAGGTTCCTTTCTGGGTTCCTGGACCATCCCTTGACCAAGGGTCTTGTTGCAGACTTGACTTTCCGAAATCCGAGCCAAGGGGACATGGGCAAGCCCCAGACAAAGAGTCAAAGCTTGACCACGGAGCCAAGAAGGTCTACACCACCTCCTCTCTCTGTCTTTGTTAGGTGGGCTGTGCCATGATGATGGCCCACTTTGGTCATTCCCTGTTGGAAGCAAAGGATGATCTCCTCCCTCACCTACCTGCTGACAAACAGCTGCTGGTGAGAGTAGTGGAGACCAGGGTCAAGTGCTGGCTAAACACCAGCTCCGGGCACCCTTAGATATGGGAGACACCTGCACCCTTGCCATGACAGTGGCCATTATGATGCATCATAGGGCCTAGCTGAGGCTCTTCACCTTCATGGTGGACACTCAGCACAAGCTGACCAATGTCCCTTTCTTGGGCACTGACATCTTTGGCCCAGGGATGGAAGGTCATCTCACCAGTATTGAGAAGTCCAGTGCCACCCGGAACGTTGTGTCTTTATCCCAGAAGGACCTTAAGGCCCAGAAACCAAATAAGAAGGCCTTTCAGTTCTTTCAGCCACAAGAGCCTCAGCCCCAGCAGGTGCAATACCAAGCCTGTTGTCCCAAACTCAAGTTCTCTGGCCAGGGCCGAAAAGAGGCAGGAGATGGGAAATGGTGCCTCCAAACCTGCCCAGTGACAGGTCAGGGGTGTCAACCTCCCACCTGTCCAATCCCTGACCCAGCTGTCTGAGAGGGATCAGCTTCACCACTTCTGGCCACACTGGCCCATCATTACTATGGACAAGTGGGTTCTCGGGTGGTAGGCAGTGGGCTGCCTCTAGATTTCAAGGCTCTCCTGCTGCCAAATCCCCTCTCAAGGAGTCCTCAGTGTCTAGGACACGCTGTCCATCCTAAGGGAGGACATCACTCAGCTCCTTAGAAAGGGAGCTCCAGACCATTTCCCAGATGCCCTGGCAAGTCAGGGGTAGGATGGGGCTGGCGCCCATACTGGCTCTCCAAGATCTCAATCAATACATGAGGAAACACAAGTTCCGGATGGTAACTCTGAATCCGATCATACCATCCTAGAGCAGGGCACATGGTTCTGCTCCTGGACATCCAGAACATTATTCTACATGCCAGTCTGTCTGTCCCACTGGCAGTACCTTCAATTTTGCTGGAAGGGATTAATTCCAGGTCATGCCCTTCGGCCTCTTATCCGCCAAGTCTTCACCAAGTGTATGGTAGTGGTGGCAGCTTTCCTGCGGTGCAAAGGTGTCAGTGTGTAACCCTACCTGGATGACTGACTGATTGCTGGGCTGTCAAGGAGGCCATAGAGCAGTCCAGGGATCTGGCCTCCAGACCTGCAGAGACTTGAGCCTGTTGGTCAGTCCAGCCAAGACCAAACTGATCTCCTCAGAGGTAATTCACTTCATCGGAGCAGAGCTAGACACTGTGCGGACCAGGCTCTGATCTTACTTCTTTGCACGATCATTTCATGTTGGTGCTCGCACCCTGCCTGAGACTTACTGTGGCTGCCGGGCAACACATGGTGTCCTTCACTAGTGTGGTCTGGTGGGGTCTGCTGGTGGATGCGCCACCTTCAGTGGGAGTTGGGTCATCTGTGGTCCCAGCACCTAGGACACTTGGACCATCCGGTCACAGAGACCCAGCCAATGTGGGATGCCATCCAATGGTGACTGATCCCAGAACATCTGGAGGAAGATCCATAGTCCACCAGAACCAATCACTCTCACGAAGGATGTGTCTCTGGTGGGGTGGGCATGCACCTGGGGACCACAGAGCCCACAGGTTCTGGTCACCCTAGGAGTCCCATCACAGCATCAACATGCTGGAGCTCCATGCAGTGCGGCTAGCTCCGACAGAATTCACTCCTATAGTCAGGGGTCAGGTCATGCAAGTTCAGGCGGACAACACTACAACCATGTTCTACCTGAGCGGGCAGGGCAGGGACACACCCCCTTCGCTAGTCGGGAGGCCTCTGCACCTGGACCTCGTGTGCAGCCTGGGTGCAGATCTTCTGACGATTCATGTCACCGAGCAAGCGGTCAGCTGGCGGCCGCTCTCAGCCAGGTGGGAGAAAGCGTTGCATGGTGTTCCCTGAATCAGGAGGTGGTGAATCACCTGTTCTCCTGTGGGGCACACCTCTCGTGGACCTGTTTGCCTCTTGGGAGGATGCAAAACTGAGGCTGTTCTGTGCCCATCCCTCTCAGTCTGGGACACTAATGAGGATGCTTCAAAAGGCCCTGGACCCGAGGCCTCATGCACCTTCCTTTCTCCCTTGATCCACAAGTGGTGGTCAATCCCTGAAAGGACAAGGCACATATGATCCTTACAGTTCCAGACTGACCATGGCAGTTCTCGTACCCTGATCTTCTCAGCCTCAGCAGCAGGCCTCCATGGCAGTTGCCTCCTCATCCGGACCTGCTGACCAGACAACAGGGGATGGTCCTGCACCTAGACCTTCAGTCCGTGCATCTCATGGCCTGGTTCCTGAGTGGCTAGAGTTCCAGGCCCTGGGTCTTTCGGAGGAAGTGCCTCACATTGTGGAGGCCTCCCAAAAGAAGTCAACTCACTGGTGCTACCCTTTGAATGAAACAGGTTTCTATTTGGTGTCGGGAGGGAAGCTTGATCCCTTGCCTGCCCTGTGGCTGGTATCCTTGAGTACCTCTGGTCCTCTCCCGGCTAGTACTGTGAGCGATGACCCTCAAGGTGCAGCAGCAGCCATCTCTTCATACTGTGCATGAGGCTGGTATGCCGACAGTGGCCCAGGAGAAGGTGGTTGCATGCTTTTTCAAAGGCCTTGACCACCTGTCCCTGCCAGTGCATGAATCACGACCGCCATGGAACCAGTTGGTGGTGCTAGCTGTGCTTATGGGCAAGCCATTTGAGCCAGTGCACAGGTGTGAGACATCACACCTGTTGTGGAACACTGCCTTCTTGGTGGCCATCAGGTCAGCCAGAAGGATTAGCAACCGCCAGGTGCTCTAGGTGGGTCGCCTTATCTGGTCTTCTCTGGGGACAAAGTCGTCCCTTCACCCCACCTGATGTTCCTCTTAAAGGTAGTATTGGAGTTCCACCTCAACCAGGTGATGTACCTCCCAGTATGTTTGCAGATCTTCTTGAGCTAACATGAGCTCCATACTCTGGACCAATGGGGGCATGCTCTTATTATCAGGAATGCACAGTTAGAGTTCAGGGTGAGGCTGGCCAGCTGTTTGTGAATGTTGAAGTAGTGCCTGGCAGACAGTCCACAAACCGGATGATTGGCAGGTGGATGACATCCTGCATCGGCCTCTGCTATAGGGCCGCTGGTAGGGAGACTGCCGTAGTAGGACTCATTCCACCAGTCATACGGCTGCTTCCAAGAGGCATCCTCATACAGGAGATCTGTAGGACTGCTACCTGGAAGTCAGCACACACCTTCATGTCCCATTACAGCATCGACCTAGAGTCTCACCAGGATGCCGCTTTTGAGACCTCGGTTCTCCAGTCTCTGTTCGCCAAATAGGGTGCATGCCTTACTCCCTCCTCCTGTAGAACTGCTGGAAGTCTGTCTGCCAGTGTGTGGATACTGAGCTATATCCCTGTCCCTAGAAAAATAGGTTACTCACCTGTAACCCGTATTTCTAGGATTTGTATATAATTCACATCCACACTACCCACCCAGCCTCCCTGGCAAGTAGTACATAAATTCCTACTTCCAGTGTAGTGTGCAGGATCTGACGTCAAGGGGCAGGCCGGGGATGTACCACCTGGGTGGGAGGAGGAGTTTAGCTTGAAGGCGTTGTGGCAAATCAGCACTTTTCAGTGGAACTGCCAGTGTGTGGATGTGAATTATTACTATTCCTAGAACTATGGTTACAGGTGAGGAACCTATTTTTCCTACCCCTCCCTATTTAAAGGTCTAGTGTCTGACATGGTAACATTTTTGAAGTGCACTGGACAGTGGATGATGTATTGTGGCAGGTACCTTTTTTTTTCTATTTTTAGTCTCCATGATATGGAGGTTGAAACATTATTACACTATTGTTAAAGTTCTATTTTTGTATGCATCTTTTAGAGCTGCTTTACGTTCCACTGTAGACTCCCTCGCAACACTAATGCCATGTGCAAATCTCCAGGCCACATTTCACTTGAGCACACCTAACAGCTTCTACACTGCAGTGAGACACACAGTCCTCTACCCAAAATCTGTTGTACCAGAAAAGGCGGCACAGCATGTCAGCAGGCCTTTGGTGTGTGGGCGGGGCCTCAGGTGTCATGCCCTGGCTTTTTCTTGGTTTTCACTACCTCCTCCTCAGTACAGGGTCCCTGCCAGCGGGGGGGTAGGGCAACCATAATCACCCACAGTGTCCGTATGCCCCATTTTCCACAAAAGAGCGCCATGCAGTAAGATGGGTGCAGCCTGGCTTTGCCATGCATGAGTTTTGATCCGCCCCTCACATTTAAAGATAAATTGCATATTTTGAGTGAGGCCATGCATATCCCAACATATATAAAATCTGGTGACCCCTATAATGACTAGATATCCGGTCTTGATAAAATGCCTTAACTCGCTGAATTCCATAATAATTTGTAAGTGGGTTATTACGGCATTTTCCTCCTCCTCCCTCACTTCACTGAAGCATGAAAGAAAGCACACTGTGTTTGTGTGAGTACAGTGGCTGCTGAGGGACACGCTTGCTCGCACAAATACAGTTCATAGTTGTTTTTCTCTGAAACCTTGCACCAGTTGTTATTAAAAATGCCTGTGCAAAGTTTGTTTTATGAGGATTTTTCACACACCTTCAGTTTGTGAAGTAAGCAGTAAGACATGACATGGTGTGCATTATGGTGAAATAATCCACGCCTCAGGTGTGTTGTTGAGCACGAGGTGCAGCCTAGTGTCGTTAAATGCACTCGAGAAGTGCGATTACTTCACCATAATAGCACACCCTGGAGTGTCTTATTGCTCTTATAAAATGGCATTTAAATATACGACTTAAAATGAGTGGAAATAAAAGAAAGTATTTTAAGAAGAAAAAATTGGACCTTTCATTGAAATATGCTACCATTTTAACTCTGAATACAAAATAGTCCCTATTTTGGTAACTCGGAGGTTAGCTAAAATGTAATGAAAACTGTATGTGGCACACATGTTAACCTTGCATTTCAAACCAATACAAGTACTGTTTCTTAATGGAAATGTGTTAAACGCTTTAAACCTGCAAGGTTGCCTTTTTAGTGGTGGTGGTGGTAGATTTCACCTGAAAAACACCCATATACAATTCAAATGTACGTGCTTTTATAAACTTCAGGAATGTATTTGAGCAGTTTGGGTCTGCCTCTGCCTATGTAACTGTTTTCCCACCTTTAATCTTTATGAAGTATTATTAATTACCTACTTTCTTCATCCTATGGGTTTTTTTCTCTGTCTTTCTTCACATTCAAGATATGGAATGTTTTTGTCTTTTTCTGTATATTCTATTTTTGCTCGCTGTGTCCATGAAGGGGGCTTCCCCAATCAGCCTTGCTGCAAGGGGCCTCAACATCCTACCACCTGCCAGCTTCTGCCATGACCTGGTTGAAGCAGGGAGGGCTTGCATTGCCCCTATGGAGGGGCCCTCCTGGGGTATGGGAGGAGATTGCATCACCCTTGAGCCCTTAACCCTCATTTGTTTGAGGTGGAGGATGGTACCCTTTGGAGGTGTCCATTATCATGGGCAGAGGATTTTTCCTTGTCTGTCCCGGACGCTTAGACATGCAGTGTTGTCCATGGACGTCTGCCGCATCCCACTGAGAATCACTAAATGCCGGAAATGCGGCCCCACCTCCCCCAGGAGAGGAGAGCAGTACTCCAGATGCTCAATCCTACTCTTCCCCTGCCAAACCCCAACGCCGAGTCCATTCCTGAACCCATGTCACCGCATGACGTGAGGTGTGGCATCCAGCGCCTCGCCTCAGCACCACTGGGTCAGCTCGAGATATGGAACGCTTACTATGGAATACAGGGATTCAAAATTCTGCTCAGTTCCACTGGCAGAATGTTCCTCTCTAACATACTGTACACACACCACACAACAAAGGCCTCTTCTAGAGCCAGAGACTCAATTGTCTCGCTGTCATGGTAAGCAGAAGGGATTTCCCCAATGAGCAGGTAAAGACGGTAGGAGGATTTTTCATTGTCACAAAGAAACAACTGTAATGAAAACTGAACAGTACTTAATATTTCCAATTTGTTTATATGTGTAAGGAGAATGTGATGATCAGGGAAATATTATTTTTATTTAATGTATTTTTTTATTTTAGGGCCCAGTTGAATGTTTTACAGAGTAAAGGTAGCAGGCATGATGTAAGATCAGTTTTGTTTGTAAGGGACTGCTGGAAGATGGTTCTGGTTGTAGGAGGACTGATTTGCTTATTGTGTGATGTGGTTTAACCACTTAAAGTTTTTGATCCATTTTATAAAACCTCATAAACACCTCTATCTTCACTGTCAGGGTTTATGGATTATCACACACTTCGAGTGTGTAAAAAAAAAATCCTCATAACACACACCTACACAGGCATTATTCCTACATAATAACTGGGGTAGGCTTTTCTCCATAGGAAACTGTGGCGAATTTCCATTATAAAGGAGCGCTTATAACAGCAAATGCATGGTTTCCTCACTGTGCGATGCCCAACCCTACAGCTCTTTTGAGTTTTACCGCCCCACCAGATTTCTTCGCCGTCGAACCGCACCGCCGCCTACTATTCTAGGCGCGTAAGTAACTATTTAAAAAACTTCCTAACAATCACACCGTAAAGGGGACAACAAAACAAGAAAAAAAGTAAACTGCTGCTAAGTAACCGAGGACTCAGCTAAACATCATCCAGACCGCAGTCATGACCAGAGACCATTTATTTTATATAATAGGCTATGAAAAAGTCTAACCCAGCAATTATATAAAATAAAATATATGGGTGGTGTGTAACTGAACTTTACACACCACTCGGGTTGATGCCTGATAAACCCTCGAGCTTCACTCGGGATTATATGCCATCCAACCCATCGGGTGTGTGTAAAACTGCTGCACACCCTCACCCCATACTTTACTCTCTATATAATAACTGATGACCCCTATAATGACTGGATATCCAGTCTTGATAAAACGCCATAATAACTCACTGAATTCCTTGATAACTGGTGAAATAAAAGTGCACAGGCAAATTATTTTAGCTTGATAACATATGCAACCTCTAAAATAAAATGTATTTTAGCTTTTGTTTATATTATAGTCATATTTCAGAGGTTACATATGTCACAACCACATTCTACAGCTGGAACTTTTCTCTGACCCAGTCAAAAAGCAGCTTTCACACTGCTGATGACATCACAGAACTGTTGTGCCATAAAACCAGCTTCTGCACTCAAAAGAAACAGTTAAATCTTCACACAGTTGATTTAAAAATTATAACTGTAACATGATGTTATAAAAATTGAATACACAATGGTGTGACTCAAAATACACAACTTTTTTCACTTTTGAGGGAGCAGGACCTGCAAAATTCACTCATTGCTTTTGACACTCAGTCGTGATATATGGTCCTGCTCCCTCCTCAAAAAAAAAAAAATGTGTGTGTGTATATATATATATATATATATATATATAATATATATTTATACAATGCAGGAATCCTCATGCATGTTTTACAGCAGCAGTCATTTCCTGGAATGAGCAGTTCTGTAGCTTTAGAATTTTATGCAGATCATGAAATTTGGAATGAAATTCAAACTCTGCTGTGTGGTCACGCTCACCCATGCCCTCTAACATCAGATTTACTTCTCCATCTGAAGAGAGCAGTCACCCCAAAGTCTTCTCTACACTTCTGGCCGTTTACAGTTTATTGTTTTCATATTTTATAGTGTTTGTCTTTTAGTTACTATTTGATACCCTGCATTATAGTGTTGTTCTTATTTATGTAAGTTTTATATTTATCTACAGTTCCCAGGAAATTGAGAAGGCGTGTCAAAGCACAGTTCCGGTTTTAGGGAACCACTATTTAACATTGTAAAACTAAATAAAGATATTTTTACTTACCGCTTGTGGTTTTACTCTGAATTTCTCAGTTCCACGCTTTGGGAATCGAGATGATCTTTGTTGTATTCTGGTTAACTAACCTCTTTTGAGGTAATTTTAAAACAGCAGTCTTTTTTTAAAGAACCATACTGCATTTTTTATTCAACAGACCCTTTTTTTTTTAACTTATTATTTTAATCGCCTGCTACTGCCCCCAAACCCTCCATCTCTCGGATCCCCAGGCTACCACTAACCAGTCCACCTTATGAGTCTGCCCCTAGAGTGCATGCCATCTCAATTCAATTTTAGATTCCCGTTATCTCTGAGCAGTATAAGGAAGGCCACCCTCTTACCTTTCTAGACCTCAGGGAGGTGTGCGACACAACAGAGTCTGCCTCGCTCATAGGAGTGGAGGATTGTTGCCAGGACTGTCTGGGAGATTTTTCCTTTTCTCTGTACTTTCCCCAGATCCTGGCGTGCAATGAGGAACAAGGAGTTGGAGCGACGCTGAGATGTATAGCTGTTCAGTCCTCTGCCAGCGTCAACCTAATGTTGTAGCATTTCTCTGCTGCTCCGACATCCCCGAGGTTCCCCAGTGGGCAGTGGTATTCGGCGGGGAAAGCGTCCCATCCCACCCCAGAGAAAGGAGAGGCCAGCTTGGGCGCGATCCTTCTCCCTCCCTGCCGACCCTGTGGCCCAAGTCTGTTCCCTCGAACCCGGTCGCTGTGTGGCACGAGGTGGCATCCAGCGCCGATCCTCAGCACCACGGCCGGGCCAACAGCCCCCTGTAACATTATTTGGGCTTTTTTGAACTGGTGGTATGTTCTATTGTGAACCGGAAACTTCTGTCTAGGTCTTCAGTATTTGGTATGACTGACAGACAAAAAGAAGACAGGACCTGCAGGCTTTAAAATTGCATAAGTTGTTTTCAGATTCTGGCAAAAGCAGACTACCACAAGCTTTGTTTAAGGTACCTGGTCAAGACCATGATTTTTCCAGTAGTGCGCTCTGTAAAAAGCTTTGTCCTAAGACACAAAAAGAAGAGGTCTAAGAAATTAGAGGTCCTTATGTTTCTCAGTCTGCCTCAATGTCACCAAATGACTCTTAAGCAGCAGTCCCTGTCAAAGTGGTCAGAAAAAATAAAGCTGCTGAAGATGGGTCAGATCTCAGGGTGTCCGAAAGGAGGAACCCTAAATCCAGTAACAGTAAGAGCCTCTGAGCAGACAGCAGAAATGGTGCCTGCTGGGGGAGAAAAACATGTTGCTGTCCCTACACCTGAAGAAGGGAAAGGAGCCAACAATGGGCTGCAGACAAATGTCCTCCGTAGAGGACATGACAGAAGCTTATGGCAGTTCCTTCAGGCTATGGAGAATTTCATGAATATGTCTATCCCCCGCTCTGGTTCCATTCCCACTGCTTGAGGAAGAGGTAGCTGAAAGTTACTCTTATACTGAGCAAGAAGGATATGCCATAGAACCAGATGGTTCTCCTGAGCAGGAATTTGGCTCTCCTCTTAGTCATTCAGAGGACTATATTTTCCACTGTACCTTTGTAAGGCATATGATAAATACAACAAACAAAACGTTATGGCTCACACACCTCACCACTTGCTAAACAAACTAGTACAACAGTACTATGAGAAGAAAAGTATATGTATTATAATGTGAAGTGCCCACAACTGCATTAAATACAGCAAGCAGACCAGAATGCCAATGGTTTTGTGCATAGCCCTTAAAGCCATATATTAAGTACCCTCAACATCTTTTCCCGAAGACTGAGGAGGATGAAGATGAGGTGAATTCATGGATATGATGGGCTTAGCATCCACAAGGACGTTGATGCTCCCATTTATAGTTGCCTTAGAAAGCCACTTACAAAGTCATGTCCAACACCCACCTCAGCTGCTGGCATTGACAAGAAAATTGAGAAAAATATCAGATGGACAAACAGGGTGCTGAGTACCTGTACTCCCACCCTGATAACAAGAGAGTGGTTCAGACTGCAGCCTGT
Organism: Neoceratodus forsteri; assembly: GCA_016271365.2. Classification (NCBI taxonomy): domain Eukaryota; kingdom Metazoa; phylum Chordata; order Ceratodontiformes; family Ceratodontidae; genus Neoceratodus; species Neoceratodus forsteri. Next base: position 1,481,771,908 of record CM028129.1, read on the forward strand.
GATAAGGCCAGAGTGCCCTTTCCTCCCAGCCTCCTGAGAAAGAGTCCAGGTAACTGGATATTAGTATGGGCAAAATAACTTACACATCAGCTTTCCTGCTTCTGAAGCAGGCAGCATACTTGCTTACACTGCCCAGTGCCAGAAAGTCCTATGGAATTCCATACTGGCACTGGCTGAAAAGCTATTGGTGACTTGGCTCAGGATATGGCTGATGCAGGAAGATCAGCCAGTAGATACTACAAAGTACCAGTTCCATCGGGCAGTGGACACAAATGACACTGCATCTAGGGTCATGGTCCATGCAGTGACCTTAAGAAGGTTTGCCTGGCTTAGAACTACCAGTCTATCCAGGGACACTCAAACAAAAGCATTGGAGTTTTCCTTCAAGGACATTCCTGTGTGGTGTCAAGACAGAGGCTTACATGAAAAAGGTGGATGAGTGCAAAACCACCACAAGAACAATACGGAGAAAGAAAAGGCTTTCACTTCCTACAGGCCTTATGGAAGAGGAGGAAGGGGTGGGGGCTACTACCCTCACACCTCTGTTCCCTATGAGTATCCTCCACAAAGTGGCTACTGTAGGGCAGGTAAAAGAAGCACTAGAAGCACGGCTACCAGCCCCTAAACCCCAGCCAAAGTAAAACCCTAACAAGTCTTCCCAGGTCACTCGTCCCATTGCCAGTGGAGGGAAATGCCTGGCTCACTGCTTCCAGGAATGGACAAAATCACCACATACAAGTGGGTACTGGAAGTAGTGAGTGAAGGTTTGTCCCTGCAGTGCAAAAAATACCCAAAACTGCAGAACCCAAAGACGTTTCAACCTTGTGCCCCAACAGAGAAACTCCTGTACAGAAATTGTTGCAAGCAAATGCAGTGGAAAAAGTACCTGTCACACAATGGGACAGGGGTCTCTTCTCCAGATACTTCATAACCCACAAGAAAAATTGTATGGCAACCCATTTGAGTCCCGATATCTCAACAAACATAAAAAATACAGTATGATATCATTGGACTCAGTGATTCCATCTCTGCAGATATACTGACTGGGTTCACTGGATCTGAAAGACGCCTACTTTCACATACCAGTTAGGCCAATTCACATAAACTATCTGAGGTTCAGGTTAGGGAACTGCCAATACCAGTTCACAGCCCTTCCATTCAACTTCCTCAGCTCCAAGAGTGTTCACCAAATGCCTGGCTGCTGTGGCAACACATTTAAGAAGGCAAGGGATGGTGTGTTTTTCTCTACCTGGATGACTGGCTGTTCTCAGGAAAAACACAACAGGAAGGAATGTCCTCTATACTGCTGACACAGAACACATTGGAGGATTTGGGCTTCCTTATAAACCTTTAAAAGTCTTAGAACCATTTCTAGTTCTGGATTTTATTGGTGCAGAACTGTATACCCTGCAAGAGAAGGCATTCCTTTCTCAAGCAAGAGTAGCAAATCTAATTTCAGCTGCAGAATACATCAAGACAGGTCAGCCAAGGTCTGTAAGGGATTTTCTGTGGTTACTTGGACATATGGCCTCCTCCACTGCAGTGATACGGGGCCAGGCTCTGAATGAGACATTCAATATCACATAAGGGACCCTCTGTCCAAATTGGTACCTGTCACAGAAACCTTGCTAAGGGTACTGAAGTGGTGGAAAGAAGAATGCAACCTCAGAGAGGAATTCCTTCCTTCAGCAATCTCCTACACTTGTGCTCACAACAGATGCCTCCTTCCTAGGTTGGGGCACCCACCTGGAGGACTCATTGTGAGTGGCATCTGGAGTACACAGGAGATCCAAAAGCACATAAACCTCCTGAACTCAGGGCAGTGTACCTTGTAATGCAGGCTTTCTCCTTCCATATCAAGAGTAAGTCTGTCCAGATCAGAGCAGACACCACCACGCCAGTGTAATACATAACCAAGCAGGAGGAACACGATCTTCAAAGCTGTGCACAGAAGCAATGAAGATCTGGAACCTAGTCTACTCCCTGGAAGTTCAGCTATCCGCAGTACACCCTGCCAGGAAGGACAGTGTGCTGGCGGATTCCTGAACAGAATCAACCAGGAAATCACAAATGGACCCTTAACTAGTAGGTGCTGGCATCAGTCTTCAGACAGTGGGTACACCATAAATAGATCTATTTGCTTCCTTTGAGAACAACTAGCTTCCATTCTTTTGTTGCAGACCTGCAGCAGTGGATTCAGTCCCAGAGGATGCTCTAGTGTTCAGCTGGTCAGGGAGGTTTCTCTGTGCCTTCCTTCCATTCCCACTTTTAATGAGCATTCTAATAAAACTGAGAGGGAGTTGAAAACAGTGATTCTCATAATTCTTGACTGGGCCAGGCAGACATGATACTCCATGCTCCTGGTCCTCTCCAGCCGGGCCTCATATATACCTGCCTCTGAGATACAGTCTGCTGACACGGTCTCAGGGCAGGATAACATTCCAGATCTGAAAACTCTGCCTCAGAGCATGGTTCTTGAAGAGCTGGAGTTCTTTGGGCTAAAACTTTCTGGAAAAGTAATGGAATTGCTGAAGGTTTCTCACTTCAAAGTGGAAAATATTTTCCTTCTAATGTGCTCCTAGACAGATTAACCTCATCCAGGCAGGTCTGTCTGCAATCAAGGCCTTCTACCCAAGGTACATTTAGCAGCAGTGTCAGTTTACATATCAGCTGGCACAAAGGTCAGTGGCCTCACAGCCAATTTTCAAAAGTTTTTCAAAGGCCTCAACCACCTGCTCCCTCCAGTGAGACACCCTGTCCCTCCCTGGGACTTGAATGTGTGCATTGCCCAGCTGATGGAGGCCCTGTCAAACCCATGGCCACTGCTGCTGCAGTATGTCACCCGAAACAATTTTCCTGGTGCCTTAACATCTGCCAGAAGGGTTAGTGAGCTGCAAGCCCTCTGCACAGATCCTAACTACATAATCTTTAAAAGGACAAGGTAGTCCTAAGGACAAACAGGAAATTCCTCCCAAAGTGGTGTCTAAATTCCATTGGAATCAATCAGTTGTCCTTCCTGTTTTCTTTATAGAAAAATCCAGCTCGGGAAGACTGGATGTGAAAAGGGCAGCGAGTTACTAATTGGACCATACAAAGACTGTCAGGTCCACCAGTTCTCAACCATGATGAAGCGGGAAAAGCTAACCAGATTCCAGGAGAACCATTTCTCACTGGATAGTCTCCTGCATATAGTTCTGTTATGACAAAACTGGTAAATTGCCTCCCAGAGGCCTCCAGGGCACACTCTACAAGACACTTCTGCCTCTGTGATGGCATCAGAGATATCTTCCTGCAAGAAATTTGTAAAGCAGCTTACCTGGAAAATAGTACACAGTTTCACAAAACACTACTGTCTAGACATACAGTCCAGAAAGGATGCCAGCTTTGGCACTGCTGTCTTGTAGAACCTTTTCCTAAATACGTCCTGTACCCAGCCTCTCAAAGGTATTCCTATGGAGTCTGCTGTTGTTAAACATAAGTGAGGGAGTCCTGGGTTTGAAGAAAAAAAATACTTCACCATAGTAATGTTGTTTCTTTCAAAAGGAACCCTCACTATGTTTAACAATTCCTCATCCCTGCCTCCCTTCCAGAACTTGGCGAATGATTCATCCAAGAACTGTTTCTTCTACTTGCTAGAGCATTACTTGTTATAGTGCCTTTACAGTTTTTAAGGAGTGGTCTGAATTACTTCATTTTTCCATAACAAATACATTGATTCTACTTTGTTTCAACCATTTTCAAAAGTTTAACATTTTAGCATATTTATTAGCCATTTAGCTAGTTTTAGTGGTCACAGCTGACCTTAGCTTTAGAAATAAATCTGACGTTAGAGGCAGGAGTGAGTGTGACCACATAGCAGAGTTTGAATTTCATTCCAAATTCCAAAATTTGCATAAAATTGTAAAGCTCCGGCTGCTCATTCCAGGGAATAATTGCTGTTGTTAAACATAGCGAGGATCCCTTTGGAAGAAACAACATTACTGCGGTGAGTATTTTTTTCTTTTTGATGATCAGGAATCTACAGTGAAAATATCATGATATTCTGACTAGGTGGGAGAAAAAGCAAATATTCTCACAGGAGGTGCTTCAGACTAGAAACTTGACATAACTTTATTCCAAGATAGATTGTACTCTGAACTTTCTGTCGTGTCATATCCTTGCAAAAATCTATGTGCATGCATGCTTTAGGACTGAATACAAGACCTAAGCATTGGCCAGTGGCAGTCATGTTTGCTTGCTTGTATTCACTGTGTAGATGTTGGACTTAGATAGCATCACAGTTAAAATTAGGAAAAAAGTTTTAATAATGAAATTGTCATGGCTGGGAAATGATTGTGACCCTGAATTGTCAATACAATATTTTTATTACTCAGCATAAACATGGCTTTATCATTTATCAAATCCCACCTTAAACATGATTTTCAAAACAACTTCAAAACAGATTTGGAGGGAATTTGAGAAATGACACCTTCCATATTCATGAGATGGGGTATAAAAAGACTGGTGAAAATGTAGGTTCAAATGTAAACAAACAAAAAAGGCATCATTAATGAGTAAACATTGAAAATCTCAACACTGCCTGATTACTTTGTTGTTTTGGGGTTGACATTTTAACCTCAAATTTTCAAATCTTTTTTAACCCACCTGATGAACATGACAGAGTCATTTATAAAATTTGGCTAAAAATGTCATTTTGCTGCATGGCAAAATAAAATAACATTTTAGACAGTATTTGACAAATGACAACTGTCCTATTCATAAATAAAGTGGAGTAGGAAAAAGGCTATATTGAAAAATTGGGGTCAGCATATCAAAACATACAAAAGTTCACACTGAACTTCCCCAGTTGGGTGCAGGCCTTGAAATTTGGGATTAGTGCTCTTTATGCGGATCGGTCTACATGCTTCCCATGGGCACCCCCCACACTCTTAGATATTAGGGAATCTGGGGAGGGACTCTGCTTTTATAAGATTTAAGTATATCATTGTACCTCCACCCCACGCTGTACCAAAGAGGATTGAGGTCCTAAATATTGAAATTGTTCATGCCCTGGACCCGTATTATTGTACTGCTATAAAGTTATAACTTGCTGGTTTGTCTGTACTATTATCAGAATGTAATAATGGATCTTATCTGTGTCAGTCTTCAGCATTCATCACTGTTGGGTATCTGCCAGAGGTCAGGATCCATAGGAGCATTTTTTTTTTTTAAAGGTAGGTGGAGCAGATGCAGCATCGGCGCCACCCTCAAGGCCGACGCTGCGTGGCACTCGAGGGTTGGCCATTAGGCCGTCGCCTCCTCCTGCCTGCCAGTTCTTCGTCTCCTGCCATAGAGGTCACCTTGTGGGAAGCTATGAAGAGTCCTAGGCCTGCTCCGCAGTAGTTTTTCATAAAATGTTACCTTCGTTGAAGTCCGTCAGTTCTCCTGCGGTTCTGTTTCTGCCAACACTCTCACGCCGCCCAGTAAGATCTTTCCTTATTTTATATTTCCGCAATATCGAGTCTATTTTTGGTGTTTTTTCCTCCGTAGGTCATGTCTTGGTCGGAAGGCAAGAAATCTACTAAGGCAGATTCGGACCCCCATGTGACGGTGCCCTTGCGGCGAAGTATTCCGTCACCGGCCAGCTACGACGGTTGTCTCTCATGTCTTGGCCCGCTTCACGACATGGATTCGTATGATGCCTGTTTCTCCATGGACCGCTGGGTCATTGAGCAACGCGAGGAAAGTGGGCGAGCTCCACCGACTTTCAGGGGTCAGGCACGCACTTGTCGGGCCAAGCCATGCCTCTCGGCCTTTCCTCTGGGTCCCTTCCCGGTTCTATATGGACCAAGGAGGAGGGAGCCTCGCTGCTAGTAGCCTAGCCATTGCTGAAGCTTCTTCGAGAGTCGGGCGGCGCCATCCTCTGCACCAGTGAGGCCGTTGTCGGCGCCATCTTCATCCTCGGCGCCACTCATGGCGCTGTGGGACCGGATGGCGCCATGACTGGTCCCGGCTCTGGAGCTCTTGTTCAGGCTGGGCTATGCCCCTGCAGATTCTGTTCGCAGGGCTGCGGGGGCGCTGGCACGGCTCGGGCACAGCTTTGGTTTCTGGGCCTGTGGGCAAGGATGGCAGTGGGCGCCCTCCTACGGTTTGGAACAGGGCCTCAGCCTCTACCTCCTTGAGGCAGAGTTGAGCCTGAGTCAGACATTCAATCTGACCCTTTGCGGTTGGCTGTTGAGGTGGGCAGCCCAGTAGTCTCCTCGATGTCAAGTCGGCCCCTTCTGAGGTGGGGGTCGGTGGCTACCGAGACTGGGTCAGGGGTGCTGACCAACAGGCAGTGTAGGCCACCATAGCTCTGCAGCCTGATCTTGGTGGTTTCACTGACCCTCAGTAGTGATACCCCACTTGTGGTGTGCCTAAATCGCCCAACTTTGGGGCCGATCAGAGCACCTACAGGAGGGAGGGTACTGTGCCCAGGATAGCCCCTTCAGGAGCTGCCCAGAGATGCCAGCTACCCAGGCTGGCCATCTCGAGGAGGAGGGCTCATTCGGACTCCAAGGGTCGAGGGGCGGGGTCGGCAAGTCGGCCTTTTCGGGGTCCACCCAGGCTCTGGGAGAAGCCATAGTGCAGATCTCCGCTTCCTCCCGCGGTCTCTTTGAGAGAGTCCCATTCTTTTGAGGTAGGGACCGTCCTTCTGGACCTATCTCAGCCCTGGTGGTTGCCTCACAGGGGGGGATCCTTCTGGGAGCAGCCAAGGCAGTACCGAAATGGTTGTTCAGCTGTCGGCTGTGGGGTCTTCTGGGGCACCTTCTTCCGTGGGTGCCCACGGTCCGCTCCTTAGCCCAGGCGGAGGTCAGCCGACATCTCTTCTTGGCTCTGTCCCCATCCCTCTGCCACATTCTCCTGCGCTCCCAAGCATCCTTGATCCTAGTGGGCCTCTCTCCTGGGAGCAGTTCAGGCGGTGGCTGCTCGGTTCCCTGCTTCGTTAGGGCAATGGACAGCCAGGTTTTCCCCCTCCCGTGCAGCCACCTACTGAACAGCCAGTGTCCTCCAGCTCCTCATCCCCCTTCTGGGGAGAGAAACATCTGTCCACATCTCCAGCTGCTGATCTCGCTGAGTATCAGCGATTCCTCGTGAGGTTGTTGGAAGACCTGCACCTTACTCCTTCCACTATCAGCAATCCTGAATACCTAGGCATGCCTTTCTAGGCAATTTTGTGAGGCCACCCTTGTGGTGCCTGGCCTGCTCCCTTTCAGGAGGCATTGTTGCTGCTCCTGGCAGAGACCCTTCTCCGGAGTTCCTGCCCCAAGGGATCTCAGCAGAGTTATTGCGCAGCCCTGGAGTCTCCAGGTTCCATGCCTCATCCACAGTCTGGATTGGCGAGTTGGATACTCCTGATGGGCTTTGCGCCCTTCACGTGATGGTCCCCAGATCAAGACTCCTGGATTTTGACTTCTGTGGTAGGAGGACTTTCTACTCGGCACGGTTACTTCTTTCTATTTTTGCACACCAGGCCCACTATGCAGCCTATGACAGGTTCTTGTGGTCCAGGTTGGGTCAGCTCTAGCCTCATTGCCTGATACGGAGCAAACCAGACAAGCCATTGCACTCTCTGGCGTGGCCTGGAGCTAGCAAGGCACGCGAGGCATCCTACGATGCCAGCAAGGTAGCTACCAGGGTCGTGGGGACAGCGATCTGCACTAGGCGGACGGCACGGCTGCAACTTTCCCAGTTGTCACCCTTGGCCCGGCATAGGGTGATTAACTCTGCTCACCAGGGAACCTATTTCTTCTCCCGTGAGCGAGACGGTGCTTGTCGGGCAACTTCCTTCCTCCGGGGACTCCGCCTCACTCTTTCCCACCTCGGGCCTCTCCAGGCCCTGAAGGTTCTCCTCTTAGTGTGCCATCCACTGAGAGCTATGGATTTTATCCCTTAGGGTGTTAAACAAAACCCTTTCGGGGGCTCGGTACTCACTAACAGTGATGAATGGTGAAGATTGACACAACTAAGATATGAAAATTACGCATCACCGTAATTATGATCTTTCTGTGTATCTTCACCATTCACCACGATCCCACCCTCCATCCCCTGGGCCTCAAGTCTCTGTCCCCTCCTCTCTGTGCCCATTTCTCCCCTCTCCTTTTTTTTTTTAGGCGTTGGGTAAAACAGGGGCACACAAGGGATGATGTTCCAGGGAGAGTGAGCAGCAGAGGGCACTTCTTCTCCAGTGTTTTGGCTCCACCCCTGTGGGTGGGAGTTGACAGTTGCCCTCCTTTCTTTCCTCCTCCTGTTCCGTCCAACCTATTTCTCCTCGTTTTTCACCAATAATCTTCTCTTGAGAGGGTGTTAATTCCCTGTACCCTGTCCTTCCTCTAGAATAGCCGACTCTGCTTTTCTGGAGTGTTTGCCAGTTATTCCGTGCCTTGAATTCTGGCAGAAAGCCTTTGCTACTCCTTGCAGTTCCTATACAATCTGGAGATGGACCAGGGTCTGGATGTGTCAACCTCTTCCTCTCTTCCTAAATTCTTACCCACCCTACCTCCTCTTCCTTTTCTAGAGATTGAGGCCCCTCCCAATCCCTTTAGTTTCCAACTCTTCTCCTTCCTGTCCTCTCAGTCGTTATTTCTCCTTTTGGGTCATACATATTTTCCTTTTCTGTCCCTTGACTTCCTTGTCCCACCCTCCACTCCCTTCCTCTTACCTCTCCGTGACTCAGATCTGGCAGGAAGGAGGAGGAGTCGACGCAGCCTAACGGCCAACCCTCGAAAGCCACGCAGTGTGTCGGCCTCAAGGGCGGTGCCGATGGTGCGCTATTCCACCTACCTTTAAAAAAAAAAAAAATCTCCTGGGGTCCTGACCTCCGCAGATACCCAACAGTGATGAATGGTGAAGATACACAGAAAGATCATAATTATGGTAGGTATGTAATTTTCTTTTACTGTCGACCTGGAAAAAGTTTTGTCAATAAAAATTATATTTGCAAAGAAAAACATACAAAAGTTATGAGTAAACGTTGAGAAATTTCAATGCTTCTTCATAGTTCTGTTATTTTGAGATTTTGACCCCAGATTTTCAATGTAGTATTTCTATTACCCCACCTTATGATCAAGATATATGTAATTTTTTAAATCCCATCCGAAAGGTGATTTCACAGAGTGACTATGAAAACACATTATAGAGGAGATTTGAAAATTACTCCTGTCTAATTCATGTGGCAGGGTGAAAAAGCTATGTTGGAAATTTGGGGCCAAAATCTGAAAAATGATAAAGTTAAGAATAAAAGTTCAAAATGCATTAAAGGCTGTTGACCAGACTCTCGCTTTGTTTTCAGTTAGTTCATGGCTTGGAGTGATAGCAAGAACATTCTCAGTGTCTCTGAGAGGTTTGCCTTTTAGGACCCTAGTGAAGTAAATGAGGGATGGAGTTGTGGGTGGTGGGTACTAAGAGGGAGAGTCGGGGGCTACAAGACATCCCTGGATATTTTTCTTTTTGCAAGGTATTTAAAATAAATGGAAGCGATAATAGAAAGTCTTCTTTAATACAGGGAGCAGACACTGGGGATTGGGCCTGTGTCCGTGTGTGTGTGTGTGCTTGGCGGCATTGGGGTTGGGCACCCCAGTGTAGTACTGTGGCGGGTGTTGTTTGGTGACACCAGGGTTGGGCATCCCGTGTCGGACCATGGTGGGGAGTTGGGATCAAACCGTGAGGGGGTTGTTTGGAGAGAAGGAGAGACCACACAACTTTTAAAACCTGTGGTGCCAGGTTCATTTGCAATGGGGAAGTGAAGAGCCATGGGAACACCATTATGGGGAGGGAAAGGAGAGAGCGAGAGCGCTTGGGAGCAGGAATACCTGCAGACCCAGTTTTATTTGCAATGGAGGGGAGAGCAGCAGGAGCACCAGTATGGGGACGGAAGATGTTATCTGGCAACACGGGGGTGGCTACAGTTTGAGGTGGACAACAGGCAATGTGGGTGGGGGCAGAGAGAAACAGCAAGTGCTGCTGAGTGGCTGCAGGAGACTGCTGTGTGGTACAAACAGCACAAAGTACAGTTACGCAAGAACTTACCTAACAGTAGGTCTTGAGAGAGGTTCCTTCAGTAGGTCACACAGCTGGCGCCAGCCCTATATGTGATGACCACTGAAGGAACCTCTTTGAAGTAAGATCAGATGTTCCTAGTAGGAACCCCCAAGCCAGTAGACATTGTCAAACCAGCTCCTGCTTTCCACTTTCCAGCTCTGTGATTCACTAAGTAGATCAAAGTGACCACATAAAGTAGGCTAAGAAAGGGCAGTATTAGGGAAGAGATTGCCGAGCCTAAACTTGTGATTGGTGGAGAGAGATAAGCCCTGTCACACAATGATAGCAATATGTTCGCTATGCTGTTAGCAAGCAAACTTGAGAAGTAGAGGAATACAGAGTTAGGGAAAAAGTCTCCAGAGCCTTGTGGGCTATTTCTAAGGGCTTTAAACAATCACAGTGTTGATGTTGCCTTAAGTTCAGCACCCTCTATCCAAGTCATATACTGTGTCAGCATTTTACTTTGTGTGAAAAATAGTGCCAGAGTTAGGGTAACATCAGCACTGCATCGCAGGTTTATTCAAACCTCTAGGAACAGCACACCACATATTCACAAAGGCGCTTAGTGTCTTTTTTTTCCCAGCTTTGTATCCCTATGCTTTTTATGTTTTATGCTCAACTGTAATAATACACATGAATGTAGTTTTTGCAATTTATTTATTTAATTTTTTAAAAGATATATAACAACTAACGCTCTTTAGCTTTCTTCATACAGGGCCCAGAAGCAGCAGACCCAGCAGGTATGGCACCAGTCTTGTAGCTTGCTCTGTGCATGGCCAAAAACAGTATACTGCTTGACAGTTTTTAAATAATTGTGAATGAATTTATGTAGTTTTTAATAAAATATGAACAATAATCTATAAAAAAGTACAAAACAGAGTAAATCAGGCACCCAGTACAAATCTACAAATACATAGCATGTACAAAAGTAAATAAAAAAAAAAAAACTAGGATTCCCCAGCCCCTGTGACATGCTGCACAAAATACTACACATTAAACAAATATGGATTGACCTGAATTACCTCAATGAGGAAATAACCATAAATATTAAGATGAATCGAATCAGAGTTTATTAAGTATGTCTTACTTGATAAGAAATAGACATGTTTTATTTTTCCTCATGTGCTTGACTATTTTAGTATTGCAAAGAATTCACAAAAATTTTTTCAATAATTTTTTCTAATATCTGCAAGTCTATAAACTCTATGCTACTGTATCTGTCTCCTACAAAGTCAGCCAAAATCTCACACCAAAAGACCGCCTCGCCATTGCTCAAGGAATGCTCCTTCCCAAACTCTCAAATGGTGCTACTGTCTTAAGGTCTGCCCCCAAGTCTACTCTCCTTCAGTGGGATTTTACGCATAATAACATTTGTCATTTCACATCATCATTATTCCTGAAGCTCACCCACCGCTGTACCTTATGTGACTCCTTAGGCTGGCTGCCCCATCCTCCCTAAGAGACTAACTTTGGTGCTTCTGTATTCAGCGTCCTCTACAGGGGGTTGCCTAAGCCCCTTGCCACCCTTCTTCAACCCACCAATAGCACCTACCCTTTAAGGTCCTGTGAGAATGCTGTCTTGGCTATCCCTAAGATCAGAACCAACATCAGGAGATCATCCTTTTCCTTCGCTGCCCCAACCTTTTTGAACTTGATTCCTCCTGATTTATGTCAGTGCCCTTCTATGTCCTGTTTATGTCTCAGATACTAGGAATATCTCCTTAACACAGCTCTCTGCCAGTACTCCTAAGCCCTGCTCTCCCCTTCTCAATGCATTTACTTACACTCATTGTTGCTAGCACTGGTTTTCCATGATTGATGACTGTTGCTCTGGGTCACCCTTAACTCTTTTGTTTCCTTTACCCTATATCGGAATTGACTTGACCCACAAAATGCTCAACGATAATCCCTTTCTCTGTCTTTAACTTTCTCCTTGTTGGTGCAAAAGCCAGCAACTGTAATTTGCTTTTGTACCCTTTGCTTGTATGGGTTAAACTGCTGATACTACTTTAACTGGGTGGTTATCACTATCTGTTTATCGACACTGCTTCCTTCCCCTTCATCATATCCTTTTCAACCTCAGTGATATTTTCCCTGTTGGTTGTTGTATATTTCCCTTAGGCCAAATCATTAATAATAAAGGAATAATGCCTGATAGGGTGGTGTTACATTGGGATAACATCCCACCGGTGAAGTTGGGCCCGAGGTTGGCAGTCGAGGGTGTCCAACACCCAAGAAGGGATGTTATCCCAGCAGAACACCCACACTGGAGGGCATTATTCCTATTATACAATGGCTCATTGTTATATATAAAATAAAATAATTTTAAAGAATGTTTTATTAGAGTGGGAAAATATTTGTTTCTTAAAGTGGAGATGCAAAATTATAATTATGACAGTAGACCTGTGAACAGCAGGGATGTTATGCCAGGATAACATCCCTGCTGTGTTGCCAACTGACCAATCAGAAGCCAGGATTCTTTCTTGCCATTGTGTAATTGTATGTATCATTACCTGATTTGGTAGATGGGCCGACCATTGTATGTATTTTCATCCATACTATACCTGCTTAATGTGCCGACTATATGTATTTTTATCTGTACTGTACCTGCTTGTGTAACTCTCCGGTCATGCATGAAAATAGGCAACATTTTGCCTAGTGTGCTAACCTGGTTAACAAGAGCTAAATAAATAAAATATTACCACTGATTACATATTTTGCTAAACAAACAAATCAGAGATCTCATTAGACCTTTTGTCATGAACACTCAAGTCTCAACATGTACTGTTAGGTACTTTTTGTGTGTTTGTACTTTTCTGTTTGTGTTGGTGTCTAACTGTAGGTCATTGGTGTTGTCCCCCACACACACACACGGGCATATTTTTTAAACTTTAAGCCTTAATAACTTCAAAGTGAAACATATATTAAGTTCTGCAACCACCAAAATGTGCTATTCTAAGGCAAGGTCTAAGAAACCTGTAAGTTGCAAATCATGACTCTTTGTATTATTTTTGTTATTCATGCACAAAAAGCATCTTAAAAGGTGGAGTTTTACATAACTTATGCAATCTGTCACTAAAAACACCAGTCTTATGTTTTTTATGTTATTGGCAATTAGCCCTTGGCACTGAGATGGTACGTGATCAATTTTCAGTTTTGAGGGCTAAGACATCGTAGTTATAAGCTGTCCAAAACAACAGAAGGGTTTTGCAGAAGTATTGACTCAATAGTGCCACTATAGTATTGCTACACACACACACACACACACTTGCTGCTTCCTTGTAGTGTTCTACCAAGGACCCTTTTTTTTTTTTTTTGTTTTGTTGCACTGCTGCTTTTAACAGACACCATGGGTGTATCACTTTGGACATTTCTCAAAATTTGTTTCAAGGAATTAAGGATACAGTACAGTGGGGAAAATAGTGGTTCTTCAGCCAAAGTTGCTGATTTTGACCAAATTCATAGTTAATTTTTTGTCTCTCAGACTGGTATGGTCCTGCACCTGCATGCATTATTCCTGGGTAGGAAGGGGTGCTGTTACACAGCGATGGAAAAAGGTCAAAGCAGGTTCCTAGGCCATTTGGGCATTGAGTAGGAAGGGGTCAGTTTTTCTTCCTTTTACTTCCTCGAGTGGATTAAAATCTAAATTCCTAAGTGGGTAACTTCCAGTTTCCCTGTGTGGATAGAGACAAAGTTGGTTCCAGTTTGGATATCTGTATGTGCAGATGTCAACATCTCATCTAGCATAGTGTGTGTGTTCACAGTAAACTTCAATGGGCTGGTTGGGATAAGGGCCTGGAGTCATTTTATATCTCCCTATGGTATTAAAAGCTGAATAAAGTGGACAAAGCCATCTGCAGGATCCAAGAATTTTTTTTGCCACTGTAGTGAAGTTATAATGGTCTTCCCAGGGCATGCCCGTGTAAGACTATTTGATCCCCAAACTTGAGCCATGTCACACTACAAAACCTCAGAGTAATACAAAAGACAGATCCAATTTATGGCAAGGGCTCTTTTTTCAGCTATTGATCTTAATAGTCGGGCAGTTCCATAATTGTTTGTCTCTTGTCATGCAGTCTTAAAGACACGCATTTATACGGTTACAGGTTGCAAAGATTGTGTAGGCTCACATAAAATGGATAAAAGAAATCCACTATTCATAAATGCATTACAAAATAACTGCCTTAGCCATTTCATTCCTTACAGAACTTTTCTTTTGCAACAAATGTCCCCCGCCCACACCCTTGCTGAAAGAAAATCATGAAATGTTAAAGAGCTGCAAATTAGTACGTTGATGGCGCTTTATATTTATTTAACTGTTTTAAATCCTTGCTTTAAACCACTAATAAGTCTCAGGAACTCCACAGTTTCCTATTGGTACAGAGAGCTCAGGAGCCTGTTAACAGGAAGATTTAGAAATACATACCTTCTCCAAACACTTTGGGAACCAAGGAATAGCCGATGGAATCTAGTAGCATTATTAAGGACCGCTTAGAAAACTTACAGCTATGAATCTATATATATATATATATATATATATAATAAGTACAGATATAGTTAAATACATTTGACTTGGAAGGCCTTTAAAAAGCCATTGATTACTTGATGATAAATGCACTCTACCGTTTTTTGTTGTCAGAGGTTTTGTTTCATGCTTTTAACCACTTGAAACAGTACAACAGTGTTCTTCAGAATGATCTGCAGGACTCTTCAAGGCGCCTGAATTTTCCAGGTGAAATCAAGCTGTAACTTATTTTTTGTATATTTTGCCCTTTGTTAGTGCTTTTTGTATTTTGGGGAGGAGAGTTGTGAAATTGACCTAATTTTTTTAAGTGTATAAAAAGCAACTATGGAAATTTGTTTTAAAATGGACAGTGTGGCAATGTATTTTGATTCTCATTAAAATGCCTTTTTTATTTAAATCTCTACTACAATGTTTTGTTCATAGTTCTTACACTGGTCTTGAGGTTCATCCTCAAAATTGAAACTTGTATTGATATTTTTAATATGAATGTCACTTAAATTGTATTTGAATGGTTAAAACCAGGCAAAGGGCTTCAACTTTTGTGACAGACTCTCATGTTTCTTTTTCCTCTTGGGGAAAGGGAGTCCAGATGCCTTTCTACCAAGGCATCATCGAAATACAAAACAAATGTGATCTTTCAAATACATTGTTCCTGCTGGGAAAACTCAAGTTTGCACCCTTTTCTATGTTAAATAAAACATCTCTTACCTTTTCTATGTAGCAGGTTGTGTTATTCTTTAAGGGTGATTTGTTTTAATTCAGTGAAACTGTGCATTAACTTTATTCTGTGCCACAGGAGTGAGCAACAACGTGTGTCACCAATTTGCTTATGACTGGAGTTTTGTGTTTGCTGTTCTTTGAAGTTTATACCCTTTATACCGCTTCCTCATGTTGACCACACTCACTGACCATTGCTGTGGGATGCAGAATACTGCAGTTGTTTACAGTACACCTTTGTGAATAATTCTAATCCTCCTTTCAGCCTCTATAATCGGCAGACAGAGTCGCTATACAGTATGTCTAAAAGTTCACGTTGGTTTAACCTTCCTTGGGGGCAGCCACAGAACCACTTATTAATTAGACAAAGAGCCAACCATCATCTGTATGACTGAAATCTCTGAATTTGTCAAATCCAGTTTGTAAGCATCAGGTTTATGCTGGGAATGTGTAGGGAACTGACTAGATTGTGGGAATGAGATCCACTCACCACTTGAATTTTCCATTAAAAATCCCTCTTAATTTTTATGTGGTGAAATATGTGATCTTCGAGGATATCACTTTCATCAGGCCATACCTATGGAACTTGCAACTACCAGGCACTAGGACCACATATAAACTTTTGGAAGCAGTCAGGGACCGCCAGCAACCAAAGTCATATCTCAGCGTCCACATAAGCGTTGGGCGGCCCTGCTCTCCTCAGATCTTCCATGTCCAGTCTTCACCATTCATTACTGCTTGGGTGTAAGCTGGAGGCGTGCACCTGCCACAGGAGGTTTTTCTTTCAGTGGAGTCAGCACCACGGCGCCACCCCGAGTGATGCATCGCGTGATGCGCAAGGGACGGCCGTTAGGTGCCACAGACTTCTCACATCCCAGTTCTATTTCTCCCACTGTCAAGGCTGCACTCTGCCGCGCAGAGTCAGACAGTTTACTGCGCTTACTAGGCCATTCTTGTCGGTTCTACGCTTTATTATCTCCTGCATCCTGGTTCATTTCCGACATCGTCATCCAGTAAGACCGCTTTCATTTATTATTTTCCAATGACTCCGGAGCTTTTCTGTTTTAAAGAGTTATTTTTGCATCATGTCTGGTTCTGGAGCTAAGCGTAAGTCAGTGGGTACCATATCATGTGCTCCTGTGGCCAGCATTTTTCTGTTACGGACCAGCATGATGTCTCTCTTGGTGCCTGGGACTCAGCCATGATATGGATAAGTGCGATGCCTGTTTCTCGATGGACTGCCGTGTTCTCGAAATCCGCGTGTTCAAAATCGGCAAGGCTCCACCGACTTTTGGAGGACGGCGTGCTTCGGGCCTCCCAGGCCAGATCTTTAGACCCTTCCTCCGGTCCACTCCCAGGCCTATGCGGTCTGGAGAGAAGGAGGCCTCCTCATCTTCAAGTCTTGCCAAGGAGGAGACCTCTTCGTGGTGTCGGAGGAACGCCATGGTCCCTCCCAGGGCTGCGGTGGGACACTGCCTCAGCAGTCACCTCTTTGGAGTGCAGGCTCCCCAGTGTCGTGGTCCGTGGTTGCGGGCCTGGCGTGGGCGGACCTCGATGCTGCTTTCCATGCCATTTCAGATCCCGCACTGGTGATCGAGGCGGCACTGCTTGCGGCGCTGTTTTGGCTCGGCGCTGTGGTCCCGGTCAACTCTGTTGGCAGCACCGTGTCGGATCCCGCACTGGACTCGGCTGGAGCTTCTGACGGGTTGGGGCCGGGTTCCAGTGTGGTCTGCGCGCCGGTGCCCGAGCGGTGCTGTGATTGACACCAGCACCATTCATGGAGCAGTTTCTCAGGAGACTCCTGGGGTGGCCAGTATCGTGGTCCTTCTGGTGGCTCTTCCTCGGAAGCAGGCGACTCAGACACAGACCTCCTGGCTCCCGAATCATCGGGTTCGAGTCTTCTGTGGGACACGGTGTCAGGCGAGCCCAGCGCACCTATTCCTCAGTCTCCCCAACAGTCTTCCTCTGAGGACTCCCAGGCTGGGGTGGCCTGGGGTCCCTGGGGAGGGACGGCATGGGAATTGGGAGGGTCTGTTCCCCATGGTAGGCCGTGGCAGCTGCCGCCCTTGGTGCTGCTGGCGCTCGGGTGGGACTGGGGCCCTGTCTTCGGGGCTCCCAGAACCTCCTCAGATCAACGGGCTTTGTCGCTGACGCCGAGGGAGGAGAGTGTGACCTCAGAGTCTGAGGGGTAGAGGGGCCAGGTGAGACGACAGAGTTCCGCCTGCTACCCGCTGCTACCCTCGGGTGCAGGTAGGAGCCGAGTGCCGAGCCCCACCTCTCCCTTTTAGGCTCGAAGGACCCTCTGGTGGCGTTGCTGTGGGCTGCCCTTCTGGATCCATGCAGCCCCAGGTACATCACGGGAGGACCCCTTCCAGGCTGTTCCAGGTTGCATCCCCAGGGTTCCGTTCTGTGACCTGGTTTGTTATCCGGGATCCCGCCAGCTCGGGCTCCATTCCCGGATTCCAGAGCCTTAGCAGAGGACAGTTACCTACTTGTAGGTGCCCTTCTCCCATTCCTCTGCAGCCACCCCCTGCTTTCCCAGCCATGTCGGTCCTACGGTCTGTTATCCTGGGAGGCGTTCAGAGGCACTGCAGCTGCCTCCTCATATGTTAGATATATGCATGAGCAGGTGTTTCGCCTATCCTGCCGCCGCAGAAGTCCTCTGGACATTCGAGTTCCCATTCTCCTTGTCTCCTCTTCGGAGAGAGGAACCCCTGCTCACCTCTCTTCCAACACTGATTTCACTGAATATCAGCTTCCTTTCAAGGATGGTTGGAGACCTCCATTATATCCTATGTTAGGCGAGACAGTACTGAGTGGGAGGCGTGAATTTCTCAGTGAATTCAGTGCCCAAC
Source organism: Neoceratodus forsteri (assembly GCA_016271365.2). Classification (NCBI taxonomy): domain Eukaryota; kingdom Metazoa; phylum Chordata; order Ceratodontiformes; family Ceratodontidae; genus Neoceratodus; species Neoceratodus forsteri. Next base: position 1,481,790,064 of record CM028129.1, read on the forward strand.
ATCTGGTGGTGCCATCCTGGCCTATTCCCTTCCAGGAGGCGTCTATCCATTCCTGGTAGTCTCCAGCCGATCCTATCCCAGCCCCGGCAGACTGCAGGAGGAGGTATTGTGCCCCATCAGACTCTCTAGGTTCTCTTCGAACCCACTTTCGGATTGGTATTCCTAGAGACTCCCTCTGGGTGCTGCCGCCTGGCATATGACCGACCCTGGACTCGGATTCTCTACAATTTGACCAGTTGGGCGAAGAGTATTCTCTTCCTCTCGTGCAATGTTGTGTATTGCATCACATCAGGCACACCATGCTGCCTACAACAGGCATCTATGGTCGATGCTATCTCGCTTCTAGCATCAATGCCTGACATGGAGCAGTCTAGACAGGCCATTGCTCTCTCTGCTATAGGCCTGGAGCTGGCAAACCAGGCAAGGGCATCTTATGATGCCAATGAGGTGGCTTGCAGGGACAGCGATCTGCATTAGGACGGACGGCATGGCTTCGCTTATCAGGATTGTCACCCCTGACCTGGCGTAGGGTGATTCACTCTGCCTTCTGAGGGACCTGTCTTTTTCCACCAAAGCTAGGAGGCTTCTGCAGGGGCTTCCTCCGTCTCCTCATATTCGGGGCACCTCATTGCTCTCCTCGGCCTTAGGCTTCTCATCTATTAGCCCAGGGTCTCTGCCTTCAGTTTTCACCAGCAGGAGGCTGAGGGTCTTGTTCCCCAGGGTTTCTCTCCCCTTCAGAGATGTACTCACCCAAGCAGTAATGGTGGTGAAGATTGACAAGAGAAGATATGAAAATTATGTACCTACCATAATTCTTGATCTTCTCTTGTATCTTCACCATTCGTTACTGATACCTGCCCACCTTCCCTCAAGGGCCTCCTTCGGTGTCTCCCTCCTGCTCATTCCTCCCCTCTTTTCTTTGGCCCTTGAGCCAAAACAAACAAAAATCTTGATTTTTCCCATTCTTCTCTGGAAGGATTCAATTTCTTGGGGAAGAAGGGGAACGGGTAGGATTTATTTCATCCTGAGGAACTCTTTCTGATTGCCTCTAGGGTGACCTCTCTGGTCTTTCTTAGCCACGCTTGTTCAATTCATAGTTAAAGAGACCATCCTTTTTTGGCTCGGTTCCTTTTTCTAGGTCCCTCTGCCATTCTCAATCTCCTACTGTGTCAGCCTCTGCTGGTTTAACGTTGGCCTGACACTACAACTACCTTGAGCTGGTGATCTTTGCTTTGCCTTCAGGAGTCTGATTGAGTTCCCACTCTGTCCTTTACGTAAAGGTGCCATTCCCCACACACAGCTGTGTTAGCACTTAAGGTGCTAGTGGGCTTCCTTCCCTTTCCTATTTGGGCGCTCTCCTTTCAGAACAGATTCTGTCTTGGCAGTCTATGAGCTCTCAACTGGAGTTTAAGGGGTTGGGGATGGCAGGAGGTGTAGAGAATCTGCCTTTTCTGTCCAAGCTATGCAAGCGGTTTGGTTAAACCTTCTTTTCAGTTTTGTCCAGTGGGATCCTTGCTCTCTTGTTTTTGGTTCCAAGCTTATAACCTTTAAACCAATCTTCCAATTGGCAGAGTTCTCCTCCCAGCATCCCTCTTTCTCTTTCCTCTCTTCTTCCTTCTTCTCTCTCCTTCTCTTGGAGCTGCCCTAGGAGTGAGGCCTTGCGGTCCCTTAGGGTAGGCATTCCTTTTCAGTTTACATCTTTTCCTTTTTCTATTCCTCAGCTCTCTTGCCTCGCTCTTTTCTTGTCCTAATTTTTGCCTCTCCAGCTAAACAGAACTGGGATGTAGGAGGGTCTGCGGCGCTAACAGCCGCCCCTCATGCATCATAGCGATGTCACTTTGGTGACGCCATGGCGCCAACTCCTCTGAGGAAAATAATCTCCCGTGGTCTTGGCGCCTCAGCTACACCCAAGCAGTAATGAATGGTGAAGGTACAAGAGAAGATCAAGAATTACGGTAGGTACATAACTTTCATTTCCTTTCCTGCCATCAGTCAGACTTGGACCACTGTGGAAACACTCACTGCAGTAGCCACCATTTATTTTCACTATCCTGAAGTAATCACTTTTACAGTGATTTTTGGTGACCTGTATGTTGTCTAAAGAACCAACAAAACTCTTCCGATACTGTGAGTACAGAGAAAAGATCTATACTGAGAACTCCCACAACATCTGTGTCTGCTGCCTAGGCCTAGACCACAACATGAAAGCTTGCAAAATTTGCCAGGGATTTCATTTAGCAAGCACATGACACTGTAATGGGGCTTTGAAGAAGTTTAATCTTATCTGTGTCCGTCTTCACCATTCATCACTACTTGGGTATAGCTCACCAGAGCTAGGACCCGTGAGAGACTTTCTTTTTCTCATGGGCGGAGTCGGCATCGGGCTGGCACCACCCTCGAGGCCGACATTCACGTGGGCGCTCGAGGCTTGTCTACCACCCCAGCCCCAGTTCTTTTCTCTGCTGTCAGTGAGGATCCCGCGCGCAGACTGAAGAGATTTCTGTGGCCTAGTCCGTCATTGTTTAGTGTTGCCTCGGTTCTGACCATCTGCTTGACATCGCTTCTCGACTGCGGTAAGATCTTTCCTTTTTGTAAGCGGCATTGAGTACTATGTTTCATTTAATTTTTGTCCGCCATGTCTCATCCAGGGGCAAGAAGGCGTCGAAGCGGGCAGCCCCCATGCGTCAGTGCCCTGTGGCCGCCTTTACTCTGTAAGGACCAGCATGACCGTTGCCTCTCCTGCCTCAGCCCCGGACATGGTATGGATAACTGCGATATCTGCTTCTCCGTGGACCACCGTGTCATTGAGATTCGATGCGTGGAAGGTCGGACATGCACTGCCGACTTTTGGAGGATAGATTTGCCGTCAAGCCAGGTCAGAAGTCTTGGCCTTCCTCCGGGTCCCCTTCCGGTCCTATACAGCCCACGGAGGAGGGAACTCTTCCTTTCTAGCCCTGCCATGGCGGTGGTTTCTTCCACGGTGCAGGAGGCCCAGGCTGACCCTCTTGGGGGTCAGTCGGGAGGCTACCGTCCTGGCAGTCGCTCTTGATGTGGGAGGCTCCCTCTGTGTCGCGTTCGGGTCCCTCTGGACCGGGCCAGCACCATCCTCTGTGCCGTCCCCAGTGCTGCTTTTGGTCCCGATGCCATTCGTGGTGCCGTGGGCTCAGAGGGCAACGCCAGTGTCAGGCCTGTCATCGGCGCTGTTGTCTCCCTGATTCTGCTTGGAGTCGGGCTTCCGGCATCGGGGTTGGTAGTTTGGAGCTTTCTGGGACTGGTTCTGGTCCTGGCACCATTTGCGGCGGCCAAGCGCCAGAGCCGTACAAGGGTTGGCGCCAGGGTCAGCGTCGATTCTGTCTTTGCCGCCTATGGTGTCAGAGTGGTGTCTTGGCGTCAGGCTTGGCCCGGGTCTACCTTCAATGTTGCTTGGGGCTGGGGTGGATGTCGGCACGAGCGTGGTGCCCTTGGATTCTGGATCTGATCTGGACTGGCTTCCGATTCTTTGTGATCTTCTGATCCTTCTGTCTCCAGCACTCGGCCCCCTCCCACCTTCTGTAATTCAGCTCTCACTGGTACACCTCAGGATCTGGGGTCTGGCTAGCCAGCAGTGGCCCCTGTGGCTACTGCTGCTGAGCAGCCTGAGGTCACTAGTGAGGCTGTTTTTCAGTTGAGGTACCCCTCCTTGATGTGTTTGGACAGTCCAAGTTTGGGGCAGTTTGGGGCACTTCAGAAGGGGAGGGTGCCGTCCCTGGGTGGACTCCTCGGGTCTACTCTCAGATGCCAGCTGCCTAGGTTAGTGGCTAAGAGGACAAGGTCCTCTCTGACTCCGAAGGGTTGCAAGGAAGAGGTGTTGTCGCGGCAAACCCTTCCTGGTCCCAGCGGGTCCTGGTAGGAGCCGTGGCATGAGCCCTCTCCTTTCCTGGCGGGTCCTCGAGGGACTTCTACTTCTGAGATCAGGGCCGTCCTTCTGAACTCACACGGTCCCGGTCACCTCATGGGGGAGTTCTTCTTTGGGGCACAGCTCTGACCATTCCGACTCGGTTGAATAGCAGTTGGCTACAGTGGCTTTGGGTTCCCCTCCTTGCAAAGGGTTTCCTGATGGCCTCCCTGCCCTGACAGAGACCATCCTCCTTACTAGGAGCCTGCCCTCCCAGCCTCTGTCTCCATCCCCGGTAGTCCCAGGTCCTCACGGGCCTCTTACTTGAGAACAATTCAGAGGATCGGCTGCACTTTTCCCACCTACCTTCATGCCCTGGACCAGCAGGTGTTTCACCATGCCCCCATGCAGCTGGCCCCTGAACAGGGAGCTCATCTTCCTCCTCTTCTCCTCTACTGAGGGAGAGGAACCCTCAGTCCACATACCCCAGCATCTGATTTGTCCTCCTATCAGCGCTTTCTTGTGAGGATGTTGGACGAGCTCCACCTGACCCCGTATCTATCAGCAATCCGAGCATGTGACACGCTTCTTGGGTGAATTCAGTGTGGCCCACTTGGTGGCTCCCACCTGGCCGATTCCTTTTCAGGAAGTGTCGATCGGCTCTGGCTTCATCCCTTCTCCACTGTTCCAGCCCCAAGGGACTTATGCCAGCAGTACTGCGCTCTCCCGGGTCTCCAGGTTCTCTGCCTCATCCCTCTTGGGTTTGACCTCCCTGGACACCCCCTCTGGGCCTCGCACCCCCTACCGTGACTGTCCTCCAGATTCGGACTCTCGGATTTCGACTTCTGGGGAGATGAGTCTTCTATCGGCACGGATCTCCCTGTCAATTGCAGCACATCAGGCTTGCTTTGCAGCCTATGACAGGTTCTTGTGGTCCAGGCTAGGACAATTCTAGCTTCATGCCTGATTCGGAGGAAATCAGACAAGCCATCGCCTTCTCTCTATGCTGGGGCCTGAGCTAGCAGAGACCAAGCAAGGGCATCTTATGATGCCAGTGAGGTAGCTTCCAGAGTGGTAGGGACAGCAATCTGCCTTCGTGGATGGCATGGCTTCACCTATCCTGGTTGTCACCCCTGGCCCAGCGTAGGGTGATTTAGTCTGCCTACCGGAGAACCCATCTCTTCTCCCAACAGGTGAGACGGCGATTTTCGGGTGCCTTCCTTCCCACCAGGGGATCCCGTCTCACCCGGACCAGACTCAGGCCTCTCCAAGCCTGTAAGGGTTCTCTCCTTCAGTGTCTCACCCACTGGAGGCTAGGGACCCTAGTCCCTTAGGGTGTTCTGGGTAGCCCCCTTTGCATTGGAGGGTGGGGCTCGGTACTCGCCCAAGTAGTGATGAATGGTGAAGATTGACACAGATAAGATATGTAAGTGCATTTTCGTGGTTGTTGATCTTTCTGTGTATCTTCACCATTCTTCACTAAATCCCACCCTCCTTCCCCTGGGCCTCAGTCTCTGACTCACCCTCCCCATGTGTCTTTCTTTTCCTCCTCCTCTCCCTTGTGTGAGGCAGGAGGGGACTGTGGAGATGCACAGGGTAAACCCTTTAGTGTTATTGAGTTTGGAGAGGTCCTTCCCCTTTCCAGAGGGGTCTCAGAGTTGGGGAGGGCATGCCTTTTTCTCCCTCTTCTATGTTTTGATTATTAGTGACCTCAATTTGAGGCCACATTGTTTCTTTGAAGCCTCTGACTGTTAAAACTTTTTCCCTTCTTTATTCTGGTTGGGGTGGAATTGAGATGCACCCTCAGCCTGCACTCCATGTGGATGGTCTTCAGACTCACGCTCGACTTTTGTCCTGTAGCCGTCCTTTGTAGTCCCAGTCTGGACCTTGTTCCCTGAAATCACATTGTGCATCTCCGCTTCTGAGGGTGTGCTACTTTTCTTCCCCCTCCCTCCTCTTATATTCCTTCCTCACCCTTTCCTTCTTCTCCTTCCAGAGATTGGGGCCCCCTCTCCCCAATTCCTTTTGTAAGTCTCCTCCTCTGTCACCTTAGTCATTTATTTCTCCTTTTGGTTTATTCTTCCTTTCCTTTTATCTATCCCTTAGGCTCTCTTGCCTCATCCCACCCTCCCTTCCGTACACTTTCCAGCGTTTCAGAACTGGGGCTGGTGAGTTGACAATGGCTAACTGCCAACCCTCGCGTGCCACGTGGAATGTCTGCATCGGGGTGCCAGCCCAACACCAACTCTGCCCATGAGAAAAGAAAAGTCTCCTGCAGGGTCCTAGCTCTGGTGAGCTATACCTAAGTAGTGATGAATGGTGAAGATAAACAGAAAGATCAACAATTACGGTAGGTAATAAATTTTCATTTCTCCAAAAGACTTTAGCTAGGATGGAGAAGGAGCACCAGCAAAAGATAGCAGTATCGCTGGTCCCTTTAATCAATTATGGATGTCTAAATCCCGGAAAAAGATGTCAGGGAGTCACAAGCACTGGGACAAAGACAAAGGAAAGCTCCCCAGTGTATTCCAGGTCACCCTTATGTTTTTAGGCATGGCCTCCGCTTCTATCGCCCAATTCGCAGGTGGTGCCGACTCCCCCTCCCAACCACATTGACATTAACACTAAGGTGGTGCAGGCACTACCAGGCCTATTATGGCTTTTTATGTTTCCGGCTGACACTGGGGACTCAGTCTCCCTCGCCGACTCCTCCCATGGCACCTGTTGGCCACAGTGGCGCCAATGCTCAGGCAGTCTCTTTATCTTTTCTAACGTGATAAGACGCTTGCTGCCTGGCCTCCTGTTCCTGGGGCCCATCATGGGGCCTATTGCTAACTCCCCATCAATGCCACAAGGTACCCCTTGCCACAGCCAGCTACTATGCCACCACCAACATCACTGGTATGCTCCTCCTCCCTGTCCACCCTGTCAACGAGTATGAGTACAATCCTAATCTTATGATGCAGAATGAGGAGGATAAGGCTGAAAATTATGTTGATAGCCAATTTGAATGTGGCACCAGCTCCTTTGTTTCCAGATGCAATGAGGACTCTGTGGTGAGCACACCATGGTTCCCTCCAGAGGATTCTGCCTTCCACACCATGATGCAGCAGTTGCAAGCTGCCATGGGATTTGCCCTGAGGAGCAGGATACTACCAAGAAGAACTTGATAGAATTCTTGGAACTGCATGAGTTTCCTGCCATTGTGGTGCCTCCTCTGCTTCCAGCCTTGGAGGATGCCATATTTGCTACCTGGTACAGACTGAACAACATACCCTGTCCCCAGGAAGGTGGACAAATGTATATGGCCCTTCTGGGAAGCCTTTTTATACCACACAACCTGAGACTGTCTCAGAGGTCATTAATACTGCCCATGACCGGTCTAGGGTACTAAGCACCTCAGTTTCCTCCCTCCTGATAAAGAATCTAGGAGGTTGGATGTCAGAGGCAAAGAACATATGCCTCTGCATCATTGGCCTTTGTTGGCCAATTACCAGGCCCACATGATGAAGTATCAGAACACCCTCTGAAGAAAAGCCAAGGCAGCTACACAAGCCTTGCCTGAGAGTATCTCAAAACAGAGCTACTGAAAGCTCTCACTGCTGGGGCTGATGTGAACAAGCATTTGCTCAGCACAGCCTGTGATGTATCAGATGCTTCTGCCGGGCTGTGACCACTGGCATCTGTTTCGGAGATAGTCATGGCTCAGGGAAGCAGGTTTTGCTAATGATGTGCAACAAACCATTCTTAATACCCCATTCAGAAGGTAGAAATTGTTTGGTCATGAGGTCCAAGAGACTTTGAAAGATCTCCAGGCCTCTGCTAGAACTTTGAAGTCTGAGCACTCACTCTACCATACTCAGCCTAGTGGTAGGAACAGGAGTACTTTTGTCCAGCTGGTGTTAGCGCCCACCCCCAGACAGCAGGGCAGGGATAAGGAGCAGGGGCCTTCCAGTCCCCACTGCCACCCAGGTGTCCACTCAAAGTCCCTGGAGGTGATTGAGCTGGTGGAACCACCCTCACTGGATCAGCCTGACTCTTTATACACCCCACAACCACCTTTACCTCCAGGGCTGGTTGTAGGGGAGTCGACTATCCTTCATTTAAACCAGTGGAGGGAGGTAACTAGATGCATAGGTTCTAGAGATTATCAAAAAGGGCATGCTCTGGAACTTCTGGACAACCCTCCAGGTCATCCCCACCTTGTGATGGCATATCCTGCAGGGCACCTGTTGCTGGAGGAAATACAGACTCAGAAACGGGCCATAGAACCAGTCACTCTTGAACAGAGGAACACAGGGTTTTATTCCTGGTACGCCCTGTCCCAATGTGGACAGGAGACCTAAAGCTTATTCTAAATCTGAGAGATCTCAACTTTTCATAGAATAGAAGAAGCTCCAATGGTCACTTTGCAGGGTCTCCTTCCTTTACTACAAACAGGGATTTTATATGCCCTTGGATATGAAGGATGCATATCTCCATATCAAAATCCAGAAACCTCACAGAAAATATTTGAGATTCCAGTTTCAAGGGAACATTACCAATTCAGAGTGTTGCCCTTTGGCTTTTCTTCTGCCATGGGTCTTTACCAAATGCTTAGCAGTGGTGGCAGCTCCCTTTCGCGAGGAAGGCCTGTATGTTTTCCTTACCTGGATGATCGGCTATTGAAGGCTCACCCAGGGACCAGCTGTTGATAACCTTAGCTCGCACTCAGACAGCTCTTTAATGCTCCAAGAATAACAATCATCATATCAAAATCAGTGTTGAAGTCGGTCTGTCGGCGCAGCAGTTGGATTTCTGCTTGCAACGCCAGCGACCCAGGTTCGGAATGGACCCAGGTGCTGGAGTGCCAGCCAGAGAGAGAGGCTCAAGCGTTGGATGACTGCTCGCCTTCTCGGCGGGGAGGCAGGAAGTGACCCAGCACTTGCTGACCCCTGGCAGAGGCTGGTGGTATGACAATGCAATGGGTCCCATTGGCTAATGGGGCGCTAGAACATTGGCTTATTCCTTGACTTTTGTGGCATGCCATACACCCAGGGAGCAAAGCGGGAAAGAGCCCATGGCCGACCCGGATGATCGCCAGCTCCTGCTGCTGCAAGACCCCTGAGCAGTCCACAGACCACCTCAGCAGCTCCCGGCCAAGAATTGTGCTGGTTACACCACCGGTGCCTTCCCCTCAGAGGTGAGGGACCCACTTGGCCGAAGGGTTACATCCAGGTTACCCGGGGAGCTGCAATGTGGGTGATGGGTGGCTGCATCGGGGCAGTGGGTTGCGAACATAGGAAAGCCCAAAGGAGAGGCCGCCTGGAGCTGGGGCAGCAAAATAAATAAATCAGTGTTGACGCCTGCCAGTTACTGCAGTACACAAAGCAGTCCTGGACATGGCCCAGGGCTTTGCTTTCTTGCCTTTTGACAGGGCGACTGTCTGATTGCCCAAGCGCAATTATTGGAAAACAACAGTTCATGTCTCAGTAAGGCGCTTTGTGCCTTCTGAAACTCATGGCCACAGCCATTCTCACAGTACCACTGGCCAGACTGCATATGAGGATTTCCTGGTGGACGTAAGAGTCCAGTGCGATCAGCTTACAGATGGCCTAGAACTGATGGTTCTAGTCATCTCCCCATGTGTAAAGTGCTGAAGTGATGAATGGAACCCAACAACCTGCTGAAGGGGTTCTTTGTGATATCCTCCCTCTTCAGATCCTCGCCACAGATGCTTCAGAGCTGAGTGGGGGAGCCACTTGAGTACTCATCAGATACAAGGTACATGGACTCCAGTGGGGACAGCACCTTGCACATCAGTGTTCTGGAAAGGAGAGCTGTTCTGTATGAACTCCAGGCTTTCCAGAACCGCTGTCCCCAGGTCCTTTGTTAATACAGACAGACAATGTCACCGTAATGTACTACATCAGCAAACAAGGGGACTCATGTACTGGGCTCTGGAACATAGTCTAGAACTATCAGTAGTACATGTTCCAGACATCCAAAATGTCTTGCCATCCAAGATGTCTTGGCAGACAAACTCAGCTGGTCACAGTCCAAGATGCACAAGTGGGAACTGTTGACCTCTGTGGTCAACAACGTGTTCGAAAGATGGGGTCATTCAGACGGGACCTTTTTGTTCCCCACACCATGCAAAACTGCGCTTTTCTGCTTGCTCACTCAGGGCCTGCAGTTTTCAGGTGAGATGTGTTGTCCCTCTCTTGGAAAGGAGGTTTCTGTAGGCCTTCCTTCCTTTTCCCTAATTCAGAGAGTACTGCTTCAGCTAAAAGTTGAGATGACATCTCTGGTACTCATTGCTCCCCTATGGTGTCAACAGATCAGGTTCCCCTACTGCAACAGCTGGCAGTGGAACCCCAGTACCTTTGCCCCTGTGCAAGGGTCTACTGTCACGGAACAGAGCACTCTGGTCCATACTGGACCTTGAAGTCTCTTCATCTGCAGGCATGGCTCCTGAAGACATAGCCGTAGCCCTTTTTGGGGTTTCCCAAAAGTGGCAGATATTCTGGTGGCTGTTAGACAGTCGCCCACCTGAACTACGACTCCATGAAGTTGAATCAGTTTGGTTTATGGTCCACTTCTCACCACCAGGATCAGTTCACCTGTCCAGTTAATCAGGTTCTAGAGTGCTTGCTGTCCTTATCTGATTCAGGCCTGCAGTGTCCCTCAATCAAAGTGCACCTAGCTGCCATATCAGCTTTCCGTCTTTTTTAGATGGCCGTATGGTGACTCAGCTGGAAGTTGCCCGTATGTTCTTAAGAGGCATTCTACATCTAAAGCCTCCTATCTGAAATCCAGTCCTGGCTTGGGACCTGAATTTTATTTTGGACAAGCTCACTTTGGCACCTTTTGAGCTAGCTACTACTTGTGGCTTACACTTTCTCTTGGAAAGCATTATTTTTATTTTTATTGTTTTTATTATTATTCCCCATTTTCTCCTGGCTCCTGGGACCCCAGCAGTCACGCATACTGGTACCGGCTCTGCCCCCTTTGCTCCCACCCCGCAGTCGCCTGTCACTCCTTCTGGCTTTGTGCTACCATCGAGCCTCCACCTGATGGGGAGCGGAACTACAGAGGGGGCAAGCAACTCCTCCTGGAAGAGGAGAGTTGCTTTTAGCTGCTTGATCCTGCTCCCTCCCTGCAGCTCCCTCGATGACCCAAGGTTGTTCCAACCTGGGTCACCAGCATGACGTGAGGTAAGATGTCCAGTGCCTTAGCCTCAACGCCACCAGGCCAGCCAGGAAAGCATTATTTTTAATTGCAGTCACTACCACTCAAGGATTTCGAGCTATAAGCTGTAATGTGTGAACTTCCTTATTTGATTTTCCACAAAGACAGGGTGTCTTTGCATACTGATCCTAAGTTTCTACCAAAGGTGGTGTCTGAGTTTACTTTAAATCAAACCATCCACTTGCCAGTGTATTACCCAGAGCATACCAGTCCAGAGGAAGCATTGCTCCACACTTTAGATAGGCATAAAATATTCAGGTACTGTGCACACTGTACCAAGGATTGCAGGAAGTCCTCACAGTATTTTGTTTCATTAACCCCTGGGAAAGAGGGCTGCCTAATTTTCTAAACAGTGCTTGTCCAAATGGCTAGCAAACTGTATTACTTTTTGTTACAGGAAGTATGGTAAGGAACTTCCTGGTGGTTTGGGGTCATTCCACTAGAGCAGGGTTCTCAAATGAGAGGCCAGCCTCCCTGGGAGGCACCAACCTGTTCCAGGAGAGGCTCGAGCAAGTCTGAAAAGTACTGTTTAAATTTTGAGTTTTATTTGTTTTGTGTGAAGAGATGGAGCAAACTGAAAAGGATAATTGTAGGTGAAGTTTATGTATTTATTTACTAAGAGGTGAAAGGAAGGTGAATGAGCCAAGGCTCATTTCAGGTGTACCGGGAAGGGTAGGGAGTGAATACATTTCAAAAGGTAGCTACAAAACAATCAAGAAATACACATTGAACAATAGTGCAAAAAATATGAACAATAAACTAATGAGTGGCGGTAATTGATCAATTTGTAGACTGATGGCAGGACAGACCAAATACAAGGATTGAACATAGAAATGCTCAGAGCAGTAGCAGGAAGCAGCAAAGTAATCCCAGTGAAGTTGCTTAGAGCAGGGAAGGAGGTGGAAAGGCAAAGTAAGTAGGAAGGTTATGTTATTTCATATAGAGAGGAAACAGAGAAAGTAGGCTGACCCATGAAGGTACTGTAACAAGGGGTAACAATGGTTCAAAATGAGAATAGTGGAGCCAGTAGGCTGGCCTGTGGGGTTACAATGAGCTTAATAATAATATTTGTTTATTTTATTTATTTAATATTCAGATAACACCTTTGAGCACAGGAGCTCTTTTTCAAAGGTTCTACATTAGTATAAGACAAAGAACTGAATGTGAGCCAAGTACTCAAAAGGGTTTCAATTTATTAATGGTGTACTACAGAAAGTACAGTAATGTTATTTTTCTTTGGGAAGGCCCAAGATTATTTCAGTTTTTGGGGAGGCTCAAAATCTTTTCCATGGATTTGGGAGGCTCACTGTGACAAAGTCTAAGAACTATTGCACTAGAGGCATGGCCACCTCTGTTGTTTGTTTCAGAAATGTGTCCGCTGCAGAAATCTGTGCAGCTGCTACCTGAGTACTGTCCACACCTTCACTAAACTCTGCAGTCTGGACATTGTTTCTTGTCGAAGCGAACTGGCTTTGGACTTACTGCAGTACAAGGCCTGCTTTCATAAGCCTATATTCTTCAGCCACCCGGACCGTTAGCTTTCAGTACTGCTTGGTTCTAACCTCAGGAATCCACTAATAATATTACTCCTTGCAGTGCTCCTTTAAACCAGCACTGCCCAGAGCCAAATGGAATGCTATGCTAATGATGGAATCTTTAGCTCGTGCATCCATTTCAAAACTGCCCAGTGTAACGGCCTACATTCTAACCTCTCAGATTTCTTCTCTTCGCTGCAAAGTTCAGATGACCTGGAGATCTTCTCTCAATCAAGAGATTCCTAAAGTGCATTGAACAAAAAACATGAGTATTTTGTTTAATTCTTTCATTACTGCCTAGTGTAATTTTTTGTTAGTGTTTTAGCTCTTAGTTTTAATTTTAGCATTATTTACCGTTCCTCGCGTTCCTATCAACCAAGGGGAAACCGATCCTTTTTCTGAATCGGAACCCTTTTAAGGGTTCCATTATATTTTTCTGCATTTTTTTTATAAATTTACCGTGATTTAAATTGAGGTTTATCAGTTCCCTCAACAGTTTCTCTGTTCCGGATCTGATTGGAACCATTAGTTTATGGACTTTATTGGTTATTGAACCGACCGCAAATCTTTTAAGAACTGACTGCAAATATTTAAAGTTTCTCTATTTTTCTCAGTTACCAGTTCCTGTTTCCTTAAAATGTCAGATAAACCTAAAATGAAAACAGGACCTCCTGGTTTTAACAATTGCCTGAAGTGTTCAGAATTGTTTGCCAAAGCAGACAAACATGACTTATGTTTGCTCTGCCTTGGCCAACAGCATTTTCTGATAATTGTGACATTTGTAAGTCTTTCCCTGAGAAAACGGTGAACAAATGCAGGGAGAGGCTTAAAAGAAAATCAGAAGAGGGATTCATGGGCTCTAACCAACCCACCCCTCTAAAACTGGGCTATTCCTTCCAGAGCCTCCAAAGTCACCCCTGATACAGGTGAGGGTTCTGGCAAGAGAGGCAATGAACCAGCTGAATCTCCGGTGCCTGCCAAAAATGAAAAAACAGAGCACACTGAAACCCTGGCTGAAACGCCTCAAGGGTCTCTCAGGTGCCTGTACCTGCTCCTTCGCCTGCTGATCTAACCCAGGCTCTAGCCTTTTACAAGTGTTGCAGGGCTTACTACCCCTAAGCAGCCTGTGGCTACTTTGGTTGAAAAAAAAAACTATTTTTGTACCTCCTGTACCCACTGATACAGTGAAATTTGAGGAGGATAATCAGGCGGAGGAGGGTATTGAACCTGAGGTCTCACCAGAACAGGACTTTGGCTCTCTTCCCAGACCCACAGAGGACTTTTTCCTCCCATTTTTTCTTTGTCAGGAAGGTGGTGGAAACCATGGATCTGCAAACTGCAGAAGAGATCCAGGATGAGGAAGAAGCCCAATATATGGAGCTTATGGTGCTAACACCCATTAAAAGGCTCCTTCTGCTTATGTACAAGTTTTTAAGAAGGATGTCGTGGAGATTTTAAGACTCCAAACACTGTCACACCCACTGATAAAAAGTGTGATTAAAAATACCAGCATGAGAGATCGGGGCTGAGTTTTTGTTTACTCACCCTGACCATCGGGATTGTACAGCAGGCTGCCTGTGAAAAAGGCAAACTCCCTTGTCCTCTCACCCCTGAGAAGGACTCGAGGAGGATAGACAGCATGGCTAAGAAAGGGTACCTTTCAGCTTCCTGGCAGTTCGCCAGGCCAGCTACCAAGCCTTTGCAACCCTCTACCAGAAGGTTCTTTGGCAGTCTATCTTGGACAATGCAGAGGCTAACCCTCCCTAACAGTCTGAGTTACTGGACACTGCTAGACTGAGCTTGGAGGGTTCCAAGTACCGTTCCAAATGTCAGCTGATGTAAATGACACAGCTGCTCGATGGATAGTAGGTACTATAGCATTGAGAAGGTTTGCCTGGCTGAGACCTACTAATCTCACTCAGGACACCCATAGTAAGGCTATGGAATTCCCAGTTGAGGGCCACTCACTTTTTGGTGCCCAGACTGATGCATACATGAAGAAAGTAGATGAGTATAAGGCTACTTTCAGGAGTAATTCTACTAAAGAGAGCTTCTCCTCCATTTCATCTTATGGCAGGGTAGGTCCTCTTTAGGAGGCCTCCTTTCAAGTACAGGCTGTTCCCCAACAGCAGAACAAGTCACAGCAGGGTGGTTTCTATAGAGCCAGAGGCAGAAGGGGTTCCAGGAGCGGATCCCAATCTGCACAGCCACAGCAGCAAGCAAAGCAAAATCCCTGACTTTTCCCTCAGTCTGCCTCTCCATCTCCTGTAGGAAGCAGACTGACTCATTATTTTCAAGAATGGCTGAAAATAACAACAGACAAGTGGGTTCTGGAAACAGTCAGTGTCTGTTCCTTTGTTTCAAGTCCCTTCTCCTCCAAGAGCAAAGCAGTTCACACCAGCTCCTTTCACACAGAAAACTGCTGGAACAGGAGGTGCAGGCTTTACTACTAGCAGGAACAGTAGAGCCTGTCTTCCCCTCCCAGCCAAAAGGGCAAGTGTTTTATTTAAGATACTTCCTAACAACAAAAAAGAATGGGGAGTGGCAGCCTATACTAGATCTCAGACTGCTAAACAAGTACCTGGTAAAACCAGTTTCAAGATGATCACATTAGCCATGATTCTGCCAACTCTGCAAAAGGAGACTGGCTATCCTTCTTAGACCTAAAGAACTCATATTTCCATATTCCATAAAGGAGTCACACAGAAAATATCTTGGATTCAGACTCCCTCAGGCCACTATCAGTTCTCAACACTTCTCTCGGCCTCACCTCTGACTAAGGATCTTTACAAAGTGCATGGCGGTAGTGGTGGCACACCTAAGAAGGCTAGGTGTCACAGTTTTTCCCCATCTGGACAGTTGGCTAATCATGGGAAAATCTCACCAGCAGGTGACAGAACACCTTCAGGTAACCCAGGATCTGTTGCACTCCTTTCCTTCTCAACATCAAAAGTCAGTCCTGACCCATGTGCAGGTTCTGCAGTTCATAGGTGCAGAACTAAATACTATGTTGGGAAGGGCTTTCTCCTCAGGAGAGGGCAGAAAGTATTCAGCTTTTGGCAGGCTCATTTATCCTGGGCAGGCCAAAGCCAGCAAGACAGTTTCTACAATTGTTAGGGCACATGGCTTCAGCAACAAGCACAGTCATAGGTGCCAGGTTTCAGATGAGAAACGTTCAGTCACACCTCAGAACACACTGGTGCGAAGGCAGAACTCCCCAGCAAAGCCAGTACCAGTAACACAGGTGTTACTACAGGCACTCTAGTGGTGGATGGAGCTGGAAAACTTTGAGAGAAGGGGTTCCATTCCTGCAGGAGCCCTCTTCACCGTTCTCACAACAGATGCTTCCCTGTTAGGGTGGAGTGCTTACTTGGGGAACACACCAGTCACGGCACCTGAGAGAGTGCAGACTCACTCCTGCACATAAATCTGCTGGAGTTAAGGGCTGTTTATCTGGCCCTTCAGGCTTTCTCACACCATACAGAGAAAGGTGGTACAAGTCAGAACAGACAATACCACAACAATGTACTATATCAACAAGCAAGGAGGGACAAGGTCCACTCCACTTTGTACAGAGGCAATGAAAATATGGAGCCTTGCTTACCTCTAAACGCCTCCATACAGTCGATCCATCTGCCTGGCAAGGACAACACCCTGGCAGATGCCTTGAGCAGGATAAACCAGGCCCATCATGAATGGGCACTGAATAAGCAAGTGGTGAATGCTCTGTTCAGAAGGTGGGGAACCCAGAAATAGATCATCTTATCTGTGTCAATCTTCACCATTCATCACAGATGGATACTGGCGGAGATCAGGACCCAGGAGCCTTTTTTTTTTTTTTTTAGAAGGATAGGTGGAGTCGACGCAGCATCGGGCGCCACCTTCGAGGCTGATGTACTACGTGGCGCCGAGGATTAGCCGTTAAGCTGTCTCCACCCCTGCCTACCAGTTCTTCGCCTCCGGCCGTCGAGGTCACCCTCGTGGAAAGCCACTGAAGAAGTTTTTGACAGTGTTAGGCCTTAGCCTTTGAATTTGTGCGCTTCAGTCCGTCGGTCTACTAGTTCTGGGTTCTGCCTCCACTCGACGTTGCGGTAAGATCTTTCCTTTATTTTACAGTATAGCGACGTCGAGTCTATTTTGGTGTTCTTTTCCACAGGTCATGTATCGCGGTCGGAGGGCGAAACTTTCAAAGTAGGCGGCCCCCCTGTCGTCGGTGCCCGTCACGGCGCAAGTACTCCGTTACCAACCAGCATGACCGTGTCTCGCGTGTCTTGGCCCACTTCACGACAGATGGATTAGGTGGCGCCTGCTTCTCCATGGACCGCGCGTCCTAGAACAAGCCAGCGTTCAAAGTAGGGCTAGCTCGCCTGCGACTTTCGGGGTAGGGTTTCACTCATCGGGCCAAGCCGCGCTCTGTCGGCCTTTCCTCCGGTCCCTCCGGTTCTGTACGGACCGAGGAAGAGGGAGCCTCGGCTTCTTGCAGCCTAGCCTTGGCCGAGGCTCCTCCCCCGCAGCGCAGGAGGCCCGTCCTGCTTCCTCCCGGAGCGGGCGGGAGGCACTGTTATGGCAATCGCCTTCGGGTGAAGGCTCCCGGTGTCACCCCGCTGTCCGGAAGGCCTGAGTCGACGCCTCGCTTCGGGCAGTGCTGTGGGCTCTGTGGCTTCGACTCATCTCTTGGTGCCGTGCCAACGGTGCCGATGCTGCTCACGGTGCCGTGACCCTGGATTCGGCGCGCCTTTTGCTATGTCTCGCCTGCAGCCATCCTCGCGCCGCTGTTGAGCACGGCGCTCGTGGGGCCTCGAGCGTCTGTTGCTCCTGCCCTCGGCGCGATTGGTGCTCCGGTGCTGCTCGTGGCCAAGGGCCTGACGGTGCCGTGTTCAGCGCTGAGTCCGCTTTGGGGCCGCCGGCGCTGCTTCCGGTCCTCTGTGCCGCTCGTGGTGCCAAGGGGCCTGGCGGTGGCGCTAACGCTGAGGCTGTTGCTGTGGCCGCCATCGGCACCGCCTCTGTTGCTGGTACCGCCCGGTGCCAGTGGACTTGACGGCCACGGCTGGCCCTGGCTCAGACATTTAGGCCGAGCTGCCCTGCCGCTTTCTGTCAGCCCCCGCTATCGGGCTGTGGCGGGCACAGGGCCGCCGCCACTGCTTTGGCTTCCGGCTTCTCAGTAAGGTCGCCCGCCTCCTACCGCTTGGCTTAGGGCCTCGGACTCTACCTCGCCGGAGTCGAGGCTCGGAGTCGGGCGAGCAGTCACACCCTTCAGGGTTGTCTGCAGAGGAGGAAGCGAGCTGGTGGTCTCGATGACGAGTCGCAGCCAGCCCCCTTCTGAGAGCGTCAGGTTCTCCTCGAGGTTGGGGTCAGTGGTACTGACCAGCAGGCTAGGATGCGAGCCACCATTGCCATGCAACCCTGGCCTTGGAGGGTTCTTTGATCCCTTGGCGGTGGTACCCCCCTCCGTAGTGTGTCTCGATCGCCCAACTTTGGGGCCCATCGGGAAGTCTACGGGAGGGAGGTGCTGCTCCCTGGGTCTCCCCTTCGGGGCAGCCCAGAGCTGCCAGCTGCCTAGGTTGGCCCTCTCGAGGACCAGGACCTCTCGGACTCTGAGGGGTCGAGGGTGTGGGGTCAGCGGCCTTTCTCTGGGGTCCACCTGGCCCTGGACAAAGCCGTAGTGCGGACTTCCGCCCTTCCCCTTCCAGTTCCTTGAGGGTCCCATTCTTTGGAGGCAGGGGACCGTCCTTCTGGATCTATACGGCCCAGTCGCCTCACTAGGGGATTCTTCTGGGCGCAGCCTAGGCAGTACCAACGTGGTTGTACAGCTGTCGGCTGCGGAGTCTTCGAGGACACCCTCCTCGGGTGTCCATGGTCTGCTCCTAGCCCTGGCAGAGGTCAGCCAACTTCTTCTCTCAGCTCTGCTCCTATCCCTCTGCCGCATTCTCCAGCGCTCCCAGGCATTCTTGGTCCCTAGCGGCCCTCTCACCTGGGAGCAGTTCAGAGCAGTGGCTGCTCGGTTCCCTGCCTACGTTAGGGCCATGGACAGCCAGGTTTTTCAACCTCCCCGAGCAACCACCCTCGGGCATTATGGTGACCTCCAGCTCCTCATCCCCTCTTCTGGGAGAGGAACCATCTGTCTATATCTCTCCTGCCGCTGATCTCTCTGAGTATCAGCGCTTCCTCGTGAGGATATTGGAGGACCTTCACCTTTCTCCCTGTCGGTCAGCAATCCTGAGCATGCGGCGGCGCCTTTCTAGGTGATTTCGGTGCGGCCACCCTTGTGGTGCCGCCCTGGCCTGCTCCCTTTCGGAGGCGTCCATGCGTTTCTGGCAGAGGCCCTTCTCTGGAGTTCCTGCCCCTAGGGACCTCAGCCAGAGGTATTGCGCTCCCCAGAGTCTCCAGGTTCTATGCCTCATCCACAGTCCGGATTGATGCACCTGGATACTCCTGGCGAGCCTCGCGCCCTCCACCGTGACCGGCCCCAGATCAGGACTCTTCGGATTTTGATTTCTGGGGAGGAGGACTTTCTACCGCCACGGTTGCTTCTCTCCATCTCCGCTCATCAGGCCCACTATGCAGCCTACAACAGGTTCTTGTGGTCAGCGCTGGGTCAGATCCTAGCTGCTTTGCCTGACTCTGAGCAAACCAGGCAAGCCATTGCACTCTCTGCACGTGGTCTGGAGCTAGCAAGGCACAAGCAAGGGCATCTTACGATGCCAATGAGGTAGCTACCAGGGTAGTAGGGACAGCGATCTGCACAGGAGATCGGTGTGGCTTCGCCTTTCGGTTGTCACCCTTGGCCCGGCGTGGGTGACTTGCTCCGATCACCAGGGAACCTATCTCTTTTCCGTGAGCGGGCCGGCGTTTGGCAGGGGCAAATTCCTTCCCCTCCGGGGACCCGTCTCGCTCTCCCCACTCTTGGGCCTCCTCAGGCCCAGAAGGATCCCCTTAGTGTGTCACCCACTGAGGCTAAGGGACACTGTCCCTTAGGGTGCAATTAATCAGCCCCTTCGGGCTTGGTACTCCCATCTGTGATGAATGGTGAAGATTGACACAGATAAGATATGGAAATTACATACCTACGAATTATGATCTTTCTGTGTATCTTCACCATTCATCTAATCCCTCCCGCCATCCCCTGGGGCTCCAGTCTCTGGATCCTCCTCCTCTGTGCCTACCCCTCTTTTTGAGCGGGGTAAGTTGGAACACACAGGGGGTAGTTTTCTTCTAAGGGTACAGTTCAGTGGCACTTCTTCTCTACTACATATCTTCACCCTACGGGGTGAGAGCTGTGGTTGCCTCCTTCTGTTATCCATCTGACTTTAAAAAAAAAAAGGAACTCCCTTTTTTCACCAAATATCTTTACAGAGAGTACTGAGTCCCTGTACCCTGTCCTTCTCCAGAATAGCCGACTCTGCTTTTGGGGTATTGCCAGTTATTCTGTGCCTTGAATTCTGGCAAATGAGCTTTGCTACTCCCTGCAGTTCCTATACAGTCTGGTGGCAGACAAGGGTCCTGGATCCTTGTTACCTCTCACTTTCTCTCCCCTCCCTCCCTTCTTCCTTTTCCAGAGATTGGGGCCCCTACCCAATCCCTTAGTCTTAATTCTTCTATGCTGTCCTCTCAGTCGTTATTTCTCCTTTTAGTTCAGTTTTCTCTTCCTTTTCTGTCCCTTGGACTCTCTTGTCCCACCCTCCATCCCTTCCTCTTACCTCTCCGGCGACTCAGAACTGGTAGGCTGGGAGTCGACACCGCTTTTTTTTTTTCTTTTTTATTTAATTTGGTTGTTTAACCAGGTGAGACACACTAAGCTGAAAGATTTTTACAGGTGCAACCTGGGAGCACAGGGAAGTTAAGTGACTTGCTCAGGGTCATACAGCATGCAAGTGGAAGCTGTGGATTCAAACCCAGGTCTGGTCCGCTGGATGTCACCAGATTTGCAGCTCAGAGCCTTAAACCACTGTGCTATACTGCCCTAACGGCTTAACGGCTAATCCTCGGCGCACATAGCCGTCCGTCTAGGGCGGCGCCGATGCTGGCCGACCACTCTATCCTTTTTAAAAAAAAAAAGGTTTCAAGGGTCCTGTAGCCAGTACCCATCTGTGATGAATGGTGAAGATACACAGAAAGATCATAATTACGGTAGGTACGTAATTTCTATTTTTGCATCCCACCAAAATCACCACTTACCTCAGTGTTGTTGCAGGGCCCCTGTCAAGAGGACAGTTCCTTGGATGCCTTGATTCTGGATTGGACAGGGAAGCATTTTATGCCTTTCCCCTTTACCCCTGATACTTGAGCTCAAGTCGCAGCCAGCTTCAGTGATTCTGGTAGCCCCAGACTGGGACAGACAGCCTTGGTACTCCCTCCTGCTCTCTGTCGGTGACCAAACCAATTCACCTTCCACAAAGGTACAACTTACTGACCTCCTTTCAGGGGAGGGACATGTACCCCAATCTCAGGCTCAAGGCATGGCTCTTGAGGACTTAGAATCATGAGCTGGCAATTCTCTGAAGGGGTACTGGATGTCCTCAGAGGGTAAAGGAAACCTTCTGCTAAGAAAACCTATGCCTCAAAATGGAAAAGATTCTCTATATGGTGTAAGGATAGGGTAGAGTCCCAGCTCAGGCTGGCATCCCAACCCTGCTGGACTATCTGACTCACCTGTATTCCAGGGTTGCAGCAGTCCAACCCTAAAGGTGCACCTAGCTTCAGTGCCAGCATACATTTCAGCTGTAAAACACCACCTCTAGCATCAAATCCTATTTTCAGGAGGTTCTTTAAGGGACTCTCTCATCTGTTTCCCCTCACGGGAACCAGTGCCAGCTTGGGACTTGAACATTTGCATTGCCCAGCTTATGCTTCCTCCCTCTGAGCCTATGGCCTCTGCAGAGCTTAAGTTTGTTACTTGGAAGGTAGTCTTCTCGGTAGCAATCACTTCTGCAAGGAGGATGTGAGCTCCAGGCCCTCTGTGTGGAAAAGGACTACATTTCCTTCCACAGGGACAAGGTAGTGTTGAGCTCTAATAGAAGTTCCTCCCCAAGGTGGTCTCTAATTTCCATTTGAACCAGTCTATTACCTTGCCAGTTTTCTTCACTGATCACTCTAGCTCAGGGGGCATAGACTGCACAGCCTTGATGTAAAGGGCTTTAAGCTACTACATGACTCATACCAAGGACCATAGGCAGGACAGACACCAGCTGTTCCTCACCTATGGGGAGGTAAATAAAGGACTCCTGCCTCAAAGGAACTATTTCTCTGTGGATAGTTCAGTGTATTCAGTTTTGTTACTCAAAAGCAGGTAAGGTACCCCTACTGGGCTTAGGACCCATTCTACAAGGGCACAGCTGCCACTATTGCAGCTACCCATGAGGTGCCTTTGGCAGAAATCTGTAAAGCAGCTACCTAGAGGTCAGTCCACACCTTTACTAAGCATTATAGCCTGGACGCCTAGTCCAGGAGTGATGCTAGGTTTGGCACAACAGTTCTGCAGAGTCTTTTCCTAAATAGATTATTTGCCCACCTCCTTGAGGTACTGCTGCATAGTCTGCAAAAGTAATAATATTAGTGGATTCCTGGAGTTAGAAGAAAAATGACTCACCTGTAGTAATCTTGTTTCTTCCAGCAGGATCCACTAATATTATTATTCCCTGCCTCCCTGCAGAATCAATAAAAGAAAAACTCTCTCCACAGCTGGTTGTATATATACTTGGAATGAATCAGGTCTCTCTGTTGCTGCCACCAACTGGTTCAGATCTTGCCTCTCTGGCAGAACCCAGTCCATTAGAGTCTAAATGCTGTCTCCTTCCCTTAACTACGGTGTCCCCAGGGGTCAGTTCTGGGACCCATTCTGTTCTCTATATTCCTAAATGACTTGCAGCTCATCTGTTCTACACCTCAATCCACATGTATGCAGATGACACTGTACTCTTCTCCTCAGGCTCCGACCCTGAAGTGGTACAAACTAACCTCCAAGCCGACTTCTACAAAGTACAGCAATGGTTCAGCTCTCACCAGCTCTGTCACGATGACTTTTGGCACATGACAACGTCTGTCCAGACTCCCATCCTTCCCTATTTCCACACCCTGGATGGTCAAAACTCGAAGATGTCTGCTCATTCTGCTACATGGAGGTATGGCTCAACTGCCATCTTTTCTTCTCAGACCACATTGATGCTATTTCAAAAAAACTATGCCCCATGCTCAGTGCACTTTATAGGAACACCGGTACCCTCCCTCCCCTGTCTGATGTGAACTGGTCCAGAAGATGATGCTTCCTCCTCGATTACTGTGACATTGTTTATGGTGCAGCCCCTAAGTCCACCCTATCTAAGCTGGACACACTTTTAATGTCTTCTGCCACTTTGCTCTCGATGCCTCACCCTTACCCACCACTGCAACCTTTACGTTCCTGGCTTCTACCACCCTCGGAAACCCGCATTTCACACTGTGCTAAATATGTATCTAATCTATGGCTTGGCACCATCCCTTCTACCTCTCCTCCGTGCTCTCAGCTGCCCCTCCCGCCCATTAGCTTAGATCCTGCGACTACGCCAACTATCAATCCCTAGGCAGAAGACTACTGGCGGGCAAGCTGCCCTCTCACACCAGTTACACAAGCTATGGAATGATCTCCCACCTCAAATTCGGCATTCTTCCTCTGCCCACTCTCTTTCTACCACCCTAGCTAACTTCCTCACCACTAATTGCTCCTGTAACTGACCCGGCCATCGCCAATTGCTTCCCTCCCATTGCCCTACCAGCGGCCTTAGCTTTGCTATAAATGCTGACATATAGCCCCAATCTATGCACTTTTGTCCTGTGCCTTTTGTCCTGCACCATCATGTGTTCTATGTCTCCTGTTGCTTATACCTACATATTACTGTGTGCTTAATTTTCCCTTGTATTGCTGCTATATGTCAAGTAATTGTTATATGCTCCATACAATATCAATGTACTCCATGTGTTGTTGCTTGTCGTTTAATGGAATTGTATCCATATGCTGCTACTTGCCTCTGTTATTTGCTCAGTTGATAACCTGTGTGTTATCCAACCCCTTGTACCCCCTCCCCCAAGTGCACGCAGGCGAGCATCTTGTTGCTCAGTGTGCCTTTCCTGGTGAAACTATTTCAATAAATAAATATATCATCTACTGACACTTCTTAGTTTTTTTTTCCATCTTATAGGTCCTTTTCTTAGGTAAATCTGACATTAAGAAAAGGAAAGTTCTCTCTTTTTCCCCTGTGGGTTAATGTTTACTAGTGCCCCAGTTGGGACTCCCTTTTCTATTGTTATTTTATCTATAGGTTATTTTGGCCTCTTTGCAGGCTCCTAAGAAATCTGAGGTTACAATGTAGGCAGTTACACTGGGCAGTTTTGAAATTAGATGCACGAGCTAAAGATTCCATCATTAGCATAGCATTCCATTTGGCTCGGGCAGTGCTGGCTTAAAGAGCACTGCAAGAAATAATATTATTAGTGGATCCTGTTGGAAGAAACAAGATTACTACAGGCAGTGTGAGAAAGTTTCCGACACTCCTATGTATAGAAACATAAACACATAAACTGATGATCCCTTTTCTATCTTCTTTTGTCTTCACCTCTATAAAAACTTCTGTTACAACAGTACCCTTTTAATTTTCATATTTGTCTTATTTCCTGTATCCTAGGTAGGCCACCTGGGATATGGCTGCACTATCTTCTTATATCAACCATCTTCTCTTAGTACTTTGCTTTCTTCTCGGTTCATTCAGTTACGCCACCCTTGTTATAATAAATAAATGAAAGGCTGTACAGATTTATTACAAGGCTTGGTAATAAATAAAATGTTTATAGTTAGTAGAATAAAAGACATCTTGATGTGCTGTATGGGAGCCAGCAGACAAATTTGTAGCTTGTTAGTTTAAGTATGATATGTAATCCCAGATCTTAATGGAGCTGCTGTGGTAACTCGGGCAGGCACGCACTGATTTTGCAGCCACCTGAGTTAGAGAAAATGTTAGAATGTTTAAAACATGGTTAGGTCTTTTATGCTGAGAGTATCCCTTTTTAGTCTCTCGTCTTCAGTTCCTGAAGCACCATGCAACGAGGAGCTGGAAATACCAAGGGGACAGTGTAAGAAGAGGCGGTGTGGCATAAGGAAATATCAACAGCCCACAAGACAAGTGAAGCGCTTCCTATTTGCATTCATGCTGCAGGCAACTCATGCAGAAGGAGCCTTTTGTCCTTAGCCCATCAGTATGTGAAAAAAGACTGCTTACGGGTAAATCGTATTCGTGAGCATACATGCAGTTTGGGCCAGAATGGAGAAACGGACAGATAGAAGTGCTGGCAACGTAAAAAATAAAAGCTTTGCTGTTTGGCTGTTTTCAAGCCATCGCTCTTACTGTACAGAAAGCACTACAAGCTCTACTGATTCTGGAGACTATAAAGAGCTGTAATGACCCAGGAGAGTACTATCAGACTACAAATGAAATAAAATGTATTAGTTACCAGCACATGCTTTAGGTTAATTGTCTGAAACGGTTAGTATTATTAGCATACTGTGTTTTAGAAGCAGTAATATTAGTAGGAAGAACAGCAATATTATTATTGTTTATATGAATAAACAAGCTTACTGTTTGTTTCAGAGCTGTCCTCAACAGGGCTGCTGCTTTTGTGAAATTCCCTAAGGTGGCGCCTCTAATGTCCCCATTTTATAGGACAGTCTGATCAGGAACTGTCACTCATACTGTAACCATGGTCGCTATTAGTAAAGTTGGAACCAGAAATAATATCCTTGATATTATATTAACCAATATAAGAACAATTTTACAACCTAGTATACATGCACCACTAGGCAAGAGCGATCATAATATGATCATATTGCAAATCCAGACTAAAATAAAAGTTACAAAAGGCAATACATTGGTTGGATTATTCCCAAGAAAACTATCATGATATGAAGATTTATTCTTATTCATGGGATTGGGAGACATAATTTACCAACCTTAATGTCCAACAGGTTTAGTCACTTATTTTGTCCAAAATGAACCACTGCCTTGATATGTGGGCTCAAAGAAAAAAAATATATATAAAGGGATATAGAACTCCAGTTTGGTGGAACAACAAAATTAAGAGATTAGTTAGCAACAAACATAGAAAATATAAAAAAAATCAGTAATCAACTGGAATATATATAAAAAGCTGTCCAATAAAGTAAAACATCATATTAAGAAAGCAAAGAATGAAACAGAAAATAGACTAGCCATTAATACTGTTGACAATAAAAAAAAAAAAGTACAATTATAGGCTCCCTTAGAGATACCAAATCTACAATAGGACCTATCAGAACTAAATCTGGGCTTATCAGCAATGAGACTGAAATGGCCACCGAACTTAATAACTATTCCGTTACCATCTTTACCCCAAAGGATAAAAACAATAGTAATGATGATAATAATATATCTACTTCCTATAATTCAAAAGCTATTCAAATTACTAGAGAAGAAACTATGAAAGCACTACAAAACCTAAATATCAATTCCTCAGCGGGCCCCGATGGAATACACCCTAGGTTTCCCAAAGAAATTGCTACTCAAATCTCTGGGCCAATAAGAAATTATCTAATCTATCTTTAGAAAAGGTGAGTGTATCTTGGCATGGAAAGATGCCTTAGTTACCCCTATATTTAAATCAGGAAATAAGACAGATGTTACAAATTACAGTCCAATAAGTCTGACCTCGGTAATAGGGAAAACTTTTGAAAGGCTTATTTTACAAAGAATAGAAGAACATATAAAACTTAACCTTCAAGATATCACACAGCATGGGTTCACCAGAGGCAGATCATGCTTAACAAATCACCTACACTTCTTCGAAAATGTTAGTTCATCTTTGGATGCAGGCCTACCTGTGGATATTGTCTTTTGGATTTGCAAGGCATTTGACAGAGTTTCCCATGCGATTCTATTACAGCAAATGAAAAATCTAGCTTTTCCTCAATATTTAACAAATTGGATAGAATCATGGCTAAATAAACATAGACAATGTACATCTATTAAAGGGTATTCATCTGCATGGGCAGAGGTTACAATTGAGGTCCCCAGGGCTCAGTATTGGGCCCTGTTTTGTTTTAACATTCTAATTCTTCAATGCAGTCATCAAATAACACCTGGATGGCTAAGTTCGCAGATGACGGTAAGATTGGATATAGTTAACTCCTTTGAGGCAGCTGCTAACTTCCAGAAAGAGAGAGAGAGAGACTTACTGGAACTATGGGCAAAAAGAATACAATTATGTTTAACCTACAAAAATGTAAAGTAATGCACCTGGATCACAATAACTTAAAGTATAATTATACATTAAATCAAGTACTGTTACAAGAAACTGATTATGAAACAGACTTAGGAGTAATGGTGGATAACAAAATTAATTTTGATAACAGTACAGTATCAAAGGTTAAAAACCTCACCGTACCTTGGGATGCAGTTTAAGCATACAAAGAGCAGACAGCCTAAAGTTATTATACCATTATATACGAGCCTAGTTAGATCAAATTTGGATTACTGTGCACCCTTTTGTGCTCCCTATACAATTAGAGATAAGAAACTAGTTGAGGGAGTTCAAAGAAAAATGCCAACAAAATTACAGGTATGTCAAGTAAGACCTGCGGGGAAAGATTACACAAATTAGATTTACACTCTATGAACTACCGTCAACTTAGAGGAGACCTTTGCTTAACATATAAAGCTATTAATGATCCTGTTCTCTTGGAGGCACTTGATCTAGAAACCAATTTAAACAACACTCAGACTAGATCTCATCATTTTAAATTGAGAGGGCACACTGTAAAACAAGAAAGAGAAGTCAGTGGTGCACAACGAATAGTAAACAAATGGAATATGCTTCAGGATTAATTATAGAAAGCAAAACTATGGGTACATTTAAATAGCTTGACCAACATATGGGCAATGCAAAATTTGAGTATTTATAAAAATAATTCCACCTTGAGTTGGCGAGCTCACATAAAGATAATACCTCCTGAACTTGTAACTATGAAACTATTTCAGTGTTGCTAAGCTACTAATAGCCTCATTACTGTTTTCTATATATGTCTGGCTACAGGGTGAATGGTAGGATTTTATGATGTCCTAAATAAGAGAGAAGAGATTATTATATGGAGGACTTGTGTAGAAATCCTAAATCATAACACTGAGTAAAGAAACAGGCTTTAGATGTTAAGGGTCTAGGTCAGGTGACCATGACCCAGGGGTATAAATAACCCCTCTCCTGGACAAAAGTCAGTTGAGCCTGGGAAGTGACAAGGAGAGGTCAACTGTGAGTGAGTAGATACAGAAGTATTGAGTTTGTAGCATTTCTATAATCCAAGACTGTATTGAATAGTTAAAGTTGCAAGAAACCACTGAAGGGACAAGTGGTTGTTATATTGCCTACATTTTTGTTTTACCTGACTTGAAGGTTATTTATTTTGTTTTTCTTATTTTCTGGTTTATTTTCTTTTTCTGTAAATAAGTTTTGTAAATAAATATCACATGAGCTGTGTGTTTTAAATCTTAAAACATTGTCCTGTCTGTTATTTCCCACCCTTTGTGACAGTATTTTTTTCTTATAGTGGATAAATCATACCTCTCCTGATGTACTAGTGATTTCTGAAACTTGGCTTAGGCCTGGCATCCCAGATAGAGAGTAAACATCCCCAACTATGCCTTGTTGTTCAGAGCTGACAGGCAAATTGGAGGAGGAGGAGTAGCTATCTATGTTAAGGACAAATTTGCAGCTTCCTGCTTATCCTAGCCATCTGTCGCCAATGAATTTGAATGCCTAATACTCAAAGTGGAGATTACACAGACTAGTGCACTCTGCGTGATAGGAAGCTATAGGTCACCATCCGCTGGCTTGCGCTTGTGTCTTATCTAAGTGACAAACTGGAACAAGGGCTGCCAGAAACTATTATCCTAGGAGACTTCAACCTTGACTGGCTCTGTAATGCAGCAGCCCACTTGCATCTTTTGTGATGCCCATGGGTTGACTCAACTTATTGCTGAACCAATGTGCCCAAACGTAAAGAACCCTAGTAAAGTACCCTTTTGGATGTGCTCATGGTGAGCAAACCTCATCTTTTCTTCCACTCTGATGCCTTCTTCTCAGGCGTCAGCGACCATTGCTTTATTGCGGGAGTAAGATCAACCATTAACTCGTCACCCATGACTAAGTTTTCTATGAAGAGATACAGATGCAACTTGATGAATCTGCCTATCTAAATGAGGCTGAAGCACTCCCGCAGTGGCAGGATTTCTACCTGGCCAAAGCGGTTACATCGGCATACAGTATCTTCCATGGCATCCTGTCGGGGCCCTTAATAAGTATGCTCCCTTGATTAAAGTTCGGCTAGGAACAAAATCTGTAAATGGTTCTCCCCTAAAATCAAGTCTCTGCTTCTAGAAAGGGATAAGCTTTGGAAAAAAGCATGCAGACTGAACACTCCTAAGGATTGGAATCGGTTCAGGAGGTTCTGAAATTTATGCACTAAATCAAGCAGAGAATTGAGGGCTACTTTCTTGGCTCTGAACATGGCTCTGCCACGAAGGGCCCAATTAAGTTCTGCTCAGTATTTACTGAAGAGAAGGTAGGGCAGGGCCCACAGCTCTGCACCATGGACACGGGGTGGGAGGTGTGCACTAGTCCCTTCACAAAAGAATGGGTCCTACAAGAGCTCGATAAGCTCAGGGTGGACAAGGCAATGGGACCTGATGGCATACATCCCAGGGTACTAAAGGAGCTAAGGGTGGAACTAGCAGAGCCATTATGAGAACTGTTTAGTTAGTCTCTGAGCACAGCAGAGGTCCCAGAAGACTGGAGAAGGGCTCATGTGATCCCACTCCACAAGAGTGGTAGCTGGGAGGAGGTAGGGAACTACAGACTAGTCAGTCTTACCTCAGTAGTGCGCAAGATTATGTAGACACTCCTTAAGGAAAGGATAGTGCAACACCTGGAATTCACAGGAGCACAGGATCCAAGACAGCATGTGTTTACAAAGGAAGGTCCTGTCAAACTAATCTCATAGATTTCTTTGACTGGGTAACCAGAGTGGTGGACCAAAGGGAGCAGTTGATGTTGCCTACCTTGACTTCAGCAAAGCTTTCGATACTGTTCCACATAGAAGATTGATTAATAAGCTGGGTAGGCTCGGGTGGGTCAGACGTTGGTCAACTGGGTGGCAAACTGGTTGACAGGCAGAAAACAGAAGTGGTGGTAAATGGTATACAGTCAGAAGAGATGCAAATCACAAGTGGGGTACCTCAGGGATAAGTCTTGGGGCCAGTCCTCTTCAATATCTTCATCAGTGACATTGCAGATGGACTGGAGGGTAAGGTTTGTCTGTTTGCAGATGACACCAAGATCTGCAACAGAGTAGATGATCCAGATGGGGTGGGCAGAATGAGAAGAGATCTGGATAAACTAGCAAAATGATCAGAAGATTGGCAACTGAGGTTTACGCAAAGAAGTGCAAGGTCATGCACATAGGGAAGAGAAACCCTGAAGCTACCTATAGGCTGGAAGGGGAGCTGCTGGCAGTCTAGGGAAGAAAGAGACTTGGGTGTCATCACCGATGACCTGAAATCATCTAAGCAGACCTCTAAAGCAGTAGGTAAGGCTAGAGGGATGTTGGGGTGTATTAGTAGGGGTATTACAAGTCGGAAGAGGGAGGCAATAATCCCTCTTTACAAGACACTGGTTAGGCCCCATCTGGAGTACTCGTGCAGTACTGGAGGCCACACCTTCACAAGGACATTAACCAAATTGAGGCAGTCCAGAGAAGGGCAACCAAAATGGTGCAGGGACTGCATCAGAAAACATGTCATCCGCTGTTCAAATCGGGTGACCCCTGCGATCTCAATAACTATAGGCCAATTTCTCTTCTTCCAGTATTGTCCAAACTTCTGGAGACAATTGTAAACTCACAGCTGAGAGCTTACCTTGAATCAATGAAACTGCTAAATCTTATGTAGTCCAGATTTAGAGCTAAACATAGCACTATCATGGCCCTCACTAAAGTAACCAATGATTGGCAGTGTGATCTTGAGAACAGAAACTTTATTTGTGCTGTTTTCCTAGATCTAAGCAAGGCTTCGACACCGTTGACCATAGCCTGCTCCTCTCCTCCCTGAAACATAGGTGTGGACCCCTCCTCACTGCATTGGTTCACAGACTATCTCTCAGTGTGCCTTCAGCAAGTTAAAGCTGAAGGAGGTCTGTCCCTTTAAAAACTCTTCAAAGAGTGGTACCCCAGGGATCTATACTAGGTCTCCTATTTGCAATCTACATTAATAATATCGACCACTGTATTAAAAGTGCCAGCATTCATCTGTTTACAGATGATACAGTCCTCTATATAGAGTCACCCAATGTCCGAAGCTGCCTGCAACAATCTCCAGTCTGAATCCAACCTTCTACAAAGCCAACTTCTCCAAAAAGTTACTCCTCAACGCCATAAAAACAAAAGTGATGCTTCTTTCTCCATTCATCTATGCAGCAAACCCTGTGTCTAGTGGGACAGTTCCCCAGATTACCACAGTGCTAGGAGAAAAATTTGAATTTGTTACAAAATTCAAGTATCTGGGAGTATGGATAGACCACAGACTCTCCTTCATCAAACATATCAAGAATTTTCTAAAATGACTCCGACAAAGGCTAGGTCTTTTTTTAGAATTAACTGATTTCTCACCAGAAATGCCAAGCTACAGCTGGACCAATCAATTTTCTATCGCTGGTTGATTACGCTGATTTCCTGTACAGCCAGTGCCCCAGCTCATACATGGCAAAGCTGGACATGCTCTACCATCAAGCACTGAGGTTTATTACGGGACTTCTCTTTGCCACGCATCACTGTGCCCTATATGTGGCTGTGGGATGGACCTCCCTCAAGCTCAGACATCACAGAAATGCTGCACTCTGGACCTATAGAGCTATCTCTAATAAACTGCCTCACTATATCTCCTGCTGTCTACCCTAAGTGTAGTTGGGAAGAGCTGCTAAGAGTTTATTCATTTAAAACACTTAAAGTGCCCAAAGCAAAATCTCGATTTGGTAGGACAGCTATAAGCTTCATGCTGCCTACCTTATGGAACAATCTGCAAAAAAACTCTCAAATTAAGCACTTTAATCTGTCTAAATGCTTTCAAGACACTGTATTTCCACACAATCAAAAGTGTAACTGCTTCCTGCATTCAGGTCAGTACCTGTGCCCGCACTGGTAACCAGCCCGCCTAGACCCAGCAACAAGCACCAACACCTTGCCTGCCCCTCATAAGCCTAAATGTCCTATCTTCCAGATCTCTTGACTTATTGACTCTATATCCCTATCTCTTACTAGTCTCCCTACTTGGTAGGAGCTTCATTACCCTCTGGTTGAGACAACCTCCCTGCCCCTCACTCTTATGTCTTACAACCCCAGTGCCCCCACTCTTTTCCCTTCCCCATCTCTACATCCCTATCTTCTCCACTCTGTTTTGTGCCTCACGCCCTCCTAGCCTTTCTCCTCCATCCCTCCTCTTCTATTACCTCCTCTGCCTTGTGTATTCTTCCAACTGCCTTATATAACCATGCCCCATAGCTGGTTGCAGATACTTTTGTGTATGTCGATGCCTTTGCACACTGTACAAAATCTGTATGATTCCATGTATATATGAATTACTGTGTTATCTTATTTTATATTTGCAACTATTGTTCTTCCCTGTTTACCTAATTGTTAAATATCTGTGTTGCCTTGTAAACATCTGTGTTGCCCTGTATAAACACGTGTCTATGCTCCACCTTGCAAATGAGCTTCACTCAATGATGACCGCCTGGTTAAATAAAGACTTGATTGATTGGTTAGTGCTAGATTTTGGTGTTTTTACCTGTTAGTTCCTCTTGGGTTCCTCGCAACTGTCGAGGAACCGGTCATCGTGTTTAATTCTTTATATTTTTTATTGAAAATCCTATGTAGAACGTGAGTCAGGACCCTCCTTAGTTTATTTGGGGCTTTGGTTTATTTTATACAGGTTAGTGGTTTATTCAAACAACATGAAGTCTTGCTGTATTCTGACTAATGCAGTGATCTCCAACCCTTGAACTGCCCGGAGAACAAGAGTTAACTTTCCATGCAAGGCATGGGCAGCTGAGCTCGAGCTCGGTTGAAGCCTCTGTCTCCTGTTGTTTGAACCCCAACAGTCAGATTCTTTACTCCGCCTCACTGAACAGTCGCTCGGAGATTTTTCCTTCACTCGGTTCAAAAAGTCGGTTAAAGTGTCGTTTTTTCACCTCGGTTTCAACCGAATTTCTGCATCTAACCTGTCGGTTTAAGTCTCTGTCTGTGGTACCGTGAGTACTAGATAGGTTTCTTATATTAGTTTTCTGTGTGGAACTTGTAAACATTGGATCAGTTCGGTTTGAACCAATCAGGTTTGTGTCAAAAACTTTTTATTAGAGTGTGGTAACGGTCCGTGTCGGTTCTAAAAAAATGGATTTCATTACGTTTTTTCCAAGACCGTGACACGGTCAGGAACCGATAGGGTGTCTTGCCTGGCGGATTGCGAAAAAGGTAAGTTTTGGTTAGGATTGGCCATGTCTGAGAAACCCAAGAAAACGGACCACTGGGTTTCAACACTGTAGTGTGTGTGTGGGGAAGCCTTTGCTAAGGCTGACTCCACACCACCTGTGTTTATTGTCTGGGGTTTGACCACCTCAATGCAGACTGCCAAATTTGTAAACGTTTTCCCAAACCTACCTGGATAAGAGAGTAGGTAGACTGAGGGAAAGGGAGGCCAAGAAGCCCGCTGACCGGATGGCCAGCCGGTTCGGTTTCAACCGACCAGAAGGAGTGCCCTCTGACCAGGGCGAAACTTCTTCGGAAAAAAGAGAACCGATTCTGAGGAGTCGGTTCCGGTTAAATGAAAAAGATTAGATAAATCATCCGTTCAGATCCACAAGTTCTTTCTCTGACCGCTGATGAGATAGCCAAAGCGATAAGGCTAGTTCAATCGCTAACTTGGTTCGGCGAACGGCACCATCGGTTAGGGGCTCGGGTTCGGTCAGTTCCCCGGTTCGGATTACACTTTAGAAGAATTTTATGAACTGGAGGAGGAGGAGAGTATGAAGACAATGATGATTATGAAAGTCTGGATGTGCCTATTGACGAACATCTCCCCAGACAGACCTTCAGGTGTTTCTCCTCCTAGGCTTTCTGGGTCCCCTTCCACTTTGTTTTACAAAAGTGGCTGAAACCCTCCGCTTCCTGTGGAAGAAGCAGTAGAGGATCAGGAGGAGCCTGATTTTGTTGAGATGATGGACATCCGATTCCCAGAGTCCAGGAGACTGTCTATTCCCTCCACAAATCTTTTGGGAAACAGACATTTAAAATTTTAAAACTCATAATTCCATACCTCCTGTGGACAGAAGAATGGACAAGAGGTATACTCTTTCAGGCTCA
Source organism: Neoceratodus forsteri (assembly GCA_016271365.2). Lineage (NCBI taxonomy): Eukaryota > Metazoa > Chordata > Ceratodontiformes > Ceratodontidae > Neoceratodus > Neoceratodus forsteri. Next base: position 1,481,824,160 of record CM028129.1, read on the forward strand.
GACACGGAGTTCCTTTACCAACAATGCAGCCATGTTGGGGTAGTGCAGGCTGCTGCCTGTGATAAGGCAAATATTCCTTGGCTTCACACCCCCAGACAAGGACTCCAAGAGGATTGATGCCATGGCGAAGAAACAGTACATGGCAGCATCTTTGGGACTCAGGCAGGCTAATTATATGGCCTACACAGCTAGATACCAGAAGTCCAGGTGGGACACTTATGGCTCTAGCTAAATAGTCCTCTGACCAGCTGGCCAAGGAGCTGGAGCGGGTGGCTGTGGATGGGATTGAGGCATCCAAGGTGCAATTTCATGCTGCTGTGGACTCCAATGATGTTTCATCTAGAGTCATGGCTACATCTGTGGCCCTGCAGGGATCGCTTGGCTCAGGTGTACTAGCCTGTCACAGGATACCCAGGCTAAGGCCATGGATTTTCCTGTCATTGGTAATTCTCTGTTTGGGGAGCAGACAGAGAATTACATGAAGAAGATGGATGAGTACAGGACCACCTACAGGAGTGCTCAGGCCAAAGAAAGGCAAGCTACTACTCAGAGGCAGCATTCCAGGGGCAGGGCAGGCCTTTCACAGGCCTTTTACCAAGCCCAGGCCTCCTCTTCTGTTTTTGCTCAGAGGGGTTCTTTAGAGGGAGAGGCAGACAGGGTATGAGCAGGCCTGCTTCCACCCCTCAGCCTAAACCCCCCTGCCAAGCAGACACCCTGATGGGTCTGCCGGGCCGATTCTCCACTATCTGTAGGGGGCAAGCTGGCTTACTTTGTCCAGGACTGGAAGTCTTTAACATCAGACAAGTGGGTCCTGGAAGTAGTAAGCCAGGGACTGGTTCTCAGCTTCAAAAATTTCCCAAGATGAGAACCAGATCCTTTCCACCTGCAATCCTCAGAGGCCCTTGCCCTAGAGACAGAGGTTTCTTCCTCTTGGCTCTCAGAGCCATAGAAAGGGTTCCTACCCTACACAGGGCAAATGACTGTACTCCAGGTACTTCCTAACCCCAAAAGACAGGAGAATGGCGGTCCATCCTGGATCTGAGATACCCTAAACAAGCACCTTTAAAACCAAAATTCAAAATTGTGACTCTGGGAATAATTCTGCCTCTCTAAGGCCAGGGACTGGCTAGCCTCCCTGGACCTCAAGGATGCCTATTTTCTCGTTCCCATCAGGTGCTCCCACAGAAAGTACCTCAGGTTCGGTTGCCCTCAGGCCACTATCAATTCAGAGTAATGCCCTTTGGTCTGACATCAGCCCCAAGGGTGTTCACAAAGTGCCTGGCAGTAGTGGTTGCTTTCCTAAGGAGAAAAAGATCTCAATCTTTCCATACCTGGACGACTGGCTCATAGTAGGTCAGTCTCCAGACCAAGTCAAGTCACATCTTCAGAAAACTCAGCAACTGCTCACTTCCTTAGGGTTCCTCCTAAACCTCCCAAAGTCAGTTCTAGAGCCAGTGCAGCTCCTCACCTTTATAGGGCGGAGCTGGATACAACTAAGAGCAAGGCCTTCCTTCCCTGGACAGGGCAAGGACACTAATAGAGCTGGCCTCTTCTTTCACCCTTCAGGCGTCTCGACCTGCAAGGCACTTCTTGCAACTCCTGGGCCACATGGCAGCCTCTACAGCAGTGGTCCAGGGTGCAAGATTTCAGATGAGGGACATTCAGTTCCACTTGAGAACCTTCTGGTCCCAGAGAAAGGATTCCCTGACCAAGCTAGCCCCAGTGACTCAAACCCGATCCAGGCTTTGCAATGGTGGCAGGATCAGGACAATTTGAGGCAAGGAGTTCCTTTGTCACTCAGTCTCCTTCTCTAATCCTCACCACAGGCGCCTCCCTCTTGGGCTGGGAGCCCACTTGGGGATCTTACCTCCCAAGGGCTGTGGTCACCTCAAGAATCTCTGTTTCACATCAATCTCTTGGAACTCAGAGCAGTGTTTCTGGCACTGCAAGTTTTTTCAAGTCTGTTCAGAACAAAGTAGTCCAGATCAGAACAGACAATACCACCACAATGTGGTACATCAACAACAACAAGGGGCACTCGGTCTATGGCCTTGTGCACAGAAGCAATGAAGTTGTGGTCTCTGGCCTATTCCTGCAAACTTCTCTCACAGCAGTTCACCTGCCAGGGAAGGACAATATCCTGGCAGATGCTCTCAGCAGGATATCTCAGGGCCACCACGAATGGTCCCTGGATCCCTAGTTTTGAAGGTGATTTTCTCAAGATGGGGCACTCCACAGGTAGATCTTTCACAGCCCCAGACAATCACCAACTTCTTCTGTTTTGCTGCAGACCCCCAGTGTTGGGCTCTGTCCCCTGGATGCTCTGGTACTCAATTGGGAAGGAAGTTCCTCTATGCTTTCTCCCTTCCTCTACTGTTCAAGGTACTAGTCAAGATCAGGTCTCAACCCTGCAAAGTGATTCTGATCGCTCCAGACTGGGCCAGACAGCCCTGGTACCCACTGTTGCTGTCCTTAGCAGTCCACCTTCCCTGTGCCCCTGTGTCTTCCCAGGAATTACAACCTGTTGACATCCTCTCAGGGAGGGTTTGGTATCTGAATCTCAAATCTCTCAATCTCAAGGCCTGGCTTTTGAAGAGTTAGAGTTGCTGCTCTGCACCTTTCTCAAGGTGTCCTGGATATTCTAAAAGCTTCTAAAGCCTTCCACCAGAAAGACTTACAACTCCAAATGGAAAAGGTTCACTATTTGGTGCTCTGATAAGCATATTTCCCCAGAATCTGCTGGGTTGCCTACAGTCCTGGACTATATGGTTCATCTCAATGGCTTGGGACTCAGACCAGCTACACTCAAAGTACATTTGGCAGCTGTTTCTGTTTTTTGTCAGTAGGCAAGCCCTCTTCTCTTTCAGCCCATCCTGTATTTTGCAAATTCTTCAAGGGACTGTTGCACACCAATCCTCCCTTCAGGGACCCTGCTCCTGCTTGGGACCTTAATGTTTGCATTGCTCAGCTTATGCAACCCCTTGAGCCTTGTCCTCTGCAGAGCTTAAGTACTTGACTTGGAAAACTGTGTTTTGGTAGCCATTACCTCTGCCAGGCGCATCAGTGAATTGCAAGCCCTGTCAGTGGAGCCTGATTTCATCCCTTTCCATAGAGATAAAGTGGTCCTAAGAACTAACAGGAAGTTTCTGCCTAAGGTGGTTTCAGATTTCCACCTTAATCAGTCTATGTCTCTTCCTGTTTTCTTCACTGACCATTCCTCCTCTGGAGAGAGGAGGTTGCACAGCCTGGATGTAAAAGGGCTCTTAGCTACTACATGGAGGCGTACCAGGGTCACAGGTTTGACTCCCTCAATTGTTCCTCACTTATGGGGAGGTCGGTAAGAGCAAACCTGCCACTAAAAGATCTATTGCCAGGTGGATTGTCTCTTGTATACAATTCTGCTACAAAAATTGGGTAGAATCCCACCCTCAGGCCTGAGGGCTCACTCTACTAGAGATACAGCTGCTTCCTGGCTGCTGCCAGGGATATTCCTGTCTTAGAGATTTGTCAAGCAGCCACCTGGAAAACAGTCCATAATTTCACCAAGCATTACTCTCTGGATATCCAGGCTGGGTGATGCTCGTTTACACAGCAGTACTTCAGAGCCTATTCCCAAAGTAGGTTCTGTCCCTCCTCCATGGAGGTACTGCTTGTAATCTGCATTAGTCAGAATACAGCAAGACTTCATGTTGTTTGAAGAAAAAATTACTCACCTTAGTAATGTTGTTTTTCTAATGGAGTCTTGCTGTATTCGGACTCTCCCCGCCTCCTCTTAGAACCTGTTTTTGGGATGTGGGTGGGCAGTAGCAGTGTTGGCACCTAGGGGTGCCTTTCTCTACCCTCCTTTAGTTTGGGTGTATGTTGTGTTTTGTTTTTGGGTTTTCTGACTTGAGGTCTTTGCTTTGAAACCGAAAAACCCTTTGATCAAATTTAGTTGCCAGTTGGCTGTGGTGAGTTTACAGTTTCCACACAGAACTCCCGAGTGAGTATAGCTCGTAAAGATCTGACAGTTGGGGTTCAAACAACAGTAGACAGAGGCTTCAACCAAGCTCGAGCTCAGCGTTCCATGCCTTGCATGGAAAGTTAACTCTTTGTTCTCCGGGGCAGTTCAAGGGTTGGAGATCACTGCATTAGTCAGAATACAGCAAGACTCCATTAGAAGAAACAACATTACTAAGGTGAGTAATTTTTCTTTCTGGCTCAGGAACCGATCGCTACTCTCTGTGAACCGTCTTTTATTTATCTATTTGAATTTTGGTAACCGGCTGAGCCCGCTGAGACCATGCAGTCCCTTTTTCAGGGGCTACCTGGGAGACAATACAAAACAAATACATTGCAGTGTAATACAATATATCTATACAGATAAATTAACAAATTTACAGAGCGATATACAACTGTATAAAATTCAAGTAGTAGATTTAACAGAATATTCAGCATGCTATAGAATGATGATGGGATTGGTGTGTACATAAATGGAGAGGGAAACTTGCTAGGAGAAATGCACCTGAGACAGTTAAATTGATAGTTAAAATAGGATACAGAGCTGGCAGAGATTAGCAAATGCAAATGCAAGATCGAGGTTCAAGCAGGTTTGTAGCTAGTGGTTTGTTTATGGGCCAATTCTCACCACCTGGATCCATTCACCTGTCCAGTTAATCTTTACTTGATTTATTACTGTTTACTTTGGGAATCGAGTTAAGTTCTTTATTTTCTATATATTTTATTACTATTGACTGTTGGGAACGAGTTAAGTTCTTTATTTTCTGTATATTTTATTTCTATTGACTGTGGTTATGTCCGATAAACCTAAGAGAAAACACGGCCTACGGGTTTAAGAACTGTACCAAGTGTGGGAAGTTTTGCAAGGCTGATGAACTGGATTGTGTTTATTCTGCTTGGCGTTTTCACACTTTCAAGTCGATTCGAAATTTGTAAAACTTTTCCCACAAAACTGTAGAAAGCACTACAGCAATTCAAAGATAGGATGGCCTCCTCATCAGATCAAGTAACCCTACTCCAGATCTATCTAAAGAAAGGTTAAAGACACTGAACCAACCACCTCTGACAAAGGCAGAACCATCTAAGCCTAAGAGGCCTTGGGAACCAGTGAAAGACCGGTTCTGATCAAGGAAACACATAAAACCAAGCATACTGAACCTCCTGCTGGAAAAGCAATGGAGCCCTCGGTTCCCAAGTCGGTTGCACTGACAGTAGAAGCAGTGGCTCAGGGCTTACAAGTCTTACAAGCCTTGCAGACTACGTGCTAATCAAGGTTTGTTACCAGTTCCACCACAACCAGTACCACCGGTTCCTTCAGTTCCATCAAGCAGTTCCAACCACAGTTACATCTGCAATTCAGTACTTGGTTCAAATGGCACAGGACCCCTCCTATGAAGAGTACGAGGAGGAAGATGATGTAGAGGAATCAGTTGGACGGAGGTTTCTCCTGACCAGGAGTTTGTCACCTCCTAGGCTACAAGAGGACTACTACTCTCATTAATTAAATTTGTCAAACAAATGGTGAAGCACTTGACCTCACCACAAATGAGACTGCGGAGGATGAGGAAGAAGCAGAGTTTCTAGATAAGATGGGGTTAGCTCCTAGCGGCTTCTGCTCCCATTAATAAGTTTCTTTTTAATTTAATTTTTATTGAGAGACTTCACACGACACGCTAAATGGTACTGTTGGTACATTGATATAGTAGAGCATCCAAAACTGCAGACATCTTAAATAATTTACATATTGATGACATTCATAGAAACATAGAAACATAGAATTTGACGGCAGATAAGGACACGGCCCACGTCTGCCCATTTCCCTACCTAATGGATAAGCTGCAGATCCTAGTTAACCAGCAGCCTACTTCTTTCTACCCCACCCCTAGAATTGCCTTATGGCTGTCCCATGCATGCTTGAATTCAGTCACTGTTTTTGATTCCACAACCTCCTCCGGAAGACCGTTCTGTGCATCCACAACCCTCTCTGTGAAAAATACTTCCTTACATTACCTCTGAGCTGCCCCTCTCTATCTTCAAATTGGGCCCCTTGTTCTTGCACACCTCTCTTTTTGAAAGATGCTACCCTCTTGGACTTTGTTGATTCCTTGAGGTATTTGAAAGTTTCTATCATGTCCCCCTCTCCCTCCTTTCCTTGAGGCTATACATATTAAGCTCCTTTAGTCTCTCTTAGTATGTCTTCCAGTGCAGACCCTGCACCATTTTAGTTGCCCTCCTCTGGACAGCTTCCATCTTGTCTATGTCCTTGCGGAGATTGAGCTCCAGAACTGCACACAGTACTCCAGATGGGGTCTCACCAGCTGTCTGTACAGAGGGATAACAACTTCCTGTTTTCTACTGGTGATGCCTCTCCCTATGCATCCCAGTATCCCCAAGCCCTCCTTACTGCCCTCTCACATTGCTTGCCCACCTTTAGGTCATCTGATATGACTACCCCCAGGTCCCTTTCCATTTTTGTTGTTGTTAGTATCTCACCCCCATTGTGTACTCTTCCCTGGGTTTTGTTTCCCAGGTGCATTACTAGCACTTCTTAGCATTAAATCTAAGCTGCCATACATTTGACCATTCCTCTAACCTTGACAAGTCCCTTTTCATCCTTTCCACCCCACCTTATGTATCCACTCTGTTGCAGATCTTTGTGTCATCTGCGAGAGACATACTTTTCCTTCAGTCCATCTGCAATGTAAACACAAAGACATTGAAGAGGACCGTCCTAATACTGAACCCTGAGGCACCCACTAGTAACCCCTTTCTTCAGCATGGACTCCATTTACTATTACCCTCTGTGTCCTATTCTCCAGCCAATTCTTTACCCAGGCTATTATCTTGGGACCCACTCCCAGGCTGGCTAACTTGTATATTAATCTTTTGTGTGGGACTGAGTCAAATGCCTTGCTAAAGTCTAGGTAGGCCATGTCCACAGCCCCTCCCTGATCTACTACTTTGGTCACCCAGTCAAAGAAATCTATTAGATTTGTCTGGCATGACCTTCCACTGTGAATCCATGCTGCCTTGGGTCCTGTGCCCTCTGGCATCTAGGTACTCGACAACTCTTTCCTTCAGAAGTGATTCCATCATTTTCCCTATCACTGAGGTTAAACTAACTGGTCTGTAGTTTCCTGCTTCTGCGGGAAAGTGTGATCTACTGCAGGAACCCCTCTGGAAGATCTACTGTTACAGTAAGTTCTTACGTAACTACTATCTTACTTCAAGAGGGTTCCTGCAGTAGGTCATAATATATGGGTCTGAATCCCAAGCAGTTACCCTTGGTGGGACCCACTGAAACAAGGGGAGGAAGGACAGGAGACCGACAGAGCAGGTCTAAGACAGCAGACCCTGCAGAATGGCTAGACCAAATACAGCCCTATACCCAAAGGTAATGTCCAAACTGTAATGCTTCGTGAAAGTGTGGACTTAACAAAGGTTGCTGCAGCACAAATCTCAGCTGCAAAACATTTTTGAGGAAGGCTGTGGAAGCAGCCATATCCCTAGTAAAGTGACCTCTGCGTTCCCAGAAGAGGTTTATCGTACTTCTGATAGCAGAATCGGATGCAGTTAGCCAACAATTTGGACAAGCACTGCTTAGAAACTGCTGAGCCGAGCTCTGGGGCAAGAGAGACAAACAACTGATCCGATTTCTGGACATCTTTGGTCCTGTGGACATAGTAACTAAAATCTTATGTACATCCAACTGTGTAGTAGAGCCTCACCTTATTTGAATAAATAGGGTAGTACACCTGCAGCTCAATTGCCTGGTTCAAGGTTAACTCAAACCACCTTGGGAAGAAATTTAGGATTTAGGACTGCCCAGTCTCTGAAAAATTAAATAAGGCTCCTCACACATCAGGGCCTAAAGCACAGAAATCCTTTGAGCAGAAATACCCATAACCAAAAGAGTGCTTTCCAAGACAGATAACACATCTCACAGCTTACTGCCAGCTCAAAGAAGACAACGTAAGCTTTTCTAAAATAAAACTCAAATCCCAAGGTGGGGTAGGGTTGCATATAGGAGGCTTCACGTGGAGGATCCCTGTCAAAAGGTTTTGAGACCTCCAGTTGGCAGTCTTCCAGTCCACCAATGTATGACAGGCAGAAACAGCAGACAGGTGGAATTTCAGTGAGGAATAACTCGACCAGAGTCAAACAGGTGCAAAAGGTACTCCCATTACCTGGAGCAACGAGCATGAAAAGGGTACCAGCCTTTAGTGGCCGCCCAAATGGAAAAAGTGCTTCCACCATTTCATAGCGTAGGTAGATCTAGTGGAAGGTTTCTAGCTTCCACTAGAACTTGAGCAACCCTCTGGGAGACTCCAAAATGCGACACAATTATGTCTGAAGGTGCCACACATGAAGGTGTAAGGACCAGAGTCCTGGGTGCACCTGTCTGCCCTGTTCCTGCGTTAACAGATCGTGTTGAGCGGGAGGGGTACTGAGGGTTCCATGGCCAGCTGTTGCAGGAGTGGGAACCAGATCTGCCTGGGCCAGAGGGGGATATTAGAAGCATCTGAGCACCCTCTGCCTGAAGCGCCAATAGGACACGCTGCAGAATGGGAAAGGAAGGGAAAGTGTACAAGCACCTCCTGTCCAGCAGAGAGACGCTGCATCTTGCCAGGTAACACCAGGCCCTTGAACGAGCGAGCAAAAACTAGGTCATTTTATGCTGGATGGAGAGGCTAAGAGATCTAGCTCTGGCCATCCCCAATGATGGAATAGAAGTTCTGCTGCATCCTGATGAAGTTCCCATTCATGAGCTTGTGTTTGGCTGAGGCTGTCTGCCAGAACGCTGTGGACATGTATGGCATGAGGAACAGGTCGAGCTGGACTGCCCTGTACCACATCCACACTGCCTCCTGCAAAGGGATATGACCGGTGCCTCCATGATTGTTTATGTACCAGACCACGGACATGTTGCTTGTCTGTACTAGCAGTGTTCACGCAGACAGGAGGGTCTGAAAGGCCTGAAGGGTGTAAAGAACTGCACTCATCTCTAGGATGTTTATATGGAAAGATGCTTCTAGCTGGGACCACGTCCTGGGTCTGATCATCCTCAAGTGGGCCCCCAACTCAGACCTGAGGCGCCTGTGGTGAGGGTCCCGGAGGAGGGGTGTTCTGAAAGGCAACCCCAAAGACAGGTTTAGAGGATCCTACCACCATAAGAGGTCTTTCTTGAGTGCACTGGACCCCAAGACAGGATGATTTACATCACACGAACACTGATCCCGTGGACTCAATGTCCACTGGGAGACTCTCATATGCAACCTGGCCAAGGGACCATAGAAATGGCCTCTGCCATCAAGCCAAGAAGGTGTAAGAATGCCCTGGCAGGAATATGCCTGGAGGAGACTACCAGTTTGACTTGCTCCAGCAGAGTATCCACTCTGTCCAAGGGCAAGACAGTGTCCAATACCGACCCAATGAATTGAAGGTGTCGAGGGAATCAGGAATGACTTGGGGTAGTTGATAGTAATCCCCAATCGAGTAAAAGATCCAGGGTGAAGGACAAGGATTCCTCTAGGCTGCTCTGGTCTGAGCTGCCAAGAGCCAATCATCCAAATATGGGAACACTGCAATGCCCAGACGACAAAGACCCACAGCCACCACCGCTAGGCACCTGGTGAAGACCCTGGGTGCCGAGGAAGATCAAAGAGGAGAACTCTGTATTGGAAGTGCTCTCCTGGAAAAGGAAACAGCACTGGCCAGGAACACTGGGATGTGCAGGTAGGCATCCTGCATGTCCAGTGCACAGAGCCAATGGCCTGTCTCTAGCAAGGGCAGAAGACTCTGTACTGTGAGCATGCGGAACTTTTTATATTCCACGAAAAGGTTTAGTTGGCTGAAGTCCAGGATGGGCTTGAGGTCGCAATCTTTCTGGGGACAAGGAAAAATGGGAGTAAACACTTTCCTCCTCTGACCAAGGAACTGGCTCTATGGCTGACTTTTGAAGTAGGGCCAAGTATCTCTTCCTCGACCAGAGACACCTGGCTCGGGAATAGCAGGATCAACCTGGAGGTCTCTCCAGAAACTCAATACTGTGCCCCTTGACACTAGTTGCAAGACCTATGAATCTGAAGTGATGTCCTGCCATTCCTCTAGGTGAAAGGAACTTCCTCCCACCTGCTGCATGGTGCCGGGAGGTGGGGGAGAGTGAGGTCTGAATGAGTCAGGAGGCAGAGGGACAGGGATCCCCAACTGTCCTCTGGGTTTTGGAGGCAGGAGGTGAGGTGACTGCTGACCCCTGGAAAAGAGTTGCTTACCTTGCTGACCAAAGGGCTGCTTTGGTTTGAAGCCCATCTTGTACAAGGATCTTAGGGCTTGTCCACTATCCTGAAGGCCCGTAATGATGTCTTTAGTGTCCCTCTGAAGAGAACTGATCCTTGAAGGGGGCATTCTGAATGGTTGCCTGTATGTCTGGGGAAAGCCTGAAGATACGCAGCCAAGCATGACGCCAGAGGCATATGGCCGTGCTGGAGGAGCGAGCCACTGCATCAGAGTCAAAAGTGGCTCTAGTGCATGCCTGCAAGATATTTTGGACAAACAGGTCCTTAGTAAGTTCTGCCTTGAGATCAAAGTCCTCCACAGTCTGGAAGACGAGCTTCCAGTTTAGCAATGGTGGCCTACTGAAAGGAGACCATGTGTGCTATGTAATTGAGAACACGAAGGACACAGATGGAGGAGGCATAGAGTTTTCACCCAAACTGGTCCAGCTGCCTAGATTCTTTATCAGGGAAGGTACTCGTGTTTTGGCTTGGCAGCACGGTCATGAGCTGCAACTCTTACAATGGAATCTGCCTTGAGTGAGGAATTTAGAAAGAAAATGCCCTCCACAGTATGGTAAATCTGGTCTGCCCTTTCAGGAGTGCTGGAATAGAATGGGGCAACTGTCAAATGGTGGTAGCTAGATCCTCATGGGGGCAGTCCAAGGAGGAATAAGAATTGAAGATACTTCTTCTAGGTGTTCAGCCAGACACTTACGTTTGGGGTTCTGTTCTTCCATGTTCCATCCACTGGCCTGCTGCTGGATGATGCGGAGAAGTTCTGTGAAGGAGGGTCTTCAGGAGGAGATTTTGGCAACACCCTGCCCTTAGCTCCTGTGGTTCTGGACTGCTTTTCGGATGAAGAATCAGAGAAGTCCTCCTCAGAGTCTGAAAACTCGTCTCTATCAGAGGTCCTAACACTTGGTAAGATGAACTCCTGAGTGGCACCTCCGGATATGTGCACCGTGGTTGCCTGAAAAGAATCCATGGGTGACAAGGAGCGGGAATGAGGTAGCCACTGGGGCCGCACCCTTTATCCAGGTCTGAAACCAGCCGAGATCTGGCTTCCTGCTACCAGGACTGAATCATAGTTTGAAGGTCCTATTGTGGTGGTGTAGGAGGAGGCTGACAGTGGGTGCCCATCCCGGGTACTGAGGGGAGGTATCCAGGTAGTTGTTAAAGGTGGAGTACAGCCTGGTGCCTAATACCCAGGATAATACCCCTAGGAAAAAGGGCCATCATCAGCCCAACTGCAAAAAACCCGATGTCGGAAAGCCCGATAAGGCGGTAGCCTGACGGCTGGCCTTGATCTAAAGGAGGCCTTGAAGGGCCTGAAAATTATCTGGTGCCGGAAAGTCGATGTCAGAGGGTTTGGCGTCAGGTCAGCAGGCATTGGGAGCAGTCGTAAGGGCCCCAACGGTGACTCAGACAATGGGTTACCAAAAGAATCCGCAGCACACCAGGCGTTAGGTGCACGGTGCCGGAGGGACATCTGACAGCGGGGCTAAAGAAAGGTCCATCGAAGCAGAGGTCCCGGGAGCCGGTGTCAGAACTGGTTCTGATGTCAGAGTCCCAGGAAGACCATCCGAGGGAGTGATGGGGTATCACCGCTGGAGTGGGGGAAGGTGGAGCCACATCCAAGGGACTATCTTCCTCCTCCATCCAAGTTGTAATGTCTGGGGCAGGAGGTTCCACCGGGAGGTGGAGGAAGGTTCTGCCAGGGGGCCTGGGAGGAGGGTTGGCCAGCAGGGGTCAGCAAGCTCGACTGGACGGGTGTGTTGGCGTCAGCCTCGAAGGAGTGAGTTTTGATTGGGCGGTTGCCAGAGTCCCGGCAGCCAAATTATCAGTCAAAGGAGGAGGCAGAGGGACCCTGAGCAGCTTAATCATCAGGCATTGTGCAGATTCCCTCTTGGCGGAATCTGTCCCACCGACTTACTGGGCAGGCTCCGGGGACCAGGAATCTGACTTACCAGTAATAACCGGGCGCCGCCAGAGGAGCATGGCGACTTATTGCTTAAAGTGCCAGGTTTGGGGCATATTTTAATGGGCCTAAAAGAAGCAGAGGTACCTGGAGAACTTTTGGAAGCAGCCTGACAATCACCATGGAAGGCGTGGGAAACTGTCTTGCTCTTCGTAGGGCCGCAGTCTAGGCCCGCGACCTTACCAGAGGAAACCCGTACTCCAGTCCTCCAAATGTTCCCACCCTGTGCTGCTTTTATCTTTCTTTTTCTTCTTGAGGTCCGAGGAAGGAGAAGAAACTGATTCCCTCAACGTCCGCATTTCTTTTCCAAGGAGGCCATTCTGGATTTTAGAAGATGGGCCTTCGGGGCTTGCTGCTCATGCGTTTGTGCGTGGCCTGGTTGAAGGGCTTGCAATCAGGATAGGCCTCAGTATCGTGACACAGGCTAGGCAGAAGAGGCAGCATCGGTGGCCATCTTTGTGAGGGATTTGCACACTGCACTTTTCCTTGGACTTGAGTCTGAAGTGAAGATATAACATTTAACAAAAGCGGACTTTAAATTTGAGAAATAAGTATGAATACTTATACAAAATGGCAATCAACTGAGCAACGTTCACCATGAGGTCCTTGCGCGGTCGATGGTGGGAAAGAACTGGAAGGCGGTGCGGGACCGCCCACTATATAGGGTCACGCTGGACGTCTGTCACACGACGCCGAGTGGACAATCCCTCACCAGACATTGCTAGCAAAAGTTTGCCATGCGGTCCTGACACCAGAGGGCACAGTCTATGGTATGACCTACTGCAGGAACCTCTCGAGTAAGATCACCCAATAGTGTACCTTAGCAAAAAGTTACTTCCTCGAAGCAGGCCCATACCACAGTCGAGAAGGAATCCCTTGTGCTGGTACAGGCCCTGAGAAAGTTAGAGCCATACCTCTCGAGAGGCACTCTGAGGTACAGACCGCTCATAACTCCCTGGTGTGGCTGATGCAAGTGGGAAGCTGAATGGTTGTCTTGAGATGGAGTACTGCCTTACAGGGCTATGATGTGACTATTTCCCACATGGCTGGAGCGAGATGCCAACACAGATGGGTTATCTCGCTAGTTAGAGCAATGAACAGAATTTGTGAAACTCTTATCGGGCTAGGGATGGATTCCACAAATTCAGTCTAGGAGGAAGGGTGTCGTGAGCTAGCTATCCGCCAATCATGTGCAATACATATTTCTGTTATATATTGTGTTATGGGATTTCTGTGTATGCCCATGCCAGTGTTAATTCAAGGCACAGGGAAAGACTAGATTTCTTTTTTTTTTTTAAAGGCATGACCTTTTGACTTGAAGGCCACCTGTTTACCAGGAAGGGACAGATTTCAATTCTCGGGTTCTGTTGACAGTGATGTGCCAAAGCCATTTACCTGCCATAAACATACGCTACAAGCAGAGTACTTTTGATCTCAGGAACTATGATAGCATATCACATTTTATGAGGCCCAGGAATATTTTTGCCAGGAAACACCTTCCTAACAGGCCTGTGTGAGGTAATACAAAAGGACACACATCCTTCTAAGAGTGCTTCTCATTCGTGTATACCATCTCTCAAAAACATTTTTAAGACATTTCCACATTTACTGGAGAAGAGGTAAAGAAGAGAGACTCGGCCTTAGGTGGCATAACCTCCCCTGATCCATTTCTTCCTCAGTTGGAGCAGTGCCCTCCCACTCACCCTCATTGCTCAGTCTACGGTACAAATGTTCCATCTGTTTGGGCCATGTACCATATCCACCTCTGCCACCTTAGATGGAAAAGCTGGTAACTTGTCTGTCAGGCCTGCCATTCATTTTTCCAGTTGGTATACAGACATTACAATCTGTCTCCAATCTGCCACCATCAGTATAACTGGCTTCATCCACCTCCTAGTCACTGCTTTTTAGCTGCCAGTAAAAGTACAGGCAACAAGATTTTATACCAGGAGGGAGTGTTGGGGCATTATCATCAACAATACAATTTTGTCTGTCAATTCCACTGTTTCCCCAAGCAATCTCATAACTGTTCCTGTGGGGAATGCCAAAATGGAGTTAGTAAGGGACAAGACCAAACACATGTCCCAAGTCAGCTTACAGCGCAACCCCTCAACAGATCCCATAATGTGCTGGAAGATACTGTATCTGGGTAATAACGCTGGAGCTCAGAAATACCTACTCCTGCACTTCCAGGAAGATTCTCAACAGATCACTGAATTTGTAATTTTCACTGCTGGAAGTGCAGTTTGTAACCATGTATCAAAAGGAATTGAGGAGCCCAAGTCCTTATTCCAACTTTCCAGCACAGAAGTGGAATCCCAATTTATCTCTAAAATCTTCTAGAGTTGACCGATTAGATGTCTTTCTAAATGCCCAGCGTTATGGTTCCATTACTAAGTTTCTGAAGAAACCTGTATTAAAAAATCCTGGAGACACCAAAATCTGTACCCCAGTGGACAGAAAAGCTGATAAAAATACCAGCTTGACTGATCAGGGGTGGAGTTCCTTTACCCACCCTGATCATGAGGGGAGTGGTGCAAGCAGCAGCTTGTGATAGAGCCAGGTGCCCCTGACATCTCATACACCACAAAAGGATTCTAGGAGGATGGACACTATGGCCAAGAAGGGCTGTCTAGCTGCATCTTTGGCCATCAGACAGGCCAACTACATGGCACATGCAGCCCAATACCAGAAAACCCTCTGGAATTCTGTTATGGCCATGGCAGATAAGACACCACCTGGATTGGCTGCTGATTTAACTGAGACAGCCAGATGTGGTCTAGAAGCCCCAAAATATCAGTTTTGTATGGCAATAGATGCCAATGACACTGCAGCCCTGACAGTGGCTTTGAGGAGATTACCTTAGAGCCATAAACCTGATTCAGGATACCCAGGCTAAGGCCATGGATTTCCAGATGCTTGATGATCCCGAGCAACCCAGTCACTTTCCGAACCGGGTTGCTGGCATGGTGCAAGGTGTGATGTCCAGCGCCTCAACATTCAGTGCCACTCTTCCGGCTGGAATACAGAATCCCTGTTTGGGGACAAAACAGAGGCATACATAGAAAAGGTGGATGAGTACAAGACCACCTTCAAAAGCAACCCTATGAAGAAAGGCCTCAACCTCCTATAGGCCACAGGGAAGGGGAGGTAGAGGTAGAGGTAGGGCTATGGTAAACCTTTCTTCCAAGTCCAGGCTACCCCTGCCTACCAGCAGCAAAGGGGTTACTTCAGGGGTAGGAGCAGAAGAGGATCTAGATGGGATCAGACCCCACAGGCTACAGCCAAGGCAAAGCAGACTCCTGATGTCAGGGTCGCCTTCCTATTGCCAGTAGGGAGCAGGCTGACTCACTACTTCTAGATTTGGAAAACCATCACCACAGACAAGCGGGTTCTGGAGGTAGTGAGTCAAGGCCTAGCCCTTAGCTTCAAATCTTTCCCCAAACAGGGATTGAGGTTTTCAGACCATCATCCCACACAGAAAGGGCACTTTTGGAAAAGAAGTGTCCAACCTGTTGGCAACAAAAGCAGTGGAATTACTTCCGCTTCCCCAAAGAGGAAAAGGGTTCTACTCAAGATACTTCCTTATCCCAAAGAAAAATGGGGAGTGACAACCCATTCTTGACCTGTGAGCTCTTAACAAGCATCTGGCAAAGCCAAAGTTAAGAATGATGACTTTGGCAATGATTCTCCTACTCATCAGCAAGGAGACTGTCTGGCATCTCTGTACCTAAAGGATGCCTACTTCCACATTCCCATCAGGGAATCCTACAAAACATACCTCAGGTTCAGGCTACCTTCAGGACATTATCAGTTCACTGCCCTGCCATTTGGTTTGACCTCAGCTCCCAGGGCATTCACAAAGTACCTGGCAGTAGTGGTGGCACACCCAAGAAGGCAGGGCATCACGTGTTTCCTACCTGGACAACTGGCTAGTCATGGGCAAGTCACCACAACAGGTGACAGAGGCTCTCAAGCTCACTCAGGACACACTAGAATCCCTAGGGTTCTTAATCAATGTCCAAAAGTCTGTATTCCAGCCAGCCCAGTGGCACTGAATGTTGAGGCACTGGACGTCACACCTGCACCATGCCAGCAACCCGAGTTCGAAACTGACTTGGGTTGCTCGGGATCAGCAGGGGTGAGAAAGGTTCAAGCATCCTTAGACAGCTGTCCTTCCTCGGGAGGGACAGTGCTGCTCACTGTTAACTGACACCCAGCAGTGGCTGGGTGTTTGCAAACATGAGCAGCCCAGAAGGGGTGCGACACATGTCCAGAGCGTGAGGCTGCCTCCGCAAAGGCGGAGCCCAGCTATTCACCTATTGCATGTTCGTGGGCCCCAGGAACATGCACTTGAAAAAATGGATCTGGCAGGCTCCATGATGGCTCAGCTGTGCCTGCACTGACCCCCAGAATCTGGACACTGACTTTCCGGGAGGGGAGAAAGTAGACACTCCTCACCTCTGACCCTGTCATGGGGAGCAACCGGAGGAATTGGTGTGGATGCCAGGCTGGCTAGCCATAGCCACCTGCCAGCTCCCCAGAAATTGCAACAAAAAGTCTGTATTCCAGCCTGTCCATGTACTAAATTTCATAGGGCAGAACTGGATACCCTATAAGGGAGGGCATTCCTCCCTCAGGACAGAGTAGACAATATCCTGCAGTTGGCAGGAGCCTTCAGTCTCAACAGGCCAAGGTCAGCAAGGCACTTCCTACAATTGCTGGGACACATGGCTGCAGCAACAGGAATGGTGCAAGGTTGCAGATTTCAGATGAGAGACATTCAGTTTCACCTCAGGGCACATTGGTGCCAAAGGGAGACACTCTCTCAAAGCTGATACCAGTTCAGGGATGCTGTTGCAGGCCCTGCAATGGTGGCAGGGACAGAAGCAACCTCAGAGAGGGGTCCCATTCGAGAAGGGAATCCCCCACATTGGTGCTCACAACAGATGCCTCCCTTCTAGGGTGCGGACACACCAGAAAGAGCATACAGTGCTGGGCACTTGGTCTCCTGCAGAGTCACTCCTGCATATAAATCTCCTAGGCTCAGGGCAGTATTCCTGGTACTGCAATCCTTTGCATCCCTGGTAAGAGACAAGGACGTACAGGTTAGGACAGACAATACCACCACAACGTATTACATGAACAAGCAGGGAGGGACAAGATCCAACCTGCTGTGCATAGAGGGCAGTGAAAATATGGAGCCTGGCGATTCTATAGGGTATCCCTGTTAACCATCCACATTCCAGGCAAGGACAACACTTGCTGGACGACTCAGCAGAATCAACCAAAACCACCATGAATGGTCTAAACAGACAAGTACTGGAGGTGGTGTTTCACAGGTGGGCACCCTGTGATGGATCTCTTCACCTCAGAGGAGAACCACTAGATCTTCTTCATGTCAATCTCTTGCAGCAGGCCATAACACATGGGATATCCAGCCACAGGCATCACTTCCTCTGGATGATTTCCCAGCAGTCTCTTCCAGGGGCTCTCCTTCTTGTCACCTGATGTGCTCTTACACACATATAAAGTGGAGGCACCTGATACTCCTCAGTTCTTTTCCAACCACAACCAAGTTCACATCTAGTGCTCCTTCAGAGTACCAGCTTTCTCAGTCTGTCAATGACGAATTCTACAAGTCACCTAAGTTCATCCATTGATGTCTTCAGAACCCTTGTTTCAGAAGTGTTCCTGTGCCCAGAGAATTGCATAGGACTTCCACAGTATGTGTGTTTGATGCCTGAGTCCAGAGCACAACACAAGGGAGTGTATCCTCTGGACGGTTCAACAAGGCCACCAAGCAATGAAAGCTAAGGGAGTACCTCATGGAGCAGAAGGTAGCCCTTTAGCACAGCAACAACACCCTCTGCAGGGAGTCTTCGACCTCTTCCTCTGGGTCTCAGAGGGTGAACCCTCATCCTCGACGGAGCATGGGACCGGAGGAAACATTCTTCCAAAACAAAACATTTTCCCCGTGCCATAATCTTCATCATCGAAACCTCGAGCTCCTCAAAGATAAGTAGGAGGGCTCCACTGATCATCCACCATCTTCCACTGTCAACAGTAGTGGGCCTCTCTACATCATCAGTGGCTCCTCCACCAACAACAGCAGTTGTGCCGCAGCTCCCACCACTGCCTACGCCCAACTTGCATTGTCAGCCATCGTCCGTCGACGATGCCTGCATCTGCTCCAATGGTCTTTCCATTGATGGAGTGTCCCTTGGTCCTCCCATCGACGGGCACCCTGGCCTCAGCAGCTTCATTGACAATACTTCTGTTGACAGCCCATTCTGGCTGTTCCTCATCAACGGTGGACCATATGGCTTCAAACAACATGAAGTCTTGCTATATTCTGACATATGCAGTTAGCCCCAGCACTTGAACTGCCCGGAGAGGAAAGAGTTAATTCTATGCATGAGCATAGAATGTTGAGCTCGAGCTCGGTTGAAACCTCTGTCTGCAGCACTTCAAAGTGTAACCGTCAGATTCTTTACTCTGCCTAACTGAACAGTTGCTCGAGATTGCTTCTTCACTTGCTCAGTTCGGTAAAACAGTTGGTTTAAATACCATTTTTGCTTTATTTCTTTCAGCTTCAAATCCCTGTCTGATGGTACAGTAAATGTAGGTAGTGGACTTAGTTTTGTTGTGTAATTTCTGTGGAAATTGTAAAATCTTGTGATTGGTCGGTTTTGGAACCAATTGTGTTAGTTTTGTTTTTTATTTCTAATTTTCTAGTGTGAGGTCGGTCCCTATCAGTTTAAAAAACACATAATTTTAAACACTTTTTCCATGACCTGTAACATGGTTGGTAACTGATGGGGGGGTTCTTACCTGGCTTTTAAGCTATAAAGAGTAAGTTGTTAGCCTGGCCATGTCTGAGAAAACTCCAAAAGAAAAAACCGGGCCCACTGGGTTTCAATGCTGTAGTGGTGTGGTGATGCCTTTGCTGGAGCAGACCCTCATACCACCTGTATTTATTGTCTGGGGTTTGACCACCGATTCAGACTGCCAAATCTGCAAGAATTTTCAGAGGCCACCCTGGATAAGAGATTGGGTAGGCGTAGGGAAAAGGAGGCCGAGAGTCTGCTAATCTGGATGGTCAGCCGGTTCAGTTCGACTAAACCTAAGGGGTGCCCACTGACCTGGGCGATACTTCCTCAGGCAAAGGAGAACCGATCCTGAGGGTCAGTTCCACAAAGAAAAAGAGGAAATTGGACAGTTTGATCCAGAACCGCTTACGCCCAACCGCTGGAAGAGATAGCCAGGAGATAAGCATTGTAGAATTGCTTTGTCAGGTTCTTCCATCCGCACCTCTCGTAGGTGCTCAGTTCGATCGGTTCCCCAGTTCTGGAATATTGTCCGGATGAGTATTATGAACCGGATTTGGAAGGGAGGAAGGTGCGACGATTACGGCGATGATGATGTGTGGAAGGTCTGGATGAGCTCATTGAACCGGACATCTCCCCAGACAGGCCTTCTAATGTTTCCCCTCCAGGCTTTCTGAGTCCCCATCCCACTATTTGGTTTACAAAAGTGGCAGAGATCCTCCAGCTCCCTCTGGTTGAAGCTGTTGAGGAACAAGAGGAGCCTGATTTTGTAGAAATGATGGACATCCCAGAGTCCAAAAGGCTGTCTATTCCCTCCATAAATCTCTTGGGAAACAGACACAAAATTTCTCCAAACACCAAATTCTTTACCTCCTGTGGATAGGAGAATGGACAAGAGGTATATGCTGTCAGGCTCCGGTACAGATTCTTGTTCCAGCAATGCAGCCATGTTGGGGTGTGCAAGCTGCAGCCTGTGACAAGGCTAATATACCTTGGCTTCACTCCCCAGATAAAGACTCTAGGAAGGTGGATGCTATGGCCAAAAACAGTACTTGGCATCCTCCTTGGGGCTTAGGCAGGCAACTTATATGGCCTACACAGCCAAATACCAGAAGTCCAGATGGGATACTGTTCTGGAACTGGCTAAACAGGCTCCTCCCAGCTAGCCAAAGAGCTGGAGGAGGTGGCTGCTGATGGGATTGAGGCATCTAAGATTCAATTTCATGCTGCTGTGGACTCAAATGATGTGTCATCATGAATCATGGCTACATCTGTGTCTCTTCGTGATTTGCTTGGCTCAGATGTACTAGCCTCTCACAGGACACTCGGCTAAGGCCATGGATTTCCTGTGGTGGATAATTCTCTGCTTGGGGAGCAGACAGAAATTACATGAAAAGGTGGATGGGATGAATACAGGACCACCTACAGGAGTGCACAGGCCAAAGAAAGGCAGGCAACTTCTCAGAAGCAGCAGGCCTTTTCACAGGCCTTTCTACCAGGCAGAGGCCTCCTTTCCTTTTCCTCAGAGGGGTTCTTCAAAGAGAGGCAGAAGGGGATGAACAGGGCTGCATCCTCCTCCTCCTCCCATTCTAAGGCTCCTGCCAAGCAGACACCCTGATGTGTCAGCCCGGTCGACTCACCTATTCCAGTAAGAGGCAGGCCGGCTTACTGCTCAGGCCTGGAGTCTGTTACCTCAGACAAGTGGGTCCTGGAGGTAGTAAGCCAGGGACTGACCCTCAGACTCAAAAGATTTCTAAAACTGAGGGTTAGGTCTTTTCCACCTGCAAACATCTCCGAAACCATTGCCCTAGAGACAGAGGTTTCTTCTCTGCTGGCTCTCAGAGCCGTACAGAGAGTTTCTACTCCACACAGGGCAAGGGTCTATACTCCAGATACATCCTTACCCCAAAAGACAGGGAGTGGCGGCCCATCCTAGACCTAAGACACTTAAACTAGCACCTTGTCACGCTAAGGTTCAAAATGGTGACTCTGGGAGTAATTCTTCCTCCTGAGGCCAGGGATTGGTTAGCCTTCCTGGACCTCAAGGATGCCTACTTTCACATTCCCATCAGGTGCTCCCACAGGTTCGAATTGCCTTCAGGCCATTATCAGTTCAGAGCAATGCCCTTCGGACTAACATCAGCTCCAAGGGTGTTCACAAAATGCTTAGCAGTAGTAGTAGTGGCCTTTCTCAGGAGACAAAATATCTCCATTTTTCCATACCTGGCGCCTGGCTCATTGTGGAACAGTCTCCAGACCAAGTCAAGTCAGACCTGCAAGTGACACAAAATTTCTCACTTCCTGGGATTCCTTCTCAATCTACCAAAGTCAGTTCCCGAACCAGTACAACTCCTGACTTTAATAGGGATAGAGTTGGATACTGTCCAAGCAAAGGCTTTTCTTCCTCTTCCTTATAGACCTTGCTTCTTCTTTTGCTTTCTGGTGTCTTGACCAGCAAGACATTTTCTTCAACTCCTGGGCTACATGGCAGCTTCCACTGCAGTGGTACAGGGAGCCAGATTTCACATGAGGGACATTCAGTTCCATCTGAGGTCCAATTGGTCTCAGAAAAAGATCCTCTAACCAAATTGATTCCAGTGACTCAGACTCTGATCCAAGCTCTCCAATATTGATTGGATCAGGACAATCTCAGGCAAGGGTCCCATTCATCAGTTAGACTCATTCAGTGGTGTTAACCACAGATGCTTCACTCCTGGGCTGGGGAGCTCACTAGGAGCCCTCACAGCACAAGGGGTGTGGTCCCCTCAAGTCTCTACTTCATATCAATCTTCTGGAACTCAGGGCAGTATTCCTGGCTCTCCAAGCTTTCTCAGACTCAGTAAAGAACAAAGGTGGTTCAAGTCAGGACAGACAATACCACCACCATGTGGTACATCGACAAGCGGGAGGCACTCTGTCTATGGCCTTGTGCACGGAAGCCATGAAAATTTGGTCTGTGACTTATGCAATGCAGGCGTCTCTGGTAGCAGTCCATCTACCAGGGAAGGACAATGTGCTAGCAGATGCCCTAGTAGGATCTCTCAGGGTCATCACGAATGGGCCCTGGACCCCTTCATATTGATAGTAGTCTTCTCCAGGTGGGGCACTCCAAAGATAGATCTCTTTGCAGCCCCAGACAATCATCAACTTCCTCTCTTCTGTTGCAGACCTCCAGTCATGGGTACGGTTCCCTGGATACTCTAGTTCTGGATTAGGGGCAAATTCCTTTATGCCTTTCCTCCTTTTCCCCTGTTATTCAAGGTCCTGGTCAAGATCAGGTCACAACCATGCAATGTGATCCAGATTGCACCAGACAGCCTTGGTATACCCTGTTAATGTCCTAGCAGTCCATCTTCCCTATCTCTTCTCAAGAGGCACAACCTATTAACCTCCTTTCAGGGAAGAATCTGGGACCCAAACCTTCAGTCTTTCAACCTTAAGGCTTGGCCCTTGAAGAGTTAGAGTATGCAAGTATGCACCTGTCTCAGGGTTCTGGATATTCTTAAAGCCTCTCAAAACCTGCCACCAGAAAAACTTATAATTCTAAATGGAAGAGATTCAGCATTTGGTGCTCAATAAGGATATCTTACCAGACACTGCTGATCTGGCTACTGTTCTGGATTATATGGTTCATCTCAATGGCCTAGGTCTCAGGCCAGCCACTCTGCAAGTGCACTTGGCAGCTGTCTCTGCATTTCTATCAGTGGGGAAGACTTCCTCCCTGGCATCTCAGCCTGTTTTCTGTAAGTTCTTTAAAGATTTGCTTCATACCAACCCTTCTTTTAAGGACCCTACCCTGCTTGGGATCTTAATGTTTGCATTGGCCAGCTTATGCAACCCCTTTTGAGCCATTGACTTCAGCAGAACTTAAGTACTTGACTTGAAAACTGTATTCCTGGTAGCTATCATGTCTGCCAGGTGTATTAGTGAGTTACAAGCTCTGTCAGTGGAGCTGGATTTTATCTCATTCCATAGAGATAATGTGGTCCTTAGAACCAATAGGAGGTTCTTACTCAAGGTGGTTTCAGATTTTCATCTGAACCAGTCCATGTCTCTTCCTGTGTTCTTCACTGATCATTCTTCTTCAGGAGAAAAAAGACTACACAGTTTGGGTGTTAAGAGGGCACTTAGCTACTACATTGAGAATACTAAGGCACTTGGGTTTGACTGTTCTCAGTTGTTTCTCACTTATGGTGAAGTGGGAAAGGGTAAACCTGCTACTAAGAGAACTATTGCCAGGTGGATTGTCTCTTGTATACAATTCTGCTATGAAAAGCTAGACAAAATACCCTCCTCAGGCCTAGGGCTCATTCGACTAGTTAGAGGTACAGCTGCTTCTCTGGCTGTTGCCAGAGATATACCTTTATTAGAAATATGCAAAGCAGCCACACTCGAAAACAGTCCATACATTCACCAAGCATTACTCTCTGGATATCCAGGCTAGGAGTGATGCTAGGTTTAGTACAGCAGTACTGCAGAGCCTATTCCCAAAAATAGGTTTGGTACCCTCCTCCTTGGAGGTACTGCTGGTAGTCTTCATATATCAGAATACACCAAGACGTCATGTTGTTTGAAGAAAAAAATACTCACCTTAGTAATTGTGTTTCTTCTAATGAAGTCTTGCTGTATTCTGACCTCCCTCCTGCTCCTTTCAGAACCTGTTTTTTGGGAAGTGGGCTGGCAGGCACAGTGTGCACCTCAGGGTGTACTTGGCACTCCTCCTTTTAGAAAGGGGAGTGGGTTATAATTATGTTGTTTTGTAGTTATATGTTGGTTCACTGCCTGGTTATTATTTGGGGTTCTCCACTTGAGTCTTTTGGGGACCCAAAATGTGTTGCCTGTTGGCTATTTTTCTTTATAATTTCCACTTAGGAAGTGTAGTTAGTATTAGCTTGTAAGAATCTAACGTTACACTTTGAAGTGCTGCAGACAGAGTTTGAACTGAGCTAGAGCTCAATGTTCTATGCTTCCTGCATAGAGTTAACTCTTTCCTCTCCAGGGCAGTTCAAGTGCTGGGCTAACTGCATATGTCAGAATACAGCAAGACTCCATTGAAGAAACACAGTTACTAAGGTGAGTAATTTTTCTTCTGTTCCGTTATCGTCAACAGAACTTCCGGTCTATCTCCTGTGATGCTCTGCCCTTGCTTATGATTACTGTATGATATCTGTAAAATAAATAAATGGTCTGTGTATGAAAGTGCCCCCAGTCAGCAGTGTGTGAGACTTGGCCTTTAACGTTCAAAGTGTCAGTGAGGATGTTATTAAACAGACCAGAGAAACCTGATTAAAGGTTCCTGTTTTTGTCTTAAATAGAACTTTCAGACCAGCTGCCAGGATATAAGCCTTGTAAACATTTATGATTCCTGCAGCAAAGGCCAATTTGGTCACAGAACTTTGTCATAAGTCATAAAACCTGAGATCACACTAGCAACAGGAAATCAGCAGAGGAACATCAAAGAGAGATGCCTGATCAAAGGATGTCATATGGGAAATTGTTTGCTGATGTTCACATTATTTAAAATACATCCTTGTAGATAATTTTGTTATGAATTAACTCCATGGGAGGATCTAACTGACATCACAGAAGGGAGGTAGATGCCCCTGAAATGAAACATTGTATAGGGGAATGGGTCATATCATCTTGGGCTCTGAGACAGAAAGTTCTCAACTTAAACGCACTTAAAAGGTAATAATTAGAAAAGATCTTAAGTACTGTGGTAGGAGTTTTGTTCTACAAATTTTTCCATTTTCTTTTGTGACTGTGAGCTCATGCTATTTGTTCTGTATTTAATTTTACATGTTTTTATCATCTTTAGTAACAACCTTTTCTTTGAAAATACTGTCTGGGTGTCTTTTCAGTTTCTTTTGCATGTGATGTATATGTGGTTAAGTCTGACAGCTGTTTAAAAAGCTTGATTGTGTTAATGAGCTTGTGTAAAGGGTAAGAATATACCTAAGGTCTCTTATAGAGTTTTAGGGTTCATTTTGGAGACCTGGCTGGGTGTCCCTGGTGAAAGATTGTACTGCAGTCTAAAGAGGGTACATATCTGAGCCTGTACATTGGATATGCTAGCATAAGGTTCACAGTTTGAATCCCTCCAGAACTCGAGGCTAAGGTGATTCAGACCCAAAGCAGACAGGAGGGTTACGTTGTCTGTTACCTGTTCACACTATTGCGCTATGAGGTTGACACTGTGGGAGCAGAGGGCCTGACCTCGCGGAGTGTTTTGTGACAGATTTGGTTGGCAGTGGTGCAATTTAAAGTATTTGGTAACACAAGCTTTAACAGTTCAATGTGTCAGCTTATACTGTACTGCTCACTTGCAAAAATAAGGCAGTGATTTATTTAAAAAAAGTAAGCGGAACAATATAATTTTGCTTACAGTCAATGTTCCTACCTGTTTTATTTTTTTTTCTACAGTGCAGTTAGAGTAGCCATAGTTAGGAAGAAGATAGCTTCCAACTACAGTGAGTACACTGCAGACTACTTGAGGTAGTTGTGCCAGGACAGAGGAGTCCAGTATGAGAGAAAGCCAACAAGCAGAACCTCATGGATGCTCTGATGGCAGCAGATGCCAGAGTCTCAAGTCACATTCTGTGACTGAAAGGACAGAATCTTGGGCGTGGAGGGCCAGAATCCAGTGCAGTGTCTGGATCCAGGAGGAGGACAGCAGGGACAGTGAAGCCAAGGGCCACAGCAGCAGGGGAAGGTCACCAGCATTCTGGAGCCGAAGCAATCGGGCTGTAGATGGAGTTGCAGAGGTTGGAGCTGGAGTTCAGAGAGAAGAGAGGTGAGAGCAGCAAAGGCAGAGGAGAAGAGGAGCGAGAACAGCGAGAAGCGGAGCGAGAGCAGCAAGCCCAGAGGAGAAGAGGGAGCCGAAACAGCAAGAAGTGGAGCATGAACAGCGCGAGGCTGACCGAGAGGAGCATGAGTGCCAGAGGCAACATGAACTGGAGAAGCTACGACTCCAACCCCCAGCACCAGCACCAGCACAGGTAAGTGGCTTGGGCTGAACTGGAGCTACAGGACTGGGTTACAAATTAAATTCCAAAATGATAGCCGAATTTAAAAGGGGGATATGGATGCCTTTCTGAAGTCCTTTGAAAAAAGTTTGCATTCAGGCAAATATTCCTAGAGAGTCCTGGAGCTTCAGCTATCCCGCTACTTACTGGGAAAGCTCAGGATGCATTGGGTCCAATGGACAATGAGGACAGTAATGATTACAGCAAACTTAAAACTGCACTTTAAAAGTATGATTTAAATGCAGAAGCATACAGAGCTAAATTCTGTAAGCTCAGGAGAAGCTCTGACATGAGCTACAAGGAGCTAGCCATGAAACATCAGTTTTGAAACAGTAGTGGGAAGGAATTGAAGCTAATTCTAGATGAAACTGAAAATGCTGTACTGCTAGAACAGTTTTTTGGGCATGGTCAGCAGAGCTGAAAACCTGGCTGGAGGACTGAGATCCAAAAACCATGCAAGCTGCTGAGCTCTCGGACACTATGCCAGAACAGACCTGCTCTGAGAGCAAATGGGGCAGGGTGGCAGTGCAGAGAAGGGAAAAGCGCACCTTCAGGGCAGCTAAAACCCTCATTGCCTCCACGAAACCAAGTTAGCCCTAGGTTTCAGAGAAAAGATTTTTTGAGAAAGAAATGAATGTTGAGTTTGCAAAAGAAGCTGGGCTTATTGCCAGGCAGTGTCCCAAAGGACGAGCATACGACATAGTGGTGCTAGAAAGAAGTGGGCTGTTTGTGTGTCTCGAAAGCCTGCCAATAAACATGAGGAACACATACACCCAGTCACTGTGAATGGTGTACAGACACAAGGGTTACAAGACACATGGGCATCCCTGATGTTGATAAAATGGGATCTGGTAGAGCCTGGTCAGTTTATACCACACTTTGTAACTGTACAGGAGTTCACTGGGGAGGAGAAAACATTGTCACTCACTAGTGTTCTCCTAGACTGGGGTGAGATGGGGAGACTGTACAAAGGCTGCCGTGGCAAAACATTAGCTGTTGTAATCATTGGCAACAATCTCAAACAGGGAATGGTGTGTGCAATTACCAGCAGCCAAGCGGCAAAGGAAAATTAGGTGCTCTGGACACCATAGAAGCCACTGGAGGCTGGTTCCCCAGCCTGTGTCTCTTGATGTGGAGACTAATGAAAGGGGAGAAATTTCAGCAGCAGTCAACCAAACAGCTACAGAGGGTTATTCTGAGGAAGGAGGTGATCCATTGTCAGAGGGTTAGGGATGGCAGTGATCCTGGGTGCCCTGATGCTAGAGCTAAGAACCCTTGTTAAGACACTGAAGGGACCTGTCCCATGCCTTGGGAATGTGTAAGGAGTTTGCAGCCGCTCAGAAAAGTGACCCTAGTCTAGAGAAGCTGAGGGCTTGGGCAGACTCTGACTGAGCACAAGGAGGTGATGGGAAACACAAAGTTTACTGGGACAATGGACTGATGTATACTCAGGATGCTAAGACAGAGGGAGGGTGATAGGCAGCTTGTCGTTCCCCAGAGTACCATCATACCTCCAACTGTCCCTGATTTTCAGGGACATCCCTGATTTTGCCTCAAAATTTTGCTCTGTCCCTCCTAACATTTGTGTTTTGAAGCTAAACAGTGGGGACTGTAAGCACAAAATAATGTCAAGCATTAACGTTACAGACTTGTTCTTCTTTAGAAAATGCATTTTGCACTAAGCCCCATATTCTACCAGTTTTCTGGGTGGATATCTCTAATACTGAAGATGTGTCCTGATTTTGGTCCTTTGTTCCTGATTTTTATGCCTTGTCCCTGATTTATGAGGCAGGAGGTTGAGAGAGTATAGGTACCATGAGCAGTTGCTCAAGATTGCACACAATATTCCCTTGTCTGGTCATCTGGCAATTATGCACCATGCAACAGTTGGCCCAGAATTTTATTGGCTCAGTTTCACCCAGCAGGTAAAGGAGTAGTGCAGATCTTGTCATCGGTGCCAAGAAATAGGGAAGGCAGGTAAGAAACCCAAGTCACCCTAATTCCTTTACCCATAGTGGAGCCATTCCAGGGTGGGAATGGATATTGTGGGGCCTTTAAATACCCCCGCTCCTCCAGGCAGAGGTTCATCCTGACTGTGGTGGATTATGCCACCTGGTATCCAGAGGCAGTTCCTATCCTCTCTGAGGACAAATTGGCAGATGCCTTACTTGGATTTTCTCCTGTGTTGGGTTTCTGCAGGAGGTTTTCACTGATCGAGGGGTTCATTCATGTCAGACCTGATGAAATGTTTGTGGGAGAAGTGTGGGGTGGTACAAAGACACATGAAACTTTATCACCCACAAGCCAATGGGCTTGTGGAAAGATTTAATGGTACCCTGAAGTCAATGCTCCAAGTATTTGCTGAACAGCATGTGAGGGACTGGGAGAAATACCTTCCCCACCTGTTGTTTGCATACAGGAGGTTCCTCAAGAGTCAACAGAGTTTCCCCCATCAAGCTCTTACGTGGATGCCGGGTACATGGGCCCCTAGACTTGATCTGGGAGGACTGGAAGGCAAGCACGCCACCCAGGGAACTCCCATAGTGGATTATGTCCTTAGGTTTAGGGAAAGGCTGAAGGAGCTTTTGGGGACAGCCCAGAGCATCATGGCAGCTGCCCAACAAAAAACACAGTGTGGTGCAAACACAGAGCCAGAGCTCACTCATACAAGGTGGGTCAGGAAGTTATAGATCCTAATCCCAGTCCAGAAAGACAAGCTGCAGGTAGATTGGGCAGGATTGTACAAAGTAGTCAGAAAGTTAAATGACATGAACTATATCATAGAATTACCTGACAGAAGACATACAGAAAGAATGTACCATGTCAGCATGAGTGAAGCCATATGCTAATGAGGCTGACGTGGTGTTTGCAGTGTGTAGCCCTGGGGAGGGACAGATGAAGAGACCCCTTCTGGACTTGCTGGAAGAAAGCAAGTGGGAGTCCTCTGTGAGCAGTTAAATTATCACCCCAGCTGGCCCGGGCCAGATCCAGGAAGTCAGGAGGTTTT
The DNA here is from genome assembly GCA_016271365.2 of Neoceratodus forsteri. Classification (NCBI taxonomy): domain Eukaryota; kingdom Metazoa; phylum Chordata; order Ceratodontiformes; family Ceratodontidae; genus Neoceratodus; species Neoceratodus forsteri. The sequence continues at coordinate 1,481,853,274 of CM028129.1, forward strand.
AGCAGACTTTGCCCCATTGTTTAGTGCCAAGCCTGGACTAACCCCGTAGCAACGCACAATGTGGAACAGGGACACAGGACGCCATACAGCGGACAGCATATCGAGTGTCAGAAGCTGTCCAAAAGGATATTAGAGGAGGTGGAGGAATGCTGGATTTAGGGTAATCCAGAGATCCCAGCCCTGGGCCTCACCTGTAGTCCTTGTGCCAAGTCAGATGGCTGTCTCGTTTTGTGTGTGGACTATCATGGACTGAATGAGTCACGCAGTCAGGCGGCCACCTGATGCCATGGATGGAAGAACTCCTGGACAAGTTGGAGAGGGTGACCTACCTTCGACTAGTGACCTGACAAGGGGTTTGGCAGGTGGAGAGTTAACTGCCAGAGCTAGGAGAGGTATACCTTCATCACTCTGATAGGGTTATTTGAATTCAAGTAATGCCTTTCAGAATGAAGAACGCCCAGGCACTTTCCAAAGGTTGGTGAACCAGGTGTTAAATGGTGCTGAGGAGTATGCTGTGGCATACCTGGATGACATTGACTTTCTTTAGTGCCAGCTGGGAGGAACACCTGTCCCACCTTAGTGAAGTGCTGGGCAGGATACAGAGGGCCAGGCTCACTGTCAAAGCTGAGAAGTGCCAGGTGGCCATGGCTGAAGTGGCATACCGCGCATGTTGTAGGCCAGGGACAGCTCCATCCTAACCAAATAAAATAGAGACAATTGAGCATGGCCCAGACCAGAAATGCGGAAGCAGATCAGGGAGTTTCTAGGGACAGCAGGGTACTATAGAAAATTTGTACCCAAGTACAGTGCCCTGGCTGCTCCCCTATCTGACCTGGTGAAAAATGGATGCCTAAGAAAATTACCTGGGAACCAGCCTGTGGAAAAGCTTTTACCAGACTGAAGGAGGCACTGTGCAGTGCTCCTGTATTGACAAGTCGAGTCTCAGCAGACCCTTTGTAGTTCGGACTGATGCCTCAGATGTGGGTATTGGGCGGTCCTGGGTCAGACATCCAACCAAGGGAAAGATCACCCCATCGTGTACCTAAGTAAAAGTTACTTCCAGGAGCAGACATACTCTACTGTGGAAAAAGAGTGTCTTGCCATGTGTGAGCCCTAAAGAAGAGCAGTCACTTTTACGGGCAGCATTTTGAGGTACAAACTGATCACAACCCTCTGGTTTGGCTGACACATATGGGTAAAATGAATGGTAGACTATTAAGATGGAGTCTTGCCTTGCAAGGGTATGACATGAAGATTTTACATAGGGCCAGAGCAACCAATCAGAATGCAGATGACTTCCGCGTCTATATGAGGAATGAACTAATCGTGGAGCTCATCCCATGCAGGGATAGAGCCCCAAATTCACTCTGGGTGGGGAGGAGTGGCGCTCAGCCCCTTGCTTATGATTACTGTATGATATCTGTAAAATAAATAAATGGTCTGTGTATGAAATTGTCCCCCAGTCAGCAGTTTGTGAGACTTGGCATTTAACTTTCAAATTGTCAGCGAGGATGTCAGTAAGCGGACCAGAGAAACCTGATTAAAGGTTTCCTGTTTTTGCCTAATTAGAACTTTCGGACCAGCTGCCAGGATATAAAACCTTGTAAACTTTTATGGTTCCTGCAAGAAAAAGGCCAGTTTGGTCACAGAACTTTGTCATAAGTCATAAAACCTGAGATCACACTAGCAACAGGAAATCAGCAGAGGGACATCAAAGAGAGATGCTTGATCAAAGATGTCATGTGGGAAATTGTTTTTGCTGATGTTCACATTATTTAAAATACATCCTTGTAGATAATTTTATGAATTAACTCAAGGAGGGTCTAACTGACGTCACAGAAGGAGGAGATGCTTCCTGAAATGAAACATTGTATCTGGAGAATGGGTATATCATCTTGGACTCTGAGACAGAAGATTCTCTTTAACTTAAGCGCACTTAAATAGGTAATACTTAGATAGCAAAGATCTTAAGTACTGTAGTAGGAGTTTGTTCTGTAAATGTTTTCATTTTCTTTTGTGACTGTGAGCTCATGCTATTTGTTCTGTATTTAATTTTACATGTTTTTATCATCTTTCAGTAAACAATCTTTTCTTTGAAAATACTGCCTGGGTGTCTTTTCAGTTTCTTCTTGCATGTGATGTATATGTGGTTAAGTCTGGCAGCTATTTAAAAAGCTTGATTGTGTTACTGAGCTTGTGAATATACCTAAGGTCTCTTATAAAGAGTTTTTAGGGTTCATTTTGGAGACCTGGCTGGGTTCCTTCGCGAAGATGCACTGCAGTCCGAAGAGGTACATATCTGAGCCTGTACATTGGGTCTGCTAGCATAAGGTTCATAGAGACATAGAATTTGACAGCAGATAAGACTGCTTAGCCCACCCAGTCCTTACATTTCCTTACCTGATGGATAAGCTGCAGATTCTAGTTAATCAACAGCTTACTTCTCCTGCCCCCACTGAATTGCCTTATGCCTGTTCCATGCATTCTTGAATTCTCCCACTGTTCCTGAGTCCACAACCTCCTCGGGAAGGCTGTTCCATGCATCCACAACTCTCTGTGAAAAAATACTTTCTAACATTACCTCTGAGTCGTCCCCTCTATCTTCAAATTAGCTCCCTTGTTCTGCACATCTCTTCTCTGAAAGATGCTACCCTCTTGTACCTTGTTAATTCCCTTGAGATACTTGAAAGTTTCTATCATGTCCCCCTCCCCCTTTCCTCAAGGGTATTCATATTAAGCTGCTTTAGTCTCTCCTTGTATGTCTTCTGGTGCATACCTTGCACCATTTGGTTGCCTCCTCTGAACAGCCTCCTCTGTCTATGTCTTTGTGGAGATGGGGTCTCAGAATTGCATGCAGTGCCCAGATGGGGTCTCACTAACTGTCTGTAGAGAGGATAACAACTTCCTGTTTTCTACTGTTGATGCCTCTCCCTATGCATCCCAGTATCCCCCAGCCCTCCTTACTGCCGTCTCACATTGCTTGCCCACATTTAGGTCATCTGATATAGTTACTCCTAGGTCTCTTTTGATTTTTGTTGTTGTTATTAACTCACCCCCCATTGTGTGTACTCTTCACCTGGGTTTTGTTTCCCAGATGCATTACTTCTTCTTTTGCATTGAATCTGAGCTGCCACATATTTGACCATTCTCCAACCTTCCAAGTCCCTTTTCATTCTTTCCACCCCACCTTGTGCATCAACCCTGTTGCAGATCTTTGTGTCATCTGCAAAGAGGCATACCTTTCCTTCAGGTGCTCTCAATGTCACTTATAAAGATATTAAAGAGGACCGGACCCAGTACCGAACTCTGCTGTACCTCACTAGTTACCTTCCTTTCTTCCTGTGGACTCCATTTACTATTACCCTTGCATCCTGTTGTCCAGACAGTTTTTATTTAGGCTACCACCTTGGGACCCACTCTGAAGGCTGGCTAACTTGTATATTAATCTTTGTGTTAGACTGTGTTGAATGCCTTGCTAAAATCTAGGTAGGCCATATCCACAGCCCTCCATGGTCTACTACTTTGGTCACCCAGTCAAAGAAATCTATTAGGTTCATCTGACATGACCTTCCTGCTGTGAAACCATGCTGCCTTGGGTCCTGTGCCCACTGGCCTCTAGGTACTCAACAGTTCTTTCCTTCAGAAGTGATTCCTCATTTTCCCTACCACTGAGGTCAAACTAACTGGTCTGTAGTTTCCTGCCTCTGCCCTGCTCCCACTTTTGTGAAGTAGAATCACATTTGCCCTCCTTCAGTCCTCTCAGGTACCTCCATCCTCCTATGATTTGTTAAAGAAAGTAGTCAGTGGTGTTAATAGTTCAACCCTTAGTTCTTTTAGTATTCTTGGGTAGAATCCCATCCGCCCTATTGCTTTGTTTACCCTCAGTTTCAAGAGTTCTTTCAAAACCTTTTCTTCTGTAAATGGACTGGTATCAACCCCATATTCAGAGTTTCTCCCTTGTTTGGTTTAGGCACCTCCCTCCTCATCTGTTGGGAATACTGAGCAGAAATATTCGTTCAGTATCCCTTCTTTTCACTGTCACCCTCTGCACATTTCCTGCCCTTTATTAAAGTCTCTGTATCCCTTGGTCTTTCTTCACTCCTAATGTACCTATAAAAGGTTTATCCCCTTCTTAACAGAGTTGACTATCTTTTCTCAGTTTGTGCCTTTGCTATTCTGACTGCCTTCCCTACTTCCTTCTGCTTTAACTGATAAAGTTCTCTGTCCTGCTCCTTCTGTGTTTCCTTATACTTCCTGAATGCTGTCCTTTTCTTCTTAACCGTCCCGCCACCTCTTTTGAGAACCATAGTGTTTTTCCTTCGTTTGTTTTATTGATTTGCTTCACACAAAGGCTTGTTGCCTCATGATGGCTGTTTTGATTATTCCCCATTGTTCCTCCACCCCTCCTTCTTGCCCATTTACTAGTGCTTTTCTAAGGCACTCTCTCATTTTCCCAAAGTCAGCCTTCCTAAAGTCCTATACTCTTGTTTTTGTATGGCTTGACTCTATGGTTGTGTTTATTGTGAACCACACTGTTTGGTGGCCCTTGTTCCCAGATGGCTACCACTTCTAAATCTGAGATCCTTTCTCCTTCCCCATTTGAGAGTACAGGTCTAAGATTGCTCCCTCCCAAGTGGGTTCCAATACTAGCTGTCTGAGGCATGCCTCCTGTAGGGCATTAAGAATGACCCTGCTCTTGGATATTGCCTGCAGCAAAGGTGCTCCAGTTAACATCTGGCATATTCAGGTCCCCATCAACAATATCTCCCCTTTTCTGCCATTTTAAGGATGTCTTCTCATTTTCTTGTCCATTTCCTCCCTCTGAGATGGGGTCTGTACACAACCCCCATGTGGTTGTGGTGCCATTTCCTGTCTCCAGGGTGACCCATAGTGACTCATCAACTTTGTGTTTACTCTTTAGTTCTGTTGCTTAATCCCTTCCCTTATATGAGAGCTACTCCTTCTCTCTTTACCACCCTGTCCCTCCTGTAGACTGTGTATCCTGGTATGTTGACTTCCCACTCATGGTTCTCTGTGTACCATGTTTCAGTGACTACCACAATATCCAGGCATCCCTCTTCCATCAAGGCCACTAGCTCAGTGAGCTTGTTGCACAGACTACGGGCATTGGTACTCATCATCTTCCATTTATTTTTTATGGCCTTACCTCTTTTAGCCCTCATCCTGTCCTAACACCTTTTTCTGCATTTATCCCTGTCCTGCTCCTACTGACTTCTCTGCCTTGGTGTTTACCCTCTCTAACTACTGTGCTTTGTTGGGGAGGCTGGGATTTCCCTACTCTTTTCAGTGCCTCCCCCTTGGCTAGTTTAAATGCTTGCCATGAAGCATTTAAACCTGTCACCTAGGATCCTGGATCCCTCCTGGACAGATGCAGACCATCGCACCAGTATAAGCCTGCATCCTCAGGTGACTCCCAGTCCCCAGTGAAGCCAAACCCTGAGCTCCACACCAGTTTTCAACCATTCATTGAATCCCAAGGTCTGCGGAATACCCTAGCATCATCATTGCGTAGACAGGCAGCACTCTGAGAAGGCTACCGTACATGCTACTTGTCTAAGGCCCCCCCAACTCACAAGCTCCTCTTGCACCGCTCTGATCCCATTTACAGCCAGGTCATTTGTCCCTGGGTGGACAATGACATTCAACTCCCTCCCTTGTGCAGCTGCTCCACGATCCTGAGGATTCACTTCCTGTCCCTCCAAGCCATGGTGCCAGGCAGGCACCTTACCTCCCCTATCACCATACTCCCCGTCTACCCCCTAATGATTGGGTCCCCCACCAGAGTTGTTTCCTTCCCTGTGGGATCTTGTGCCACCCTCCCTGTGGGTCTCCTTTGTGGAGGTTCCCAGCATCCTCCTTGGTCTCTACTGCAGGTGCCTCCATACTGGAGGAACCACTCTTTGCCAAGGCAGAATATGAATTGTGAAGAGCTGGCTGAGCATGCACCTCTATTCCTACCCTCTCCCTCCCTAGGTCACCTTGGTCCATCCGCTCACCTCTTTCTTGGCAACCTCTGAGGAGTAGCGGTGGTAGCCCTGGTGGTCCCAGGGTGAGGGAAGAGGTTTCTAAATCTAGCCAGGTCAGCCTGGAGATGGACAACCTCCTCCCTCAGACCAGAGAGGCAGCCTGCAAACAGGGCAGCATCGCGAGCCTCCAGAATGTCTCCCAGAACACTACTGCTCCACAGCCATTGCACTGCACCACTCCCATCTTGACTCATTTGTGTCCCCTCTCCTGTTGCTTTGTATGTATTGTCTCCTCCCTCTATGTATTTTTACACTTACTTTTCTACTGCCTGTGTGCCTTACAACTCTCACCCTTCCTGTTCTGGGACAGGAACTTCCTGTATTTCAGTAGTCCTTCCTCCGTGCTTGGATTCAGACCTCCAGAAGCCAGGCGGGAATAAAGTTTTGTTTGTGTTTTTTAGGTTCCTTTAAGGTTGCTGAAACTAATGTGTCTCAGTGATCCTTCCCTTCCTACTGCCAAACAGGAAGTTCCTGTTGTCAGTCAAATTCAGTGGCTATAAACTGAGAATTGGCTTTGGGTGGGAAGGAGGGCAATTAGTAAAAATCTGTGAGTTCTGGGGCGTGGATATGTTGTTCATTCACTGTCTGGCATTGTCCCTTTCCCTTTAAATCTTGCCGGAAGTCTTCAGTTGGTCTCCTACCCACCGGGTGGTAAATACCTCGGCTCACTTCATGGCAGATCTTCCTTTCCACTGGAAGATACAGGTTCCCTCGTGCTACTTTGCAGTACCATAGGCCTTTACACATAGAAACATAGGGTTGATGACGAATGAGGACCGCTGTGGCTCACCTAGTCTGCTTGTTTTCCTACCTAACAGATAAGCTGCAGATCCTAGTTAACCAACAGCTTACTTCCTCCTACCCCCACTAGGACTGCCTTATGTCTGTCCCATGCATTCTTGAATTCCCCACTGTTCTTGACTCCACGACCTCCTCAGGGAGGCTGTTCCATGCATCCACAACCCTCTCTGTGAAAAATACTTCCTCACATTACCTCTGAGCCGTCCCCTCTATCTTCAAATTGTGCCCCTTGTTCTTGCACATCTCTTTTTTGAAAGATGCTACCCTCTTGGACTTTGTTGATTCCCTTGAGGTACTTGAAAGTTTCTATCATGTCCCCTCTCCCTTCTTTCCTCAAGGGTATACATATTAAGCTCCTTTAGTCTTTCTTCATATGTCTTCTGTGCAGACCCTGCACCATTTTGGTTGCCCTCCTCTGACAGCCTCCACTCTGTCTATGTCTTTGCGGAGATGGGGTCTCCAGAACTGCACACAGTACTCAGATGGGGTCTCACCAACTGTCTGTACAGAGGGATAACAACTTCCTGTTTTCTACTATTGATGCCTCTTCCATGCATCCCAGTATCCCCCAGCCTTCCTTACTGCCTTCTCACATTGCTTGCCCACCTTTAGGTCATCTGATATAATTACCCCAGGTCCCTTTCCATTTTTACTGTTGTCAGTATCTCACCCCTATTGTGTACTCTTCCCTGGTTTTTGTTTCCCATGTATTACCTTGCACTTCTTTGCATTGAATCTGAGCTGCCATACATTTGACCATTCCTCCAACCTTGCCAAGTCCTTCTCATCCTTTCCACTCCATCTTGTGTATCAACCCTGTTGCAGATCTTTGTGTCATCTGCAAAGAGACATACTTTTCCTTCCAGTTCCTCTGCAATGTCACTTATAAAGACATTAAAAAGGACCGGTCCAGTACTGAACCCTGCGGTACCCCGCTAGTAACCTCCTTTCTTCACTGTGTACTCCATTTACTACTACCCTTTGCGTCCTGTTGTCTAGCCAATTTTTATCCAGGCTACCACCTTGGGACCCACTCCAAGGCTGGCTAACTTGTGTATTAATCTTTGTGTGGGACTGTATCAAATGCCTTGCTAAAATCTAGGTAGGCCATGTCCACAGCTCTCCCTGTCTACTACTTGTCCCAGTCAGCCCCACTGGCCTCTAGGTACTCAACAATTCTTTCCTTCAGAAGTGATTCCATCATTTTCCTACCACTGAGGTCAAACTAACTGGTCTGTAGTTTCCTGCCTCTGTCCTGCTCCCACTTTTGTGAAGAGGAATCACATCTGCCCTCCTCCAGTCCTCAGGTACCACCCATCCTCCCATGATTTGTTAAAGAGAGTAGTCAGCGGTGTCACTAGTTCTACCCTTAGTTCTTTAGAATTCTTGGGTGAATCTCATCAGGCCCATTGCTTTGTCCACCTTCAATTTTATTAGTTCTTTCAGAACCCTTTCTTCTGTAAATGGACTGGTATCGACCCCTGTCTTCAGAGTGTTTCTCTTGTTTGGTTTAGGTACCTCCTCCTCTTCCTTTGTGAATACTGAGCAGAAATATTCATTCAGTATCCCTGCTTTTTCACTGTCACCTTCTACCCACATTCCTCCCCTTTATTAAGCTCTCAGTATCCCTCCTTTGGTCTTTCTTCGCTCCCTAATGTACCTATAAAGGTCTTATCCCCTTCTTAACAGAATTGGCTATCCTTTCTCGTTTGGGCCTTTGCTATTCTGACTGCTTTCCCAGCCTCTTTCTGTTTTAACTGATAAAGTTCTCTGTCCTGCTCCTTCTGTGTTTCCTTATATTTCCTGAATGCTATCCTTTTCTCCTTAACCTTCCCTGCCACCTCTTTTGAGAACCATAGCGTTTTTTTCCTTCGTTGTGTTTTATTGATTTGCTTTACACAAAGGCTTGTTGCCTCTGTGATGGCTGTTTTGATTACTCCCCATTGTTCCTCCATCCTCCTTCTTGCCTGTTTGCTAGTGCTTTTCTGAGGCACTCTCATTTTCCCAAAGTCAGCCCTCCTAAAGTCCAATACTCTTGCTTTTGTATGGCTTGATTGTATGGCTGTGTTTATTGTGAACCACACTGTTTGGTGGTCGCTTGTTCCCAGATGGCTACCCACTTCTAAATCTGAGATCTTTCTCCATCCCCATTTGAGAGTACCAGGTCTAAGATTGCTCCTCCCAAGTGGGTTCCACACTAGCTGTCTGAGGCATGCCCCTGTAGGGCATCAAGAATGACCCTGTTTCTGGATGTGCCTGCAGCCTGAGTCAAATTGACGGTTTCGCTGCACTTACCTCGCCTTAAACTCATCAGAGTTTACTATTTGGATCCAAACATTTTGATATGGAGGACAAGTCGTCCCTCGAGTTTCGCCGTGTCCTTGTGGACAAAATGTCTCGCACCGATCCCCACCTCTCATGCGCCTACTGCCTAGGGCGCTGCGTATGAAACTTCGGCTTGCACCATCTGTTCGCCTTCCATCCCACTGTTCTGAGGACCGCAGGTGCCTTGTTGGGAAGACCGAGCTTCACAATCCACCGTGAAATCAAAGAGGCCAGGTCGGCGGCCTCGCTGCGGGATCCACCGAGCAGCCTGAGCAGATGGCGGCTTCAAGACTTAAGCTGCCCAAGCTCGACCAACTGAAGCTTTTGTGCCACTCCACCTGGGCTTCACCTTCAGGGATCCTTCTGGAGTTGTGCCAGTCACTGCTACTAAGGGTGAGGTGCCTTCGGCTCGCAGTCCTCCCAATCCAAGAAGAAGGATAAGGATCCAAAATCATCATCTTCCTCAAGAAGATGCTCCTGGGACCGAGAGCGTCCGACACTCAGGAGCAGGTGGTCTCAGCCACGGTCAAGATCGCCTCGGCTGCCGGCTTTTGGACCTTCCGCCAGGCCAGGGTCCTGAAGCAGAGGATACGGCAGAACCGCCGAGATTTCTCTTTGACCCGATCGAGCTGTTGTCGCCGACGCCTGTCAACGACTCCTTGGAGAGGACTCCCATTCTCTCCTTCCCCGACGAGGAGACTCCATCCTTCAGGCATCCCGATCGAGGGACAAGAGCCAGAACCTCAGTTCTCACCGAGTCCAGCTTCTCCCGGACCGACAGAGCCGATGGCGCCGGTCTCGATCAAGGATTAGGACCCCATCAGTCGGTAAACTGAAGAAGGGTCACAAACACTCCCAGAAGAGGCGCCACACCATTCCTCATCCTCCTCGGATGAGGAGAGGCTTAGACGGAAGCTCTGGCCGACTTATGAGGACCTCATGTGGCAGCAATCTTTTGATGGGTCAAAGGCCGCCTGCTCCAGCTGTACCCACCATTGCTTGGCCCCAGTTTTCGGCCGCATAATCGACTCCCTTGGGTTCCCGAGGACTCGTGGACCGTGCATATTTCCGCTTGGCCTGGTTACTGGATCCTCACCACCTTGGTGGAACCACCACCAAACAGCCTCAGGGAGGGGCTCCTCTAAGGAGGACCGACCAACCACGGCCTGCCCATAGGTTGTCCATTACGGTCACTCCTGATCACCTGAGGCGCATTGAGGGGACTTAGGTGGGAGACCCTTGATCCGGATTCCTCAGATTTGGATACTCACCGCCTTCACTCACATGATGACCTGTCAGTGACAGGCCCAGAGGAAGGGCCTTCTTCCTTCCAGGGCATCCTTCGACTCATTTTGGAGTGCACAGGTATGCCTTTGCAGCCCATTCAAAGAAGGCAGAATATCCTCTCACAGATATTCTCAAGAGGGGATACCTGACGGAGGCCTTTCCAGTGGCCAAAGCCATAGTTGGCCCAGCACTGGAACTTTGGCAGTGTCCTGCCTCTTGCCCGGCTCCATCTGCCCACATGGCCGGTCGCAAGTACGCTGTGCCCATGGGGTCCTTGGCGAGGCTTCACTGAGCATCCCTCGGCAGAAAGCCTTGTGACTGCCTCAGTGTTCAGGCGCATGGGCAGCTCTGTGGATACTGACCACCCTCTGGACAAGGAGTCCAAAAATATGGACCACTCAGCCCGGAAGGTTTACGCAGCATCATCCCTAGGCCTTCGTCAGGCTAGCTCAGCAGTGATCATGGCACACTTCTCTCAAGCCCTTTTGGGGTCACTTGATGAAGTCCTCCCTCATCTCCCAGCAGACATGCAGACCACAGTCAAGCAGGCCCAGGACCAGGGCCGTGCTGTTGCTAAACATCAGCTCCAGATGGCTCTGGACATTGGTGATTCCTGTGTCTGTCACTAGCTGCTGCGGTAGGCACTCACCGCAGGGCTTGGCTGAGGTTATCCTCCTTTCCTGTAGATACTCAGCACAAGCTAGCTGACGTGTCTTTCTTGGCACCGACCTCTTCAGTCCAGGAGTGGCAAGTCATCTACAGTGCATTGAGCAGTTCAGCCACCTAACATGCCACCTCTGCTAAAGGTTCTTGGGCAAGAACCAGCAGAAGCGCAAGAAGGAGTCCTTTCCGCATTCTTCCCTGTGGTTAGACACCCTCCTTCCAGGAGGTCAGCAACAGCAGCAGGCTGAAGCTTGGCACCCTAGGCCCAAGCAAGGTCCCCAACAGCCCTGCAAAGGAGGCCGAGTACTGGTCCAGGTGCCTCCTCCTCCTCTAAGCCTGCACAGTGATGGGTGGGGTGGCCTCCTGCACCTGTCACACCAGTTCTGGGTCCTCCCTGTGGGGGCGGCTCCACCACTTTTTTCCGCCTGGTCCTGCATCACTGACAGGTGGGTTCTGAAGTGGTCAGGCAGGGACTGCCTCTAGAGTTCGAAGCAGTACTCCCCAGCTGGGCCTGTGCCCCATGGGAGAAAGGATCTTAGTTGGCGCTCAGTCGGCTCTTCGGACGACATTGCTCAGCTCCTCCTCAAGGAGGCGGTAGCTGCAGTGCCGGATCCTCCTTCAGACCCAGGCTTCATCTCCAGATATTTCCTGGTGCCCAAGGCTGATGGGGTTGGCACCCTATCCTATATCTCCATGACCTGAATCGGTATCTCAGGTCTCACCTTCGGATGGTAACTCTGAACCAGATCATACCATCTCTGGAGTGAAACATGTGGTTCTGTACACTGGATCTTCAGGACGCATTCTACCACGTCCCAATCGTCCGTCCATCAGTGGTTCCTCCACTTCAGCGTCGAAGGGACCCTGTACGAAGTTCAGAGCTATGTCATCTGCCTGTCATCGGTCCCAAGGGCCTTCACCAAATGCATCGCAGTGGTGGCAGCCCATCTACGGCATCAAGGGGTTCAGATTTACCCCTATCTAGACGATTGGCTCCTGCCGGCTTCCTCCCTACAGGAGGTGGAGAGGTCCAGGACCTGACCCTCCGAACCTGCTCCCACCTGGGCCTCCTAATCAATGAGGTCAAATCAGAACTCATGCCTTCTCAGGTGATGGGCTTCATCGGGCAGAGCTCGACTTTGTCAAGCCAGAGCTCGGCTCCGCGGACAGGGCAGAGGTTCTTTCTCCTTTGCCCAATCATTTCTGGTTGGGTACTTGCGCCTGCCCGGGACTTCCTGCACCTCCTGGGTTACATGGTGGCATGCACCTCAGTGGTCCATTGGGCCAGATTGCACATGCCCCCTTCAATGGGAGCTGGCCGCCCAGTGGTCTCAGCATCAGGGTCTCTTGACCAGCTGGTCACGGTCACCAGAGGATGTGGGACGCTCTCCAATGGTGGACCGTCCCAAAGTCATTTGTAGGAAGGAATCCCATTTGTCCGCCCGACCAACGGTCATCCTTACAACCGATGCCTCTCTCATGGGCTGGGGGAGCCCGCGGGGACAACAGAGCTCACAGATTCTGGACCCCGAGGAGTCGATGCCACATCAACCTGTTGGAGCTCAGAGCAGTCAGACTGGCACTGTCAGCTTTCGCTCCTCGGCTCTGGGGTCAAGTGGTTCAAGTCCAGACGGACAATACCACGACCATGTACTACCTCAACAAACAGGGTGGCACACACTCCCATCTGCTATGCAAGGAGGCGCCCTGATCTGGACCTTCGCAGACAGCTGGAGGCAGATCTCCCAGCCATTCATGTGGCAGGAGTCTCGAACCAACTGGTGGATGCTCTCAGTCGTATAGGCCAGACATCCCATGAGTGATCTCTCCATCCAGAGGTAGCTTACGATCTGTTCTCCCATTGGGGCAAACCGTTGGTGGACCTGTTCACCTCCTGGGAGAACACCAAGCTGAGGCTGTTCCATGCCGCCCCTCAGCAGGGCTTGCTGCAGGGGATGCCTTCTCGAGGTCGTGGACCCCAGCCCTCCTCTCGCCTTCCTTCCATTCCCCTTGATCCACAAGGTGTTACTCAAGGTGAGGAGGGACAAGGCGAGAGTGATCCTGGTAGCTCCAGATTGGCCACGCCAGTTCTGATATCCAGATCTCCTCAGCCTCAGCTGCAGGGCCCCGGAGCAGCTTTGTACACACCCGACCTGATATCGCTGAACCAGGGAAGGTCTTCCACTGGACCTGCAATCCCTGCACCTCACAGCCTGGTTCCTGAGCGCTAGAGTTCCAGGCTCTGGGTCTTTCAAGGATGTCTACACTGTGGTGGAAGCATCTTGAAAGGAATCGACTAGAAATGTTATGCCTTCAAATGGAAAAGGTTTTCCATTTGGTGTCAGGAAAGAGCCTGGACCCCTTATCCTGCTCTGTGGCTAACATTATAGACTACCTTTGGTCTCTTCCAAAGGGGTCTTTGGTCATCGACCCTTAGGGTGCACCTGGCAGCCATTTCTGCTTACTGGGCGCGGTCAGTCAGCCGATATTAGCACAGGAGACAGTGATCGGGTGCTTTTTCAAAGGCCTGGATCACATATCCCCTTCGTCGGTGAACCTCCACCTCCGTGGGATCTCTTGCTGGTTTTAGCAAAGCTCATGGGCAAGCCATTTGAACCCATGCACAAGTGTGAGCTTTCACATTTGTAGTGGAAGACTGCCTTCCTGGTGGCTATCATGTCAGCCAGAAGGACAGGGGAGCCCCAGGCACTTTCGGTGGACTCCCTTATCTGGTCTTTCACAGGGACAAAGTTGTCCTCGCCCTCACCTGAAATTCCTTCCGAAGGTGGTGTCAGAGTTTCACCTTAACCAGGTATTAACTCTGCGGCATATTACCCTAACTACACCTCGGATGCGAATACAGGCTCCATACTCTGGACCTCAGATGTGCTCTCTCCTACTATAAGGAGAGGACAGCGGAAATTCGGGAGAGGTTCGCCAGCTGTTTGTCACCCACGCTGAAGCCGCTTCTGGCAGACCTGCAGCCTAGTGGACTATTGCAAGATGGATCACATCTTGCATAAGTCTCTGTTATGAATTGGTGGGCAAGGAGCTCCCAGAGGATAAGGCTCATTCTACCTGCCATACTGCTGCTTGGTGGCTGCTTCCAGGGACATCCCTATCCAGGAAATCTGTCAGGCTGCTACCTGGAAGTCAGCGAACACCTTTATTACCCATTACTACATCGACCTTGAGTCACGCTGAGATGCTAGTTTTGGGGCCTCGGCTCCAATCTCTTTTTCCTAAGTAGGGGTGTGCGCTTGCCTCCATCCTCCCGGAGAACTGCTAGGAGTCTGCTAGACAGTGTGGATGAACAACATATCCACGCTCCTAGAAAAGCAGGTTACTCACCTGTAACAGTAGTTCTAGGTTTGGTATATGTTGTTCATCCACGCACCCACCCGACCTCCCGACTTAAGGTGCACAACCTTGCTTCCAGCGGGCTAGATCTGGTGTCATGGGGTGGAGCCGAGGTATTTACCACCGGTGGGTGGAGGAGCCAGCTTGAAGACTTCCGCAAGATTTAAAGGGGAAAGGACAATGCCAGACAGTGTGGATGAACAACATATACCACTCCTAGAACTACTGTTACAGGTGAGTAACCTGTTTTCTGGACTTCTGTTTCTTGCTCTGCAACCAGTTCTCTTCTGCCAGAAACAGCGGAAGCTATAATTGGAGACAGCTGCTTTTGTACACCAAAGCTGCTAACCACACCCCAATTAGATTCACTCTCTGCTCTCAGTAAATTATGCTGATACTGCCCCTTCCTCAGAAAAAACACCTTTTTTTTTTTTTTACTAAATGGGACCCCTTCTTCTAATAAAGTATCTGTTTGCTTAATCCAAACAGGTACTACTTTTACTGAGACAGAAGTGATTAATTAGTAAAAATCTGTAGTTCTGGACTTCTGTTTCTTGTTCTGCAACCAGTTCTCTTCTGCCAGAAACAACTGAAGCTGTAATTGAAGACAGCTGCTTTTGTTCACCTAAGCTGCTAAGCCACACCCCAGTTAGATTCACTCTCTGCTCTCAGCAAGTTCACAGTTTGAATCCCTCCAGAACATGAGGCTAAAGGTAATTCGCACCCAGGAGGGTTAACCTGTCTGTTACCTGTTCACACTATTGTGCTCTAAGGTTGGCACTGTGGGAGCAGAGGGCCTGACTGGCAGAGTGCATTTGTGACACCTCCCTCGTCGATGGTCTCTCTCCGTGCGTCGATCATAGCACTTCCTCAGCTGGCTTGGGGACGTCTTCTTTCAGTGCTCCCCTATCCTCTATTCTGGGACCTTACATTCACCGCACTGGGTACTACTAAGCTGGCCAGGTCCCTACCTCCGCTGTCCCTCTGTGGTACTCCATCCAGTCCATGGCCCCTCCCCTTCAGAGGGTCACCTAGCCATGGTGGACAGTCAGGCTCTAGTTCAATCCATTATGGGCCTTACTAGACCCTCCCCTCCTCCTTTGGGGAGGCCATGGTCCCTGCTTCAGTCCCTCCCAGCCTCCGGATGGGGAATTCTTCTGCTCTCCCCTGGGTTCCTCCCCAAGCCTGAAGATACCCTCCTCACCGGAATGGGATCTGGAGGATGAGGGGATGAAGAAATAGATCAGGATTATGGGCCCACAAGTCTCTTCCTTGAGATGACTTCCATCCCCAGGGACTCCCCAGAAGTGTTCCCTTGCTCTACTCCTGATGACCCATCTTTTTCGATATTATGGTGCATCTGCAAAAATCTTTGGTTTCTAGACTATGGAACAGGATGTCTCGAGAAGCAAGTTGGCCATGTACCTGGGCCTTCCTGATAGCCCCTCACTGGTCGTCCCTCCCCTGCTGGATACTTTGAGGAGGCCAAGTTGCTTGCCTGGCAACAAGTTTTCTATGTCCCTCTCTTCCTGCAAGATGGACAGACTTTAAAAGTGCCCCTGTGGACCACCCTTACCTTTCTGTGCCTCCACAGGTGGACTCTATGGTTAGAAAATGTGGCTCATAGCTGGCCCAGTGGTTCTGAGGGTTGGGCGCTGGGCGGCTTTACCTCGTCTACGCTTGGCAACCCGGTTTGGGAATGACCATGGGTCATCGGGTGCAGGCGTGGGGGAAGAACAGGATTGAGCATGCTAGAGGGCAGCTATCCTTCCTGAGGGTGGGTTGGCACCTCAAAGTTCCACTCCCACCAGGTGGAGGTCCAGGTCCGGTGGATAGAGTAGGCAGAGAGGCAGAAAATGTATCGGGAGGTGAAAGGGCTGAGCTGGTACCACAGGGTGCGAAGCGTGCCTCCACACGCTCACAAGGCCATGTGCTGGGGTGGGGGTTAGGGGAGAAAGATTTGTAAATACATATGTATTCCCATTGCCAGTTGGCAGCAGGAGGCGATGGGGACCAAGGAATGCAGCTCATGATAGATCTACCAGACCGCAACATGAGTGGTCATCCCCAAGATAAAGACTCCAAAATTGGATATTATGGGGAAGAGGGTCTCTGCTGACCACTTTGTCCCTTCGCATTTGAATTATATGGGCCATCTTTCAAATATTAGGAGGAGATCCTTAAAGCTGCTCAAGCATCAGTCCAGTCCCTTCCACCTGGCAAGCCTCAGGAGGACCTTGATGCCAAGCTTTCTACCGCTGTGGCTGTCTGTCACCACCTGCTTAGGGCCACCTATGATGCCATCGATACTTTGGCCAGGGCCTCCTCAGCTGGTGTTTGCCTCAGATGCCATGTATGGCTGAGGGTTTCTGGATTTTCACAAGATGTCCAACAATCCATCCTGAATGCTTCCTTTAAGGAGACAAACTTTTGGACCACAGATCCAAGACATTCTAAAAGACCTGCAAGACTCTGGTCATACCCTTCAGTCTATTCGGACCTTTATCACCCACAGGCAAAGCCTTCTTATAGGGGTACCTTTCGGAATCTTTCTTCTAAAGGTAAACTTGCTGCTCAGTGACAGACTGCTCACAAACGCAAGGCTCAGTTAGCCCTACCAGATCCCAGACCTGCCCCAAAGAAGTCCCGATATGTCCCTGCTATCTCACAGCAGGGTCAGCCTTCGGCCTGAAGGCATGTCTCTGGCCATGGAGGCGGAAATCCCTCCCTGGCCATCGGGGACAGGTTCTCCCTGCACTCAGAGGTTGGCAAAGGATCACATCAGACCAGTGGATCCTTCTATTGATACAGTATGGTCATATATTAGTCTTGATAAGTCTTCCTCCTCCTTTGCCTCCTCGAGTCTCACACACCCTTCCAGTCCATGCTGTAGCACTGCAAGTAGAAATAAATGCTTTGTTACACAGACATGCTATAGAACCAGTTCCCACCCATCAAAGGGCTTGTGATTTTACTCCCATTTTTCTGGTTCCCAAATGGACGGGGACTTATGTCCCATTCTGGACCTCAGAGGCCTCAACCTCTATATAAGGTACCTGAAATTCAGGATGGTGACATTACCCACCCTTCCTCCCTGCTAAACACAGGAGACTGGCTCTGTTCCCTGGACATGAAGGGTGCATACCTTCATATCCTGATCCACCCACCCACAGGCGGTTCTTATGATTCCAGTTTGAAGACCATCATTTTCACCTCGGTCCTCCCTTGCAGCCTTCTTCGCACCATGGGTTTTCTCAAGTGCCTGGCAGCAGTAGCAGGAGTCCTTCGCCAGGAGGTCTGTACATCTTTCCTTACCTAGATGACTGGCTCCTAAAGGCATCTACATGCTTCATGTTGGAATACACCTGGCCCGCACCCTGGAGATGTTCTCCATGGTGGCATCATGGTCAATGATCTAAAGTCTGTGATGACGCCATCACAGACTCTCCAGTATATCAGAGCAGTACTAGACACCTCTCAAGGCAGGCGTTTCTTCCTGAATCCAGGGCAGATACTATCCTGACTCTCATTCTGTGGTTGGAACCATGTTGGTATGATTTTGCAAGGACTACCTTTGGCTCCTGGGACATTTGGCAGCTACTATTCCTTTGTCCTCATACCAGACTTCATATGAAGATTCTTCAGTGGAACCTCAGGGTCCAATGGAATCAAAAATGGATGACTTCAATGCCCCAGTCCTTCTGTCCTCCCCAGCACTTTGCACACTGCAATGGTGAAATCCAGGGACAATCTCCTGCAGGGCATGTCATTCCATCCTAGGGTCCCGGACCTCATTTTAACAACGATGCGCCTCCTTGATGGGCTGGGGTGCCCATCTTCA
Organism: Neoceratodus forsteri; assembly: GCA_016271365.2. Taxonomy (NCBI): domain Eukaryota; kingdom Metazoa; phylum Chordata; order Ceratodontiformes; family Ceratodontidae; genus Neoceratodus; species Neoceratodus forsteri. The sequence goes on from CM028129.1 coordinate 1,481,871,598, forward strand.
GGGATTCAGTCCCAGGGTTCTTGGACAGTGATGGAAACTTATCTTCACATCAGCATCCTGGAACTGAGGGCTGTTCTGTATGCATTACAAGCATTCGAGACATTGCTCCCTCAGGGCTGCCTTCAAGTGCAATCAGACAGTTCCACAGTTGTTCACTACTTGAACAACAACAGTACCCATTCATGCCTTCTCTGCCAAGAATCCATGAGGGTGGCATTGAGCGATCCAGAGAGCCTTTTCCCTTCTGGTGGTCCACATTCCAGGGGTTTCAAATACCCTGGCAGATGCCCTGAGCAGAACCCATGCTCAGGCTCATGAATGGGAGCTCCACCCAGACTTCTTGGCAGATGCCTTCCTCCAATAGGGTCACCCAGAGTTAAACCTGTTTGCTTCTCCACAAAAAGCAAAACCTTCTCTCTATTGCTCTCTAGAGTGAGGTCCTGGAACTTTATGGCCAGACACCCTATCTCATTCCTGGACAGGAAAATTTCTTTATGCTTTCCGTCCCTTTCCTCTCATACAGAGTACTCCTAAAACTGGTCAAAGACAGGGTGTCGATGATTTTCATAGCCCTATACTGGCCAAGGCAGATTGGTTCCCCTTGTTGTTGCAAATCTCAGATTGGGATCCTCTTCCTCTATCTCTTTGTCCTGCCCTCTTCTCACAGGAAGACGGCTCCCTGCATACCCAGACCTGCACCCTGTGTCTGCATGCCTGGCTCCTGAGGACATAGTCCTCTCTCATTATCAGGTGTCCCCAGGGTAGCAGAGATTCTGTGGGCAGCATGGAAGCCCTACTATGTCCTTCTACTCTATGAAATGGAAGTGTTTCTCCATTTGTCATCTTCCCAGGAACTGGACCACTATGACTGTTCTCCATAGAGAATACTGGACTACCTCCTCTCTCTGTCAGAGGTGGCCTAAAATATTCATCAATAAAAGTATATCTATTGGCTATTTCTGCTTTCCATTTATGTGGACAACAAACCATTGTCTCAGTTACCTCTCATGAAAACCTTCCTGAAAGGTAATCTACATTTGTATCCCCTGTTCGGGACCCTAACCTAGTGTGGGATTTGAATTTTGTACTTGAAAACTGCTTCAGACATTTGCAGGCTGCCACCTGGTCTACTGTACATATTATTCATAAAACATTATAGTCTAGACATTGCTTCTAAGAAGCATGCTGCTTTGGGCAGGCTGTCCTCAATGGCCTCCTGTCCTAATATGCTGCAGTTCGCTACTTCCTCCCATGGGCATCATAACTCCTTGGGATTCTTCCCACGTATTATGACCTGCTACAAGAGATTGACTCAAAAGATAGTACAGTTGCATAAAATTTACTATAAAGTAGATCTTCAAGAGTATCTTTGCAGCAGGCCATGCTGCCCCTGCCCTCCCTTGCTCCTGCTTCCAAAGGGTACCTTGCTCCATCCTCACGTGGAAGCCTTGACCTCCTGCCTTTTTGTTCCTCTCCCTGTTCCCATCGGAGACCTATGATTCACTTTTCATATCAGTTGCTAAGATGGAAAATAGAACTGAGGATATCAGGGCCTCCCTTTATAGATATGCAAGAGCACATCAGGTGACAAGAAGGGGAGCCCTGGAAGAGACTGCTGGGAAATCATCTGGAGGAATTGATGCCTGCAGATGGATATCCCATGTGTTATGGCCTACTGCAAGAGATACTCTCGAAGATCTACTGTTACAGTAAGTTCTTACGCAACTATACTTTGCCTCTATTCTGCTGCAGGCCACCAGCAAAGAGCACAGTGCCCATGGATGCATTGGTGTTGGATTGGTCAGGAAGGAGCCTGTATGCATGCCCTCCATTTCCTGTTACTCAGGGTTCTGATCAAGCTCAGGTCCCAACCAGCTTCCATGATCCTGATAGCTCCGGACTGGCCAGGCAGCGTGGTACTCACTGCACTTCTCTCCCTCTCATTGGCCCAGTCCATATACCTCCCTTAGAGGCACAACTACCGACCTCCTCTCAGGGAGGATCCTGTACCCGAACCTCAGGTCTCTCATACTAGGCACGGCTGTTGAAGACCTAGAATATGCTGGCCTACACCTCTCTGAAAGTGTATTCAGGGTTCTTAGGGATAGTAGGAAGCCCTCTACCAGGAAAACCTATGCATCCAAATTGAAGAGTTCTTCTATCTGGTGTAATACTAGTGATATATTACCTTCCCAGGCAGGGTTACCAGTTCTAGTGGACTATCTCACCCATCTGCATTCGCTGGGCCTGCAGCCCACTACCCTTAAAAGTCCACCTGGCATCAGTTTCAGCCTATCTCTCAGCAGGTAAGGTGTCTCTCTGGCTGCTAACCCTATTTTCAAAAAGTTCTTTAAAGGGTTAGCTCACCTGCACCCTCCTCACAGGGAACCAGTTCATTCTTGGGATCTCAGTGTCTGTATTACCAAGCTCATGGAGCCCCATTTAAGCCCATGGCTACAGCACATTTAAAGTTTGTCACTTGAAAGCCATATTCTTAGTGGCTATCACCTCAACCAGAAGGATAAGTGAGCTACAAGCCCTGTATATAGAGCAGAATTACATCTCTTTCCACAGGGACAAGGTGGTGCTTAGGACTAACAGGAAATTCCTTCAAAAGTAGTCTCTAATTTTCACCTCAACCAGTCAATCACTTTGCCAGTCTTCTTTAATGAACATTCCAGTTCAGGAGAGCACAGGCTGCATAGCCTGGATGTCAAAAGAGCTTTGAGTTACTATACTACTCACACCAAGGCCCACAGGCAAGACAGGCAGCAGCTGTTCCTAACCAATGGAGATATGGGAAAGGAAAGCCAGCTTCAGAGAGACAGTTGCAGCTGGATAGTGGCATGTATCCAGTTCTGTTACAGTAAAGCTGGTAAAGAGCCCTAGTAGGCCTGGGGCACACTCTACAAGGGCACAAGCTGCTACAATAGCAGCTGCCAGGATACTCCCTGTTGGAGATCTGCAAACAGTCCATACCTTTACAAAGCATTACAGTCTGGACACTCAATCAAGAAGTGATGCTAGGTTTGGCACAGCAGTGCTGCAAAGCCTGTTTCTTAAATGAGATTCTGTGTCCACCTCCAAAGGTACTGCTTGCTAGTCTGCTAGACTTAATCATATTGAAGAATATACAAAACATGACAGCTAAAGGGAGGTTGATAATGGGAGACTTCAACATGCCAGATACAGATTGGTCAATACCAGCAGGAACATCTGCCAGAACTAGACACATGGTAGATTCCCTGCAGGTGGAGGACCCTCAAACAACTGGTACAACAACCCCACAAGAGACAGGGCTATCCTAGATCTAGTACTGACTAACAGGGAAAGGATCACAGATCTCCAGGTAGAAGGTCACCTGGGGCCAGTGACCATCACATGGTATGGTTCAATTTGGCCACTAGAACTAAATCATCCCATTCCAGGCAAATATGGGACTTCAGAGGAGCTGACTTTGATAAGATGGCCAACAGAGTTAAGCTAGCCCTGGCAAAAGAAATACAGGTGAGGGGTACAGGCAAAGTGGGCAAGCATTAAGGATGCAATACTTGAAGCAACATCCAATTGTGTTGAGAGAAAAGGAAGTGCAAAAGAAGAAGGAAACCACTTTGGTTCTCAAAAACAGTAGCCAAAGGCTTACCTTCAGGAAATATAAGGGAGTGCAGCAGGATGAAGATGAGGCATACCAAACTTCCCTAAGGGAAGCAGGGAAGGCAGTAAGGCAGGCAAGGCCCACACCAAGGAAACACTAGCACAAACAGTAAAAGAAGGTGACAAGACTTTCTATAGATACATGAGCGAAAGGAGAAAGTCCAGAGGGGTATTGCTAAGATCAAAGAGGATAAGGGGCATGTGAAGAGAGGACCATGTAAAAGCATATATTCTAAGTAGATACTTCTGCTCAGTATTTACTGAAGAGAAGGTAGGGCAGGGCCCACAGCTCAGCACCATGGACACGGGGGGGGTGCACTAGTCCCTTCACAAAAGAAAGGGTCCTACAAGATCTCGATAAGCTCTGGGTGGACAAGGCGATGGGACCTGATGGCATACATCCCAGGTGCTAAAGGACCTAAGGGTGGAACTAGCAGAGCCATTATCAGAACTGTTTAGTGAGTCTCTGAGCACAGGAGAGGTCCCAGAAAACGCGAGTATGGCAATTGGCCTATAGTTGGTGATATCTTTTTGTCGCCTTTTGTGAACCGGAGTGATCCTGATGATTTTCAGATCAGGTACATGGCTGTGGCAGAGGAACAGGGTGAAGATTCTGGCTAATGGCGAGGCAATAAAGGGAAGCTAACTTCAGAAGCCTAAGCTCAAGACCATCAGAGCCAACAGCTGTGTTATCTGATATGGTGTTCAGGAGTTTTAGGACATCAGCCCTAGTTATGGCTTTAAACCTAAAGGTGGGATAGCTGGGCCTGTCTAGGTTGTGTGTGTGACCCAATGTGACCCAGGGTAGGCGGGAACAGGGAGACATATTTTGATAGATAGAGGAGTGTTGGTTAAAGTGATTTGCAGTGGTTGATGGATCGTTGCAGTGCACCCCATTTTGTACCATTTTGTTATCAGAGGTGGATTGAGTAGAGCCAAGGAAGGTATTAATGTGGGACCAGAATTTTCTAGAGTCGCTGACAGCATCCACAGGAGACCTTTGCAATAAGAACTTTTTGCCAGTCTGATTTGCCTTTTACATTCCTTTTCATTGTACCCTGTACTCATTATAGTCCGATGGGAGACCAGTGTTCTTGAAATGCTTCCAACTCTTGTCTCTCACCCGTAGTAGGAAAGTAGGTCTATGGAGCCACCTCATCTGTTTACCCTGGATCGCATTTAGTAAGAGGGGTATACTTTTCTGCAAGGCCCTGAAATGAGAGAGGAAGTAATCAAGAGCAGATTAAGTATCTTGGGTCTGGTATAGGTAGGACCAGTCAACCATAGAGATATCAAGCAGGAAACCAGTTTGGTCAAGATTTGCAAAGTTTCTGAAGGAGATATACTGAGGTGGTGGTGTGGGCGTGATAGAGGTGCTCCAGCAGCAGAAGATAGGAGAGTGATCACTTATGGCATCTGCCATGATACCAGCAGTGTAATTCTATCTAGGCGGTTTGTAAGTGCCCAGTCGATCAAGGTACCTGAGGTAGAGGAGGATGTGACCCTAGTCAGATCAGTAATCAACTGATGCAAGTTATGGCTTTGAACTAAGGAGAGTAGGGAGTGATAGGATTTACCAGATCAATTTAGATCAACTTAGATTCATGTCACCAAGGGCAAGTACTTTATTGAGTCTTGTGGACTGGGTGACATAGGTAAGCAGCTGTTCGAGACCCGAAAGTCCACTTTTAGGTGGGTTATAGGCACATATTATGTGCAGCTTTTCATCCCAAGAAGAAGGGTAGCATGTATAGATTTGCATGCCACAGGGTTAGGTGTGGCTGTGAGAGTAATATTCAGGTGGGACTTATAGAATATGACACACCTCTGGGTGATGCATGTTGCATCTAAGTAGGTTATATTTAGCTATAGCACAGACAGAATCAGGTATGGACTGCCTAAGCCATGTCAGATAAGCAGAGAATGTCAGGGCAGTGAGAGCCACCAGGTCTCAAGCTCCAGGAAAGTTGTGTGTCAGGCTCCTGATATTTATATAAGCAACACGGAGACCCTTCAAGGTGGTCCAGTCAGTGTCAGAGTAGGAGTAGAGCCAGAGGGCCAAAGCTCATTTCAATATCACCTGACAGGAATAGAGCCAGGAGGAGGATATACCATAGCTTTCAATGGGTGAAGGTCAGTCAATAAGTAGAGGGTGGGTATGGCCCTCTACAGAGGGCATGGTTAGTGTTGCTATGTAGTACTGGAGGAAGTAGGAGCGGGGTGGTATCACATCTCATTGACTTCCTACAGAGGAGGTTAGAAAGGTAAAATTATGGGCATTAGGTGGAACATGTTCAGAGCACTGTGACCCAAAAGCATAGATAACCAATTGAGAAATAACAGCAGGCAACCTAGGTGAAGCAGGAGGAGGATTTGGTGCCCAATATTGTGATGGCTGAATGAGAGAGAGTGAGAGAGAGAGAGGTATAACTGAGCTCTTGGGTTATAGTGCCACTTAGAAAACTCCAGCTGACTGGAGTGGCTTTAGGAGCACCAAGGGATTATCATCACAGTAGGGTTACTGATTGCAAGGCTAGACGCCCTGGTGGTCACTAATTATAAGGAGCAAATAGGAAAATGACCTGATAGTCGTATGACTTCTGCAAGCTATATAACAAAGTGTCCACCTTGGGGGGTGCAGGAGGCGGGGTTCCTTGCTGTTAGCAATGGCCCTGAGGATGGGGCATTTTGGCTTGCAGCAGGCTTTCTGGTCCTTCTGGCACTTCTGCGTCAGCAGTCTCGGCTCTGAGGAGTCCTGTCCATAAGGGCGCAGAGCCTGCAGGAGAAGGAGGAACAGATTTAAGTAGAGAGGAGGGACATGGGAGGCTCCAGCAACACAGACACTAGGCAGGGAAAGGTAGCAGAGGGAGTGACCTAGAGTGGTCAGGGCAGAGGGCAGAGGAATTAGCCAGGTTAAAGAGTAAAAACAACAGGAGTGAAATGCACCCCAGAGAAAGGCAGCAAATAACATTTTCTACACAGCTGTACAGTCAATCTATCGGGCAGCTAAGGTACATGCAGTTCAATTCCTAAAAGAGCCGTTCACTTAAACAACTAACTTAAATATTTATAATTATTTACTTCTACGAGACAGAAGGTAAAACAAAATGTTAAAAACTGAATGAGCCAACTACTTGTCCAATCAGGAGGCAGACTAGAGGATCGCATCCAATCAGAGACAAGGAAAGAAATTGTGCCAGAAATTCAAATGGCCCTTTGTTAGGTAGCTTCTAGTTGGCGTTCAGCAGGCGTACCTTGCTGTTGGTGGCGGCTCTGAGGTAGGGGCATTTGGCTTTAAAGCATTACCAGGGGACAAGTTAAAGGGGATTTATTGTTAAGATTTTTGTTACTGACTGTGCTTGTGACACCATCGACCCAGGTTCAGGAATGAGCCTGGGAGGATGGAGGGCCGGCTGAGGAGGCTTGAACTCCAATGGATTGCTTGTCTTCTCTGGAGAGGGAGAGGTTGAGGCCCAGTGCATGGCTGACCTCTGGTGGAGGCCAGGGAGTAGCATGCACTGATGCCAAGAATGAGGGGTTGGGGTGTGAAGGACGTCCGGGCGGTTGTGACTTGACATCTGGGCGACATCATGCCCTCCAGAAAATGGAAAAGAGTTCTCAGGACACCAGGGAGATGGTGCACCGTGCAGACCCAGAAACTCCCACCTGCCTGTCCTGTCATTGGGGTACCGAAGAAGCAAGAAGACTTTCGGTGAGGCCTCATCTTGTACCCACCTGAGTATAACCACGACTCCATGAGGTTCTCTGCAGTTGGTAGGTGAAGCAAGTTGGGCAGACACCATGGCGACTCTCGATGGTGCAATGCTCCAGGAGCTTGGGGAGGAAAGAATAGAAAGTTAAAAAATAAAGATTTTTGTTACTATTTTTAGAATAGCTTAGTTAAGGGGTCTTACCACGCAGGCTTCAATGAATCTGAGCATTATAGAATGCAGCAATTGATAAGGGCAACAGTTTGAATGGTAGCACGAGCCAATAGATGTTCTATATCATTTGCATAAGTTCCATTTCTCCTAAACAGTTCAACACATGAGGCTGACTGCTACAGTTAATCATACTGAAGAACACCTTTGAAGAAACAAGATTACTATGGTGAGTAATTTTTCATACTTACCATAACAGTAGATCTTTGAGAGAATCTCTTTGATCGGCTATGCCGTCCCCTCTCCTTCCCCTTTGTGGGCCTGCAACACTGGGTCTTGGGACTCCTATCTCCATTGTTACATTTTCAACCTTTGCCTTAACTGGTTTTGGAGTGCTGGGTTCTCTCCTAGTTCCCACAGGGAGGTCATCAAAGCATGCTCTTTGGCAGGGAACCAAGGAGAGGAGGGGCGCCATGTTTATGTTGACGTGGATATCTGACAACGTTATAGGCAGCCCCTGGCTGACTGCTTGCAAAGTTCCATGTGGTTCTAGTGCCTGGCAGCTTATAGTTCTATAAGTGTGGCCTGAAGAAAGAGATTCTCTTGAAGATGTACTGTTATGGTAAGTAACAGGCCCCTTGAGAGGAATTCGGGCCCTGGACAAAGTTCAGACTCTGGGGCCCCCTACCAGCTCTCAATCCCCTTCTTGCATACAGCATGCTGGGTGGACTGTGCCCATCTTGGCGCTGGACCACGAGAATTATCCCTGCTCCCCACCCTCTCAAAGGCCCTGGTAAGTAGTTAACTGTTCTTTCCCTCAGTGATACCAAAGTTTCACCCAAAAAGGGCTTCATCATGGGATTGGGAGGTACTATAAATACAATAATTTCAATCATTTAAAGTCATTCAAAGATTGCATAAATGTTGTTATTATTGAGTGAATTATCAGGCCCAATGCCTATAGGCTGCTGGTATAAAGGCTGTTTATTCTATAATAATTAAATCCCCTCAGTGGTCCACATGACCTCCAATAAAATAATTCCTGGAATCCTTACATTTTTGTAAGTAAGGAAAAGGACTTCAATCATACCCTTTTATACAGATAGTTCAGAAAACTGTTTATATACCATTTTTGCTATACAATAGTCTTCTTGTAATTTTTAACAATTCAAATATGTATATGTAGCTAGTATTTAAATTCTCACGAGTAGAAATACTTAATGCTTATTTTAGAAATGAGAGCCATAAGCTCTAATGCATATCCAGCCTGAAAATATATTCTCTTAGCAGGATCATCATTACCTAGTATTAACTCCTCGCATCCAGTTTTGTGAGAACTCTATGGCCACTTTGCTGGAAAACCTTACACTATGGAAGGTGATAATTTCAGCATTGCAGTCCTTACTCTGTGCCTTCTGTTTGCTTTACTGATACCATCTATTCTTTTTAATATGAATAGAGGCATTATGGTAATTATTCTACTGTTGAGGAAACAAGAAATGATGTCCTCTGTTTGTTTCTTTTCTAACCCATAAGGATAACTGTTAAAGTGTATTTGCAAACGTTGGTGCAAAACCTCCATGTTTGCTGCATCCTTTACTGTGCTCACTAGCAGAGTTTCCGACTGCCATTCAGATTCTCACAGAGCCAGTGGTGACAGGGCAGTTTCCACCTTTATAGTGGCACTACAAACTGTGCTGAATCGGAAAGTTTGATGACGTGAGTGTGCACCATGTGCATTCTTGCTGGATGGCATTTGGCAGTGCCAGTGGAGAGTGATGTCCATATGAGATTCCCAGCTGGGAAATCCCTTTTTTGTGTCTGCCACCTGAGCCACTGATTACTAGCGCAACATCAGGAGGAATGTTTGAGTGCCCCAGTAGCCCATCACGTTATCCTAAGAAATCACGGTATACTGCAACTTTGTTTTGTGGCATTAAGCACATTGAACAAAGGACTTCCACAGAGAGGCCTATTGGATATGTTGATTTGGGCAGTAGATTACAAATATGGACTGAGTGGGGAGCTCAATTAATTGCCTTTACTGTAATTGGTTCAGAATTAAATTTCCAGTTCCATTTGTAATCAATTCTATACATTTTAATCGTTCTATCGTCTAATCATTTAACCTTACTTTGGGCAGGTTTACTGTGTGTAAATTGGATGTACACATGCACTAGATTTATTTTGACAAGGGAAAGATATGAACATTTTTTGTAACTTGATATGGTCACATCAGAGTGCTCAACCCCAATAAGTCATTCCCAGAGTGAAGGAGATAGAATCTTCAAAGGGTTTACAGTAAGAGATGGTAAACAGGAAACATAGCTACTGACATCAGACAGATTTGGAGTCAATTAGAAACCTACAGTAGAAGGAAATTAGACTAGAGGGCACTCTTCACTTTTGCAGAGTATGTAGGACAATAAAGGATCCATAGGAACAGTATATTGGTCAGACCTAACACAGGCTTTGTTAATCCAGCATGCTTTTATAGGGCTGGGTATTCAAAAGGTTGCGCCATGCGCAATAGGGTTAATGCCTGCACAAAGTCCGAAATTACGCCATTCTGTGATATTCAGCAGGAGGCAGTTGCGCCCCAAGTCATGCTGAGCAACAGCGCAATGCTAATGAAGGCGTGCTCAACCAGAGGGGAGGAACCATGCATAAACTGCACAGTCCGATATTCAGCCAGGTTGTGCAGAGTTGTGCAGGCGCAACCCCAACCTGCACCTGCACAACTTTGAGCCCAAAAAAGGAGTAAGTCGAGGCCACCCACAGGTGAGCTGCTGCATTGCAGGGCGCAACACAGCAGCTGCCACCTATGGGTGGCCTCCACTTCTTCCTGTGCCCCCTGCAGCCCGATCGTGGGCATAATAGTGATACCCCCGTAGCCGATCGCGGGCAGAACATAACTGAACAACCCCCCCACTGGCCCGATCGCAGGCATGACATTAGTAACCCCGACTGGCCCGATCGCGGGCAAAACAGAACTGAACCCCACCCCCACTAGCCCGATCGCGGGCAGAACAGAATTCAACCCCCAAGACCAATATCCCTGGTGGTCTAGTGGACCGAGAAGCCCGATCGCTGGCATTAGAGTCAACCCCCGGTCCAAGTACCCTGGTGATGTGGTGGCCCCACCCCACCCACCCATGGAGCCCCACCACCCGCTCCCCAGTCAACGGGGCGGCAGCACCACCCCACCTGTCTCCGCCTCCCTGGCTCTATTTCATCGATCGGCTGCTAGCTGCCATCGTTCAGAGCAAGAGCCACGGGCGTAGTTATATCAGACAGTGCAGTCCAGATATGTGAATTCATTCATTCACATATCTGGACTGCCTTAGAGAGTAGAGCTGCACGCCCATTGGCTCTGCTCTGAACCAATGGGCGGCAGCCCTACTGAGCAGTCAGTCGGCAGGCGCGGGCGGTAGGCAGGTACCCCACCGCTTGACGGGGAGCGGGGTGGTGGAGCCCGTGGGTGGGGTGGGGTGGAGAGCCACTAGATCATCAGGTACTTGGACCTGGGGCTGACTCTAATGCCCACGATCGGGCTTCATGTCCACTGGACCACCAGGATATTGGTCTTGGGGGACTTGAACTCTGTTCTGCCCACGATCGGGCTAGTGGGGGTGGGGTCTAGTTCTGTTTGCCCACATAACAGGCCAGTCGGGGTTATTAATGTTATGCCCATGATCGGGCCAGTTGGGGGTTCTAATCAATCAACTTTTATTTATAAAAAGGCTTTTCAAATCCAAAGCGCCTGCACAATATCATAAAACAATAAATAGACAGAATTTAAAACTATTATAAATCATTAAAAGCTATACTAAAAGGTGGGTCTTCAAGGCTCCTTTAAAGCTCAGGACAGTCGGACTATTTCAAGACCTGACGAGGTAGAGAATTCCACAGGGTCGGGGCCATAAAGCTAAACGACCTAGCCCCTGAAGATTTCAAATGGACCCTGGGAATCTCCAGCAATCCTCGTCAGTGGATCGGAGGGGGGAGGGACAGTAGGGGCAAAGGAGCTCTTTCAGGTAAGTTGGTCCCTGGTCATGTAGAGCTTTATAGGTCAGCAAACCCGACCTTGAAGGTGATTCACCAAATACTGGCAGCCAGTGCAGTCCGCGAGCACAGGCATTATATGACTGGATCTAAAAGAACCAGTCAACAACCTGGCTACTGCATTCTGCACTAGCTGCAGACGGCGGCTCAACCCCGATAGCCCTAGGTACAGGGAGTTGCAATAGTCATGGAGGTAACAAAGGCGTGGATCAATGTTGGAAGATCTTCTGGAGGAACCAGGTGCTTCACCTGGCGATATTCCTCAGATGGAAAAAGGAAGTTTTGACCACGCTGACACCTGAGCTTTAAGCGTCAAGTGGTGAGTCAATTATTACACCAGATTCCACCTGATCTGAGGTCATCAGCGGAACGCCTGCAAGCCATAAGCCAGAGTGCGATCCAGCTGGCAGACCCACCTCACAGCGACCTTTATCCACAACCAACACCTGAGTTTTCTCTGGGTTTAACCTCAACCAACTCCCATTCATCCAATCTTGGATTTCTGCAAGGCAGTTATTAAATACCGACAAGGCAGCATCCTGGCGGGCACAAAAGACATATACAGCTGGGTGTCATCGGCATAGCAATGAAAACCCAGACCGTGTCGTCTTATAATCACTCCCAATGGCAGCATATACACGCAATAACATAGGCGCTGAATAGAGCCCTCGGTACCCCACATTAAGGCAGGGAGACTGATGCCGAGGAAAAATTCGACACCACCCTCTGAGTCCTACCTTCGAGGTAAGATCTAAACCACCTGAGGACCATACCAGATAATCCACAGATGGACCGAGATGTTCTAACAGCACACCATGATCAACAGTGTCAAATGCTGCAGAGAGATCAAGAAGTACCAAGATAGAACGGGTCCCACGATCTCTCGCTATTAGGAGGTCATTTAGTACCCACAAGTGCTGTCTCGGTACTATGCCTTTTCCTAAATCCAGATTGGAGAGCATTGTAGATATTGTTGTTGGTCAGATGATCCTCCAATTGCACTGCGACTACCTTCTCAATAACCTTACCCACAAAGGGTAGGTTAGAGACTGGTCTGTAATTTGCTAGACAATCTGGGTCTAAGGAGGACTTCTTTAAAGAGGCCTAACTATAGCCTCTTTAAGGATCTGGAAAGATCCCTCTCCAAAACTTCCAGACTATCAAAGCCAGGACTAGGCCGATTTTATCCACACAATCCACTAAGAGTGTGGGGCCAGGGTCCAAATCACAGCTGGTTGGTCGCATGCGCTGGATGACCATCACAATATCATCGATTTTGGGGAGGCTGAAGTCAGACCATGCAAACTGGGTGTTTGACATCTCCCGCCGACCATCACTGCCCCCATTGGAGAGGGAAGACCGGACGTCCGATCTGATTTTGGCAACCTTATCTGCAAAGAAAAGAGCAAACTCCTCACACCGTTCTGTGAAAAGGCCCTCCCGGGCTGAAGACAGACTGGATTGCACAGTCTGTCCACAGTCCGAAAGAGCTGGGCTGGTCTATTCTGTGCAGCCGCTTTCTCCCTGGACAGGAACTCTGCCTTCTTACAGAGATTGGATTGATAGGCCATATAATGGTCCACCAAACTAAGTCTGTCATCATCCAGACCTGACTTCCGCCAGTGCCTCTCGCCCGTTCCTCCTACCCTCCTCAACTCCCTCATGGACTCATCAAACCATGGAGACCTGGGGCTAAGAGTGAGTGGACTTAACATGAACAGGTGAATAGAATCCAGGGCCTCATAACCGACCTATTATAGGCCTGTACTAGGTCACCTGGATCCAAGCACCCATCGGAAGGTCCGAGAGGTCCAGCACCGCCATCAGGTCATCTGGGACACACCCCTTAATGGGCGGTACCAGACCATCTCCAAGGGCTGACCTAATAGGGTGGCCTCAAAATTGAACCTAATGGAGTGATGGTCAGACCATCTGAGTGGTTCCACCACCAAATCAGATATCCCCATCCCCAGAAGGAACACCAGATCCAATGAGTGCCACCAATATGGGTCGAGGAGGAAACTACCTGTGTGAAGCCCAGTGATAACATCAACTGGAGGAAGTCTTGACCAAACATGAGAGTTCATCGTCGACCCAGGCATTGAAGTCCCCAGAACCAACCATCTGGGGACCCCAATGTCAGGTCGACAATGAAGTCTGCGACTTCCTGCAGGAAAACATTCCATGCCACCTGGTGGATGTGCATCGAAGTATCCTGCACCCACACCTCGCCTAAGACACACTCAAAGGATCTGGTGACTCCCATTGGTACCTCCACCAGGCCCAATTCTGATTTAAAACAAATGGCAACACCCCGCCCCTACGATCCTGCCTCGGCGATGCATCACTGAGTACCGGCCGAACTGCTGCGGCTAATACTGGCCCAGCATTTCCATCCAGCCAGTCATGTTGACCAACAAGATCGGCTATGATAGCCATCTTGTTTTTAATAGACTCTAGCATTGCACAACACCGCCGAGCAGGATGGGCCTCCGACGATGACCGCTACCTGCTGATAACTAGGACCCTTGGGTATGGGCACAAGACAGGAGAACCCTCTCCGAGCCCATTTAAGCCCAGGGCGTCTCCTTGACCTCACAATCCCTATCTGCCAGCTCCTTTCCGTCCCCAGGCCCAGCTCCAACCTCCTCCTCCCCTCACAATCCCCAGAGCCCTACACCTTCTATAGACTCCTGGCGACAGGAGGGACAGGAGAAGGGACGGAGATCCTGAGCCTGAGAGGGAATAATAGCCGACTGTCCTATTTTCATTCCAAATACATAATCAATGACACAACTAATACAAAAACCCCACCAAATATATAAATAGCAAAATTTGAAATACAACACTCAAATAACAAAATATAAATATTATAATTAAACAAAACAAGACAAACTAAAATTATACCCTAACAAAACACTCTAAATAAAACTAAACAGTATATTCCAATATCAAACATAAAACATTTCATAACAATGTGTTTGAGCTTGCACATAAATTTATCAGAAGCACTTGTCCATCTACTCCCCACCCACAGTGCTCTCACCACTGCAGAAAAGGAGTTTTCCACCTATACAAAACCCCTTAAAATTTTGGCCCAAAATTTCAATTTCCTTCAATACTAAAATCAGTACTCTCAGTTACCCAAAGGAAACCCAAAACAAGAGTTCAAGGTCTTTTTCTTCTTTGATATCCACATTTTTGTGCTCTTACCACTAGTATGGCCCAAAAATTTTAGACAGTCTTCTCTCACAAGACTAGACTAATTAACTCAAGTTTTGGTCCTCCCAATCGTTTCCCAGAATATCATGAACTGGAAATAACGAGAGTTCAAGTATACTAATTACTAATTTTATGGGTTACTAATGTTATGCCCTTGATCGGGCCAGTCGGGGGAGGGTTACTAATGTTATGCCCGTGATCTGGCCAGTCGGGAGGGTTTACTCCATGCCTGCGATCGGGCTGCAGGGGCGTCAGTCCCGGCGGCTGCTGCCTGGCAGGGCACCAGGTGCAAGAGTCGAGTGGGGATCAGCGCACCTGCATGCTAATGGCAGCAAATGGGGCCATAAGTAGATGCAAATGGCCTCCCTGTGCCTTGCATGAATTAGCCCCCATTTGCATGTCACCTTTTGAATATCGGGAGAATTGCGCATGGTGCAATGGAACTGCGCCACCGCATCATGAATGCTCCCACTCTGACCACTGCGGTGGCGCAAGTTCCACTGCGCCATGCACAGTGGCTGTGGCCAGTGGGTGATATTCAAAGGAGTTGCTCAATAGCACAACTGTGTTGAATATCGCTCCAGCCACACCCCAGCGCAACTTTTTGAGCAGCATAAGGGCTTGCGCCACAGAATGGCGCAGTTTGAATATCTCGCCATAGCTGTTACTGCAGTTATTTTTCCAACAGAAACAGAACAACTGACAGCCAGCAGGAGCTACCAGAGAATACATAATGCAGAGGAATGTATAAGCACCTACTTTCTGTATGAATACCTATCCTTTGCACTGTGGTCCTCTATGGTCTGTCATTTTGAAACTGCCCACACCCATCCACCATGAGCTTCCTGTAAGAACATACAAGGATCAAACACATGTATGAAGGTCAATGGCAAAAGTTATGACCTTCAACCCAGTGGTACAACGTCTGGGTAAATGTCCATCATGTACAGTATATAGTCCAAGTACATCTCAGGCTGGTTTCTAATATAGAATGTGATACTTTCCATTCTCTATAAATCATATTAAAACATTCCTCCACTCTACAATTGTAGGCTCTTCTGGGGTAAGCCACTTCTTAGTAATGCATGTCTTTGAAGATGACATCAAAATAACCTGCACAAGAATCTAGTGGAATTACCCTCAAACCCCTGGGGTAATAAGCAAACGGACCTACCAAGGGGCTTAACTGAAGGTGGGGATTGAACACTTTGTGCAGTTCATTTTCAAAATGTGTTTTGACATATAGCCAGTTTGAGAGGACCAAAATCATTAGCATATGCTGCTTTATTCCTATCTACCCCTTCAATGAAAATTGAGGGGGTAGATTAAGAGGTAACACGAGGAAGGTTTTCTACACAGAGAGGGTGGTGGACATTTGGAATAGTCTGCCACAAGAGGTGGGGGTAAGCACAGTGGAGGGGTTTAAACATGACTGGGACAGGGAACATGGGATGGGGAGGGAGTGATGAAAAGCCATTGATCACTTAGGGTCAGTGACTGCATACAAGTATAGGGCTTATGGGCAGACTAGATGGGCCTAGCGGTCTTTATCTGCCGACAATTTCTATGTATCTATATATCTTCACCACAGTTTCTCCAGCAATGGGAAGTAGCAGCCATGCATCTATGCACCTGCTGTACCAGAGTGATAAAATATTGTCTCAGATATTTCCAGTTAAATTCTGTCCAGTGCATAGAGGAAGAGATCATGTGTATATTAATACAGATAGTATCCCACTGCTCTGGTGCAATTATAATATTCAGTTCATGCCACCAGAGATTGAAAGCCTCTGTGGAGTCCTCGGATCTGTGTTTCAGCAAAATACCATAGAGCTGAGAGATAAGATGATTGCAAGTATTGGATGGGAGGGTTCAGTTGGACACAGGATCAGAGGATGGGACTAGGAGTAATTTTTGTGACTCCTTGACTAGCCAGTGTAACAAGGCCTCAGCAAGGTTAACAGGATGCTAGGGTGCACTGGGAGAGAGTTGAACAGTAGGAAGCAGGCAGTACTGTTACCTCTATATAGGTCACTGGTAAGGCCATACTTTCAGTACTGTGCCCAGTTCTGGAGTCCCCTTCTAAAAAATGACAGAAACAAGCTAGAGACAGTGCAGCGAGGGTGACCAAGATGATTCAGGGCCAGGAAGGTAGATCCTAGGAGGATCGGTTAAAGGTGCTGAACATGTATTTACTCAAAACCAGATGGGGGGAGGGATGGATGGAGACCTTGAAATTCCTGAAAGAAATAAACAAGATGAACTGTGAAAAGGTATTTACAAGGAACACAGAAGCTAGGTCAGGGGTCATGAATGGAGGTTAATGGGGGGTTAAAAGAATGTGAGAAGGTATTATTTTACAGAAAGAGTTGTTGAGTCATGGAATGGTCTGCCAGCAGAGGTAGGGGGTGCCCGAACCATAAATGACTTCAAAATGGCTGGATAGAGCTAAGGGTATAGTAGCTACTTAACAGGATGGGGAGGTGGAAACATGGAGAACAAAAGGGGAATAGTGTAAATGAAGACCCTACAGAAACAATAGGTCCTGGGATATAACAGCGTAATATGGGTAGATTGGATGGGCTGTTGGTCTTTTTCTGCCATCATTATCTATGTTTCTGTGATGAAGTCCTAGTTGGGAATTTCCTTCCAAACACCTCAGGGGTAGGATAGGATATACATGAGGCAAGACTTCTTCAGAAAGGATTTCATATGCAGATAGGATTTCAAAATATTTAAAGTTGCAGATAGACCAAATTGCTTCTATAAAGTTGCAAAGGGAGACATCCATCTCCCTGCTACAGCTGTCTAGTATACCCTAGCCCCTCCTCCCAGCCCAGTTTGCACATCTGTTGTTTGAACTCACTGGGGAACTCAGTGTGGGCGTATCGGGAGGTTCCAGAGAAGAGATTGCCTCAGGCTGAACTGACCAACTGCCCTTTTCAAGCAGGTAGCCCTGTCCTGGTGAAAGGTAATGTACGTCTTCTGTCCGAAAAAGGATTGCTTGCTCTAGTAAGGAAGCTTCAGGTGTTCAGGAATTGAGGAAACACTTATAATGCTGCAAAGTGCAGCAGCTGCTGCAAAGCACCAATTAGAGCCTTTGGCATCAAAGGAAATTTGTATTTACCTGCTGCTTTCCAGTTTGAATTGAAAGGACTCGGCTCCATCCCTAATGGTTGCAGAACTTGATGACCATCTGTTATTATCGCGGGCGGCTTCCACTATGAAGGTTATAAGTAATGAGGGCTACCAACTAATGGCAGCGCTGGTAGCCCTCATATAGCATAAACTTCGTGGCAGAAGCCACCTGCAGCGCAGGAGATGGTTGTTTGCAGTTCTGAAAACATTAAGTTCGGAGGGTCTTTTCAATTAAAACTGAATTGCCACTCCCATATATTTCTATACTTGTTAGGTCCCACATCAAGGACTGTTGCTCCTGAGGGGTAAAACTGAGGGCTTGGACTTAGGTTTTGGCTATTCAAGCAGAAGCCAGACATAGCACTGTAAGACTGCAATATGAACTAGACATTTAGGATATTCCCTTCTGGATTCTTAAGTAGGGCAGAACATCATCCACATAAAGAGCTATGTGGTGCTCCCTTCATCTCTTGAGTATCTTCAGATACAGGTATCTTGCCAAACTACCAATGCTAACAGTTCTATATAAAGGCAAATAATAATAGGAATAGGGCAGCCCTGTACCCTGAAGAGTTTGAGAAAAGAACCACTAGAAAAAGGGTGAGGAAAGCCAAAATGTTGTAACATGGTAAAAGGTCCAAGACACTCAGTTGAACGCTTTCTCTGCATCCAAAGTAAATGTGACCAGGAGATTGGGCTGTTGCCGCATGATGGATTTGAGATGGATATCTGCATATATACGTGTATGGCCTGACGATATGGACAAACCCAGTTTGATCTGGTGGATGAGTTGGGGGAGTATATACAATCAGCAAGCTATGATGGAATGCTTATAATCAATATTTAATGCTGATATGGGTCTCTAAGATTCCTCCTAACAAGAGCTTTTCCTGGTTTAGGGATAATAGAGATTATAGCATATCTTCAACTATCTAGAGGGAATCTTTAATGAGAACTGCGTTACATGTATGTCGGAGAAGGGCAATGTGCTGCAAGAGAACCTTATAAAATTCTCCCTGTTATCCATTTGGACTGGGGCATTTATCTGTTTTGCTTTTTGGCTCACTTGAACCCCGCCTTCACCTGTCATCAGGTCCCTCTATTGACCACGACTGCCACCCCCCACCTTCATGTTCAGCGGGATCTACAAGCAGTGAGACACAAGAAATGATGGGACCGTTATGCATGGCAGCAAAGGCACATATCTTTTGTAGTTTCTCCCTTATCCTCCCTCCTCCCCATGACATCAGGCGTGTGTTCCTGGTGACCTCGACATCAGCAGCGTGCACTGGACTAATACCACCCCTCACGAATCCGACCATTTTCCTCCCGTGCTAACTCGCCTCCTTTGGGAGCACTCCCTAGTCTGGCCTGCCTGATTTTGGTAACCCCAGACTCACATCTGAACCTGGGTCACCAGCATGGAACCACAGTGTGCTTTCACTGAGCCATCAGATTCATTCATCTGGAAAATTCCTTTCCTCCTGTCAAAAAATCCCCACCACCCCAGCCTTTACAAAACCCTAAAAGCACACTACACATTATCTCAAAACATGTCACTGCTTCCAGTAACCTACACATTTCTGCCCCCTACCCCCAATATCTTCACTTCACACCACCTCAACCCCTTTCTTATCCCCTTACCTATCCCTCCCACCTAACTGCAATGCACTTATCACTCCCTCCAACCAACTATGGTCTTACCCCCGTTTCCCCATTCATAATCTTTCATTCCTTCCTCCTCCCAGTAACATCTGTCTCTTTCTCCCTCCCTGTCTTCTACTATTCCTGTCTCCATCAACAATGGATCTCCTTGGCCTTCAATTCTCTTGTTAATCCTCAATAAATTTTCTATAACCTTGTTCAATAGGTTATCTGTCTTCTCTTTTGACCGTAAGCCAGTTATTTGCTATCATACCTGACTTGTACCTTTTTTTCCAATGTTTATCTTTTTCTTTTCCTTTTTTCATCTAGTCTTACATCCCATGTATTTACTTATCTGCTGGTTTTCTAGTACACAGACTGTTGTACTTCCCTTGTACCCTAAATCAGATATTTTTGTACATATTCTCAGGCCAGTGTGTCATTGTTTTGTATATTGTGTTTTCCCTGCTGTATCATTTGTTGTACCTCAACTGTTGTATATGATCCTACCCCACTGTATGTACTGTTGCTCCGGATCATGACTGAAAAAGGCACCTGTGCCAGTGCACTCACCCATCAACAAAGTTTAAATAAATAAAATAAAAATACATCGGATAACCCCAGCATTTATCTGTTTTAAGCCTACCCAATGCTGCCTTCAGCTCATCTACAGTGACTTTGGTCAGTAAAGAGACTGCTACCTGAGCATTATGGGCAGGTGGATAGCTCGGAAAAAAAAGTGAAAATATTTTCCAGGCTCCTTCTGTAAACACAGTTTGAAACTAATCCAGCATGTGACAAGAGATGGGATAGCGTAAGAGCGAAGTGCTCATTAGACTTTATGCTGTCTGTCATTGTAGATTTGACCACTGAACTAGAATTTGTCACAGTAGAAGTAAATCAGTTAAATGAACAACTTCTGTGCAAAGCGGAATCAGTCAAAGAAATGTTTTCAGCTGTACCATAGTTTCTTTTCTGTTCTTTGCAGCGTTGTCACTGGGCACTTGCTTACTGCTGGGCTACTCATGCTCACCAACTAGGGGCCAACAAACTCCAAAGCTGTGAGATTATCATAGAACCCTGGCTGCATCCCATTCTGTGACTGTTACATACAGTACATACATACATAGGCACTGTCGGTAGATAAGGACCTATGGCCCACCCAGTCTGCCCATGTAAGCTTGTAAGTTCCCTTTACATTTTCTAGAAGACTGTTGATATAGACTCTTCAATACTAAATCTCTAAGAGCCATACAGCAATATAACTGCACCATGGTTAACTTTATACATTCATTAAAAGATTAAATAAAATCATAACTCTACCTTTTGGAGATGTAGCAATACTGAGTTCTCCATCACCCCAGCTAACGTATTTCTGTCTCTCTCTCTCTCTCTCTCCTGTTTGTTTGGGTTCCATGTATGTGCACACTGCATCCTTGTGTATGAAAATGTAATTATATGTGCAGCATCAGGCTGTGTATTAGAGAAAGAGTAAGTGCTTCTGGGAGTCTCAGGTTTCCAGTTGCCTTGGTGGTGTAGCTGGTAGCCAACCGGAATGGAAATCCAGGTGGCCTGGGTTCAAATCCCCAACTATGGCACTTATTTCTCTCTTTGTTTGGTTCCATATATGTGCACACTGCATCCTCATGTATGAAATTGTCACTGGGCACTCATATTACAGTTGGCTTACTCATGCTCATCAACTGGGTTAACACATTTCAGAGCTATGACACCATCATAGAACCCTGGCACCTCTAATTTTGTGACTGTTGGCATAGAATCTTCAATACTAAATCTTTCAGAGGCATTCTTAAACAGTAAGATATGATGGAGCATTGGTTGTACTAGGTTTACCACACACCCAGGGGTGTAGTAAGGCATGAGGTCTCAGGCTGAGTGCCTTCAGCCCCGGGCATGTGGTAAACCTAGTACAGTCAATGCATCCAGAGTGTCTTATTGCTTATATAAAATTGGTTTATAATGACATTTAGAAAAAATACAAGTAAAACTTTTAAAACATAGCTAAAATTATTTTTTATACTTAATGTAAATAGTTCCTCCACCTATTGGTCTGACCAGGGTTCAAGACCACTGCCTGCCGATACACTTCTGTTTTAATTCGTGTTTTTTGTAACTCATCTTTATTGTGAGAAATTGCAGTATATAAGTTGCGCATCTACTGTAACATCAGGCATAGAAATCTATTACAATATAATTTTAGGCCTTATATGTAACTCAGTAGCTTGCCTGACTCAAAGTCCATTCTTTCTAACAACATGTCTCATTCTGTACATGCAATCGTCATTATTTTTAGTATTAATAAAAGCATGACCTGTCCGGATGTCACCAAATTTCAGCCACTTACCTTCATGGCTCTCTTAATGGTCTTACTCTTTTCAGCATGAAAACACCAGTGTGTTCATCACTTTTAAGCCCCATAAATAAAGTACACTGCCAGCTCAAGATCTATGACATTCCAGGCACGACTGTAGGCACTGAGCGTGTTGCTGTGTGCATGTACAGCTGTTGAAATAGATGGTGATTGTGCCTTCAGAGGACAGCAGAATAAAAATGCTAACTTTTGGAGAGGGTGAAAAAGAGGTTTTCTGTAGGACAAACAAGAAAAATGACACTAGGATAGTGGTGCTTTCTATACAAACTGAGAACATATAACCAATAAAATAGGGCACTCATCACCAGTAGATTTGATGCTCAGTCTCAGTGGCACACTTACTGATGGTGTGGTTTCAGTATGGTTCACTGTGACATAAATCTATGACGTTATCTCATGAGGTCCTATTTAAAGAGCTAGTGTACTGCCTAAAACTAATTTTAGATTTAAAAAGCAGCCAACCATCATCTTTTTATATTTGAGTTACGTTTCTTTCCCTTTGTTTAATTAGAAGATTGTGTACCTGATGTTAGTACAGTAGGTGTGATGCGTGAACAGCTCTTAACCTGGCAGGTGACATATCTTGTTCTACTGCCCCACACTATATCATCAGCATTGTGACCTCACTGACTGTGACATCGCTGCTACTTAGGAACAGCAAGTGAGTGATTGCCGGTCATTCGGGTGTGATGTCACTGTGAGTGAGATCATAATGCTGATGATGTAGTGTGGGCAGTAGTACAGTTAGATATGTCATCTGCTATGTTGAGCTGTCCCACACATCCAGCACAATATTATCACATAGAAGACTTTCTGATGAGCAAAGAAAAAAGAAAATACTTCAGAAATAAAAGTTACAACTGACTACTACTTAAAATGTGTATTATTTTCCTATCTTCCTGTTTTGGTGCCACTAGCTCTTTAAGAGGTATATTTCACTTGTTGTTTGCCTTTGAGAAAGTATGGTTTAATCCAAAACACATCAGGTGATAATGGCGCTTTTTATATGTAACTTTGGCACTTAAAAAACTAGCAATAAAATGTTTATATTGAGACTGAGCATCCAATTTAGTGGTGGTGAGTGCCCATGTTATTGGTTGTAGGTTTTCTGTAGGACACTGAGTCAGCTAGCAGCTGTTCAGAGACTTAAGGAGACAGCGAGTGGCAATCAGTGGGGAAACGAGTGATCATATTTATTGTATATTTATGAGCATTAGGTCACCATTCGCTGAATGCGCAAAAAACTCATACTGTACAAAAACTCATACTATTAGATATGTGTTGACAGAAGGCATCAAACAACTGGGTGACAGAGCTGTTCAGAGTGTTGAGATAGTGAGTGGCAAGCTGCAGGGGTAATAAGACACTGGTTAGATCAGCATGCAAGTCGTCAACTGTACAAAAAACTCATACTATTAAAATGTATAGCAGAGACCAGCAGGGATGGAGTCCAGAGCGTCCATAGGATGCTTCCTCCTGTGAGGGTTGGCGGCCTTAGGCACCTGGAGGTGGATTGGGTGGCGTGCTAGGTGGTGTGAAGCCTCAGGTTGCCATCATGTTCAGGCCCAATCAGGATGGAGTTAGTGGTGAGGGCAGAAAATGGAAAAATTGACCCCAATCAACTGGATGATGGCCTCTGGTCCCTGTCACCACGAAGCCTCGGAAAGTATCCGGACTGACCCTGCAGCACCGGGATACATAGTTGCACTAAGGGCACTCCCTAACCAAGAAGGAGAAATCCATGCGACGAAGGGATATGTCGGGTTACCCGGGAGGGCTCCTAATAGGGGTGGTGGATGGTAGCAGGGACAGAGTAGTGGCAGGTGCACCTTGGGGCCCGGAAGGAGTGGCTGGTCGGGGTGCCGGGATGGAGCAAAAAATAAATGTATTGATGGAAGGCAGCAAACAGCCTGCTGACAGAGCTGGCACTGAGAAGGAGAGCAGCCAGTAGAATGGGAGGCTAATCAGATAACTATGAAACAAAACAAAAAATACAGTATTTTATATTATAGTGGTGAGGTAGTGCCACTATAGTTAGGCTGAGCAAGGGTTTCTAAAGTATGTTAAACCTCAGACTTTGCACTTTAATAGCTTTGCAACCATTCAGTGGATTTGCATGAAATTTTATATACGTTGTCTTGGGGCAAAGATCTCTTGATATGCCACGTTTTGTTCTGGTTGGAGGTGCAGATTCGAGATACAGATTTAAAAAGTGGAAAAAAAAAATATATATATATTTTTGTTGCTGTTTTTTGTCATCTCCTAGTGCCCAGACAGTTTGGAATTTTGCTCTGAAATTTTCAGGGTACAAAGGGCTTAGCCTACAGTGGTGCCTTTCACTGATTTCCATTCCAAAGTTGTAAGATTTTAACATTTCAGTTCTGAGGATGCTCAGTACAATCTTTTAGATAGTTGCTTAGAAGAAAAGAATTTGATCCATGCAAAGAAGGTTAATTTTTCGTATGGGGGCAATCTTTTCATGAAGAAAATTATTTTTCATGTTTCCATTTTTTATTTTATTTAAAAATTCATACAAAGGAGATCCTGTACATGGCCAGCACATGTATCTTGCTAAATAGGACCCCGTTTGGATTCTGCAGTTACTGTTTGGAAAAATGACCCAGAAATATGTTTTTTATACACTTTAAAATCTTTTTCATGACTCAATTTCTTGTTTTAATATGGCCATACAAAAAGGAATTGGGCTATATGAAAAAGGATCCTTCATATGAAAAAATATTTTGGACTTAGTGGCCCCCTCCCCGGCCCCACTCTGACCTCTTTTTTTTTTTATATGAAGCAATCCTTTTTATATGATTTTTCATTCATACAAAAATAATGCCCTTATATGAAAAAAATAATTTGGACTTAGCGGTTTTTTCCTCAATTCGCTTTTCATATAAAGGAATCCTTTTTCATATGGCTTTTTCGTTCATACTGAAAAGGATGTCTTTGTACTAAAAAGATTTTGGACTTAGTTTCCCACCCCGCGATTCTTTTTCATGCGAAGGCATCCTTTTCATATACTTTTTCATTCATATAAAAGATGCCTTCATATGAAAACAGAATTTGGACCTAGTTTTTTTCCCTGCATTTCAACTTCAACAAGCCATAACTCCCTCAATGCTTGCACTTAAGGGACAATCTATATAGCAAAACAAAGATCTTAATGAGTACTTAAAATATTTAGGGGCCATATAAACAAAAAAACATCAAAGTGAAAACATCAAAATTCCCATTGGATAACATTGGAAGTTTAACAAGTCATACAATGAAGCAAATACATTGCTTTTGGGACAAATGGAAATGCAGGGCCCAGAGGGTCCTGCTGCCATATACCAACATGGATGTATGCATCTATATAGGTTGGAAGCGCTTCAACAGGCAATGGATATGTTCATCGGTCTAGAAGGGACCTGCATGAATGAGGATACAATTATACTATCTCAAAAAGTAAGGAAATTGATTTACAAAAAGCGTGTTAATGCACCAGTTAGGGTTCAGATTAAAGTGACTAAAGTAAGGAATGTGATGTTAGGGTTCCCAACCTCAACACTCAACCCCCATCCTGAAAGCAGCAACAGGAAAACTATTACACCTTCATCTCTCCTGAGTCTTAGCAATCAGGCATGGGGTGTTCCTTGGGGTTGTCAACTCCAATTCTCACCCCATTCTCATATAGTCTACACATCACAGATTCTTTACTGATGGAATAGCGTGGAGTGTTAGGGTTGACATTCCCAAGGAACACCCCAGGCCTGATTTGCTAAGACTCAGAAGATGTGAAACCATAATGTTTTTACCTGTTATTGCCTGCAGGGTGGAGGTGGGGTGCTAGGGTCGGGAACCCTAACACCATATTCCCTGCTTTTGTCACTTTAATCTGAACTCTAACTGGTGCATTAACTAAGTTTTTTGCAAAGAATATAGTTTATAAATAATCTAATCAACACTGGATTTAAACACAGAACACTTTTAGATGCATATAAGCTATTTAAGGAAAAGAAACAACATAACACAGCAGATGGTATTCATATTTTAATGTTTTTGATTAGCTGAATGAAAAAAGGTTGCCATTTGAAAACTGCACTCAGCTGGCACAGTAATATGGAATGCACTGTGCCCTACTTGGCAGGACTTGTTTTTAGCCATTGGTGGTGCTATCTCAATGTGATGACTAGAACCAAATCTCGGCCAATTGCGATGTAGGGATTTCCTTGTCCATTTTATATGTGTAAGCCCACAAAGGCAGGCTTACCTTTTCTTCAACCCCTTCTTGATCGTGGGGCTGTGGTGGGACCGCGCCTGACTCTGGTTGGTGCAGAGAGGCCTCATGCGGGTACCGGGGCCTGCGGGTTCCAGGGGAAGTGGCCTCCTGTTGGGTGAGCAGCTCCCTATACTGCACAAATCCACCGGGCTGCTCAGAGAGAGAGGGTCAGGGGAAAGAAAAGAAAATGGACACAGCTTATTGGCGGCCATGCGCATAGCATGCATGCACCACACCAGGGGTTTTAAAGGAGCAGAGCTCCCTGCTACCTTTCGGTCATGGCCGACCAGACCATCAGTGTCTCCCTGGCACCCAAATAAGCAGAGGGGCTGGGAAGGGGCACACAGCGACCAGACGAGCTCCAGTCACAAATATTTCTGCCCATGTAGCCCTGTCAGTGGGCTAAATAAGTAATGGGGGCCTCACAACCACAGTAGCCTGGGAGAAAGGTGGCAGTCCCCATGTAACAGTGACTACCTCAGGCTGCTGGGAAATTACCCAGAGGAAGCCCGGAGGTCACATGGGGCCAGCAGTCAATCACAGGAGGGCTGAGCCAGGGTATTAAAGGGAAAAGGCATGAAAATAGGGGAAGAACAAAGGAGAGGGCTGAGAGAAGGGGCCCTGAGAGCTGAGAGCACTGAGAAGAACTGACTGAGACCATGGGAGAAGGCCACAACAAAGGCTGCCTGCTTGGTTGTGAGCTCTGGCTACTTTTCCCCCTCTCCCTAAAGTAAGAGCAGGAGAATGGCTGCAGCTTTGCAATGGGACAAAGGCAGGAGGGTCCACTAAAGGGACTGGGGCTAACTGGCTGGACCAGAATGGACGTTAACGTGAGCCTTGGGCCTCGTGGGCTGCTTCACGCAGGGACCCATGGTTTCCAGCCAGGGAGAGCCCTGGAAGCAGGGCTGCAACTAGCCCAGTTCTGACTGAGGAGCACTGAGCCACCCTGTGTCTGCAGTGTGAAATCGTTGATGCAGCAGCAGAGACCAGAGAGAGAGAGAGAAGGATGAACAGGCCTGCCTGGTGAACACTGTATACAAAGGCCCTAGGGTGAAGTGGGAAGACCAAGCGGGTGAAGAACAGCACCTGCTTCACCATCCATGCAGATCCTCGAATCAGGGAGATCATCATCCTCCAGGAAACCGTGAGTACCCCAGGCTGCAGCTCTTGGATTTATACACAAAGTTAAAAGGGTTGGACAGGAGCTCCACCCCTACTTACTGATTTAAACTCGTGCATGTTTTCCATGGCCCCCATCAAAGACTGCAAGCCTGCAACAGAGCATGACGAGGTACCCACCATCAGGGACTATTCTGGGTGCACCCAGGGAGGGGGGAGCTCATATGTGGTTGTGTGCAGGAGTATATGGAGGCATGAGGGAGTAGCCTCACCTTCCCTGTCTGAGAGCATTTTAAATAAAAGGTATTACTGTTTGCCGTGTCATCTAAGTGTTTGTGTTTTGTTATTATCATTATTGCAGGGTGGGGATATTGATATAACTGTGCAGAAGGGTCAGCTACTATGGGGATACATCATTGTTCCTTGTGGGGTGGTAACCTATCTTGTCCACAGGAGTTTGTACCACTGTCCCAGGTGGAGGCACCATGTCACCATTGGAAATCTGGCCAGAACTCAGGTCCAGCCCCTTGGGGAGAATGCAGCTGAGTAACCTGAGGGCTCCGGGGCAGCCCAGGTGAGTGCAAAAGGAGTTGCTACAAGTGGAGGCACTGCTGAGATTTCTGTTGGCCCTGAGACTGCCCTCTCCCCAAAAATGTACAGTTGAACCTTTGGTAACCCTCCCACCAGGGTGGATTGTTTCTTCCCACATTTTTCTGTTTCTATTTTTTGGGGCTTTGTGGTTGGTTTGGTTGGTGATTCTTTTCCCGGATGGAGATCAGTAAAATGGCTTTCCAGGATGTAGAGATTGGTGGGACTTGAGGGTTTTAACTCCCATAGGATGCTGCTAGTGTGCAATGTGGCAGGGACGAAAGAGGGAGGATATTCTAAGATATCTTAGAGAGGACCATGCCCGACTGTGGGGCGTTAAAGATTCAGAGGGTGACAATGGGCTGGGTTAAAGGGTGCAGGGACATAACAGTGGAAATGGGAAAGAACTTGGGCCCTGTGGAAGCATCCCCAAAGTGACCTCGGATACGCCCCAACGTCCCAAGAGACCTGGGTCTTATTGAAAAGGGATGGCCAGTGACCTGCCCTTGGGAGAGCAGGGCCCTCTGGCCCACTGAGCAAAGAGAGGAAGGGTTTTGAAACCCAGTTAGGGTCTCAGCTTAAAGATGAAGGGAAGTCCTGCAGGATCTCAGGCCCTGCTCCCGCGGGGGACTCCCGATGACATGGCCAGGAGGGCCAGCCCCTATATGGCAGTGGCCCATGAGCAGAATAAGCAGCTCTGCACTTTTTCCGGGCTGTCCCCACACCCGCGGGAGGATGACTTCCACTCCTGGATCAGCCAGGCTGCCCAGATGATTCAGGTCTGGGGTGTGCTGATGATGAGGAGTGCAAACGGGTCATGGAAAGCCTCTGGAGCATGGCGCTGGACGAGATCTGGTCCTTACAGGCCACTCAGCCCAACTGCACTTCACTCGACTACCTGGACTTCCTGTGGAGCACTTTTGGTGTGGTGGAAAAGGAGGCCATGCTGTTCCAGCTGTGGGGCACCACACAGCGTACGGGCCAGAAACTGTCCCAGTATATTACCCAGGTGGAGACAGTGGTGATAAGCTCACCAATGTTGGGAACCACCCCCATCAGTGGTGGCACAGATGCGGCTCGAGCAGATCCTGAGGGGGGTGCACTCCAGATTGACTTTGATCTCCTTTAGGCTGCAGGGACCGGAAGGGTGATCCCCTCGCTCAAACAGTTGCTGGATGAGGTAAAGGAGGAGGAAGCCCAAAAGGAGATGAAAGCCCGCTGCCGGCGCCACAGCCACCAGTGCTGCCTTGCAACCCCAAGATCCAACCCTGCTGGTTTTCCAGAGTTGGGCGTGGTACTGCATGAGTTCCAGGAGGTGAAGGACACGGTAAGGGCCTTGCAGCTGGCCATAGAGTCCCATCCTTTTCCAAACAAGCTACGCTTGATGACCGGCAACAGCCCCAACCTACTGCTCCCAGGTCCGGGCCCCAACAGTCCCTGGGACCCCAAGATGGATGGTTCTTCTTCAATTGTGGGCAGGATGGCCATACATGGAGGGCTGCTGCAGGAAGAGAATCGCAGCTGGTGGCTGAGAAACAGAGGGAGCAGGGAAACTTCAGTGGGGACCGTAACGAGCGACCTGCTTCCCAAAATGGCATTGCTCCACCCTTTGGACAGACCCCCAAGTTCCCCCAATCATGGCATGCCACTTGGCCTGATCGGTCCCCAGGCAGACACCAAAATTATGGTGGAAGGAGTGTCTTGTTTTGCTTTGCTGGATAGCGGGTCCTAGGTCACCATCATCCACCGGCCTTTTATGACCAACACTTGAGGCACTTATCTCTCCTACCCTCTGTCTGGGTTGTCCCTGTGTGGAATAGATAGCATGGATTACCCCTATGATAGGTATTGTGTGGTCAGTATATCTTTCCCAACAAAGGGAAGAGACACTCCTGCTGTAGAGGCCCTCACTTTAGTCTGCCCGAGCCAAAGACCATGTCAGACACCCTTGTGCTTATTGGGACCAATGCCAATATGTTTGGGCAGTTGGCACAGATGTGCTCTGACAGGGTGGAATAAAAGAGCTAGGAATCTCCTCTGTAAAAGCCACCATGAAATGGGTTGGACTGGAGGTGAGGAGCAACCCTAGTGGGGCTGAAGGAGACTGAGTCGGGTTAGTCCACCGGTGGATGGAAGACAGCTAACCCTCCCCCGATGCAGAATGCCGTGTGATGGGCATTGCTCTGGTTTGACCAGTTCCAGGGGCAGCTTTTATACTGAGCGACCACCCCGTAGACTGCCAGATGGCCTACTCATCCAGACAGGAGTGCTACCCTCCCGGACAGTTCCAGTGTCAGGTGAGTTACTATGAGGGTCCAGAATGAGTCCAAAAGGCCGGTGGCCATCAAAAAGGGTTGTGTGTTGGCACTATTTGTCAGTGTGGACGGAGCCATGTCCATCATCTGAGAGGAAGCCCGGGGAAGAGATAGATCCGTCCCTGTTCAACTTCGGGAACTCCCTATATCCAACAGTTATAGGCGGAGTTTAAGCCATAAGTTGGCCAAGCGCCAGCAGATTTTCTCCTTACATGAGTGGGACATGGATTGTGTCACAGGAGGAGCACCAGATTCGGTTGAAAGACAACTGCCCCTTCAGAGAACGGTCATGGAGGTTAGCCCTGGTGATGTGGAAGATGTCCAGAAACACCTGCTGGAGTTACTGAATGCCGACATTATCACTGAGTCTCAGAGCCAGTATGCTTCCCATTGTTGAAGCCTGGAAGAAGAGTGGAGCAGCGAGGATGTGCATCGACTACCACTCACTAAATAAGAGGACTATCCCTGATCTGTACACAGTGCCCTGGGTGGAAGATGTGCTGGACAGCCTGTCAGGGAGCAAGTGGTTCTCAGTGTTGGATCTCCAGAGCGGGTACTATCAAATACCCATAGCTGAGGAGGACAAAGAGAAGACCACTTTTATCTGCCCGCTGGGGTTCTACCACTTTGAGCGTATGCCTCAGGGCATATCTGGAGCCCCGCCACATTCCAGTGTTTGATGGAGAGGGCTGTGGGATATGAACCTGCTTGAGCTCATAGTTCACCTGGATGACCTCATTATCTTTGGGTGAACTCTTGGAAGAACATGAGGCCCAGTTAATGAAGGTCCTGGATCGGCTGGAGGAGTTTGGCCTATAGGTCTCCATTGACAAATGTCAGTTTTGCCAGCCTGCTGTTAAGTATGTCTGGCACATCGCCTCAGCTGAAGGTGTACAGATTGACCTGGCTAAAGTGCAAGCCCTCCACTCATGGCTCAGGCCCACCCACTTGCGAGCATTGCAGTCCTTCTTGGGATTTTGTGGCTACCATCATAGGTTTGTGAAGGATTACTCCTTGGTGGTATGTCCTCTGAATGACCTGATGCAAGACTATCCTCTGGCGAATAAAAGAAGGGGGCAAACCCCAAGGGGTACTTAGCATTGGGGAACCCTTTGGGGACCAATGGACTCAGGACTGTGAGGCTGCTTTCAGGGGATAATCCAGAGGCTGGGGGAGGCCCTGTCCTTGCTTTCACTGACCCCTAAAGCCCTACGCCCTTCACACTGACACCAGTTTAAATGGGTTGGGCACTGTCCTGTATCAGGAGCATCTTGAGGGGTTCCACCCTGTGACTTTGCTAGCCATGGCCTGACCTCCTCCAAAAGGAATTACCCAGTTCATAAATGGAATTCCTGGCACTGAAGTGGGCAGTGACCGAAAAGTTCCATGAGTAACTGTATGGGGTCCTGTTCACGCTCGCACTGACAACAACCCTCTGATGTACGCCACTACCACGGCAAAGTTGGACAGAGTGGGGCACCAATGGCTTTCTGCCTTTCCACATGCAATTTCAGTCTGGAGTATCAGAGTGGATGAGCCAACGGATGCAGACGCCTTGTCCCGACGCACACACGGTGACACCCACAACCCCCAGTCCAGGTTGGACCATCCCTGGTCCAAGTGCTCTGTTCACTGAAGGCATGCCCTGATACCATCATGCATGCCACCAGGAGCATAGAGGTACTGGAAGCCCCCGAAGCTATCCCATCTGCCTATCTAAATTTCGCAGGCCTGGATCTCTCATCTCTGCCTCAGCCTAGTAAGGCTGACCTGCAGCGGGAGCAGGCGTTGGACCCCAGCGTATGAGACCTTCTTCGGGCTGTTGAGAAGAGGAAATTCCCCAGACAAGTGCAGAGCAATCACTCTGATGCCCTCTGCATGCTGAGGGAGTGGGACAAGCTGGTCCTGCAGGATGGACTGCTGCTGAAACTCAGGACTCCACGGAAAACAGCCCAGAAAAGAGTTGGCGGCTGTAAAGTAATTTAACAAAATCAGCCACTGCTCCAAGGGTTAGTTTTGAGGTACAAGGCTTCCTTTCTAGGCAATTCAAGCCTAGAGAGCCCCTAGGATGTACTATTGTTTTTTGTTGCATACCCTCAGAAAAGGGTTCTGGCATACCATTAAGAGTGGCTAAATTAAGTACATAAAAATAAGTAGGCTATGTTTTACAAAATTAAACAAGGGACTGCATGATTGTAAAATGTCCAAATGTATTGTGCACCCTAGAAACCATATCAGAGGGTTGCCAGAGCACATATGTGCTGAAAAAGGGTTCTGAGAAGGTGCGTGCACATATAAATATATCAGCCAGATAGAAACAACAGTAGAGGACTTTCTCTTTACCTGGCTGCTGGATTCTAAAACCTGTTTTCTTTAGAGAACAGAGCCCTCTACAGCCCCTGTTTTATAGCATGCACACTGTCACTCATGATGCAACTAGGGAAACACCATGGGGTTACCAAGTAATTAGCCCTGTAGTTAGTACATAAAGGTGAATAATAACCCTTTATTCACTGTTTATTGATTTTAATTACTTAGGTAGCAAGCTATATGCCTAAGCACCTCTGGTGGGTCACCAATGTTAAATAAACTAACCCACAACTTTTATATTTTGTGTCTTAGGTTAAGGGCTTTAGTCAGGTGACCACACCTAGAGTGTATATAAACTCCTGCACAGATCTTCAGGCAGATCAGCCTTGGAGGTGATAGAGGAAGGTCTACAGTGCAGGTAGACTGTGAGTCAAGAGATAAAGAAGGCACCAGATTGTAGCATTTCTACATTCTCAGACAGTATAATTGTGTTTTGCAAGAAACCTCTGAAGTAAAGTGGTCATTTATACTGCATTATTTTCTTTATTAATTTTGTTTACTTTATTAACATTTGCAATTTGTCATATTTGAAACACACTTTGTGCCATTTACATTTGTAAATAAATGACACAAAGTGTGTTTCAAATTATAACAGCTTGCCTCGCCTGAGATTATTTCCCACACGCTAGACAGTTGGTAAGAAGTGGATCTGGTACTGGCTGTCCAGAGAAACAAGGGGAAACCAGTACTAGACACCAGCCCCAGTGTCCAGACCTAGGAGACAAAAGGCAGGATGGCACACAAGATGGAATCCATGTGCATGTCCAGGATCTGAAAGGAGAAGAAGGATTACCGGAGTGCATACCTGCACCCAGACATTGAGGACGGAGAGAAACTTCTGTCAGGATTGGAGTATGGAGGGACAAAGATTAAGACCCCTAAAGATGGAGGGACTGAAGAAGACACAGAAAAGGACCCAACTTATGAGGAACCACCACCAGAGGATATCAGTGGATTACAGAGATGGTTGGTGATCAATCAGGTTGATATGGAGAGGCAGCAAGAGCAAGATACCAGAGAAAGAGAGGCAGAAAGAAGACGACAGGACCAGAGATGGGCGGACACTCAAGGGCCTTACAGGTGATTGGACAAGGACCACAGGGGCAGGAAATTCAGGTAACAACCCTGAAGACATTAAATGAACGAAAATGACACCCACAGATGATATCGAAGCATACCCATACATGTGAAGGGGTAGCAAGAGCTGTGGGTGGGATCAAAGGCAGTAGGTGGTAAGTTAACTCCATACCTTATTGGGAAGGCACAGTTGGCCTACAGCAATATCAATAGTCAATATGCTGAAGACTATGAGAGGGTTAAAAAGACATATTTAAGCTACATGACATTAACTCTGAAACATATCGCAGAGAGGTTTTGGTCACTAAAGCATTACCTCAGTGATATACCAAGGAGACATTTACCAGACTTAGAGAGTTATGTTTAAAATGGTTGCAGCCTGAGGGGAAAACTGTGATGGACATTGTGGACATTATGGTGGTAGAATAATATCTGCAAGTCTTACCCCATGAAGAGTAAATGTGGGTAAGGGAACACAACCCAAAACAGCTGAGTTGGCTATAACCTTAGCTGAAGATTTTTAGTAGCCAGGCAACTCACAAGAAAAGGGTATAGAACAGACCCCACCGCACCTGCCCCCAGATTGTAAAATGCCTGTTGTCCCAAGGGCCCCTATAGAATACCAAAGGAGAAATGACCAGAGACAAAGATTAGCAATGTGACCATATAATCCTGACATCATTTGTAGGAATTGTCAGGGCAAGGGACATATTGCCAGATTTTGTAATCGTCCAAAAGCTGATGTTTCCTATCTGTCCCTATTATCAGATGGGTATTTTTACAGGACATTGTGGTAAATCAAAAGAAAATGTTTGGGCTAGTACAGGGCCGGCCTTAGCTAGGTACAAACTGTGCCCCTGCACCTTGGGGACCCATACTTTTCTTGAGGAAACAAAAATAATTTAAAATGCCTCTGACTGTATAGCCTAGAGGTTAGAGGAATGAGGTGTGAATGAGCTTGGTACATCCAGCAGACTAGACCTGAGTTTGATTCTCACAACCTCCACTTGCATACCGTGTGACTCTGAACAAGTCACTTAGCCACCAGAGCTCCCAGGTCAGCTCTGAAAACAGGTACTGTGCTCAGTGGGCCTTACCTGGTTACATACAAACATAGACTTTGACGGCAGATAAGGGACCACTGGCCCACCCAGTCTGCCCATTTCCCTACCTACTGGATAAGCTGCAGATTCTAGTTAACCAACAGCCTGCTTCCTGCAAACCCCACTATAATTGCTTTGTGTCTGTCCCATGCATGTTTGAATTCCCCACTGTTTTAGACCCACGACCTCCTCAGGAAGGCTGGCTGTTCCATGTATCCACCACTCTCCATGAAAATAATTTCCTCACATTACCCTGAGCCGTCCCCTCTATCTTTAAACTGTGCCCCTTGTTCTTACACATCTCTTTTTCTGAAAGATGCTACCCTCCTGGACTTTGTTGATTCCTTGAGGTACTGAACGTTTCTATCATGTCCCCCTGTCCCTCCTTTTCATCAAGGGTATACATATTAAGCCTCTGTCTCTCTTCATATGGTTTCTGATGTAGACCCTGCACCATTTTAGTTGCCCCTCTGGACTGCTTCCATCCTGTCTATGTCCTTGTGTAGATGAGGTCTCCAAAACTGCACACAGTACTCAGATGGGGTCTCACCAACTGTCTGTACAGAGGATAACCACTTCCTTTTCTACTTGTGATGCCCCTTCCTATGCATCCCAGTATCCCCTGGCTCTTCTTACTGACTTTTCACATTGCTTACCCACCTTTAGGTCATCTGATATGACTACCCCAGGTCCCTTTCCATTTTGTTGTTGTTAGTACCTCCCCTGCTATTGTGTACTCTTCTCCTGGGTTTTTTTCCCAGGTGCATTACTTTGCACTTCTTTGCATTGAATCTAAGTTGCCATATGTCTGACCATTCCTCCAACCTTGCCAAGTCCCTTCTCATCTTTTCTACCCCTCTTGTGTATCAACTCTGTTACAGATCTTTGTGTCATCTGCAAAGAGGCATACCTTTCCTCCAGACCCTCTGCAATGTCACTTATAAAGATGTTAAAGAGGATTGGACCCAGTACTGAGCCCTGAGGTACCCACTAGTAACCCCTTTTCTTGAATGTGTTCCATTCACTATTACCTTCTGTGTCCTGTTGTGCAGCCAGTTCACTCTCCAGGCTACCACCCTGGGACCCACTCCCAGGCTGGCTAACTAATTATTAATCTTATGGGGACTGTGTCAAATGCCTTGCTAAAGTCTAGGTAGGCCATATCCACAGCCCTCCCTGGTCTATTACTTTGGTCACCCAGTCAAAGAAATCAATTAGATT
Source organism: Neoceratodus forsteri (assembly GCA_016271365.2). Classification (NCBI taxonomy): domain Eukaryota; kingdom Metazoa; phylum Chordata; order Ceratodontiformes; family Ceratodontidae; genus Neoceratodus; species Neoceratodus forsteri. The sequence continues at coordinate 1,481,907,654 of CM028129.1, forward strand.
AGTCTGACATGATCTTCCTGCTGTAAATCCATGTTGCTTTGGGTCCTGTGCCCGCTGGCCTCTAGGTACTCAACAATTCTTACTTTCAGAAGTGATTCCATCATTTTCCTGTACCACTGAGGTCAAACTTACAGGTCTGTAGTTTCCTGCTTCTGCCTTGCTCCCACTTTTGTAAAGGGGAATCACATCTGCCCTCCTCCAGTCCTCAGGTACCACCCCATCCTGCCATGATTTGTTAAAAGTGTGGTCAGTGGTGTCACTAGGTCCCCTTAGTTCTTTTAGGATTCTGGGTGAATCCTGTCAGGCCCATTGCTTTGTCCACCTTGAGTTTTAGGAGTTCTTTCAGGACTCTTTCTTCTGTGAATGGACTGGTATCAACCCCTGCCCAGAGTGCTTCTATTGTCTGGTTTAGGTAACTGCTCCTCATCTTCTTTTGTGAATACTGAGCAAAAGTATTCATTCAGTATCTCTGCCTTTTCACTGTCTCCCTCTGCCCGCCTCCCTCTCCTTTATTAATCTTCACTATCCCTCCTTAACCTTTCTATGCTCCCTAATGTACCTATAAAGGTTTTATCCCCTTTTTGACCGAGTTGGCTATTTTTCCTCGGTTTGTGCCTTTGCTATTCTGACTGCCTTTCCTACTTCTTTCTGCTTTAATTGATACAGTTCCCTGTCGTGCTCCTCTGTGATTCCTTATACTTTTGAATGCAGCCTTTTCTCCTTAACCTTCCTGCCACCTCTTTTGAGAACCATAGTGGTTTTTACTCCGCTTTGTTTTCTTTATTTGTTTTACACAAAGACTTGTTGCCTCTATGATGGCAGTTTTGATTTTTCTCCATTGTTCCTCTACCCTCCTATTTAGCCATTTGCTAGTGTATTCTTCAGGTGTTCACCCATTTTGCCAAAGTCAGCCCTTCTAAAGTCCAGTATCCTTGTTTTTGTATGGCTTATCTCCATGGTTGTGTTCATTGTGAAGCACACTGTGCAGTGGTTGCTTGTTCCCAGATTTCTACTGACTTCTAAATTTGTGATCCTCTCTCCATTTGAGAGTACCAGGTCTAGTATTGCTCCTTCCCGAGTGGGTTCCAGCACTAGCTGTCTAAGGTCTGCCGCCTGCAGGCATCAAGAATGACCCTGCTCTTGGATGTGGCTGTGCACATGTCCTCCAGTTAACATCTGGCATATTCAGGCCCCCATCAACAGTATCTCCCCTTTTCCAGCCATTTTGAGAATGTCCTCTATCATTTTCTTGTCCATTTCCTCCCTTGAGATGGGGTCTGTATACAACCCTGTGCGGATTAGATGCCATTCCCCATCTCCAAGGTAACCCAGAGTGCCTCTTGTCTTCCCCTTTACTTTTAGTTCTGTAGCTTTGATCCCTTCCCATATGTATAGAGCTACTCCACCTCCTCTTTACCTTCCCTGTCCCTTCCGTAGATTGTGTACCCTGGTATGTTGACATCCCATTCATGGTTCTCGTGTACCATGTTTCTGTGACTGCCATAATATCCAATTGTTCATCTTCCATCAAAGCTACTAGGTCAGAAAGCTTGTTTCCCAGACTATGGGCATTAGTAGTCATTGCCTCCATTTAATGTTGGCTTGATCCTTTTTCCCCATCCTGCTCTTATTGCTCTTATCTATTTTACCATTTACCCCATCCTGCCCTCTGTTGAGCTCTGTACCTCAGTGTTTACCCTACTACCTGCCATGTTTTGTGGGGAGGCTTGACTTTTCCTGCCTTTATCAGTACCTCCCCTTATCTAGTTTAAAAGCTTGCCAAGGAAGCATTTAAACTTGTCACCTAGAGCTTGATCCCTTTGTGGACAAATGCAGACCGCATACCAGTATAGACCTTTATCTCTCCAGGTGGACCCCCAGTCCCAATGAAGCCAAAGCTCTGCACCAGTTTTGCAACCATTCATTAAACTGCATGGTGTGCAGTATCCTAGCCTCACTCCTGCCATGGACTGGTAGCACCTCTGAGAAGGACGGTTACTGTGCTTGCTACCCATCTGAGGCCCCTCCCAACTCCACAAATTCATTCTGCACTGCACTGATCCCATGCCTAGCTAGGTCATTTGTCCCAAGGTGGACAATGATATCTAGTTTTCTCTCCTGTGATGCTGCTTCTACAATTGTGAGGATTCGCTCTTGTCCCTCCAAGCCATGGCACCAGGCAGGCAGCTTACTTCCTTCCATAGGTGCCGGAACGGGGCGGAAGGAGCGGTAGCCCTCCACTTTTATTTCTGCATGGTAAAACTAATATAGAAAAAGTGCCCTTTGTATCCTCATAAGTGCCCTTTGATTCTCAGCCCCCTCAGCTTTCACCATCTTCCGCACCCTTGCTTCCTTCTCTCCTCCAGTTCTACCCCCTAACAATTGAGTCCCTATCAGTAGCTGTTTCCTTCCCTGTGGTGTCCCTTGCCCCTTTTGTGGGTCTCCTTGTGGATGTCCTCAGCATTCTTCTGGGTCTCCACTGAGGGTGCCATCATGAGGAACCTTGCTCTGCCAGAATGGCATCTGATTTATGTAGAGGTACAACTGGGGGCTTGCTCTGGTCCACCACCCAGCACCTCCCAGAACCCACTGTGGTCCTACTGCTCTTCATACTCCAAACCTCTGACTCAGTGGTTGTGGCAGTGGTGCTCTTTGGGAGGGAGGCCTTAGTCCTGCTAGTTCAGCCTGGAGGTGGGCAACCTCCTCTCTCAGAGTTGACAGTTGCCTACAAATAGGACAGCAATGCAGTTTCCAGAATGTTTCGGAAACTGCTGCCCCACAGCCAGTGCATTGCACCACCCAAAGACTAAAAAAAAATTTGTTACAGATGAAAATGTTTACCAGCAAATGAAAGTGGAAGACAAATGGCTCTGTTACTGTTATGAAGGTGGGGGCAGCTTTGCTGCAGTGGAAAAGATTTGTTAATAAAGTGCTAATGGTGTTAATGGCCATACTTTACACCTCCCAGGTTGACTGCTTTCACAAACAAAGGGCTATACTGACAAGAGAACTTGTTTGTAACCTGGACATGTGGCTGAAACAATGAATGATGTGACAAAATCTGTTTCAAAAGTATGTGAGCACTCAAAATGGTTCAAAACTTGACCAGAACAGAGCAAAACCAGATTTCCTGATAGGGACCTTGAAAACCTGATTACCAGGTAAAACAACTGACAGGTGGCAACCTTACTGGTGTCCCATGTTAATCCTCTTCTCTATTCTCTCACTCACACCTCCAGAAAAGTTAAGTTGTTTAACTTGTTTTTAAATTGGATTATCCGAGGTGTGTGTGTCTAGTGATGATGTTCCTGCCCTTACAGAAATGAATATGGTAGTAGCATTTACTTACTTAAGTTCTTGCTCCAGGCTCAGTCAGATTCATTTCCAATGGTAAAGTCAAATAATTTAATGCAGTCAATGGCACTAATTAAAAGGATATAGCTTGATATCCCTAAACTTGGTATGCCGATGCTCAGCATATCGAATAAAATGGCCAAATCCACAGCGTTAAATGGATCCTATGCCAACAGAAAAATTTAGGGCGTTACGTGACAAATAAGTGTAAAATGTGGGGGCTTCACCACCGCACCCCATGTGGGAGGTTCTACCCCACAACCTCTGTAACTAAAATATCTAACTCTGACGGGAGCGGACCCTGGAGTAAAATGTCAGTAGTTACAGGGGCAGCCGGCCCAGTGGCGCTGAGGGCCGAGGCACTGGATGCCACACTGGCATGCCATTGACCCCGGTTATGAAATGGACTGGGGTCTTCGGGTCCAGCCAGGAAGGTAAGGATTGAGAGTCCGGAGGACTGCTCTCCTTTCTGGGGATTTGTGTGTGCGCATGTCAGCACAAGAGGGTTTGACCGCGCCCAGGTGTGTGCTTGGTTGCCTCCACGGAGGTGGAGGTGGCTGCTGCACCCATTGCATAGACATGGGGGCAGGGAGAAAATGGAGGGAAATACAGGACCTGGCAGGACCATGCTGGCCCCAATGGGCCGGAATATGTACCCCTCTGAGGAGAGATTGTAGCCCCGCCAGATCTGAGGAGCTGACAAATAATGTCATGATAAACAAAAAAGTAGTTACGGGGTACATGTGTAAATGATGTGCCTGGACCAGAACCTGGTCACACACAGCATGCTGGCTGATCTACCATGGTATACCACTCCACACCACTGGGGCAGCTTGGCCAGCAACCCCATCCAGCCATCCTTTCCCATACTGTAGAAGGGTAGGTAGCATTCCATCACATCTGCCACCTTACCCCATTGGGAGGGATACTGTCGGGTTTACTACAGTCAGGATATCCCATCTATCAGGCAGTGTTGACTGGGGTAATGGTTGTCGGGATAGTGAGCTTCAGGATAAGGTAAGCATACCAGTTAAAGATGCTGGTTAAACTAGTAGACCTGGTATTGCTTTATTAATACAGGACAGGAGAGTTAGTTAGGTGTAAATGTTGGATGTGGGGGCCCACAGGAATGGAGTGGTGGGGCCAGGCAGGGGCTGTACAGGGGCCAGAATGGTTAAGGTAGTCACTGGTAGCAAGAATACCTTGATCCATCCAGAGTTTGTATTGGATGTAGCAGATGAACTCATGGGGAAGCTGAGATGAGTATAGTCTGTGTGCATGGAGACGCCCACCAATACTCCCACGGCTACCATAAAAGTGAATATTAATGGCCAAGAGCAACTAGTTGCAGTGGTAATGGTCACTAACCTACATTGTTCCAATGTTGGGACATGATTTCCAGACTTTTGTTCTTTAATAGCTGAACAAGGGGTGATAACTGCAGTAATGACCAGAGCTCAGAAAAAGAAGGAGCAGTTATTAGGTGACACTTTTCCCTTTGATAATGAGATCCTAGAACCCTGGTAGGATAGGCTGACCAACTCCCAGAAGAAGAAACAGCAAAGGAAATGGACAAAGGTTACATATGGACTGCCTGATGTACAAATGTCAACTGTTTTTACCAATGAGGATATTGCTGTGGAACAAAAAAGGATGCCACTTTTCAGAAATTGTATTCTCAGGTTGGACAAGCAGTGGATAAAGGTGCCCCACAAATAATATTAAAAAAGGGTATTCTATACAGAGTCTGTACCAACCCTAGTACCGTGGAAGACATGGAACAATTATTGGTGCCCAAGAAGTATAGAGAATCCATTTTGATTTTGGGACATGATCTCCCATGGGCTAGCCATGCTGGGAGAGAATGCACCCTAAGTGGATACTGTTAAGATTTTACTGGCCAGGAGTGCATGGACAGGTAGCCCAATATTGTCAGCATTGTCCAGAATGTCAGCAGGTTGCCCAAACTGGTGAGGATATGGTGCCCTCATGCCCCTCTCTTTAGTGACTAACTTTGAGAGGATTGGGATTGATGTTGTGGGACCTGTCATAAAAAGTTCAAAAGGAAACAAGTTCATGTCGGTTATAGTGGATTATGCTACTAAATACCGGAGGCTATACCAATGCAGACTGTTGTAACCCTCCAAATTGCAGAAGAACTGGTGAAGGTTTTAGTTGGCTGGGTATCCCTAAAGAGATAGTTATAGACTGAGGTACCAATTTTAATGCCTCCCTGTTGAAAGAACTATTTAAACTGTTGGGAGTAGTGGCATTGGTACATCCCTTACCATCCGAGAACCGATGGGTTAGCAGAACATTTCAATCAAATGTAAAAAGGATGTTACACAAATTTGTGCATCATGAGGGTGAGAATTGGGACTCCTACTTGTCATTCCTGTTGTTTACTTATAGAGAGGTGCCCCAGGCCACTACAGGTTACTCCCCTTTACAATGTTATACTGGTGAAATCCAGGGGACCGTTGGATATTGTTAAAGAGTGCTGGGAGGAGGGGCCAGAGCTAAACTATGGTACCATTGTTGCTGAGTACATGGGGCAGTTAAGGAGAAGGCTACTGAAGTATGCTCATGTAGCTCACCAAAACTGTGCAGAAACCCAGGTCCAGCAAAAGAAGCACTATGACAGCAGGATGGGACAGAAAACTTTTCCCTGATGAGAAAGTCTTATTATTATTACCCTCCTCCTAACAGAAGCTTTCATGAAGTGGCAGGGCCACTATACTGTAATAAACCAAACTGGACCAGTAACATATGAGACTGAGACCCCAGACAGAAGAGTAGGCTGAAAAATTTACCATGCCAACCTCTTGAAGCGATGGTGTGAGAAACCCAAAGAGGAAACAGTAGCAACTTTGGGTATGATGATAATACCTGAGAGGAGTCTGAACTAGATATGGCCTATGGAAGGCTAGAGAATGAGGAAGGGAAAAGGAGATCAAAATTAGGACAAACTGACAGACTACCAGAAAAGAGGTGTACAGAGTCTGATCAATCTTTTCCCAGTACATTCACAGTATCCCTGGAAGAGCAAGAGAGGTAAAACACTGCATACCCACTGACTCAGCTCCCATTAGGCAAAAGCCTCACCAACTGCCCAAGAAAGTAAGGGTAGAGGTAAAGGAAGAGATAGAGAAACTGCAACGATTGAAAATAATCCAACCATCGACTAGTCCTTGGGGGTTCCCAATTGTAGTGGTACCGAAATAAGAAGGGGGATTCATCTCTGTCTTGATTTTTGGAGATTGAATAATGTATTTTTATTTATTTATTTATTAGATCATCAGTTTACAGACCTTTGAGTCAAAGACTCATTTACAAAGGCACCTCATCAAGAGAGCAATACATCACAACAAACAAAGCAGTACAGTACATAATGCTTAGATTAAAAAGCAACCAGTGTTACAGGAATTCACTGGTGGTACAAGCTTGTAATAGGTAGATCACAGTAGTCATAATATAGGTACATGAGTACCACGTCAGGTAGCAACCAGAGACATTTTATTACATTCGTCAGCAGATGTTGCCAGGCATATACAGCAAAAGTAGACAGGGCAAACCCAGCCTAGGGGTGAGGGTAAGGGGCAGGTGGGGATTATTGCAGTTGCAGCAGCGAGTGCTTGTCAGATGGCTACTGAGAGAGACCTTGAAAGAACCAAGCTTAGTGGCATTAGCTATGTTGGCTGGGAGGAATTGAACCAGGAGGGAGCCCGATAGCAAAAGGATCTCTGGGCCATAGAGGTTCTTACCCTGGGGACAATAAGGAGGTTTTGACAGTGCTGCGGATGGAGACTGAGGGGAGGCACACTGCAGGGAGGTGGCGACCGGGGCCCTAGCAGGGTCTTTTTACACAATTTATCACAATTTTATGAATTGACTGATCTAATTAGGAAGAGGTGCACAAGCCAGGTACAATGGGATGAAAAGTGTGAGGAAGCCTTTCAGACAACAAAGGCAGCCTTATGTTCATCCCCGGTGTTAAGAAGCCCACATTTTGAAATACCCTTTGAGGTACACACCATGTCTCTGAGACTGGTATAGTTACATGTATATAGTCCATTGTTGTAGCTTGGCCTCTAACAAACCTGCATGTAAATGTAATTATTATTGGTGCTAGGTAGGAACCAGTTGTCTAGTTAGCAAAGTGCATGCTACATGTTGGGGGTTCATAAAAGGACTTGTTGGGTTGCCAAGTTTCCAGTCAGAGAAGTGTAAGCCTCCCAAAGGTAGGCTTACCTTTTCTTCAGCTCCTCCTTGATCCTGGGGACTGTGGTGGGACTTGCACCCGACTCCAGTTGGCGCTGAGAGCCCATGCGGTACCGGGGTTGAGGGTCCCAGGGGAAGTGCGCTAGCCAGGTGATGCCGGGTCCACATTACTGCACAGCGACCAAGGGCAGCTTAGAGAGAGAGTCTGTGAAAAGAAAAAGGAAAAAGAAAACGGGATGACTATGGCGGTTGTGTGTATAGCGACATGCGCCTACACCGAGGGGAGAGTTTTAAAGGAGCAGAGCTTTTGTTACCTTTCGCCATGCAGCCGATTGGACCAACAGTGTTTCCATGGTTCCAAATGAGCAGAGGGGCAGGAAGGAGCGACAGAGACCGGATGAGCTCGTCGTCAAATACTTGCCCAAGTAGCCCTGTCAGCAGGCTAAATAAGTAATGGGGCCCTAGCCACAGTAGCCTGGGGAAAAGCAGATGGTGGCTCCATGTAGTAGTGATGACCTTGGGCTGCTGGGAAATTACACAGAGGCAGCTTGAGGTCACATGGGGGCTGGCAGCCAATCACAGGAGAGCTTAGCCATGGGTTTTAAAGGGAAGAGGCGTGAAAATAGTGGGAAGAACAAAGGAGAGGGCTGAGAGGAGGTGACCAGAAAGCTGAGAGCACTGAAAAGAACTGACTGGGACCAAGGAGAAGGCCACAACAAAGGCTTCCTGCTTGGTTGTGAGCTCTCTGGCTACATTTCCCCTCTCCCTAAAGTAAGAGCAGGAGGACAGCTGCAGCTTTGCAGGGACAAAGGCAGGAGGGTCCACTAAAGGGACTGGGGCTAACTGGCTGGACTGGAAGGGGCAGTTAACATGAGCCTTGGGCTCATGGGCTGCTTCATCAAGGGACCCGTGGTACCAGCCAGGGAGAGCCCTGAAGCAGGGCTGCAACTGGCCCAGTTCTGGCTGAGGGAACCGAGCCACCCTGTGTCTCCAGTGTGAAATCGCTGCAGCAGAGATGAGAGAGAAGGACCAACAGGCCTGCCTCATGAACACTATACAAAGGCCCTCAGGCAAGCTGGAAAGACCAGGCAGGCAAAGAACAGTGCCTCCTTCACCATCTGTGCAGATTCTCGAATCAGGAGATCATCATCCTCCGGGAAACTGCGGTATCCCGAGCTGCAGCTCTGGGGATTTATACGCAGTTGAAGGGGTCAGACAGAGCCCACCCCATACTAATTTAAACTCCAAGCACCTGGTTGTACATGTTTTCCATGGTTCCACCAAAAGACTGCAAGCCTGCAACTGAGCACGTGAGGTACCCAGGCACCATCAGGGACTATTCTGAGTGCACCCAAGGAGGGGGAAGCTCATACGGGTTGTGTGCAGGAGTATATGGAGGCATCTAGGAGTAGCCCTCACCTTCCCTGTCTGAGAGCATTTTAAATGAAAGGGATTACTGTTTGCCATGTCATCTAAGTGTTTGTGTTTTATTATTATCATTATTATGGGTGGGGGTACTGACATAATGTGCAGAAGGGGTCAGCTACTATGGGGATACATCATTGTTGCTTGGGGGTGGTAACTTATCTTGACCACAGGAGTCCGTACTACTGTCCCAGGTGGAGGCACCACATCACCATTGGAAATCCGCCAGAACCCATGCATGGCCCTTTGAGGAAGTACGCTGAGTACCCTGAGGGCTCTGGGCAGCCCAGGTGAGTGCAAAAGGTTGCTACATATAGCAACATAACTGGAACCATGATTAACTTATCATAGCTCTAACATTTGCAGATGTGTGGCAACCTGAGCTTGTCACTCAGTAATATCTCCGATTTGCCTGAACATAGCAATGACAGATTAAAAAGCTGAATTTACTCTATAGACTCTCTGAATCAATAAACAGTGCATTAAAGAATATGTATCTGAAACAGATAACATCAATACAACCCTCCTTTGGCTTGCTGGCCAATCTGTCATGGTGCCCTGATTGGCATGGACATGGCACAGAAGTAACACACTTATCTAGTGGTGGCTTAGAAATGGTAACAGTTGCTGGAGTTCCCTGCAAAACATGTCAACACAAACTGCCACTTCCTTCAATCCTCCTCGCCCCCATCTCAGACTGCCACTTTCAACTTTCTCTCCCCCTTCCTTCCAGCCACATGACCCACATGCAGGCAGACGCCTATAAGAGTGTAAGCACCTCTCTAGCAAAGCAGTTCTTCTGAGGCTAGGCCACCAGTCTGAAAATATATCAACACATCTCTCCCGACTGTGCCGGTTGGCTCAAAACAGATTTTTATAATCTAGTTGCGGGAGAAATTCCCAGCTCTTTTCCCCTGGTCTTGCATACTGATCTCTGAGGGAAATGGATGGGATAACAGCCATACAATTAGTAGCAATAGGTTAATATATTTTCTACATTCCTTGCTCCTTTTTACTTACTTCCACGGAATGACACCAGGACACAGGGCATTGTGCTTGAGACAGAAATTGCTTGAAACACTGACAACTTATTTACACTTAACCGCAGTCACTGGCTAAGTGGGTGGTTTACTCAGATGGAGCCCGACTGCTACCCTTACAAAGGGCTCAGATATTCCTAATGTACTGTATGTGTTCTGAGCCAGTGTTGTGGAGCCAAATTTATTCTACATAACCTATATTAGATGCTGCAGGTCCCTATCACTGCTGTGAAGAAACCCTGAGTTACCAAAGAATTTACCCACACACCAAACCATATTTACACAGGCAGACTGTCTTGTATGCTGAGGGGTATACCTCCTAACCAGAGCAACAGTACCTAGGCCTGGGCACCAAAATGAGGGACATCAAAATGAGGTTGAAGGAGCTTATTGCATCTTACCCTACCCTTGGGCCTCGATGTCTCAGTGGCACCCTTGTTCTTAGGCTGATGGGTCCAACAACTACTCTCTGCTTCAGTGATAGCTGAACCCTTGGCGGAGCTATTCAGTAGCACTGTACAGTAAGGGGTTGTTCCCAGGAACTGGAGGATGGCAGATGTGGTTCCACTGCACAAGGGAGTGGACAAGAAACAGCCAGGAAACTATAGACCCGGCTAGTCATACCTCTGTGGTAGGAAAGCTGATGGAGATACTAGTCAAAGCAGATCTAGTGGAATACCTGGAAAAAAAACAGACTTCAGGATAGTAAGCAGCATGGATTCATGACAGGAGGTCTTCTCAGACCCAGCTGATGGTATTCTTTGACTGAGTGACCAAGGTAAGATAAGATAAGGGTCGTGCAGTAAATTAACTCGACTTCAGCAAGGAATTCGACTTGACGCCCACATCAGAGGCTGCTGAAGAAGATGGGGATATGGGAACAGCTAAGGAAATAGTAAGGTGGGTTGGGAGTGGCTGGAGGGAGGCAGCAGAGAGCTCTGGAGAATGGGGTCAGATCCGAGGAAAGAGAGGTTACTAGTGGAGTACCACAGGGATCTGTTGTGAGCCCAGTCCTCTTCAATATGTTTATCAGTGACATGAGAAAGGCAATCCAGGGCAGGCTGTGTCTATTCACAGATTATATTAAACTCTGTGGTAGGTTGACAATGTGGAGGGGTAAGGACTTGTAGAGACAACTGTGAAGGCTGGAAAGCTGGTCCAAAATCTGGCAGCTGAAATTAAATGCCAAAAGTGCAAAGTTATTTACTTGGGAAACAAAAACCACAGAACAGAGTAGTGGACTGAAGGGGTTAAGCTGGACACAACATCAGAGTAAAAGGACCTAGGGAGTCATCATTAGTGACTCCTTAAACAAACCAGCCAGTGTAACATGGCCTTGAGCATGGCTAATAGGATACTGGGATGCACTGGTAGAGAGTTAGATAGTAGAAGGCAGGTGGTACTGTTACCACTGTATAGGTTGCTGTTGAGGCCACACCTGCAGTACTGTACCCAGATCATCAAGGAAACCATCTTCACCATTGATTCCCACTAGTGGGTCTGAGCTGGAGGTGCTAGGACCCAGCGGGAGCCAAACTTTTCAGGAGGCCTGACACGCATAAGCTGTGTGTATGTGGGGCTCCATGAGACTGAGCTCACGGGTAGTGTTGAAATTACACTTTAAGAGCTTTGGGAGCTAGGGGGTCCATAAGGGCTCTATCTTTAAACGGAGTCCCCTTTCCCATTATAAGTCATTGGCAGTGATGCTTGAGCTACTGAGGCTCACTTCAGAGCTAGAGAGGACAAGTCCTGGCAAGCCCCTGTAATTGCAACACTGCTTGTGAGCACAGGTTTAGCTCAGCACTGGCCCTCAACCACCTCAGTTTCTTTTTTACTGCTGTTGAGTACACATCATTGATAATTTTGCTCACTCACCAGGAGTCGGAGCTTCACATCTATATGACAACAATGTTCAGTTCTTCTCAGTTTTTGGTGTTAAAGCTAGAGTTTGTTATTTTTGTGTCAGTTTTAGTGTATTTATAAAAAATTTTCTGTCAGTCACTCAGCTGTACCGAGGCCAGTGGTCAAAGGCCATGGAGGATGGTAGGGATCCTACTCAGGCAAGCTGCTCCAGCAGCGCCATGTCCGGACCACTTTCTCTGTTGGGGAAGGGTTCTGACTACAGGCAGTCCAGTGCCCAGGGGAAGGACAGCCTCCGGAAGCACAAAAGAAGCAGACTTGATCCTGATCCCAGTCGGGGTCTGGCATCACTTGGCTCGACTTCTTCTTCTTCTGCCAGAAGGAGAAGAAATGGCACTGCTGGAGGTTGCCCTTGTGAGGTCTGCCAGAAGATTTCCAGTTTCTGGGAGCCAGGGACCTTTGCTGTCAACTTTGGTGTCATCAAGGTCTTTACATCCAGGAGGTCAGAGTCCCTCCCTTCCTGAAAGCGGGGACTCCACTGGGTAGTTCTATCACTGGGCAGCTTTTATGGAGCAGTGGGTGCAGCATCTGGCCCATGTGCCTCTGCCTCTGGAACGGTCCGTGGTCCCTCAGAGCCAGTGGCACTGGAACTGCTAGCAGGGCACTCAGGCTGGGTAGAATGTTTGGCTCTGGCAGCAGCTCTTTGGTCTTTGCTGATGACCACGCTGCCAACTCCTGTCCCACTGGCTGCCCTCCATCCCTAGTTGGGATGGGGTTGGCCATGGTGCCATTGCTGGTCACTCTAGTACTGGCTGGGTCATGGACACCAGGTCTGGTTCCAGTGCTGGTGCTGGGTTTGGGCTTTTGGGGCCTGCCTCAGTGCCAGTTCTGGCTCTGCCCGACACTGGTTCCTCGGTGCCAGAATCTGTACCAGTTCTGGTACTGTCCCTGACACCAGACTTCATCCTTTGGGGCCGATGTCTCCAGTGATGCTGCAGCCATGTTCTGACTCTCCTTATGAGAAGCATTTGGAGGATGAGTCAGACTCCTATCTCATCATTCTCGAGGGTAGCGACGATGACCATTTCTTTAGCCTAGTTACTTCAGACCCAGATCCTGTGTCTGTGCCTCATGGGAATATAACTTTCCAGGATTTGCTCAGAAATATGCACTCTGCACTCATTTTGAGCCTACAGCCATTGACCAAGGAAAGCATCTCCATCTGGAGTGGTTAAATGTTTCAATATACTGTTCAACTTAGAGCTTCTTTGAGGATATCTCTTTCGTCAGGCCACACCTCCAGAGCTATAGCCACCAGGCACTAGGACCACACAGAATCTTTTTGCAAGTAGTCTGCTAGTGGCTGCCCATGATGATGTCCTACATCGACACCTTCCATATAAAGGTGGGTGGCCCCATCCCTCCTCGGTTATTTTCCCACCGCCGACCATACTCTCCAGAACCTCCATGGAGATGCTGCCACTTTAGTTGACTGCATGTTAACCTTTTGAATTTCCTGTCCCTAGTTAGGTATCATTTTTAAAAGTGATCATCACCAACATGTATGTCATTGAAAGAACCCACTAAACTCTTTATATACTGCAACTGCGGTGAAAAGATTTATTCGGGTGACCTACTCAATGACTGCATGCTGCCTTGGTGCAGCCCAGACGTTAAGGCCTGTGAACGCTTACCTTAAGTTCAGTACTGCTACCCAACGATGCAGAAAGAATGCCTTGAAACCCACCTCTAAAACAGTAGGTAGCCAGGTTGGAGCAAGAACTCCAGGAGAAGAGCTCCATCATGTTGCCAGCCCACTTCTCAAGCGCCAGGTCACTGAAGTCACAAGATAAAAGTACCAGACAACACAAACATAAACAGTGGGAGAGGAAAGGATTAAAGAGAATCCTCCCTGGTTTGTTCTATTTTTATTTTATTTTTGCCCTTGTTGCCCTCAACCTAGCGCAACTGCTGTCGCTTTGATGATGACACCTCCAGCCACCAGACGTCTGACCCTCCAGGTTGGGCCAGTGTGAGTTCCACCAGACCTATTATGGCTGGGGAGAGACCATCAACATCTGGGACAGCTCCTTCCCATCGACGTCTCAGAGCACGCCTGTACCACAGGCTGGGGCTGAGTTAAAGACTGTGCTTTCATCCTTCATGGACCTTTGCAGCACCTGCTACCTCCTCCCCTCCTGCAACAGTAGTGTTGATGGGGCACACCAGACAAGCCCCATCGCCCACGCCCGCAGTCAACATGCCCTATATCTTCTCAGGTGTCAATGGACTCTTCCACTCCTTCTTTGAGGCAAGCTACAGAAGTTGTCGATGAGGATCAGGAATACAACCCTGACCTCATGCTACAAGAAGAAGAGAAGGAGGAAGACTATGGAGAGCGCTATGCGAGATCAAGCTCCACTATTTCCTCAGGGAATGAGGATTCTTGTTTATACTCCATGGTCCCCCAAAGACCCCTCTTTCATCTCCATGATGCAGCAACTCCAGTCTGCCATATGGTTTGAGTCAGAGGAGAAAGATATCACCAAGAGGAATTTGGTGAAACTTTTAGAGCTACCTGACTCCCTGCCTGTCATGATTCCTCCTCTATTGCCTGCCCTAGAGGATGCCACCCTGGCTGACTGGCATAGGCCTAATATGAGCCCTGCTATTCCAAGGAAGGTAGACAAGTTGTACCAGGTTCCCTCTGGTAGGCCATTTTCACAGGCCAACCTGAGGCTGGTTCTGTTGTAATAAATGCAGCCCATGATAGGTCTAAAGCACCTAAACAACTCAGCTCTCTCCTCCTAACCGGGAATCCAGGAGGTTAGATGTCCTGGGGAGGAGGACCTTGCTTCTGGCACCTTTGGGCCTCAAAATTGCAAACTACCAGGCATATATGGTAAAATGCCAAAATACCCTCTGGAGGAAGACCAAACCTGCAGCCCAAGCCCTCCCAGAGAGTACTCCCAAGCAAGAGCTTTAAAAGGCCCTCCAGGCAGGGGCAGATGTGGGGAAGCATCTGTTGAAATCTACTTATGACATCTCAGATGCTTTGGCTAGAGCAGCCTCTGGCATCTGTTTAAGAGAGACTCTTAGCTGGCACAGTGAGCGCTGAGGGTCGATGTGCAGGATGCCACCATGCATCACGCTGAAGCCCAAGTTTGGGAATGGACTCGGGTCGTCAGGGTCGGCAGGGAGGGAAGAGATCAAGCATCCGAGGACAGCCTCCCTCCTGGGGTGGGGTCCTGAGGCTGTCTTACTCCATAGTGGCACCCAGTGGAGACCAGGTGACCCTGTAGGAAGCGAGGCTAGATGGAATGTCAGGGGTCGGAGAAGCGGCGGATGTCTGCACAAGGTGTGCTGACATCATGGCACATCCGCACTCTGGGAGCAATGGACACTGAAAACCCTGGCAGCCAGTGGAGGTGAAGGGCCCCAGAGACATGCCCACATCCCATCACCGGATCTGCCCAGATGGATCTCCATCTGCATCCCTGGCTTCACGATAAGTCCTCTAATATCAGAAAGGCTGCATGGGAGGGCGGGCCCCACCAGAGGGTGATCCGGGGTTGGATGAACTGTGGGGCTGGGCAGGAGACCATTTGGGAGGTTTCAGGCTGGGAGTAGAGGCATTGTCAAGAGGGTAGCCTGGAGAGATGCCCTGGTGTTGCCAGTGAAAAGAGTTCAGCAAAAATAAAAAAAGAGAAACTCTCTTGGCTGAAGGTGGCTGGACTTGCTAATGATGTGCAGCAGTCCATTTTAAATGCCCCATTCAGAGGGATGGAAACTCTTTGGGGTAGACATTCAGGATATCCTGTCACATTTTCAAGTCTCAGGCAGGACTCTAAAATTAGTACACTCCCTCTACTGTACACAACCCAGAAGTAGGCAAAGGGTGCTGTTTTGTCCAGCCAGTAACAGACACCAGTCAGGTACCAGACATCAAGGCAAAAGCAGAGGAGGAGTTAGCTGTACCTGCCCCAGAACCCCACCCAGGTGCTCATATAAAAAAGCCCCTAGAGGGTGGAATTGTGGCTGCAGCCACAGGATCAGCATCTGTATGACTCCTTATTAGACCTCCACCCTCCAATACTCTTTTGGAGGTGGTAGTCGAGGGTTGCCTCTCCTCCATCTGGACCTGTGGAGAAAGGTCACATCAGATGCTTGGGTCCCACAGACAACATAAACTTACCAGTGTTGCTAGAGGAGATACGTACTGTAATGAGAAAGAGGGCTATAGGGCCAGTTCCTTGGGAACAAAAGAACCAGGGTTCCATTCTCACTACTTTCTAGTCCCCAAATGCACAGGGGACCTGAGGCTCATTCTGGACATAAGAAATCTGAAACTTTTCATGCAGAACAAGAAGTTCAGAATGGTCACTCTACAAGGCCTCTTGCCAGTACTGCATCAGGAGGGCTGGATATGTTCACTAGACATGCAGGATGTTTACCTGCATATCAAAGTTTGTACACCCCACAGAAAGTATCTCAGGTCACTTTTCCAGGGAAACATTATCAGTTCAGGGTATTGCCCTTTGGCTTATCTTCTGCACCACAGGGTTTACCAAATGCTTAGCAATAGTGGCAGCAGCCCTCAGGACAGAGGTGCTATATGTATTCCCTTATCTGGATGACTGGCTCCTCAAAGCTCAGTCCAAAGAGCAGTTTTGCCTAACTCTAGCACACACCAGGCAGTTGTTTGATGCCCTAAGAATCACAGTCAGTGTACCAAATCAGTTCTGACCCCTTGTCAGTGCCTGCAGTACATAGAGGGAATCCTGGACACAGCCAAGAAGCTTAGCCTTTCTGCCTCAGGACAGGGCCAGATGCCTAATTGTGCAGGCTCAGATGGTATACCACAACAGTCTGTCACAGCCAGGACATTCCTGAGACTGTTGGACCTGATGGCAGCTACCATTGTTACTGTACCATTGGCCAGACTGCATGTGCGCATCCCTCAGTGGACATTAAGATCCAGTGGGACCCGACGATCTAGAACAGAAGGTTATAGTAACATCTGTCCAGAAGATGCTTCAGTGGTGGATGGAACTCAACATCTGCTGAAGGGATTCCTTTCCTGATCCGCCCCTCATCAGATCCTTATGACAGATGCCTCGGGGATGGACTGGGGGCTCATTTGGGGCCTCATCAGACACATGGCACATAGACAATGCTGAGAGCACCCTTCACATAAACATCCTAGAAATGAGGGCTGTTCTGTACAATCTACAAGCCTTTCAGACCCATCTGAGCCTAGGACATCTGGTGCTAATGTAGCGTAACCTACTGTCCGGTGCCATTCCGGGAGAGGGCCACTACCCCTGCCTAGGTGGCCACTAGCCAGGTTAAGGGATCTGGGTTCCATAGCTATACAATGGGGTTCTTTCCCAAAAGTTAAAATTAAAATGGCAGTGCCTCGATCCAGAGTACATTTAAGTGGGTCTGATTATCTGTAGTACAACCCCTGGGATGTTGTACCAACTCACCTCCCGACAGTTATCTCAGACATGGATTTACCAGAATTCGAACCTCCCCACATTTGGTTACCACCTTTACCTTTTCATCTCATCAATACACAGGCTCACTAAAATCAGGCTCTGGATTCATCTTTGCTGTAAGACAATAACTCCAGGGTTTATTTACAGGGGAGGGTTTAGAAATTGGGTAGTGGAACAGCATTCAAGCATTTTCATTTTGATTCTGCATTTCCCAGATCACATTCCCTTTAACTTATTCCTAGATCTCAATCAATGCAGCCACCAGTATCTGTCTGTCTAGCTATCTGCTGCAGTTGCTATAAACCCAGACCTGTAGGTCCCAGTCCATTTCCCCAAAGTCCTATCCTGGGTACCCAGATTCTAGTTGCAGGCCTGAGGTGCAGCTGGTAACTGCCATTGTACTTAAGAATTAAACTTTTAACATTTTTGCATTTCTCTTGGCTTTTCCACTAGCCCTAGAAGGCTAACATATTTAGAGTCCCCAGGTGCACAGCAATTCCTGCATTTTACTCATGGGTCTGCAGATCTCACTCCTCAGATGGAACAGTCCTCCGAAGTCCTGGGGATTGGTAGCACAGGCAGAACCGGGCACAATTTCTTTAACAGGGCACAGAGGCTGCAGCTTGTTCTTCCTTCATCTCTTGCTTGTGGTTCTTGCAGCTTGTCTCTGTGACAAGGTTGAATACAGCCCTGTCCCAGTTGTTATGGAGAAAGAGTTTAAATGCAAAGATCTGTTCTATTCTCTCCTTTTCTGTCTCTTCTCAGTCTGGTTGCACAACCAGATTTTCTCATGAGACCTAGAACTTGATCACCCCAATGGTCTTACAATTCTCTGCCTCTCACTATCTCTCTACCCTCACTTGCTGTTCTGTCTTTTCTTCTCCCCTTGCATATCTGCAGTTTTAAAAATATATGTGAATATTTTTGTGGAAATGTAATTGATACTGGGATCCCTTTGTTTAAAACTGTTATAGTTATACTGTTGAAATGATTGCAAAGCTAAAACTGTATATAGTTATACTGTCGAAAATGATTGCAAAGCTATTTGGAACTCAAGGGTTAACCTGAGATGTAATTTTAAGCCTTTTGCAGAAGATGTAAACAAGAGGTCAGTTATGGGTCAGAATGTTATTTTGCTGCACCTGCTGAAATGGACAAGAACATTGAAACTTACAAGAACACTATGTGAGAAGCATGCTGTTTTCTTAAGCACCTGCACAGACTTATAAAAGGAGCTGCAATGTTTTGCAAAAGAGAGAGACAGAGACAGAGACAGAGACTGAGACTGGAAATTGGGAAGAAGAAGGATTCTGCTTTCTGAGTGTTGTACTGCCATTGTAAACAGTTATTCTGAATTTTATTTTTCATTCTACTGTTATTAATAAATCAGTTGTTGCGAATTATACAACTACTCCTGGTTTCCTATGCTTCCTGACCTGTGCCTCGACGACAGTCCCTTTGGCCCATTACAGGCCCGGTGCAGAGCATGCGCGAGGCCTACTATACAGAGAACCCAGACCGGGAGTGGCCCCACAGCCTGGTTTCTCAATCAGAGCACTCCTAGCATCGGTACGAGACCCATGGACCTGCAGGAGGCAGACCCACTTGATGGGGGTGGTGTTCACCACCTGGCCCTGGATGCCAGCAGAAACATTCAGCACATTCTTTTCCGCTGCTTCTCTTGTTCCTCTCTCTTTACCTGCCACGGTGTGTAGCCACAGCCATACATTTCTGTCTTGGCTGTATCTCAGGAGCAGACCACAGGCAGTTGGACCAGAAAGCACCTGTCCATCCTTCTGCTTTCACAGTCTATCAACTTTAACATGGCCACACTATTCACTCTGGTCTCACATCATCCCCTGCACACGCAGTCCCTTTTCTTACCATGGCAGGTACTGGCAATTCTCTGAATTGAAAAGGTTCACTCTCCTCTTCTTAGCACATTTACTGTATATGTCCTTGTTCCTCATTCTCTGTACTCGTCTTTTCACCAGGCTTAGATGCAACCTTCGTTCTTTTCCCAGGCTCAGAACACAACCTTGGTCTTTTTCCAGGCCCGACTCAACCCTTGTCCTTTTATCTCAGGATCAGGACAGCCCTTTCCTGCTCTGCTACTTTGGTCTCACCGATGTGGTGCAACTTCAGAACAACACAGACGATTCACAACCTGCAGCTTTCTCTTTTCCTAGCTGCTTTTTTCCTTTAGCCTGCAGCTTTTCCTTGTCTCTTCCAGCTGCTTCTTTCCTTTTCAATGGGGCAGGCCTCCCGGCCCTGGGGACAAATGCTGGCAGCCCCCAGGCAGGCCATCTCTCAGCCCCAATCTCTCCAGGGCAGGAGCTCCTCCCTCAGGAGGAGCTCCCACCAAACTGCCTCAAGTCCAACAGTCTCTGCTTTATTTGGGAGCCCTTTCTCACTCCCCATTGGCTGCAGCCACTGTTCTTAGGCAACAATTAATATGTATGAGGCTCCTTGATGCCTCATAGGCTGTTCAAAAGTGTCTAAAGACTGTCCCAGTGGTGCTGAAGGTTGAGGCACTGGACACCACGCCTCGTGTCATGCCGGTGACCGGGTTCAGGAACAGACTTGGGGCATTGGGGGTCAGCTGGGAGGAGGAGGATCGAGTGTTCTATGGACTGCTCTCCTCCTCTGGGGAGGGAGGGTCAGGGGATCACTGAGACACTGGCTCCTGGCGGTGGCTGGGAGCAAGTGCAGGCTCAGGGATCAAAACTGTGGGCTGGCACAGGCAGGCATCAAGTGTACAGTGGGAGATCATGTGTACAGGAACGTCCTTGATGCCACTGCATGCTCGCACCAAGGGGGGAATAAAGGGACAAACAATCCTCCAGTGCAATGACGGCAGACTCCATTGCCACCACAGTGGACCCACTTAAGTCAGCTCCTTCAGCCCCGGCCTCCAAGTTTCACAGTGCATGGGATAAATCCCCACTGTGAAATGACCTGGAATAGCAGGGCGAAAGGGTCTGAGTTCTGACTGGCTCCAGGGCAGCAGCCGGGTGAGGAAGCCTGAAAATGGGGAACCATAGGAGCACCCCAGCCGAGGAGGTAAAGAAACTAAAAAAAAAAAAAGGCACCTAAACATTCCCCAGTTTTTCCCCAAGAGTCTGTCCACAAGCCCCAGAATCCTACTGGCTAGTGCTGGCTTGATGGTTGGCTGGCTGGTGTAACATGGCTGCAAACATGGTGGCTGATTGTAAATATTGTCGAACATTAACACAGTGTCCCAAGTTCTAAAAGTCCCTGCAGCCAAACATTTATATTTTATTTGCCCCAGCATTTGGTAGCCACCTGTGCCCTGTTAGCGACTGCATTTCTAAACACATTGCCTCATCTCTGGCTCAGTCACTGCTGCCGTTTCCATTGCCCTAGGCAGCTCACACATAGCCCTGCTCTCTGGCTGCCATCTGTGGACTAATTGTATTTATTTATTCCCCCATGGACTGGCAGCCTGTTTATTTCCTCGCACACATTTCTTTTATTTATACACTTTTCCCCGCCTGTCACTAGTGCTACCTTATGCCCCAGCACTAGACAGGACTTTTTACTTAGAGGATGCCGCTCATAAATATTAATGAGGTGGCTCCCATTCCTCGAGAGGAGTGGCACTCACAAAATGCTTTTTCTTTTCTCCCAGTTTGCCTCTTCCACTTTGCTCAGATCCCGGTCCCTCTTTCATTTCCCCACAGGACCAGGACCACCAGAGAGCACACCAAACCGCTGAAAACTGCTGCACTAAAATGCTAAGTGCACATGTGTGGAGCTTGCCGGCACTGCAGTGCTAATTCTCAACATGGCCTCCATGCTACAGCTTCTCCAGCCCTGCTCTCTCTAGAAACCAATGCTGGGGCAGGAGCAACCCAGGAACACTGGGGCAAGCCAGGAAAACGAGACCGGGATAAAAAAAGAATGGGGGTGGAACCAAACCCCCAGGAAAATGAGCCTTTTGGGGCGCACAGGTAAGCCTCAACGGGCTTGCAGTAGTGCACCACATAAACAAGCAAAGGGGAACTCACTCCTACCCCTAGGGAAGTGATGAGGGTTTGGTATTGGGCTCTGGAACACAGTCTAGAATTCTCAGCCGTTCATGTTCCAGGTGTACAAACATCTTGGCAGACAGGCTAAGCAGGTCACAGTCCAGGATGCACGAGTGCGAACTGCTGACTTCAGTGGAAGAAAACCTGTTTGACAGGTGGGGTCGCACAGAGTTGGACCTTTTGCGTCCCCACACAATGCAAAACTGCAGCTTTTCTGCTCACCTGTTCCAGGGCCAGGAGTTTTCTGGCAAAATGCACTGTCCTCTCTTTGGAAGAGGAGATTCCTCTATGCCTTTCCTCACTTCTCTCTAATCTAGAGGCGATAATCAAGCTCCAGATGGAAGGAGCAACGTTGATACTCTTTACTCCCTTGGCCTCAGCAGATCCAGTTCTCCTTACTGCAGCAGCTGGCAGGGGAACCACCAGTACCTCTGCCCCTGTGCAAGGGCTTGCTGTCACAGGAACAGGGAACCCTGGTCCATGCGGACCTTAAGTCGGTATGGCTTGAGTTTTCACTGCTATGCAGATGATACTCAGCTATACGTCTTTTGTCCCTGAACAAAATGATGCAGTCTCAGTGCTCAACAGCTGTCTAACTGAAATTTAGGCCTGGATGAACGGAGCTGGCTAAGGTTGAACCCTGAAAAACTGAGGTGTTGGTCGTGAACCGGGATCATCGTGAGGTGGGGTATGTTGGCAGGTTCACCTTCAGGTTTGTGGCTTGGAGGTGTCCAGCTAGCTACCTCAGACTGGTGTGGAACCTGGGTGTTATATTTGATGGTTGTCTGACCTTAAAATCACAAGTGTCAGCAGTTGTTAAAATTTCTTTTACCATCTGAGAAATATCACCGCGGTGAAACATTTGGTTCCTCCCGATGATCTTCCAATGTTGATTCACGCCTTGTTACCTCCCACCTAGACTTCTGCAATGTCCTTTACCTATGGCTGTCAGGGGTTGATATCTGCTGCCTGCAGCTGGTGCAGAATGCAGCAGCCAGGTTGTTGACTGGTGTTTTGAGAGCCAGTCATATAACACCTGTGCTCCGTGGTCTGCACTGGCTGCCAATACGGTGGCAGATCACCTTTAAGGTTGCTTTGTTAACCTATAAGGCCCTACACAACCAGGGACTGAGTTACCTGAAAGATCTCCTTTGTCCCTACTGTCCCCTCCGTCCTCTCCAATCCACTGATGAAGGATTCCTAGAGGTTCCCAGGGTATGTTTGCAGACATTGGGAGCAAGGGCATTTAGCTTTGTTGCTCTGTCCTTATGGAACTCTCTACCTCATCGGGTATGAGATTGCTTAACCGTCCAGAGTTTTAAAACTGCTTTAAAACCTATTTATTTAACCTGGCTTTTGCTGATTGTTGGGGTTATTTTATTTATTATGCTGCTATTATATTGTTTTTTGTAGAAATTATATGCTGTTTTTATAACAATTTATTTTATGTATTTTATTGTACAGGTGCCTTGGTTTCAGAAAGCGCTTTTATAAATAAAACTGATTTGATCTGATTTGAAGTCCCTCCATCTCCATGCATAGCTCCTGAGGACATGGCCATTGCTGTTTGGGGTATCTCAAAGGTGGTTGATGCTTTGGTGGCTGCCAGAAAACTTCCACCAGAGCCACCTATTCCATGAAGTGGAAGTGGTTTGCCTCATGGGCCGCTTCCATCAACTGGATCCTTTACATGTCCAGTAAACCAGGTTCTAGAGTATTTGCTGTCCTTAACAGATGCAGGATTAGAATACCATTCTATTAAAGTGCACTTGGCTGCCATTTCAGCCTTCCACGTGTCCATTGATGGTTGTTTGGTTGCTCAGCTGAGGTAGCTTGGTATGTTTCTGGGAGGTATTCTGTGCTTGAAGCCTCCTATCCGCAATCCTGTCCCGGCTTGGGACCTGAATTTAGGGTTACCACCTTTAAGAAGCCCAAAGTGGGACATTTCTTACTGAAACATGATTTTTGCAGGACAGTCGTAACCTCGACCAATGCAACAGACTTGTTTTCTCTGTATAATCAGAATTAGGGCTAAGTATTGTAGTTTCTTAGATGCTTCTATTGTTTCTTATCATTTTAGGGTATTTTAGTTAAGGTATTATAGTTTTCTGCAACATTAAGGGAAAGTTAGAAAATATTTTTCTACTATAAAGTCAGGACATGTAGTATTTTTCATGTTTTGCAGGACACGGCTGCCCAAATCAGGACTGTCCTGCGAAAATCAGGACAGGTGGTAACCGTACCTGAATTTTGTGTTAGAAAAGCTTACTTGGCTCCTTTTGAGTCAGCTGCAACTTGCAGCCTACACGCTCTGTCTTGAAAGCATTATTTTAGTTGCTGTTACTTCTGCTTGAAGAATTTCAGAGCTTCAGGCTCTAATGTATGAGCCTCCTTACTTGATTTTCCACAAAGGCAGGGTGTCTATGTACCAATGCTAAATTTCTACCAAATATGGTGTCTGAGTTTACTTTGAATCAAACCATCCACTTACCAGTTTATTTTCCTAACCATGCCAATCTAGGGAAGTATTTCTCCATACTTTGATGTACTGTACATAGAATACTCAGGTACTAATATACACTGTATGAAGGAGTGCATGAAATCCTTGCAGCTTTTGTTTCATTTGCCCCTGGAAAGAGGGCACTCCTGTTTCTAAACAGTGCCTGCCCAGATGGTTGGCTAACTGTATTAGTTTCTGTTAGAGAAAGTACGGTAAGGAACTTCCTGAGTTGTTCGTGGCTATTCGGCTAGAGGCATGGCCACTTCTGTTGCCTGTTTCCATCTTGTTTCCCTGTTGTTTGTAACTGTTACTGATATTTTTAGTTAGATATATGCTTATAGTTTGTATAATCAGTGTTTGTTGAGCTATGTTGTAACAATGTAGTATCTTGTAATGTACAGCTAATGTGTTTTATATTGTAACTAATTTGTAACATACCCAGGCCAGTCTTGCAAACAGGGATTTTTTCCCTAATGACTTGTATCGTTCCTGTATAACAATAACATTTTATCTATCTCAGTTTCAAGAATGTGCCTGCTGCTGAGATCTGTGCAGCTGCCACCTGAAGTACTGTCCACACCTTCACTAAACATTACAGTCTGGACATTGCCTCCAGAGAAAAGGCTGGCTTTGGTGTAGCTGTACTACAAGGCCTTCTTTCATAGGCCTATAGGCTCTGCCACCAAGACTGTTTTTCAGTACAGCTTGGGACTTCTTCCAGAGGTGTGGCCTGATGAAAGGGATATCCTTGAAGAAGATAGAACAGTTACATACTTACCATAACAGTAGATCTGAGAGAGTCTCTTTCATCAGGCCATGCCGTCCCCACCTCCATCCCCTTAGACGTAGAGCTCTACAACTCCTGGCTCATTCTCCTGGCTGTTTCTCCAGGATGGTCTACCTGCTGTTTCAAGCCTTGCTTGGTAGCTGGAATCATTCACTCTCCTGTGGTTCCCTAGAGGGAGGTCCTTTGAGCATGATCTCTGGCAGAGAACTGAGATGGGAAGGGTCTGCCCACATTTATATGGGAGGTATCGATGTAGGAAGTCATCATGGGCGGCCCTAGCGGACTGCTTGCAGAAAGGTTTCCATGTGGTTCTAGTGCCTGCTGGCTATAGTTCCAGAGGTGTGGCCTGATGAAAGAGATTCTCTTGAAGATCTATTGTTACAGTAAGTACATAATTGTTCTTTCCTCCTATTCCACCAGCATTTAAAACTCTGTCTGATGTGGAATGGAGCAAGCTACTACAGCAGCCTCTGTCTGCAAGCAGGCTGACAAAAAGTACACTGGTGTATGTATCTCAACCTATAGCTGATGCCATTGTCATTCTCACCGAGAACAGCAAGGCCATCATTCCCCAGGAGGTCACTGTGCACCCTGTTAACCAGATGTCACACAAGACTGACACCACAGGAAAGCATGCCTACGCTCGGCTAGCCTGAGTATGGGAACTGCTAGATACCAAGGGCATTTTCTTAAATGTACAAGTACACCCCTGGAGAAAACTTACATCTCTGGCAAGACCCTGCCAGATTCTGAGGCTAAACACGATATTCTGCTGGTTGTTAAGCAAGGTGTTGAGTCTAACAATCACAACCTAAAGCCTCTATGGATGCCTTTGATGTTGAATCTCGCTCTGCTGCTGCAGGCATTTGAATCAGATGGCATTCCTGGCTGCGAATGTCTGTTTGTTCCCAGGACATCCAATAAAAGGTTATGAATGTTTCCTTTGATGGAACTTACCTGTTCAGACAGCAGGTAGAAAATACCTTAAGGCATTTAATGAAACTAGAATGACTCTCAAGACCTCCAGGCCAGCTCCTTCTAATCCTCAAAGAGACAGAGGTTGTGGCCTCTTTCAGAACAGGCAGTCAGTCCTTCTATGGCAAGAGCAGGGAGCCCAAAATAAATCCCAGCCTCAGAAGAAGGCACAGCCAAAGGCACAGGCACCAAAACACCTAGAGCCACTATCTGAAGCTCTGGCTATGGTCTTGCCTCAGCTGCTCGAGGCAGACCTCTCTTCCCTATTGGACTCCATTATAGCAAAGTGGGTCCTCAGGATCATCTGAGAGGGATACTCCTTGGATTTCACAGAAATATTTCTGTACTATCCACCCAGAAGACAGACCCTCTTATTGGCTCATATGTCAGAGCTTCTGGTGCAGGAGATTGTGAGCCTTATGAGCAACAGGGCAGTGGAAATAGTGCCAGAGTCAGAATGAAAACAGACTTCTACTTCCATTATTTCCTAGTCCCAAAGAATTCAGGGGCATGCACCGATTCTTGACCTCGAAATCTGAACAATTTCATGGCCGAGAAAAATTTCAAAATTATTTCTCTGGGTTTTCTGCTTCCTTTCTGAAACCTCAGGATTGGTTAATGTCCCTGGATATGCAGGATGCATACTAGCACATACTGGTACACCCAACCACCACAGATACCACAGCTTTGTAATGCTTTAGCAGCATTACCAGTTCAGAGTCCTGCCTTTTGGGCTTTTCTCAGTACCGTAAGTCTTTACAAAGTGCATTGCAGTACTCACCTGTAAAGCTTGGACTCCAAGTCTTTCCATACCTGGACAATTGGCTGATTGCCAGCCCATCCAGGCAGGAAATGGAACAGGCAGTGACTACTGCCTCTCAGTTCCTCGCCTTGATGGGGGTTCTGCTGAATCTCGAGAAGTCTCTCGTCAATCCTCACAGCAACTGCTGTTCATAGGAGCTCTTCTGGATATGACCAAGGCCTGGGCCTTCCTTTAAGAGAGCAGGCTGCAGGTGGTTCTGCAGATGGCATGCTACATCATGCAGTGGAAAACTGTTAAGTACACTCCATGCAGTGCATGCTGGATCTGATAGCTTCAACAGTGTTCACAGTGCTTCTGGCATGGTTGCACATGATTATGACTCAGTGGATGCTAAGTGCACAGTGGTCACAAGTATCTCAAATCCTCAGGCTTACCCCATTCAGATGATCAAGCCCTGGTTTGATCACTCACAAGGTGGTCAGTGGAGGAAAATCTCCTCCAGGGCTTCCCCTTTTCCCAACTGGAGCCTTTGGTGACTCTCACCACAATACCTCCCTGTTGGGGAGGGAAACACTGTCAGGGCTTCCAAACACAAGGTCTCTGGGACCTGTCAGAGACTCATCTCCACATCAGTATAAAGAAGATGTGTACTGTTTCGTTCAGCCTGGAAAGCCTTACTGGACCTAGTCAGCCACAAAACAGTTCTCCTCTAGACAGACAACAAGTCTGTCATGTACTACATCAACAAACAAGGAGGAACACACTCTTACCCTCTCTGCAAGGAGGCGATGACAGTGTGGGAATAGTGCTTGGAGCAGGGATCCTGCTCCAAGCAATTACTGCCAGGGGTTCAGGCCAAGCTTGATGAGTGGTCACTAGCTCCAGATGTCATGAGATCCACTCTTATGATGAGTGGGGCACCACAGATGTGAACTTTTGTGTCCTCACTCAGCACCAAACTGCCTCGATTCAGCTCCAAATCCAGGACATGGCATTTTCTGTCAGGATTGTAATGGCAAAATCTGTTTCTGTATGCATTCATACCAGTTCCTCTCATGCAGAAGATATTGCTCAAACTGGAGGCGCATGGGGGCAAGATGATTCTGGTGGCCCCTACTGGCCTTGGACAGTTATTTAAACTTTATATTTATTAAATTTACATGTAAATCAAGTACATAACGTTGTATCTTGGAAACATCAGATGCTGTACAATCAAAATGGAAAGAACATATATTCCATTATATTCAGGATAACAGTATCTCTAAGCTAATCCTGTATACATGGGGAGAAAATCTATAAGAAGTCATTTATAGCATTCCTAATACTGAAAATCCATAGCTCTGTCTAGCTGTAGCCCATGAGCAGGTGGAGTAAACATAAAATTATCCTAAAGTTTTTAATAATTGCCTGACTCACAGAGCATGGGATCCACCTATATTCCTGAAGATATTATCTAATAGGGGAGAAATAATCATACCAACCCCTTAAATATCCTAAGACACAGAATAATTTCAACACTCATCTATAGTGCAGTCTTTAAGCTATGTTAAGGTATAAAGAGAACACAGCCATACTCTCCAAGACACTTAACAATATTACTTAAGACAATAATAAGGCTAATTAGCCAAAATATTAAGGAGGCTTTAATAACTAGTATCCTTTAAAGGACAAATAAACAGAGGTATTTTGGTACCTTGTAGCAGAGATCCCAGTTGGTCGCTTGGTGCATTATCCTTCAAAGTGCTGCCCACGAAGTTGTGAAGAAAAAGCCTATTTAGTTTATTTTAAATCGCTCTGTAATTATTAAGCAGTGTGTATGCATTTTCTCAGGTGGTCTCCCTCAGCTGGGTAAATGCCGAGCGCCTGACGTGATGACATTCACTGTAGCGAGAAGTACTATCCTCCCTCAGTAGTGAAGCAGATGTCTCCTCGTCTTCTTCCATGCCATTTTTAAGGGACAAACTATTGACATTGATGTAGTGAATGTATTACATTTTGCTGAACTCTGTCATGTTATAGTGGTATGCTAAATTTACTTTTATGTGGTGCGTGTACTGAACTTCAGCATGTTCAGTGCCCCCACAACACACAATAATAGTAGGATAGCACTGTACATCAGAGGATTGTGCCACAGCAAACTGTTTCTATTGAAATCATCATGCTCCTCAACTTCTTTCTTTAATGGGACACGTTTACTGTCAATAAAGTCTTATTTTAATACATTGTGATGTGTGAATTACTTATTGTAATGTTAGCCTTACTGCAGTGGAGTTATAATTACAGCGGTATGAGTGATATGATTACTGCAGTAGAGGTGGATTCACTACATATGAGAGGGTAGATTTATTACAGCGGGTAGACAGTATTTACTACAATAATGGGTATACTTATGCAGTAGGGGTGGTTTCATGGCACTGGGAGTGTAAACTTACTACAGTAGGGTGTACATTTACTGTGGTGTGTGCATTTATCAGACTTGGTATGATGCATGTATTACAGTACGGGGTGTAATTACTGCACTGGCTGAATTCATTACAGTTGGGAGGGTAGATTTACTAAAGTAGGGTATATTTAGTGCAGCGTGGTAGTCACCATATCGTCGGGTAGATTTACTACAGTAGAGGTCGATTTACTGCAGTGGGGGTATATTGCCGTAAGGGGTAAATTCAGTGCAGTAGATGGTGGATTCACTGTACTTTGAAAGGCAGATGTACTGCAGTAGTGGGTAGATTAACTGCAGTTGGGGTATATTAACTGCAGGAGGCAGTAGAGTCACTGCACGTTGGAGGGCAGATTTACTGCAGAAGTGGGTGTATTTTACTGCAATACTGGATGGGTTCTCTGCACTACTTAGAATATATTTACTGCAGTAGTGGGGTGATGAGGGAAAGGTGGCCAAACAATGTGCCAATGTTGTGGAGATAGCCAGTGGGATGCACAGGGACAGGTATCACCAGCAGAAGGAAGGAGGTTGTGATGCCACTGTACAGATAACTGGTGAGGGCTCATTTGGAATACTGTGTCCAGTTCTGAATGCTGCTTCTCCACAAGGACGAGACAGGGTGGAGGCAGTTAAAAGAAGGGCAGCAAAGATGGTGCGTGGCCTGCACCAAAGTCATATTAGGAGAGGCTGGGAGACCTCAATATGTACAGTATACCCTGTAGGAGAGGAGAGACAGGGAGATAAGATAGAAACCTACAAATATCTAAAAGGCATAAATAGGGTACCAGAGGCTAATATCTTTCAGAAAAGGAGATGTCCAGGAGTGAGGGGCATGCCATGAGGTTGGAAGGGGTAGACTAGGGATAGCTACAGGAAGCGGTATTCACAGAAAGGGTGGTGGATACATGAAAAAGAGTCCCACCAGAGGTGGTCGGAAAACACAGTGGGGATTCAAGCATGCATGGGACTGGCATGGGGAACCCTAGCAATATGAAGCAGGAGGTATAGCCAGAGATCAAGTAGGGTCTCGGCTTTTACAGTAGGCAAGGAAAATGAGCAGACTAGATGGGCCTAGCAGTCCTTATCTGCTGTCAATGTGTAATTTTCTGTATTCACTGCAGTAGCAGTCAATTCATTACACTTGGGATGGTATATCTACTGAAGTAGTGGTTATATTTACTGCAGTATTGGGTGGATTCACTGCCCTTGGAAGGTAGTTTACTACAGCAAGGGGTAAATTTACTAGAGTGGGGGTACAGTCACTGCACTTGGTAGGTTAGAGTTACTGCAGTATGGTGGATTCACGACACTTCAGAGGATATATTGACTGAGGCATATTTACTGCAATAGGAGGTAAATTCTCTACACAGAAACACTGAATTTGTAGGCAGCAAAGGATTGGTTGGCCCACCCAGTCTGCCCAGATGGTCCCTGCCTAGTGTCTCTCCGCAGGTCCTAAATGGTCTCTGGTGACCCTCCCTGCTCTCTGCCCATTTACTGATATTCCTCTGTCTGTCCTACACATGCTTGCAACCTACTACTATATGTGACATCTCCTTCCGCTGGTGGTGTATTTCAGGTGTTCGTCATAGTACTTCATCACATCCCTCTAAAACTACCCCTCCCTACCCAGTTTCATTGCATGCTGTATGGTCCTGGTGATGTTTTGCATTTGAGACTCTCCTCCTGCACCCATGTATGCCCTGGTGACGCACTTGTAGGTCTCTGTCATGTCCTCTCTCGCCCTCCTCCTCCCTTCCAGGGTGTACATGTTGAGATTCCCGCCATTTCTCCTCATAGATCTTTTGTACAACCCCTGCCCCATTTACTCTCCCTCCTCTGTACTACCTCCACCCTGCCTATACCCTTTATGAGTTGCAGTCTTCAGAACTTGCACAATACTCTAGGTGTGGTCTCACCTGTGAGTGATACAGTGGCAACACCACCTCCCTTCTGATGGAGAGCCTCTCCCATACATCCCAGCATCCTACTGTCTCTACTCACTGCTTGGTCGCACTGCCCTTTCACTTTGAAGTCATCAGATGTAAGACCAAGTTCCTACCCTGCTTAATAACTGTCAGTATCCCCCATCATATACTCATATCCTGATTTCCTATGGCTAGGTGCATGATTTTGCACATTTTGGCATTGAACCCTAACTGCAATGCTCTTGACCAGTACTCTAGTTTCCCCAACATCCCTATGCATCCCGCCCCCAGCATCCAACCTCTTACAGAATTTGATGTCTTCTGCAAAAATGCATACCTTCACTTGCAGTTATTCTGCAATGTCACTTATGAAGACACTGAAGATGATCGGTCACAGTACTGAGCCCTGCAGCACCCCACTGGTCACTACCCCATCATTAGAGGGAGTGCCATTAACCATACCTTCTGTCACCTATCCTTTAACCAGCTTCTAACCCAATTTAACCGCTCAGGATCCCACTCAGAGGCTGTTCAATGTTTGTTATTAGTCTCCTATTTGGCACAGCGAGAAGGCCTTGCTAAAGTCCAGGTAGACTCACGCCCACTGCTTTCCATTAATCTATTCCCTGGTCACCCACTCGAACAAATCAATTAGGTTCATCTACCACAACCCCACCACCAACACCACCCACCGTGAGTCAATGCTGCCTGGTATTGCAGCCCACTGGATTCAAGATACTTACCAAGCCTCCTTTAACAGGGTTTCCATTAATTTCCTACCACTGAGGTGAGACTGAGTGACTGTCCTATAGTTGCTATTATAAAATGTGACAACAAGATCCGGCTTTCTGATTGGTTATTACCAATGCATGAAATCTGTTCCATGCACAGGTAATAACAAGTGCCTAAAGCTGCACCACATTACAAAACAAAAATCAGCAAGCAGTTGTAACGTTCAATTTTCAAATTCCACCATTGTTTTCTGTTGGCAATGGGGGTCATCCCGTTCGTTACCAACAACTTGTTACTGTCACTTTTTTTCCTTTTCAGTGTTCACTATTTGCTCACAGGCTCTCTCATACTACAGTAGTTGTAACCCAATGCCTCGGTTTCTGTCTAAGCTTGACTTGTAGCTGTGGGGGTTACTTGTACTGGGAGGAGGGGGAGATGTCCGCAACTGCATTGTGTTTTTTTTTTAAATGTTTACAGTAACAATGGCACTTGGAAGGCAACGCACCCTCAGTACTGAAGCATATCTGTCCCGAGCTGTCCCATGTCGCCATAGTAAAATCTCCCACCTAACAATCCTTGCAGGATATGCAAATGAGGTCATGAATATTTATAAGCAATTCAATTACATCATTATGCCTGGTGGAAGGACTGTTTTATCAGAAAATCTGATAGCAATAACTTTTTATATCAAATTATTTTTTATAACTAAAAATGTAGCCCATATATAAGGTCAATAAGACACTCCAGGGTGTGCATGGCGCATATTACCGCACAGCAGTGGTTAAGTCACTCGACCTGCGGCCTTATGCCTTATTATGCCCCTGGTTGTGCATTAAAATATGTTCCATGCACACCTTGGAGTGTCTTATTGCTTATGCCTCCTCCTTGCTACCACTGTTATGTAGGTGGGACCACATCTGCCCTCCTCCTGTCCTACAGAACCATGCCTGTTTTTAAAGAGCTGTTGAATAAGGCTGTCAGTGGGTCAGTTAGCACCTACTCCAATACCCCTGGATGCATCCCATCCAGTCCCACAGACTTGACCACTTTGAGAGCTGCAGTCCCTTCAGGTCTCTTTCCTTTTAAAATGGACTTGTGTCCACCCCTCCCTTTGTTCCTGCTGCTCCCTGTTGGTCCATTCCCCTCCCTCAACTGTGAAGACAGAGCAGGAATTCATCTTCAGAATGTCTTCTTTTATTGATCCTATTTTGCACATTCCCCTGCTGACTTTTATCCTCACTATCCCTCTATTTGCCTTCTCTTCTCATTTATATACCTGAAGAAAGCCTTATCCCTTTTAGCTACCCCTTTGGTTATACTTTCCTCTGTTGCACCTTCTCTTCACTTACTGCATATCCTACTTTCCTCGGTACATCTCCATGTCTTCCTGCCCTGGTCACTTCCCTATAGAACCACAATGGGCACTCTTTTTTTTCTTCTGCTTTTACTCACTTCCTTCACGTAGAGGCTGGATCCTAATCATGCCCTCCTTATGTTTCCTCACTGTACCTCTACCCTCCCTGCCAATCTGGCCACCCCCAAGCAACAGACCCTCTTCTTAAAATCAAACCTCCTAGGTCCAGGACTCATGTTTTCATTTGTTTTGCCTCTGTTCCTGTCTTCATGTTAAACCACCCAGACAGTGTGGCCTCTCCCTGGAAATATAAAAACAGGAGGATTCTGTTTCAACAGTGTTTAATAGTATTTTAAGTTGGAAGTGAGGCTCACTCACACCACAACTTTATATTCCAAGTTTTTTGTTACTTAACATTTAAGCAATAAGACAACAGGGTGTGGGTTATTGGGGTTTACCCATGCCTTGTATGGTATGTCACGAAGCGCAGCTGAGTGACTTAACCACACAAGAAGTGGGTAACTCTCTCAGTATTCCACACCCTGGAGCACCTTATTGTGGTTATACAGTGAACCATGTAAAACAGATGTAAAATGTGTTCATGGCTCTCCATACCCTACTCCCCTCATTGTTCCCTGACACTTCCCGGCACAGCTCTACCCTTGTTACCCTCCCTTACCTGTCTCCTTTCTCCTTCCTTCTCTAATGTATGCCCCTTTGTCCTCTGCCTTGTCCCAACGCCTGTCTTCCTGCACACCTACCCGGGACAGTTTACTCTCCTAGGCCCTCTATCCCTACTGCTTCATAATCTATGGAGAACAACTGCTGCCTCCTTAGTCCTACAGCCCCGGCTACTTTAACTGCTTATACAAGTAGCATTTAAACTCTCACTAAGGACTGTGGTCCCCATCCTGGAAAGATGCAGACTGTCTCCCAATAGAGGCCCATATCTTCCTAGGTTGGGCCACAGTCCCAATGTAGTGAAAGCCCTCCTCCATGCACCATGACCTCAACCAGTTGTTCAAAGCCCTGGTGTGCAGTGTCCTTTCCTCTCCCCAGCCATATAGAGGTAACACCTTGACAAAAGTGACCATGCATGCCACCTCCTAAGGCTCCTCCCCAGCTCCCTCCCGATTTCCTGCACTACCCCACGCTGTTCCTTGACAGGTCATTTATCCCCAGCTAGACAATGACATCTACCTCTCTCTTATCTCCTGCTGCCCTAGGGATCCTCTGGTTCTGCTCTCCATCCCTCCAAGCTGAAGTACCTCTCAGGCAGTTCACCTCTCATCCTTCCTTCCCCACTCCCGGTCTATCCCCTTAACAACAGGGCCCCTCACTAGCAACTTCTTCCTCCTTGGCTGGGGCCTCTACCTCTCCATTGTGCCTCCCCTTCCGAGGAATCTCACTTCCTCCATTTCCACTGCTATGGGTGCCTCCTCCTGGCTGCCCTGTCGCACCAGCATGACAAATGAATTCTGCAGTGGTACAGACTGAGGATTGGTGCCACGCCCCTTGCAGAATGTTGTGACTCTCGGTCCAAGGAAGGGATTGTTCTTTTTTTTTTTTTATCATTGAATAATTTTATCCTCCTTGGATAGAGCTGCCCCACCCCCATCAGCCCATATGCCGGCACCTGCACCAGGTCTGTCGTGTGGATTCATACGCCCACTGACAAGGCCGCCAATGACAGACCCCCAAGGGACCTGTGTCACAGATACCCAGTGGCTATGTCTTCACGGGTCTGGGGAGCAGGGCATGGCCATCAGCCCATGCAGTTGGTCTGCCATTTTTCCTCCAGGATTAGATCCCCCGAGAAGCGGAATGTGCAATGGCGCCACGCACGTACTGCGGATGCCTGCCGTGCTCCACCCCTTGTTCTGGCCGCAGCTAACAGTGCACCCATCTTCCACCAGGTGCTGCTGCAGTGCAGCGAGTGTCCTTGCACACCCCAGAGGAATGAGAGCAGTCATGAGTCACTCAATCCTTCCTCTCCCTGCAAACCCCGGTGGCCCTAGTCCATTCCTGAACTGTGTCATGGTGTGGCGAGGTGTGAAGTCCAGCACCTCAACCCTCAGCACCACCAGGCTGGCAGGAAGGGATTATTCTATGATCCGAATGAAGGGTTTGCAAGTTCTTTGATTCATCAGGTGCAATTTCTGTCAATTCTGGGGCAACTGCAGCAGAGCTGTTCAAAAAGGAGAACATGTTACCCAGTTGCCTTGATGACCGTTGTGTGGCACAAATTATGGCTGCATAGTAAAAGCTAACATGACATTTGAGAGACTTGAATATTCTTATTCAACTACTTTCAGCAGTACAATCAGTCTGTAATGCTGCTCACCACATGTGTACTTGATTTTTCCATACTCACATACATACATGGTAGGGCAAACAATAGTGTTTTGCACAATCTTCAGGTATGCAACAAAATAGTTTCTGTCCTGTGCAATGTAATCACAGTCACCCCCACATCCATCTACCACCAAACATAAACAGCAATCATAAAGGGTCACAAAGGAGCATGTTTGTAGTCACCAAATGCATCTTAACTCTGTAATGTTGTCCATTTTGGACATCTTCCAAGCAGATGTGTGTTCATCTCAAGAAATGTAGCATACGCAGTTCCAGACTTCTAGTATGACACACAAAAGTAACTGTGCTGCTGGGTAAAATTGCATTACAGGGATTCAAATAATGGGTACCCTATGCATATCCTCTCCCCTATTAAAAGTACCTTGGCAAACACATATCTGGATGCACCAGTGAAGAGTGGCAGAACAAAGTCCACTTTCCATAGTGGATGGTCCCCACCCTCCTTGGCCAGAACACAGAGTGACATAAAATATCACAACCAGAAACGTGGTGCACACAAAGGACTACTTGAAATCAATTAGTGCAAGTAAAATGAATATGTACTGTTTCATTCTGCACAAGGTAATACAAACAGTTCTGCCTCCTGGACAAGCACAATCTCCCTAGCACCTAGACTGAAACAGAGCCTTCAGTGGTGGTGACATAAAAATATATAAGATCTTCTTTCCATAGTGTATTGACACAACCTCTCTGACCAAACACAGACTGACATAAAAAAAAAATCACCCTATTTCATACTGTGGTACCCACTACTCTCCATGGTCCCAGCCACTAAATCGAATAAGACAGAGTGTCGCTCACATAGTGTGTTGTCTATACACCACACCATGGTATGCAGCACACCCACACACCCCAAACCAACGTGTGGTGACAACTTGACCAGCGCTACTCACCCTGCCACTGCCAGCCACATACTGTTCACAGTGGTTGAAATGAAGTTTGCAGGCACTAGCCAGTAGGGTTACTGACTGGAGACTCCACTAGCCCCACATATTTTTCTTCTGGCACACCTGGTGTACTCATTCAGATTTTACCTTATCCAATATTTGTCCACAGAGCTAGTTAAATGAAAATTGTGTTAGCCCGATACAAAAATCAACCAGCATTAAGCTAGTGGGCCAGTGGTAGCTTCGACCCCTGTGACCGGTACCGGTGTGTACAGAACATAGTACACATTGATTGGTTGGTGTGAAGCAAGTGGTGCTGCTACTGCCTACAGGAGCTGAGGTGGGCACTACACTATGGGAATGTGACTCGGTGCCTTATTTGATTTCATACAGTGATCAGGCCTTCGGATGTAGGTGCACTGCAGTATAGAATAGGGTAGATTAATTCATTTATGTCACTCAGACATGACTGTGTAGGGAGGCCCTACAGCAGAAAAGTGGATGTTAGCCGTACCATCAGCACAGTGGTTTGATTTCCAGTTGTGATGCCAATGACCAAGGTCTGAAATAAACATGGGGCGCCAGAGGGCTGGTTGGGAGAGAGGAGACTGAGCGCCTGACTGCTCGCCTTCACCTGGGGAGCGTGGGGATGTGACCTGACACTTGCTGACTCATGCCGGATTCTGGGGAGACAGCAACACATTAGGGTCATGCTGAATGGGTGGTGTGGCTGACGCTTCCGGACTGCTGGATGACATTTTCTGGGCCACACTGCTACCGAAAACCTGAGACTACCCAAGACCACCCACAGCAGCACATGGGCCAATACTGAGTGCGTCTGGCCATCTCCCACCGTGTCTTTTTTTCTCGGAGGAGGGGACACATCCAGCAAAGGGTTGCGCCGGCTACGCAAGGGTGCTCCAATGTGGAGTGGTGTTGGCTGGGGTCAGGGCATGGTGACAGCAGGGTACCTAGGTGGCACGAAGGAGTCACAGTCATCACAATTTAAAGTGACTGTACAGTTCGGCTGCAATATATATATGGCAACCAACATTCCATAAATGTTGATGCATCATATGTATAAACACATACCCTGAGCAGAATGCTAAGTATAACAAACATTTTCAATACATGTATCAACATTACACACATGCACTGGAACTGCATACAACTATCAATAATGACTTACAAAATTATCAAGTAATAACTTGAAAACAACAGGAACATTTTATTGTAATACAAAAGTACTGTATAACGTGTATTTCAGTAGAACATTGTGTAATTAGTTCTGTGTAGGTTGATCAGCTTTCTGAAGCCAGTATATTCTTCAGACAGAAACACTGCATGAATAGCAGACACAGCGCAGGACGGCAAAACTCTTCTGTTATATCTTCCAAGACGACACCAAATCCACCAAACAAATTTTCGATAAGCAAGAAATCTGATTGATCTGCAAAGATAAACGTAGAAAACAGTTACACACAAGTCACTGTGGTGATAAAGAGTTATGTAACACAGTTCATATGCATTCCAGTTGTTAATATGTTGCTGATGAACATACCATAATGGCTAAAATGGAACTATTATGACAGTATTCTGCAGTGGGTGTATAGTACAACACATTGTGTCAATCATGATACCAGTAACACAGGACAAGGTATCGCCTTATATGCTTTCCACATCCCACTATAATTTAAAAGCCCATTTCATAAGCGCAATAGCCACCCAGTGTGCGCATTACATACTTTTAACACACGGGTAGGTTGGACGCATCAGCCTGCAGCCTCGCGCCTCAGTACACCTCCTAGCCATGTGTTAAACTGTGTAAAGCACACCCTGTCCTGTCTTATTGCTTACACAACCAATAGCAGTATCAAGTTCTGGTCACTCTGACTGCCAGGCAGTCTGCTCCTGTAATGACAACACAGTGATCTGCTGAGCTGTAGCCTCAGTTATGCAGCACACACACCACACAGCTGAAGAACAACACAGAGCATGCAGTGAATAATGGGAGCAGCAAGCTGCAGACTCTCTCACTACTGAGCCTGACTCACTGACCAACCGTCTCCTCTGAGACTGTTCCATACGGCTATCCTGAGAGAGAGGACTCACAGCAGCATGAGGAAAATCTGAAGACAGCAGCATCATCAATAATTTCTGAAGCAAGCTTACTAGTGAAGGGAACAAGC
Source organism: Neoceratodus forsteri (assembly GCA_016271365.2). Classification (NCBI taxonomy): domain Eukaryota; kingdom Metazoa; phylum Chordata; order Ceratodontiformes; family Ceratodontidae; genus Neoceratodus; species Neoceratodus forsteri. The sequence goes on from CM028129.1 coordinate 1,481,946,041, forward strand.
AAGACTGTCACTACTCTCTGGGTGACTCATGATGACCAGTAAGCCAGATTGCAGATCTGCATAAGGTCAATACAGCTATTGTTAATGATTGTGTGAGGATACTAGGAGGCATGACAGAGGCAGACAGCTCTGATGAACAAGTGACAGACCAGCAAGGTGCAACGTATTATTAATTTGCTTCTAACTCACAGCTGTAGCAACACAACAAATAAAATACCCTGACTATGCTGGTCTGTCACTTGCTTATCAGAGCTGTCTGTCCCTGTCATGCCCCCACTGTCCTCACACAGTCATCAGTAATAGCTTGATTGACCTTATGCAGAGCTGCAACACAACCTGGCTTACTGGGTGAGTCACCCAGAGTAGCGACAGAGTCTGCTTGTTCCCTTCACCAGATTGATTCGGAAATCTACTGCTACTGTCCTGATTTTCATCATGATTTCCTGTGAGTCCTCTCTTAGTACAGCAACATGGATGAGTCCCAATGGAGATTTACACATCTCGCACACAGACTCAGTGAAGAAGTAAAATTGTGGTAGCACATAGGAATTTTACTAATTTCCCCACTGACTTTCTCACTGCTGTGCTCGCCGCTGCCAAATAGCATCATCCCACCCGTATGTGCTTGCCCCTCCCCACAGCAGTTAGTGGTACTACTCAGTTTTTACCAATAATTCACAATACACCAGACGAAAAATGACACTCAGGATCGGTGATCCGATATTCTGAGCAGTAGTAGCAGTCCCCCCAACCAGGCCCTCTCAGTACTTACCTACCAGGCATTTGGTGTCAGACACTGGTGTTTTTGTGCTCAGTACTCTCTCCAGATCACCACACTGGACACCCCTCAACTCCAAGACTGGGCGATATGCTGGCAGCTACACGGATGTGATCACTGAACTGAATGGTCACGCACTCCACCACACGATATGGCCACACTCCCGACCTGTACAGATGGCACTGGCAAGAAATGGAGTTCTGCCGCCGGTGGTGCTGAGGTTGAGGCACTGGATGCTATACCTGCACTGCACTGGCGACCCAGGTTCTGGAGCAAGCTCGGGCGCCGGGGTCGGTAGGAGGAGGGAGGGAGGATTAAGCGTCCGCTGACTGCTCTCCTCTCCCGGGAGGGCAGTGGAGTAGTCCAGTGTCCCCATGACCCCTGATGGAAATCGGGGAGCTGCTGGATGTGGACCTAATGAGTGGACAAACGTGGCAGATGCTGGCAGTGTGTATCTATAGCAGGATAGCATCAATGCCACACATAAAAGAAACCATGTTTGTATTGCCAGCATGCCACATGACACCCACATACTACCAGCAGAAATCCATCCTTTGTCATGGAGGACATAAATAACCGTGTTGTATACAAAATGGTGTGTTGCACAATGAGGGTTACTTATGCACACCTGAGATGCAAACTTGGCCAGTTTCTGCACGGACATTGTCAGTTGATATGACTTACTACCACTTCCTGATTTTCGGAGTTTGATTCCCACACTGTATTTTTTGGTGGGTCAGCTTTCTTTATGTTCCTCCCTATGTTCTCGGACTGTCTCCGGTAGGATGTTCCACAAACCTAGCCACCCACCTGAAATTTCCGAGCCTTACCTGTCTGGGGAGGCAACTCTGTGCTACTCATCCTGGACCACTGATCCTGAATCTAAGCACCCCATGACACGACCGCCGCTCATCCACTGACCTTTCTGAAATGTAGTGGGCAGACCATGCATGGCACATGGAGCAGCCAAAAGCAGGATGGAGGATCCAGCATTTGTGAGTGGTGGTCTCTCACTCAACCCATCTTTTTCTACTGAGGCACAAGAGCGTTTCCTTTGTTCTGTTGCCCCAGGACACGGACGGCAATGATGCCACTCTACTGCTTGCTGTGTCCCAGATATCGCCATGAGCTGCTGAAACTGAGAGTAGACTATCCCCAGGAGAGGAGTGCAGTCCTCCAGTCGTTCAATCCTTTCCTGCCCTGCCAACCCCCATGCCCATGACTCATTTCCAACCAGGGTTGATGGCATGGCATGGCATGAGGTGGCATCTGGCACCTAAACCCTTAATGCCACCGGACGGCCTTCAACACTGTATATTGACAGTATGTTGGTACATATGCACAACATTTGCTGTGGCATTAAGTGCTAGTGGCATGGATCAACATACTAATGAACTGTCAGCAGTAGAGTTGGGTAAGAAAACAGCATAGGTATTACTTGTGTACATGCAGGACACTCTCTGAGGAGTTGTGCACTGGATGTCAAGAAGGGCAGTTGCAACATAGCATGTTAAAAATACAGTTGGTGCACTGCATGGCAGTGGGAAAATGTCTCAAGACTCCTATGTGGTATCAGAGGAGAGTCAATGGTTGCAAACACCCAGTCAAACTGTGCCCTTTTTACAGATGTGTGCCAGAGACAGGTCAAAGCATGGTATTACTGCATACGAACATACCAACATACAAAGAAGCCAGCAGAAGAATGGCATTTGGTTAATCTAGTCTGCTCATGTCCACAGTTTCAGCTACTGTCCTGCCCTCTCTCCCACTCCTCCCATCCTCCCCACCCTTGATCCTTACCTTCCCCATGCCTATCCCAGCCTCTATTACAGCTGCTCACTGTCTTCAACGAGATCACCTCCTCTGGCAACGCATTCCAAGTGTCCCCACCCTCTCTGTGAAGAAGTGAATCTTGACTCCATCCTAAACCTCCCACCTTCCAGCTTAAGACTGTGCCCCTCGTGTTATGGTTGCCACTCAGCTTCAAGAGACTCTCCTTATCCACCTTATTAATCCCTTTCAGTCCCTTATCAATCCCTTTCTACTACCACGTAGATGAAAATAGTACCTGGTTACAGCAGGTAGCAGTAAATACTTCACAGTTCAAAACTGATCTGTACCACAGTTTATACTCACTCATTTAGAGGAACAGCATCATCGAGTGGTCCCTCCATGAATTCATACTCATAATAGGAAACGAGAATCACATTGCGACTCAGGCAGTTTTCTAAAGCAGTCGAGCTCGGTGATGCAGGTGACATGTTCCTCTTCACATTTTGACCTTACAGCTGCCAACTCATGGCAACAAATGCACTCCACACTGGTCTCCATTTTATTGCAATTGCCGAGTCACACCTGAAAAATGGGCACAGCATTAGTCCCTACAAAGACATTGAAGAAGGTGCAATCATACACTGGCATAAAACAAACAAGGCATTGGTAACCCAAAACAACTGCATTTGACATGCAACAGATGCCCATAAAAGCACTGTATGTGATGTCACAGGATGAGGAAAGTTGTATGATGTTACACAGAAGGTGTTCTGCACAGCTGTTGCAATATGTTGTGACTCCCATCACAAAAGACAGACGGGAGCCAGTCAGTTTGTGCAGAGGAAGAGACAGTACAGATGGAATGTAATACAACGGTGCTGCCATCTCATCTGTGTGTGTGTCTGTCAGGACACTCGACATGCTGTCCCATGTCTCACAATGCACCATGGGTGTACATTACTACCCATAACCACACATCCGGTTGTGGGTTAATGCTTACTGAGGAAGGAGGCAGTCTGGCAATGTGGCACCGGGACAAGGTGCTCCCTTCACGCTGATGACCCGGGTTCCCTCCCTAGCATGGGACGACAGGAACGATGGCTGGCAGGAGTGCTCACAGTGTCCTTTGGATGATCTCTTCCCAGTGTGGGGAGGAAGCTTATCACTCTCTGGAAAATCCTTGTGGTCAGTATCTTCCAGGCGCACTATGCAGTGTTGCTGACCACGTGCCACTGAAGCACCTATGCAAGGATGCTGCGGTGTGTTCCATTGGCCACCCAGCAGATAAGATGTTGACAGCTCACCACCCCACTGCAGCAAAGCATGTTAGCCACAATGATGCACCCACCCTCTCCAACACAGATGTAATGATGGTGCGGTGGACACCGGGAGAGTCTACCTGCCTGGCCACCCACACAGGTAAAGGGAGGTCTCCAGGTGAAGGGATGTGAGGTGCAAACCTGGAGACCAGGGTTTGAATCATACAGTCACAACTTGCATACTGTGATAAACTCTATCAGAAAAATTCACTGTGCTTCCATGTCACACTTGGAAACAAGCCTCGGCTTAGTGTGCCACAGGATATTTAGTGTCCACCAGAGCAACTGCCAGAATGGGCAGATAGCACCGTGGTTCAATATGTCATCTGAAAGATGCCGCCCATGATTGCAGCACCACTCTCACGCTGCACTCACGGTGTCAGTATTGGGATTTCAACAAAGTTCCTGGTATGAGGATAAAACCCACAGCCTTCTGATCTACCGACCTCTGAGAAAAGCGTGCATACATGGTGTATTTGACTTTGAACCTTTCGTGCAATAGAGAGCAACATGGACTATACCAACATGCAGTACTATGCTAGCCGCCCGCTGGCACTGAGGGTTGAGGCCCTGATGTCACACCTTCGTCCGCACCGGCAGCCTGTGTTCAGGAATGAGCAAGGGTCGCCGGGGTCAGTGGGGATGAGGAAGGATCGAGCATCCCATGGACTGCTCTCCTTCCTTGGGAGGGGTTAGCTCGCTGGTGCAATAGCAGCCCCTGGTGGTAACAAGGGATTGCATTGCCTAGCCGGCAGATGCAGGGATCAGGGCTGTGGCACATGCCTTCCAGTGCGCACATGGCTCACACTGAGCAGGGCGCCATTGCACGCCGGAGCCCGGGCAACAATTAAAATAAAAATCCCCAGCTGTGGATAGGCATCTGTGGTACAGGTGTGCAAGTGGAACTCAAGCCACAGTCTCAGGCAATCCAGCACTCATCACCACCATATAAATGATGTTCACAAGCTGAGACTGTTGGATGTCAATGGCAGCTCTCATCCCATGGGGCAACAACATCAAAACATGAACAGACTGCAGCAAGATAACGCCCTTCAAAGGTATCACACCATGCACTGTTGAGTCCCTAAGGCCATACTCTTTCAGCTGTGGGGAGAGACATGCTGTGGAGTGAGAACTTAGAAGGGGTCATATTAGCAGGACAGGGGCATTTACAGTTACCAACACATCATAACAACTAATTTAAACCACATGCAAAATGATGACACAGCATCAACAGGAGTCAAGACACTGGAGAAAGTAAGATGCATGGCAAGGTATGGCACTATATATATATATATATATATATATATATATATATATATAAATTGCTTCATACATCAATAATATAAACGTATTATGCCATTACACATCACATGAGTACTATGGGAAACACGCCTGTACTGCTGAATCCCAGGCAACCTACTGACTGACACCAATGTGAAATACAGAATTCACCCACCATTCGCTAGCTGGCTGAGCAGTCCTTCCACCCTCACCAGCTTCAGACTGCTCCATTCTTCTTCTGATGAAGTACCACCTCTGCAGCCACATCTAGTACTGGATCACTCCTCAGTGGCTCAAACATGTATGGCTGAGCCACTGAAAGCAAGTCAAAATCTTGGCTTAAGTTAGGGATATGGGAACATCTAACTCAGCCATGCTGCCAATGTGATACATCTCGCTACAATGACATCATCGGCTTCAAACATGCATGCGAAACGAGCACAGCGCCACCTACAGCAAGCTCATTAGTGAGGACGCAGAAAGAGGAGCAGAAATTAAGTAAAATTCAAACCTTTGTAACTAATTATGATGCATACATTTACAATTTTTAAGTCCCAAGAGGTGATTATACTGGAGAAAGACAACACACTGAGCCACAAGGGTGGTTCAACAACCATTTGAAAAACATGCTCTTTATTTGTCCTTTAACTAGCAATAAATCTTTAAGTTAGAGCCCTCTTTCAACATATGTATAAACCCTTTAAACAGTCGGTAAGAGGGCAGCTTGTTAATAGCTTCACACAAGTGCTAGTGAGCTGCAACTGTCTTAACTGCCAAATAAGTGGAAAAATAAAGTCACCATACAGTCCTGTTTAAGTTTCTTTATAGTCATTTTCAGACGCCTGACTCGACTGTCTGACTGCTGTGCCTCCATACGAAATGACTCCATTTTCCAGCATCGATTGGATCCATAAAAGAAACACCTTGTCTTGGTAAATGAAACAGAGCTTAGCTGGGAATAGAACTGCGTGTGTAATCTCAAGGTCCCAGAGATTCTGTCTGACTCCATCAAATCTTTTACTGCGCTGGCAGGTGGAATAGAAAAATCTGGGAACAGGTGCACTGTGTTGCTTTGTACACTCAGTGGCCCCAGCCATTTTGCTAGGTTAAGGATGCAGTCTCTGGTGCCCATGCTATCAGCCACCACCACGAGCACCCGTGGAACATCTTCAGGCTGTTGCCCACATGAACGAATTCTGTCTTAAGACATTGCCAGTCTGAAAGTCCCCATGTACTGCAAACCACTCCATGCTCCAGTTCTTAAAGAAGAGCAAGGGATGGTCCCCTTCCATACCCTCTGGTAAGCCAATCATATGAATATTCAAGCTCCTTGATTTTCCAACAGCTCCAAGCGATTGCCCACATGCTGAGCTTCTCTTGAACGAGCCACTGTAATAGCATTACATTTATTTGCATGTTGTTGCAGATCTCCGACTGTACTGTGAAGTTGCTCCACTGATGATTCTACTAGGGTAATCCTTCCAGTGAGGCTGTCTACTTCTGTATTCATTGTGGTGATGGAAGAAATCAAAGTTTTAATTTGTGGCCTAGTGACTGCATTGTTTCCATGCCCTCGATGTTAGTCGGAGGTGTCTACCCTGTCGATCTTGTGGCTGGTCCACCAGCTGCTGCTTGGCCATGGTCCTTCTTTTAGGATTGCCCATCTCAATCTCAGTTTCTCTGCTGCACACTGAAACTTTTATTTCTACCTAGTTCCAAGTTTAAAAGCATAAATTTGGCTTTTAAAAGTTTTATAGATATAGAGCTGCATTCTCTGCTTCTGTCTCAGCTTGGGCTCCACAGCGCCCCTCAGCCTTGACAGTTATGGTTTTCTCATTGAGCAGACTGTCAGTCAGCAAACCATGGATTCTTCCACTCAGGACAGACTTGCTGACTCAGGGTCACCTGGTCCATCCCAGCCTGTGCTCCCTTCTTCTTTAGGCTTGACTCCTGAAGAAATAAAGTGAACAGATACAGATTATCTCAGCGGTGTCTGAAATATTTTTGGCTTCGTGTAAGCCTTCCACTAGAAAAACTTACACAACCAAATAGAAATATTTTCCATCTGGTGCTCCAGAACCCGCATGGACCCTTTGATGCCCACCTGACAGTGTACTAGAGTACATGCTGGACCCTTCTGATGTGGGCCTACAGTATTCCACAGTAAAGGTCAACCTGTGTGCTATATCTGCATACCATGAGCCAATAAGTTCCTCTACCTGGCACAGCTGCCACTGTTCAAGAGGTTCCTTAAGGGCATCCTGTGCACAAGGCCTGCCTGGTGGCTGCCTGGAATATCAACCTTAGGCTGGATATGTTCACTTGTAAGCCCTTGAGCCCCTTGCAATGTGTGAATTGAGGTTTCTAACTTGGAAAGCAGCTTTTCTAGTGGCTGTCACCTCTACTCGCAGTGTATCTGAAATCCATGCCTTGGTCACAGATCCTTTGTATACTGTTTTCCATAAGGACAAGGTGGTGCTCTGTACACATCACATGTTTCTTCCAGAAGTGGTGTTGGAGTTCTATCTTAACCAGCCACTTGTTCTGCCTACCTACTTTGCTAACTTCCGAATGAAGGAGAGTGCACTCTCCATTCTCTGGATGTTAAGAGAGTCCTAGGGTACTACCTAGGCAGAACCAAGAACTTCAGACAATCCAAACTGTTCTTTGTCTCCTTCAATCCTAATTGGAAGGGACAGCTTGTTACAATCTGGTGCATTTCTGTCTGGATTGTGAGCTACCTGCACCACTGCTATGCTATGGCCCAGGTCACACTGGAAGGCCAGGTACATGCCCTCCATCAGAACAGTTGCCATGTCCCTGCAGAGATTTGCTCTGTACCTATCAGCAATATTTGCAGTGCTGCAACTTGAGCACAGTACATTTTTGTTAAGCACTATGCCCTGGATGTCCATGCCAGGCAGCATGCTACCTTTGGCAGGACAATCCTGAATGGATTACTATCCTGTGTGAACCTTTGGCCCTACCGCTAGTCCGAGGGACTTTGTCTGAGCTTGGAACTCTTACCCACTAGTGGGAATCAATGGTGAAGACTGATTCCTGGAAGATATGAATATTATGTACTCACCATAATTCTTGACCTTCTAGGAATAGCTTCACCATTGATTTGCACACCTGCCCGCCATCTCCCAGACTCACCCAGTATATTATGTTGGTCTTTACTCTTTTATGCTTGGCTTGGGTGTGAAGACACTGTGTTACTAGTTTGTGGCCCTTCTTTCACATGCTACCAGGGCTTCCTGTAATGTATGGTGAAGCGGTGCTTTGTGCTTGTTATTATATTTAATGATATTTGTACTGTTTATGCCTTGTATTGCAAAATTTCTATTTGAAGTTGTCCATGGATGCCACTGGAAATGCAGTGCAGCTCAATGGCTATTTTCCCAATAAACATAAACTAAAACTAAACTAGTTTGCTTACTTTACCCAGAGGGGTAGGTTTAAAAGCTTGCAGCAGCCAATATCAGTCCCCTGTTGCTGTAGAGATTACATGAAACATAGCTGATGGACTGTGCCCAGCCCTTTTATAAGTAATGCTCAGCACATGGCAGGGTATAGGTTGCCTGTATTCATTTATCCCTCAGAGTGCAAAATGAGGCACGACTTGAAAGAAATACATAATAAGTGCAGAGATTTAATGAAAGGGCAAACTAATGAAATAATGGATTGAGGGGCTACAAACAAAGACTGGGCATTCTAGTGATGGTCATTGTTAACAACTGAACATTGAGGAACACACAGACTGACTGGCATAATGACAAACAGCTGAATCTGGTGATGATTGATAGACAGAGGCATAACTTCCAGAGGAGGAGGCAGGGAATGGCAGGATTGTAGGATGATAAAAGTGAGCCATCATCCAGCCCTAACTCACAGCAGAATCCTACTAGCGTAAACATTATAATTACTATGTAATGGCCTTCAGCATTCAGGAGAGAAAGAAACCCAATGGAGGAAATCTCTGAGATCCATGGCCTTGCTTGCCATCCTTTCTGATATGGGTATTGTATATACTTGCATATGAGCTGACCTGCCAAACACAGTAAGATTTTTTTTAACAAATACACTGACCCACATATATGCTTAGACGTAAAATCTAATCATATCCAATGCATAAATCTTAACATGGAGCACAATAAAAAGAAAATGCTGTACTTCAGCAGTGAAGAACTTAGTAACCCAGAACAAAAGTTTAATAACATTTAATTAAGTCCAGTTAAAATACCACATTCCTGAAATAACTGAAGTACCGTAAAACTTCAGGCATCGTCTTCTTCCGCTTGTCCCTGTCCGCCTCATCTTCCTCATCAGAAGTCCTGAGTGAGTGCAGATTTTCAGTGAGAAACTCACCTGTCAGGATGTCTGAGGTTGGCTATAATACCAAGCAGTGTGTGGATTCTGCATATTCCACAACTTGCAGCCTGAAAGCTGCATCACACGAGCCACGCTTACACTTCTGGCTCATGTTGGATGATGATTTCAAGTAATGGCTCCATGACGGACTTTATAGGGCTAATAGGAAAATCAAAATGGGCTATCTTGTTAATTAATTTATTGGTACTTGTATACTGACTGCTGTGATAAGGACCCCCCAAAAAAGGATCACAAAATCAGGACAAATATCTCGGCTTATACGCGAGCACATACAGTAATTCTATTGTGACAGCTCAATTTGCTAATTTGGAATTTAACTCAATGGAAATTTTTGGAGTGATCCTCTTGCTCTATCCCTCTAATGGGATAATATAGTGGTGCTGCGAGTTGATTTTGCAGCTAAAGGAAGATTTTCCCAAGACTCAGTCTTCACCATTTGTTCACACTAACTGGTCTTAGCCAGAGGCACTAGGACCCCATGGTAGCAAAGTCTTTGCAGCTAGGAGGGGCCAATGTTAGCTGGCGGCACCATCCACGAGGCTGATGTATTGATATCGTGCACATGAGACAGCCAGTAACCAGCGCTCGGACCCTCTCTTCCTCAGTTCTATATTTTTCCCACCATAGAGAGCACACTGTGGAGCTGCTAAGTCTGCAACTGCATCAACATTTAGAAATCTAGTTCACTGCTGCCTTTTTCTTTACTTTTCAACACCAGAAGTGGCTCTGTTTTACTATTCCAGCTCCTTTTTGTAAGTTCAGTGTCAAATTAAGTACTTTCTGTCTCATTTTATTGTTTTGTCCATCGCAATGCCGACTCTGAAGGAGCAAAAGAAGAAAGATCTGGCATCCCTGCTCTTGTGAGGCCCCTCACAACATCAGACCAGGATCCAAATGCCACACCTGCCTTGGCCCTGACCACACATGGACTGGTGCAATGCCTGTTTCTCCATGGACAAATGTGTCCTAGAATTCTATGGGTTAAAGTGGAGTCATTCACCTCCCACTTTCAGAGGCAGGTGTTGCATCCATAATGCCAAGGTCAGACTCTGGACCTTTCCCTGAGTCCCTTCCAGTATCTCTGGTGCTGAGGAAGGCTAGGATCCTGCCTATGCTTTCTCTCGCTGGAGATGCTGGATGTCTGGGGGGTCTGGAGGAGAGTCGACTTGTTCTGAGGGTTTGGCTGAGCACCCCTCAGTCCTTCTGTCCTGGACAGCAGAGGCCCCGGTGTTGAGGCCAAAGCTATACACTCAGTCTATACTGGTGGGCACCACGTATCATGGCTGGTGCTGTCCTAGCTCCTGGTATCGCCCCACAGTATGGTGAGGGGTGGTGCCAATCACGAGGCCAGATCCCCTATTGGCACTGTTTGTGGTACCAGAAGAGAGGTGAGTACTGTAGCTTCTCCAATCCTGAGTCTGAGGTGGTCCTCATCTCCTCCCTGAGCACTCCTGTCGCCTTTAGAAGGATGAGGACATAGACCTTGGGCACGGTCATGGGGCAGCAATGATGATGCCAACCCTGGCTGGTTCCAAGCACAACATCAGCGATGAAGTCACCCTGGTGTTGTCCTTGGGCCTGGTGCCAGGGACAGTGCCAGAATCAGTTCTGGTGCTGCTCCTGGGACTGGTTCAGGTCCCAGTGCCATCCTGTGCTGAGTCAGGACCTGCTGCCATTTGCAATGCCGGATGGTTCTTGGTGCCATTTGTGGTGCCAGGGATGGTTCTGGAGATGGTTCCAGCACTGGTGAAGTGCCTGGCTTGAGGGATGGCACCAACCCTGGTAAGGGATGGAATATGTCACTGAGTCTGCTGCCGATCCTGGGTCTGGTGTTGGAGGCAGCACTGGCCAGGGTTCTGGCAGTGGCCTGGTGGCCAGTTCCTCCTCAGGACCAGCAGATGTCATCATTGGTGAGGACCGAGCTGCCCTTGGGACATGTATGATTCAGCTTCTCACTTGGGGGTCGGTTGACTCCACTCAGACAGTTTTGTCAGGTCATCCCATGGGAGAGGTCCCTTGAGCACTTCTGCATCCCTGGCAGAGAGCCTGAAGCCTCTGGATTCTTTATCCCTCCCAGACCACTGCCACCACCCCTCCTCGAGTTGCCAGGTATCATGGGTCCTTGGTCTCCTTATCTGGCCTCAGTTCAGAAGGACAGCTGGTGCCTCCACCATTCCACCTGCAGTCTAACCAGGTCCAGTTCAGACCTGTGGCCCCAGTACCACCTCTTTCTGAGTCCTGCCCTCCTTCCAACTTCCTCCTCCAAGGATGAGGACTTTTCCTTCCACATGTCTGCAGATGCTGAGTACTCTGCATACCAGCGGTTCCTCATGGACATACTAAAGGAGCTGAACATAGGATCCTTTGTAGGTCACAGTTCTGGTTCCTTACCAACAAGATTCCTTTGGGTTATAAGTAATGACAGTTTTATCATCCTTCCATGGCCTTGGGCCTTGAGGAGGCATTCATGACTGTCTGGCTTCATCCTTTTTCCCTGCTTCAGCCCCAAAGGAAGTCCAGTGCAGATATTGCGACTCATTGGAGCTGCAGGAGCCATATTCCATCCCAGTTCAGGGATTCTGGTGCTGCAGACCCCAACTGGGCATAAACACCCTGTGTGTGACTGACCTCCCAAGGCTGATACTGCAGAGGTAGATGCCTGGGGCAGGATAGTTTTACCTTGGTATGCACCATCATGTGAATTGCTGTGAATCAGGCCCATCAGGCAGCTTATAACAAGTGCCTATGGTCGTAGCTAGGACAGGTCCTAGTGGCAATGCCTGAGCATGAATTAACCCAGCAAGCCACTGCCCAGGGCCTGGAATTGGCGGGTACCAATCAAGGGTTTTGTATGATACCAGTGAGGTAGCCTCCAGGTTGGTAGGACCAGCATTCTGCATTCATCGGATGGCATGGCTTCACCTTTCCAGGATGCTCTTTTCAGGACATAACCCCACCTCAGAGTGTGTTTTCACACTTATAAAACGGTCCCCGTAAAAAAGAATTCAAAATAGACTCAAACAAGTTAGGAAAGTAAAATATAATTTATCTTTTTATTCACTTGAGGGTGAAGAAAATAGCTCCTTATAGTGGAAAACTGCAGAAGGCTTTCTTTTCCTCCCTCAATTTCTTTGTATCACCCTCTGGATCCACTAACCTCTCTCTAGTGTGGTCACTCAGCAGAGGCTCTGCCCGCCTACCTGAAGCCCCGGTCGCACCTCGGGTGTCAGCTCTCCCTTCCACAGCCCTAACCCCCCCCAGCTCTGAGACTCCTGAGGAAGGACCACCACTCCTCTGGTGCTCTATCTAGAATGCTGGCATGTGACGCTGTCTCTGTGGAGGACATTGGGAGTGCTTCCTGGAGGCCCGGCATTGGGCATGGGGCGCTGCTCCTGGACTTGCCTTCACCTGTCAGTGGGGAGAGGTTCTATCTTATTTTACTCCTCGCCTCCCCGCGGAGCTCAGACATGCAATGATAGCCAGCGCCTGCCAAGCTCCACCCCTGGTGCCATACGGCTGCAACGCAAGTGCTAGGCTGCCTCTGACTGCTGCCAGAGGTAGCTCTGGAGCCGATATAATGCCCTACACCTCCCAGGAGGGAGAGCTGTCCATCAGATGCTCAGTCCCTCCCCACCCTGCCAACCCCGTGGCCTGGGCTCGCTCTCGAACCTGGGTCACCAGCGTGGCGTGAGGTGAGGCGGGCATAGAGTTTCACTTTACTGACCAGTGTTCTTCCAGTACCCATTCCCCGCCAACAGAGAGGCACAGACAGTCAAAATGGTCTTTAAGGTTTCGGATATTTATTTATTTAGTAGTTTTGCTATGGCTGTGTGTATGAGCTTCCTGTGTGACTGGAAGTGAGCCACTTGTTTGATATCAAGCATGGCCCTGAGCAGCCATGGTAGTGAACACTGCTTTGCGCTTCTGGAGTGAGTGACTTTCAGATCACTCTGATTTCATTCTGTTGAGTGCTGCGAGGTCGTTGTAACAAACTGGCTCATTATTTTATTTAAACCTGCTGCCTCAGTCTCTGGTCTGGATCACAAATGAAGGAGCACTGGTGGATCTGTAACGAGATATGAAACCCGCGGCAGGTGTTTTGCTCTCTTCATCTTCACTGCCCTTGACTTTAATCACAGCAAAGATCAGACTTCACTTTAGTAAAAAAAAAGACATTGCCTAATTACCAACTTAGATTTTCTAAGAGATAGTATGTGTGTGTGGGTGTGGTGGGGGTGGCAGTGTTGTCTAGGTCTTCTAGGCTGGTTATGCTATGATGCCATAACTTTGGTTGAGAGTGGCACACACTGATTTCACCCAGTGCTGCATTTCCATGGCACAGTTAGTGCAGTTGTAAAGATATGTCCTGATAAGGACACGGGTGGCAAAGCTTTTCAGCCACGATATTGCAGGAAATTTCAAACCCATTTTATAAAGGATTTTCTGTGCTATACTCTCAGCTTGATGAGGTATTTTTCTGAGCTATACTCCAGTTTGTTTGACTTCACATTTTTCATGTGGTTATCTTACTTTTTCCTTGCTCCTGTAGGAGTGGCAAGAAGACAGTATTCATGCTCCTAGACTCTGTCCAGTCACACACAGTGTCTGGCTCCTTTTAGGGAACTTTGGTGTTTTACTCTACTAAATTGATATTGTCCTCTTGGGAGTACAAAGGATGGTTTTAATTCAGTTGTTCTCTTGGGAGTACAAAGGTTGGTTTTAATTCAGCCTAGCATTCTGCCATCTTAATTACAGAGGGTCTCTTTCTAGGTCCCTGTGTATACATCAGAGCTATATGCCAGGGCTGCTGTCCATCTCTCTTATCTCTGCTCTTCCTGTCTAGGTAGCTGATAATGGCTCTGGCTCTTTATACCTGCTACCTTGTACTACCTAGTAGGACCAGCCCTTAGTTTTTCTAAGTTGATAGTTGGGTTTATTTGTTTATTATTTTATATCCTATATCCTTTTCCTATCCCTTTGGGCTGAGAGTCAATAACCCTTTTCCCTTTTCCTCTCCCACTTGTTTCTTCTACTGGCAAACAGAACTGAGGAAGGGAGGGAGGGACCGCATTGGTTACTGGCTGGCTGACTTGCACAACATCAGTATGTTGGCCTCATGGTGGTGCTCCCAGCCAACATTGGTCCCTCCTAGCTAAAAAGATTTTGCTCCTGCAAGGTCCTATTGCCTCCTGTTAAGACCCATTAGTAGGGTTTGACAAATCTGATAGCCCAACATCCCGGCTACTAGATCACAGTCAGGGACAAGCAGTTGGCACAGGGGTACTTGTCCACGGACAAGTAGTGCTTTAAAAAACTAAACTGATTTTTTGCTGCACTGCCATGTTCCACCTCTAGGGAGCTTTCTGGCAACATCAGAGTCCACGGCACTCAGTTCATTTCAGCCATCATTTGACCAATGAGGGCTCAGCCACATGATCTTCAGTACCAGGAGCAAGCGCGAGTGTCAGGAACGAGCCACAGCTGCGGGGGCTGAGGAGGAGCCACTCATCAGACTGGCAGGTGTGCCATCCATTCAGGCATTCACAGAGCTTGACTGCTGTGGTAAGGAACATCATGTATTGGTCAATGACTTGGCGGGTAATCGAGTCGCGCCTGCTCGCTCACGCTTGCTCACTTTCTCAGCTCATTTGAAAGAAAAGGACGTTGGCATGTGCTACTGAGTTTATTGTGCAGTGAGGAGTTGGACTGTCTTGTTTTCAGTCTGTTGCTGTAGTGCCTGACTGTTGCCTTATTGCCTTGAGCTGTGGCTGCAAAAGTGGGATCAGATTGGGATGGGAGGAGTTTACATAGGAACTGACTGGGTGGGAGTTGGTCAGCCGGGAGGGAAGAGCTGAAAGCAAGACCAACCGACGAGTTGGTGCTGCCGACTGGCCACCTGCCTGCTGGAGGCATGGGACTAAATAAACAGAAGGGGTTTCATTTCTTTTCTTGTTGGATTGGGACTGTGTCTTGGACAGTGTGGGTCGGACGTCATGGTACACTACTAATTCAGACTGAGGGTGTGTGACTGACAATCAATCCCATCAAAGACAGACACTGAGCTAAAAGTAAAAGAGAAGTGCTGGGGTGATTTACCACCACCCCAGTGTCACTAAAACATAGAGCTCTAAAACAGAGCTGTGAGCATATGAAAGAAAACTAAGGAAAGTGATAATAAATCAGGGTGGGGGTCTGGGGGAGAGAGAATAAGAGTCAGACAGACCTGTAATAGCCAGAAGAGGAGAAACAATAGCCTAACCTAACTGCTGCAGTAAAGGGGAGAAGACTAACAGCGGAGGTGAATAGGTGAATTACCACCAGAACAAATCTGTGAGAAGCAGAGTAATAAAGGTACAACTGTTAGAAGTAGAAGAAGAGGTTTGGGGCTTTGTGTTGCCAGATGCTAGAGTAGCAAGTAACTCTTCTTCTTAAAAGGGAGGAGACAGTGGAAGTGAATAAAACACCCTAGGAGGAGAAGACAGTCAGGACAGACCAAACAGAGCAGGGCTTTGTGACTGTTTTGTTTCACTTGCTTGCCCTAAGAAAAGGGGAAAAACTGTGTTGCACGAGTTTGGTAGTACAGCTTAGAGGCACAGCATAGATAGTAGTTGAACAACTTGGCCAAAAGGATTCCAACTAGTACACCGTCAAAATGAGCAAAGTTGGAAAAAAAGGAACCTAGGCTCTAAGAGAGGGACCGGTCTGGTTGTTCTCTATGTTTGCTGCCCCAAGAAGAAGGACAGGACAGGAATTTTGTAGCACCAGAAGAAGTGGTGATAAAACTTAGCTGGCCAATTCAGGCTGGACATGGACTGAGTCTGCTAGTGTAGTAGACATTAAAAATATGAAAAGGGTGGACCACTGATTAGATCTGAACCAAGTGAGAGGCCATCCCTCCATTCAAAACTTAAGGAGGAAGAGAGGAGAGAGCAAGTGTTGAGCTCTCAAGGGGATGGGTGGACAGAACTTTGACTAACTGATTAAGGAAAAAAATAAGGAGGACAGGACAAGGACAGAATAAGCCACTGGGTTGTGCTTTGTGTGTTGCCACCACCAGCCAGCCAGAACAGAAAGTAAAGGGCAGTAAAGCAAACATAGAGAACAACCAGACCGGTCCCTCTCTTAGAGCCTAGGCTCCACCTTCCTCCCCATTCAGGCAGTAAAGTCTGTCTAAGGAGGAAGGGTTTGCTTGCTGGGCTTTGTGTTGCCCTTAGAAAAGTAAAGTAGAAAGTGAAGGAATGAAAAAAAAACAGAACTGACCTAACTATAATAAGCTCAGCTGACTAAGAGTATGGAGGACATAAAATAATAAAGCTCCTGTGCTATGTGTCAGATGAGCGAGAGACAGTCACTGGGACTGGGACGCCGTGGTGTGTATGTGGTTGGCACAGGAGAAAGTGTGTGCAGTGTGAAAAAGGTAAAAAACAGAAACAAAAAGTAAGCATCAAAGCAAGCAACAGCACTAACAGCATCCCATTCCTCCCCTTAGTATAGTTGTTGCTACTTCTTCCCACTCTTGACTTCCACTGCCTGACTGCCTGCATTCTGTAGTTTACGAGCCTCAGCCTGTAAAGGTTAATAAATATTTAGTAGTGTCTGGCTGCCTGCTCCACCTTCCTCCCCATTCTAGTAAACACCAGTGGAAAAACATACACACACACACAGTGACTTTAACAGAATACATTTTATTAGCTTTACAAAACAAAGTACGCAGAGAGCCAGACATTGAGGCATTCAACATGCAGAAGACTAAGAGTACTAAGCATAGTAAACAGCAAAGTTTATTATCCCTCTGGTCAGCAACAGCATCAGCATCCTCAAGTTCTTCTAATATAAATACACTAACTACTACTTTCGCAGATGAAAGTATTAAGGAGTCTGCATCTTTGGCACTAGATAGAACAGGTGATCAGGCACTTGATTTAAACAGTGAGCGCCTAGTGAGGCTCATAGCTGAAGCCCCGTGTCACTTCCAAAGAAACGCAGTTTTGTACCTGTTGATGATGAGTTGCAAGAGAAGTGAAGTAAAGACAAGAAATATGACCAAGAAAAAAGGGCCAGGCTGTTTCAGTCTCATTGGCTGACAACTTATAAATGGTTGAGATACAATGGAAAAAAGGGATTGATGTATTGCACAATGTGTGAAAAGTATCCCACTATTGCAACACCAGCCTTTTCAAAAAAATAAATGTGTTTGCCACAGGCTCTAACAATTTTAGAATTGAGTCAATACGTGCACACGAAAGTCCAGTCCGCATGTGCTGTGCCAGAACCAACATATTCTGGAAAGTGGCCAGCGTGCAGTTCATTGTGATATCAGTGAGTCGCCACTCTATCAAGCCTTTGCACAGTTGGAAGAGGCCACAAAGGTGATGATGAGGCCTTTTAACACAGCGTACTCCATTGCAAAAAATCTGCGCCTTTTTCCGACATGGATTGGGTGTGTGAATTGCAAGAGAAAACTGGGATTAAGCTGATACAAATTATACCAATGATAAGCGAGCTAGGGACTTTTTGCAGAGCTATATCTGCTGTTCTATGCAACACCCAGATGCAGACTATTAAAATGCAAATATGTTACAGTTCTTGCTGATGGCAGTACTGATGTGGCTATAACTGAATGGGAAAATATCTTTCTCCATTTTGTAAATCCTAACACAAAAGATATATGTACATATCTGATCCAGGCCATACCTTTGGAAGTCTCAAATGCTGAAGGTGTCTTTAATGCAGTAAGAACTGCATTAGATTCATAACATCTTCCTATCACTGACCTATCGAATGTGAGCGATCTGGGGCCACTTCTGATTTCTGCCAATTTTGATGGGGTGAGTGTAGTGCTGGGTGAAAGGGCTGGAACCATTACAAAGTTACAGGATCACTGTCCTCGCATCATTGCCATGCAGTGTGTTGCCCATAAGCTGGAGCTGACAGTTCTTGATATGATGAAAACAAACCCTTTCATATCAAAGCTTGAAAATACTCTAAAGGGCATATTTAAATTCTACCACTATAGTCCCAAAAATGAGGAGTTTCAAAAATTGCACAAGTGATTGTGATCTGGCACACTTTAGTGCAATTAAACAGGTGAGATGGCTTGCCAGCAGATCTCGTGCAGTACATGCAGTTCAGGTGAACCTACCTATGGTTGCTCAGCACTTGGAACAAACTGCAGCTGGTGCTGATGGTTCAAAAGCAAAGGTGCTGTTAAGAGAGTACAGTCTGTGCACTTTATGAAATCTCTTTATATTCTGCAATATTTTTGCCCATTCTTAAAAATCTGTCACTGCAGTTTCAAAGAGATGACTTAATAATTCTTGCAGTATCACATCTCATCGAGACCTGCCTCCTCCGGCTGATGGAACTGAAATCAAAGCCAGAGAAATACATGACAGCTTTCCTAGCTAATTTCAAACCTCAGGACAGATGCATGGACTTTGTAATTTCAAATAAGGGAGTTGAGAAGTCTGTTCCTTCACATTTAGAGGCAACTGCCCTGAAATAAATTTCAGGACAGATACACAACTGCATACTTTAATAGATGCAGCAATATCTTACATCGCTGTAAGATTTCAAAATTTCTCAGAGGTGCCTCTGAAATGGTTCAGCTGTCTTGATTTCAAGCAATTTGATCTACCAAGAGAACAACTTCTGAGTTTGGGACCAATGAAGTGGTTAATTTAGCAGCATACTTTAATTTTTTCACAGAAGAGTAGCAGGAGAATATTAAATCAGAATATGCTGCATTTAAGGCTCTGCTGAAATCTACAGTTGACAACCCCTATCTGCAGGTGTATACAAGACTGTTGAAGAAAAAACGCTCAGATTGCTCACATGCTAGAGTTAGTGGAAATATACTGGCAATGAGTATGTCAACTGCAAAGTACGAACAAGTGTTCTCCATTCAAAACCTGATAAAGACAAAAATAAGGACACATCTGGCAGATGACACACTACAGTCACTTCTTCAAATAGGAATGGAGGGTCCTGAACTATATGACTTCAACCCAGATCCAGCAATAAACCACTGGCTGCTGTCTGGTCCAGGCACTTGACATGTTTATGGGCATGCTACTACTGCTGGTTCAACTGAATCTGATGCTTCTGTATCGCATGCTGCTAGCACTGCTGCTGCTGCTCCATCATCATCCTGTCCTAACACCACTACCACTAGTACACTTAATGTTGGCGACAATTCTGAATCTGAGTTCTGAATTGATTATGTTTGCCCTAATTATTCTCTGCTTCATTCTGGCTTGTGTGGACTGGATGGAGTCTCTGACACCACTTGACCCAGACTTCAAATCATACAATCTGTATTAAGAAACATTTAAAGATAGTTACATATTCATGTTTACTGTTTTCTACATCTATGTAGCATTGAAATAGAATGGCACAGCCATTTACTTGCTGCTACATAAATTTTTATATGTTTTCCTTAAAATATGGTGATCCAACCATTAGACCACCACTGGTGACAGTGGGACTACCATTTTGGATAGGCCAGTTGTCCTGGACTACCACATAAATTTGAAATTTGTCGATCCCTGCCCATTAGTGTGACTGAATGGCGAAAGTATTCCAGAAGATCAACAGTTATGGTCATTTTCATTTCCTCTCCCCAAAAGGAGGCTTACCCCTCAAAGCATGGAATGAGGAGATATGACTGCTGAAAGGCTAGCATCAAGTCTCAAGATAACGAGGAAGCCTAACCTTAAATGGAAACTAAAGGAAGGGGATATGGAATGAGACAAGGTGGACCTTAGGCAGACACAGGAAGAATAGCTTTCAAAGGTGCTGCCTACACAGTCTGCACAGTTAAAAGAAACCCATGTAGGTTTAAGGCTCCACCCTCTGGCAGCCGAGTCCTAAATAGTATAACCATGAGGTGCCGCCGACTGCAGGTCTACGTGGTTAATGCTTTCTCTGGAGCGTTGGACCTGACCACCCAGTTGGACTATCAGGAGGTGCTGCAGGAGACAAGTGACCTACAGCGAGGACCACTGCCCAATGAGGACTCACCTCATCATGCAAACTTCAAGGGAGCAAGTGAATATGTCTACCCACAGTGCAAGCCCCTGGGTATATGGCGATGGCCAGTATGAATGAGTTCATAGAGCCTGATGGTATGGAGGGAGCAGAAATTAACTGATTGATCACTGCTGAAGATGGGACTATTATTATTTGGTAACTGGGTAAAGCCCATTAGGCAGAGATGCCTGTTTTCAGGGGTGACCCAGGAGCACTGGGGAGGTTAAGTGACTTGCTCAGAGTCACACAGTATGCAAGTGGAGGTTGTGGGAATCAAACCCAGGTCTGTCTCTTGAATGTCCCAAGCCCGTTCACAGCTCATTACTCTAACCTCTAGGCTATACCGCCAGCCCAATGACTAATATGATTGAAAATGAATGACTAAATGATGACTGCTGAAAGGAATTATTGTTATTGATAGAGACAGTCACTGAAATGGTACTGAAAATATGAGTGCATTATTGAAGGCCGGAAGCATGGGTAAAACTTAGCCATGAACAGGACAATTTGGAAGCTGTAATAAATAAGACTGAGGTGATGAACACTGAAGCCGGCTGACTGAATTGACTGAGTAGGAACAGCTGCCTGTCCAGGAAGTCTGGTGAAGGTAATGTAGGAGGAATGCTGTGGAACTCAGAGGAATTCTGCAGGTGGCTAGGTATGGACAGCAAATGGAACAGACTAAAAAGAACACATGCCAAATATGTAGAATGACATCGGTAGGACATACTGCAGAAACTAATAGGCATACCAAGAACCAACATTGAAAACGGAAACACAGGACTCACGTGAGAACAGGAATGCAGCATAAGTGGCAAACCAAAGAAAAGACGGAAACACATTGCTACAATCAGGGAAGGCAGAAACACTGCATAGTAACCCAGAAAGCTGCTAAAACACAAACCAAACAAAGCCCAAAAGCAATGAGGAAAGCAACAGCAAACACAGAGTGAAGGGTCAGCCAGAGACACAGCAGAGCCTCTGGTTGAAACAAAGAAACAGTAAGCTTCGAATGAAACATAGAAACATAGACTTTGACAGCAGATAGGACTGCTTGGCCCACCCAGTCTGCCCATTTCCCTACCTATTGGATAAGCTGCAGATCCTAGTTAACCAACAGCCTACATCCTGCTACCCCCACTAGGATTGCCTTATGTCTGTGCAATGAATTCTTGAATTCCCCACTGTTTTTGACCCCACGGCCTCCTCAGAAAGGCTGGTCCATACGTACACCACCCTCTCTGTGAAAAAATACTTTCTCACATTACCTCTGAGCGGTCCTCCTCTATCTTCAAATTGTGCCCCTTGTTCTTACATATTTCTTTTCTGAAAGATGATACCCTCCTGGACTTTGTTGATTCCCTTAAGGTACTTGAAAGTTTCTATCATGACCCCCTCTCCTCCTTTCCTTGAGGGTGTACATATTAAGCTCCTTTAGTCTCTCTTTGTATGGCTTCTGGTGCAGACCCTGCACCATTTTAGTTACTCTCCTCTGGACTGCCTCTATCCTGTCTATGTCCTTGTGGAGATGGGGTCTCCAGAACTGCAAGCAGTGCTCCAGATGGGGTCTCACCAACTGTCTGTGCAGAGGGATAACAACTTCCTGTTTTCTACTGGTGATGCCTCTTCCTATACATCCCAGTATTCCCCAGCCCTCCTTACTGCCTCTCACATTGCTTGCTTATCTTTAGGTCATCTGATATGACTACCCCAGGTCCCTTTCCATTTTTATGGCTGTAGTAGGTGGAGCCTGCAGATGTTTTGCATGTACAAAAGGAGTGATGTCATGTTTTCTGTCCATGGAACTGACTGAAGGTATAAAAATAGTCTCCTCCACCTTACCCTCCTCCAAGAAATGTTTTCTGCCCTCAAATAAATACACTTTCATGTTAGTCAGTGGTTGCAGGGTACTATTTTCTTTCTTAAATGGGTGGTACAAGAACTGGAACCTGAGTAGTGGAGGCAGCATTGTTTTTTGGGAGTAAGATCCACCCCACCTCCACCGAGAAACTCCTAAAGATCCACCCACCTTTTTTATATTCATGTGGGAGGGGCATGAGGTGGATCTATCATGTTGAAACAAGACACACTAGTTTGGGATCTGGACCAAGGAACAGAACAAGTCTGTGGAGTGATCGAGTTGTGGAGCCCTTGCATTTTATTAAGGACTAGGAGAACAGAAGATACTTAATGCCTTCAAATTGACTTAAAACCCTTGGAACAAATGATTATCAGAGCCACCTGGTATGTTCAGTAAGTTAGTTGTTTTTCTGAGCTGAAGTTTCAGACACTTTTTAATTACTTTAAGAAGTGTCTGAAACTACAGCTCCCAAGGAAAACAACAGACACAACATTCTGTTGAAAGGGCCACAGGTTTTTCTTAAACATTTATACACTAAAAACATAAAGTTCAGCTTTTGGGATTAATATTTGTTTACCATATTTAATATATATATATATATATATATATATATATATATATATATATGTGTATATATATATATAACACACACACACATATATATATAGTTTGTCATTTTAGTAGTTTCAAAACTTTGAAAGCATTGGTGTTAGTAATGCATTTAGAAATACATTTTTATTGTCTTTACAGTTAATCATGCAGTTTCATGTGCAGGCCTTTTTGGGTGGAGGGGTTCAAATTATTTTAATCATGGGCACAGTACTTGGTAAATACAAACTTTGATGATAAAGTGTATTTTTACTTTTAAGTGCAGTTGCCTTGCACATGTTAAAAATACCAGCTGCAATTGACAACTACTTGTAGAAGCAAAGGCTGGTATTTTTTTCCTACTTTCTTTCACTGATATTATAAACTGAGCCAGGAAAAAAGTAAGACTGGAACAACTATCAGAGCTGCCATCCCCTGGACATGCCATTTATCACTCATTTAAAATAACACAAATGTAGTTTCACATTTTTACTATGGGGAGGCAAGAAGATGAACCAGCACGGTTAACAAATACATTTATTGTGAATGAGTGGGGAGGGTAGTTTTTCTAACATTCCTGGTGGTTTTATACTCCCTGGAACCTGCTAGTCAGGTTTTTTTATTGCATCTTATCCCAGGCAATCTTCCCAGAGTGCAGTTTGCTCTATTGTTTAATAGCTCCAGTGGAGGACAGTGTCATTACATTGTCTTTTGTTTGAAATTAACCACAGACATCATGGCAGCCAAAGGAGACACACTTTGAGTCTTAGGGTATGTACAGCATAATTAATAAGTTTTCATATGCATACTCTTTCCAGTCATGTTATTGCTAGACATACTGCAGCTAGCTTGGCTTGGAGGAAAGTGAACATTGTCAGGACCCCTTAGCAATTGAGATGCATATGAAGCAAATATGTCCAGATGCACCAACTGCCTGCTGAATAAGGAAGGGTTGCAGGAACCCAGGGAATGATTACGGGGTGGCAGGGGCTGATGGTCATCAAAATGGAAAGGATTTTGGGTAATCATATTTGATGACCTAAAGGTGGCTAAACAATGTACCAAAGCTGTGAGGAGAGCCAGTGGAATGCTGTGGTGCATAGGGAGGGTATTACCAACAGAAGGAAGGAGGTGGTGATGCCACTGTGTAGATCACTGGTGAGGCCTCATTTGGAATATGGTGCCCAGTTCTGGAAGCGCATTTCTGTCATGCAACTTTAAATCACAAATGGGTTAAATGGTTCTATTTTAGATTTCTATCCCTTCCCTACTTCTCCCACTGGTTAGCCTTATGGAATGCAACCAGAACATGTCTTGCTAGCATGATGAATGCACTTACACAAGCTGCTTCTCATTCTGCAGCACTGTCTTTTAAAATGCCAACTTCTTGTTGAAAATATTGCATCATTTTTCCATCCATATTATTGCTAGATATACTGTAGTTAGCTTGACTTGAGGAAGGGTGAACATGATCAGGACCCCTTAGCAACTGAGATGCATATGCAGCAAATAAGTCCAAATGTGCTAACTTACCCTATAATTGTTAAGGATACCTAAACAACATTTTGACAACAAACTGTTCAAAATCTGACCTCAAACAGGACTAAAGGAAAGGCTGCTGAATTCATTAATGCTAAAACTACATTTATATATGTTACCTAAATATGGTTCCAAAGCATTTGAAAATGTCAAATCAACCTTTCAATTTCAAAAATTGCCTTACCTGCTTCTTAAAATGGCCACCAAATGTGTTAAGTGATGACATCATCGAGCAAAGTCAGAGAGCTATCGACTCTCTACAGTGCTAACTAGTTCTTTTTTCCTTTGTATAGAACTGTTTCATCAAAATTGTCAAAACCATGTGCATTATTTAGATCAATACCATGTTAGGCTATGGTTCTGTTCGTTTAGTTTACATTAACATACTGAAATTGTGTTTTAATCCAGCCGACTTTCTCTTTGGCAAACCACAGTGCAGTACAAATCTTGAATAACCTGGTGGTCTAGTGGTTATGGCAGATCCAGGATGCTACAATGGGGAGGGGTGCAGGAGTGTGTGCATGCTTGATATGCACTTTTAACATTTTATGAAGCCTTTATATTTTCTGTTGTTATGCTTTTCTAGTATGTTTTGACTGAAACTACAAATGTAATCCTTATTTTGAATGTAAACATTTGTACAATCAATAAATCAGACTTCTTCAATAAGGTGAAATGCAGCAGCAGCAAGCGAGTACTTTACAATGGGGAGGCGGGTTACAGCCGCACCTTCACCGCCCATAGATCTACCACTTGTTTGTAGCAAAGTTCTTCTGAGTCCAATGCCAGAGTTCATACTTTCTTGGAAATCAGAAATATGCTTGGCTTGTCTTCTTCTTTATCCATGGGAAATAATAATAAGAATCAGTATTTATATAGTGCTTTCATGAAGTGACTGAATGTGTAGTGGCAACCAATTCACATTAATACCCACACACAGCCTTGGACAATTGCATGAACTGGTTTTATGGGAAGGGGAATGCTGGCCAGGACAATATGGTCAGGTAGTGATCATGGTGCTGACAGTCCCACATCTTATTTCTCACAGTGATCTGCTCATTTCTCCCTTCTGTCTCCCCTTCCCTGAATATAGCAGTACCTTGCAGGAGTGGCCCTCTCAGTCCCCTCTGGTACTCATTCTCACTACTTCTCCCACACCAAAACTGGTGAGCTCATCACCCTTGTGCATCATGAGTGTAGGTAGTACAGTCCTCAGGTTTTTGACATATCAGAAATAAACAAATCTTTCCAGTAAGTCAGGCTGACAGCATCAGGTAACAAGGGAATTATAAGCTTTCCTATCCTTAAAGATCTAGACTACCTTTGATTAGGCACTATTAAATGATAGGTGTGCACATCATTATGCATGTCATTTAATAGTGCCTAATCATAGGTGAATTAGATCTTATATGGTGAAGAATGCTTATGTTTCCTCTTGTGCCCTGCTGCTATCAGCCTGGCTTACCAGAAGATCGCGTTTATTATTAACATATAAAATGACACGGGCGACTGTACTAACCGCGATCATGATGCAGAAAGGCAGTGAGCTCACCAGTTTTGGTGAGGAGCAGAAGAGAAGAATGAATGCCAGAGAGGGACTGAAGAGGCCATTCCAGCAGGGCACAGTCGCAGGTTAGGGAAGACAGGAAAGGGGATGTTTAGCAGATCAAGTAGATCTGAAATGGGCATGCTGAAGGCTCATGATCACTGCCTGACTGTGAATGACAGCAGCCATCAATGACAAATACTCAGTGGCAGGGCTGCACTTAAGTGTTACTTGAATTCAGTGTAGGGAGATTACCTCAGGTGGGGGTGTTGATGTTTTTAGGACAGTATTGAGGGAGCCGTGTATAGATCATTCAAGATTTAGAAGGGTGGTAGCCAACCAGCTCACATTGTAGAGTAGGCACTAAAAGTACTGGAAAAGATTTGCTGGGAACTGTCCTGCAGGGTTCTGCAGATCACAGGTAAACAAGTAGACTGACACTGGAAGTCTGGTGGATTCACTCAAGGCATTAGTATGCCTCTCCTGCAATAATATTGTTATCCATAGTAAGTACAGCCCTTATGAGGGCATGAACAGCAGTTTTCTGGTGAGTCCTGAGGCTTATTGCTTGGCCCTCCGCGAAGATCCAATTGTTTGTTAATGAGACGGACAAACACATAACAGGGGAACTGTACATGCTACCTTCACCGTGCAGAAGGGTAGTGATCCATTCAATGTTTACTGTGGGAGCAGAAGTCAAACATTGAAAAAGTGGACTTAAGTATGATTTGGGAGGTATTTTTAGCAGTGCCAGCTGATGATCCGTATTGGTGTAGGCATGCACAACTCTCTGAGGTAATCGATTACAGTCTGAGGTGTGATAATTTCTTCATGAGACCGCAAGCTCATATACAGCCCCAGGCAATGCTAAGGACATGGTATGGATGGTGGGGTGTTCAACAGAAGCCAGGCTAGGTGCAGGGGT
Source organism: Neoceratodus forsteri (assembly GCA_016271365.2). Classification (NCBI taxonomy): domain Eukaryota; kingdom Metazoa; phylum Chordata; order Ceratodontiformes; family Ceratodontidae; genus Neoceratodus; species Neoceratodus forsteri. The sequence continues at coordinate 1,481,973,080 of CM028129.1, forward strand.
TCACTTGGAAAAAGAAACAAGAGAAGATTTTTGTGGATTAACAAGAATGCATGAGCTTTGGAACTGGACCAGACCAGTACTTCACTGTGTGATCCTAAGCAAGTCACTTAACTTCCTTGTGCTGTCACGCCACATCTGTAAACAAGGTTTCAGCATAGTGTCTCTCCTGGTTAACAAAAAAATTCAGGCATCACAAAACCACTAGATCATCAGGTATTTGAAGTGTTGTACTGTTCTGCAGTTTGCCAAAGAGAAAGTCAGCTAGACTGCAAAGCATTTTCAACAAGTTAAAGTAAATAAAATGAACAAAATCATACTCTAACATGTGTACTGATCAAATAATCCACATGTTAACACATGGTGGTGATCAATGTGATAAAACAATTCAAAACAAATAGGGAAAGAAGAACTAGTTAGCCTATAGGAATCTATAGTGGTCTCTGGCTCTGATGATGTCATCATGACTCATCACTTAACCCAGTTGGCAGACATCTCAGAGAAGGCAAGGCTGTTTTTGTAAGTGAAAGGTCGACTTTACATTTTTCAAAGTTATGAAACTGCATTTATGTTATTTACATAAATGCAGTTTTAGCATAAATGTAAACAGTAGCCTTTACTCTCCGATATGAAGCCAGATTTGGGAGTTTGCATTTTAAAATACTGCTTGTTTAGGTATCCTTTATGTCACAGTTTGCATTTCTTCTTGAAATGGTTACTTTGCATTTGTGTTTATTTTAAAATATTTAATATTCTGACCATGTGGTTATGTCATGGATCATAACTGATCTCCAGCCTTAACCCCCTCCCGTGCTCCAACTTGCATAGAAAATAGTGCTTGTAGACAAATTTAATCATTTTGCTGCTGTATTCTGGCGTGTTGTCAGGCGTGTGTGTGTGTGTGTGTGTGTGTGTGTGTGTGTGTGTGTGTGCTTTTATTCAATTACTTGTGTCTTGCATGGAAAACAGTGCTTGTAGACAATCTAATCATTTTGCAGCTGTGTTCTGCTCTGTGTGTGTGTGTGTGTTTCTCTGAGGCTGTTCTTACAACTCAAGAAAGGTACTTCCCAGACATAGCAGCAGTACATTGCATAGCAGATATAAAATGTCAATAAGCAGGTCATGCAACAGATGTGCTGAGCAGTTACTGAAGCAAGAAATGTACAGCTGTCATTTTACATCCTGTTCAAACGTGTTTTTGCACCTGTGGTGCCAACGGCACAGTGCTGTGCAAAATCTCCTTTCGGCTAATGAACTGATAGTGTCACTGTTCATACGGTGGGATCACAAAAGCCCATGCTGAAAACTTAGAGTGAAAATACCAAGAAACGCCAGGGCAATATGGTTTCTGACCGTAACACCCTGCACTGTAGGGACTGACAGGCATCAGGGTGTGACTTGGGATTGTCAACAGTACGATCACGCCATGCCACCCCATCCCCACCCTGCAGCCAGTGACAGGTATCGAGTGCCTTTGACTTTTCATCCCCAAAGTTCACTCCATTCTCTTATACTGTACCCATTTCAGCATATTTCTATGGAATGGGTGTGTAAAGTTTGAAAACCCCAAGGCACACCTCGACTTTGTCTGTGTCTGCAGGGTAGGGTGAGGTGAAATGGTGTTAGCGTAGGGCAATGACCCAAAGGCACACCCCAATGCCTGTCCATGTCTGCGGGTGGGGGTGGTGTTACGCCACTTCAGTACTTCACTGCCATTCCTATCCTGTCTGTCTGTCTCTCTATCTGTAGTCTATGTAATTATCTATCTTTCTATTAATTGCCTGTATCGTTATTTTACCTGTTTCTAAAACAAACCTGCATATCACATTTGCCTGTACTCTGAGCACATACTTATGAAACTGTGCATAGTTGTACTCCACTTCATGAGACCTCATACTTTCCTAATACTCCCTTTATCAAAAGCATAATTACCTTACCCTTATCAAAAGCGATCCCTCTGAAAGTTAATATCACATCTTCTCAAACAGTCCATCATCATTACACCTGACTTCCTGACATCAACACATTGCTTAAATATAACTTACATCACCTCATGGACAAAAACTCTATTTCTCTTAAAAATAAAATAAAAAAAAAAAAAACTGTAAATAATCCCAAGGCTGAACATATACCAGCATTACTTTTTCATGTACTGCCACCTTCTGTACTATCATGGGGATTTGCACGTTTCCTTGATGCTTTGCATTATTGGGATATGTGCAATTGTGTTTTCTTTAAAATTGGCTGTCTAGTCAATATCATCTGGGATAACACATACATCAGTGGCATTTACTCTGGGGTTCTTTTGTAAGCTTCCTATTCCTTCCATTAAAATGTACACCTTCATATATTTTCCTAATAATGTGTATGCCTTCCTTAGAACAGAAACTAAAATAAATCTTACTACTTACAAATCATTGTGCTGTTTCTCCATACCTCCTAACAATTCCACACAACTTCACTAACTTCATTATGTAGCCATGGTGGATCTGACCAGATTTTGTTGTTGTTGTTAGCCCCCCCATTGTGTGCTCTTCCCTGGGTTTTTGTTTCCCAGGTGCATTACTTGCACTTCTTTGCATTGAATCTAAGCTGCCATACTTTGTCGATTCCTCCAACCTTGCCAAATCCCTTCTCATCCTTTCCACCCCCTTGTGTATCAACTCTGTTGCACATCTTTGTGTCGCCTGCAAAGAGACATACTTTTCCTTCTAGTCCTTCATGAATGTCACTTATAAAGACATTAAAATGGGGCCGACTGGTGGCACTGAAGTTGAGGTGCTGGACACCATACCTTGCCCGCCAGCGCCTGGGTTCAAGGAATGAGCCTGGGTCATCGGAGGTCGGCCTGGGAGAGGGAGAGAAACCAGAGTAGGGCTGGCCGACAGACAGCCCTCTACCTCGGTAAGGGGTAAGGGGTAACGTGGTACCTCAGGAGTTTGACTGCTCTGGTGGAGGCTGGAGACACGGCGGCTCTCCAAGGACCTTCAGCATTAGGCCGCTCGGAGGAGAGCCTTCTGGAGCTGTGGTGCATGTGTGCACCTCCACGCGCATGTGCTACCACTTGGGGTCTCGGGTAGGGTTCATGGGAGAAAATTGAGGAAAGTGTGGGTGCCACCTAGGATGATGCCTCTGGACTGGCTCTGGGATCTGCTGGGTGTGCTACAGTGCTACAAGCCTCCGAAAGACCCCCGAGTCACGGTAGGTTGGTGGACAACGAGGCGGACCTGCCACAGAAGATAAAGAAGGTTGAAAAAAAGACATTAAAAAGGACCGGACCAGTACTGAACTCTTGCAGTTCCTCAATCAGTAACTCCCTTTCTTTGGAGTGGACTTGCTTACTATTACCCTCTGTGTCGTGCTTGTCCAGCCAATTTATTACCAGGCTACCACCCTGGGACCCACTCCCAGGCTGGCTAATTTGTTTATTAATCTTTGTGTGGGATTCGTCAAACGCCTTGTTAAAGTCTGCAGGCCATATCCACAGCCCTCCCTGGTCTACTACTTTATCACCCAGTCAAAAAAATCTATTAGGATTCTATCTGACATGACCTTCCGCTGTGAATCCATGCTGCCTTGGGTCCCTGTTTTGCTGGCCTCAGGTACTGAACCAATTCTTTCTTTCAGAGTGATTCCATCATTTCTCTACCACTGAGGTCAAACTAACAGGTCTCAGTTTTCTGCCTCTGCTGCTCCCACTTTGTGAAGGGAATCACATCCGCCTTCTCCAGTCCTTAGGTACCACACCATCTTCCCACGATTTGTTAAAAAGGGCAGTCAGTGATGTCACTAGTTCTCCCTAGTTTCTTTCTCGACTCTGGGTGAATCCCATCAGGTCCATTGCTTTGTCCACCTTCAGGTTTGGGAGTTCTTTCAGAACCCTTTCTTTCTGTGAAATGGACTGGTATCAACCTCCCTATCCAGAGTGCTTCTGTTGATTGGATTAGGTACCTCCTCCTCTTCTTTTTGTGAATACTAAGCAGAAGTATTTGTTCAGTATCTCTGCTTTGCACTGTCACCCTGTGCCCACCAACCCTCCTCCCTTTATTAAGCCTCACTATCCCTCCCATGGTCTTTCTTCACTCCCTAATGTACCTATGAAAAGGTTGTATCCCCTTCTTAACAAGTTGGCTATCTTTTCCTCGGTTTGGGCCTTTGCTATTCTGAATGCCTTCCTACTTCCTTCTGCTTTAATTGATATAGTCTTGTCCTGCTCCTTCTGTGTTTCATATATACTTCCTGAATGCCATCTTTTCTCCTAACCCTTCCCTGCCACCTCTTTTGAGAACCATAGTGTTTTTTTCCTTCATTTTGATTTGTTTCTTTGCATCACACAAGGCTTGTGCTCTGTGATGCTGGATTTGATATTTCCCATGTTTCCTCACCCTACTTCTTGCCCGTTTGCTAGTGCTTTTCTGACTCTCCCATTTTTGACAAAGTCAGCCCTTCTAAAGTCCAGTACCTCACTTTTGTAACCCCTGACTCTCACAGCTGTGTTATAAATCAGCTTCTACACTGTTTGGTGGTCACTGATTCCCAGATGGCTACCCACTTCTAAATTGATATCCTCTCCATCCCCATATGAGTACCAGGTCTAAGATTGCTCCCTCCTGGGTGGGTTCCTTACTAGCTGTCTGAGGCATGCCCCTGTAGAGGCATAGAGAATGACTCTGTTCTTGGATGTGGTTGCAGCAAGAGTGCTCCAGTTAACATCTGGCATATTCAGGTCTCCCCAACAACAATATCTCCCCTTTTCTGCCATCCTAAGGATGCCTCTATCATCTCCTTGTCCATTTTCTCCCTGAGACTGGGGTCTGTATACAACACCCATGCGGATTGTGGTGTCATTTTCTGTCTCCAGGGTGACCCACAGTGCCTCCTCTCCTCCCTGTTTACCCTTAGTTCCATTGTTTGATCTCTTCCCTTATGTAGAGCTACTCATCCTCTTCTACCCTCCCTGTTGCTCCTGTAAATTATGTACCCTGGTATGTTGACATCCCAGTCATGGTTGTGGAATTGGGGAGGAGCCTTAGACAAGTAGCACGCACGTGTAACCTTCTTGGAGGTGCTGCCCATCTATGGTGTGGGAGAGGCTAGGTATTCCGCACCATGGGATTCAATCAGTGGTTGAAAAACTGGTGTGGAGCTCAAGTTGGCTTCATTGAGGACTGGGGTCCACCTGGAGTGATGCAAGCCCTATACTGGCATGATGGGCTGCATCTGTCCAGGAGGGAAACCAGGATCCTAGGTGATAGGTTTAAATGCTTCATTGGCAAGCTATTTAAACTAGCCAAGGGGATGCACTGGAAAGAAGAAGGGAAATCCAGCCCACCCCAAACAATCACGGTAGTAAGTGCGGTAAACACCAACATAGAGGTGTCGATAGGAGAAGGGCAGGGGTAAATGGAGAAAGTGACAAAGGCAAGAAGGACAGGGATGGGGCAAAGAGGAGTAAGGCCATTAGGAAATGGAGGGTAATGAGTACCAATGTCTGTAGTCTGGGCAACAAGCCCCTGAGCTGGTGGCCTTGATGGAAGAGGGATGCCTGGATATCGAGCAGTCACAGAAACATGGTACACAGAGAACCATGACTGGGATGTTAACATACCAGGGACATAACCCACAGGAGAGACAGGCAGGGGAGAAGAGGGGAGGAGTAGCTCTCTATGTAAAGGAAGGAATAAAAGCAACTGAACAAAAGAGTAAACAGGAGGAGAGGAGGCACTGTGGGTCACCTTGAGACTGGAAAGGGCACCACAATCCGCACAGGGGTTATGTACAGACCCCCATGTCAGGGGAGGGAATGGACAAGGATATGATAGAAGGCATTCTTAGAATGGCAGAGAAAGGGGAGATACTGTTGATGGGAGACCTGAATATGCCAGATGTTAACTGGAGCACATTTGCTGCAGCCACATCCAAGAGCAGGGCCATTCTTGATGCCCTACAGGTGGCAGACCTCAGACAGCTAGTTTGGAACCCACTCATGAGGGAGCAATCTTAGACCTCATACTCTCAAATGGGGGATGGAGAGGATCTCAGATCTAGAAGTGGGTTGCCATCTGGGAACAAGTGACCATCAAACAGTGTGGTTCACGTTAACCTCAGCTACAGAGTCAAGCCATACAAAAAGTGAGGGTACTGGACTTGAGGAGGGCTGACTTTGGCAAGATGGGAGAGTGCCTCAGAAAAGCACCAGCAAACAGGCTAGAAGGAGGTGTGGAGCAACAATGGGAATCATCAAAACTGCCATCACAGAGGCAACAAGCCTTTGTGTAAAGCAAATAAACAAATCAAATGAAAGAAAAGCCACTCATGGTTCTCAAAAGAGGTGGCTGTGGAAAGTCAGGAAGAAAAAGATAGCATTCTAGAAGTATAAGGAAACACAGAAGGAGCAGGACAGAGAGCTGTACCAGTTAAGGCAGAAGGAAGCAGGGAGGGAAGTCAGAATAGCAAAGGCCCAAACTGAGGAAAAGATAGCCAACTCAGTTAAGAAGGGGGATAAAACCTTTATAGGTACATCAGTGAGCTGAGAAAGACAAAGGAGGGATAGTGAGGCTGAATAGGAATGAACAGTGGGTGGGCAGAGGGGACAGTGAAAGGCAGGGATACTGAACGATTATTTCTGCCAGTATTCACAAAGAGGAAGGGAGAGTGCCTAATCCAATTAACAGAAGCACTTGATAGGGGGTCGATCCCAGTCCTTTCACAGAAGAAAGGGTTCTGCAAGAACTCCTAAAACTGAAGGTGGACAAAGCAATGGGTCCTGATGGAATTCACCCCAGAATTCTAAAAGAATTAAGGGAGGAACTAGTGAAACCACTGGCTATTCTTTTTAATAAATCATGGGAGGATGGTATGGTACCTGAGGACTGGAGGAAGGCGATGTGATTCCCCTTCACAAAAGTGGGACCAAGACAGAGGCAGGAAACTACAGACCTGTCAGTCTGACCTCTGTGGTAGGGAAAGTGATGGAGTCACTCTGAAGGAAAGAATAGTTGAGTACCTAGAGGCCAGTGAGGCACAGGACCCAAGGCAGCATGGGTTCACAGCTGGAAGGTCATGTCAGACAAATCTAATTGACTCTTTGACCGGATGACCAAAGTAGTAGACCAGGGAGGGCTGTGGACATGGCCTACCTAGACTTTGGCAAGGCATTTGACACTGTCCCACACAAAAGATTAATAGTCAAATTAACCAGCCTGGGAGTGGGTCCCAGGGTGGTAGCGGTAAAACATTGGCTGCACAACAGGACATAGAAGGTAATTGTAAATGGAGTCCACTCTGAAGAAAGAGGGGTTACTAGTGGGTACCGCCGGTTCAGTATTGGGTCCAGTCCTTTAATGTCTTCATCAGTGACATTGCAGAGGGACTGAAGGAAAAGTATGCCTTTTGCAGCTGACACAAAGATCTACAACAGGGCTGATACACAAGGAGGCGTGGCAAGGATTAGAAGGGACTTGGCAAGGTTGGAGGAATGGTCAAAAGTATGGCAGCTTGACTCCAATGCAAAGAAGTGCAAATAATGCACCTGGGAAACAAGAACCCAGGGAAGAATACACAATGGGGGTCGAATAACAACAAAAAGGAAAGGGACCTGGGGGTAATCATATCAGATGACCTTAAGGTTAGCAAGCAATGTGAGAAGGCAGTAGGGAGGGCTGGGGTATACTGGGATGCATAGGGAGAGGCATCAGCAGCAGAAAACAGGAAGTTGTTATCCCTCTGTACAGCCAGTTGGTGAGACCCCATCTGGAGTACTGCGTCCAGTTCTGGAGACCCCATCTCCGCAAGGACATAGACAGGATAGAGGCAGTCCAGAGGACGGCAACTAAAATGGTGCAGGGTCTGCAACAGAAGCCGTATGAGGAGAGACTAAAGGAGCTAATATGTATGCCCTTGAGGAAAGAAGGAGAGGGGGGACATGATAGAAACTTTTAAGTACCTCAGTGGACTCCAACAAAGTCCAAGAGGGTAGCATCTTTCAGAAAAAGAGCATTGCAAGAACAAGGGACACAGTTTAAAGATAGAAGGGGGCGGTTCAGGGGCAATGTGAGGAAGTATTATTTCACAGAGAGGTAGTGGATGCATGGAACAGCCTTCCTGAGGAGGTTGTGGGGTCAAATCTGTGGGAGAATTCAAGAATGCATGGGACAGACATTAGGCAATTCTTGTGGGGAGTAGGAAGAAATAGGCTGTTGGTTAACTAGGATCTACGGCGCTATTCTGTGGTAGGAAATGGGCAGACTAGATGGGCCAAGCAGTCCTCATCTGCCGTCAAAGTCTATGTTTCTATGTATGTTCTCTGTGTACCATGTTTCTGTGACTACCACAATATCCGGGCATCCCTCTTCCATCAAGGCCACTAGTTCAGGGAACTTGTTACCAGACTACAGGCATTGGTACTCATCACCCTCCATTTTGATGGCCTTACCCTTTAGCCCCATCCCTGTCCTTACTGCCTTTGCCTATTTAAGCAATAATGCCCGGCAGGGTGTGTGTTGTACTGGGATAATGTCACACTTCAGGTGGTTGGGGACGAGGCTGCAGGCCAAGTGGGTCCAACACCCGGGACGGACGTTATCCCCATGGCTACACCCTGGAGGGCATTATGGATGATACAATGGCTTGTTGCTATACAGAATAAAAAAATAATTTTAAAGATGTTTTTAATAGTGTGGAAAAATATTTTGTTTCTTAAGAGAAGATCCAAACAATCATGCAGATCCAGTGCAATCAGTCAGGAGGTTCACAGTGCTGAGACTAGACCCTTGATGTTATACTGGATAACATCACTGTGCCAATACAAACTGACCAATCAGAGCACAGGAAATTTTCTTGCCATTGTATAATTCTCCATTTACCCCTGCTCTTCTCCCTATTGACTTTCTATCTTGGTATTTACCTCACTAACTACCCTGTTATTTTGGGGCTGGGATTTCTCTGCTCCTTTTCAGTGCTTTCCCTTGACTAGTTTAAATGCTTACCAATGAAGCATTTAAACCTATCACCTAGGATCCTGGTTCCCCTCCTGGACAGATGCAGACCATCATGCCAGTATAGGCCTGTATCCTCCGGTGGACCCCAGTCCCCAATGAAGCCAGAACTCTGAACTCTGCACCAGTTTTCAACCATTGATTGAATCCCATGGTGCAGAGCAGTCTACGTCACCATGCCATACAGAGGCAGCACCTCTGAGAAGGTTACAGTGCGTTTTAATTATCTGCCCCATATCTACATAGGGACAACTCCCACCTGGTCCCTGTGGACTAGAATGTGTAGGACAATTTTGATCTTCACTGCTAGTACCTTTGCCAGTATTTTACATCAGGACTGATGAGGGAGATGGGATGGTAACTTGCAACTTGACATCTCAATTATGTCACTGTTCTTTCTCCTGTCCTCCAGCATGTACAATTTTAGATCCTCCAAGTGCTTCTTGCAGGACCTATGCTGTTGCCCGCATCATTTTGGTGGTTCTTCTCTGTACCACCTGTAACCTGTCCCTGTCCTTTCTCAACTGTGGGCTTCAAAACTGCACACTGTACTCCTAGTGAGGATGAACCAGGGCTATACAAGGGCTGCATTACCTCTCTCCTGCTAGTGATCCCTCCTCTGTGTACCCCAGCATCCAATGTGCCTTGCCACAGTAAAATGTGTCAATTCCTTCATGTTCTCAATTGTTAACACCACCTGGTCCCTTTTCTCTCATGTGCTCTCCACTACCTCCCCATTTATCTTATACTCCTCCCTCCCCAGGGTAGCGTCTGGAAATGAGCTCTGGACAAGTGCACTGCTTCTGGATACCTATTTTCAAATAAATAAATAAATAATACTCCATTCTTGTTTTTGACCCCTGTGTACATTACCTTGCACTTTTTCTTGTTGAATCTCAGCTGCCATGCCTTCTACCCCATCCAAATTTTCCATGACTTTCTTTATAGCCCCATCCCTCTTTGCTGTCCACTCTTGCAGAGACCTTGCTATTGTCTGTAAGTGACATATCTTTCCCTGAACACCCTCCCTGTATCACAAATAAATATGTTAAAGAGAACCAGTCCTAGAACCAATCACTGAGGAACCAATCTTGTGGCTTCCCTTTCCCATGAGGGTTTTCCATTTTGGACCACCCTCTGGTCTTCCCACTAAGCCAATTTTCAACCTCCTGTAGTTTTGTCCACCACTTCCACATCACCCAATTCTTTATCAGTCTCCCTTGTGGGACTGTGTCAAATCTTTGCTGAAGTCTAGGTACAGGACATCAAATGCCTGACCCCTATCCATGGCCTTTCACTCAATCAAACAATTCAATCAGGTTCATTTGGCATGACATCCCCTGGTAAGTCCATGCTATCTGAAATTCTGCAGGCCACTGACCTCCAGAAACTCCACTATCCTTTCCTCAATTATAGACTCCAGTAGTTTCTCCACTATAGACATCAGACAGACTGGTCTGTGGTTGCCTGGCTCCCCAAATCCCACTTTTAGATAGGAGAATCATATTTGCTAGCCTGCAATCCAGTATTTCCCCTGTCTCCAAAGAACCATTAAAGAGAGCTATTAGCGGACCCACCACATTCTTGTTAACAATAAATTATGATTTGAAAAGTGCAAATACAGCACTACAGCAAGTGTAAACTTGTAAGCAGAAAAGTCAGCTCCTGCACTTTGGCATGTACTAAACCTTCTAGGAGGTATCTGCTGTTTTTGCTGTATTTGCACTTTTGAATCTAAATGTTGTTTATTTTTGCAAGTATCCGATGTGTTTTAAATTATTCCTTTTTGTGTTTCTATGACGAGGCAAGATAGTGCTGTGGTTTACGGCACTGAGCTGCAAGCCAGGAAACCTGGGTTTGAATCCCACCACCCCACTTGCACACCATGTGACCCTGAGCAAGTCATTTAACTCTTGTGCTCCCAGGTTGCACCTGGAAACAAGTTTCGCTTAGTGTGCCTTTCCTGGTTAAAGAATTTCCCTATGGATATTATGGAGTAGCCGCTCTATGGCTAGCACCACTGCTGCACAAGTTCTAAATGTGACCACAGTTAGTTGTTTTAGATCTCAGCACCACTTACTCACTTTATGATCCAACAAACGTTCAGGTGGCAGGAATGGGAGTGCAGAACACAGAGACAGGAGAGAATAGTTTTTAATCCTGTCACTACGTACTCACTTGTATGGCTTGAGCAAGTCAACTGGAAGTGTGGTGAGATGGATGCTGTTTTTCTACTCCATTATTTCTAACTGATACCTTAATTATCAGTCACCATATTCCCTCTTTCTTGGTCCCAGCACATGGCATACTCTTTGGCTCCTCAGCACGACTACCTAAACTTCTGCACAGACTACCAGATTGAAGGCACCCAAGCAGGAACACTCCTCAACACCATGACAGTGTCATTCTTTCTGTGTATTGGGTTGGGACAGGTAAAGAGAACTTAAGGGACAAAGCAGTACTGGCAACACTATTGCCCTCCTTAGTGACTGGCACCCCAACCATATGCTTTGCTGATTCCATTTAACCTCAGTATGTCACTCTAAGATTCTCATAAGGGGCTAGAAGAAGAAGGAAGCAGTTTATTTCAGGGAAGTGACTTGATTTTTGCTGATTGTTTGCTGTCGTTATTGTTCCTTTTGCAGTTTATTGTTCTTTCACTTGGTAGCAGGTAACTTTCTGGATTCATTTGGAAAGTTACCTGTTTGGGGATTCTGTAGGTGCAGCTGAGTGTTTCTATGGGGGGTTGCTGGTGTGGCTGATTGTTTCTGGTGGTCAGGAGGAATACTCCATTTCAGTTCAGTGCAGAACCTGCTCATTGCTGGTTTTAGTTATTTTATACTTCTTATTTCACTTGGGAAACAGTTCTGCTTATCTTGTGGTTTTTTAAGCCATTAACATTCTAGGGCAGGAACTGTGTTTTGTCTAGCCCTGTAGCTTGAGGGAGGGGTGCTAATTGTCTGGCCTGGCTCCTCAGCAGAGCTACTGCTAACTGTACCTGGAGATGGGTCTGAGTCAGAGTGGTATAGCTGCTTACCTGTTGGATTCTCATAAGGGCTAGAAGAAGAAGAGGAAGCAGTTCATTTCAGGAAGTGACTGTTGATTTTTGCTGATTTTTGCTGCTGCTGTTGTTTCTTTGCAGTTTATTGTTGCTTTCACTTGGTACCAGGCTGCTTTCTGGATTAATTTGGAAAGTTACCTGTGTGGAGGATTTTGTAGGTGCAGCTGAGTGTTTCTGTGGGGGTTTGCTGGTGGCTGATTGTCTCTGGTGGCCAGGAGGGCCCCCACCCCTGCACATCACTTCCTTTATGCCGTTAACCTGTGACATCACACAGTACCAGCTGACTGCATACACACACTGTTAGTCATCTTATTTCAGTACACAACAAAGGCACACACCACACCCTGGCAGAAATCTACATTTCTTGATACATTATACCATTAAAGAGTATTGGCGGTACAAATAAATATAGCTGGGTATTGGACATGGTATAGAAGAAAAGAGCACCAGAGGGTACAGGGCAATAAGGGGCATTTAGGAAAAGGATAGTAGAAGAATGATGATGGGTGTGGTGCTTTGCAGCAGATGTGGAACAGCAGTGTTCAGAAAGACCTTCCGACACTGCAGTGCTGCCTATCTGCAGGCACCTCTCTGTATTGAGGGGAGGTAGCTGGACTCTGAGCAGAGTTGACGAGGATACAGGTGACATTCCCCATACAGAGACCACCATGTCCACCACTGCTCCCTCAGAGGTTGCCAAAATGAGGATGGACTACAGTGGGCTTGGGGAAGGTGCAGGAGGCAGCACGAGGGCACATCCCAGCCGGTGGCATTTCACAACTCATATGCCACCCTGACAGAGCACAGAGATTGAGCAGCATCTCAGGAAGTGAACGCCATGGGTGCTGAGGGGGTCATCCAGGATGGATCCCAAGGGCAGATGCAAGGAGAATACACAGGAGGAAGAAGCAAATCCTGGTTCGGGACTCCATTGTCTGGGGATTGAGCTGGGGTCAGGTAGCAATGGTGAGAGGAAAGTAATGTGCCTACCTGAGGCACAGTTTGGAAGGAGAGAGCTTAATCCTTAGGATTGCAGGGCGCTGCAGCAAGGAGGGGGAGCTGGATGTCATTATTCACTTGGTATGTAATGACCTGGTTAGAAAGGGGCTAGATGTAGTAAGAGTACAGGAAGAGTTAAGGAGCTGGGAGGAGGAGTCTTGGGCAAGTAGCACACTCTGTTACCTTCTCAGGGGTGAGGGAGGGACATCTGCATCATTGAATTCAACAAATGGCTGAAGAAATGGTGCAGAGAGGTGGGTATGGCTTCATTGGGGACTGAAACCTCACCTGGAGGGATGAAGGACTATATTCTCCAGATGGTCTGCATCTCTCCAGGAAAGGCAAAGGTATCCTCTTGAGAAGTTTAAGTGCATCCTTAGTGATCATTTAAACTTGCCAAGGGGAAGGCATAGACAATCAAGGGATTATCATAGCTCCACACGACACATAACTGAAAGCAGTGAGGACCTAATAACTAGCATAATATCTAACCGTAAAACTACCATGGCTACAGTGGGGAGAGAACAGAAGGTACATCACTAATGCAGCACAGGGCAAAGACCAATAAACAAGGAACATTAAGGGGTACACAGAGTGGAAGGTCATGTGCACAAATGCCCACAGTCTGGGAAACAAAATCCCAGACCTAACGGCACTGATGGCAGATACAAACCTGGGCATTGTGGCTATTATGGAGACATGGTATGCAGGGAACCATGACTGGGATACAGCCATACCAGGGTATACACTTTTAGAAAGGATAGGGAGGGAGGAGGGGTTGCTATGTATGTAAAGGAAGGATTAAAGCCATGGAGGCTCAGGGATCCAGGGAAGAAGCAGAGCATTGTGGGTCACTCTGGAGTCAGGGAACAAACAATCATCCATAGTTTACAGGCCTCCCACGCAGGGGAGGATATAGATCTAGTATTAGTGGAAGCCATCCATAATATGGCAGCCAAAGGGAAGTACTACTAATGGGTGACTTCAACATGCTGGATGCAGATTGGAATATCCAGACTGCAAGTACATCAAGGAGCAGGGACCTCATGTCTGCCATGTATGGGGCAAACCTAAGGCAGCTGGTGGTTGAGCCCACCAGGAGGGGGCTGTACTGGACTTAGTGCTGACAAATGGTAACAGAATCATGAATGTGAGGTGGGCAGTCCCTTGGTACCAGTGACCACAGAACTGTGTGGTTTAGAGTCACACGTTGGCAGAAGAAAGCCATTCAAAGATTAAGATCCAAGATTTCTGGAAGACCAACTTCATGGAGATGGGGAACAGCTCAAAATTGCCCCGGCAGCAGAAGATATGGGGAGGGAAGAAGAACAGTGGCTTAGGCTCAAGAGACCCACAGCAGGAGTGACAAGTCAATGTGTCAGATTGCTTAGCAAAATCAAAAGAAAGAAGTGGCCACTGTGGTTCACTAAGTCAGTAGCTGAGAAAGTGTGAGAAAAAGTAAGGCATTCAGGAAATACAAAGAGACACAGAAAGAAGAAGTCAGACTGAAATATCTGGAGAATCAGGGAAAGCTGTCAGAGGGCTAAGGCAAGAATGGAGAAGGAATAGCACAGGCTATTAAGAAGGAGAGACCTTCTTTCATTATATTAGCGAGGAAGAACACCAGAAATGGTATTGTTAGGCTAAGGAGGGAGAGGGTGGGTGGGTTGAGGACAACCTTGAAAAAGCTGAGGTACTGAACAAATATTTTGCTCAGTATTTACCAAGGAAGAAGCAGGAGGGGCCAAGTCTCACGAGGAAAGATGTACAGGGGGAGGTGGACACCAGCCCATTTACAGTGGATAGAGTCTTGGAGGAACCAGGAAAAGTAAAGACAGACAAGGCAATGGGGCCAGGCAGATTCACCCTACAGTGTTGAAGGAACTCAGGAAGTCCTAGCAGGTCCACTGACAACCCTCTTCAACCAGTCACTAGAGACGGGAGGTACCTGGGATTGGAGGAGGGCAGAGGTGGTCCCTGTACAAGACTGGAAGTAGGAGGAGGCAGGCAATTACTGACCTGTAAGCCTGACCTCAGTGGTGGGGAAGCTGATGGAGTCCCTGCTTGAGGAGGGTAGTGAAGTTCCTGGAATCATGCGTGCAAAAGACCCAAGGCAGCATGGATTCACTGAGGGTAGGTCCTGTCAGACTAATCTTATCGATTTCTTTGACTGGGTGGCCAGGGTGGTGGATCAGGGAGGGTAGTGGATGTGGCCTACCTGGATTTCAGTAAGGTCTTCAACACTGTTCCTCATAGAGGTTGCTTAACAAATTGGGAATCTGGGTGTGGGCTCTAAAGTGGTAAAATGGGTTGATAACTGGCTAAAGGCAGGACCCAGAGGGTGGTAGTAAATGACATGACATCAGAACAGGGGAGGTGACCAGCGGAGTTCCACAGGGGTTGATGCTGGGTCCATTTCTATTCAATGTCTTCTAAAGCGACATTACAGTGGGACTAGAGGGAAAGTATGCCTGCTCGCAGATGACACGAGATCTGTAACAGAGTCGACACACAGGACGGGCTAGATAAAATGAGAAATGACCTAAGATTACTTGAGGAATGGTCAAGGGTTTGGCAGTTGAGTTTCAATGCTAAGAAGTGCAAGATAATACACCTGGGACACAGAAATCCAGAGAGGAATACAGGATGGTGGGGCAGGTTCTAGCCACCACAAGTCAGGAGAGAGAGACCTGGGGGTTATCGTGTCCGATGACCTGAAGTCAGCCAAACAATGCGAAAAAGCAGTGGAGAAGGCAAACAGAATGCTGGGTTGCATAGGAAGGGGCATAACCAGTGGATGAGTGAAGTGGTGATGCCACTGTATAGATTACTGGTGAGGCTTCATTTGGAATACTGTGTCCAATTCTGGAGATCACAACTCAGGAAGGACATAGACAGAATGGAAGCAGTCCAGAGAAGAAGAACAACAATGATACATGGACTGCACACAAGCGTTATGAGGAAAGACACAGGGAACTAAACATCTATTCACTGGAAGAGAGAAGGGAGAGGAGATATGATACAGACTTTCAAATACCTTAGAGGAATAAGCAGGGTACATTTCAGAGACGAAAGGTACGAGAACAAGTGGACTTTATTTATTTATTTATTGAAACTTTTGATAACACCTTTGAGAACAAATTAATTTCATAGGTTCCACGTCAGACAAACAATACATATTGGAAAAGTATGAGATGGAGAAGAAACAAAACAAGGAATTATACAAAACAATACAACAGTATATAACTAGAGATGTTCCAATACATGTGGCATTTTACAATGTATGCCAAGGTGCATATTTGATTAAAACATGGAATTCAAAGGGTCATATTAGAGGGGTGGGGTCTTATGAAATGACCCTTTACAGGAAAAATGAGAACAGACTCAGCCTAATGTCTAATAATCAACAAGGTAAGGATGGCATCAGCCAGGGGCCTCATCAGAGGTTAGAAGGTATGGGACAAAGCATTTTAAAGTGAGCAAGGAGCTCAGGAGATATAATGGGGAGGGGAATAGGGGAATGTCATAGGGTGAGAGGAAAGAGTGGAACGGATCAAGAGGAAATGTGAAGGAGAGTGATTAGCAACTTAGAACAGTTATTTACATGCTGAGAAACAGTTATGCATAAGGTCAGGATAGCATAAGGTTAGAATAAGTGCTGGTCACAAGAAGGAAAGTTATTGGAAGCAGTCACAACTGGCATCAGCAACTAGCTGTTGCTTAAGTTTAACCTCAAAGGAGCCCAAGGTGGATGCTAAAGTGATGTCATGGTGCAGCAAGTTCATCCATAAGCGGGGCAAGGTAGAAAAGCATCTTTGTCCCAGAGAAGTGCAACAGCAGGGTATATTAAAATCTGGCTAGTAGAGCTTCTGGTGCAACAATGGTTGATAGTGGGGTAATAAGCTTTTGCACTGCTGGGGGCATTTTGCTTAAGCTTACTTTTTGGACAGTAAACATGTTTGGTACATGAGTCTACCTTTGAATTGGAGCCAGTTAGCCTGAGCCTACATCGAGAAGGTATGGTACAGATGGGCTGAGCGGTAAGGAGCTGGCATGCTTTGTTGAGTGCAACTATGATGTGGCGAAGAGTTGTTTCAGTAGCTGATCCATAGATTGGTAAGCCATAATCAATAAGTGAGGCAAGAGAGCTTTAATGGCCAGGTTAAGAGCCTCTGGGGTCAAACATTGCTTATGCCTATAAAGTAGCCCAATGCGGGTGTTAACAGCCTTAGCAATGTTGTCAATGTGATAGGCATAGGTCATCGCATTACTGTCAGTAGTAATCCCAGATAGTTAAAGAGCTGAACTAGTTCCAGGGAAGAGCCTTCTTCGTTGGTGATAGAAAGAGGTAAGTTCTGTGCCTATTTTGGGAGCTGGAGAACAGCATGATTTTAGTCTTGTTGTAATTCATAACTAACTTGTGCTTATGGAACCATCTTTCTACAACTACGAAATTTCTCTGTAGCCTGGATTCAAGAACCTTAGGGTCTGGATCATTGGTAAACAGGACAGCATTGTCAGCATATAAAGGGATGTGACCCTGACAGGAGTAAGGAAGGATGTTGAGGAAATGCTAAACAAAGAGGGCCCAAGATGGACCCTTGAGGAACTCCAGATAGGACAGGTCTGCTATCCGAGAGGGTGTTACCAATCTTCACCTGCTGTCTCAGGGTTGTCAGGCAACTTTCAAACAGGCTCACGCTGTCACGAGCTATGCCAATGGTGGCAAGCTGTTCAACCAGGAGGCATGATTCATTGTGTCGAATTTTGGTTAAATCAATGAAAGCAGCACCGACCAGGTGTCCTTGATGAGGTGGTGAATAAAGCCTGTGAGCTCCAGGGGCGGTAGTGGTACTATGACCATTTCTGAACCCATGTTATTGCGGGCCTTGTAGCTGATATTTTCTAAGTATTCAACCAGTTGGGCAGCCACTATATGCTCAAGAGCTTTCAAGAGTGGGGGCAGGATAGAGATATTTATTTATTTAGCTTTTGTTTACGGGTAAGTACACTAGACAAGTATTATGCTATTTTCAGGAACGACCGGAGAGTACAACATGAGGAACAACAGTCAAGGAGACATGGCAAAGAGAGTACTGTTTTTGTCACAGTAAACAAACATGTGGGAAATACATCATTTGACTAGGGAAACATACAGTAGTAAGCACATTTCAGATTATACACTCTAGACTAGCTAGTTCAACTGACACATATATACAGGTCATCATACATAGGAGTGGAGCATAGCTCAAGGACTGGATTGGTCATAATATAACTTATAACATTGTGTATACACCCTAGGCTAGTTGGTTCAGGACAGGTATATACAGCTCATCACATTTTCTAAATATGTACATGTTACACAGAAACAGAAACACTTGGTAGTACAAGTTTCTACTAAGTGACCAAAGTGCAATATGTCATGGTTAGCCTATGACCGTGGAGCAATAATGGTGTAAAATGCCCAAGGCTTTAGGCAGGAGTAGTCAGAAGTCATTGATACAGTGGAGAAATATCTCCAGGAATTCAATGGAGACACCTGGGAGGTTCAGACAAAACAATTTGACACTTTACTCTAGGGAGGTTTGGGGCAGTCACACTCTGATGCTAGTTTTAGGAAACCGCAGAGGAATTTTGAAAACTCAGATATGAGGGCAGCTCAGATATCCACAGGCAGCAAATTCAGAGTCTGCAGCACTTATGGCAAAGTCGCATCCCCATGAGGGTCCAGGTAGGAGGACTTTGAGCATCCCTGATGTGAGAGACCTAAGTTGGTAGGGGTGGGATTCAGTTTAGGCAGAAGCCGGGCCAGCCCCTGGAGGTGCTAGTTCTGATCACTTTCCCAGAGAGGCATCCCAAACCAAAATCAAGGTATCTAGCTGGTGAGAGCCAGCAGAGTTTCTCATATAGCTCACAACGGTGGGTGAGTCCGGGGCAGCCAAGGCAAAATGACAAATGTTATTGTAAGCAGTGTACCACCGGGTGAGATGTGTCTTTGGAGAGCGAGCAAATGGGTGCAGCCCATAGCTGAGGAGGGAAGGAGCACATCCTTCGCTAGGGCAAGTCTGGCTGCGGTGTAAGGTTATACTTGGCCCTATAGGCCAGACCCAGTTTGCAGTTTGCCACCCTGCAGATGTTAGGATATGATTACCCATGTCAAGTTGGGGGTCAAGTGTTACCCAGATATTTGATGGAGCTCACTATGGGTAGTGAGGATCCATATTCGCTGGTGACGGGTAAGCAGGCCAATGAGGCTTTGATTTTAGCCATTGAGCCAAAGAGCATACCTGTGTCTTTTCAGGTTCAGGACCAGCTTGTGACTCGTAACCCATGACAATACCCTGTTAAAGTCATTGGTCAGGTTCTGGTTTGGGTAGTGGCATTCTGGGAGTGAGCCAGGATTACCAGATCATCTGCATACTGTACATGGTGGTGCTACAGCTGGTAGTAACCATGGGTAGTTGATTGATGAAGAGGAGAGGAGGGACCCAGTACCGAGCCTTGGAGACCTCGGGGTCATAGTAAGAGACTCAGAGGACTTTATTGAAGCAGGTATGCTGCTTTCTGCCATGTAGATAACCCATTAGCCATTTCATGGTATGGGGAGAGACAAGTGACCACAACTGTGCATGAGCAGTTTGTAGTCAACGAGTCAAAGGCTTTGGACAGGTCGATAAATATTGCACGAGAGAGTTTGCCCTGGTCCATGGCTGTCCGGATACTTGATGTAACCAGATTAAGGCTGAGGTGGTGCTGTGTCTCATACAGAAAGCCGTGCTGGCTGGGGCCAGAAGTTCATGAGAGTGGATATATTCCGAAGCTGCTCAGCCACTACCCTTTCAAGGAGCTTGCTAAGGGTTGGGAGAATGGCAATCGTTGATACTTGTCAGGTAGTTTGGGATTTCCTTGCTTCAGTACAGGGACAAGTTCCAAGTAATTGTGTGATCCCAAACTTATGAACTGGTGTCACAGTGGCAGATTTCCATTTCAAGAGAATTAAGAGTAACTAAGTGATATGTTAATAATATGTGTTAGAGGTGACAGAATTTCATCAGTGTAAGGGCTACAAACTTAAGGTGCAGGTGTCACCTCTAAATCTCGATTTCCTAATACCTTGAGTAGGTAATTCCTGGCTTCATGGACTGAGAGGTTTTGAAGTAGAAAGGAGGATGAGAAGGGTGCTGAGTCTCTTTCCCAGAGTAGTCACTTATGAGGGGTGAGAGAAGTAGCCAGGTGGCAGGACACCACTCAGGTCTGTGAAGGCATTATTAAAAGTGTGTAATAAGTTTGGGGTCGGTGAGGGTACACCATCAAAGTTAAGCATGGTAGGAGCAGATCTGAGGTCTCTCTCAGTGACCTCTTTAAGGTTAGTCCAAAATTTTCTGTCATCATTCCAGGTCCGAGAGAGCACTTCCTTATAATATTGATTTTAGCTGCACAAATAACACTTGTGCAGTTGTTTCTAACCACTTTGTACCTCTGGATGTCGGGCCTGGTTACACAGGGTCCTAGACCTGTGCCATAGATGGTCCCTGGCATTCAGAAGCTCAAGGAGGTCGGAGAAACCAGGGATTACAGCGACCTTTGATTTCACGCTTTTTATGGGGGTGTGCCTATCACATATAGCATTGAACTAAAGAATGAATTGGTTGAGGGCAATGTCAGTGTTGTTAGTTGTGTAAACCATTGACCAGTCCTGATTCATGAGGTCAGCTTTAGTGATTCAAGATGCCCATGGATGAGTACCCTGGTGGTAACTGTTCTAGCGGATGGTTTAGAGAATTTGTTAGCCCAATGAAACAAGACTGGGGAGTGGTCACTGAAGGCATCTGGGATGCAGTTGTGTCCAATATATGATCAGGGTGGTTAGAGAGCAACCAGTCCAGTAAGGTACCTGTCCTAGTTTTATAGTTGATTCTAGTGGGGACTCGACTAGCTGGGTGAGGTGAACTGCTAAAACTGCATCTTTGAAAGGGCTTGTGTCAGGAGAGAACCAATTGATACTGAAATCTCTAACATGATCATTTCCGAATTAAGATTCGAGAGCCAAAACACTCAAGGAGTGAATCAAAGCAGGAGGCCATCTGTCTGGGAGGAATATAGATTGAAAACACAGTAATGGTTTTTTGTGTGCACATAGAAGCACTTTTATGGCAAGGGCTTGCATATGGTCATCAGTTTTGGGCAAATTTAGGACGAGAGACCTTGAAGTTGGTTTCAGAGGTAGATCGACAACCGCCCCATGCTTGCAGAGACGATCCTGTCTAAAGACTGTGTAGCCTGGAATGGAAATTGAAGCATCTGCTATTTTGGAGAAAGCCATAACTGGAGGCTGGAGGAGGGAGGCTTAGGGGAATGCTAGAAGTATTTTTCACAGAGAGAGAGTGGTGGATCCATGGAACAGCCTACCAGCGGAGGTGGTGGGCGAAAACAGTACAGGGATTCAAGTGCATTGGATAAGCATAAAGGCACCCTGCTGTGCAGCAGAGTGGGGAATGGCAGTCCAGATAAGAGTAGGGATTGCCAAACCAAGTAGGAAATGGGTAGACTAGGTGGGCTGTATGGTCCTTATCTGCCGACAGATTCTATGTTTCTATGTAAGTACCATGTCCAATCAATGTCCTCTTCACGGACATTATCATAACATCCAAAACAACAGAGACAAGTCCAAGAAGACTGTATACACACTAAATAATAATTTGTCTCACTCACATGAATGCCCTCTCCCCATCCCAACCTCTGTTCTGAGTTCACACTGCCCTCTGCCCCAACCCATACTCACTGAATGTTGCTGGACATAAGTAGGAACAGTTACAATAAATTCTCCTAGCCAAATGATCTTAGCCACCTTGTATGGTTATGGGATGCATTGGACAGTCTTGACATGCATATTTCTTTTATTTTTTTTAAAACACATGTTTAATAATGTTAGAATATGCCACAGAGACTGAAAACACTGCCTGCTCCATGTGGTTGTATGAACCACTTCTGGGCTTGATATTCACAATATGGCGGTGCTGTACGTGACTCCACTGTGATGTTTGCCATTGTATGCCCCATATTCAGAGGGTTAGCACTAACAGACATAGTACTATTCTAATCAGACTTGGTACGAACTATCGAGGCCATATTCAACAGCTGTTTCTATAGTAAGCACACATTTGCTCACTGTCATTCAGACTGTGGCTGGCTGAGTGGTGGAGTGGATGGTCTGTGCCAGTTTACATCTGAAGGTCTGTCAGTGGCTCTGCAATGTTCAGATGGGTGAGTCAAGGGCCTATGGGGGTGGTGCTGCTGCTGAGTGGGTGGGCGGGGGCTATGTGTGTTTTGTCAGTAACTGGGTGGGGTGTACCACCAGTGATGGTTTATATAATGATGCACATATTTGCAAACAGATTGGGCAGAAAGGAGGACCACTAGACTAGCAGGCATGACTAACAGGATGTGAAACACTGCAACTGGGGATCAGGCAGGGACCACTAGATTGCCAGATAGAACAAACAGGAAGTGAAACAATGAAATTGATAATTTGGCTGGGGAAACCAGTAGACTACCAGGTATCATAGGATGAAAACATGTGACTTGGGGAATCAGATGGGAGGAGGGACCACTAGACTACCAGAGAATGCATAGGTAGATCTAAAGTAAGGGCAACAGGCAGAGAAAGTGTTTTACTCAAAAATGTTTCTGTAGCATTCCACACTATCAATGGCTATTTAATACTTCAAACCCAGGAATCCCTCGGTATACTTAACTATAGCAGTTAGCCCCTATGTTAAACTGCCCCAGAGAGATTGGAACGTATGTAAATGATGGAACTCATTATTGGTTCATGCCAGTAATTCAAACATCTGCACCTAGTGCTGCTGCATTTTAACTGTTCACATTAGTTTTTCTGTCTGCCTAGTAAAGATGCCTCGGAGACTCTCCTCAGTGCTTCGCTGTATTTTATTGTTTTCCGTGTGAAAACAAAGTCTGATTTATTTTGTTTTGTCTGCCACCAAAGTCTTATCTTCCAGGTATAGTTTAGTTAGGTTTATGTTTTTACTACTTTGAACAGTTCTCCCGGTTCCAGGGAACTGGAAAAACCCTCGATCTAGCAGTTTTACCACGCTTTCTTCTGTATTTGCTTTTATTTTTAAAATTTATTTCTGGTTGTGCCCAGTTCCTTTTCAGGAAACCAAAAGCGTTACATTCGATTTTATTTACTTCCTGTAGTAAATTTTCATGGTTCCTTTCTTGTGAGGAAATCACCATGAAGTTGACTTTTTCTTCTGGAACCGTGTTCTTTTGACATCCTGATGATTGGGCATGTCTGTTGTTGAGGCACAGGTCAGCCAACATAAGAAAACCAGGATCAATTATAAATGTTGCAAGTAGCGTTTAATATTTTCAATAACAGTAAAATAAAAACAAAAATTGTTCAGTATAACTATTTACAAAGGCAGTACAGAGAAACCAGTCTTTCATCTGAGGGTATCTCTAATTCCAAGTTTCAATCTCTTCCCAGCAAAAGATTGCTGCTCTTTTTGTAATAGGTCTTTGTCTGGTAATTAACTTCTGCAACCACAGCTGTTAACAGACATCCTGTTTCTCATAAAATGTATTAGAACTTTGTCAATTTCTTTGCAGGTGCAACAAAATAGAATATGGTGTTCCAGAATTGACCTCCTGTTGATAGCTCTACAAATATTTGTTCTGCATCTCAAGGTTAACCCTTGCGTTTCAAATAGCTTTTTGCAATAATTTCAACAGTATAACTATACACAGTTTCAAACAAAGGATTCCAGTATCACTTATCATTTCCACAAAGAGTCACATATATTTTATAACCACAGATATACAAGGGAAAAAAAGACAGAAACAGCAAGAGAAAGCAGCGAGATAGCAAGAGGTGGACAATGTGAGACTGTCAGAATGATCACTTCCTAGGACTCATGAGATATTTGGTTGCACAACCAGACAGACAAGAGACAGAAAAGGAGAAGACAGAACAGATCCTTGCATTTAAACTCTTTCTGAATAACAAATGGGACGTGGCCTTAACCCTGTCACAATGTCAGAGAGCCTAAAAGAGAACAGGACTGACTGATTAGGTTTAAAAACTGTATTAAGTGCTTCCAGATTTTGGCTAAGGCCAATGGACACAATTTATGTCTGAAGTGTCTTGGCCCTAGCCATATTTTTGCTGACTGTGACTTGTGTAGTAAATTCTGTCCTAAAACAATTAAAAGAGGGCTGAGAAGTTAGAGGATATGGCTTCCCCACTTCCACGTCACCACAGCCTTCAGAGGAGGCCTCCTTCTCCCATTTCAAACCTAAGGACAGGCCTAAAGAGTCCTCTGAGCCCAAAACCTCTGATAAAGGAGGCTCCTCTAAATCAAAAAGGTATAAAGAGCAGGTTGCGGTCCAGTTCCTGCAAAGAAAAACATAAGTAAAACATATCACTGCATCTCCTGCTGAAAAAGCAAAGGAGTTCTCAGCTACAAGCCTGCAATGCCCTCTGCAGGGGACATAGCTAAAGTCTTGCAAGTTCTCCAGGCCATCCAGTCTGTCAGTTCCCTTTTGAGCACCCCAGTTCCTTCCCAGATTTCGGTCCAGCTTGGTTCCCCTAGCCAGGAACCAGGGTATTTTGTGAGGAACAGGAGGAGGAGGAAGGGGACCCTATTGAGCCAGATGTTTCTCCTGAGCATGATTTTGGTTCCCCTCCTCTATACTCTGTACAGGGGGTTGACAGGAAAATAGGCAAAAAGTATCAGCTGGCTAGATCAAATGCTGACTACCTCTTTACTCATCCAGACCACGAGGGTAGTCCAGGCTACAGCTTATGACAAAGGCGGGTCTCTCTTTCTTCACATCTTCCTGATAAGGACTCCAGAAAATTGGACAGCATGGGAAGAAAGGGTATCTGGCAGCCTCCTCCTCCTCAGGCAGGCTACTTACATGGCCTACATAGCCCAGTACTAAAGGCAATCTAGTTTGTTGGTTTTGGCTATGGTGACAAAATCACAGGTGAGTTGCATTCGATCAGAGACTGCCAGAACAGATTTGTATGCAACAAGTATCAGTTTCACATGGCAGTGGATGCCAGTGATGCCGCTTCTAGGTTAATGGCCCTAGCTGTCTCCATGAGGAGATTTGCCTGGCTTAGAACCACTAATCTTTCTTAAGACACTCAGACCAAGGCCATGGATTTCCCTTGTGAGAACAACTCACTCTTTGGTGACAAAACTGAGGCTTATACAAAGAAGGTGGAGAATACAAGACCGCCTATAGAAGCAACGCAGCTAAAAAAAAAAAAAAACTCCACTTCCTATAGGACTCAGGGAAGGGAGGTAGGAGTAGAGGCACTATTCCAGGCCCTTTTTTCAGGCTCAGGTATCCCTTGACCAACCAGCAGCCCAGAGGTTATTTCAGAGGCAGGGCAGAAGGCCCGCCAGACGGATTGACCTGGCACCAGCTACCAGGACCCAGTCCAAGCAAACCCTGTGACGTGCAGGTTCAGGTCATCACCCCACCTCCAGTGGGAGGCAGGCTGGCTCACTTCTTCCAGGTGTGGAAACCATTACCACAGACAAGGTTTCTTTCTCTCACTAAATTTCAAGTCATTCCCAAGTTGTAGGGTCACAGAAGTTTCAAACCTGAAACCTTAGTAGAAAAGCTCTTCTAGAGCTGGAGGT
This sequence comes from Neoceratodus forsteri, assembly GCA_016271365.2. NCBI lineage: Eukaryota > Metazoa > Chordata > Ceratodontiformes > Ceratodontidae > Neoceratodus > Neoceratodus forsteri. Next base: position 1,481,998,813 of record CM028129.1, read on the forward strand.
CAAGAAGCTCCTGCAGATGAGATGTAGTGGAGACAGTTCCCATACCACAGTGGGAAAGGCTACTATACTTACTTACCTAGAAGAAAAATGGGGAATGGCAACCTGTCCTGGATCTCAGACTGCCAAACGAGCACCTGACAAAGCCCACATTCAAGAAGGTCTCCTTGGCAGTCCTCCCTTCCTGCAGAAAGAAAACTGATTGGCCTCACTGGACCTGAGGGATGCATATTTCCACATTCCAATCGGACCCAGTCACAGAAAGTATCTGAGGTTCAGACTACCCTCAGGCCATTACCAGTTATCAGCCCTTCCCTTTAGTCTCTCCTTGGCCCCAGGGTGTTCAGAAAGTGCCTAGCAGTAGTGGTGGCTCACCACAGGAGACTAGGGGTCACAGTGTTCTCTTACCTGAATGACTGGCTAGTTGTTGGAGAGTCCAACCAGCAGTTTAAGGCCTTTCTCAGCCTAGCATAGGGCACCCTGGAATCCTTGGGGTTTCTTTTTTCATTTATTTATCCCCTGCCTACTGCCCCCAATTACCACCACCGGGCGTCATGCCAGCCATCACCTCTCGCCAATTTGAGACACCAGCTTACCTGGTGTGGCAGGGAGACTGGCTTCATCCTGCTGGTTGGCTTCTTTTTCTCCTCCTGGTTTTGTCCCGTTGTCCCCTGAGCACGGAGTCAAGGCGTGCAATGATGCCAATGGCGAACCATGCACGCTTCCACACTCGCACACCAGGTGTCTAGCTCGGCTCCACCTCCCCTTGTGTAGTTCCATTGCGCTGGCCCCCAGCCACCGCTTAGGGGCCAGTCATGCAACGGACTCCATTCACCCCTTCTCGGGAGAGAGAGCTGTCCTCTGGATGCTCGAACCTCTCCATCCCGGCCGACCGCTACTTCTGCGAACATGGGTCACCGGCATGGCAGGAGGTAAGGCATCACTGCATCAGCCTCCATGCCACTGGGCCGGCTATCCTTGGGGTTTCTTATAAACTCTAGAAGTCTCAGACAGAACCCGTACAGTTCCTGTAGTTTATGGAGCTGAATTAAGCACCCTGCAGGAAAGGCATTTCTGTCACAAGACAGAGTGAATAGTATTCTTGCTCTGGCAAATTCATTTATCCTAGGGCAACCCGAAACAAACAAGACACTTCCTGCAACTCTTGGGCCACATGGCTGCCACCACAGCAGTGGTCTCCAGTGCCAGGTTCCAAATGCGGACATACAATTTCATCTGAGATCCCTTTGGTCACAGAAAAGAGACTTTCTCTAAACTGATTCCAGTCACAAAATCCTTCCTTAAGGCCCTCAAGCAGTGGAAGGAAAGGGACAACCTCAGGAGGAGGATTGCCTTTCCAACAGCAGGCCCCCATGATCATTCTCACAATGGATGCCTCCCTCTTAGGGTGGGTAGTGCATCTGGATGACCTACAGAAAGTGATACTTGGTCACTCCAGGAGTCAAGCTTGCATGTCAACCTGTTAGAGCTCAGGGCAGTCTTTCTCTCCCTACAGGCATTTGCCCCTCAGATCCAGGGCACAATCAATACAGGTCAGAACAGACAACACCACCACAATATACTACAGCAACAAGCAGGGTGGCAGCCAGCCCAGTGGCATTGAGGACTGAGGTGCTGGGCGCCACACTGGTGACCTGAGTTCAAGTGAGCTTGGTGCCGGGGTCAGCAAGGAAGTGAGGGAGAGGACTGGCGTCCGATGGGCAGCTCTCCTCTCCTGGGGAGGATCTGGGCTGTCTGGCATTCCAGCGACTCCCAGTGGAGAGTGGGCGTGCTGCAGAATGCATACCACACGTTGGGGCAAGCGTGGCTGATGCGCAGGGGTTGCCGTCTGCCATGGCATCAGGGGGCGTCATGCTTGAGGGGAGGAGAGGCAGGGACATCCACTGAAAATCCCTTCAGCCTGGATGGCGATGACCTTCCAGTGCCATTCCACCACATGCCCAACGCTGGTTCTCTGCCACTGCCCCTTCAGTCTCCTCGGGCCCATAAGGGGCGGGGCTTGGGAAGAAACTAACGTCTATGAAGATGGCAGGGTCCACAGTGGGCAGTAGAGTGGATTTGGCGAGAGGAGAGGGAGAGAGTTCGGTGCTGGAGAGCAGAAAAATAAGTTGAGGAAAAAAGAAAAAAAACAAGCAGGGTGGCACCAGATCCATCAAGCTGTGCACAGAAGCCATGAGAATCTGATCTGGGACCTGGCCTACTCCAGACAGATCAGCCTGTCTGCAATCCACCTCCCAGGGAAGGACAACATTCTGCAAGATTCTCTCAGCAGAATCAGTCAGAACCACCACAAGTGGTCCAACAGGTGCTGGACACCATCTTCAGAAGGTGGGTACCCAGAAATAGACCTCTTTGCTTCCAGGTAGAATCACCAGCTACCCTTATTTTGTTGCAGGGCTGTGGCACTGGGCACAGTACCTTTGGCCCCTGGCTCTGGATTGGACAGGAGGTTCCTCTTGCTTCCCCCTTCCTCTATTGTTGAGGGTTTCCTCAAACTGAGGAGTCAGCCAGTGACCATGGCTCTGGTAGCCCCAGACTGAACCAGACAGCCATGGTACTCCGCCTGCTAGCCCTATCAGTCACACAGCCTATTCACCTCCCTCAGAGGCACAATCTTCTGACCACATCCCAGGGCAGGATTCTGTACCCAATCTCAGGTCACTTTGCCTCAAGGCTTGGCTTTTGATGACCTAGTTTTCCAACCTCCAGTTTTCTAGGGACGCCCTAGAGGTTCTCAGAGTATCCAGGAAATCTGCAACTAGAAAACCTATGCTTCCAAATGGAAGGGTTCACCCTGTGGTGTAAGCCTAAGCAAGTCAGTCCTACCAAGCAGGCCTGCGGTGCTCCTTGATTACCTGGTCCACCTACAGACCTTAGGCCTCAGGCCTTCCACTCGTAAGGTCCATCTGACAGCAATCTGCTTATATCTCAGCAGGTAAGGAGAGTCAGTGACCTCTCACTCCATTTTCAAAAGTTCTTTGATGCACCCACCTCTCAGGAACTGGTCTCCTTGGGATTTGAACCTATGTGTAGCCAAGCTCATGGAGCCCCCATTTGAGCCATTGGCTACTGCAGACCCTGAAGTATGTTACCTGGAAGACAGTCTTCCAGGTAGCCATCACTTCTGCTCAGAGGATATGTGAACTGCAAGCCCTTTGCACAGACCCTAACTACATTGTTTTCTATAGAGACAAGGTGGTCCTCAGGACTAATGGAAAGTTCCTCCCTAAGGTGGTCTCTGAATTCCAGCTAAACCAATCCATCACCCTCCCTGTGTTTTTTTTTTAAACTTTTATTTTGAATTTTATGATACAGTACAACCTGCAGTACATAAAATATATATGTGAGTATGCAGACCCCTTCACAGCATGTACAGAAACATTACATAATTATCTATTAAATATTCAAAGGTCTGTAAGTCCATGCAGGAGGGTATCTTAAAGAGATTTCGCAAAGGAGTAAAGTCCATCTGAGTGTCCTGTGGAATAATGCCTTTCTAATCCCAGTTATCACAAATAGTCAATTAAACCAGGATATCAGATTCCACGTAGAACTAAGAAGTGTGAAGGGCTGGGTGACTTAATCCATCATAGACAGAGCAATCTAACGATAGCCTGAGCTCCAGTTAAGTTATCTAAGTAAACCCATAGATTTAGGCCAAAGCAGCTGACCTGCCCTATGGATACAATTTATCTTTATCGGATCTAATTAACGTCCACAGACTGAGTGGGAATTATCCCACCAACACTGAGGCGCCTACAATGGTAGTCAGAAAAGGTAACTCGTAACTAGAATTTTAATATGGAGCAGCCTTCCTGGCTACTAACTAGAGAACACAACATATCAATGTGCTCACAATTTATATTATATAACATCCTATAAAGTACTTTGAATAAACCTATATCAGCAACCTTAAAGCATAACCTAAATAATGAGAACCAGCATAATTACATACAAAATTATATCCATTCTGCAAGTCGAACTATATTGTGAGGCAGTATACAACTCAAGTCTCTGAGCCAATAAAGATGTAAAAGACCATTATGAGGTATCAGTACTTCACCCCTCCTCATCCGAGACAGAATCTGTGGATTTAATTTGGAAGTAAGGTTCTCTGCAAACTGAACAACTGCATTAGGGTCCACAAAAATATGCAATTTTGAGGCATGTCGGATGTGAAGTCTTGCAGGGAAATTCAGTTAGGCTTCTATACCACGTTACAAGATCCTTCTTGATCATTTGAAGTTCTTTTTCTAGCTTGCATTTGAGCTGAAAGGTCTGAAAGAAACCAAGTTGGCTGCCCTCCCAGGTGATATCACCCTGAGCTCTGGCCGCTTACAGAAGGGCATCCTAGCATCCAGAGCCGATAATGTCACTATTGCAGTTAGTAGATTCTAATGTCACTATTGCAGTTAGTAGATTCTGTTGAGTTTCTGCTATTTTCCTGGGTCGTTGAGGGATCACAAAGGCTTTAATTATTTACTCCTGAGTCAGTGGGCAAAAGCTGCATGTCCTGGAAAATCAGTCTGGTCACTGCTGGTATGAGCTCCGTGGCTCCAGCAAGTGGGGAGGAAAGCCCACAATACAAATGTAACCCCTAGGTGGTGCTTTCCCAAGGGCTACTACCCTGCCTTCTTGGCTAGTAGCAGGTTAAGGGCCTGAGTTTGAAACAGGTGCCTCCAACCAGAGGTCAGGGTTGGTAGAGGTCAGGGTTGGTAGTGTCAAGCTAACCTGTGCACAGCCCTCTGGGACACTGTAACCTCCCTCTTTCCTTACTAGTGGCTGGAACAATACACAATAAAGAGAATAATCGATAGGTGTGTGTCTATTGCAGGAGTAATACCATCAAAGAGGTTCTGGACACATGAACCGCAAGGGCAGCTTCGAGGAGGTTCCAATGTATCCAGAACCTCTAGATGGTATGACTCTGCTAATGGACTCACAAGTATCCATTATTTTTAACATATGGATCCGACTATTTCTGCAACCCACAAGCAGTCAGCCAGTTTAGTGACGGACTGACTCGATTCTGGCTGATCACCGCACTGTCTCGCCTGTGCGTCTGCTCAGCTCCCTCAGTCTCATCTGTGACACCTCGTCCCAGCCCATTTTTCTATGCCACAAGGGCCAGTTCTTTGAATTTTATTGAGTCCTACCTGTTTTTTATCAGGGATGGCAGGCTCAACCAGATAATTCCATTTTCAATGGGAAAACTGAAGGAAAAAAAGCGTAACAAGAACCGCTGGACAGAGTCAGTCTCGCTAAGCGAGAGGCAGGCCGCCATCTTTTAAAACTGTTCTGCCTACCGACATAGGAAAGCGGCCAATTGGGATACGCGCTTTGCAGGCGATGGGGGGACAGACTAGTACATGCGCTGTTGTTATTCAGTGGTAATACTATCGTTGAGGTCCCAAATTATAGTATTACCACTCATGAGCGATAGTATTATCACTCTTGAACTGTGGTATTATCACTTGAGGTGATAATATTAGAGATTTTTGTATGCTTTTGTAGCATATTAAAATAGACATCCATATATTAAAATCACTTTCACAATACCCCGATACACCACACAAGTACCCACACTATTTGCACTTACCACCAGGGCTTTCCTCTGGCCTGGCCCTGAGGACACCCCTATAAACAAGGTTATACACAGCAAATAACAGCAGTACAGTACTCTTGCACAAACTGGAACCACAGTCAGGGTAAATGCAAAAAGAGATCTGATTTATTTAAGGGACTTGAACAAGGAGGGCGTAATCAGGTTAATTTGCTTAAAGGCTGTATCAATCAAACAGTTATGCATGCACTTCAGGTCCATAAACAGTCACACACTCTGGGTACCCAGATGGAGAATGGGGGCTAGCCAGGAATGTTGCAGCTGGTTGCGGCCCTGTGATGGAACTAAACAGCATGCACAACACACGCTATTTGTAATCTGGAGCCAGAGGGCTCAGTTCATGAAAGAAACAAGACAATCAGATGACACACTTTTAGATTAGACAGTTGTTGCAGGAGCTACCCTGATGATTACTCCACGATACCCGAGACTGGACACAGGCTGGCGAAAATCGAGACAGCAGGTGGTTAATCTGGAGTGCCAGGAAAAGCAGGGCCCACCACGAATCGCGAGGCATCATTCCTGTTCAAGCGTGGAGCAGGGGCTGATCCCAGGCAGGTCTCTTGTCGATGGCTTTCTCTGTGCAGCAGGTAGTCTGGCTGGGCCAGTGTGGCAAGGCCCGGCCAAATGGAGACAAATGGATACAGTCCATTTTGGGCTGGATACAGCTTCTAGCAAGCGGAACACAGTTCACACTGTGGGGTACCACATCACAACCCACTAACAACTCACAGCACATTTACATGTGAAATTCTACTGTACCAGGCAAACGCTCTCCGGTCACGATTGCAAAGTCTCTGCACAAACCAGAGATTCAAAAGCAGCTGGAAATCCTGACAGGCCGATTGCATTCAGCAAAATCTTGGTCTTCTTCAGGTATGAGCCTGGTAAAAATCAGTGGCTTACTTTGTTCTCACAAACTTGGATTTAGTCAAAATAATTATCTTCTCTCCCTCTCAGGGGCAGCAGGCAGACATGCAGACCACAGCTCAGGCCTTTCACAGTTCTCCCATGCAAAACTACGTAGAACTCTTGCCCAAATCGCTTGAGCTGTTCTTCTTCACTTCTCAGCCCAGAACTAACTGAAAATTGCAAGCAGTCTGGGAAATCCCCAAAATCCAAAAGGTTTGGTTGGCTGATCTGTCTGTCAGTCACAACAAAGGCTCCCCCTTCAGGTGCAAAAAGGCGCAAAAAGCCCAAAATTACAATTCCTACAGATTTTGACTACAGACAGCTCCTGTAGTCTGGCTCCATTTTAGGTCCCAACGGAACTGATTGGTCCAATTCGCAGTCCCGGCCAAATGGTGGGGATAAACAAGACAGTCCTTGCTGCAAAGAAGGCAGGTTAGACAAACTACATTATCATTATCACGCTAAATGATTTTCAGCAAATAGTTACATCTTTCAACAGAACTCCATCTCAGATTACTTATGACTGCAATCCAGGCAGCTGTTAAAGAGACAGTACACAGATGCTATACAGGCACTCTCTGGCAATCGCATTTAAACTGTTAAAATGCAGGACACCAGCCTGGCAGTAAGCATTTAGGCAAGCTCAAGGAAGACTTTTGGGAACCCCCATTTGTAGGAGGGGTTACACAAACATTTGCCTGCCTTTGGGCATTTTCCAGACCCTCGACTTTAGATTTTAAGAACAAGAAGTCCGGGCATAAGCTGCGTTGTAATCCATCTGCCGGTCGGTAACCTCTTGCAGAGCCTTGATTGCTGTAGCATTTTCATGAATACTTGATTGGTTTCGACATTTACTTCCACGGCTGCAAGACATTTATTGGTCTCTTCACCCGTTGCTTGACTTTTGGACAACATAGAGAGATTTACACCACAGGTAACTCAGGCACCATAGGCCCAGTTATTACCACAGGCCCTGCTCCCATGGCAGAGCTCGTAGATGAAAGAAAGGCATCCATGCTATGTCCCCTTGCCTTGGGTCTTTTGGGTCCCATTATGCTGAGAATACTTTCCGTTTGCTTTTACTGTGTTTTTAGGCTTTTTGGTTGCTGGAAAACTTGAGCTTAGTTAGTTTTAAGGTACAGTATAGGCATTGGAGCACTTCTAAATTGCTGCCGCCATCTTGCTGCTCCACAGCAGCACCCCACTTGTTTTTACAGCCAAGTCCAGCTCAAGCGAGTTGAAGCTACATAGCCTGGATGTCAAGAGGGCACTTAGCCACTTAGCTGCTATCATGAGCATACTAAGGCTTTCAGGTCCGACCACTCATAGCTGTTCCTGACATATGGTGAAGTGGGTGAGGATAGACCAGCATCGAAGAGGACAATTGCATGCTGCATAGTCTCTTGCACAGAGTTCTGTTACAGCAAAGCTGACAAGCAGCCTCCTCAAGGTCTCAGAGCTCATTCCACTCGTGGAACAGCTGCATCTGTGGCAGCAGCAAGGGATGTTCTCTTTTGGAAATCTGTAGAGCAGCTACCTGGAAAACTTGCACACCTTCACAAAGTACTACTGTTTGGACATACAGTTCAGGAGTGATGCCAGGTTTGGCACTGAAGTACTGAGAACCTTTTCCCTAAGTAAGTTCTGTACCCGACCTCCCAAGATACTGCTTGGTAGTCTGCTATAGTTCAGCATACTGAGGATTCCTGGGTTTGAAGAAAAAATTACAAACCATAATAATGTTGTTCCTTCCTGGGGGTTCCCAGTGTGCTTAAACCTCTCACCCTACCCCTTCCAGAACCAGAAAAGGTTCTGCATCCTCCATTCATACCCTCTTTTACCACTTAGGGCAACATTTTTGGGCCTGGGGATGTTAATTTTGAGTTATTTTAATATTTACTAGATTTCACAGTGGAAACCAGTCTCTCTGTGTTTCTACTAAGCAAACCTTTTCTGTAGGATAAGGCTGATTGGGGGTTGAGCCCATTTAAGCTTCTAAATGAATCTGAACAGTACAGAGCGCTAGCAACACCGGGCAGATGTTTGAATTACTGGCACAAGCCAATGATGAGTTCCTTCATTTACATACATTCCAATCTTTCCAGTGTAGTTTAACATAGGGGCTAACTGCTATAGTTAAGCATACTGAGGATCCCTGGAAGAAACAACATTACTATGGTAGGTAATTTTTCATATGGTCAAACCTTATTTTCCATCATAGTTCTTTTCCCCAAGGCTGATTGTTGAACTTAGTCTGGGCCACCTGGATGAACAGTGGGCTGTCTGGATGACTTTTGTTACATGAATACATTTTGTATTTTTGTCCTTATTGGGTAGCATCTTGTCATATTGGTTAGTGTTCTGACCTCTATCAGAGCTCTTACAACTGCTCTGTTTTCAGTCACACTTCAGGCATGTTTTAATTTCTCTCTGCTGCCAACACACCCAGCTGAGGATTTGAAAGGTATGTGTAAAGAAGCACAAAGTGCTTAAACCATTACCATGGTCACGAGTACCTGTTGGCTAACCGTTAGCAATGACTGACTCACCGCACAGCAGCAGAGAGAAATTAGAACATGCTCTGAAGCTGATTGAAAACAAAGCAGTTGTAAGAGCTCTGATAGAGGTCGTGAACACTAACCAGTATGACAAGATGCTACCCAATAAGGAAGAAAATACTAAATGTGTTCAAATGTGAGAGCAAAGCACAGTTCACCCAGGCAGCCCAGACCACGTCCAACAAACAGCCCAGGCGAAAAGAACTGTGATGGAAAATAAGGCTGGACAATAGTAACACATACCCATTGACAATGTTGGAGCTAACAGAAAAGGAAATTCGGTAAGTATGAAGAATTTCTTATTTTGCATAGCATTTACTGTGATACATGATGGAATTTGAGTAGCATTAGAAACAGTGGGCTGCCAGCTCCATGGCACCAAGCAAAGGGTTAGCTCGACACGCTGGTGACCTGGGTTCGCACCCTGAGCCTGGGTGTCAGGGCGGAGACGGCAGGAAGGAGTATATAGCATCCACTGGATGCTTCTCTTGGGGTGACCCTTAGGGACCTGGAGGTGGATTGGGTGAAGTGAAAGGCAGTGTGAAGCCTTGACACACCCCTCACATCCCCACCTCAGGTAGCTGTCACACTGAGGCCAAATCAGGGTGGAGGCATGGGAGGAAGAAAATGGAAAAGAGCCCCGATCAACTGGATGATGGCCTCTGGTCCCCATCGCCCACGAAGCCCGGAAAGTGTCCGGACTGACCCTGCAGCACCTGGGATACGTAATTGTGCCTAAGGGTGCTTCCCTCTGGAAGGAGGACCCACCCGATGAAGGATCGTTGGGTTACCAGGGGCTGCTAATAGGGGCAGTGGATGGCAGCAGGGATGGAGTGGTGGCGGGTGTACCTTGGAGGCCTGAAGGGTGGCCAGTCAGGGGTGCCTGGGGAGGTGCAAAAAAAGAAACAGTGGGCTTGATTTTCAAAGGCTTGGGACAGGTGCAAAGAGCTTGTGTCACAGAGAAACAGCATACGGTTCACCTTGCACCTCACCTTGCACAATCCTGATTTTCAGATGACCCCTGCATCACCTGGGGTCCGCCTGCACCAGCCATCCTTACAACAGATGCAACAGTGCAGCACAGCACAGCAGAGTGGGGCTTGTGCCAGGGCAGTGCTGCAGTATCCCTTAACCTGGATTCTGCAACCCATGGCAAGGGAGTATGGGCCATCAGAGTTAGACCAGCCAGGAGGTGGTCTAATGGCCTGTGCACCACTCCATGTGCCCCACTGTGGTGGACAGTGGCCATGTCCCCTTTAAAGCATCTGCCAGTGGGCATCTGCCACCCTCCACACCCAGACAAGTGTCCCTGAGTGGGGGGCTGTTATTTGTGAGGTCCAAGCCCTCCGGAGGTAGGTACTGCCCCCACTGCCCACCATGGATGGAGCAATGGTCAGTTGCCACCACCCCACCCCAACCTGCCCCAGCCCACCCTCCACGTACCCTGCTGGCAGCGGCAGGTCCCTCTCTGGCCACCATTGCTTCCCACCATGGTCACAGTCTGCAGCATTCCGCCTATGCACTAGGTGTTGGTGCACAGGATGACTTGCAGCAAACTTAGAGCATTTAGCGCTGGGACCCCCTTTTTATGGAACTCAGGGTTTCTGGTGCACCCATGTTTGCCCCAGTTGGGCCACTGGCACAAGATGCTCCAGTCTACTGGGGCTTTGAAAATTGAGCCCAGTATGTACAGTATTTTGACTGCAACCTTGTGTGAAGCAACTGTACAACCACTTCTGGGTGAAATCAGATGCATAACAGAGTACAGCTGTACATAAATCATTCTGTGTAGTAGTTGCTGAGATTTGTGTAGCTTTCTGCTAAGCAATGCCAGGTAAAATATACGCTGCAATGGGTGAAGTTCTAGTACATTGCTTCTGCGAAGTGTGTGTCCCAAAATTATTCTTATACTGGTAAATCTTCAAACACACAAAAATGATATTTTCTACAAGTTTCTTTTGTAACCTGTTTGTGCTCAGGAGATTCGCCAGTGTAAGAATAATTCCTGAGAAGCTTCCTCCCCTCTGAGGCATTTTGTAGAACTTCTCCCATTGCCAGTGTATATTGTACCTCGTAAATCATAGCAAAAAGCTGCAAAAATCTTATCAACTGCTACACACAAAAACAATTGTTATTGTAGCTTTACCACTTCCAGACACGTGATTGAATTTTTTATTATGTAACTGATATTGTTTGCAATCTAGGACCACATAAAATCACTCCCTTAACCAGTTGTGAGGCTCCAATTAGAAACAAAGCACTTTTACAAAAGAGAGACTAACACCGTTAGCTTGATGTTTTATGTTTGCTTGCATGCATGTGATAGAAACATAGTGCCACCATACAAGTTTTTCGTAGGTGTGCCTCCCCTACTACCAATGCCGTGCTCCCTTTTGGTAGCAGCTGCCACCGTGCCAATATGAATGTCCAAGCTGTCTGTGGCAGCATTCAGATACAGTAATGGCGTACAGTTCTAAGGAAACACACCGCCACAATCAGAGGTAGTAGCGAGTAGGCAGCAGTATGCAAATTGTCTACATGTACATCTTCATTGCATCTGAACTGTCATAGACAGTTAGTTCCCACGAACACTTACGTAGCAGGCTGGGAGCCCATGCCAGTGTGCTCATGTGCTCCCTTCCACCCCATACACTGTATGACTGACAGGGTGCCCAATCCCCGTCAGCTCACTGCCCCCAAACAGACATCTAGGTGCCACGCTGGAGCCCACCCCAGTGTGGCAAAAGTTCTTATGGTGACGGGGGTGCCTAATTCCCGTCGGCTCACAGTACCCTCAAAAGAAACAGAGACTTCTAAGTGCCACGCTGAGGAGCCCACCCCAGCATGGAAAAAGTCAGGATGGCAGATGAGGGTGCCCAATCTCCCATCGACTCCTACCGCCCCCAAAAAATAACCTTCCAGCTGTCACGCTGTCCACCCCACATGGCAAAAGTCCTGTGTCATCTTCTTGAATAAGAAAAAGAAAATCTGTAAAAAAAAAAAAGGTCCCTAGTTAACTGTCCTGCCCTCCTCCCCAACCCGCACCCACTTTCTGTGCACCCACCTCCCCCTGACCCCATACTTACATCCAGAACCCAGCGCGATGATCTTCGTGGACCGGAACACGTCTGCACTCTTCAAAGCCAACCACGAACTGAAGAAATGCCAGTAAGCTGTATAATGGCACAAATGTTTTTCAACTTTGGTGCATATCTCGGCTATTTGGGAAATTTTTGCACCACATTTTCAACATGGGGTTCTTGGGGCCCCACCTTGTGAACTCAGTCACTGTCATTTTGTTATTTGGTCCCAAAGGTGTCAGTGGTTCAACATGGTGTCAGTGGCTCAGCAGGTAGCACACTTGCCTCTGAAACAGGAGATCAGAAGGCTGTGGGTTCTAGCCCCACACCAGGCACTAGGTTAAATATCCAGTACTGACACTGCAGTGCAGCCTGAGGGGTGCTGTCTTTTGGATGAGACGTTAAACTGAGGTCCCATCTGCCTGTCCTGGTGGTAGTTCAGGTGGATGTTAAAGATCCCATGGCACTTCTCGAAAAAGTGAGAATTTCTCTGATGCCCTTGCCAAATTTCCCCCATTCACTAAAAATACCACCAACAGCTTAATCTGGTTCAAAGACAGTTGCCATTCATCTGTACCCCCCTCCCCAGGTCGTAGCTGAAAATAGGCCAGAATTTGTCTAGTGCACTTACCCAGTCAACAAAACTAAATAAATAAAAGGTGATTTATGGGGTCACTGTGGAACCACCTTTTGGGACCCAATAACGAAACAACAGTATCATAGTTCATAAGTAGGCCCCAAAAGCCTATATTGAAAATTTGGTGAAAAAAATCCCAAAAAATGCAGGCGTCGTTCGTAGTTCCTCGCATGCTCGTAACTTCACAAATTTTATATTTTCACTCCAGATTTTCAACATTGCCATTTACCACACCTCCTTATGAGCAGTATAGCTGTCATTTCACATCTCGCCCAAATGTGCTTTTGCACATATAACACCTAATGGCGCAGTTGGTTGCGAAATCAATGTTCGGATAGATTAAGAAAATCACAGTGACACTGTTCATGAGCAGAGGTCTTAAAATGGCTATGTTAAAATTTGGTGACAAGCGTCCATGAAATGACTATGTTCTGAGCAGATCCAGAAGCAAATGATTTGATACCTTTTAATGGACCAACATAGATGTAACAACAAGAACAAAGTGCTCTAGCTCGGACCAACCAGTCCTTCTTCAAAAGCTCATGGCAGTTGTTTAGAAAATACAATACTTATCAACAGCTAGATAATGCAGAGAAAGTGTTTTTCTGCATTACCTAGCTGTTATAAGTATGTATTTTCTAAACAACTGCCATGAGCTTCTGAAGAAGGACTGGTTGGTCCGAAAGCTAGAGCACTTTTGTTCTTGTTGTTACATCTATGTTGGTCCATTAAAAGGTATCAAATCATTTGCTTCTGGATCTATTCTTGGAGACCAATAGCAACTACTAAATCTAGATTTATGTTACGAGCAGGCATTGCACAGTTTCCACACACCGTAAGTTCACGAATTTGTAATATTTTCAGTTCAGATTTTCAGCACTGGCATTTTCCACACCTCCTTATGAACAATACAGCTGTCATTTTCATACCCTGGCGAAATGTGTTTTTGCACTTCCGGCGCAAAATGCGTGGTTGCTGTGGGAAATCAGTGTTCGGGACAGATTAAGAAAATCACAGTGACACTGTTCATGGCGGAGGTCCCAAACGCCTGTGTTGACAATCTGCTGTGGTGGGGTAGACTTCAGTTAAATACTTCACTGCCATTCCTATTATGCATCTCTCTAACTCCTACACTACCAATGCCAATGCCAGCAAGCAAACATTCAGCATTGACAAATGCTTGTTATTTTTACAAACAAGCCACATTGTTAATAAATGTCAAAGTATTTATTTATTTATGTCTTTGATAACCAGGTGGGTGCACTGATCCAAAGGACTGTTTCTAGGCATGACCGAGCCACAGCATGGCACATTAAGCAATACAGGTATCAAGAACAACAGTAAACACTGGCCTCAACGTGAGGTGCAGAAAATTACAGAACAACAGGTCATTACATAAAGTGCAATTACATAAGAATGCAAGGTGTCAAAGAAGGCCAGCATACAGGTCAAAATACATAGTCATAGGCCAGGCAACAGACTGAAATATAAGTCACAAAACACAGATGCCAAACATAAGTCTCAGTGTAACCCCTAGGTGGCGCTATCCCAAGAGCTACTACCTTGCCTGCTTGGCTATAGCAGGTTAAGGGGCCTGAGTTCTGAAATGGGTGCCTCCACCCGGAGATCAGGGGTTGGTAGTGGTCAAGCTAACCTGGGCACAGCCCTCCGGGACACTGTAACCCCCCTCTTTCCTTACTAGTGGCCAGAACAATACACAATAAGCACTTTCACAATACCTGATCACCACAAAAGTACCCACACTGTTTGCACTTACCACAGGGCTTTCCTCTGGCTCGGCCCTGGGAACCCCTGTAAAACATGGTTATACACAGCAAATAACAGCAGTACAGTACTCTTGCACAAACTGGAACCACAGTCAGGGTAAATGCAAAAGAGTTGGATCTGATTTATTTAAGGGACTTGAACAAGGCAGGGCGTAATCAGGTTAATTTTGCTAAAGGCTCTGTCAATCAAACAGTTATGCATGCACTTCAGGGTCCATAAACAGTCACACACTCTGGAGTACGCAGATGAAGAATGGTGGGCTAGCCAGGAGCGTTGCAGCTGGTCGGGCCCTGTGATGGAAGAAAACAACATGTACAACACACACTATTTGTAATCTGGAGCCGGAGGGCTCAATTCGTGAAAAGAAAACAAGACAATTAGATAACACACTTTTAGATTAGGCTGTTGTTACAGGAGCTACCCTAATGATTACTCATGATACCCAAGACTGGACACAGGCTGGACAAAATCGAGACAGCAGGTGGTTAATCTGGAGTGCCAGGAGAAGCAGGGCCCACATGATTCACCGAGGCATCATTCCTGTTCAGGGGTGGAGCAGGGGGCTGATCCCCAGGCAGGTCTCTCGTCGGTGGCTTTCTCTGTGCAGTCGGGCAGTCGGGTAGTCTGGCAGGGTCAGCGTGGCATGGCCCAGGCGAATGGAGATGAGCAGCAGTTCAGTCCGATTAGGCTGGATAAAGCTTCCAGCAAGCAGAACACAGTTCACATAGTGGGGAACCAAATCACGACCCACTTTCAATATAGCACATTTACATGTGAAGGATTCTACAGTACCAGCAAGCAGAACACAGTTCACACAGTGGGGAACCAACTCACGACCCACTTTCAATATACAGCACATTTACATGTAAGGAAATTCTAGTGTACCAGGCAAACCGCTCTCCGGTCATGATTGCAAAGTCTCTGCACAAACCGGGATTCAAAAGCAGCTGGAAACCTGACAGGCCGATCGATTCAGCAAATCTCGGTCTTCTTCAGGCATGAGCCTGGTAAAAAATCAGTGGCTTGCCCGTTCTCACAAAGTTTGGATTTAGTCTTAAATAATTCTCTTCTCTCCTCTCCAGGGCAGCAGGCAGACATGCAGGCTACAACTCAGGCCTTTCCAGAGTTCTCCTGTGCTAAACCTACCAGAGGCTGCCTGACTGTCTCTAGCTGTTGCTTCTTCAGTTCCCAACTTAGATCTGATTCAACTGCTAGCAAGCCTGGGGTTTCCCCAGGATCCAAAAGATTTCTCTGGCTGATCTGTCTGTCAGTCACAACAATGGCTCCCCTTCAGGTGCAAAAGGCCCCATAAGCCCAAAACTACAATTCCTACAGATTTTGACTCCAGACAGCTCCTGTAGTCCGGCTCCATTTAGGTCCAACCAAGTGATTGGTCAATTCATGATCCGGGCCAAATGGTGGGGATAAACAAGACAGTCTTTGCTGCAAAGAAGGCAGGTTAGACAAACTACATTATCATTATCATTCTAAATGATTTTCAGCAAATTGTTACATCTTTCAACAGAGCTCCCTCTTACATTACTTATGACTGCAATCCAGGCAGCTCTTAAAGAGACAGTCACAAAGGCTATACAAGCACTCTCTGGCAATCACATTTAAACTGCTAAAATGCAGGACACCAGCCTGGAAGTGAGCATTTAGGCAAGCTTGAGGAAGACTTTTGGGAACCCCCATTTGTTGGGGGTTACACCCTTCCCTGCCTGGAGAAAACTTAGGCCCACATCAAATCTGTACCATCATGCATCAGTTAACATAAACTTATTACTTTACTATACATATTCACTACACTTCATGGTACTATATCCATTCTGACAACACATTGTGCATATTTCACACAGGTAAATTAAACATTACTACACTGAATCAGGTAATAACTTCTTGTACCTTAAACAATGCAAGAGGGCACTTCCTATCAGCTAACTTGGGGCTAGAGGAGGCAGGGGTACAAAGGTGAGAGGGAAAGACAAGTAACCTGGAATTGGCTGTCAAGCTCAATTTGGGCAGAGAGCTTGGTGAGACATAAACACTTTGTCACCACACTGAGAGGCAAATCCCTGGCCTCCAGGAGAATCATAACTGACACGTACTACTGGCTTGACAGCTCAGCCAGTCTTTCTGAGAGGAACAACTTCAGTCTCTGTACTCTCAGCACTGGTCTGGGGACTCTAGTCACTTGTGAGGGTGCCTCTGCCTGGGTGGGAATGTCAAACTATCGGCTCCTTGCTCTGCAGGCTCTGTTTCTACAACACTGACTAATTTTGCAAAGGCTCAGGCACAATCAAGCTTTGAGGCACTGAATGGGGGTGGTCAGCACTCTCAAAGTGTTCTTCAAGTTCTGGTATGTCACCAGAAGAATCAAACCACCAGCCTTCTTCAGGAAATCATGCAGTTCCACAATACACAGAGACACAACATCTTCAGGCGTGATACTTTGCACTTCACTCTCTGGGAGCATTGGCTCAAGGATGAAGCTGGGAGTAAGGCAGTCGAGAAGGCCCAGCTTCATCCTCACAATTTATCAGGGGTTACCTGAAACAGCTGACTCAGTTCATAAGAGGGGTAACATGCATGGTCGTATTCACTTTCGTCAGAAGTGGACTGACAGTCACTATCATTCTGGGCCTGCTGTGGAGGAAACTTTAAATCTGTGACCACTGGGTTGGTTGACTGTGTCTCTTCTTGCAGCAGCATGAATCACTGGCCCAGGGGCTCAATTTCTCGGGTTCAGCCTCATAATGACTTGGCCGATAGGTAGCAAGTGGTTACAGTGTATGGTCTTGACAGCTTTGGAGTTGTTCTCTAGAGCACCTTGTACACAGGTAAATCATCCAACTTTCCAACTACTACATGGGAAGATGGTGCCACCGATCAGCAATTTTGTGTTTACCATGCAGTCCCAAATTGCGTAACAACACATCATCTCCAGGTCGGCTCTTGAGCCTTTACTTTTTAATCATGCCTCTCTTTGTTGGCTAGATTTCTCTTGGCGGCCATTGTCTGGGCTAGTTGATAGGCATGGTTCAATTGAGCTTTCACTTTTGTACTTATTGCAAGTAGTTTTCAGCTCGGACCCCATCTGAGAGACCCCAAACAAACATCAACTGGCAGCCAGGCCTCTCCTGAACATGAGGCAGTAGGGGAGAACCCAGTAGCATCATTTTTCATGCAGTTGTATGCATGTACCAAGGTGCTAATCTGCTGGCTCCATTTATGCTTGTCTTTTGGGTGGAGGTGCCAGCATGTCTAGAACAGTGCGGTTAAAATGTTCTGGTTGAGGGTCTCCCTGCGGGTGATAGGGGTGGTTCTTGACTTCGCTCCCCCATAGAAAGAGCATTTCTTTGATTAGCTGACTCTCAAAGTCTCTGCCTTGATCAGAATGAATCCGCTGGGGGCACCATAGTGGGCGAAGAAATTTTCCACTAGCTCCTTGGCCACAGTAGATGCTTTTGATCTTTGGTGGGAATAGCTTGTGCATATCATGTGAAATGATCCGTAACCACTAACACATTGCCAATGTTCCGCTGATCAGGTTCTAAACACAAGAAGTCTATGCAGACTAGTTCCATGGGGTGCTGGTAGTAATATTAACAAGGGGGCAGCCCTCTGAGGCAAGAGCTTTTCTTTGCAGCAGCGATTGCAAGTCTTACATGGTGCTCAACATCGGCCCCCATTTTGGGCCAGTAGAAGCAAGATTGTACCAGGTCAAGGGTTCTGTCAATACCGAGGTGCCCCATGTGATTGTGGAGGGACCTCAGTACCAAATCTTTAAAGGCCATGGGCAGGACTAATTGTTGCTTGTCTACTTTGCCACTATGATCTACTATCTCTTTATACAACAACTGATTGAGCATTTTCAATCTGGGGCCTTCTTTAAACAATAAAGCAGTTCGCAAGTCAGTGGAGCGTAACTTAGACACATCTTTCTCCACCACGAGGGCATCAAGTGCTGGCTGAATCATAGGATCTTGGAATTGAGCCCACTGAATGCTGTCATTGTCAAATTGAGGTAGTGCACTAATGTCTAGAGCAGAGAAGTGGCAATAAGCAGCTGGTACGCAGGTGTCAGAAGGGCCCAAGCAATCTACTAAACAGTCCACTGTGTCCGCAGACATCTGTTCATCTCTATCAAACTTTTGGCGCAATGCTCAAATGTCAGGTTCAGACAGCCTGACCCAATCACTCTTGGAAGTGAGCCTTTGTGGTAGCGTAGCATCAATATGGTTCAGGCCGGTCTGTATTCGACAGCATAATCATAGGTTGATAATGCAGAAAGCCACCAGTGTCAGTGGCATCTAACAGCTGAAGTCTGTATATAGGTCAGGTTATTGTCAGTTCTCACCAATATTTTACCCCATAGAGGTATTCATGAAACTGGTCAATGATGGCCCATTTTAGCACAAGGAACTCCAACTAATGCACAGGGTAGTTTCGTTCAGATGGGGTCAAGCTCCTACCGGTGAAAGCTACTGGTCTCAGGCCATCCTCATGGTCTTGATACAGCTACTCCTAGACCCTGCAGACTAGCATCTGTATGCAGCACATAGGGTTTGGTGGGGTCAGCACAGGCGAGATGGGGGTATGGGTGAGCTGGTATATGATCTCATGGAAGGCTGCTTCACAGTCAGGCATCCAGCAGGGCCTGAAGTGTTCACCTGGGCGAGTATACTTTTTCTGGTTCTTTAACAGCTCCTTTTTGTATTACGATTGGTAGGAAGGTAACCCTGGGTAAGGTTCAAGAGTGGGCGAATCACCTTGGAATAGTCTTTTATGAACCTCCGGCGGTAGCCACAGAGCCTCAGGAAACATTGTAGTTCTTTCAGATTAGGGTCTGGGACCAAGTAATCAGTGCTTCAACCTTACTGGGATCAGTCTCTATCCCTTTGCAGATACTTTGTGCCCCACATACTTCACGGAGGTTTGGAAAAACTGGCACTTGTCACTGGACAGCTTGAGGCGAAGTCTTCCAGTCAGTCTAGGACTTTAAACAGTCGGTTCTCATGCTCCTCTAAGGTGCTCCCAAACACAATGACATCATCCAAGTACACCAGGCATTCCATCAAATTCATATCTCCCACTGCACGTTCCATCAGTCTCTGAAGGTGGCCAGAGGCCCGATACCCCTGTGGCATCCTCAGAAATAAAGTAGAACCCCAATGGACAGATGAAGGCTGTTTTCTCACGGTTTTCAGGGCCGCCGGGACCTGGTAGTATCCGCTACGAAGATCCAACACCGAGTACCATTTGCTCCCATTCAAGCAGTCAGGGCATCTTGTATACGAGGCATAGTGTATTGGTCTGGGATGGTCCGCTGGTTCAGGGTTCGATAATCAACACACATCCTCACAGACCCATTCTTCTTACACACAACCACAATGGGAGAGGTGTATGGGCTCCTGGATTCTTGTATCATGCCAGCAGTGAGCATTTCCTCCAGGTGTCTTCTCACATCATCTATGTCTGCTGGGGCTGGGTGTCAGGACCTCTCTCGAAATGGCCATTCATCGTGCAGGCATATGTGATGCTCCACACCCTGGACACATCCCACATCCCATTCCTTCAAAGAACATTTGGTCTCTCTGGGCAAGTCTCTTGCTAATTCTAGCCTTCCATTCAACTGGCAATGGGAGTCACCAAAGTCAAACAAGTCTGGGGTCACTCTCTCCTCACCAGGGTGCTTGTTGCTGGGCAATACTGCAGTGTCTGTGCAGTGTACCATAGCTGGGTGCATCCTCTGTTCACCCAGATCTCCTGATCTGACACATTGTGAATCTGGACCATCACTCATCGTGCAGGCGTGGGCATGAGCAGGCAAGATGCTGGGCTTGACCAATAATCCTTCTGGCAATTTTCCATCGCCTGGCGCATCCAACATCAGTATTTTGTTCTTGACATCTTTCCAGAGGGACCTCCCTTGAATGGTACACTGGGCATTAGGGGCCAGTACCATTGAATCGGGATCCTTCTTCCACGATCCCCACGGTTGATCCTGGTCTACTACCTCAGTTTTTGTTGCAAATCATAGGCCCTCTTGATCAGAGCCAGAATTCTCAGGGCCCTCCCAGTCCATCGCCTTTGTTTCTCGTGACAGAGTTGCGCCAGTCTCCCAAACATATGGGCATTTGTCCCAGTTAACAAGGGGACCCCATCATACAGTCGGTGGGGACACACTAGGGCCAATGTCTCTACTAGCTTCTCTACACCCGTTACAGTTGCAGGAAAAGACAACCAGAGGCAGACATACCTAGGTAGGGATAAGACTTGTCGCTCAGGCCCCATGTAGGCCTTCCAGGGATTGCAAAAGCACATCTGATAAGTGTTTGTCATACCAGTCCTGGAATACAATGGTCATTTGTGACCCACTATCGAGCACAGCCAGTATGAATACCATTCACAGTCACCGTAGTCTCCATTGAAGGGCCCACTATTTTGGACCAGTCTGGAGAGGTAGTAGCAGAGGCCTGGACAGTTGATTTAGCTACAAAGAAATTTGAGTTAGGGTTTCTTGAACCATCACTGTGGTCATTTGGGCACCCTCGGCCATCGATTTGCTTTTGGAGCTCCTCTTGGAGTCTGTTTCCTACTCTTTCTAAGTTCTTCTGAGACCGGCATTCTCTTTTCATATGGCCATCCTTTCCACAGTTGTGACAAATGAGAGACTCCTGGGTCATCCTGGGAGAGAACATCGTGTGAGGAACCGAAGCAGTAGTAAGACATTGGGGTCTATTATCTGCTTGCAGCAGTGAGAGTGGTGCAATGTGTCTTAACAGTTCCTTTAGGTGGCAGTCAATCTGGTGATCTCAGCCTTGGAGCCACCCTTGGTAGCGGATGCCTGAGGTGCACCCCACCCCATGGCAGTCACATCCTGAAAGGGACCAGAATCTTGTTCCATGGGAAACCCTTGCAGAGGCACCAATCTTCAACTCTCAAACTTCCTTTAGTAGCTTGTCTTTCCAATGCTGGGCTCAGGGTGGAAAGTCGTTCTTCGCCAGAATGCTTGTTAAGTGTTGACTTTTGCCTCTGAGCCTCACTTGGCTGATCACTTTTGGTCACTTAGCAGGCTGCAGCAGATATGAGTGCAATTCCCCATGGGTCGGCGTTTGCTCAACCCCTGGATTTCTTTCATTAGCTCGTCATGGAAATTTCAGTTGGGTGGCAAGTAACTGAAGCAGTAACAATTCTGAAAACAGAGCAGACTTAGAATCCGGTCCAGCCTAGTTCGATCTAATTCATTTGACAAACTACCTTTTCTGAGGCACTCTTGTAGCAGCTTTAAAAGCGAGGTACATACACAGACAATGGCTCCCTGGGTACTGCTGAGCATTTCTTACTCTCCACTATAGATCCTCATCTGAATCCGGCTCCCACACATTTTCCAATGCATCAAGATAGTTCTATGCAGTTGCTTCAGGGTTGTTGGCCGCTTGGCATGGATGGTAGCCAGGGTAGGATCTCGGAGGTTCTCACTCAACCTCTTTTGTTTCTTTGCTACTGAGCATTGCCATTCAAGTACTAGAGGGCAACATAGTCTGTCAGGTCTCCCAGTAATCCTCCCCTGGAGGGTGGGAAGGGTGCCGAGAAGATTCTCAGCCGGTAGGAGTCATGACTAATGGCAGGTACCAGATATAGGGGCCAACATTGTACGGGTGCAGGCGGGGCAGTAACAGGTGCTGGAGTGGGAGGGGTGTTGGGAAGGAACACCTCCAGGTGGCAGGAATAGTTTCTTAAAGTCCTCTCGGGTTTCCTTCCTCCAGCAACAACTTAGCAAATTTCTCCTCAAAGTCTCAGATAATGGTGGGAGCTCATCCTCCCAGGGATCTTTACTGTCTTTGTTATCACTCTCAGGCAGCTGGAACCCCTTCTATAGTCTGTGGCACTTTAAAGCTGTCCATGAGGTCACTACACTCTACCAAGGCTATGAAAGTTTGGGCGATCAAATCAGCCTGTCGACCCACCACCACAGGGTTTTTAAACATTCAACTTTGGAGAGTGCTCCTCTACAGTGTCTTTACTGGTACCCAGGGGAATATCCAGTATAAGTAGAGCATTTTGAGGTCGATTCTCCTGCCCAGTACACCACCCACCAACTGGTGTACAGCCATTTCTACTGGGGTAGCCAATAATCTTTAACAATAATTCATAATTTTGGCAACTAGAAGGCACAAAATCAGCGGTGAGCCTCAAAATATAACCCCTAGGTGGCGCTATCCCAAGGGCTACTACCCTGCCTGCTTGGCTAGTTAGCAGGTTAAGGGGCCTGAGTTCTAAGCGGGTGCCTCCACCCAGAGGTCAGGGTTGGTAGTGGTCAAGCTAACCTGGGCACAGCCCTCCGGACACTGTAACCCCCTCTTTCCTTACTAGAGCCAGAACAATACACAATAATCACTTTCATATACCCTGATACACCACAGAAGTATCCATACTGTTTGCACTTACCACCAGGCGTTCGGTTCAAGCATGGAGCAGGGGCTGATTCCCAGGCAGGTCTCTCGTTGATGGCTTTCTCTGTGCAGTGGGGTAGTCTGGCAGAGCCAGTGTGGCATAGCCCAGGCTGAATGGAGATGAACACAGGATTCAGTCTGATTAAGCTGGATAAAGCTTCCAGTAAGGAGAACACAGTTCACACGCGGAAACAAATCACAATTCACTTTCAATACAGCACATTTACATGTAAGAAAATTCTACTGTATCAGGCAAACTGCTCTCAGGTCATGATCGCAAAGTCTCTGCACAAACGGGGATTCAAAAGCAGCTGGAAATCCTGACAGGCTGATCACATTCAGCAAACTCTTGGTCTTCTTCAGGAATGAGCCTGGTAAAATTCAGTGGCTTACTTGTTCTCACAAACTTCGGATTTAGTCCAAATAATTATCTTCTCCCCTCTCAGGGGCAGCAGGCAAATATGCAGGCCACAACTCAGGCCTTTCCACAGTCCTCCCGGCGAAACTACTCAGACAGCTGTTTGACTGTCTCAAGCATGTTGTTTCTTCAGCTCCCAACTTAGATCTGATTCAACTGCCAGCAAGCCTGGGGTTTCCCAGAATCCAAAAGATTTGGTTGGCTGATCTGTCTGTCAGTCACAGCAAAGGCTCCCCTTCAGGTGCAAAAGGCACCAAAAGCCCCAAACTACAGTTCCTACAGATTTTGATTCCAGACAGCTCCTGTAGTGTGGCTCCATTTTAGGTCCCACCAGAAGCGATTTGTCAATTTGCTGTCCCGGGCCAAATGGTGGGGATAAACAAGACGGTCCTTGCTGCAAAGAAGGCAGGTTAGACAAACTACATTATCATTATCACTCTGAATGATTTTCAGCAAATAGTTACATCTTTCAACAGAGCTCCCTCTCAGATTACTTATGACTGCAATCCAGGCAGCTCTTAAAGAGACAGCACACAAAGGCTATACAGGCACTCTCCTGGCAATTACATTTAAACTGCTAAAACGCAGGACACCAGCCTGGCAGTGAGCATTTAGCAAAGCTCGAGGAAGACTTTCGGGAACCCTCATTTGTAGGGTTACATCAGATATGATACATAAAGTGCAAAATGCATTCAGGTACATTAATAGTGCACAGGTCAATGAGCAGATTGGAACTCTGAAATCGAGTACAAAACTTCCCCTTAGCAAATGGTGATGGGATTTAGAATAGGAAGGCAACAGCAGAAGCCCCAAAAGTGGGAGAAAAGGACAGGAGCAGTAGTGGTCAGTGTAGCAAGGATGAGACACTGCTAATAGGTGGTGGGGGCGGAGGAGGGATGCCAGAGATTACCCAGGAGAGCAGTGGCATTTGACTTCAGACAGTAGCCACTCTTTGAAATTGTTTTGAAGGAGAGATGGGAGGTGGCAGAGTGGACAGATGTAGGGAGTCTGTTCCATAGGGAGGAGCCGAGACGGAAGGGCTAACTACCCATGGTAGAGGAACTACCGGGGGATGGATGATTTTCAGAGGCTCTAGCTGTCACTCTGGCCGTGAGGAGGGATAAGTATGGAGACAGATGTCCGCCTCTCAGAGTACTGTCAACTAAGCAACCAAGGGCATAGTCGAACCATCCTTGCAGTGGAGCCAACCAACTGATTGGTACAATACACAATGATGGCTAGAAAAGGGGCATGGAGGACAAAGCGACAGATACTGTTGTACACTGAGTTCAGTCTACAGCGCCGAGCTGAGGATATGAGGAATAGACACTAGAGCAGTATTCAAGGAGTGGTAGAAGGTCTCCTTGTGCAATTGCTGAGCGCGCCTCATAAGAAAGGATTTGATTTAGGCGGTAGGCAGCACCTAGCTCCTGATTAACTCTATGCACAGATTATTGACATGCTCAGCAAATGTAAGGGAGGGTCAGAGTGACATCTAAGTATTTAAAACTAGGGACATTTTCAATGGGGAACCAGCAGGTGTGGGTACAAGGAGGAGGAGTTTGTCTTGGAGATCTTTGTGAGGAATGGTTTGGATCCAAATAGCATTACTTTTGTTTTCTTTTCATTTACCAAGAGTCTGTTGGAAAGAAACCAACTGTGGGCAGCACCATACAGTAGTTAAGTGTAAAGTGGAGAGATGTTTGCGAGACTTGTCGCTATGGTAAAGGACAAGGTCATCAGCACAAAGAAGAGCCTCACAGGTAAGGCTTTCAACTGGGAGTGCATTAATAAAATGCAAAAAGTAGGGGCCAAGGATGGAGCCTTGGGAAACCCCTAGGATACTGGTAGGGCAGGGAGGAGGCTGTACCAATTGTAACAGACTGGGACCTGCCTTTCGGTAGCTTCTAAACCATGCTGTTGTCGGCAGAGTAACGCAAAACATGCCTCTCCTCAAATGTTGACCAAGATTTCATCCTGAAATCTCATTTGTGTCTTCGTTCTTCATGACATCCTGGTAAATGGCAGCCCTCCTGCCAAGTACACCACTGTACAGCAAATAATCCTGGAACTAAGAACTACTTTTTCAGATCAATGGTTTTAAAGAACCAGGAGCTTTGTTCCCTAACCATCCCATGACCAACTGATCCAATCTATGTAATCAGTATAGGTGGAGCATTAAGGACCCTTTTAGTCCTTAATTAAGGCTACACTATCACACAGTACTATGAAGCAGTTCTAGTTCCATGTGCTGTCCTACTGGAATGGACGTTGGTGAAGCACTAACAATCATAGTGTAAACAAACACACTACTTTTTAAATTTAAAAACAAAACAGGGGCCTGGGGTTGGAGACCCAATCTTTAACAGAGCCAGCTGATATTTAAGTTTTGTTAACAATTTAAGATGGGGCTCCTCCCCTCACCCCCTTTTTTAACAAGCACGCTATCATGTGGTATTCACCCAAGTACAACATGAAGGTCCTCAGTGCTCCATCAATGCCCGGAAACAGGGGACTTTGCCCCAACTACTCATGTTTTGCACTACTTCCCCCAAACAAAGGAACACACAAATAATTCAATGCAAAGTATATTTAAGCATTAATGCACAAAGGGCATGGATTATTGTGGGATTTACCCACCTCATAGAAAGATATAATCTGCTGGCAGAAAAGGACACTTGGCCCACAGTCTGCCCAGATAGGCCCTGTCTAGTCTGCCTCTGCAGACCCTAACTGGTCTCTGGTGAACCTTCCTCCTCCCTGCCAATTTACTGATATCCCCATGTCTAGCCTATGCGGCTTGAAGCCCCTGATGTTTTACCTTACCACTTCTGTTGGCAGTCTGTTCCAGGTGCCTACAACTCTTTCATTGAAGTAGTATTTCCTCACACCCTCTTAAACTCCACCTCCCCAGCTTCATTGCATGCCCGCTGGTCCTGTTGCTCCTTCTCAAGTGAAAGAGACTCCCTCCTGCACCCTGTTTACCCCTTTGAGGTTCTTATAGGTCTCTATCCTGTCCCTTCTTGCCGTCCTCGCTTCCAAGATGTACATGTTGAGATCCCTCACCCATGTGGGCTTCGGGTGCAACCCTGCACCATTTAGTTGCCCTCCTCTGGACTGCCTTCATCATGTCTCTGTACTTTCTGAGGTATGACCTCTGGAACCGGACACAATACTCCAGGTGGGGTCTCAACAGCAAGTGATATAGTGGCAACAACACCTCCCTCCTCCTGCTGGAGATATCTCTCCTGTGTGTCCCACCACCCCACTGACCTTACCCACTGCTCTGGCACACTGCCCTACCACTTTTAGGTCATCAGATATGATAACCCGAAGGTCCCTTTCCTGCTTAGTGACTGTCAGTACCTACCCTCCCATCCTATACTTAGCTCCTGGGTTCCTATGGCTAGGTGCAGGATTTCACTTTCGACTGGAACACCAACTGCCATGCATTGACCACTCCTCAAGTTTTCTAAGACTCCCACATTTTTTTCCATCTTCTCCTGAATATCCACCCTATTACAGATTTTGGTGTCATCTGCAAAAGAGCATACCTTTAGAACCAATGACAGCATCAGCACAAGAGTTCTAACAAATGAGAGTTATATTCTAATATAATGACTGGTCTGTTTTCCCTTTCTTTTTTATCCTTGCTTCCTTGCCCTCCTGCCTCCTTGGGGACCTGTGAACTGGTCCCTGTTGCCCCTGCTCCACATACATGATGCCTTTTCAGATGAGCCTGCTATCTAGCAGGTCAAGGCTCACATTGCCAATACTCACTTTCTGCCCCCCATGCTGTCCCTAAGGGGGAGGAGACAATCAATATTATTGCCTTGAAGGCCAGGACTGTTAATAAATATAAAGTTTAAAATATATTTTGTGACTATGTCAGAATAACATATACACAATATGTAACTCCAAGATTCCAAGATATAGAAATTGTATATATAAAAAGGGTCATACAGAGGATTTAAAGACTTATCACCCTCTGATACAGCATAGAAGGGCAACCTTAAGTCAGTGTAATCAAACATTTGTGTCCAAGAATGTTCCAAAAAGGCCATCTGCGCCATGACCATGGACTATAATCCAAAGTATTGTAATGTCGATAATTTCCTGAATGTGACACTCTTAGAGTGGTCAGAAAGACCTTTCAAAGTCCATGTATTAGATAATGTGCTCTGATAAATGCATATAAACGCAGCCACTGCACTCTTGCCCACAGGCCCCATCAATAAACACACAACACTCAATTTGTGGATAAAATTGGCTGCAGCCTTTTACTAGTATTATAAAAGTACAATACATACATGTATATCAAACATACAAACATTACAACAACAAAAACTTTAAGATCCCTGGGGCAGCAAATTCATGTGACTTTTGCCTGACCTTCTGCAACCTGCCTGCCGGGGAACTCTGACCCATCAGTCAGACAGACCCGCCCATGGCCATGTCTCCCGCCGGACAGTCCCCCGCCTTTTCCAAACAGACTGAGGGACATGGCTGTTTCTGAGAGAGCATGCCCGCCCAGGGGCCCACTCCCCATCGTCAGTTCATGTCCCCTGCACTCGGGTGCCCATTGCTAACAGAGTGACAGCCTCCGGGTTCGTGAAGCGTATCTACCTAGGTCCCCCAGCCAGCTGTCACCCCATCCAAAGTTACAGTACCTTACTTAAGGCCAGGTCACAGTATCCAGTGAGCCATGAATTTACTGCCACCAAATACGTGTTTTCCGTATTCTCCAACAATGCTCAAGGATCTTAGAGTGCCACAGTTTTGCAAAAATCCTGCAGCATTGAGTTAAAATGTCATTCCCAATGTCCAACAAGTGAACCCCATCCCTTCTGTACATACCGTCACATGCTCGAGTGATGTCGAAATGCCGGATCACTGCCACACACATGAAGCAGCGAACCTGGACACCTCCTGTTCACTTCTGCGCTTTCTCTATGGCCGGACATTGCCGCCCCCTCCACTGCTGTCATGGAATAATCCAAGACCATGTCACAACTGCCCGTAGAAAGAGCTCCTTCAGGTGGGCCAACCCTTTCCTAATGGCCACGATCAGTTTCCTGACTAAGCGAATCACCAGTGCAGTTGGCAGCTGCCTCTGGAGCCCTAAACCCCAAACTGTCCCCAACAATTGTCCCCACTTCATCCCCCTTTCCCAGACCAATGCACAATAGCCCGTTGTTCCGGGATGCCCCATTTGCATTGTGTAAGGGCGCACCACAGCTCTCGAATGAGCCTCCCTCACATAAGAGTGTCCAATAATCCAAATGTGAGCCAGTATATCTAAACACAAAAAGACAGCGTGAGTGTTGTGCAACAGCCCCCTTTCTTTGTCTTTCTTTTTTTCAATTACCCACAGCTGACCATCCCCAGTCTCAGCTCTGTGAGACATCCTAGACCTCGCTCATTCCATATGCAGGGGTATTCACCATAGTGCATCCTAATTCTGTTCTTGGGGCCTAATATAGCCTTTGTATATCCCAAGCCCATCTGCCCAGACTCTTTATCCGTTTTTCCCCAAGGCCCAATCTCGCATTCTCTGTGGCCACACCAATCCTGAATGAATGGGTTCCAAAAGTTCTATGGTCCAACCCGCCATCCATAGACCCTTCTGCAATGCCGCGGTGAACTGCCGCCTGGTAACTTTCTGCCATCCCTATGAACAAGGCATGCCCCCACAGGGGCCTTTCAGATAAGTAGGCTTACATCAGCAACCACGGGCACAGATCTCCACAGGGGACCTGTATAACGTGATAACAGGCGGTGGACCACATTAGTTAGTTTTCAACTTGCGAAGCTGCAAGCAAAAGCCTATCATGCAGGACCACCACATCCTTGAGCTGCAGGTTGGCCTCGAGATCAGGGTTGCGAGTCTGGAACCAGTTCAGAGACCCGGAAAGCCCAGAAGAAGGCACATGCAAACAGTGCTCGAACAGTCGAGATTCATAAACAGAGCTGCAGATAACACCCAAGGACCTCAACAGTGCAGACAGTTCTGGAAAGCCAATGGGCTTCCTGACATCCTGAGCTTTTCCCCTTGACCTTGCCCACATCTCCAACATCTTCTTTGTGATGAAGGTGTTGGTGAGTCTGGAGCCTGTTAGCCCTACTCAAGAAGACAATACCCACTAATTGTTCGTATTACTGCGGGGACTTCTCCAACTGGATCAGATGAAGGACATAATCCTGCACCTGCCTTTCAACCGCTAGCTGGGACATGCTTACCTGCTGCCCACAGAACTCTATAAAGGCAGAATAGCTACCTACATATTTCCTTCATGTTGAGGGGCAACAGAGATGTACCAGTTGGCGTTGTCTTGCCTCCTCAGGTGCCATACTGCCTCTGGTATCTTCATGGGTGTCAGATCTGCTTCTGCTTTGAGCTGTAAGCAAGACAAGGCTTTGGCTATCACATTCTGCTTGCCCGGCAAGTGCTGGGCCAAAAGTGATATTACATCGCAAGCAACACATGACCAACACCGCAGTGCCTTCATGACATCCTCTGACTTAGAAGTCTGAGAATTCATGATCTCTGCTACTGCTTGGTTGTCCGTATGAAACAGCACATGCTGATTAGCCGAGCCTGTCCACCCAACCCGGACAGCCAACATGATGGGAAACAGGTCAAGGAGCATGATGTTCCGGGTCAAGCCAGATTCCACCCACTTCTGTGGCCATGGGCCCGCAAACCATGACCCTTCTAGAAAGCTTCAAACCCTATGCCCCTGTGGCATCTGTAACCAAATCCACCCGTGGTACAAACCCTCCGGTCCTGCCACATTGACACTCCATTGAAGTCTTGCAACAATAGCTCCCAGACCTTGAGGTCTGTCCTCATTCCTGTGATACTCTAATATGATGATGTGGCCTCATGGAGCCAGAAGTAGCAGCAGCCAACCTCCACAGGAAGGCGACCAGGACCAACTGCACGACATGCAAAATTTAAGTGACCCACTAGTGACTGTAACTGTTTTAAGGTAACTTTCTTAAGCCTCCCATTTCCCCATCAAATGCCTGAGGTGAAACACCTTGGCCATGGGCAACCGTGAGACCATGCTCACCAAATTGATCTCAGTATCAAGAAATGACATACATGATGTGGGCCCTCTGTTTTCCGGTGCCAGTGGAACCCCAAAATGTTCCATGAAGCGGAAGCCCTCAGCGTGTGAAACACATCTGATCCCCAGTGGGTCCTGCAAACAAAAATCATCCAAATAATGCATTATGTTCCTGCTCAGTGTGTACCCTTGCTGCCCATTTGAGAAATGTCGCAAATGTTTCAAATGCGCACAGCTGACAGAACACCCATCGGCATTGGCCTTGTCAATATACCAGCAACCACTGAATCTGAATCCCAGCAGCTCATGATCCTGAGGTCTGATTGGCAGAAGGCAGAAAGCTGACTTAATGTCACACTTGCCATCAGGGCACCTGGTCCCAGTCCCGAATCAGCTGCATTGCCATGTCAAATGATGCATATTTAACTGAGCTATCCTCGGAGGCAATGAAATCATTCATCGACGCTCCTTTTGAATAAGACAGATGATGTATCAGCTGATACTCACCAGGTGCTTTGGGGTACTAATCCCAATGCGGACACTAAATTGGAATTGGCGGTTGTTTAAAGGCCCTTCTTGACCCATGAGGAACTTCTTTCTGGATTTTCCCCTATTATGTCTGGTAGGGACCCTGCCGATTTAAAGTTGCTAGCCATGGTAGCAATGGGGTCCTGTATATGGTATGGGAAACCCTTGCTGAATCCATCTTATAAATACAATACTGCCCCCTTTTGGATACTGACTGAGTCACGGCGTCATGTAACAGAGTCAGACTGGTGAACTAGTTAGACTTCCCAACTCCTGGTTTGGTCTTATCTCCACTTGCCCCTCACCTCCTTGCTGTTTGTCTGTGGCAGCTTTGCATGCAGTGACCCTGTGTTCCCCCATAATTCTTACATATGTGGTTGAACTTGCAGTGAGCGAAAACATTCTCCCTTGTTATAGTCACAACATGCCCTCTTGACAATCTTCTTTTGGTCTCTTTTCGGATCTTCCCCTGCTGGTCTAGCTATGACGTGTCCACTATCCGTGTATCGTCACAACATTGGGCCTGCCCACATCACATCACGCACCCAGAGGTCCAGGTGTAAGTTTTCCCACTTCAGCGGGGCTGCCTAGTCAATTTTAACTAAAACTGCTCATCATACTTTAACCACACACAACTGGCCAAAAGAGATGAGCGAACTTGATAGAGTCCAGGTATTTGAACAAGGACACCAGCTTCTCTGGATATTTCATCCCATATACAGACATGCATATGTAAAGCCACTGCCAATTCTCAAATGTAAATGGCACCTTGGGCCGGCAGGCCTCTCTTCTTTCTTGTCCTCACCCTCTTCCGGTAGCTCATGGTGTAGCTGCAAAACATGTCTATGAACTCCCCTTCCATATTTTTTCCTGAACTGCATCTGACAAGTGATCTCCAAGGAGTCGTCCACCGCTGAGTATGTGGATCCCCACTGCCTGCCTCTACCATGGGAGCCCGTTGCCACGAGGGTGTGGCGATAGTGCACCCGCCACTGTCAAAGTGGGTCCTCCAGCACCCACCCAGTTCCTCCACCAGTCGCATTCCGCCACCTGGAGGAAGCAGAGACCCATCGCAAGGCGTGACTGGCCCAGGACTGCTCCACACCTGGGCCGCTGAACCAGGACCAAGGCAGACTCTCCCAGATGAGGGCTGCTAACACTGGTGGAGTTCTGCAGGCAGCAGCTGGTGCCACCAGCTCTGAAGGGGCTGCGGGGGCACCACCACTGCCGTTACTGAAGGGCTGCTGAGAGAGCCATCACTGCCTCAGCTGTCTGCAGTGTTGCCTCCCAAGTCCGCAGAGACTGCCCCACCGCCACCCACCTGGGGTCCAGCCTCCAGAGCCATACGGATTGAAAAGGGGGCCACTGGTGACTAGCTGGTCAGGCCACCAAAATTGGGGTCCCATCTAGTGCCACTGGTGCCATGGTGGTATCCATGCTGGGTAAAGCCACGGTATCCCTGAGGTGCATGGCAGGGCCGGACGCTGCAGCAAACTGTCCTCCACCCCAAGATACCCATAAAATCAACATAGGGTTGCCGCCACGGCAAACCCCACCCTCCCACTGTGCTCTATGGGTACATGTGTTATGGGATGCCTGACTGCCCCCCCCGCCGACATGCACGTCCGAGACCGAAGATGGAGGTGATTAAGTAACTAGGCTCCATGGCCCCTCCTTCTGGTTCCCTCTGCCTTCCTCCCTGGCCATCCATAGCAATGGGCACCACTAAACCTTCTCTGTGCTGTCCACTGACTGAGTCTGGTAACCCGGATGTGATGAGGGCAACCGTATCATACCTCTTTCCCCTGTACCACTGTCCCTGTAATCGTGGTCCCGAACTCCCTCTGCTGCCTCGCTAACCCAATTCATCAGAGTGCCAACTCAATCAACCCATCTGGGTCATCCCCCAGCACCCTTCCTCCTGAAACCACTGTCCATCGCCTGCCCAGCCATAAACCATTCATGCCTGCACTGTGTCTCTTCCCTGGCAATCCTATCCAGCACCCCTGCCATATACCATATTTAGTTGTGGACCTCTGGCTAACCTTCCTGTCATCTAGTGCATCCTGGCCTACTGCCGCCAACCCACTGCTGTCCTCCCCTGAACATCACATTCTCTTTCACACTCACCTGACGAGGCTGGCTCCTCCTGATCGAGCATGGGTCAATCTCCATGGTCTTCTGTCCTGCCATCCTCTGGTTCTGGTCTGCTTCCTCATCCACGGGGTCTGTGACTTTCGCTTAGTTGGCCTGCTTTGCCCCTTTTCCTCTCTCTGGTGTTCTCGCGCTACCGATTCCAGCAAGCAAATCAGACTGGCGGCTCCTGGGGAGGCACCACCTGAAACCCCCATCTCTGAAACCCGCCTTTCCCTGCCTTCTCCCATATCACCACCACTCTGTTCCCCACCCTGGTTATGCCTGCTCCTTTCCTGAAGGAGAAACCCCAGGGCTGAGCCCTAGCTCTCAGAGGGACCACCTGCAACCTGGGTTTCAGGTTGGATACTGCAACATCCATTCCGGTCCCCCAACTCCTTCAAACATTGGAAATCCTCCAGAAAGGCCTGATCCTGATGTCCTGTATGAGGTACAAAGAGATGGGGGCACCTGCCTCATCCTGTGCCCGCTGTTCCCTTGTAGATGCCATAACCTCCAAAACACTAACTCCCTGACAGTACTAGGGCAAAGCAATGGCAGACAACAGCAAACTGGATCTAAGGAAAAATAAAAGAAGCATCAATAAAACATTCAATGCCCCCCATATATCCAGACAAGCCAGTGACTCCCCAAACATTTTGGTCTAAGGAAAATAAAAAATAAAAAAGGGGATGGGAGGGAAAGCATGAGACAGATGGAGGGTCAACCTGCATGCTCTGCCTAAGCTGAGTACTACCGATCCGGGACACCAGGAGAACCCGGGGGTGGGGGCTTGACACCTTGCTGAAAAGAAAAAGGGGATAATTAAATTAAATGGGGAGGCACCTGCCAACTGAACCCCAGCTATGGGAAGCCTCCCAGCCAAAACCTGTCCCCATGCGATGCCAGCCACTGGAGATCCTACCAAAGCCAAGAGTTGGCTGGCACAGAGGTGAACTGGGCTACAAATAAAAATAGATGACAACTACATGAGGCAAGGGGGGCAGAATACCTCTAAACCCCTCAGCACTTGAAAATTACAGCACCAACCTAACATAAACAGGGGACAGCATGTGATGAAATGGCTCTAGAGACAATATTATGCCTGCAGATAGTGGGCACCAAAAGTCAGGAATGAGGATGGCTCCAAAACTCAGAGAAAGCCCCAAAGTCTGTGTGCTCAGAACACCAGCAACACCATGAGGTGCAACAACAAACTGGGAAGAAGCAAGAAATGCTTGGGAAAAAATTGGCTAAGCAAAATCCACAGCAGCTGAAAGGTATAAGGGGTGAGGGGGACCGGGCCGGAGAAACTGCTCCCAAATACTGAGGAGAATGAGCAAAAAACCCTGGATTTCAATTTTTTTCTTTTTTATATACATATTTTTTATAGTTCTGGAGAACAGGCACACGCCCAAAGCACTTACTCGGCGAGGGGCGCACACCAGCAGCAGCTACCACACCACAAAGCCAAGCTGGTGGCCACATGGGAAATTTCAAGGAAAAGGAAGTTCCATGAGGAGGGAGCTCCAGGGAGGAAGCGGGAGCAGGGGACGAGCTACACCACAAATCAGGCGATGGGTGACACGGCACACAGCTCAAGATGGGGAGCCAAGAAAACTTTATTATTTATTTTTTTTTTAAACCGTGGTGACAGCAGGGAACAAGTGAGCTGAATCAGGAGGTGCCAGCCAACCAACCAGGAAACACAAGGGGCTACACAGGCTGGGGTGGGCGAGGGCCCACTGCCCTGCACCGCCAGAGGCAGGGCAGAAGGAACAGTGGGCCCGCTGAGCCCGGCCACTGGCCAGCAGCTACCAATCGGGCGGACTAGGGAGATAAGGCGATCGGCTGCTGAATTCTATAGCGACTATGTATTATTTATTATTTTGGAAAAGAAGGGGGCAACAGGTATGGGGGAGTTTTGTCCACCAAAGTGAATGGGAATGAGGGGGCGGAGCTAATGGAATGGTCCGATTGGGAGGAGGTTGGCCCAAAACCCCACCACCAAGAAAACAACCCACCCGCCCACCAAACAACCCACACAGCCACTGGCCTACCTCAATCAGTGAAAAGTGAAGGAGTCCTGTCAGACTTGAGGGCTGGTCCCAAGAGGTGCACCCCTTGGAGCCTGCCCTCATATACTCCACCAGGCTCCGCCTCTCGTCTGATACCTGGGGCAGCCCATCCCCTGTCTGACACCTGTGCCAGGACTGCTCCCCATGGTCTATGGACCTGGGTAGCCCACCCGTTTTTGTTGGGGACTATGGGCAAAACATCCCACCTCTGGTGAGAGGCCAGGTGGGTCATTCTTGCTGCAGTAAAACACAATCTAGACAGTAACATAGCACAGTCCCGTAAGGAACAAAAGTAAGTCCTTTTGTGGGGTAAAATGATGTAATAATACAGCAGGCTCAACTTAATGTATAATCGATGCTCTTATTCAATGATGATTAATTGTGCTGCTAGTCAGACATTAAACAATTATAAAATCCCGCTTAATAAAGGACAGCATAAATAGACAAAACTTCAACAGGCTCAAACAGGATTTGCAGGTATAAAACATGCTACATTTAATGAAAGAACTAACTGTGGGAAACTATGAGCTGCATACTGGATTTAAGCAACATATAATGAGCAATTGCCGTATCGTTATGATGGTTCACCATGTTAGCACACCAGAATCTGGTTGACATCAATTATGGTGCAGGCAATATGCCGCCTGGCATTACCGCAGCTGGCAATCGCCTTCTGGGAGTTAGAGCACCAAAGCACCGTCCTGGGAAACAGTCAAGTTTTGGGGGTCCTCACACCATTCCCCAATGCAGGGGGCTTTGTCCCCCGCACCCCCAAAAAATAAAGATAACTTCCTCCAGGATATGGGTATGCCGTGAACGGCAAAGAAATTGTGTGGTTGCCCAACATGGCGTGAGTGCAGGGAGATCTAAAATCAAGATTGCTCCTTGTCACCTAATGCCTTGTTATGGCTCCTGGCATTACGGCACCCCAATCATGGTGCCCCACCAATGGTATAGGAATTATGACAAGCTGCAGAACAGCCATCTTTGAGGCACTGATCCTGATCTTTATTACTTTAAGAAGTGCCTTCACACTGACCCCAGCGCCATTAACGTTGGTAATAAAATAATAAGGAAAAACAACTGCTAAACATTCCCCACAAGCTGACTTTTATACAGCCAGCAAATGACAAATACTGCATGCATGCACATACGGAGTCAGGGCTATTAATAACATTAATGAACAAAGTCCGGAGATCATTCCCTTCTTCAGCACTGTACCCATGAGTAGAGGTGGTACTGAAATCAGCTCATATCTTGGCAAGTCTCTTCCCTGCTCCTGACAGATCATGAAACATATACACCTTACCAGCTTGGCAGGTATAGTAAAGCATGGGCAACTCCCAACTGGCGCAGTTCGATCGTATGGCATCAAAAGACTTCCTTCTCTGTCAGTGGCAAATAGTAGATTGGGAAAGTAGAAGATTCTTGTGCCATCTGTGAGTTGTGCTTGACCCTTAACTTTCACTGTCTGAAGAATCCAGCCCTTTACAACTGTAGGTCCCAAAGTGATCCAAAGAATAGCTAAGGCATTCCCCTTGAGCTGGTCTTCTCTGAGGAGTAATGCTGTAAGCCTGTAGTAATGCTTCTGCTTGTTGGAAGCGATGGTAGTGTGTAGTAAAGTAGCCAGAAACTCTAGCGGTCTTGCCCCTCAGGCTCCTCTGCTATTAGCTGGCCAGGCTCTGTTTCGGGCGTTCCAACTGCAAGCATAGCAGGTGATTTTCTTGTACCAAACCTAGGCTGCCATAGTGGTGACCGCCTTCTCAGCCAAAAATCTGTATTGCTTCAACTCTGTGGCCATGATGTCCAGTTCCATTTCCTCTGTGGAAACCCCCAAAGTGAAACTATCAACCTTTTAATCCAGTTCCTTCATAAAGGATTCCAAATCTTTGATAGCTTTCTGCATGGCCGCATTTGAGGTTACCCTATGGTGCCATGCAGTTAGCCTGGCTGTTGTGCATTTTGGGTCTCCCCATGGTACACAGTTCAAAAAGCACAATAAACTCAGAAAGAGCAGCTCCCTTAGGAAAGTCAGAGGTGGAGAAAACAATTTTGGAGTCTGTTTCAATCTTAATAGCTTATAAATAATCCAAAATAAGAAAATATACTACAGCAGTCTAGAGCTCCTGTGAGAGATGTCCAACTCTGTCGGCTGCTAGCTACACCCCCACAAAATATTTTATATGATTGCAGGCTGAACTGAATGTATTGCTAAATTATTATACTTATGGATTCTGCAGACTTTGAAAATGTTGACTAAAGATTATAGTTACAAAAGAGCATACCTTCCCTTCCAGTTCTTCTGCGATGTCACTGATGAAGACACTGAGAGGACCAGTCCTAATACTGAGCCCTGTGGCACTCCACTGGTCACTTTTTCATCATTAGAATGAGTGCCATTAACCAACACCCTCTGTTGCCTATCTGTTAACCAGTTTCTAACCCAGTACACCACTTTGGATCACACCCCTAGGCTGCTTAATTCCTTCAATAGTCTCCTGTGCAGCATAATGTCAAGGCCTTGCTAAAGTCCACAGTCCATGTTCACTGTCATCCCCTGATCTATTCCTTTGGTCACCCAGTCAAATAAATCAGATTCTTCTGCAATCCCCCCATCCATCCATGCTGCTTATGGTCTTGCAGCCCACTGGATTCAAGATACTCTACCACCTTTTCCTGTAGCAGGGTCTCCATTAATTTCCCACCACTGGGGTGAGACTGACAGGCCTATACTTGCTAACTTCCTCCTTACTGCTGCTATTTTGTAGGAGACCACATCTGCTCTGCTTCAGTCCTCTAGAACCATGCCTTTTTCAGACTGCTGTTGAATAAGGATGTCAGTGGGGCAGTAAGCACCTCCCTGAGTTCTTTTAGTACACTTGGGTGTATCCCATCTAGTCCCATAACCATGGCCACTTTCAAGAACTGCAAGTCCCTTCAGGACTCTTTTCTCTGAAAATGGACTTGTGTCCACCTTCCCGCCTTTGTTCCTGCTGGTCCTTGGTGGTCTATACCCCTCCACTGTGAAGACTGAACAAAAGTACCTGTTCAAGATGTCTGCTTTTCTTGGTCCTCTTCTGTGCAGTCCCCCCTCACCACCCTCTTTATCCTCACTATCCCCCTTGCCTTCTCATCTCACTTATGTACCTGATGAAAATCTTCTGCCCTTTAGCTACCCCCTTGGCTATCCTCTGCCCTTTAGCTACCCCATTGGCTATCCTTTCCTTTGTCTGCACCTTTGCTCCCCTCTCTGCCTTCCCTGGAGTCTTGTGTGGTGTGTCACAAGGCCACAGACTTTAACCACATGAGAAGTGGTAAATCACACCATAACCCACACCCTGAAGTGCATAATTGCAATTATACATTTTATTCTTTGGAAAAATTAAAGAATTGGTTAAAAAATTAAAATACTTATGTTTCAACTGGTTTTAGATTTTTTCAAATATCCTTCTGTCTTATAGAAAATGTTTTCCTCAACCCCACCCCTTGTGAGAGAAGGTTGGGAGAGTGACAGGAATTAGTTTTAAATTTCTAAGCCCCAGCTGGGAAACTGTTTGGTATATGTCTTTTATTTTTACTAACTTTTAGTTTCAGAGTAGTTGTACTAGAGATAGGAACAATTTTAATGGGCAGACAGGCAGAGCAGAAAGAAGTGTGAGTTGGAGGACTGAAGAAGACCATTTGATGCCACGTGTACAACAGTGGCAGTAGAGATAACAAGAGATGCACAGGTCAGGCAGTGGTTTCTGTTGTCTATCAGGAGCTGAAATGATGAAAAATATTTGTGTAGGAGTGTGGCAGTTGGCAGGAATCCATGGCTTTTACAATCAGGCAACTACACTGACAGAGCGGGAGTGAGCTGGGTCAGTGTGATGAGAGAGAGCTGAGAGCAAGAGAACTGGAAGGAGGGATTCAGTGGTCATAAGCAGAAAAAATTTGCAGTTTCTTATTGTGACAATTAAAGTATGTGCCACACAGTATGTTTTTGAAGATATTTTTCTCTGTGAGTTGTTTTGTGAGGCTGATGTTACTTTTTGTAAGGTTTCAAAAATCAAGATGGTGGCAAATGAGAGATTTAAAAAGTGGAAAAGGTGTAGTGATTGTTAGATTTGTAAACTGGCCAACTGCCACATTACCCATCGGTTGTGGGCAGATTTATTCACAAGTAAAGATGCCATCTGACCAATTGGGAGGCACTATTTTTCATGTCCATTGTATAACTGGAGAATAATGAAACCCCTTCTGTGAAGAAAAGTTGGTTACCTCACACTGAGGTGAGGCTGGTGACATCATGGGCACAAGAACAAAGCTCGAATGCCCTCATTATGTCACCAACCTCATGAGGTGTGAGGTTACCTGCCAGTTCTTCACAGAAAGGGTGTTTCATATTATATATAATGTAGGAGCAGACTGTTTCTGAACCAAAGTTTGAATTATTAAAATAGTTTTATATTTTTCCTGCTTACTGTGCCAAAAGGCAGGAGTGAGGGCCAGATAAAAGCCTTAGGCTTTGCTGAGAAAAAGTGCATGGAAATCACAAATGATTGAAATATGAAACTTCGGAATGTAGATTAAGATGTCTAAGACACAGAAGTGTGATAAGGCCAGAAAAAAGAACTGTACAGTTTTCTAGACATATATTGTTCCTGATAACGTGGTGTGATCAACACCATGAAATGTTGATCTTAGACAGCTTGTCACAGTATTGGCAGGGCTCCAGATAAGATTTTTGGGATGAGTACTGTACTCCTCACTTTGAAAG
Organism: Neoceratodus forsteri; assembly: GCA_016271365.2. Taxonomy (NCBI): domain Eukaryota; kingdom Metazoa; phylum Chordata; order Ceratodontiformes; family Ceratodontidae; genus Neoceratodus; species Neoceratodus forsteri. The sequence continues at coordinate 1,482,038,880 of CM028129.1, forward strand.
TGAGGTGAGTAAAACAAATTCAGATGCGTACAAATGTCTGGACAGAGTGCAGTGAAGAGTACATTTTAAAAACTATGTAGTTTTTTTCTAGTTAAGAGTTGATCAGTACCAACAATACTCCAGATAATGTTGTGAGTTGGAGTAATTTACTCACCAGTTTTAAAATATAGTGAGTAAAACAAAATTGGGATGCATACGAGTGCTGTAAATCTGGAAAAAACTGCTCCTTTTGAATCACCAGTTATGTTCTGAAACACTATTCTATGGAGTGTGGAGCATTTAGAAATGTTGGTGAGTATTTGTACCATTAAAAAATTTTCTGAAGAGTGTTTCCTAAAATGAGGTGAGTAAAATAGGTCAGGTGCTCACCTTATCTGGAGCCTTGAGTATTGGTCTGATACATCTGTGGATAATAAATAGTTATTAGGGGTTTCAGTTGAAAAAATGATTTTTTTATTACGTTTTAGTATCTTTATTTCACCTCATTAAAAAAAAAAAATGTAAACAATGACTGCACAGCACCATTTTGAGTGCTAGCATGACTTTGCATGTAGCTTACTTACACTGAATGCATACAAGTGAGCGTGCTTATACTCAAAATGACACCATGCAGTACAGCCATTGTTTACATACAGGTTTTATTAGACGTGAAATAAAGATGCTGAAAGGTAAAAATAATTTTAAATGGAAACCTCTAAGTGAGGGTTTATCTGTCGAGTGGTGGGTTCTTTTATTCAGAGTGTTTTCCTTTAATAAGTTAAACGGTGAGTGGGTCATTTCTCCATTTGAGCTTGGTTTGATACTTGAGGATGTCTGAGTATTCCTCCCAGTTGTCTGCTTTACAGTACAGGTGCTTGGTGAGCCACACTGCTACAATGTGTCACTACATTAAAATACACATACCCCTCGGGAGAATAGGACAGGGGTGCATTACCTGAGAACACAACCTGTTGGGGTCAGAATGGTCACCAGCTCCCAATGGAATTGTACTTCAAGCCTTCAGGCCGTAGGGCTGACCCAGTGGCACTGAGGGTTGAGGTGCTGGACATCACACCTTGTGCCCGCGGGCGGCCCAGGTTTGGAAGCGGAGTCGGGTCGGCAGGGAGGGAGGGACTGGCGTCTGGAGGACCGTGCTCTCCTCCGGGGGTTCCAGGGTATGCTTCACTCCATAGTGGCCCCTGGTGGAGACAAGGGAATCAGCAGGTAGGGAGGCATGATGCAATCTCAGGGGCAGAGTGGCGGCGGGCTGCACATGAGGTGAGCTGCGTCATTGCACATCTGCTCTCTGGGAACAAAAGGAAAAACCCTGGTCACCTAGTGGAGGAAAAGGGCCCAGAGACCTGCCCACATCCTGATGCCAGACCTGCCTCCTGGATCTCAACTCTACCAGTCCTTGCGGCTGTCCCTCTAATAACAGAAAGGCCACCATGGGTGGGCGGCCTCCCTCCCTCCCTGGGAGGTGACCCAGGGGCTGGACAAGCTGTGGGGTCAAGTGAGACAGCCCAGGTGGAGACCAATAGAGGAGGTTTCAGGCAGGGACTAGAGGCAGCAGTCGAGTGGTACCCTGGAGAGATGCCCTGGGTCCTCAGTGAATAAAACAGAATTGAAAAAAGCTTTCAGGCTGTGATTACAGAGCCTGCAACTGCACCCAAGTAGTGTTCAGCTACAGGCACAACCAAATCTGCTGCCTCCCATGACATGCAGTTTAGAATGTTAAGAACTACTTTTCTCAGCTGAAGCAATCAGAATTATTTGATCTTCCAGAAATCAGTCTCACCAATGATCCCCACTTACTGTATGAGTCTTGAGCTGGAGCACTAGGGCCCCATAGGAGCAGATTTTTGCGGGAGGGAGCTGACGTCATGTACTCATGGGACCACACCTCATGTGGTACTGCGTGCCAACCAATAACCATCACTGGCTCCCTCTCGCACCTCAGTTCTGTTCTTCCCACCATCAAGTGCACATGGTGGGAGTAACAGCACCTCAATCTATCTATTGTCACTGAATGTAAACTGCTTCACCACTTAGTTTTTATTTGTGGTGCCTTCTATCTTGTTTTTTTTTCACCTCTGTGATGCTGAAACCTGAAAAGAAGGTGGGTAGAAGACAAAGAAAATCTGTCGGACTCCCTTCCATCATCTGTTGTTGCGCCTGTGAAAGCAGATAGCGGTGGTGGTCCATCAATGCTGCTGGACCTGCCTTGGCTCAGGTCACAGTATGGATGAGTGTGATGCCTGCTTCTCCATGGACCACTATACCCTCAAGATCCCTGCGATGAATTGAAATCGACCAACCCTACCTTTGGAGACAGGTGCCGTTTCGTGAGCCATGGTATGGTCTCTGGACATTTCCACTGGGCCCTTCCCAGTACCTCTGGTGTTGTGGAAGTACATAATCCTTCAAACCCTTGCCCAGTCAAGGTGTTGGAGTCCTGAGGTTGAGCCTGGTGGACAACTGGTTCCTTCTGGGTGACCGGCTGCAAACCATCCCCAGTATGACTGTCCTGGACAACAGACATCCCGGTGGGGAGGCCAATGCTATATGCTCGGTCTTCTTGGTAGACACCTTGGTGTTGCAGCCTGATGCTGCCCTGACTCTGATACCATTCACAGTGTCGGTGAGCAGGCAGTGCCAGCTGTGACATCAGGTACCATGAGACACCATTCTCAGTGTCAGGAAAGGGACTGATACTAGGGCTGTGTGGCATATGGTTGTTGAACATACAGTACGAACAAATGAAAGAGCCAGCAGAAGAAGGACATTTGGTCTATTGAGTCTGCTCATTATTACAGGGACCCTAGCTTATGCCATTGACTCTGCCCCTCCCGGTCTTCCCTTCCTCCCTGTCTCCCCCTATGGTCCCATTGATTCCCCTTATGCCTATCCCAGGCCTTCTTAAAGCTGCCCATTGTCTTCTCTGATACCACTTCCTCTGGCAGCACATTCCATGTGGTCACCACCCTCTTCATAGAAAAATGCCTTTTAACAGCCCTCCTAAACCCTCCCCACCAGCCTTAAATTGTGCCCTCATGGTTCGATTGTCCCTTAGCTTGAAGAGGCCTTCTTTAACCACTCTATTTATCCCTTCAAGTATTTGAAGGTCTCTATCATATCGCCTCTATCGCTCTCTCTCCTCTCCTCCAGGAGTACATTCTCAGGGCTCCCAGCTCTCTTTGTAAGACTTCAGCTGCTGACCCATGATCATCTTGATTGCCCTCCTTTGGACTTTCTCTAGCAAGCTGATGTCTTTCTTAAGGTATGGATGCCAGTATCTTACCCATATTCTAGATGTGGTCTCACCAGTGACCTATACAAGGCAGTATGACCTTGCTCTGCCTACTGCTGATTCCCTGGCTATACCCCCAACAATCTCCATTCACGCTGCTTTTTGCACTGTGAGGGTGTTTGAGGTCGTTAGTAACCACCACTCACAGATCCTTTTCTTCCTATGTTGCTGCTACCTGGACACCCCAGGTAGTACTTGAGTTCTGGGTTTCCTGGCTCCAGTGTGAATCATTTTGCATTTCTTTGGCATTGAAGCTAAGTTGCCAGATCCCCAACCATCTCTCAAGTTTTCTGAGGTCTTTCTGCAGGTCCTGTATCCCTTCCACTGTGTCCACCCTCTCACAGAGTTTGGTGTCATCTGCAAACAGGCACATCTTGCTCTTAATGCCCTCCCAAATGTCAGTTATGTAGACATTGAACAACACCAGCCCCAGCACTGATCCTGCTGGACCCGCTGTTGATCACCCTGGTGCTGGATAACTCTCCCCACCACCACCCTCTGTGTTCTGTCCCTCAGCCAGCTTTCTACCCACCTGGTCATTTCTCCTCAGCCCCTAGATCCACTAGATTCCTGATCAGTCTCTTATGGGGCACTGAATTCAAGGCCTTGCTGAAGGGATGTCACGCCTTGGCCCCGTCCACTGCCCTGGTGACCCAGTCAAAGAAGTCAGTCAGGTTCGTTTGGCATGATCTTCCTCCCAAAATCCATACTGCCTCTCATCCTGGAGACCATTCTCTTCTATGTACCTTACCAGCCTCTTCTTAAGAATGGTCTCCACTTCTAGAGGGTCAAGGAGAGCAAAATGATCTGGGGCCTGGGGAAGATCTATGAGGAGAAGCTCAAGGAGCTTGACATGTACACCCTGGGGAGAGGAGGGACAGTGGGGACATGATAGAGTTCTTTAAGTACATGAAAGGGATCAATAAAGGAGGCCCAGTCAGGTGCACCAAAGGAAGGAGGGTGGGGCAAAGAGGTCATGGGTGTAAGCTGGAAGGGGCAGGCTCAGAGGGAAAGGAGGAGATGTTACGTCACTGAAAGAGTGGTGGAGCCATGGAATGCATTGCCCAGGGAGCTGGTAGAGTGGAGACTGTGTATGGGTTTAAGAGGGGGTAGGCACAGGTGCAAGGAAGGTAAATCTGACCAGGCCCAATACAGGTGGAATATCTGGGACTGGGGACAGTATAACCAAGGGGCGGGGGGGACACCAAAATCGGCCCTCAGTGCAGGGTGCTGGCATCAGGCAGACTCGAGAGACCATTAGGCCTATTCTGCTGGCATTTTAGTATGTTAGCTTGCACGACTGAGGTCAGACTGGATTGGCCTGTAGTCCCCAGGCCATCCCTGGGTCTGCTCTTGTGGAGAGGCACCACATGTGCCATTCTCCAGTCCTCTGACAGAGCGCCCAATTCAGGGAACTATGGAAGAGGTCCACCAGTGGCCCCAAGCTCCTCCACCACCCTTGGGTGTATGCCGCCCAGTCCTGGGGACCTGTCTGCCTTCACTGTCAGCAGCTCTCCCTTACTCTGTCCACTTCTGTCACTATGTCAGTGCTACCTTCCCCTCACCTACTCCCCAGGTGCTCCGGTCCATCTTTTCCCTAGTAAAACAAACAAAGTAATTGTTCAATACCTCTGCCTTGCTCTCTTCTTCCTCCACCCTTACATCCCCTTCTTAAGCCTAACTATCCCATCCTCCTTGTATCTGTTCTCGCTTATGTGGTGAAGAAGGCCGTCTCCCACTTTTAATCCCTTCAGCTATCGATAGTTCCTTTTGTGCCTTAGCATGCTACACTATCTCGATGCCATTTTAGACAGCTTCAGGTAATATTCCTTATCTGCCTCATTCACAGTCCATCCTGTATCTCCTATAGATTGCACTCTTGTCTCTCTCGCTATCCTGGCAGCCTCAGAATTGAACCAGATGGGTGATTTGGCCCTGATTTCTTCCCCTTAACCTAACTCACTCCACTGTGGCAGCCAGTATTGCATCCTTGATAATGGTTCATTTTTGGTCCACCCATGTCCACTCTGATGCACTCTAGGTGCAACCTTAGCACCTTGCCCATCCTCTTAAAATCCACCCTCCAGAAATCCAGGATCTTGATCTTGGTGGAGATGCTTTCCTGGCTATATCCAGCCTGAACCACACTGTGCTGTGGTTACTACCTCTCAGGGTTTCTTGACCATTACCTCTTGTCGTGCTCCTGTTTGTGAGGACTAGATCAAGGATTGCCCCTCCTGGTGGGCTTGGTAATGCCCTGAGTCAGAAACCTACCCTATATCACATCCAGGATCACCTGACTCCTGGCACAGCATGTGGCCGCTATACCCCAGTCCACCTTGGGCAGATTAAAGTCCCCACCACTATCACTTCCTTTTCCTGCAGCTTCCAGGGTGTGAACACAACTCCTGTCTTGTTCCTCCTCCTGGTTGGGCAGTCTGTGACCACCCTAATCTGACCTTCCTCCTTCTAGTGGTCTGGAGCTGAATCACAGCGTTTCCTCATTCCCCTTTTTATTCTCCTCCTCCTTCATGCATGTTATCCCTCCCTGATGCAAGCCCCTCCCCCCTTGCCTAACACCCTGTCTCTTCTGTATAACTTGTAACCCGGGATCAACAGTTCCCAGTCATGTGTGTTGTAGCCCAGGTCTCAGTAATTGCTGCTATGTCTACCTTGCCCTCCAGTAAGAGGACCTGCATGTCTGCCATCTTGTTACTGAGACTACAAGCACTGGTGACACCACCCCCACCTCAACTCCATGCGCCTCCGCCTACTGTGCGTTTTCCTGACCTGCCCTTATTTATTTCTTTATTTACGCTTACTATCAGGAAGACATGCTGAGCAGAGCACCGCTTGATTCCAGATGCATCCTTCCCCAGCACTCTCCCTTCACCCCCGTACTTGGGTTGCCCCCTTGCCTCCTTGCCCACCTTCCGGTTACTACTGCTGGTGCTGGGGAGGTCCACAGTCCTCCTCGTCCCAAAGTTTCTGAGCCTGCTGGCCCATCCCTAAGCAGTTTACACTCAGATTGTTGTCAATGTACTCCCCCAGCTTGTCTTTGAGTACATTTGAGGCCCTTCCTACTAAGGTGCAGTCTATCTGCCAAATACAGCCTCTTGTCTGAACACGTGCCCCCAGCCCCAATATATTTGAACCCTTCTTCCCTGCACCAGCTCCCCAGCCAATCATTAAACTCCTCTATCTTCTTTTCCACACTGTACTGGCTCTGGGGACTGGGATCACTTCTGAAAAGGCCAAAAGCTCACTATTTTCCTGCAGGCAACTGACAACTCTTTGATCCTACCCTGCACCACCTCTGCCTCTTCCTCTGCTAAATTGTTGGTTCCCAGGTGGATGACTAAGTTAAGTTTTCCACCAACCTCCTTACAACTTCCTGATTCTTGGTTCTGCCCTCCCACTACCATCCCGGCATACAGCCCACCATACAGGATTGATAGAATAGGCAAGAGAGGTGGGGATGCCTCATCTGCAGTGCTCCGTCCTCCCTGGAATCATGGTGGCTGAGGGCCATGAGATAACAGTGATAAAGGCAAAGGTTGGTCAAAATGGCAAAACTCTCATCCTTGCCATGCTCTACCTACCTCACAAGAAAGCCACAGCAGGCCTTCCCACAATTATGGCCGTTATCAGCACCCTTCCAAAGGGGATGGAGCGTGTCATTACAGCGACTTTAACATAAACTGGGATGGAAAGGAGGCTGCCCTTTCAGGGATCTGATACCTACCTCCAACCTGACACAACTTGTCACCTGCCCCACCAGGCAGAACTATAAGACAGGAAACAGTACCCTCCTAGACTGGGTCCCAGTAAGCATACCATCCCTGATCTCTGAGATCAAGGTTCTCCCACACATGCTAAGTGACCACTCCTAATCATCTTCCTGTGGTCTAATACATTTACCAAAGCCCACCCATCCTCATTGAAAGCAGGGTCTTGAGGAAGGTAAACTTGAGCTCTCAAATCAGCCCTTGCCCCACATGACTGGACTCCTATCAACCTGATGCCTACCCTTGATCAGGCCTCAGTTACTTCATTAAGGGCTTTAGCTCCATCTGTGTCATCTATGCTCCACTCACGAAAAGAAAAATTCGGGGCAGGCAAATGGTTGGATTGATGGGGAGCTCCTCCCACTTGAAAGAAAGGGACATACTCTGGGAGAAGGCCAGAAACACAGGTAGCAAGCATAACTACCAGTGTTACAGAATGGCCAGGAACCGCTGCACCAAGCTAATCTGGCTCACCAAATCCAACTATCTTAAGGCTCTGCTTAGCAGTTCTCGGGTGATGGGAAAAGATTCTGGGATAACATCAAAACCATCCTTGGAAAGGAGGACAAAGCACCCTCAGCTGCTCAGTATCAATAACACCCCACTACAGACCCTATGTCTATTGTGGAAGCCTTCATAAGGCCTCACCAATCTTACCCCAGTGCTACCACCTGCCTATTTTCAACCTGGTTTAAACCATTCCAACAACGTATCTACTGAGTGTTCTCACCCAACCTTCTACTTTGAAAGGGTGACGGTGAAGGAGGCCCTAACTATGGTCAAGAAAGTACTAGGTAAGACCAGACTAGGCAGTAACAGGATAGATGAAACTTCTATCCTTCACCCTGGACGTTCTTATAGTGCCCACGCTGTACAATAAGTCCCTGGCCCTTGCCCAATTCCGGTGGTTTGGAAGCAGGCCCTAGTTACGCCAGTGCATAAAGGAGGCAACAAGTCTCTGGTAGCCAACTGCAAACCCATCTCGATCCTCTCCCCTGTCCAAGGCACTAGAAAAGATTGTGGCAGGTCAACTCATCGACTATCTCAGTAAGTATAATCTACTATGCCCCAACCAGCATGGCTTCAGACAAAATCACAGTATAAGCACTGCCCTGCTGGACTATATGGACTATGCACATAAGGCTCTGGATGAAAGTAAACTGGGGGGTCTGTCTTTAATGATCTCACCAAAGCCTTCAATACAGTCAACCACCCCTGTTACAACTGACTCAAAACATGGGTGTGGCGCCAGTGCCCTTTGCTGGTTCCAAGACTACCTGATATGGAGAAACCAATGTGTCAAATTGGGCAAACAGTATCCAGCACAAGAGGTATTATTAGGTACCCAGGGATCAGTACTGGGGCCCTACTCTTCAGCCTCTTCTTAAATGACTTTTCCACAGCCTGCAACACCAAACTCATACTATATGCAGGCGATGCGTTAATCCGAGCAGCAGCACGCCTCAGGCTGCACTACAATCTGAGCTGCAGAACTCCTTCTCCAAACTCGAGGACTGGTTCTGTAGTCATAAGTTGCTTACTAAACTACAAGAAGACCAAGGCCATGCTTATATCCAGCCCCCACAACAAAAATAAGCACCACCCCTAATCATCTCCAACTCATGCAGTGAGCCACGGAACAAGTCCACTAGTTCAAGTATCTGGGGGTCATAATAGATAATACCTTCACATTTGCACACCATATTGACTCTCTGGTCAAGACAGTCAATACCAAGATCGGGTCCTCTCTGGGGGCCCTCTGCTTCTCGGTCTACAGCTCCACCATATCTACTATTGACTATGGATTAGTGGTCTACAGGGTGGCAATGGATACAGTGCTCAAGAGGGTTCAGACTGCACTCAACAAAACCTGCAGACTCACCCTGGATGCTGAGCATGGCCGCACACCTGTACTCTGTATGAGCAGCAAATTGGCTGTCATTAGAAACAGAGCCAAATTCCAGACATGCATCCTAGGAAGAAGGCTCATTGGGTAAAACACTGCCTTGTGTAGGCAATTTGATCAAGGTGGCCAACTCATTACGGATCACCAGGGGGAGGACTAGAGGGCCTTGGCTATCCCCTTCCGTCGCACTTCACTTGGGCAACGTGCATTTGCCTACCGGCCCCATGGATGGATGAATGAACTCCTGGGCACCTCTTGGCCACAATTGTCTGGCCCAATTCAAACTGTCCTCAAACAGCACCTATTAACACTCTCTAAGTGCACCTGCCCCTATGTCAGCCACACCTGCTCTTTCTGCCCCCAGCAAGTACTAAGTAGGCCTCAGGTACCCCCTCCCTCTGTCCCTTCTCATGACTTACCTCAGCAATCAGTTTGCGTCATGCTCCTTTGGCACCTGCCACCCACCTTCCCCTCCCCCACCTCCCAGTCCCATGAGTTTCCTAACAGTCACTACTAATGCAAGCTGCCTGACCATGCCCTCTCACACCCACCATTTACTCTAGCACATCTTCTCCGCTCAGCCTCCCTCACCCCCATTTCTCCCTATACCTTTTGCCCATTTTCCCCCCCTTTCACCTCCACTGCAGTACCTGCCTCTCTCTCTGCTCCTTTCTTCCCCACTGCCAGCTATCCCCATCCCTCTGAACTACTGACAAGGCACTTTGTGGCTGCTTGTCCCCATAAGTGTTTTCTTGTTATCTTAACTTGTACCTATGTTTTGAGTTATTCTGTAAGTTTTGAATCTAAGCTGTATCATTCATTGTGATGTACCTTTGCTTTCTCCTATTGTACTTTGTTTTGCAATCTATGATGTGGAACCTTTGTAAAGAGATTGCGCTCAAGGTCTTTTCGAATCATTAAATAAATATTCTTCTAGTCCTTGGGTCCCCCTTCCTCCCCAATGCATACCTTTAATTATGGAGTCTCCAATGATTACCACTCTTCTGTCTCACGCAGGCATGTTTTCTGACATCCTGTCTACTCCTAGTTAACAAGCTGCCTTCCCATTCAATTGCTCCTATCTGTTCTGGTTATCATCCTGCCACCACCATCACTATCCCCTTTCTGCTTCTCTAGCCCACCTTGATCCCAACCCTCCTGGCTAACCTTGCTTGCCACATTCTTCCTCCCTATCCCATACTCTACGCCTCCTTCATCCATCCTTTACTCCACCCTGACTACCTTTCCTTATCGCATCCCTAGTTACTCACCACTCTCCTCGCCTTGCCTCAGCCTTAGACTCTGGGTCTTTTCAATCTCCACACCACCATCTGTCCCCCTTCCTCTAAGCTAGCCAGTAATGCATACCTGTTCGATGAGGGCACACCAGCATCAGATCCCTCCCTGTTCTTCCCTCCCAGACCATCCCATTCCTCCTGTGCTGATCCTCATATCCACCTACCATTTCCCTTACCATCTGTCATTCCTTCCTCTGATTCCCCAGGGTCTTTGAGGAGGAGATGTCTCTGGACACTGTAGTAACCTCCCTGCTCCCAAGCCGTACCTGTCATCCACTTACCCCAGGGCTGCCCCTACCTGCCCTTTCCTCCACTGCTCTGCCTCCCTGCCTCTCCTCCTTCCAACTCCACCTGAGCATTCTTACCTCTGCCCTGATTTGTTCCAGGCTCCTGCACACAAATCAGCCTCTGCTCCTCCACCATCCCGGAAAGACTGTGGCCCTGCATCCATTACAGCTTACCATTCCCCTTCATTATCCTGACTCATGACATTCTCACTGTCCTCCACCTCCATCCTTCCAGCTGTCTTGCTGCCTGTTCCAGCTCCTGGTTCCACATCCTCCCTACTGAGCCTATCCCAGCCTATCCACTGTTCCCTGGTCAGTGATGTTTACAGTTCACAGTTTTCCTAAGCCCCATTTTATCTGATATCCCCACCTTGTTATTTGTATTACAGATGAGGTCTGATCCAAGATGGGATAAGCTGCTCTCCCTTTGTCACCTTGCTTTGTACCCCAGCCCCCTTCCTTGTTGCCCTTTTATCTGCTACCCCTACTTTGTTACTTTATCACAAATGAGACCAGACTCAAGATGGGGTCAGCTGCTTCCCTTCTCACCCTGCTTCTTACTCCCAAGCCCACTTCCTTATCACTCTATTCCAGTGTAGGCCAACCTTGTTCTGCTGTAGCCTCCCTACCCTTCTGCAGTGTATGGATTCTACCACCCCTGCCCCTTACCTCGATTACTGTGGCCATTGTGGCTTGTGGTCCTTCCTGCAGATGCACTGCCAATGCCCTAGACACCACAGGACAGATGCCACGTTCTGCTTCTGGCACTTCACGGCAGGTCGCTCATGAGAGGGTCGCTTGGACCCTGGGTAACATATAGGGACTAAGCTGCCCTATTGGCTGGTTGTAGTCCCGACGTCCTGTTTGATCCAGAATGGCACTGTGCAATGGCTGCCCATCTCCCACCCTCAACCCGCCCTCTGATACTTCCCCTCCTCCCAGCAGTCTTTCCCCTGCCCTTAATTATACTGTTGAGGATATGGTGGTTCCTTTCCCTGTGTCACTAGCAATGCTAGGGGAGGAAGCGCCGCCCAGGTGACAGCCATGGTGTCAATCTTAAGCCTGGCACTGAGGGTGACGCTGGTGACAGTGTCATCCTGGGGCCATTCCCCATACTGTTCACATCACCAGGATGGCTCTTGGTGCTGCTCGGAGGGTCAGAGGCAGGGATGGTTCTGGGGTTGATGCAGAACCTGACACTGGGCCCAGCATTGAGGACAGCATCATCCGTGATGGGAGTCAACTTGTCTCTAGGGCCAGTTGTTGGCCCAAGCCCTGTGCCAGACATTGGAGCAGCTTGGGGTCAGATGACAGCCAAGAAGTGGAGTTCTTTCTGAGCCGCATTCTGACACTCTCACCAGTGGGGACCGGGACCACACTGTGAGGACTGTATGGCTCTACTCTCCCACTTGGGGAAATCCCTCCATGGGCATCAACCCAGGTCATTTCTCTGATGCAGGTTGATCCCCTTTGGGCAGTCCTGCCATGCTCTCCCCTCAGGTGAGGTCCCCTGTGCCTCTCGGCAGCCCAAGCAGAGGCCCTGGAGTTCCTGAGTCCCATTTCCATCCGGGCCTCTGCCACCTTTGCCTGAGCTACCAGGGATCATGGGCTGTCTGGGGTCACTTACCTGGACTCAGTACAGAGGGGCTGCGTGTCTTACACCAGAACCATAAGCATGCTGACAGGGTCCCGTTTAAACCGGTTCCCTCAGTACCGCCTCTTCTATTACCACCATCAACATCCTCCTCAGAGGACACGGAACCTACCCTCAACATGCCCTTGGCCTCTAAGTACACCCTGTACCAGAGATTTGTGGCGGACATGTTAGAGGTGCTGGAAGTGGGCTCTTTTCCAGTTGCAGTCCTGTATCCTTGCAGCTGGTACTCTTAGAATCTTTCAGCGGTGGCTCCTCAGTTATTCCTCCTTGACCTAGAGCCTTTGAAGAATTGCCAAGAGGATATGGAGGTGTCTTCCAGTGCCCCAAGCCCCCAAGGATATCCAACTGTGGTACTGCACCCCTACAGGGTCTGGAGGTGCAGTGTCTCATCCCACTTTGGGGTCTGAGGTCTGACAGATCCCTACAGGGCCTAAATGTCACCATATTACTGACCTCCTGAAACTGATTCTGCTCAGGCTGTCTGCCATAGGAAGAAAGGTCTTTAGCTTAGTATGTGCAATGATGAGCATTGTGGCACATTTGGCAGCCTTCAATAGGCACCTGTATGCATAGCTAGGTCAGCTACTAGCTGCATTGCCTGTTGGTGAGTTAGTCAGAGAAGCCATCTACCTTTCTCCTGAGGTCCTGGAGCTGGAAGGCACCAATCAAGGACATCGTACAATGCCAATGAGGTGGCCTCAGGTTGATGGGAACTGCAGTTTGCATCAGGCGGATAGTGTGGCTTTTCCTTTGCAGGATGGCACCTTTGACCTGGTACAATCTGCTTAACCACAGTTCCAAGGGCTCATTTCTTCTCCTGCAGGGTCAGGTGAGAGCTGTTTGGCACCCTCCTGCTCCTGTGTGTCACAGGAGCCTCTGTCTGGCCCTGACCAGTCTCAGGTCCCACCAGACCTGTAAGGTGCCCTTCTCTCAGGTGTTCTCCCCACCAGGGGCTGGTGGTATTATCTTACCTTCAAGGTGAACCAGCTCCTGCCTAACATGAAGGAAGCTTTGGTACTCAAACCCACAAGTGGGAATCAGTGGTGAAGGTTGATTCCAGAAAGTTGTAAAAGTTATATACTTACTGTAATTGTTGATAATCTAGAATATCTTCACCATTGATTTACAAGTCCTGCCATCATCCCTTGCTGAGTCAGAGTCAGAGCCTCTGGGCAGTTCACCCTGTGCATTCTGGCAGCACCACATACTCTTGGGTGAACATCTCCTCTGTTTTGGTTATGATGATAGAGAGAGTTGGGCACCTTGGGATGAAGGGTGAAGCCCTTAGTGGCCTTCTTATCACCCCTCCTAAAAATTGGGATTTTGTTTTGTAGATTAGGAAGGCAGCCTTTTCTTCCACTCTTTTCTTTTGTCTCCTTCTCCTACCTGGGGTATATCACTTGTATGGATATATCCCTAATAATTGCTAAATGCAAAATGGCACTATCCAGTCTGAGTAGCTGCTCTGTGTGTGGGGGTGCAGTGCAACTTTTCTGGATCACAAGTCTAGCTTTTACACAGAGTTCATCCTTGTAGTTGCAAGGAGAAGCAGGTCATGTTTCTAATCCTCTTCTTACCATGCAGGACTTTTTGGTTATCATACCCTTCATTTCTTCTCTGTGGTCCTGGGCCTTGTCCCTACTCTTGGGGATGCCAGAGGAGAGGAACACATCTCAACTCCTTGGTCAACCCAGTCCTGCACTTCAAATGCTCCTAAGCTCCACTTTGCTTCCGTCTGTCATGGGGAAAGAGGAAGATGGGTTTACTCAGTTCTTCATCTGGCAGCATGAAGCTGTCCTTTTAGGAGTCCAAGTGTCATTTTCTATTTTTTGTCACACTGTGCCATCTCATTTTTAAGGGGTCCCATTCTTGGACCTCCTCTTGCATCTGCCAGAGCCATATGCTCAAGTGCTGCCCTGTCCTTTACCACTGTCCACCTCCTGTCTGGCTAGTGGTAAGGAGGTTCTGGCTCTTTTAGACCTACCCCTGCGCCACCTGGTAGGCTCATCCTTTAGGTACTAAGTTGGTAGCCTGGTTTTATGTTGTTGTTGTTTCCTATATCCTTTCCCAATTCCTTTGGGTTTGAAACCCTATAGCCCTTTCTTTTTTTCTCTCCACTTTGTATGTTTCCTGCCACACAGAGCTGAGGAGTGCGAGGGAGCCAGTGATGGTTATTGGCTGGCACATATGGCACCACATGAGGGTGCACAAACTCTGTCAGTACCCAATGTCGCTCCCTCATGCAAGAAAAAAAAATCACTCTTGTGAGGTCCTAGTGTCTGTGGCCCCAGACCCATAAGTGTGAATCAATGATGAAGATATTCTGGAGATCAACAGTTACAGTAAGTATATAATTTAATTTCTAAGCACTTTAGAACGTGAACAACAACTTTCCATAGGTGCTATAATCACTCTCACACTCCAACCTTAATAATGATTGGAGCATGAGCTGAGCTATCCACACACACACACACACAGCTTCTCTAGCTGGTATCATCGCTGCTTCAAAACAGCATACCTCACTTAAACTGCCTCGCGCTTTATAAAAAAAAAAAAAAATTGCAAGTTGGTATAAAGGAGAACAACTGTATCACTCTAACCCCAGTAATACTCAGGTATTCATAACTTCACAGTATCCTTTAAGACTGAGCACCGGAGGGATGGAATGCTATGCAAATAATGGAATCTTTGCACGTGCTGATTTTCAAACACTGCCTCTAACCAACTGCCTTGGTTCTAAACCTTCAGACTTCTCTCCGCTTTCAAGTCCAGAAGTCCGGAGTTTCTCTCCTCATCATCTAGTCCTGACACATTAAATTGTCTCTAACTAGTGTTATTAATTATTAAACTGTTGTTTTAGTTTTAAATTCTTTATTTTCTAGTATCTCCCGGTTCGTATAACTGGTGGGGAACTGAGGCTTTCTTTTAGTGTTTTCGGAGTTCCTGACTATGGAACCTGTTAATTTTATTTAAATGTTAAGTTTTATATTTTATTTGAACTGCTAATCCCAGTTTGCGAACCGCTAACTCATGTTCGGTTCCGTTCCAAGAAGTTTTTTCTCGTTCAGGAACTGACTGTTAACGCTAAATAAGATTTTAAAATCTTTTCTTATTTAGTGGTTATTTACTAATTCTGTTTTTCTCTCAGAATGTTTGAAAACTGAAAAGAAGAACAGGTGAACTCTATTTTAAACCATGTACTGATTGTGGTGAGATTTTGCTAATGCAGACAAGCACACCCTTTGTGTGGTCTGTCTGGGTTGTGAACATTTAAAACAGACTATGATATTTGTAAAACTTTTCCAGAAAAAATGTGGAAAAGTGCTAAAGAAAAGATGTCTGTTTCAAAGGGTCCTCTGGCTCTGATCAGCCGACACCCTCTATGCCTGTGGGTGAAACCACATCAGTTTCAAATACTGTAACTGCTACCCTTGAGACGGGTACTCAAGCAGTTTCAAAGAGGCTTGCTGAAACGGCCGACTCTCCGTTCCTCAAAAGTCTAAAGACTAGCACACAGAACCCCTGCTGATAAGCCTTTGGGGACTTCTGTACCTGCAATAAAATGCCAAGTGCAGAAGAGATTGCACAGGCCTCCGTGTGATCCAGGCTTTACAAGGCTGACTACACCTTGCTTCAGGCACCAGCCAGACAGATTGACTCTTCTTCTCAGTCTTCTATTTATAAGCAAGAAAGTACCTGGACATTGAGGAGGAGGAGGGGATCCCATCGAACCAGAGGTTTCCCTGAACAAGAATTTGGTTCTCCTCCTAGGGCATCAGAGGATTTTCCTCTCACTTCACTTTATAAGAAAATGGTGGATGCCTTAGACATCCCCATGAGTGAAGTTATTGAGGATGAAGAAGAAGAAGTAGAGTATATGGAAATGATGGGGTTAACACCCACCAAAAAGCTTCTTCTCCATTAATAAATTATTTACAAAAGATGCCTTAAAATATTGCGGACTCCTAGTACTGTCCCACCTTTGGATAAAGGTTGGACAAAAGTACTAACTGGAAAGACAGGGTGCAGAATTTTATTCTCTCACCCTGACCACCAAGGAGTAGTGCAGGTGGTCACCTGTACAAGGCAAGGGCCCCACTAGCCTCCCATCCTCCAGACAAGGATTCAAAGAAAATAGCATGGCCAAGAAGGGTATCTCTCAGCTTCCTTGGCTATCAGACAGGTCAATTTCAGGCCTATGCTGCACAATATCAGAAATCACTCTGGTAATCAGTGCTTGTCATGTCTGAAAAGGTACAGTCTCCTGTCTCAGCTGACTTAACTGAAACAGCTAGATTTGGTCTAGAAGCAGCCAAGTATCAATTTCAAATGGCTGGAGTCTAACGACATAGCTGCCAGGTGGATGGCAAACACTGTGGCTCAAAGAAGATTTGCTTGGTTGAGAGCCACAAACAGACCCAAGGTACTCAGACCAAAACATTAGATTTCCCATTTGAGGAACATTTCCTTTGAGCAAATGACAGAGGCTTACATGAAAAGGTGGATGAGTATAAAACCACCTACAGAAGCAATTCTGCAAGGAAAAACTTCCCCATCCACTAGACCTCTATGGAAGGGAGGCAGGGGCAGGGCCTTTCAAAGCAGGCTTCTTAAACCCATGGCTACAACCCCATACCAGCAGCATCCACAGCAAGGATACTTTAGGAAAGGGGCAGACGGGGTTCCAAGCATGGTTCCCAGCCCCAGGCTCAGTCCGAGCAAAACAGGCACCCTGCTGTGTCTGTACAGGACACCTCCCTATTGCCTTTGGGAGGCAGACTGGCTCCCTATTTTATGTTTGGAAAACATCACCACAGACTAGTGGGTCCTGGAGGTAGTGAGTCAGGAGCTGTCTCTGACTTTCAAATCCTCCACCCTTAAGAACTCGAGTTTTCAAACCATTATCAAATACAGAAAGAAAACTCCTGGAAGCAAAGCTTCAAAATCTGATCCTTGCTCGAGCAGTACAACCAGTGCCTACCAGCTAAAGGGAAAGGACTTTATTTAAGATACTTTTTACCACAAAGAAAAATGGGGAGTGGTGGCCCATATTAGACCCTCAGGGTCCTAAACAGATACCTAACAAAGCCAAAGTTCAAAATGGTAACCTTGGCACTGATTCTGCCAACCCCCAAAAGGAGATTGGTTGGCATCACTGGGCCTAAAAGATGCCTATTCCACATCTCCATAAGGAGTCTCACAGAAAATACCTCAGGTTCAGACTCCCTTCAGGTCACTATCAATTCTCAATACTGCCATTTGGCCTCACTTCAGCACCAAGGGTGTTTACAAAGTGCCTGGCAGTAGTTGTGGCACACCTTCAAAAGCAGGGTGTCACCATTTTTACATACCTAGGTGATTGGCTGGTGGGAAAGTCCCTCCCCCAGCATGTCAGGGAGCAGCTGCTTCACTCAGGAATCCTGGAGTCTCTAGGATTCATAATAAATCAAAAGAAGTTAGCTCTGCAACCTCTATGATGTTGCAGTTTATAGGAGCTGAGCTAAATAACCTGCAGGGCAGGGCTTACCCGCCACTAGGCCGGGTAAGAAGCATCCAGCACTTGGCAGGTTCATTTGTCCTGAACAAGTCAAAACTGCAAGACAGTTCCTCTACTGTTGGGCCACATGGTGGCTGCCACTGGCACAGTGCTAGGTCCAGTTCCAATGAGGGACATCCAGTTTCACCTAAGGTCTCACTGGTGCCAGAAAGAGAACCTCTTTCAAAACTGATTCCAGTAACAGGAACTCTGTTACATGCTCTCAACAGTGGAAAGAGGAAAGTAACCTGAGAGAAGGGGTTCCTTTCAACAGGAGCCCCGCGTCAGTAACTATCACAATGGATGCATCACTCCTGGGGTGGGGTGCCCATCTGGGATCACACTACCTAAGGCACATGGTCAAGTGCAGGGTCACTCTTGCACATAAACCTTCTGGAGCTCAGAGCAGTTTTGTTAGCACTGAAGGCCTTCACGCCTCTGACTAGAGGGAAAGGTGGTACAGATCAGAACAGACAATACCACCACCATGTACCACATAAACAAGCAGGGAGAGACAAGGTCCAGTCCTCTCTGCACAGAATCCATGAAAATATGGAGTCTCGCTTACTCCTTGGGAATTTCTCTCCAAGCCATTCATCTGCCTGGCAAGGACAATACCTTGGCAGACACCTTGAGTCAGATCAACCAGGCCCATCATGAATGGACCCTGAACGGACAAGTGGTGCAGATAATGTTCAAGAGGTTGGCACTCCAGAAGTGGATTTGTTCACATCCCACCAGAACCACCACCTGCCAAAATATTGTTGCAGACCACCAGAGAGGGAACTAGCCCTCTGGATTCCTTAATTCTAGATTGGTCCAGGGAAGTACCCATGCTTTCCTCCCTTCCTCTGGTATACAGAGTTTTGCTCAAGCTTAGGTCCCAGCCAGCATCCATGATCTTAATAGCACCAGATTGGCCCAGGCAGCCATGGTACTCTCTACTGCTCTCCACGCCTGTGGTCAACCAATACACCTTCCCAGGAGGCACAATCTGTTAACCTCCAGTCAGGGAGGCTCTTGCACCTGAACCTCAGATCCTCAGGCACAAGGCCTGGCTCTTGAGGACATAGAATATGCAGGACTAAACCTTTCTGAAGGTGTTCTGGATATTTTGAAAGGCTACAGAGAAGCCCTCCATGAAAAAACATATTCTGCAAAATGAAAAGGTTTTCCATTTCGGTGTTCCACAAAGGATATTGAATCAACACAGGCTAGGATATCAGTCATGTTGGACTATCTTACTCATTTACATTCTTTGGGCCTTCAGGCCAGTACACTGAAGGTACATCTGGCTGCAGCTGCCTGCTTATATTTCAGCCAGGCAAATGTTCTCATTGGCTTCAGATCCTATTTTCAAAAGGTTCTTAAGGGCCTCTCTCATTTGCACCTCCACAGGAAACCAGTGCCTGCATGGGATCTTAATGTGTGTATAGCCAAGCTCATGGGACGCCTTTGGAGCCTATGCCATCAGCTCATCTGAAATTTGTCATTTGGAAACAGTTTTCTAGTGGTAATGACTTCTGCCAGAAGAATCACTGAGCCTCTGGCTCTTTGTGTAGACAAGGACTACATTTCTTTCTACAATGACTAAGTGGTCCTGAGAACAAACAGGAAATTTCTCCCAAAGTGGTTTCGGATTTCATCTGAACCAAACTATTACCCTACCTGTATTTTTACTGAACACCACTTCTGGTGAAAGGAGGCTCCACAGTTTGATGTTAAAGAGCCCTTAGTTATTACATGACAGCCAGTAAGGAAAATAGGCAGGACAGAAAACAACTGTTCTGACTTATGGGGATGTGGGAAAGAGTAACCCAGCATCTAAAAGGTCCATTTCTCACTGGATAGTTCAGTGCATCCAGTTTTGTTATGTTAAAGTAGGAAGGGAACCCCAACAGGGTTGAGGCCCATTATACAAGGGGCACAGCTGCTACCTAGCAGCTGCCAGGATGGTCCATTAATGGACATCTGTAAAGCAGTTACCTGGAAATCAGTACACACCCTCACAAAGCATTACAACTGGACATCTTGTCCAGGAGTGATGCCAGGTTTGCACAGCAGTCCTGTAGAGTCTGTTTCAAAATAGGTTCTGTGCCCACCTCCAAATGTACTGCTTCATAGTCTACAGATATGGGACAAAGTTGGTTTCCGATAGCTTCTAAATGTATAGGTCAACACCTCCTTACTACCTAAACTGTACATTGACACTTACATGCTCCTTAGACGGACTTGTATAGCTACCCAATTGTATAGGCACCACCTCATTGTTGTATGTACTGTTCATATCCTGTGTTTCCTTTACTACTTTGTATTATTGTATACCGCATGCTAATTTGATGTTGTGTACTATGTTGATGTTTTGTACTATGATGAGGAGACTTTGTAAATGAGTCTTTGACTCAAAGGTTGTAAATCCAATTTACTTCAATAATAATAATGAATACCTGAGTATTACTGGAGGAAGAAAAAATTACTCACCATAGTAATCTTGTTTCTTCCCAGTGATACTCAGGTATTCATAACTATCCACCCTGCCTCCCTTCAAGAACCAGTAGCCTCTGCATTTCTGGAATATGTCTCTGGCTACTATATGGGTGCCACAATCAGGCACTATTGTTTTTAATTTTATTATTCTTGTTCTTCTTCCCTTCAGGTGATTCTGATATTCAGGGTGTGGTTGTTTTTGTTTATCCTCAATTCTGGGGGTTTGATCTCCTTTGGAGGATTTTTATGGGCATTCCTTAATTATTACTGTAATTCCAATCATTTGGGTGGTAGGTAAAACTTTGTAGTTCTGTGACCTGTCTTTCCAAGCTCCTAGGAAATCTGAAGGTTTTAGAACCAAGGCAGTTGGTTAGAAGCAGTGTTTGAAAATCAGTACGCAAAGATTCCATCATTGCATAGCATTCCATCTCCCTCTGGTAGCTCAGTCTTAAAGGGACACTGCAGAAGTTATGAATAACTGAGTATCACTGGGAAGAAACAAGTTTACTATGGTGAATAATTTTTCATATTTACTGTTTGAGAAACATGCTTTCTGTTGTATTATACAGAATAAAACCCCTAAGTGTTAAGAACTCACAAGTTCTCCCACCTAGCAGTGTGGTGACATCACAAGGTACTTGAGATTCGCTCATGCCAATGATGTCACCATACTAACTCAGCATGGGGAACTTCCAGGTAGATTGTTCCACTAAGACCTGGTCTGAGACCAGTTTCTTTTGCAATTAGGGTTTTTTTCCTTGCACTTTACACCCAATGTAGATTTACTATTCCAACTCCATCCCACCGTAGATCACCACTCCTATGAAATGTGAAGTTAAAAGAATTTCAGAAGAGTTAAGATTCAAACCCAGACCTCCATGTGCACAGCTTCTGCATTAACCACTAGGCTATGTGCCAGCACTGCTGCTTAACTAGCTTGTGGTTCTATATTATAGATTGGGGAGCACCTTGACCAATTGAGTACTCTTTGCGCTCATGCATGAGACACTCTTTTTTTCTGTGAAGAGTGTCTCATCATGCAGCTGCCCCGAAATGGGCATGTTCAGGGCTGTTATCAAATTTTAATATATAATTGATCGATCTTGATCAATAATACATTAATACAGCTGTGAGACCACTTTTATGGTTGTAAGAGTGGCATCACATCCTTAGGTATCAGAACCGCCACTTTCAGTTTACGGCCTCATACCCTAGATGCGTGAGACCACTCTTACAACCGTAAGAGTGGTCTCTGTGGCTGTATTAACATACATATGTGACACTAATCCCAGACCAATTCAGGCATGAAAAAGAGAAACTAGTCTTGGACCAGGTCTTAGGGAAAATCTTCCTAGACCATGGGTCATCTACAGGCCTATTTCTTTATGTTCATACTTGCACATGAGCAAACTGAACAGTTTGAGAGGTGTGTCCCTGTTGGTTCAGTGCAAGGCAGTCTGCAGTGGTCTTGACAGTGTTAGACTAATCATCAACTTGGCTGATCAACACATTCTTCAGGGCTTACTGGGCAGAACATTTGTGAAGTTTGAAAGAAAACCTTTGCTGAATCATAGGGTGGCTCTTTGCTTTGATCTGCATGATGCTGTTTGAGCGAGCAGCTGATCAGCATCATGATCAGCCTGCACATCATCTCACCCCTGCAGTGCAACTGACTGCACACAACCCCGCTTAACCTCCGCTTGCCTCTTTTAAAAACCCACCCTCTGCCAAGTATCCTTTCCATCTCCACATTGCTTCCCATTTCTAATTTAAACAATCTCTCCTCTGCCAAGTATCCCTCCCACCTTCCTGTTTGTTTCCCTTGCACCTTTAAAAATCCCACCCTGGCTGGCCTGTCAGCACAGCGGTAGGGCTGGTGACCTGAGTTTGGGAATGAGTCGGGTGTTGGGACAGCCAGGGAGGAGGATTGAACGTCCGGGGACGCTGTCTTTCCCGCAGGGAAGCGCAGTCAGCCTCTACAGTACTGCCACCTGGGTGACTACAGGTGACAGTGCAGTCGGGAGTGGCTCATGCATGGAAGGAGGTTGGCCGTGCCATCCGTGCATGTGCCTACTTGTGCACGCTTGCTGCCGACATCCTACAGGACGGAAGGAACAAGTGAAATACCCTGACTGGCAGGATGATGCATGTGCATGCATGCTTGTGCACCCTTGCTGCCGACATCCTAGGGGAGAGAAGGAGAAAGCAAAATACCCTGATTGGCAAGATGACGCTGTCCACTCCCAGATCCTGCACTGGCTACCCGGCACCACCACCACCTACTGGATCTCTTCTGCGGTGGAGTTTGGGTGTCCCCATCGCCTCCGCCAGAGGAGGTCAAGCTTTGAGGAACTCATGGAGGTAAGGGTAAGCCCTGGGGCGACAGGGTGATAGGCCTAGGTGGCCGAGCAGAAAGGGGCTGACTAGAGATGTAGGGGCATGAACAGCAGTAGCTGCAAAATGAACAGATCCCACTCTCTGCCAGATATCCCCCCACCTCCCCTTCGCTTCCTGCCCTGTAAATATGAACCCAACACGGGGTGCCCAATTCCTATTGTCAGTACCTTAAATAAAGAAATCCAATCCTCAATGTCTTTTTTATTTTTACACCCTGTAAAAAGAAACAGTCCATTGATGTCTGTTACCGCTGCAGTTACCATCCCCACCAGATCCCTCCTACCCCTTTCCTTACTTACCTACTTGGGGGTCAATGCCATATTCCTCTCTGTACTGGAGACTTGTCTTCACTCTTCAATGGTGGACCGGAACTGAGGAAATCAGGTAAGATGCTAAATTTGTAGTTCAATGTGATTTGAACTTGTACTTATAACTTGGTAATTTTTAATATTTTCCCTGAATTTTCAACATGGCCTTTTGGGACCCCATCTCATGCTCTCATGCCAATGATGTCACCATACTAACTCAGCATGGGAACGCCCAGGTAGATTGTTCCACTCAAGACCTGGTCTGAGACCAGTTTCTTTTGCAATTAGGTTTTTTTTCCTTGCACTTTACACCCAATGTAGATTTACTATTCCAACTCCATCCCACTGTAGATCACCACTCCTATGAAATGTGAAGTTAAAAGAATTTCAGAAGAGTTAAGATTCAAACCCAGACCTCCATGTGCACAGCCTTCTGCATTAACCACTAGGCTATGTGCCAGCACTGCTGCTTAACTAGCTTGTGGTTCTATATTATAGATTGGGGAGCACCTTGACCAATTGAGTACTCTTTGGCGCATGAGACACTCTTTTCTGTGAAGAGTGTCTCACATGCAGCTGCCCTGAAATGGGCATGTTCAGGGCTGTTATCAAATTTTAATATATAATTGATCGATCTTGATCAATAATACATTAATACAGCTGTGGAGACCACTCTTATGGTTGTAAGAGTGGCATCACATCCTTAGGGTATCAGAACCGCTCGCTTGATTTACGGTTCTCATACCCTAAGAATGCATGAGACCACTCTTACAACTGTAAGAGTGGTCTCTGTGGCTGTATTAACATACACATATGTGACACTAATCCCAGACCAATTCAGGCATGAAAAGAGAAACTAGTCTTGGACCAGGTCTTAGGGAAAAATCTTCCTAGACCATGGGTCATCTACAGGCCTAATTTTTATGTTCATACTTGCACATGAGCAAACTGAACAGTTTGAGAGGTGTGTCCCTGTTGGTTCAGTGCAAGGCAGTCTGCAGTGGTCTTGACAGTGTTAGACTAATCATCAACTTGGCTGATCAACACATTCTTCAGGGCTTACTGGGCAGAACATTTGTGAAGTTTGAAAGAAAACAACTGCCCAAATCATAGGGTGGCTCTTGCTTTGATCTGCATGATGCTGTTTAGCGAGCAGCTGATCAGCATCATGATCAGCCTGCACATCATCTCACCCTCGCAGTGCAACTGACTGCACATAACCCCGCTTAACCTCCGCTTGCCTCTTTTAAAACCCACCTCTGCCAAGTATCCCTTCCATCTCCACATTGCTTCCCATTCTAATTTAAACAATCTCTCCTCTGCCAAGTATCCCTCCCACCTTCCTGTTTGTTTCCCTTGCCCTTTAAAAATCCCACCTTGGCTGGCCTGTCAGCACAGCGGTAGGCTGGTGACCTGAGTTTGGGAATGAGTCGGTGTTGGGGACAGCCAGGTGGAGGAGGATTGAACGCCCTGGGGACGCTGTCTTCTCCGGCGAGGGAAGGCAGTCAGTTCTGTTAGCAGTACTGCCACCTGGGTGACCACAGGTGACAGTGCAGTCGGGAGTGGCTCGTGCATGGAAGGAGGTTGGCCGTGCCATCCGTGCATGTGCCTGCTTGTGCACGCTACGTCGACATCCTACAGGGACCTGAAGGAAGGAACAAGTGAAAATATCCTGACTGGCAGGATGATGCATGTGCATGCATGCTTGTGCACCCTTGCTGCCGACATCCTAGGGAGAGAAGGAGAAATCAAAATACCCTGATTGGCAAGATGATGCTGTCCACTCCCAGATCCTGCACCTGGCTACCCGGCACCACCACCAACTACTGGATCTCTTCTGCAGTGGAGTTTGGGTGTCCCCATCGCCCCCGCCAGAGGAGGTCCAAGCTTTGAGGAACTCATGGAGGTAAGGGTAGGCCCTGGGGGACGACAGGGTGATAGGCCTAAGGTGGCCGAGCAGAAAGGGGCTGACTAGAGATGTAGGGGCATGAACAGCAGTAGCTACAAAAATGAAAAGATCCCACTCTCTGCCAAATATCCTCCCACCTCCCCATCGCTTCCTGCCCTGTAAATATGAACCCAACACGGGGTGCCCAATTCCTATTGTCAGTACCTTAAATAAAGAACCGATCCTCAATGTCTTTTTTATTTTTACACCTATAAAAAGAAAACAGTCTATCGATGTCTGTTACTGCTGCAGTTACCATCCCCACCAGATTCCCCCACCCTTTCCCTTACTTACCTACTGGGGGTTCAATGCCATATTCCTCTCTGCACTGGAGACTTGTCTTCACTCTTCAACAGTGGACCGGAACTGAGGAAATCAGGTAAGCTTGCTAAATTTGTAGTTCAATGTGTTTTGAACTTGCACTTATAACTTGGTAATTTTAATATTTTCCCTGAATTTTCAACATGGCCTTTGGGACCCCATCTGTGAACAAGTTAGGTGACATTTTCAAATCTGGCATGAAAGGTGACTTTGCAATCACTTCATAACTAAGTTGTGAAGGAACATTAAATTGTTCCAACAGCTACTTATAACTTTATTTTGCAGATTCTGGTCCCCATTGTTCAACATATCCCTTGTGTTACCCTACTTCATGAACATGACCAATGTCATTTTCAGGTCCCTCCAAAACATGTTTTTGCAGTTGTACTGAGAAAACACCTTGGATGGGATTTAAAAAAATAATGTCAGTCATAAAAGTTGGAAATTTGGGGTCAAAATGTGGGAACACACTGAAAATTTGATATGACCTCTCAGCTGGTCTATACTGGGAAACAACAATCTAAAAGTGTGTAAAAGCAGGAAAACACTGAAAATGAGACATTGCATCGTGATCTCTCTCTGGGTAAATATAGTAAAAATGTAAAACAGCACCCCAGTACAGCAAACCCCACTGAACTGTACACCTCCTGTTCTATCCTGGGAAAAATACACTGCAAAAGATAGACTCCACTGAAAATGTAACTTGCCTTCAGGTGGGCTATCCAGGGTAAATACATTGTAAAGATGGGTAAAAGCATGGCCCACTGAAAAGTGAGATATTGCATCTCACAACTAGGGTAAATACAGTGTAGAGACTGGGGAAGCGCTGGCCCGGTGGCCCTGAGGGCTGAGGTGCTGGATGCCACACCTCGCACCATGTCGGTGACCCGTGTTTGGGAATGGACAGGGGCCACCGGGGTTGGCAGGGGGAGAGAATGGTTGAGTGTCCGGAGGACTGCCCTCCTTCTCCGGGAAGTGGAAGCATCTAGCTTGAGCCCGCTTGCCCTCAGGCGGAGGCTGGAGGGCAGTGCACCACGCTGTTACAGGGGTGGAACTGGGGCCACACGCTGGAGTTCCTCCACTACGCCATTGCACGTCCCACAGCTCCAGGGGAAAACTCCAACAAAAATGCTGGGGCCCCATGTATGAAACGGGTTGGTGTGCCCGGACCCTCTGGCCAGCTTCAGTTCTGCCTCCGGTTGCCCACTTGGGGGCCATCCCAGTATGAGGGGTTGGTGCCACTGGAGTTAAGGCGAAGCATGTTCCAGGGCTAGGGAGCCCATGTGACAAAAATAAGAATTTAAAAAAACTAAGAAACTGGGGAAAAGCAGGATCCCACTTAAAACAAGAAAGCATCTGAACTGTGCTATCCTGGTAACTACAGTACAAAATGTGTCAGAGCAGGATCCCACTTAAAACAAGAAAGCGCCTGAACTGTGCTATCCTGGGTAACTACAGTACAAAAATATGTCAGAGCAGGATCCCACTGAAAATGAAATATTGCATCTCAGCTGGTTTATCCAAATTAAATGTACTGCAAAACTGTGTAAAACAGGACCCTACAGCAGGACCCCACTGAAAAGGCGATGCTGCATCTCAGATGATCTTTCCTAGAAAACACATTGTAAAAGCAGGAACACACTAAAACGAGAGATTGCATCTCACCTCTACCATCCTGAGTAAATGCAGAATAAAACTGTGTAAAATTAGGACCCCATTGCAAATAACTATATTACATCTCATCTGGCCTATTCAGCATAAATCTATAGTGAAAATGTGTACAAGCAGGACCCAATGCATCAGCATGCACGCTAACACTGGGTACAGACAAATGCTTGTCATACCTCTCAACCAGGGTGTGTGAATAAAGAATATTATTTTCTGAATATCACAAATAATGCACTGTTCATTATTTGGATCCCAGATAATGAATAGTAGCACTATTTGACCCTGCTATTTTGGAAAATATTGTTAAAAAAAGAAAAGAAACAGTCCTCACCCTCCTCCCCAGCCCATATCACAAAATCCAAGCCCCTGTTCCCCACCCTCTGTCAGTAACGAAATCCCACCTCCTCCTCCATCACCCACAATTCAATGTTTGAAAAAGTCCCACAATAAGCAACTTGAAACAACCCGCCCGCTCCATGGTCTGCTGCCAATCTAATCGCTTTGTTTGTGCTTCAAAAATGAATTACGCCAATCCTGCTGGCAGCACCCACCAACCCTTCCTTGCACCCAATTCATATATTTAATTAAGTGACCAACACACCCGACTAACTCC
Organism: Neoceratodus forsteri; assembly: GCA_016271365.2. Lineage (NCBI taxonomy): Eukaryota > Metazoa > Chordata > Ceratodontiformes > Ceratodontidae > Neoceratodus > Neoceratodus forsteri. The sequence goes on from CM028129.1 coordinate 1,482,066,383, forward strand.
ATGGCTTGGTCATTATAAGGCGCATTTGCGATCAAAAATGAATGTCCAGAAACCCCACCCCTCCTAGCAGCACTGCCAACCCTCCTCCTCCCCTGCACCCAATTCATAATTTTATATATTTATTTTTAATAGTAGATCAGCATAAATCCGGCTCCTCTACAGTTGATCGCTTGCAGAATAAAAGTTGCTTCCTACCATGTTAGTTTGTGTACTAAAATGATCAGCTGATCAAATCATTTCAGTACAGAGAACAAGCAAGCATGGAATGCTTCATTCTGCAGACAGCCGGCTGTGGAGGAGGGATGGGTTTGTGCTAGTCGCCTCTAATTCATTAATGTATGAATTGGGTGCTGGGGTGGGACTGGGTTACTGACAGACGGTGGGGATGGGGCTTGATTTAGTCATTTGGGTTGAGGAGGAGGGTGGGGATGGTTCTTTTATTTTAGTTACATCCCACCCCTGCATATTTGCATCAATATTCAGAATAAGGTATTTGCACACCTCTACTCTCAACCCATCTCCGCAAAGGTGAAACATTACCTCTCAAAATGTGGACCAAACAGACATAATTGGGACCCCTAATCGACTAAAAAGCTCAGAACACTGTTAAAATGTATGCCATTCTGTGGCGTTCTACATTGTCAATGGGTAATCATTACAGCTGGGTATAGTGCACCCTATCAGGGAATGGCACAGTCCAAGCTTCAGAATGCTGGGCACCTGAGGATTCCTTGCACTATCAACAGATCCCTAGTGTCACTGTGCCATTTGAAAGGAAACAGCTACTTTTTCTCTGAAGAATTTTCAACTTTTAAAATTCAAGACTTCAGTTTGAGGCTACAATTCTGCTCTGCAGGTTGGAGTTGCCTGTTTCATGGAGCACCCTAAATTTAAACCATGCCTGTTAAGATGCAGCTTTAAAATTGAATAGCTTGCCTGTTTTTCTCAATCCCTGTGTGGACTGGGAGCCACTTATGCCTTGCTAGAGTGTTTTATTATGGTTCTGTTTTAAAAAAATTAATAATAAAGTCAAGGTGCCACAGGTAAGTACAACTTTTTTAGGAGAGTAGGGTCTCGGGGGGTCCTCAGCTCTAGCGTCGGTTCCTGTTTCCCACCCTCCCTAAGCTTCAGGTTTTGTGGTTTTCTTACTGTTTTACAGTTAATTGTGATTTTGGTATGTTTTGGTGCTTTTCTGTGAGATTTAGATCAATAAGTCAATAGCTCTAATAGTTATCTTTTAGAGTAGTCACAGGCAGAGGGCTACTCAAGCCCATGATGTCATTTAGAATTCTTGCAGCAGCATAAGCCACTTTAGAATGTTCAGTTATCTACAACTGCAGGCAGATTTCTGAGAGCAGTAGGTTGGCTGTTTTAAAAGACAAAATGTTTATTTAAGTAAAAATCTGAGTTTTTTCCTGTCTCATTTCTCTGTTATTGGTGATGATTCTACAGGATTACATTTGCCTTACTGGTTTTAACTCAACTAGAAAGAGGTCTAATCATTTTATATTATTATGGCTGACATAAATCCAGCAGTCCTGGGTTTGCTTCCCACAACCCCACCTAGTATGGGGATTATAATTATTACATAATCATGGTTTATACATTCAGCGATCTGGATTTGATTCCCACGACTTTCCACCTGCATGATGTATGACACTGAAAAGGTGTTTTTAAGTCAACTCTGTGGAAAAAATTGTTTAGCCTGGAAAAATATTGGGGCTAAGTATTTTGTTTACCTCACAATTGTTATTTGGCACAATTATCAATTTTCTTTGGCACCATGGCTTATCAGAGACCATTAATTAATTGAGAAATAATGTAAGTTCTGCAACAAGGGTGATGAGGCCCTCTCCCATGGGTTCTTTTGCCCTTATTGTGTTGCTCAACAACCCCATCCGTTCTCCGTCTGGGGAGGGGAGCACCTGATTCTTCAAGGCAGTGGCAGCAGAATTGCAATATATACCTTTGTGATTCCAGCGTGAGCCTGAGCCCTGATGTCCTGCAGGGCATCCCTACAGATACACCCGACCCAATAAGGCCCCTCAGGTCGGGGGCCTGACAGGCACATCCAGGTGGGGCGAGTGAGCTTAGTATGTGATAACTGATGTACAGGCAGATCCTGACCCTGCCTTTCCAAACGCCAGGATGATGATTACAGGGATCTTGGGGAGGTTCCTGACCTTAAATTAAATAAAATTAAAAGAAAAACACTGAATCAGGGATGTTCTTCCTCCTGATTCATAATAAGCCCTTGTCTTTTTTGAATAAGCTAAGGCATGTAGTCCTTTTCAGCTCAGGAGGCAGTCTGTGGAGGCAACAGATGTTAGTCTGTCTCTGTCTGCATTTTCTCTGGCTGCTATATGAATAAAACTCTTGAATAACACGGGCAGGTGTGGAGGAAAAAAAAGAGTATGTCTTCCCATCCATGCCATGGTTTTTCTTTTAAGGAAACTGTCTCAGAGGTGGAAGTTCCTCCACTGGAAGACAAGGCCAGTTTGTATTTCTGAGAAGACACCACCTTGCCTATGGATGGCTCTGGCCCTATCAGTTTTTCATGATTATGTGGGTGAATCCCACATATAGGAAGGGTTTCTTTCTATTAGCACACAACAGTGGTGCGCCTTGTGTGTTTTTCTTGGCCAGAGTCTTCAACATATGAGTCACTACCCTGGCCAGTTTCATTCCAGTTTTTTCCCCAAAGGGCGAGCCTTTTGCAATTCATGGCCATGGTTCCAGTTTCAGGTGGTTATTTACTGAGATTCTCGAGCCAGACTGCTCAGCCTATTTCACTGTTTTCGACCATGAGGGCCATGTGGCTTGTCATGGGTCTGGTTAGGCTTATAGCTAACCTGCTGGTCATCCCCTTGAGGGAGGCCTATGGTCTGATTCTGCCCTGGAGGCTATTTAAAGAGTGCAGATTACCATAACCCAGTGGGATCATGGTAATGGCCGTGCAGACAGTTCCAGAGGAGCTCCGCTCTTGTAAATTGGCTCCTGAAATGGAGGAGCCCACTCTGCAACCAGGTTACAATATCAGAGGCGACTGGCCAGACACAGTGCAGGAGGGCCCAACACCTCCAGCATGGTGCCTCAGTGATAGATTAGAGAGTTTATTCTCAGATGGGCCAGACTAATGTCAGATGCCTTATTAGGGTCACTTCTCCACCCCTGTTTTATGAGGCGGTGGAAAGGCTAGATATCCTCAGAGCTCCTGGGCTTCTTGGCCAGTGTCACGGGTCTGCTATTCAATGACGCTGGGGTCCTGTTAGTTTATGGGCCCAGAAGTCTGGGAGTTGTCAGATTTCTTAATTCAAGAGCCTGTACCTTTTTGTGCTCTAAAGTCCTTTGGATGGAGCCCTGAGATCAATCATCGGGCTGCTCAGGGAAAGGAGTTCTTTCTTAAGCCACAGTGCATCTGACTGATGCCTGCAGTCACTCTGTCTGCATCAGTCCTAATCAGAGTATTTCAGGTTTTGATACTGGATCAACCCTCCAGCATAGGGCGATCTTCGCCCAAACATCTGCTTCTCTGAGTCCCTTGAGGGTGTTGGTAGTCCTGGTGGTTTACATCCTGGTTGAATGACCTGATTATTCATGCAGGAGGTAGGCACTCAGCCCTCTGAATATGCCAGAGTCACATGGCTAAGGGTGAACCAGAAGCAGAGTTCTTCCAAGCCATCTCAGACCTTGAATACTTAGTGGTAATTTTTCGGCACATGGTCAGAAAAGGTTTTGCAGCCTTTTTCCCCAGGCGGTGACTTTTGTCAGTGGCTCACTGATGTCGGGCCTCAGGATAGGCACCGACAGTTTTAATCCCGTGGGCCCACTTCAGGATGCGGCCTATTTAATGGGTTTATTGTAGGCTTGGGATCCCTCGGTGGATTATCAGCCAGTTTTGCTTTTTACCCCTTAGCTTCCTCACTCCCTGAAATACTGAGTGGATGTGCAAGATCTGAACAAGTTCCACTAGATCTTCTCACAGCAAATGTCAGCCTAGCTGGATGGGAGATAGGTTGGAGCCTTTTGCCCCCCATTCAGGGATCCTGACCAGCCTACAAAGAGCATCTCCACATCACTGTTCTGGAGATGGAGTTGGCCCACCTGGCTCCTTTTTAGTGTGCATTCGTGATGCTGCATATGGCAGACACTTGTACAAAACCAGTAAGGCACATGAGATGTTTTGAGAGGTCGCCAGACTGTCATCAGTTCCCTGGCAGGGGTGTTTAACCTTCAGGCAGACTGCTTAAGTCAGAGTCTGTTCATTCCTGTGCAGTGGAAGTTGGACCAGAGGTGTTTTGGACCCTGTTCAACCAGTTTGGTCGACCCTCAGATCAGTCTGTATCTCCAGCTGCAGGGCTCGGATCTGAGAAGGCTCTTCAGTCTTGTAGGCAACCACAGACGAGGGCAGGGCACACTGCCTCAAGAATGGGCCTTCAGCAGAGTGTATTTTCTTCTATTGATACCTTTTCTCAAAGGATACTGAGATGATAATCAATTGAAATGAGGATGCTCTGGAGGTAGCTGGTCCTTGTTACCTGCTGAGCAGCCGAGTAGACTGTAGTTCTCAGACTTAGAGGATCTTGTTCAGCAAGCACTCTTACACTTTCTGGTTTGCAGAGACATGCTCAGGGTCTCTGTCTCTCAATCCAAAATAAAATCCAGGAATGACAGAGCTGCACCTTAGCTCCTGAGTTGAGGAGGCCATCAAAATAAAAATAGACCACTTGACTCCTTGATGGCTGCCAGAAATCCTCTGTGTCTGCAGCCTATGCTCCGATAGGGGCCACTTCTCTCTTTCCTTGGACCAGTTGCAAAAGTTTCTTCTTCAATGGCCTCTATTCTGAAATGTTTTGGTTTTTCTAAGAAGACGGAGAGGTTGCCTTGAGTTCATTGAGAGGCCGGGTTCTGCTATCTCAGTCTGAGGGACGTGTTTGGCTTGGAACTCATAAGCGCATGCTTGTAGGACACATCTGCTGTTGGATCTGGCTTGCTGTGAGGATCTAAGGGTTCTGAATGCTCCTTACAAGGAGTTTTCAAACCACTTCCATCCACTTTGCTAGATGTGTTGTTTTTCAGGCTTCCTGTTAAGGAGCCATAAAGAGTACTGTGAACAACTCTCATCCACTTTGCTGGATGTGTTGTATTTCAGGCTTCCTGTTAAGGAGCCATACTTGTTAGACATAAGGACAGGTGGTATTCAGAATGGTGTTCGGCCCTCAGGTGTGTATCGCTTTCCAGGAGTCCAGGACATAGATTTATGTCTGACTGTCCACAACCTCTATTCAAGGGAAGGAATTATACAGTTTTGAATTATCTTGCACCATTATGATATACCTTAAACATACACCTGAATTTCATAAGTCGGGTGGTCTGTTTGTACATTTTGGGCCAGCCAAACAAGGACAAAAGGTATCTAAACCCACCCTAGCTAGGTGGGTGGGGGTCTGTGTTAAGGCTTATGTGGTGCAAAAGAAGAGGCCTCTGGCTCTTATCAAGGCTCTCCACCAGGGTTATGGCAACTTCCTGGGTGTTGAGTGGCAAGCTACAGTTTCAGAACTATGCAAGGAAACTACATAGTCCTTGTTGTGAGCTAGCCAACTGCCAATCATTATGTGCAATATATATTTCTATTATATATTGTTTTATGGGATTTCTGTGTATGCCCATGCCAGTGTTAATTCAAGGCATAGGGAAAGCCTAGATTTTTTAAAGGGGTGACCTTTGACTTGAAGGCCACTTGCTTACCAGGAAGGGAGATTTTCATTCCCAGGTTCTTTTGACAGAGATGTGCCAAAAGCCATTCACCTGCAATAAACATGCACTACAGAAGCAGATTGTTTGTGATCTCAGGAACTATTATAAGTATATCACATTTTATGAAGAAACAGGATATATTCATCAGGAAAGACCATTCTAGCAGTACTATGTGAAATTCTAACATGACACGGTGAATTAGCTTACAGGATGCTATACTGATACATCAAAGCTTTAACAGTGACTGTCCTGTTACTAGTTAATTATAGAGGCAGAATTTATGTTGAAGCTGGGTGACATCACTAGGTGGCCAGGAACTTGTGGGTCACTGGTGGGACAATAAACTGGTTTCCTTATGACTGGAATATTGCTGACACTGCAGTTCAGAAAAGATAGTTAAACCCTCAGCACAGTCACTCAGTGCCATTCGGTTTGGGACTCTCTTGATTACCAGACTGCAGCTGCCAGCATGAGACTGCAACATTTACAAACTAGTGATTTTTTTTCTGAACTTCGAAAGTCTTCATAACAGGTAGAAATATAGTTAAACAGTTTTAAGGCATTTATACTGTATACTTTCCCACTTGTTTCTAATATTGTAACCTAAATTTGTATAAGTTCTCTTTTACTTGTTACTGCAATTATTTATTTTAGTAAAGACTTCTGTTTTTCTAAAGAATTCTGCCTAGTGAGTTTCCTTATATTGTATGTGTAACTGTAGAAGTTTTATTACAAATCTGTGACAATGGTTTATGCTAAGAAGGGTCACCAAATAGCAAACCAAATTGAAAAGGGTCAGTAGGGGATCCAGCAGGATTAGGGAGAGTACCAGAGTCTCATTTGAGTCTGCAGGGATTGTGAACTGGGCTATTGAATGTCCTGTAGGGTGAAGGCCAAATCAGGTTTTTGTGCTGCTACCCCAAAGAGAGCATACTTACCTGGTCTTCATCCTTTGTGCAGTAGCCAGGAAAATGGTTCATATTTGGCCACAGGACTCAAGACTGGTACTGTGCCCTGATCCAAAGTATAGAGGGATACTCTGGGACCTCGTGGCAAGTGTTCTGTTGTAAACCCAGTGAACACTCTGGGCGGACATGAGGAGGGTATCCCTGTTTTCCCTCCTGTCACAGATTGCACTTAGGGGTGGGCTCTATGAGCTCAGTGATCTGACCTCACGAGTGGATTTGTGGATAATCCCTCAGTCCACACATTCATGAAACATAAATTGATGTTCAGAGTTCTGCTGCCGCAGCTTTAGGTAGCAGAGTGTTGCGGCAGATGTTCGCAGATGAAGCATCTAGCGTACGGGATAACATTCTCCCTTCCCATTTTTTTCATCTGTACTGCTTCTAGAACCCAGTTGTAATGATTGCTCATTGACAATGTGGAGCGCTACAAAAGAAGAAATGAACTTCATAATTACCTAATTTCCTCTTCTGTTAGCTCCAACATTGTCAATGGGACCCACCCAGGAGCCTGGCTCATGAGAGAGAATCTTATCCTTTTATTTATTTAATCTAAGATTACAAAGACCTTTGAACGCCAAGCAGCTCATTTACAAAGGTTCCTGCATGCTAGGAGAGAGGTCTGTTTTTTAGTAAAATCCCTTACTGAATCTCTATCTTGCTGCACTGCACTCTGATATGTATATTTATATGCTGATTTATTAATTTTCTGTGACCGAAGGTTAACAGGTTTAGTTAGTTAATTGAGGTGTATTTCCTGTTGCAGTTTAGTTCTCTGCCTTTAAAAAAAAATGACAAGAGCACGTTTCATTGTATATTAGCTTCAGTTCACAGATGGTGACTACGTGATGCCTGGGAAGCCCTTTAAGGTGGCATGCTCTCTTGTCAAGAAGAGATAATACTTCAGGCATCCTTTGTGGGTCCATAAAATGTATCCTTCTCCAAAGGCTGGATAGGAAGGTAAGACAATTTTAATTATGGTAAATACGTGATTTTTTTTTAATTTTGTTTTCTGTGTAGCTCTTATGGCACCTGTAGGTATAATTAAGTAATAACTGGGGATCTGCTGATAGTGCTAGGAACCTCAGGTACCCAGCATTCTAAAGTTTGGCTGTGCCATTCCCTGGTATGGGTACACTATACCTAGTTGTAATGATTACACATTGACAAATTTGGAGCTAACAGAAAAGGAAATTACGGTTATGAAGTTAATTTCTTCTTCTTCAGGTTTCCAAAGTTTGATAAATTATGTATTTTCACATTTACTACGCATGTTTACTTTAAAATCTTATTGCATGTATGTGGGACAAAAGAGCTTTCCTTAAGTAAAATGAGACCAGAAGCAAATGGTGTGATACCTTTTATTGGCTCAACATAGATGTTACAAAAGAAAACAATGTCTAAACTTTCGACCAACCAAATCCTTCCCCGGAGACTTGGTCGAAAAGCTTAGACACCGTTTTCTTTTGTAACATCTACGTTGGTCCAATAAAAGGTATCAAACCATTTGCTTCTTGGGTCTGTTCGTAAGGACCAATACCATAACTAATCTAAATGCATGGCATTATGTTATTCAGAGTACAGCACTTCTCAGTATTTTTAACATTTGCTGTCTTATTTTTACTCTCTGTTTAGTACTATTTAAGTTTAAGAAATATGATGAATATTCAGTATCTGATTTTTGTGGTCTGTAAAAGATATATGTAACTGATGTTCTTTATGTGATACAATTAGTTTAATAAAGTTTAATCGACAAAAAATCTATTGGGACAGTCTAAACGTATGATGCGTGTTCCATCACACACCACGGTCTCGTCCTCCGGATGGTTCTCTCCGTGACCTAACGATGCTTACGTGTACTTCACTGCCCAATAACTTCTTACAAGAGGTTTGCAGCCGTGGTACACGCCAGGTCGTCCAGATTACAGCTAGACTGTACCACACTCGTACGGAGGTGTTCATATTTTCTTCTGAAATATGTACATTTTAATTGATCAGCTCAACCTCTGCGATTTTTACTGCAGAAGTATGATATTCACTCTGAATTCTAAACTGAATCCCAGTATATCGATGGTCTCATAAGGGATCACTTTTCCCCAATACTCAATTTGCATCCCCCTTCTTTTCAGCAGTCACAAGCTCAGGCAGAGGGCGTGGTTCGGAGGTCAGTCGCGACCCCGCCCACGGTGAAAAGCCCACAGCACCGCCTGTCACTTTTCTTTTGACCTAGTGGGATCGGTGGCTGTCTTGTTCGTTTGATGCTGCGAATCCTCGAGCGGAACATGAAGCTGTTGTTTGCTGCCGCCCTCATCGCCGGCTCGCTGATTTTCTTGCTGTTCCCCAGCGCTTCGGAGGCGGATGAGAAGAAGAAGGGCCCCAAAGTCACCGCCAAAGGTACGACCGGCTTGTGTAGGAGACAGGAACTTGCTTGCGGCCGAGCTGACTTCACGGCTGACTTCTGCGGGGCTCCGGGGCATACCTCTCAGTTGTCCAAGAAAGAGGGTCATCCTCAGAATTGCATATTCCACACACTAAACCTGCAGACCACAGAAACAAGGCGATACACAAATCTGAAATTCATAATATTTTAACATACTAAATGAAAGTTAAACTTTGTACAAATAAGGGCACTGCCATCCACAGGGTTGAGAACTTATATTTCCATGTCTGATGATGTGTCACCTTTGAGGGCCGGCGCCCTACATTTTTAGTATCCTACATTTCCGCAATAGACGCTCGAGAGCTATGCCCTGGGATGTCAGATGCGACTTCGCATGTACTTGGGAATAACGGTAGAAACGCACACACATAAGCAATCGTTTACTCTTTTGAGCGACAGCATTTTGCATTATTTTATGATGTTATCGTATTTTTTGTACACGATGCATGCAGCTGAGTGCTGCATTACTTTTCTCCCACATTGGGTTTAATACAGTTGGAGAGCGAAACAGGTGCAACTGGGAACAAACAACAAGGTCATACTGTACAAACTTTTTCTCTCAAACTGCACCTGCTTAGGAGTAAAGGGCGAGGTGGTTGCTGGTCCAGAAAACTTGATGACGTCTCCGATTACTTTGCAGCCAACCTCAACCCGCCAAGATTTATATTGAGACTCCCAGCAGCAGCTTCAGCTAGAAGCAGGGACATTTGGACTCTGTGCAGGGGAGTTCATCCAACCACTAGTCAGTGAATCCACTCATGATGGGGCCGTACTGGATCTGGTACTTACTAACGGGGACATTGCCACAGACTGGGTAGGAGTCTGCCTGGGGACCAGTGATCACCATACGATGTGGTTCGATATAAGAATGGCTGCTGAATCGAACCACACGGGACCAGAGTCCTGGACTTCAGGAGGGCAGATTTTGTAAAGACGGATGAATGGTGCAGTTTATGTAGCATTGTGTGTGTGTGTGGCCTATAATCTTCAAAAGGTGGTGGTGGTGGGTTCTGGGGCCATACATGCCTCTGGAAATTTTTTTCTATGTTTGAAGCCTTTTGTGCACTTCAGTGTAACTCAGAACATGCACAACAGGAGTTTTGCAGCCACTGATTTCTATGTGCAGTAAGGGTGAAGCATATACTGTAATCCTTTATCTGCCTGTTGCATGTTCTTTAGCAGCTGTGCGGTTTATTTGTAACCCCGGAACCTGGGCCCCCTGCCTTTCTGCCCAGTAAAACCAGTCTGAGGTTTCAAAACACTGGTGAGCTGCCCTTGGGGAAATTTCAGCATATGGGAGCAACAGGGCTCACCAGTGAGCAGGAGACTCCAGCTGAGAATATTCTGGGAATCTTCTTCACCATCCCCTTTTTGTGTGCGAACTTCAGTCATAGGTAAGACAATAAGACACCCTCCCACCTGGCCACCCCAAATGTAGGATGCTGAGAGAGTAGTCTGTGTTTCATTTGTTAGTACCCCACTAATGTTACTACAGACCCTGGCCACGTGACAGACTGCGGGGAGAAGATGTCCCCTACACACAGAGTGGGAGCCATTGGGGAGCAGCTAGACCCAGGAACGAGCATGGAATGTACAAGCAGAAGCGGACTGGTGCTGCTGCTACTGATTTGGAAGCAGTGCTCGCTGTCGATGGTAATTTTCACAGGAGTGGGGGAGGAGACCACACGAGAATCATCACGAGCTCGAGTAGGCAGCTGTGTGCTATTAGCTACCCGTAGCGAGTCCAAAGTCGATCAATGGAATGACACAGCAGCTGTGACATTTTATTGTTCGATGTTGGCTTCTTCGTACAGATAGCCAAGGGTGGCAAGGCAGAAGCTTCTTGCTGCAAACTGATCACGTATTAATACAAAGGGGGCAGAATTCATTGGTGGCCTACCCTGAAAAATAGTGGGTGGGCTATGGCTGTGTTACTTCCCACCCCATTTTACCTGCCCTTGTGTGTGAAATGCCTTAGGGATGACCTGGTGGGTGGAGGATCAGTGGGTGAGCTAAAGGAGATAGTAAAAGCATCAAACAATTGAGCAAAAATGTAGCTGAAAAGTTAAAAGGCAAAAAGGGTAGCATTCAAAGGGTATAAGGAAACTCTGAGGAAGGAGGATAGGGAGGTGCATCAGGGAAACTGAGAAAAGCAGGGAAAGCAGTAAGGAGCATGAACTGAAGCAAGAATAGCTCAGGAGGTAGTGAAAGAGGATAAAACTTTATTAAAAAATTTTTTTAAGGTATGTCAGTGACAGGGAAGACCAGGGTGAACCTGGTTACTAAAGATGGGGAGGTGGGTTCCCACCTCTAGCTTCCACAATCCATACCCGCCATTTCTCTGGACATTAAACATCTCTTACTGAAAAGCTTGGCAGTGTAGATTAAAGGGTAAATGCATAGCACATTTCCTCTACATGTCTTGGCTTTCCCTTGTGCTGGACTTGAACATACTTTTACTTTGGCTTAGCCTATTCCTCTAGGCCTCCCACTGATTAAGCAGTCCAATCCCCACTTTAAAACAGTTCAGGTCAAACATAGGCCCCATGTAAGAGCAGAACCCACCCTTTGGTTGCAGGTGCCCCACAGGCGATTCTTGACAGCTTCTGGTGCCGAAGCACAACTTAGAAAAATACGGTAGCTTCTTCCCTAGCCGGAACCAGGAGGTTGCCCTGGAATAACAGGCAACCTTTATTTCCCATCCCCTCAGGGATGGGGCACAGAGACCAGTAACAGCGGTCTTCACCACTTCATGAACAGCTTGCTGTGTTCCTCTTTGTGAAACACACACCTCTCCCTAAAAGTAGCTCTATATCAGAGTTTTAGGCTCCAAGAGCCTGTGCAGACAGCTGTGCTCCTCTCTTCAAGACTGCTCACACACAACTGCTGCAGCTCACTGTTCAGAAACTCCCAACTGCAGATTCCAGTGTGGCTCATGCAGCCACGAAAGTTCTATGGTGATGTCATCCTCAGTCTCAGCTGAGACTGAGAACAGAGTGAGATAGTGTGAAATCCATTTAACTGGAGTTTCACAAGCTGCCTTCCTTGCCTACCACTAGGTCTTACTGGAATTCTAGTAACCCCAGGTAACAGGGGTTACACATACAACACTGAATCCATCAAATGGAGCAGTCTTAAAGGAGTAGTCCACCCAGAATTTGCAAAACCTATGTTGTGCAGTGTGTTGATCTGTCTGAAGTCCTAGTGTGTCCTTCCTTCTGTCTGAAGTCCTAGTGTGTCCTTCCTTCTGTCTGCTATTAGGAGGTTCTCCTAAATTAGCCTGCTAGCTTTAATGTAGTTGTATGACCCTGGGGATATTCATCTCAGGTAAGTTTATTGCTTCCTTGTTCCACAATGCATACTGTCTTGTGATAGTGATGTAGCTGGGACCATAGATTCACAGCAAACACTGCTTTACAATCAATTCACAGTAGTAGAGATAACTATAATAATAATAGTAATACAGATCATTGGTGAGGCCTCATTTGGAATACACTGTCCAGTTCTGGAGGCCGCATCTCAGAAAGGACATAGGTGGTGACAGTTCAAAGAAGGGCAACAAAGATGGTGCAGGGCCTGCACCAGAAGTCATATGAGGAGAGATGGGGAAGATATGATAGAAACTTGGATATCTAGAAGGCATAAATAGGGTGGTGGAGGGTAGCATCTTTCAGAAACGGAAATGTCCAGGAATGGGGTGGGGGGATGACATGAAGCTGGAGGGTTAGATTAGGGATAGCGTGAGGAAGTATTCTTCACAGAAAGGGTGGTAGATAGAAACACATTGGGGAATTCAAGCATGCATGGGACAGGCATAGGGGAACCCTAGCAACAGGAACGAGGAGGTAAAGCCGAGATAATAGTAGGGTCTGCAGCTTTTATGGTAGGCAGGAAATGGGCAGACTAGATGGGCCTAGTGATCCTTCTCTGCCAAAAATTTCTATGGGAAGCCAATTTTTCAAAATGTAAGTAGATGTGGATCCTCGTGTCCTTTGGCAGACGTAGTGTGTGCAGTGGAGGAACGGTGAGCATTTTCTAATGCCTCCAATCGATAGCGAGCTGAGCATTGTCCCATTTTAATTTGGTTCTCTCACCACCCACTGGTTTCCTGAACCTAACCCTCACTACAGCCAGATTGATTGGATGCCAAATGGATACGAACACTAGTCTTTCCACTCTGTCAACTCTGTCACTTAGGAGAGGTTCCGAGGCTGCAGCGGCCACAGCAACGTGGTCCGCTGAGAGAACAATAGCGACCGCATTTGAAGGAAAGTTTCTGTACTCCAGTCTTACTCCAGATGCTGCTAGACAAATAAGAGTCTTACAACCTGGCTAAGTCTTCCAAAATGGAATCTCTGGACTCCCAACTCTGTATCCTGTGCACCACTGTCCCTCACAAAGCAGAACTGCACTGGTAACCACAACTCCAAAGCAGTAAACAATAGTTGCATTGGAGGGAGAAACTCCATAGGCACAAGGTAATCGTAGAGGAAGGGGAGCGGAGAAAGAGTGGAGATCAAGTAGGGTTCTGTATTGATACTGTAAGTGAGGGGGAAAATGGGCAGACTGGGTGGGCTAGGCAGTCCTTATCTGCCATCATATGTTTCCTCCAACTCACAGAAGAAGAATTGGGACTTGAGCAAGAGATTTCTGTGGTCTCATAACGGTGGCAATGACATCTCAGTGGATCCTGCCTTTAGTTAGACCACTGCACTATTTAGTTTAGTATTGGGTGGCCAAGGAAACTACTTTTGACTAGCGGTTATCCAATTCTGTGCAAAATAGGTTCTGGATCCATGGAGGTTTCTTGATCTTTGGATACTTTGGGCTTGGTAGGCGCCTTCTTCAGTAGGTGTGCTGCAGCAGCGCCTAACCTAATAGGGCTTTGTCTGAAACTTAGAAACTAGAAATGTACCAGCAAAGAAGGCCTTGCCGCTATACAGTCTGCTCAATGTGGAGGTACATTCCCTTTATAGTTTGACGATTTTCCAACTGGGTCCTAACTTGTCTTATCCCCTTGAAGCTCTCCTCAGTTTTAATTTCCATAGTTGTCTCAGAAAGCTTGTTCTACTACTCCCATAAATTAGTACTTCTGGCATTCCTCCTGAATTATTTATTTATTTGTTTTGGTAACTGGTGAGTGCACTAGGCATAGCAATGCCTATTTTCAGGCACGACCGGGAGAAGACAGTTAAATATACAAATGAAACATGCATGTGACGAGCACATGAAATAGGTGGAACACATTGAGGAATGCAGGCAGCTAACAACAACTGGAACAGTAGGATCAAAGAGCAGTTAACATTTGGAAGAAATAGGGAGGGTTACAATGGAGGCAAAACTGGAGAATACATTTAGGTAACATAAACAACTGGAATTACGTGGTGAGTGAAGCTGACATTATCTCAAGGTTTGAGCAAAACACAGTACAGTAAGTGCCTAAATTGAGGGTGAAGAAGAGAGAGAGAGAGGTGAGAGAGTGAGGGATGTGGGAGGAGAAAGGGAGGGAGGAGAGATGGGTAGTGTGGATGTGGGAAAGACATGGAGGAGGACAGTATTATAGTGAGAGAGGAGAATGATGAAGTTTAAGGTGGTTTGAAACAGGTGCATTGGCTGACTGATTGTAGATGTGCCTGGTGTCGAGTTTTAAAGCTAGCATGGGTAGGTGCTTACTCTAATATTTGGAGGCAGCGAGTTCCAATATTTTGGGGCCATATGCAAAAAGCGCGTGTGAGCCCATGTTAATTTTACATCTGGAATGTGGTAGGTGGCTAGGTCCGCAGGATCGGAGCTCATAGGACAGGGGATGATCGGGCCAGACAGGCGAGAGAAGATGGAGTGTCAAAGCGGACTGTATTGTCAATAAGAGACCCTAGGGAGTGGAGCCGATGGCTAGAGGGGCAAGGCCAGTTAAGGTCAGAATAGAGTTGGCAATGGTGTGTGAAGCGAGGGATGCCGAGGCATACCTGCAGATATTGTTATAGGTGGTGTCCCACTTATGGAGGGAGGATTTGGAGGCAGATAGATACATGACTGATCCATAAGTCAGGGGAGAGAAAGCCTTGAGCCACAGCGAGTCTTGTCTGGTGAGTAGTGGCATAGCTGGTACGGTAGGCACTACCTAGCCTTGCATTTACAGGTGTGTTTATGTAGGTCAAAGTTAAGGGATTCATCCAGAGTGATGCCCAGGTATTTGAGGGATTTGGTACTACTAAGTGAAGAGCCGCCGGTACAGGTGATTTTTAGGCATCAGGGTATGTTTTGAGTTTGGCAGGCGAACCAAAGAGCATGGAATGTCCTACTAATGTTGAGAATGAGTTTATTCTTCTCTGCCACGACTGAATGGCCGTGAAGTCTAAGTTAAGAGATTGGTTGATGTCAAGTGGGTTCCTTGAACTGTGATAGATTACTAGGTCATCTGCATAGAGGAGGGTTGAGCAGGTTGAGGCAAGCAGCGGGATGTCATTAATAAAATGGAGAACAGTAAAGGGCCTAGTATGGAACCCTGGGGCACTCCAACTGATGGAGGCTGGATCAGAAGAGGCGGAATTGAAGACAACGGTCTGCTTTCTACTGACAGGTAACTGTCAAACCAGGCAACTACATCTGAAGAGAAGCCAACGGAGCAAAGTTTAGAAAGAAGGAGGGTATGGTTTGCCAGGTCAATAGCTTTGTTAAGTCAATGAAGATAGCGCCAGTCAGGAGGCCAGTGTCCATAGCAGAGAGGATATCATTGGTGAGTTTAAGGAGGGCAGTAGTAGTACTGTGTCCCTTAAGGAAGCCGTGTGTGAGAGCTAGACAAGAGGTTATGCTGCTGCAGATAGTCAAGAGTTTGGGTTGATACAAGTTTTTCAAGGATTTTACTAAGGAGGGAGAGAATAGCTATAGGGCAGTAGTTCGAGTAGTTTAGGATCACCCTTTTTGGAATGGGGGTGACTTTGGCAGTTTTCCAGATGTTGGGGACTAAGCCATGACGCAGAGATAGATTGAAGATTTTGTAAGGGAGGCTATAAAGGGGCAGCGATCTTAGAAGTCTGGGCTTCCAGCCCATCTGATCCCTACACTGGTATGGTCAGGGCTGAGATGAGAAGCTCAAAACTTCAGACTTGGTAATGTTCCGGAACCTGAAGGGGGATGTGTGACTTGAGATTTAACATTATAGTTGGCCGAAGGACTTGAGTATTAGGGGATGGAACATGGTAAGTGGAGAGGTCCGAGAAATGGTGGTTAAAAGAATTAGCTATAGTGGTAGGATTATTGCAGTGTATACCGCTTATCAGCATGTTATTTGCATGTGATGTTTGATTTGCTCCAAGGAGGGTTTTATAGTGGCCCAGAATTTTTTCGAGTTACCCCTGCTTTGTTAATAGATTTTACAGAAAGTACTTTTGCAACCGAATTTGCTTTTGCATATATTCTCTGGGCTCGGTAATGATTGTAATCAGCCGAAGCCCAGTGGTCTTGAAGCGATGCCACGCTTATCCCTGGACCTAATCAATGCAAGTAGGTCTTTAGAGAGCTATTTCATCTGTGATCCTCGAACCGACGAGTGACACAGGGAGCATGGGTGTCTTGGAGCAGACGTAAATTTAGCAAGGAAATGGTCTAATGCTTGTTGAGCATTATTAGAGGTGTGGATGGGGACCAGTCGATCAGTTCAAGATCAAGAAGAAATTTTCTTGGTTAAAGTTAGCCAGGTTTCGGAAGGTGATGAGTTTAGAGGTGGAGTCGGCTTGTTTGACGACGCCAGGAGCAAAAATAGGAGAGTGGTCACTGATTGAGTCAGCTAGGGTCCCTGCACATGCTATGCTATCTGGGCGGTTGGTAAGGATCCAGTTTATAAGAGTACTAGCCCGAGGGGGGCATGACCCTGGTGGGGTCTTCAATAATTTGATGAAGATTGTGACCTTGGACAACAGTGTGAGAGGACTGGTTTAATTTACTGGTCCAGTTTAGGTTCAGGTCCCCAAGAATGAGGACTTCATTACGACCTATGGTCCTATCAACCTGAGATAGCAGTTCCTCTAGCTCAGCTGTGCTTCCAGCCGGAGGGTTATAGACACAAACCAGGTGAAGTTTCTTAGATCCAAGCTTTACAATGGCATAAATTGCTTCACAGTGAGATAGAGATGGTTGGGTGTTGAGGGATAATGGAATGTGGTTTGGGAAAAAAAAGGCAACCCCCGCCCGCTTGGTAAATGCCTGTCCTGCCGAAAGATGTTGTAGTTGGGCAGTGAGCAAAGCTGATCTGGGGTTGAGGGTTTTAGCCAGGTTTCAGATAAGCAGAGAATATCTGGGTTGTGCAGAGCAACCCAGGCTTCCAGTTCTGCCTTGTTATGAAGCAGACTCTAGTGTTTAGGTGGGCAACATGATGCCCTTGGTGTCATGCCAGTTAGGAGCTTTACAGGATGGGTTATTTGGGGGTCCAGGGTTTTCCTCTATATCCCCGCTAACAACAAGGTTAGGTGAGATAGGTAAGAGTTTACACACATGCAGGAGATGGATAGGGTTAAACTTGGCATCTTGGAATTATACAAAGTGTAGGATATGTGATATATGAATTTGTGCTGAGTGAGGAGGGGAATGTGACAGGAGGTAGTCGAAGAGTTTTCGCACAAGAAATGACCTAGAGTGGACAGGATAGGAGTAGTAAAAGTTAAAGGGTATAGAGTTGGAGAGTGAGGGGACCCAGATGAGGCAAAGAGCTGTAGAGGTTACTAAAATAACGAAATGGGGAGAAATGGCCATTTTGGTATATTTGTAAGTGGGAGTTAAAGTTATAGGGATGTAGGTAGTGCAAAGTACAGGCTGAGCAAAGGTAAGGATAAGAGATAAAATTTAGTGCCCCAAACAGTTTTGAGTAAAAGGTACAGTCAGGGCACTGGTGAAAATATAGGATCGGTCAAGCCCTCTAGTAGTGAAACGTATAGGCTGCTAATGGAAAAGTGAGGAGATAGTTAATTTCCTCAACAGGCGTGTATTAGGGCGGAGCTCCAGCCTCAAAATAAAGCCGGACAGGGTGGTAGGGAGCAGTCCAGTTTATCATGGGAAGAAGTGTTACTGTACAGCCCCTTTCAACTGTTTAAAGCTGGCGCTTTTACCACTGGAAGCAGAAATGCAAAAGGCGCCAAGATTTGAACAAAGATGGGCAGCTGTTTTGGCGTTGCTTGAGTCATGGTACTGGAGTCTAATTACCTTCAGCGCTGGTCGGCTGGTGACTCGCTGGGGCTCTGGCAGAGGAGCCTCCTGAGGTCGCTTTCTGAGGAGAGAAGCAGCTGCCGTTGGGGACTCTCAGCTAGGGGTGCTGCCAGTATCTGAACCATTTCCTTGGCACCCTAGGTAGCACCAGTGTGACCCTAGAGATTTGTATACCTTCAGGGCTCATTGCACTTTAAGGGCCTTGTCTGTGGTAATAAGTTCTGCACACATCTCCCCACTCTGCCTACCAGACCCTGTGGCATTGGCCTCTTTCTGTTTTGTAAATACTGAGCAGAAGTATTCTTTCAGTATTTCTGCCTTTCCTTTAGTTCTCCATCCACCAGATTGACTGTTCAGCAGGACAGTGTCTCCTTTCATTTGCCTCTCTCTCTTCCGTAACAAAAGGCTCTGGCATGGCCTCTTCCGGATGCTTGAGGATAATGATTTTCTGTTTTCAGAAACTGCCCATGCCATTTGGTAGAATCTAAAATATTTATTTATTAAACTCTAGGATTACAAATACCTTTGAGCAGAAACTGCTCGCTACAGAGGTTCCACGTCAGAGGATGGGGGTAACATACAACAATGGTAAACATGGTAACAGTCATAACATACAGATAAGTACATGAATAGTTCAGTCAGTCCGCTGCAGAAGAACAGCCACAAGCTAGTTTCTAACAGAGTTCCTGGTGAAACAGTATACTTGGTAGGGAAAGTCTGTAAGAAGCCGGCAGATGGGTGCCGCTGTCGGACAAGGATAAAAAGAGCGAGGGGCCAGTGGCCATACAAGGAGTGAGTCCCAGAAAGAGGGATGGGAGGGTGGGGGGGAAGACGAGAGGGAGGAGGCTGAGCCAAGAAAGGAGGCTTGCATGGCAGGTTACAGCTAGGGTAGAGGGTGGTGACCATTGCTTAGTGGAGGCAGTCACACAGAGGGTGGTGACCATTGCTTAGGGAGGCAGTCACAAAGTGAGGTAGAGGGGAGGAATAGACGCAGTTGCCTTTAAAGTGGCTTAGTGTTGCAGCAGCAAGAGTTTCTTTTGTTAAGGATGTTGAACCACCATGGAGTCGCATATGAAAGATCTCTGACCCAGTGAGGTCCGCGCCTGGGGACATGGAAAGTCTGGTATTGAGAACTCAGTGTTAATCTGGGTGCTGCTGTTGGCAGTAAGGAGACTTGCAACACCTGGTGGCATGAGCCCCAGAAGAGCTTTTTTTGGCTATCATCTAGGACTAGTGAAAGCAGCTTCAAGTCGAGTGAGTCACCACTATATCCAGTTTTGCTGATAGCCTTGCAAATATAGATTCTGGCAAAGTGCATTGGGATCCTTTTGAAGAATCATGGAGCTGGGTGAGCTTATGATGCTGCAGCAGAGATGGGGTTAGTGGTGGAGCGCCAAAGAAATTGGGTGGGAGGACACTGTTTAGGTTGGAGAATGCATTGATTAACGACATGGCGGTATCTGGGTCCAGCGTTGAGTACACTAATGTTGAGCATGGTGGGTGGAGACTTGATTTCTTTGCCAGAGAGGTCCTTAAGGTTGTTCCACAATTGTTTCATCCCCCATGAGTTGGAGAGCGCTTCTAAAGTATCTGCTTTAGCCATCCGTGATAGCACGGGTGCAGGTATTTTTGCTTGCTTGTATTTTTGAATATCCGCTTGGACAGCTGTAGTCGAACACAGTGCCAGAGGTGATCCCTCTGTTTGAGCTGTATGATAAGCTCAGTGTTAATCCATGGGTTAGTTCTACCTTTAACCTTCATTTTTTTTTTTTTTTTTAATGGTGCATGGATATCATATACCCCAGTGAATCGGCTGATAAACAGTTCTAGTGCTTTATGTCCTTGAGTGAGTCTATAACTGACCAATCTAGTCTCCTTGGATGGGATTTTAGTAGTTGTAGGTGCCCTTCTTGAGTACCCTGGTGTGTATTATTTTAGGTGGGGTTTAATGTAGTTATTGGCACAGGTGCAGATAACGGGGGGAGGGGAATGGTCACTAAGGAGTCAGGAGTACAGACACCATTGATATTCTTTCTGACTGGTTGGCCAGTATCCAGTCAATCAAGGTGAAAGTCCCTGTCCTGTAGTTACACCTGGTCGAGAGGGGACTAGCTGTGTGAATTGTTGTGCTGTAACTGCATTCTTGTAGAAGCAGGCCCTGGTGCAAGCCAGTTGGATGTTAAAGTCTCACAGGATGATGGACTCAGAGTTATGGCGTAGACCCTGAATCATTCCATGACGCTATTGAAGCCATTAGCCAGGTCCTTGGGGGTGTAAACAGAGACTATAGTGAGGTTTTTGTTAATGGGCACCAAGGAGAACTTTGATAGCAAGGACCTGAGTTGGTGATCCTGGTCTAGGAAGTGGATAACATGTTCCATGAGAGTATCTCTCAGGTAGATGGCTGAGCCACCACCCTGCTTAGAGCCCTGTCTTGCCTAAAAATCATGTACCGGAATGGCAGCTGCACTGTCTGGGATCTTTGATTTAGCCAGGTTTCAATGACAGAGAGGATGTCAGGATTGTAATGTTGAATCCAGGTTTGAAGGTGTCCAGTTTACTGAGGAGGCTGCATATATTGATGGACGCCAAGGTAAGAGACCCCGACTCCGGTTCTGACGGTAGGTAGTTGGTCCAGTTGGGCATGGGTTAGGTGGATGTTTCCGGAGAGGAGCAGAAACAGTAGGAGAAATTTCAAAAGGGAGGTATGAAGTATTTTGAGGGCTTGCTTGTTTGAACTGCCTGCGTGCCTGGATGTTGCGGCAATGGTACGAGCCTGGCTTATTATAGAGGGCTGTTAGTACATATATACCCCTGGTGTTATAACCTTGGTGCTTCAGAGTGAAGCCAGTGTGCCAGTTCTGGAGCTGAAAGGCACTGAGTTATAAAACTGAACCCCAGTGGTCATTCCCAGTGTGTAGTGCAGAGCAGGTGCAGGTATTAGCTGGCCTTGGGAATGAGGTAGTCATATGTTGGGTGGGGCAGTGCAGCACGGTCATCACTAAAAATAGCAGTGCTGGATGCAGGTTATAGGCAGCCATGTCGAGGAAAATGCGGAGACACAGTTAGACTGAGAGAGGGCACTGTTTGAGAAGAAAGTAGCTAATATCAGAACACTGGGGAAATCAGCAGAGACCAGTAGGATGGGTGAGGGAGAGTGCTGCTTCTGATAGGTGAAGCAGTCCAGGTAGGAGGGCATCAGTCCATTTAAAGGAGGCCTGGGAGGAGTCGGGTGGGATGAAAAACCAGGTCAGGTGACCCGAAAGGTAGAATTTGGCAGCAGTTCGGTGGCGCATCTATGGCTGAGTAGCAACAGCTGAGCCGTCCAATCACGACCAGTGGCAGCAGCATCACACCAATCGTGAGGCAGCCAGCCGAGAATGGAGCTTCCAAAGAGTTAGGCACTAGCACCTGCTTGTGGGATCCGTGTAGGAGTTCCAAGGAGGCGGGCAGGTCTGCAGGACGAGCTGGCACAGTGGCTGCTGAACGCCGCCATCGGTGATGGCGCCTTATTTTTTCCAGGGATCCTAGTGGGCCAGAAAGAGCCAGGTTAAATTAGGTCACAGGGAGTATGGCATTTCTGGTTTTACTTCAAATTGTGCACAAATCAGCACGTCTTTTAACGATTTGTTTCACAATGGAGGGTTTGCCCAAAAATGCTGGTGCTAAGTGAGTTCCTTGCATGATAAAGTGGTGCAGAAATGCCAAATTATGTTTTACACTGTCGCTTTTACTTGAAATGGAAAACCATTGTCCCTATTTAGTGTCCGCTGCTATCCTTAATTCTGTGTCTGCTTTGGTTCTCTTCACCTCCATGCTGGTTTTCGCTTTCAGGTTCTCCTTGACCCTTAAGGCCCCTTTGTATTTCTTGACAGTAGCCCTTTCTCCCTCATTGCTCTTTTACCTCCGTTGTAAACCATATTGGTTTTCAGAGCTCTTTCAGATTTCCTAACTGTGTCTTACAGGAGCTAGTGATGTCATTGAGACAGATTTTTATTTTTTTTTTTTTTAATTACAGTTGCCCACTTTGTTCCACACCCTGAGCCCAGCCAGGCTTCTCCAAGCTTTTCCTTCATTGCCCTAGGGTCCAACCTCCTGAAGTCCAGAACACACATTTTGGTGCTCGGGTAATCTATCCTAAACCAAACAGATTGGTGGTCACAATTAGGGTTCAGCAGTGCTGATGTTCCTGATGTATTTTATTTATTTAAAAGTTTAACCAGGAAGTACATACTGAGCTGAAAACAGCTCGCTTCCAGATGTGTTCTGGGAGAGAGGGGAGTAGAGATGACTAACAATAAAAAATAAAAAAGTAAAATACAAAATATAGTTTTTACAAGTAAAATCATAAATATTACAGGAAGAACGGTAAATGAAGGCATCTAGAAAATAACACTATACCAGAAAGGGAAAATAGAACAGTAAGAAGAGGGCAAGACTAGAGAATGGCAAAGAGGAAGGGTCACAAGAGTTACAGGATGACAAAAGTCCAAAAGGACTATGGGAGGAAGAAGAAAGAGGCCTAACAAATAGCAAGGGAGGACCAAAGTTTTGGAAAACGATAGGAAAAGCAGATGGGCCAACAATAGATTTTTCTAGAAGGAAAAGAGAGAGAATGGAAAGTATTGTCACGGAGCGGTAGGAGGAAGAAGGAGGGGAAAGAAGGGATTTGAGATCAAAGGATGTGCCCAACCAGAATTTGGATAAAAAGGACACAGTGGAAAGGCGCCAGCATCTGGAGGGGAGGGGAGGGAAAGAGCCGAGTAGAGGGCAGTGGTGAATATGAGAGGGCACCTAAAACATAGCAGCAGAAAGAAGAAAGGGGGTCAAGTCTGGCAAGGGAAGATTTAGGGGCACTACTGTAAACTAAATCATTGTAGTCAAAATAGGAAGGATCCTTTTAGGACAATTTCTCGGTGGGCAGGAAGCGTATACTTGCTTTATTCCTGTACAAAGCATCAAGCTTAGGGTGTAGCTTTTGGTGAATTGCATCAACATGCACAGAGAAATCCAGATGCCGGGTCAAGGCAGACTCAGAGGTACTTAAGTGAGGAGACATCTTCAATATTAGCACCATCAGGGTACTAAATAGTAGGGAAGAAGTAAGTTTAGCAAGCCTCCGACAGGTACCAGAAGTCATTGAGACTGTTTTCCCCATTAAGAGACAGTTGGTTATCCTTGAACCAGTGCTGAATGTTGTCAAAATCCAACTGAGTCGGGAGGTAAGATCATGGGGAGAGGAGCCAGATGCAGAAAAATTGTCATCAGCATACATACGAATTAGACGAGATGAACGACAAAGGGTAGGTTATTTAGGAATACCGAAAAGAGAATGGGACCCAGGACAGGCCCTTGAGTGTGTCACCTGAGCTAATGGGAAGTGAAGGTGAAATGAATTTTCTTATCCGGACAGCTTGAGACCTGCCTTTAAGGTAGGAACAAAACCAACTGACTGAAGTCAGAAAGTCCTGCAGCTTTAAGTTTGTCCAGTTGGAGGATGCTCACAGTGTCAAAAGCCTTAGCAAGATCAACAAAATGGCAGCGGTCATCAGTCCTATATCCATACCTGTAAGCAAGGGTGTAGGCAGGCATACTCTGTATACATTTGTGTACAGTTTGCTGAGTGCCTGTCACAACCCATACCTTTCTGTTAACATTTTCATTCTAATCTGTAGTATGTGGGTTAGTGTAGGCCACTGAGGAGTGTTTGTTTAAACTTATGTTGTTTAGGAAACAGACACATGTATAATTTCTTTAGAGAGTAGAGGAATCATCTGACAATCTGACTTGTTTGGAAGGGGTACCATTTGGAGAGGATGTGTAAATTTTTTTTTTTTTATGGGGTGTAACTGTTGGAAATTGTGTACAAAATGGAAATTTCTGAATACACCCCAGCCTGTAAGTATGAAATTAGTGAGCCAAAGGAGTGGAGGAATTAAAGTGGAGTGGAAGTTCCTAAAACCTGACTGAAAGGGAGGAAAAGGAGGAGCTGTCAAGAAAGGAAGTAAGCAGAAATAGAACAGTGTGTTCCTGTAAACTTAGCCAAGGTAGGAAGGAATGAAATTGGATGGAAGTTAGCAGGAGAAGTGGAATCACCACCTGTGTGAATAGGAATGACAATAGCCTGTTCCCAGATGTGTGGAACAGTAGCAGAGGAGAAGACGAGATTTAGAAGTGATTGAGCAATAATGCATGACAGGATGTGGGTTATGTAAGAAATAAGGCATGGTGGGGGGATTATGCTGCATTAATGTTCAGAGTGGTGGGTTGGAGTCCTGTGCTGGAAGGCATAATCCCTTGATGGCATTGCCTCATTCCACTTATAAAATGTTTGGTAACGTTTGTTTTTAGCAGTGTTATAATTCGTGCTGTATCTTTAAATGGTTGCTTTAGGGCATTAGCATAAATTAGATAATGCAGCAGGGTTAAGTTGCAGCTGGTATGCAGCACTAGCTGGGTGTGGTTTCACTACAAAGGAGTGGGTTATTTTGTTACTTTAAATAGGTGTTCCTGACGCTTAACTTCCTGTACGTCCCATGTGATCAGTAAAGGTTAAGCTGGAAGGCATAGAGTTCTTTAGGTGAATGGAGAAAGGCTAGAGTGCAGATTGACTCTAGCTGCTCATTGACTCAGCAGAAGCCGTGTGTCCGCCATCTTACTGGAAGAGTAAACTACCAGAGGTTAGCTGGAACTGCACGAGTTCAGCGGTCGCCTAGTCTGTCTGTCTGCTGTTTCCATATTGGGATTTTGATTACAGGCAAACAAGTTATGCACTTGGACCACTCTTCTGGTTTCTTGTGGATTGAGGTATGGGAGAGCGAGAACACCACTGCACGCTTCATCATTCGCTCATCATTTAAGTAATTTGTGTGTTTAAAGCTGTGGATTGTCACATCGCACAGCTTCTGAGCCCAGGATGACAGCAAGTTCATGCTCTGGCACAGAGAGAGGTGGAGCAGCGTGAGTCGTATCCTCATGTAATATGGTGGGTGTCCTGATTGGCTGACAGCGTGAGTTCTGCCTCTGGCCTCTCTCCATTTACATATAGAACTGTGTGCTGGAAAGTAGGGCTGTGCTTCCTGTTCTTTCCATGTGATCTAAGGTCAGACCTGGTAGCCTAGGCTGTTGATTAGAAGTCATGTGATCTCATTCAGGTGCACTGCTGGGCAGTCAAGATTCAAGCAGAAAGTTTGAGTTGGCCTAGGTACAGTGGCATGAAAAGTATTTGCCCTGCTCCTGATGTTCTCTATTATTGCATATTTGTCACACTGGATGTTTTCAGTTCTTTAGACAAAATGTAATATTAGATAATGGGAACCTGAGTGAACAAATAACACTTGTTTCTTTTACTTATTTCATTTATTTAATGAAAACAGTTAACCAACACCAACTGGCACTGTGTGAAAAGTAATTGCCCCTTACACTTAATAACTGGTTACGCCACCTTTAGCTGCAATGACTGCAACCAAACGCTTCCTATAATTCAGTATCAGTCTTTCACATCGCTGTGGAGGAATTTTAGCCCACTCTTCCTCGCAGAACTGCTTTAATTCAGTAACATTGGTAGGTTTTCGAGCATGAACTGCTCGCTTCAGGTCCTGCCACAGCATCTCTATTGGGTTTAGGTCTGGACTTTGACTAGGCCACTCCAAAGCTTTAATTTTACTTCTTTTCAGCCATTCTGATGTGGACTTGCTTTTGTGTTTTGGATCATTGTCTTGCTGCATGACCCAACTACGCTTCAGCTGACGGACGGATGACTGGACATTCTCCTTAAGAATTTTCTGGTACAGAGCAGAATTCATGGTTCCTTCAATTATGGCAGGTCGTCCAGGTCCTGAGGTAGCAAAGCATCCCCACACCATCGCACTACCACCACCATGTTTGACTGTTAGTATGATGTTCTTACTGTGGAATGCTGTGTTTGCTTTATGCCAGACATAATGGGATCCATGTCGTCAAAAGTTCCACTTTGGAGTCATCTGTCCATAGAACATTTTCCCAAAAGGTTTGTGGATCATCCAGGTGCTTCTTGGCAAATGAGAGGCGAGCATTTATGTTCTTCTTGGCTAGCAGTGGTTTCCCTTGCTACTCTCCCATGAAGCCCATTTTTGCCCAGTCTTTCTGATTGTGGAGTCATGAACACTGACCTTAGCTGAGGCAAGAGAAGCCTGCAGCTTTTGGATGTTGTTTTAGGATCCTTTGAGACATCCTGGATGATTTTACGCTGCACCCAGTAATTTTGCAGGCCCCACTCCTGGGAAGATTCACTACTGTTCCAAGTGTTCTCCATTTGGAGATTATGGCTCACTGTGGTTCAATGGCGTCCCAGAGCCTTAGAAATAGCTTTGTAACCCTTTCCAGACTGATAGATAGCAACAACTTTTTTCTGATCTTTCAGGAACTTCCTTTGATCGTGGCATAATGTGCTTGTTGAAGCTTTGTGCTGGCAATGTGACTCTGATGGCAAGGGTCAAAATAAGTGAGGTTTATATTGAGCAGGGCTGGCTGTAATCAAGCCTGGCTGTGTTCAATCAGCTGACTCTACTTATCCCTTTAATTGGGCTGATTTAACTAGGGGCAATTACTGTTTCACACAGTGCCAGTTGGTGTTGGTTAACTGTTTTCATTAAATAACTGAAATAAGTAATAAAAAACAAGTGTTATTTGTTCACTCATGTTCCTTTATCTAATATTACATTTTGTTTAAAGACCTGAAAACATCCAGTGTGACAAATATGCAATAATAGAGAACATCAGGAAGGGGGCAAATACTTTTCACGCCACTGTAAATAAGATATTTCATTAGCTTTTAGAGCAGTGTTTGTCGAAGTTTGGTAATGGTTTAGTGATGTATGTGTGCATGTTTCTGTTGTGTAGAATCATAGTTTTGGAATATAGTTTTTATTAGATGTTTAAAATGTTTATGTGAGCAGCGCTGAGGCTTTTTGGGTATGGATTTGTGAGCAGGAAGTACGGTGTGGTTGTTTTCAAAGTTGAATTTCTTTACAATTTGTGTTTTTTTTTTTTTTTTTTGAGCAGTGTGGAGGGGTACCTTTATTTTGTTAGGTGCATGATTTCTTTTGATGCTGCGGTGTTTGATTTGTATTGTGACAAAGATGATCTATAATTGGCACATTCATTTTTTTTGACCCTGACTGGTTGTGCTCTTGAATAAGCACCCCTGTCATTTCTTTTGAGCAGGAGTGTATGTTTGGTTAACATACTACCATGGGATGGGGTCCTGGCCAGTGAGGAATCAAATTTGACTAGATACCATTTTAAAAGGTGGGATATACCCACACCTGTTGTGGTGTGCCTCAGTACTTTAACTGCATCAGAAGTGGTAAATCCAGGTATTAACCCATCCCTTAGAGCACATTGGTGCTAGTATATAACGATATATTAGTATTGCTTTCAAAACATTATTGAAAAGGTTGCATTTATTTTTAAAGTGTTTTCTTATTGATAGTGTAATATCCTTCCTCTGTACCTTAGTCTTCTGTTGCTGGGTAGAATATTATAGACAAAGGCCCCCCACACACACAGATGCATGGTTTTTAAGTGTTTTTTTTTTCTTGAGAGGGACAGAGCATGATGCGATGTGAGCGTGTGTGACTATGTTAAGCTGTGAACGGCCCCATAGTTAAGCCTTTGGAGATTAGCAAGGCAAGAGGGAGACCCATTATGATTGAATTGGCGCGATTGTGGGTGAGTACAGACTACCACGGTGGCTCTGAGGCCCAGTCTGTTCGCTTTTTGCACCTGAAGTTCCTGCTACTTCCATGATCTCTGGTTTTTCCACCTCCACTTTGTAACTGCTTTAGATAAGTTCCCATTTTAGTAATTGTGATCTCCTGTTCTCTATGTAACAAAATTAGAGTAGGTAAAAATTAAAATACTTGAGATAAACTTGGAATTAGGAGCCCTTGTGAAGCATGTCCGACCTGGAAAATGGTGGTTTAGTGCCCTGTCCCATTTTTTTTCTAAAGGTAAAATGTCAAGTTAATTTAGTAAGATCCAAGGTGCCTCAGTGTACAAACAGCACATGCATTAAACTATTAGTGATAAAATGGAGAACTAGTGCTGCCTGGTGGCACAGTGTTAAGCACCTCAACTGACCATGTCAGTCACCCAAGTTTGCTGGTCACCTTTGGATCATTGCACGGCCGGTGGCATAGGCTTAGAGTGCATGCTCGACTTGCCTTAGGGTGGGTAGTTGACTCTTGCCACTGCACGACTGCCCCTGTTGACCTGTGGTGAGTCATGTCAGCAGGAATTCATAACCCTTTGCAGGGCCAAAGCTGCCTCTCATCAGGATTTCTAGCCCCGCACCAGGCACAGGGTCGGTGTGAGATGGTTAGGCTTGGTCACAGGTCAGCCAGCCGGCCAGTAAGACCCCTGCTTCAGACATTGCCCCAGGGGGAGGAGAGACTGGGTGGGAGGAAGGAATACTGAGCAGAGGGAAGTGGTTAAACATAGAATTTGACGGCAGATAAGGACCGCTGGCCCACGTAGTCTGCCCATTTCTCTACCTACTGGATAAGCTGCAGATCCTAGTTAACCAGCAGCCTACTTCTTCCTACCCCCACCCCTAGAATTGCCTTATGACTGTCCCATGCATGCTTGAATTCCACCACTGATTTTTGACTCCACAACCTCCTCCGAAGGCGTTCCATGCATCCACAAACCTCTCTGTGCTCCCCGATCGGTTGTGGCTCTCGGACTGCTAGGTCCCCTGGTCTTTGTTCTCGGTTGAGTGAATGGTTCTTGCTGCTCCTGTCTGGCTAGTTGCATTGATAATGGATGGGCAAGATGTCACGCTGTCATACTTCTGGAATGTGTGCTCTTTATTTTCTTCCCGTGTGTTGCCCAGAACCCCCCAACACACACACACACACTCAGTGCAGTGCCTCTGGCCATTTTGACAAGTGGACTACTACTCACTAACTGATTTTAAGGGCCCCCCTCAGGCAACCATTCTCCTTTTTGGGTGACTCATAGTAATAAGGAGTTCTCTTTTGCTTTAGAGACTTCTCCGCTTAGTTTCTAGTAAGTCTCTGTTTCCTTTATGAGACCAGGAGTTTGTCCCTGCCTTGAGGAAAAGGCTGCAAAGGCAGCTGCTGCTCCCCTGCCCTGTAAGATAAATGAAGGGTGCAGCTATGGAGCCGTGAGCGGATCAACTGGGCAAAGAACTGGGGCAAGAAAAAGGGTAATAAAACAGAGAAAATAAACTAGTGAGAAGAAATAATGGGACCCACTGAGAATTGAACTTGGGGGATACCGATCTGGTGATCCAACCACTGAGCTGCGAAGCTCTAATGGTTGAACCTGGGGTCTCTGGACACACTTCCTTTCTCTGGTAAAGCATATCCTGCAGCTGGGAACAGTCAAGATGACATTTGAGGTTTGTTTCTGTTGCAGTGTTAGCCACTGCGTCACAATTAAATTGTAAATGGCAGTGAGAAAGAAATAATATGGCCTGCTGGGAATTGAACCCACGCCTCAGTGTACCATCCTGCTGCTCTAACCACTGAGCTACAGGCTCACATGGTAGGACCTGGGGTTCCCGGACACACTTCATTCCAGCCAGAGAAATAAGTGTGTCCCGCGGCCTCGGTGAGCCTGTAAGCGTAGTAGAGCACAAGGATGGCATTCCTGGGGCATGGGTTCAACTCCCATTATTTCTTTCTCACTACAGTTTGTGATTTAATTAAGCAGTGGCTAGTACTGCACCAAAACATCTAATTGTCATCTAAAACAAAGGACGTGATGGCAGCAGTCTCTTTACTGATGACCTACCATCATCCTAACCAGTGGCATTTCTTTGATGCAAGATGAGCCAGTAAACACCCCTAGCTCTGGAAGGAAACAAGGTGACACAGTTTGATGATGATGGATTATTAATTTTGGCAGCTGGGGTTGATGCACACTAACTAGGGGATTTTGAGCAGCTGGAAATAACTGGGCCAAATAGTTAACTGAGCTGTATGACTTCACACTGTGTGGTTTGATCAAATGTATTGAATTCAGAATGTATGCATTGTGGACTTGACACCACGTGTTCCCGTTTGAATAAAAGAAAAAAAAATGCTTTGAGTTCTCTATGTTCAGCAGCAAAAACTTTAAAATACAAAACAAGAGAATTTCCACCAAATTCCTCTCGTGGTATGTGTTTCATGGTAGATAGGAACAGTAGCCCAGCCTCGAGGGAGGCTCTAGAGTAGGACTCACTCTCTTAATGTCGCAGCAACTAATCCATTTCATGTTTCCATTCCAGGTATATTTTGATATCCAGATTGGTGATGAAGACGCTGAGTGTATTGTAATTGGACTGTTTGGAAAGACTGTTCCAAAACGGTTGAGAACTTTGTTGCCCTGGCAACAGGAGAGGTGAGTCGTCCTTAGTCTGTAGTGGTATTCCTGCTGTTCACACTGGTATGTCCCTCTGAAATGTAGAAACTTTTAGCTTTTAGACATATGAAAGAGGATGGCTGTTTGCTCAACAGAGCTGCCAGTGGTTCCAGGTATTTTACAGCAGGTATGAACTTGGCTTTGTAGCCACCTGCAGCATTTGATAGCCACGTAGATTAGAAAAAACTAGACTGTAAAATTCAATCCTTTAAAATAAGGTTAAACACTTTGAACAAATGAAACTCAGAACTATGTGTTAGTATGTGTGCATATTATTCCCTGGTTATGAAGTGGTGTGAAAGTACACTCTCTTCCAAGTGTGAGCTGTATATTAGCAAGTTGGCAGATTCCTTAAAATGACTTGAATACTAGAGGTTGGGTGGTGGCTGTACTCAGTACTAACCCCACCCTTCAAAACTGAAAGTCATGGATGCAGCAGTGGACTGTGCTTCCTGGTTATGCATGACATGGGGCTGTGCACATTACTGGGAAGATGAAGTTGATCTTGGGGTGGGCTAAACAGAGTTTGATACTTTTTTTTTTTTTTTTTATTAGGTGGTGTGGGACCTCCCAACAAATATTTTTGAAGGTCTCACAAAATTGTAGTGGTCTCAATCCAGAATTATTCTGCCTTTGTCTGTAAATGATAGATGTCACTTAGTTTGGTTTTAGTGTACAAGAATGTCATAATTTTCCTCCTCAAATCAAACAGAAACATCAACTTTGAATATTCTTTTAGCAGCTGTAAAAAGGCTATAACTAAATTACGGCTACAGTGGACCCGCTGCAAGTAGCGTAGTGGGAGGACATTATAACTTGTATTGTATGTGGGGGGAATGACGGCTCAACTCCAAAATAACTTGCCAGTCCTACAGAACAGATGGACGGCGTGGTTACTGTTGATCTCTAATCATTGCCAAGACATTATCCCAAAGTGGTTTGAATTGATGTGTGAGATAATAGGCTGGGTCTGTCTGTCTCTTATGGTTCCATCGCCTCTACACTGTTTTTGTCTGATGTAGGGGTTCTCTCATTCACCTAGTGCTCACGCCTGCTCCTGGCCTTGCTTGCCACCTTTCTTCATGTATTCTAGCAGCTCGAATGTACTGACAGTACAATGTTTAGCTTCATAAATCTGTATATTGTACCACTCTAAATCCTGAATTAAATAAAAGTTAAAAGTTATAATTTTGCAGAAAATCTCTTTGAAGAATATTTTTGTGACATGGCAAAGTACATATTTTAAAACAAAATCCATGGGGAGTTTGATGACTAAATAAAAAAAAAAAAAAATCTAGGGGCACAATTAAAGAGTAACTCACTACATTGGACGCCAGTGTAACGTTAATTAAGGATGAACTAGTTTAGATGAGCAAAAAGTGCCACATATTTTAGTTAAAATGTAATGGAATATAATTGAATAGCTAAAAGATGTAAATAAACTAAAATTTGAAGTCCCTAAAGAGTAAGGAGTTTACCTCGGTTTAACAGCAAAAGAGGTTTTTGAGCTGTGTGCTAAAATGACTTGGGCAGAGGGGTGAAAACAGGCAAGTATAACAGAATGAATGTTATAGTAATGTGCAACCAGCTATAAATGCAGGTTAGCTTTAAATGGGTTGGCATTCGCTTTGAGGAAAAACTGGGGCTATACTATTCAGTACTCCGGTTAAAATCTGTCCTTCAGAGGGGACGTTAAAACTCTGAGGGCCTGTCTACCTTGTTCGGGCGAAGTTAAATGGACAGTCAATTTTTGCATCATGATATTTCTAGTTAAACCCCCACATTTTGAGTGCTTACCTACTCTGAAATCCATTGATGTATCTTTTTTTTTTTTTGCTTAGTAGGACCGAAATGCATGCTAATGTATAGTTGTTTATAATTATACAATGGCAAGAACATTTCCTGGACTCTGATTGGTCAGTGTGTACCTGAGACAGTGATGATATTACACAATAACAGCACTGTGTTGATTTTTTGGAGGACATGGATTTTTTTTTCATAAAGATGTACTGCCTCATTAAAAATCTACTAAAAACATTTTAATTTTGTTTTGTATAGCATTGAGCCATTGTATAATTGCAGTAAGGCACTCCAAGGTGTGTGTTATCATGTATGATAACGTCCCTGGGGTGGTAGAAGCACTCTGCTTCTCGCTCGCTTCTCAACCCACCCCAGGAGTGACGTTATTTCACAACAACACACACCTTGTCATGCCTTATTGCTTAAACAACTTTGTTTTGAATCCTGGATCTATTTTTATTATACTTTCTGAACATTAGTAACACCCAAACAGTGCAGTCACTCATGATACAATAGTCTCTTTACTCCCACTGCATAATGAGTGGCTAGACCATGTTGGGGGTGTTGAGGTCCAGCAACAATGCAGTGGAGTTGATCAAGGAGTGTAAACAAACATGTTTTGTGTAGTAACACCCGGTATGGTGGGCAATCTGTTTTTCACTTTTAAAAAGAGAAACAAGTCAAACAACCAGCTACATCAGCCGTCTCTACAGAATATGAACACTGTAAGATGTGTTTTTAAACTAGAGACACAATGAGGCCTAAGCAGGTTGACAGTGTCCCTTTAAAGATACCATGGCACTTCTCAAACAGTAGTGGAACTTTTTATTTATAAGAAAAACTTGAGAACAACAAAACAGATTGGCAAATACACACATGACAGAAACCCAATCAAGACAAATTGCCACTCCCGCCCCCACAAAAACTCAAAAGCAAATTAAATCATAAAATAAAACTTTTAGCCCATAAAAGCGGTTCATAAAAAAAAAAACAACACACACTTTGAGAGCTTCAAGGTTTGTGTCAACAACCATGGCATAGTCCTCCAGAGATGTGAACATTTGTCTAAGGGTATGTAATTCATTTGAAACAAGTTTTCGGCTTCTTTTAACCATTTTTAACAAGTCAAATTGTGAGATCAGTTTGTGCTATGGAACCAGCTGACTCCTGGCTTACCAAGAATGGTTATTTGAGCACAGCAAACAGTACTTGAAGGAACGCAAAGTATTCCATTATTTTGAATATCAGCCAAGAATTATTGCATCATAAGAGGATGAGAAGAGTGGTGCCAACAATTGATAATCTATGGACAGTAAAAAAAAAAGTCTTCGTTTCTAGAAACTGTACTAATATTGTCAGGATTAAAAGCTCTTGTTTTAGCTTTAAACAAAACCTGGATGACATACAGTGGTGCACAGGCAATTTTGCATCCACTTAACTTGTCCAAATAAGGAACTATCCAGTCACATATCCAAGGGGCCACATTGTGTGTGACTGTGTAAAGCTGGCCTAATATTAGTGGAGAGAAAATACTAAAAAAATGGGATTTTTTAATTCTCTTACTCCAGTCACCAGCCCTGGGGTTCTCTCTTGGATGACATTCCTGGCTTTCTTCTGCCCGAGCTGAGACTCCCCATCCTGTGCTCCCTCCCGAGCTCTAATCCCATGGTCCTACCTGATGGGGACCCCTGGCTTGTACCCTAGGCGGGCCGCCTCAATACTGCAGCACCCTTGAAATCAAAATTCCACCGACAGGTTCCATGGGCCAGAGGATCGGAACACAGGTTGGCGGAGTCGGATGGTGGGCATGGGGACGAGATGCATCGTTGCTGTCCCAAGGGTTGGGGTTTCTTTGTTGGTGGTGGTGCCCAATCCCTCCCAGTGGCCAGCATGGATGTGCAGTGACATCTAGGCTGGAGCACGCACTCTCCCGTGCCTGACCCCTGCAGATGTTCGCCACATCCCGCATCCTCTATTATAGAGGGTTTCCAGCTCAGTACCACTCAGCCACCACTGGAAGGCACAGTATCACCAACATTGTGTGGTTATTGCTGGGAGGTGCCGCTGGCATTGTGTGGTTGGTGCTGGGAGAGTGTTGCCAGCATTTCGTGGTTGGTGCTGGGTGAGGTATACTGGCATTGTGTGGTTGGTGCTGGGAGAGGTGTTGCCGCATTTACGTGGTTGGTGCTGGGAGAGGTATACTGGCATTGTGTGGTTGGTGCTGGGAGAGTATAGCTTGCAGTGTGTGGTTAATGCTGGAAAAGGTATAGCTGGCAGTGTGGTTTAGTATAGCCAGTAGTGTGTGGTTAGTGCTGGGAGAGCAGGTATAGCCAACATTGTGTGGTTAATGTTGGGAGAGGTATAGTCCCATTTTATGGCTAGTGCTTGGAAAAGTATGGCTGGCATTGTGTGAGTAGTGCTTAGAGAGGTATAACTGGCAATGTGAGGTTGGTGCTGGGGAGGTGCTGCTGGCATTGTGTGGTTGGTGCTGGGGAGGTGCCAGGCATTGTGTGGTTGGTGCTGGGGGCGGTATAGCCGCAGTGTGTAGGTAGTGCAGATAGCCAGAGCGATGCAGCAGGGGCCGCCACAGCCCAATATAAGTGAGAGGTGGGTTTAGCGCTGAGAGAGAATCTTGGGATTTAGGAAACCAGTGGAATACACCAAGAAAACTAATGGATTTCTGCCCTTCTTGTTTTCCTTGTGCACCCAGAAAGGGTTCGGCTACAAGAACAGCAAGTTCCACCGGGTGATCAAGGACTTCATGATCCAAGGAGTGATTTTACTCGAGGGATGGCACTGGAGGTAAGCAGCTTGGTTCAATTTGACATCTTGGTCATGACTGGATCCCAGTGTGGGGATGAGGATAAGTTGCCCTAGGTGAGTGATTGAGCTGTTTTGCTGTCCTGGGAGGTGCAGCCTGGGAGCCACAGTGTTAACCAAGACCAGTGAGACATTCTGGTAAAAGGTCATTCATCTCTGTGGAGAGGAGAGGGGCAGTGCCAGGTTGCTTTGCTCAGTTGTAACATGTAGTATGCTGCCCAAGAACCATGGTGCTCTGAAACTGCATTATTGAGGGAGTTAAAGGAAAAGTCCCCATAGCCTTTAATTTATTGTGTGTGTGTGTGTGTGTGTGTGTGTGTGTGTGTGTGTGTGTGTATAAGTGTATATATAATTTTATTTTGAGTCAATCTGATTACAGACCTTTGTGTCAGGGACTCCTTTCAAAAGGCTCCTCATCAACCAAAACAGATTAGACAAACAGACAATGGAACAAATCAGCATAGCAGTTTATCCATAGGACTACTACTATAGAGCGAGCCACAGAGATGAGCAGTATACAGGCCATTTGCGCTCGTCAGACACCGGGTGACCTATACAGTTTGGTAGCTAAGCACTAAAACACTACTACAGGTACAGAGTGGGATGACCTATACAAGGTGATATCTAAAACAGTGCACAAGTTATACAGAATGGTAGCTTATAGATATAGAGAGATATATGTTCTAGGGATGTGGATATGTTCAATCCACGCAGCATTGCAGATTCCTTGCCGCTTTAAATCTTGCTGGAAGGTCTTCAAGCTGGCTCCTCCACCCACCGCGGTGGTAAAAAGTCTCGGTTCTGCCCATGGCGCCAGATCTTACTTACCGCTTAGAAGCTCAGGTTCCTCCTTAGCACTCAGCGTTTTGAGCCTGGATCCACACCTTGGGTCAATCCAAACTTATTCTTAAATTTGAAAAACTTGGTCTTCTCTTTTCTTGCGGCTGCGATGGACAAATAGACTTCGGTTCGTCGTGCCCTGTAGATAAGAAGATGTCCCCGGACCAATCCGCCTCCACCTGCGTTTATTGCCTTGGACTTGGCCATGACTCACAGCCTTGTGAGTTGTCCAAATCCTTACCGGCTTTGGTCTTGGAGGACGCTGCCCGATTGCGGTTAGAGCACCAGCGAAACATTATCTTCAGGTCAAGTCGAAGGAGGCCCGTTGGGCGGTGTCCGCGGCTGTGGGCTTGGCTGAACAGCTGAGCAGATGATCGCCTCGAGGAGGAGGTGGCCCAGGCTGCATCATCATCATCAATCATCAGCATTTATGCCGCTCTCCTTGGGCTCCTCCCTACACAGCTTCTTTCAAGGAGCTTTGCCAATCCCCCACCAAAGGAGAAGGGCCTTCAGAACATTCCTCTCTGTCCAAAAGGACTCAAAGGTAAGTCCCTGTCA
Source organism: Neoceratodus forsteri (assembly GCA_016271365.2). Classification (NCBI taxonomy): domain Eukaryota; kingdom Metazoa; phylum Chordata; order Ceratodontiformes; family Ceratodontidae; genus Neoceratodus; species Neoceratodus forsteri. The sequence goes on from CM028129.1 coordinate 1,482,103,175, forward strand.
GCGTTAGTGAGCAGGAGAGATCCCTTCCCGGATAGTTGGCGCTCTACTTCAGTTGAGGTTGCGGCAAAGGCCGCTGGCTTCCATAGTGTCCCGTCAGGTCAGCCAGCGAGACAGCTCGTCAACGTGGTAGAATTTTCTCGACCCGTCAGGCGGTTTGTCGACTGGAGAAGCACGACAACCCTTCTTCACCAGTTCCCTGGTGAAAACCAGAACTTACCTGTGTCTCCTGTGCGGGTCCCGGTTAGGTCCCTGAACCAAGGGAGGAGCGGGTTTCCCCACCCTCGAAACCCGAAGGTCGGACTTCTTCCAGGTCCAGCGGTCCTGCCCGACATTGGCGGTCTCGGCACCATGGAAAGTGGCGGTGCGCTTATCTTAGTCGTCCTCTTCGGAGGATAGGCTCTGGCGCAAGATTGCGTCGGTAGCTCTGAGGATCTAATGTGGCAGCTACTTATTGTCGGGAATAAGCCTACCCGTCATCGTCTCCAGCCATTAAGTGGCTGTCACGGGCAGCTGAAACAACCCTTCATAGTAGTCGAGGAACGAAGCTGGCACCGGTTGTTCGGCCAGAACCGCTCACGCCACCCATTGTGGTGGAACCCTGCCTCCACGACCTGAAACTGGGGCCCGACCAAGGATTCTTGGTCAGGTCAGGCTTGTCCCATCGGTTGTCGGTCACCCTCACTCCCAATCAACCTCGGCAGATGGAGGGTGGCTCAGGCGCTAGCAGCTGTTCGCAGACTCTTCTGAGTCTGACAATGGCGACTGCTTGTTCTCCAGGCAGCTGGACTTGAGTCCACTGGGATCGGTGGACGAGCCCATCCTTGTTTCTTTGAATGCTTGACTCATCTTAGAGTCCACTGGGATGAAGCTCGAACCAGTTTCAAAACAGGCCAGTATCTCCTCACGGAGATGCTGGACCGAGGATTCCTGCAGAGGCCTTCCCAGTGGCGAAGCCATTTTGGCCCAGCACTGGAGCTATCGTGGCGGCCAGCTTTTGTGCAGCACCTTGGCCAGGATGGCTCGGAAGTATCTTTCCCACGGTTCACTCTCCAGTTTCCCGGAGCACCCCTCTGCGGAGGGTTAGTGACCGACAGTGTTTTCCGATGTTCCGGGCAGCTCGGGATGTGGACAAGCCACTCGATAAGGAGTCAAGAAACTGGACTACTCTGGGCGGAAAGTCTATGCTGCTTCCTCCCTAGGCCTTCATCAGCCTAGCTCGGCCGTCCCTGATGGCACACTTTTCACATGCCCTTTTGGGCTCCCTGGATGAGGTGATTCCTCATCTCGGCTGACCTTCAGATGACTGTCAAGCAGGTGTGGGACCAGCGAAGGCGGTGGCCAAACAGCAGCTCAAGCTTCCTTGGACATGGCTGGCCAGCGTGTGCCCGGTCAGTAGCGGCCATAGTGGCCATGCGCTGCAGAGCTTGGCTGCGGATCTCCACCTTCTGGCGGATACCAGTAGGCGTTCCCTTCCTGGGTACCGACTTGTTCGGGTCCTGAGGTGGAGGGTCATATTCAATGGATCAAGAAGTCCGCCACCTTGAACTCAGTCACGTCTGCCCAGAAGGACAAAGGCTGCCAGCAGCAGCGTAAGCCCTTCGTCCCTCGGCCCCGCGACACGTCCGGCCCAGCAACACCAGCGTCAGGGCCAGCAGGCTTGCACTTGGCACCCCAAAGCCAAGCCTGCTGCCGGGAGGAAGGTCCAGGCAGCTCCTCGGCGGCCCTTCCTCCAGGCCTGCCCAGTGATGGGTTGAGGGTGTCGCCCCCAACATCGTTGCTCCTCCCGGGTTTCCCTCTGTGGGGGGCGGCTCCGCCACTTCCTTTCCGCCTGGTCCGTTATCACCATGGACCACTGGGTGTTGGAAGTGGTAGGCAGGGTCTGCCTCTTGAATTGAGCAGTCCCCACCTTATCAAGCCGTCGCCCCACGGGGACTACAGGTTCTGCAGCATGAGCGACATTGCCCTGCTCCTCCAGAAGGAGGTGATCAGGAGATGGCGGACCCTCCTCCAGACCCAGGGTTTGTGTTCAGGTACTTCCTGGTCCCAGAACAGACTGGGAGCTGGTGCCCCATTCTCGACCTACACGACCTAAACAGGTTCCTAAGGTCTCGCAACTTCAGGATGGTCCTTCTGGCTCAGATCATTCCATCCTTAGAGCAGGCGTGTGGTTCTGTTCTCTGGACCCGGGACGCATTCTTTCACATCCCAATCCGTCCATCTCACCAGCGATTCTTCCACTTCAGGGCAGAGGATCCATTTACGAGTTCGGGCCATGCCCTTTGGCCTCTCTCCAGCTCCCAGGGTCTTCACCAAATGCATGGCAGTGGTGACAGCATTCCTGTGATGCTAAAGGGTCCGGTGTACCCTTACCTGGATGACTGGCTGCAATCCCTCCAGGTTGGAGGTGAAGCGGTCCAGGGATCTGGCCTCTCAGGTCTGCTCTCAGATTGGCCTCCTCATCAACAAGGCCAAATCTGAACTCGTGCCATCACAGGTGATTCAGTTCATCGGGCAGAGCTCGACTCTGTTCGAGCCAGAGCACGGCTCCCGTGGACAGGGCCGAGGTCCTTTCCTCCTTTGCCCGGTCATTTCTGGTTGGGCAATTGCGCTTTCCGGGACTTCCTGCACCTTCTGGGCCTCATGATGGCCTGCACCAGCGTGGTCCATTGGGCTCCGCTGGCATATCGTCTCCTGCAATGGGGCTGGCCGCCAATGGTCACAGCTCTCCGGTCCTCTGGACCAGCTAGTGACAGTGACCCAGGAGATGTGGAATCGACCTCAGTGGTGGCTCGTTCCAGCTCATCTGCAGGAGGGTATCCCGTTTGTCCGCCCCGAGCCAGTCACTCTGATGACCGGCCTCTCTGATGGTTTGGGGTGCCCAGGGGGAGCTCGGGCTCATGGTCTCTGGTCCTCTCAGGAGTCTCGATGCCACATCAACCTGCTGGAGCTTGAGGCGGTCCGACTAGTCCTCACTGCCTTCGCTCCGTTGTATGCGGTCAAGTAGTTCAGGTCCAGACGGACAACATCACGACCATGTACTACATAAACCGTCAGGGTGGGACGACTCCTTGCCTCTGTGCAAGGAGGCTCTCGCACTTGGTCTCTCGTGATCATCCTGGGCGGATCTCCTAGCTATCCATGTGGCAGGAGCCTCCAACACTCTGGCCGATGCCCTCAGCCGGATAGGTGCTGCATCTCACAGTGGTCTGTCCTGCTGGAGGTAGTACAGGATCTGTTCTCCCACTGGGGCACCCTCAGGTGGACCTGTTTGCCTCAAGGAGAATGCTAAGCTGGTCTGTTTCATGCCTGCCCCCACCCCAAGCAGGGCTCGCTGCAGAGGGATGCCTTCTCTAGGCTGTGGACCCGGGCCTCTTCTCGCCTTCCCTCCATTTCCCTTGATCCACAAGGTGCTTCTCAAGGTGAAGAGGGACAAGGCGCAGGTGATTCTGGTAGCCCCAGACTGGTCCTGTCAGTTCTGGTATCCAGATCTCCTCCGCCTCAGCTCCAGGCTCCTGAGGCAGCTTCCAGCCCGCCCAGACCCGATCTCAGTCAACAAGGGGAAGGTACTGCACCCGGACCTTCAATCCCTGCACTTGACAGCCTGGTTCCTGAGCAGCTAGAGTTCCAGGCCTTGGGTCTTTCCAACGAGGTCTTCAATGTTGTTGAGGCATCCCGTAAGAGGCGACCAGAAAATGCTATGCCTTCAAATGGAAGATTCTCCATTTGGTGTCAGGGTAAGGGTTGGACCCTTCCTCCTGTTCTTTGGCTAGCATTCTGGACTACCTGTGGTCCCTTTCTCAGCTAGGGCTTGGATCGAGCTATCCTTAAGGTGCACGGGCAGCCATCTCTGCTTACCAGGCGCAGGCCGAAGCAGCCAGTGGCGCAGGAGAAGGTTGTCGGGCACTTTTCAAAGGCCTTGATCACATATCCCCTCGATGCGAGAACCCCACCTCTGTGGGATCTACTGCTGGTTGGCTAAGCTCATGGGCAAGCCATTCGAACCGATGCACAGGTGTGATATCTCACCTATCGTGGAAGACTGCCTACTTGGTGGCTCTATCCAGCCAGAAGGATGGGAGAGCTCCAGGCGCTTCCATCGAGTCTTATCTGGTCTTCCACAGGGACAAGGTTGTCCTGCACCCCCACCGAAATTCCTTCCAGAGATGTTGTCGGAGTTTCACCTTAACCAGGTGTTGACTCTGCCGGTATTCTACCCCAGTCACACCTCGGAGGCCGAATATAGGCTCCATACTTTGGACTCTAGAAGAGCACTCTCTTATTATAAGGAGCAGGCGGCTGAAGTTCAAGGAGAGGTTCAGCCAGCTGTATGTCACCTATGCTGAAGCTGCACCTGACAGACCTGCAGCCAAGCGGACGATAGGCAGATGGGTCACCTCCTGCATAGATCTCTGCTATAGGATGAGAGCTCATTCTACCCACCATACCACTGCTTGGTGGCTGCTTCCAGGGGCGTCCCTATCCAGGAAATCTGCAGGGCTGCTATCTGTAAGTCAGCACACACTTTCTTTAACCACTACCACATCGACCTTGAGTCATGCCGTGATGCTGGTTTTGGGACCTCAATTCTCCAGTCCTTATTTCCAAGTAAGTATAGGGGTGCGCGCTTGCCTCCTCCTCCCGGAGAACTGCTAGAGTCTGCCGTAAGTGTGGATTGAACAACATATCCACGTCCCTAGAAATACAGGTTACTCACCTGTAGCGGAGTTCTAGGAGTGGTATATGTTGTTCACACAACCACCCGACCTCCCCTGCTTTGGCGGTAAACTGGCTTTCAGCGGGCTAGATCTGGCGTCATGGGGTGGAGGCGAGTTTTACCACCCGAGTGGGTGGGAGGAGCCAGCTTGAAGACCTTCCGACAAGATTTAAACGGCAAGAACCTGCCAGTAAGTGTGGATGAACAACATATACCACTCCTAGAGCTCCTGTTACAGGTGAGTAACCTGTGTGTGTGTGTGTGTGTGTGTGTGTGTGTGTGTGTCTATATATCTATATGATGCATGATGTGCACTCGTGTGATATGAAAAATATTTTCACTCCTCTAGGCGACAGCTGGATATTCACTCATGCGAAGCCACGAATGAGTATCCGGAGGTCACTGTACAGGAGTGAAAAATATTTCCGTGTCACACGAGTGCACATCATGTATCCTATTTATACAATAGGGGCCCTATTGTTGCAAAAGTTATCATTTGTGTGGCTTCGCACCATTGAATAAATGTAAATATTGTCACTGTGGTGCGTCATCACTGTGGTTATGCAACAGGAGTGAAAATATCACTATATTGAAATGGTTATTGCTGCATCCCTGTTGTATAAATATATATATAAAATAAAATTATATATTTTTGTTAATTTGCAGTATTTTGTTTCCGCGAACCGCCCCATCGGCACTACCCTTCTCCCAGCCTTGTCATCCAGCGATCCGGTACTTACCCAGCGATCCGTATTTCACCCTAGGGAGTTGCACCTGAATTGCCCCCCAGGGATGGAGGGGGCTCTGTTTCCTCCTGTGAAACAGCAGGCTACAGCTCCGTGGTGCGGGACCTGTGGTGCGAGGCATCCTCTATGGTTCAGATTTTGATTTGTGGCTCCGCAGAAAGCAGACATGCAGTGATGTCAGGGGCACGTGTCGAAGCCTGTCCTACTCCACAATTACTAGTGCCAGTTTTTAGACCCCTGGCTCCATCAGGTGTTGGGTGAGTGTCGGGCCTCCCAACCTGGTGGTAAAGCAGTGTTTATATAAAAAAAAAGTGGTGGTAGAAAAATATAGGGTGGTGGCCCACCACTAAAACAATGAATGGGGAAAATTGATGGAATGTCTGTTCCCCAAGCAGGCTTGCCAACGCCTAGGGCTCACTTCCAAACCTGGGTCGGTGGCGGCGTGAGCGGTATAACTACCACTGTGCCAGCGGGCGCTCCTCAGGCATGCAGAATGATGGTCTCTATTGCACCCTCTTCACTTCATCAGGATTTAAATGTAAATGAAGCACTTAAGTCTGGTGTGAAAAGCTGCTTGACTCTATTGCAAATGTCATTACATTAGGGGATGCAAGAGAGGAAATTGTTTATGCCTGCCAACTACACAGATCTACAGAAAATAGTCCCTTTGAGTTGGGATTTAGAAAATGGTGTATTCTGTGCACTGTTTCCAGCATGCAGAGTTGGGTTTTGCCGATCATACTTGGCAACACATGGGTTATGGGAAGTGTTGTAGCATTTAGTAAACTGGTCATGACTGTTACTTAACACATCATTTTCTTGAATATTTGTTTTATTTATTGAAAGTTTTATAATCCTGGAAAATAGTAATCTCGTTTTACAGATGTGCCCTGGGAGAGGAGATTGGGAGATGTAAATAAATCAAAACAGAAAGTAAACAATGAGCAGTATAAGTAAGCCCCCAACAAAGGGGTGCTAACGAGGTGAACACCATTATAGTAGCATATACCCTTATGAAGTATCTTTAACTCCTTGACGCGCAGTGTGCATAAAAAAGTGCTATGTAAAATCTAGTTCTTTTTCCACTTGATTTCCTATCCCATAGTTGGTATTAGAAAAATAAAAGGTTGGGGGTTTTACTTTGTTGGGCTCTATATTGGGAATGGAACAAGGCAGTAATAACCAAGGTGTGCCGACAGTTCAGCATAGAAATAGTTAATAGTAGAAACTGTGAGGAGTCGTTGCAATCTGCTTTAAAACTAAGGTTGGCATCCCTTTATTTGTGACTGACCCTAGGAGGTGGTCTCAGGCTCTGGATCTGTGTTGAAAATGACATTCCTTGGCTGCAGTGGGATAACTTTGTGAAATGGTTTCCCCACCTAGGTAAAGCATCTATGGAGAGCGCTCCCGATGAGAATCAACCGAAGCACTACGGCCCAGGCTGGCTCAGTACAATGCCGGCAAGGGCCACAAATGGTTCCCAGTTCTTCATTACCACTGTCAAAACACCATGGCTGGATGGCAAGCATGTTGTATTCGGCAAAGTTCTAGAGGGAATGGTAAGGAGCCAGAGGGCAGTCTTGTTTTAAATGTTTGGGGAGGGCTGCAATATAACTGCACTGTGCACAAGACTTTGGGGGGTGCAGTAACAGCTTTGTATGAAACTGCTATAATACTACAGAACAAGGGCTAAAAAGTGGAGCAGTCTGAACACACATTTGACCTCCTTACTGTTAGTCTCCTCCACTATGGGATGGAGAGCTTTTTCCCACTTGACCCCAAAACTCTGGATTTATCTACCCAACACATTGCGTGATATTCCAAATAACTCCTTGTTTTAGGAACAGGCTTAGGCTCAATTCTAAAGCATAAGTACCCTTGTTCCCGTTTATAATCGTATTGTCTAAGCTGACTGTTCATGCTCTGTAAGCGGATTATAAAAAGGGTCTGAGAAGTGGAGCTTTCTGATTGGATGTAAGCATTCTATTAACCTTATGTTAATGCCTGTTACTCACCCTCTTGGGGTATAATGTGGCACAAATCATAGCAGAAGGTTGCATGCCTCTTCATGGAAATTATCATCATCATAACCCTAGGATTTGCTGTTATAAAAGGAGAATTTTAAGTACAGTTGTACTCCGTTTAGGATTTGATTAGACTCAACATATGTGTTAACCTAAACTACCTTGCCTTGTAGAATGTTTATAGCCAATCAGGAAACTCTGTTCACCAACCCTTTTATAATAATTGTTGTTGCTGTGTCTGATTATGTAACTTGGTGTTGGCCTCTGGCCTTCTAGATTCCGTTCTCTTACCTGATTAATGAATCAGTTGGCCAGTTATATGAACTGCATAAGGAATCCTGGTATACAAGAGAAGCAATTAGAATTGAACTGTATAAGGATTTATAGCATTAAGGCACGCCAGGGTTTTGCCTCATGCTTCACCTACTCACTCTATGGTTAGACAAGATACTAAAAGCCCACAAAATGGGAGAACTGCAATTTTAATTTTTTCGAGGTTTCTGATTGTCTTGTAGCCTTCCTGCAATTTTAGTAAATGTAATCATGATGAAAGGGACTTGTGGTCAATCTTGCCACCATTCCTGCCGCATGTCAGTGACCTGTTTAAATATAGACACACCTCAAGCTTGGGAGCTGGAGTTGTACCCCTAAGGAATCTGTCCAGTTTGGTTTAAAAGCTTGAACAGTACTAGTTTCCATAATCTCACTCTGTGGCTATTCCATACGTTAATCATTCTCTGAAATAATTGATCTTACTTGAGAGGGCTCTTGCAGTGGGTAATCACATAAAGGATAAGCTGGCAGGCGTCAAGGACCCCCACGGAAAAGTTTCTAGCTAGCAGTCTCTGGCGGGGGGACTGCCCCACGTCAGGTGACTGGCGTCATCGTATCGTTATAAGAGGCGGTCCCCCGCCGCCTCCCAGTTCTTTCCTGCCGTTGGCTGGTGTCAACCTGCAGTAAAGTTCAGCGCTTGTCAGCCTGTCGTCTGTGGTTATACCGTTGTTTTCTCTATTTATTCGATAGTTTACTTTTTCAGTGGTGTATGTCGTCCCTACACCCTCGAGCACAAGCATAAGTGTGACTTATCCGGCGCACAACTCCTGCACAAGATTGCGATTCCCAGTGTCTCTTCTGTCTGGGCTCGGATCATCAGGTGGAGAAGTGCCAGCATTGCCTGAAATTCAATGCCGCCACCCAAAGACGGAGGCAGCAGTCCTGGAAGCCCACATCCTAAAAAGAAAATGACCTCCATGGAGAAGGAGTTGAAAAGCTCTGTCAGGCTTCTACCCCCCAAAGGCCATCGTAAGAAGGACAAGGAGAAGCATCGGGACTGGGGCTCCTCTGCCACCGTGACTTCGGCTGGAGTCGCTGTGTTGCAGGTAATGTCCCCCCGAACCGCTTTCGCGACGGCAGTCTTAGAGGCTTCCAAGGCGGTGTCGGTCTCGCCCATCTGGCTCGGGCCCTTCCCGGGCGCCTCCAGGCTTTGGGCCCCCACTCCAAATAAGGCGCCGCCCGTGCGCCTCCTGAATCTGTGGTTCGTAAGTTGGACGCCGGTCCTCTGACGCCTGCCCGGAATCTGCCGCTTAAGTCCCCCGACCCTTCGGCGGCGCACGCCCTGTTCTGACCGATCAGACCGCCCTCCTTCGCCGCCTGCCTCGCGGCGTCCGGGCCAAGTCAAACATCGGCTCATCCGACGTCCACCCGACTCTGCCGATTAGTTGACGCCGGGCTGCCAGACGCCTGCGTGGCAGCTGAACAGACGCCGACCTTACTTCATCTGCTGTTCCCAGCTCTTAGCACGTTTCGCCCTCCGGGGCCCTGTTTCTCCTCAGCCTGACCCAGGGATTTTTCCGTCCTTCCCCAGGCGATGCTGAGGATTTTTGGCACCCCATCAGGTCTCCCTCCCGCTGGGCAGGGCGACCTGATGTTGGTTCCCAGATGCTGGCCCTGCCACCGCGGGAGACATCCCCCCAGATGCTGCCCCTCACGCGTCTTCTGGTGCCCCAGTACCCGACACCAGTCTGTCCACTGCAGTACACGGTGCCTCATTACCCCACACCGGGTACCTGCCATCTGTTACGGATATGCTCTTACGGATACACTCGTATCCGCACTCCACCTCCACCGCCTCAGCCGCTGGTGGATTTGAAGGAGTCTCTGGCTTCCTGGTAGGCTGAGGCCAAGGCTCTGCTCACTAGGGAAGGCGGAGAGTCATCTTTCAACGCTGGTACCAGTTCTGGACCTACTTGGAGACGAGACTTCCTCCCCATCTGGATACCAGAGGTGAGCCCTCTGGTTCTAAATCAGGGTTGGATAAGCTTCCCGAGGGCTTCCCAAGGGGTCCGTTCCTCCCAGCCAAGAGGTGGTGGTTTCTTCTTCTTCCTCCTCTGAGCCTTTGGATGACTCCGATGGGCGCTCCGACTTGTACGACGAGCCCCGATCTCCGGATAAGCCCAGTCAAGTCTGCTTCGAGGTTCCATCCTTACGGTTGCTACGCAATCCAGGCTATCCATCAATGGCACTTTTGGAGCCAGATCCACAACGGCAGAAGCTAGCTGCCCATTTGGATCTGCCCGAGGTCGCTCCTACCTTAGTTCCACCCTGGATCGAGCCTCATGCAGACCTTGTTTTCACTATCTGGAAGCAACCTCGCTCATAACCCCTTTCCGAGGAAGGCTGACAGGCTATATCAGGCTCCCGAGGGTGTTGAGTTTCACTCTCATGTCAAGGCTGACCTGGTTGTGATCAGCATCGCCCATGGCCACACAGCCAATCCAAAGCATTTGAATTTGTCACCCCCGATAAGAATTCCTTCTGGACTAGTATGGGAAGAAAGTCTTCGCCTTTCCACTCTAGGTTTTCGGGCCTTGAACTACGTCGCCTATATGGGGGATTACCAGAAGGCCGTCTCAGCGAGATGAAAGCTAGCTGGACTCCCTTCCTGAGTCACAGACCAAACAGGAAGTGGCAGACCTGGTCCGATCTCGTTCGGCCAGTAGCGCATGCTTTGTGGTTCATACGATGCAGTGGGCGCTGCTGGTAGGACTCCCGCGTCCGACGTGGGTTTGCGGTGACACGCCTGGCTGAGTGTCTGGTTTGGTCCCTGAAGTGCAGTTCCACAGGATGCCCTTCACGGATTCAGTGCTGTTCGGTGGTGATGTCAAGGATATCATCACGGACTCGCGAAGAAAGGTACTGCTCTCAAGGAGTGCAAACTTGTACAAAGCCCCTCAACAGCAGCGCTGTCCCTTTCGCGAAGCGAGCATGGGCCAAGGCGAAACCTCAAGGAAGTGGGCCACAAACGCCGGGCCTTCGGCCGCGAGCACCCCTGCCCAAATGAGCAGCTGGAGCTCCAGCATGCACTGCCTCACACCACCTGACTCCTTTCCCTCCCACAGCCTCTGGCCCTTCCAGAGGAACTGGTAGGGGAGGTTCTCCCTACATCTACTGGGTTGGGAGGATCACATCAGACGTTTGGATGCTCCAGCTGATAGCGGAAGGACACTCAATAGTTTCTTCAGAAACCTCCCAGAAAACCCTCCAAGGTCGTCTTACTCCCGAACACCTTCTTCTGGTTCGAAGAAATCTCCGCCTTCCTCGGAAGGCGGTGATAGAGCCTGTCCCCATGTCAGGGATGGGTTACTATTCTTATTTCTTCCTTGTTCGAAAGAAGTCAGGCTGACGTGAGACTCATCCTGGACCTCAGTTCCCTGAACCTGTTCGTGGAGTACAAGCGGCTCTGAATGCTCTCTCTGCAGAGCCTTCTGCCTCTCCTTTGGCGGGACAGTGGCTGTGCGCCTGGACATGCAGGATGCCTACCTGCATATCCCTATCAGCCCGTCCCCACCGCAAATGCCTCCGATTTTCTTTTCAGGGGACCACTACCAGTTCAGGGCCCTCCCATTTGGTCTCTCCTCGCCCCAGTGTTTACCAAATGCCTTGCTGTGGTGGTAGCCCACCTCGTGCACCAGGGGTTCAGGTTTTCTCTTACCTGGACGATTGGCTTCTGCGGCCCCATCCAGGAGGATCTCCTGCGCCCTTTCCCTTACCCTGCAGGCTTTCACCAGCTTGGGTATTACCATCAACCAGGCCAAGTCCCATTTGATCCCATTTCAAAGACTTCAGTTTATCGGGCGATCCTGGATCGACTCTCGCGTATGGCCTTCCTTCCTCTGGTCAGGTGGCCACCCTTCAGGCTCAGGCACGCCTTTTGTCCAGCCGCAGGCGCAGCCATTGCCAGGTCGATCCTTCGCCTCCCGAGCTCATGGTGGCTGCCATCCCGACAGTGCCTCGCTCCCTCCACCCACATGAGAATCTCTCTGGACTTGCAATGGTAGATGGTTCAAGAGAACCTTTTGCGGGGAGTTCCCTTCTGTCTTTCTCCCCCCAAAAAATCCTAACAGACGCCTCGGCGAGGTTGGGGAGCCCACGTGGGATCTTAATGGACCCAGGGTTCTTGGTCCAAGCTCGAGCAGACCCTTCACATCAATGTACTCGAGCTGAGGGCCGTCCTGTATGCCTTACAAGCTCTGCATCTGTATCTGCTTCCCGTCATCTGGTTGTTCAGACAGACAACGTGTCGGTAGTCTGGTACATCAGCAAATGGGGAGGAACTTGTTCCTACCTTCTTTGCAGGGAAGTGATGCGGATTTGGGATTAGGCGATCGTTTACAAACTTCTCCTTACGGCAGTTCATGTTCTGGGGGTCGAGAACACTTTGGCAGACCACCTCAGCCGGTCATCTGCCCAAGCGCACGAATGGGAACTGGATCAGGGTAGTAGAAGATGTTCTGCTACGCTGGGGAACCCTCCAGTAGACCTGTTTGCCTCTCCTCTCAGTGCAAAACTTCCCGCCTTTTGCTCGCTCGCCCAGGGCATGGAGTTTTTGGAGAGACGCTCTGTCTCTAAACTGGAAAGGCAGATTTGTTTATGCTCCCCCACCCCATCCCGCTGATTCCAAGGGTCCTACACAAACTCTGCTCAGAAGGAGCATGCATGATTCTCATCGCTCCGTTCTGGACCAGGCAAGTTTGGTTCTCTCTGCAACAGTACTCCGAGGAACCTCCTCTTCCACTTTCTCTGTCGCAACTCTTGTTGACCTAGGATCGGGGACTCTGGTCCATCCAGGTCTCAGATTCCTTCAACTACATGCATGGCTCCTGCAGACGTGATTCAAACCTGGTTTGAGGTTTTGTCGAGGTGGTGGAGATTCTAGTGAGTCCAGAAAGCCCTCCACTGCTCCACTTACGCCATGAAATGGAAAAGGTTCTCTATTTGGGCCTCTTCCACAGCTTTCGAGACATTCTCCTGCTCTGTTGGAGGCTCCTGGATTACATGCGCCACATCTTCGGCCTAGGTCTCGGTCACTCCTCCTTGAAGGTTCCATGGCGGCTATTTTTGCTACTATGTTCCTTTGGAGACAGGTCTTTTGCAGCTGGAAGTCGCTAGACTTTCCTTAGAGGGGTCCTCCACTTGAGACCCCATTCAAGACCTGCCCCTCCTTGGGACTTGAATTTCATTCTCAAAGCTCACCCTGCCTCCCTTGAGCCGGCAGCGTCTGCAGACCTTGAGTTCCTTTCCTGGAAGGCTCTCTTCTGGTGGCATTACCTCCGCTCGGCAGTCTCCAGCGCTTCAGGCCTTAATGTGCAAAATCCACGTGCTTGATTTTCCTCCAAGGGCAGTGTGGCTCTGTGTACCAACCCTAAGGTGAGTAGCAGTCTACTCTGAATCAGTCTAGGGAACTGCCTGCGTTCTTTGCACTTGCATTCCAATTAAGGGGAGTACTCTTGCATACTCTGGATGTTCACCGATTCTGAGATTCTACACCAGCAGGACTAAGGAGCTCAAAGACTGATCAACTGTTTGTTTCTTTTGCTTGCAAGAGAGAGAGGGCAATGCCTTTCTAAATGGTTGGCTCATTGCATCACTTTCTGTTATGACAAGTATCACAAGACCTTGCGGGTCAGGTCAGAGGTCACTCCACTAGGAGTGTAGCTGCCTCTGCCGCTTGTTTCAAGAATGTGTTGGCGGCTGACATTTGTGCAGCTGCAACTTGGACTCTGTTCATACCTTTACGAAACATTACAGTTTGGACATTGCCTCTCGTCAGTAGTGCTGCTTTAGGGTTGGCTGTTCTGCAAAGTCTCCTTTCCTAAGACCTTCACAGCCTGAGGATCTGTGTGTGAGTAGTTTCCTCCTCCGTGAGCTTCTTTGTTCCAGACTGCTTGGGACTCAGTCCTATGTGTAATTACCTACTGCAAGAGCCCTCTCTAAGTAAGACAGTACAGTTACGTAGAACTTACTGTAACAGTAGATCTTGAGTGAGGCTCTTGCAGTAGGTGTCATTCCTCCTGCCCTCCGTCCCCCTTAGCTTTTTCAGCTCCTTTCCAGGGGGAATCTCCGCCTCTCTCTCGCTCGCCTTTGGTCCTTTATGGAAAGAACTGGAAGGCAGGTGTGGGGACCGCCCTTTATACTGACGTCCTTAACACTAGTCACCTGACGGGGCGTCCTCCGCCAGAGACTGCTAGCTAGAAATTTTTCCATGGGGTCCTGACGCCTGCTGGCTTCAGTCCTATATGTAATTACCTACTGCAAGAGTCCCTCTCTCAAAGATCTACTTGTTACGGTAAGTTGTTGCATAACTGTACTTTTCTAATGGTTTCCGTTATTCTGCACCACTTCCCGGTTTGAGTGCACGCCCTGTGGATGTGCTTGCACTCGCTAGGTTAAATATTTGTGTACACGCTACTCTGTCTATCTCTCTTAGTGTTCAGAATGGGTGGCATGTGCTGTGGACTCTAGCAAAGATCGGTATGCCGTCTCCCAGAGGTAATAGTAAACAGTCCCATTTCTAGGGTGTAGGAACTTGCCAGACTTGGGGAGGAAGCCAAGTGGCCATTCACATACGGGCCAATGAGTTGGCTAGGTATAATATAGAGGATAAAGAATAGTCATCTATCTGCTCCTGTGGGCAGTCTGTTGATATGGGCTGTCCTCCCTGCTAGTTGGGGCAGCACGAAACTGAGAGAAGTCGGAAGGACACAACCCTTACCAGGATTCTTTATTCTGTTCTAGCTGCTTGATACACCCCTGCCTTGCACAGATACTTTGCTTCTCAACAAGTGCATCTTTCAACAACTTCTGCAACTTATCTTGTTTTAGTTTTGCTCTGGGACTTCTACAAGCAATTGCAATGCCAAAGGAACTATTCCATAACTGATTTGTTTTGCAGGGTTCAGTCTGCAGGTTTGGGAGCCCTTGGCTGCAGTTTCTTGTAGGCTGCTGTAGCCCCACACTCTACTTCCAGTGCCTCGTAGAGATGAATCCCATCTTTCCCACTGATGACAATATAGGACTGTTGCTCAGTGTGCAGATTTGGGGAACCCTGGACAGTAGTGCCTTGTAGGGCTGCCATAGCCCACACTACTTCTAGTGTTCTGCAGGGCCAAAATCTGCTTTCCCTCACAGGAGAGAGATGGGATCTGGGACTGAAAGTCTTAGAGTGATCTTCTTAGAGAATATTTTCATCAGGCCACACCTATGAAACTGTAGCTGCCAGGCACTAGGATCACACAGACTTTTTGCAAGCAGTCCACTAGGGTCCGCCCACAGTGAGATCCTGTGTTGGCACTCTCTGCATGTAAACTTGCTGGCCTTCTCTCCCCCGCCTAAGTTCTTTTTCTCCTCTGCCTGCCATACTCATTGACCCTTTGTGGAGACGCCACCACTATAGCCCACTCACTACTCAGTATTTTGTTTATTTCTCTCCTAGTTTGCTATCTCTTTTCATAAGTGATGACCATTGTCGTGTGTCATTTAATGAACCTGGTAAGCTCTTCAGATACTCTGAATGTGATGAAAAGATTTACTGGCAACTCGTATGATGTCTCGTGCACTGCCTTGGTGTGGCCCATAACATTGAGGGCTTGTGAAATTTGCTTCAAGTTTAACACTGCTACCTGGCAATGCAGAAAGAAAGGAGAAAGAACTCCAGGAAAGACCTCTGCCATGTCACCAGCCCATTTCTTGCACTCACATTCATCAAAGTCCTGGGAGAAAACTTCCAGGCAACATAAGCACAAGCACTGGGAGAGCAGCAAAGAGAGGGATAACCTCCCAGTATGCTGTAGGTTGCCCTTCATACCAGTATGACCGATCTTACTTCAGTGGGAGCTCTTGCAGCAGGCTATTACTACTAGGACTATTGCCATAGCCTTGGGACCCACGGAAAAAGCTTAGCTAGCAGTGCCTGCAGGGACTGCCCTTGATGTTGGCTCGCCCCCTGGCGGTCATGCTACAAAAGGGCTGACCCTGCTCCACCTCAGTTCTTTCCCGCTGACCCACTCGTGTTGAAGTTTTTGGTGATTTTTTTTTTTCCCCAGCAGTTCCACCAAAATATTTTTTTATTTTAACTCTGATTCGCTATGCTCCTTCTCCACATTTGTTCCTCCTGCATTTTGTTCTGTCCTCTTGTCTTTACTGGTGTTGCATGTCATCACCTGCCTGTTTCTCCCTCTGGTCCATGGGCATGGCGCCTGTGGCCGCCAAATCCCATCCAAGACCCGGCCACCACCACTGTCTTCTGCCTGGGACCAGACTACCACTTGAAGACCTGCAAGATTTGGCAAGGCTTTACTAGCAGGACGGGATTAGGCGCCTGAAGGCCTTGAAAGCACACCTGCTTAAAAAGGGATGATGTCCTTCAGTCTTCCTCTGGGGACAAGGGCAAAGCTGGGAGAAGTCTCAAAAGTCCCGCAACAAGGACCGTAGCTGGTCCCATCACTGCTCAAGATCCCGCTATCCCCACAGGAAGGCCTCTTCCTCTGGCGGGTCCGACTGCTCCAAGCATTCCAGGCATGGAGAGAAATTGAGGCCTGAGCTCCCGCCAAACATCGGTGTCTGTCTACTTGCGGAGCTGCTTCTACTTAAGCCGCTCAAGTCGAAGGCTGCGCGCTGCACGTGTCTCCTCCACCCTGGCGGAGTTGACTAAAGCCTCTTCCTCTGCACAAGCCTTGGCCCTGCTGAAGAAGGCCCGATTATGGCTCCACCAGATTCTGGTAAGCCGCCTGGCAGGACCAGGACCCCAAGGCCTCCCTCTGGTCCCCGCCTCTTAAGTCGTTCACATCAGATCCGGCACTGGCTAAGACGCCAGTGTCGGTCAAGGTCCCTGCAGCCGACGGGCTACAGTCACGCTTGGTGCCAGTCAAGGTTCAGACGCCAGCCCTCGGCCCTGTACTCTGAGGGCTCATCCTCAGGTACCTCCCCACGAACCCTTCCAGAGCCCCAACTTCTCTGACCCCCTCCCCAAAAGGCAGCAGGCGCCTGTTTCAGTAAGGAGGAGCTGGGAGAACTTTTTTTCGCTTTGGTGGAGCCAGGTCCACAAACACGCATCTCCACCTCAGCCAGAGCCGCACCGGTTCCAGACTGACCGGACAACCAGGAGCCTGGGGTTTGCCTGTCTGCTCACCAGCAAAAACCCTGAAGACCAGCATGTGTCCTCCTTACCTTGCTGCCCTTTGGCAAACGCTCCCGGTCATGGTCCAGAGACTGCAGGCGGCGCCACTCAAGGTAGGTCAGCTGTCATCGGTCTGAGCCCAGGAGCAGATCCCACAGGTTGTCCTCAGGTGGGCCTACTCCTGTAGCTGATGCCGTCCCCAATCTGTCTGTCTAGGAGTCACTGACGTTCTGCAGAGGGTAATCCCTGTTAACATAGATCTTACTTGAGAGGGCTCTTGCAGAAGGTAATTACATATAGGACTGATGCGGCAAGCGGCAGGACCCCACGGAAAAATTTCTGGCGCGGTCCTGGCGAGGACCGCCCCGATCAGGTGACCAGCGTGGAGGCGTCGGTATAAAGGCGGTCCCGACACCCACCTTCAGTTCTTTCCCGCGTTAGCTCGTGCAGCTCTGCTGGAAAGTTCGATGCTTCATCAGCCCAATCTCCGCTGCTTTTCCAAAATAATTTGTTTTTCCCGACTAACGCCAGGTACCATCGCTGGTGTGTCGCTCCCTACCTCCGAGCACAAAATAAGTGCGATTCATGTGTCTCACTAGGACGGCCATTCCCTGTGCCTGTTCTGCCTAGAGCCCCGATCACCCGTCGAGAAGTGCCAGCACTGCCTCAGCTTCAGTGTGGCTACCCGGAAAAGGTGGCAGCAATCCCGGAAGCCCATATTCTGAAGAAGAAGAAAATGAGTTAAATGGAAAAGGAGCTCAAAAATCTGAGGCAGGCATCCATTTGCTCTCAAGGCCATCAGAAGATGGATAAGGAGAGGCACCGGACAAGGGTCCTCTACCGCATCTCCCTGGGAGTCGCGGGTCCCAGGTAATGTCCCTCGGGGTCCGGCTCCTCGACGGCCGCCTCAGAGGTTTCCGGCGTCGGCCCGCCGTCCAGCTCGAGCCTTGCGGGCGCCTCGAGCAGTGGAGGCCTCCGCCCTGGTTTGGCGCAGGCTTGGGCCTGCCAGTGCAGGTGACTCCGTAAGTTGGGTGTGGGCTTCCGTCTGCATGGGAGAGGGCTCAAGACACCCGACCCTCGGGGTGGGCAGCCTCCACTCCACTGGACCAGGCCGATCCTTCTACTCGCACCTGCCTCCGGTGATGGCTACCATAGCGGAAGCTGGCTCCTCCTGCGCCCGCCGAGCTCACCCTCAAGCCTCACGTTGGCTCGCCTGATGTCCGGCTGGTGAAGGAACTGACAATGGACCCTCCCACGTCAGTCGACTCCGCTTCCCTGCAGCCTTCGCTGCTGTCTGGGACCCAGAGTCCCTCAGCCTGACCCCAGGGATTCTCCCTCCATCTCCGGGCGACGCTGGGGATCTTTCTCTCCGCCAGACCGTCCTCCGTTTGTTACGTCCGATCTGGCGTCAGCTCCCCAGATGCTGGCTCCGGCGCGGCTCCTCCGGCGTTGGTACCTCCGCGGGGCCTCGGCGCGGTTCTGCCCGACTGAGGAGACATCCGCTCCTGTCGGGCCCTCTGGGCCCTCCAATGTGGACCCGCCCCCATGAGGCAACCTGGGACTGGCTAACTGCTTCTGCAGCCCTCGCCCCGGTACCTCCGGCCTTATCCGACTTAGATGTACCCGGGACCCCAGTATTGGTGCCACAGTACCAGACGCTGGGTTCTAGGGACATGGATATGTTGTTCATCCGCACTGTCTGGCAGGTATCCTGCCGCTTTAAATCTTGCCGGAAGGTCTTCTGTTGGCTCCTCACCCACTCGGTGGTAAAACTCTCGGCTCCGCCCCATGACGCCAGATCTTCCTTACCGCTTGGAAGCTCAGGTTCCCTCCTTAACGCTCTGCATATAAGACTGGTTCCTAATTCTTCGGTTTTGCGTAATTTAAAGTTTTTGCACTTCTAGACTTCGTCTTCTATCCCCATGCTGCGGGCTGGATAAATCGACCCCGGTTTTCGGAGATGCCCTTGCGGCAGAAGATGTCTCTGGACAGATCCGCACTCCACGTATGTCTACTGTTTTAGGCCTTGAGCACACCTGCAGGCTGCCACCTGTGCTCTTCCTTCTCAGCCTCGTCCTCAAGGCCGTGCTGCGTTTACAACTGGGGCGTCCCTAAGAAACGCTCCGTAAAATCAAAAGAGGCCCGGTCGGCGGTCTCCGCTAAGAGCGGGAAGCCCGGCAGATCAGCCAGAGCAGCTGATCGCCTCGGTGAGGAGGCGCGCGGGCCGCGATGTTCCTCGGTCGTGCATTTATCCCGCTCCTCCCTGGGTTCCTCTTACAGCTTCTTTTATGAGCTTTGTCTGTCCTCTCCACTAAGGGAGAGGGACTAACGCCTGCTGGACCTTCTTCTCGGTCCAAAAGAAAGACAAGGTAAGTCCTCTGTCAACACTCTTGGAGCGGGAAAGGTCCCTTCCCAGAGTTGTCGGCCATCGACTTGCAGTCGATCGTTAGCCTGGCCACTGGTCTCCCGGTGTCCCCGCCAGGCCAGTTGACCGAGAATCCCGTCGGCCCTTTTCGAATTTTCTCGACCCGTTGGGCGGGTTGTGTAGCCCGAAGCAATCCTCTCTCCCGGTTCCCCGGTGGGAAGTTGAGGATCGATGGGCTTGCAGTGCCTCCCGATTTCGGAGGCAGTTCCCCGTCCCCTCCCCCCGCACCGCCTTCGGAAAGGCCGAGGTTCTCGGTCTCCTGGACTTCTTCGCGGTCCAGCCGATCCCACTCGTCATGGCGGTCTCGGTCTCGCATCGTGGTTGCTAAGCGCGCGTCTGCTCGTCTCTCTCTCTCGACGAGGGGGCTTCGGTGCAAGTTACGTCGACTGTCACGGGGACCTTGTGTGGCAACAGCTCTCTTGACTGGGAACAAGCAGACACCGCCGCCTTCCCCGTCATGGCTGTCACCGAGTGTCAAAACCCCTCGACTTACCCGAGGAGCCTGTTCCCAGGTCGGTTGTTCAGCAAAACCAGCTGCTCCACTGATTCCCGTGGAACCTCCCGCCTCCACAGCTGTTATTTGGGCCTCCGACCTGGGCGAACTCTCGGGTTCTTGCTCCAGGACTGCCCCATAGGCTGGCTTGTTCACCTCACTCCCGTCGACCTCGGCAGGTGGAGGGTGGCTCAGGCCTGGAGGCAGCTCTTTGCGGACTTCTTCAGAGTCTGGCGATTCCTCCCTTTTCTCCAGGTGAGTAGACTTGGAGTCCTCTGGGAGGTCAGTTACGGACTATAGCCTCTTCGTCCCTATTCTGGGATTGCTTGGCTCATCCCGGAGTCCACCGGGAGGAAGCTCAACTCTGTGTTCTAGCTGGCCAGGTATCCTCACGGAGATACTGGACTGAGGGGATTCCCTCACGAGGCTTTTCCGTGGCCGAGGCCATAGTGGCCCAGCTCTGGAGCTCTGGCAGCCCCTGCTTCCTGTCCTGTTGCCCTCGCCAGAATGGCCAGGAAGTATCGCGGTCCCACTGGTTCCTTGTCCGCTTTTTTCAGAACACCCTCAGCCGAGGGGCTAGTTACCGAGCAGTGTTTTCTGCACTGGAGGCGGCTAGGAGCGTGACAAACCTTCCGACAAAGAAGTCCAAGAATTGACTATGCCGTAGAAAGTCACGCCATGGGCCTCCCTCGGCCTTCGCTCAGGCCAGTTCGGCCGCACTCGTATCATATTTCTCTCATGCCCTGTTGGGCTCTCTGACGAGGTAAATTTCATCTTCCGTTGACCTGTGACCACAGTTAGGCAGGTGCGGGACCAGGGTGGTGCAGTGGCCAAACAGCAGCTTCTTGTGACTGCTCTGGACATTGAGACTCATGCCAGGTCAGTAGCGGCTGCAGTGGCTATGCGCGCCGAGCATGGGCTGAGGATATCCACCTTCTCGGATACCCAGCTGTTGGCGGATGTCCCTTCCTGGGGACCCACCTTCGGCCCTGGGGTGGAAGGTCACCCTGCAGAGGATCCGAAGTCCAATGCTGCCTTGGACTCTGTCTCATCCGCACAGAAGGACAGAGGCCGCAGACCACAGCCCTAAGCCCTTTCGTCCCTGCTGCCTGCTGCACGCCCGCCCAGCAACGTTAGGGCTAGCAGGTTTCGAGCTGGCATCCCAAACTCTGAAGTCTCTGCTTCCTCCTCCAGGAGCAGGGGAGGTAATGGCCTGGAGGTCCTCGCCCGGGTCCTTCCTCCAAGCCTG
The DNA here is from genome assembly GCA_016271365.2 of Neoceratodus forsteri. NCBI lineage: Eukaryota > Metazoa > Chordata > Ceratodontiformes > Ceratodontidae > Neoceratodus > Neoceratodus forsteri. Next base: position 1,482,124,280 of record CM028129.1, read on the forward strand.
CCCAGTGATGGGCTGAGGAGCGCCCAATCCTGCCGCCTCACCCCAGGTGCCCCCCATAGCGTTTGCCACTTTCTTTCCGCCTGGGTCCGCTATCACCACCACAGACCGTGGGTGTTGGAGTTGGTGGGAAAGGGCCTGCTCTGGAGTTCAAGCAGGCCCCACTCCTTCAGAGCTGCACGGCCGGGTCCGGAAAGCCACGGTTGCCCACCGAGCCGACATCGCCTCTCCCGAGAGAAGGAGGTGATCAGAGGTGGCGGACCTCCTCAGACCCGTGGTCTGTGGTCCAGGTACTTCCTGGTCTGAACGGACGGGGCTGGCTCCCATTCCTACACCTACACGACTCAAAACAAGTTCCTACGGTCTCAAACCTTCAGGATGGTCATTTGGTTTGGATAATACTATCCTTGAACACGGCGTGTGTTTCTGCTCTGGGCCTGCAGGACGATTCTTCACGCCCTATCCTCTTCATTACATCAGAGGTCTTCGCTCGAGCGAGGGATCCTTTCGAGTTCCAGCCATGTCCCTTCGCTTATCTCCAGCTCCCAGGGTCTTCACCAAATGCATGGCAGTGGTGGCAGCATTCCCCATGTGTGCCGAGGGGTCCAGGGTTTACTCCTTACCTGACGATTATTGATAGCAGCCCTCCAGACAGGAGGTGGAGCAGTCCAGAGATCTGGCCTCCAGGTTTGTTTTCTCAGGTCGCTCCCCATCAACGAGGCCAAGTCGAACTCGAGCCAAAGCAGGTGATTCTTTTCATCGGCAGCGCTGGACTCTCGAGCCAGAGCACGCCTCGCGGACAGGCCGAGGTTCTTCCTCCTTGCTCAGTCACTTGGTTGGGCACTGCGCCTGCTTGGGACTTCCCCGCGCCTCCTGGGTTCATGGCGGCCTGTACCAGCGCGGGTCCGCTGGGGCCTGCTGGAACATAAACGGCCCTTCAGTGGGCTGCCAGCTATGGTCCCAACGCTGCGATCCATTGGACCAGCTAGTGACGGTGACCTCAGGGATGTGGAACGCCCAGTGGTGGACCGCTCCAGTTCATCTGGCAGGAGGACATCCTGCTTGTCCGCCTCCAGCCGACACGGTCTCTATCGACCGATGCCTCTCTGATGGCCAAGTCCATCTGGGGAACACTGAGCACACGGCCTCTGGTCCCTGCTGGGAGTCCCGTGCCACATCAACCTGCTTGAAACCGGAGCGGTCCGCCTAGCTCTCACCGCCTTTTGCTCCATTTCTTCGGGTCAAGTGGTCTGGGTCCAGATGGACAATACTACCACCATGTACTATCTAAACTGGCAGGGGGACGCGCCTATGCTTCTATGCAAGGAAGCCCCGCATCTGGTCACTGTGCAGCCTGGAGGTGATCTCCTAGTTATTCTATGTGGCAGGAGCTCTCCAACACCCTGGCCGATGCCCTAAGCCGATAGGGGCTGCGCTCCCATTTAGTGGTCTCTCTCCCGCCGGAGGTAGGATAAGATCTATTCTCCCATTGGGGCACACCTCGTGGACCTGTTCTCCTCCAGGGAAAATGCGGCTAAGGCTGTTCCATGCCCGCCTCAGCAGGGGTTCACTGTAGGATGCCTTCTCGAGGCCGTGGACCCCGGGCCTTCTACGCCTTCTGCTTCCTTGATGCACAAGGTGCTTCTCAAAGCAAGGAGGGACAAGGCGCAGTGATTCTAATAGCCCCAGACTGGCCCCGCCAGTACTGGTACTCAGATCTCCTCAGCCTCAGCTCCAGGCTCCCGAGGTAGATTCCTTGCCGCCTCGACTCCGTTTCTGTCAATCAGGGGAAGGTATTCCATCCGACCTTCAATCCTTGCACCTGACGTGCCTGGTTCCTGAGTGACTAGAGTTCCAGGCCTTGGGTCTTTCCCGACGAGGTCTCAACGAAGTTGAGGCATCCTTGTATGAGTCGACTAGAAAATGCTACGCCTTCAAAATGGAAGAGATTTTCCATTTGGTGTCAGGCAAGGGCCTGACCTTCCTCCTGTTCCTTGGTGAGCATATTGACTCACTTTTGTCCCTTTCAGCAAGGGCTAGGCCCACGTACTTTACATGCACTCTGTAGCCATCTTTGCTTACCGGGCTGCCGGGAAGCATCAGGCGCAGGGAGAAGGTGGTCTAAGTTTTTTCAGCGCCTTGATTACTTCTCCGTGCGAACCCTACCTCCGTGGATCTGTACTGCTGGTATTGTCAAAGCCGCGGGTGCTTCATCTCGAATCAATGCGTGGTGAACTCTCACCTGTCGTGAAGACCACTTGGTGGCTACTACGCCAGCCAGAAGGATGGAGAGCCCAGGCGCCTGCAGAGTCTCCTTACCTGGTCTTCCATAGGGACAGAGTTGTCCTGCGCCCGCCCCGAAATTCCTTCCAAGGTGGTGTCGAGTTTCACCACAACCAGGTGTTGACTCCTGCCGTGTTCTGCACCTCAATCACACCTCGAAGCCAAATATAGGCTCCATATTTGGACCCTAGAAGGTGCTTTTGCTTACTATATGGAGCGACTGCTGAAATTGGGGAGAGGTTTCCAGCTGTTTGTCACTCACGCCTGAAGCCGCCTCCTGGCAGACCTGTAGCTGTTTATGGTCGATAGGCAGGTGGTCACCCCGCATAGATCTCTTGTTATAAGTTAGTGGCATGGAGCCTCCAGAGGATAAGAGCCCATCCCACCCGCCATACTGCTGCATCGGTGGTTGCTTCAGGGACTTCCCAATCCAGGAAATCTGCATGGCTGCTACCTGGAAGTCGGCACACACCTTCATCACCCATTACCACATCGACCTTGGAGTCACGCCTGGGATGCTGGTTTTGGGGCCTCTGGTTCTCCAGTGTCTATTCCCAAGTAGGTGTGTGCCTGGCTTCCATCCTCCCGGAGAATCAGCGTAGAGTCTGCCAGACAGTGTGGATGAACAATATCCATGTCCTTAAAATACAGGGTTACTGCCTGTAATAGGAGTTCTAGGACTATATGTTGTTCATCCACCTGACTCCTCCTGCCAAGACGCACAACCTGGAGCTTCCATGTGGCTAGATCTGGTGCGTGGGCGGAGCCGAGAGTTTTACCACCGGGTGGGTGAGGATCCAGCTGAAGACCCGCAAGATTTAAAGGCGATACCCGCTAGACACTGTGGACAAACATATACTATTTTAGAACTCGTTTGTGAGTAACTGTATTTTCCGATTGCAGTACCAGACACCATACCGACGGGCTACCCGCTGCCGGGTTTTGATACGCTTTCGGGTATAACCTGTCTCTTATCCCCTCACGCCTTCGTGATTGCCGTGGACCTGCAGGAGACTTTTGGCCTCTGTGGGTGAGCTGGGCCTGTTACCAAAGAGGTCGGGAGCTTGATGACTGACTGTGTATCCTAGGTTCCCGATCGAGGCGCACACTCTCACCACTCTTGACCTGGGTTCTTCCGCCTGATCCAGAAGGCAGGTACGCCCCTGGGGCTTCCTGTGTGTCTGTTCTCTGGTCGGGAAGGGAGTCTTTCCTTCACCGGATTTCTGATTCTTCCAAGGTTGCCGGAGAGAGACAATCACGCTTCCGTTGAAGCCCAGGCCAGTTGACTCCTCCGGAGGATCCTTTACGGAGTTGCTGAAAATCCAGGAGGTTCATCAGTGGTAATTCCCTGGAACCAGATCCTCAGAGACTGAAACTCAAACATCTGGATCCTGCCTGTGACAGCTCATCTGTGCTACCAGAGCCCTCACGCCAACCTCATTACCACCATATGGAACAATATTTACTAGCCCTACTTCCTAGGAAGGAACAGGCTATCAGGCTCCAGAGGGTGTTGATTTCTGATTCTCACCTCGTGCCATCTCTGGTTGGATTAGCGCCACGCCAGTTGGCAAACCCCATGCCTTAGCTCGTCACCACCTGATAGAATCACGCCTTCTGACCAGTATGGGAGAGATTTACACTTCCTCCACTGAGGATCAGGCCCTGAACTATGTCAGCTATATGGGAGTAGATCAGGCCGCTTGCTCAGGTGAGCCGTTGACTCCTGCCTGACTCCCAAGTCAAGCAGGAGTGCTGATCTTGTCCTCTGCTCGTTGGCCAGTCATTGCGTGGTGTGACATACGATGCAGTGGACACTGTTGATTTGAGCTCAGCTGTGTGCCACGCATCTGCTTGGCCTGTGTGTCAGTTGGTCCTGGAGGTGCAGTCTGTTATCTAGGTGCATCTTCTGGGTCGGTGTTTTGGGGTGATGTCATGACATCATCACCACTTGAAGGGACGGCACTGTCAGTTGATTCCATGTACCTCCCTGTCAGCAGCAGTCCCTTCGCAATGGAATCGTGGCGAAACCGAAGGGAAGACGGGCTAGCCCCCAGGCCTACCGCTGCTGCCCACAAAAGCAGCGGGTGCTCAGCCATGTGCTGCCCCACCACCTGACTTCCCTTCCCTCTCTCCCACTGCCTCAGGACTCCTCGGAGGAACTGGTAGGAGGGAGGTTTTCTCCACCCGGATGGGAGATAACTACAGATTTTGGGTGCTCCAGCTATAACAGAAGGACACTAATAGAGTTTCTTCAGAACCACCTTCCACCCCCAATGAAGTCGGTCTTATTCAAGGAATATCTTCTGGTCCAGGAGACCTGCCTCCTGCTGAAACAAGAGAACCCGTCTCTTCATCTGTATGGGATGGGTTACTATTCTCTTCTTCCGGTCCTAAAGAAGACAGGAGATCTTAGACTACGGATCTCAGTTCGAATCTTTTCTGAGAATATAAAGGTTCAGGATGCTGCCTTGTAGATTTCTGCCCCTCCTCTGGGTCATGGTTGTGTGCTCTGATATGCTGATGCTTATCTGCATTCTATTCGCCCATCCCATCGCAATACCTTGTTTGCATTCAGGGGACCACTACCAGTTCAGGAGTCCTGCTGGTCTGTCCTCGGCCCCGAGTGTTTACCAAATGACGGCAGTGTGGCGGCCCTGCGTACTGCTGGGTGCAGGTTTTGCCTTGGACGATTGGCTCTGGGCCTGTCAGGAGGGGGCTCCCTGCTTGCCTCCTTACCTAGCAGGTTTTTTGCCTCCTGGGTGTTGTCATCAACCATTCCAAGTCTCATCTGGTCCCATCCCAGAGACTATGTTTATTGGCGTGTTCTGATACAACCATAGACCAGGCTTCCTGCTCTCGACAGGGGCCCACCTCTACCCAAATAAGTCTGTCCAGCCGCAAGATTTCTCTGTAGGTCGTTCTCGCTTCGGGTCAGGCTACTGCTATCCTAACGATTCTCAAGGCCACCCACATGAGAATTTCTCAGTGGACCCTTATGCTCCCAATGGACCAGCTAGTGGACGCACTCCAGGGATCACCCAGTTCTGGTCTCCTCAATACGTTTCGTAGACTTGTACGGTGGAGGTTCAGAGAACCTTTCTCGAGAGTTCTTTTCTTCCCCCCCAGACTCAAACCAGGCGCCTTGGCTGGTTGGGATTCATCTAGGCCCTCATCGACCCAGGGCCCGTCCAAGCCAGAACAAGTTCTACATCAGTGTGCTAGCTTTGGCAGTGTTGGTCGCCTCCAAGCCCTCACCAATACATCCTTCCCGCCACCTAGCCATCCAGACGACAACATGTGCGTGGTGGTCATCAACAAACAGGAGGGATTCTGGTCCTATCCTCTTGTAGGAGGCAATGAGGGTTTGAGATTGGGCAACACAACACGATTTTCACCTCACTGTAGTCACGCTCGAGTTGAGAACGCCCTGGCAGACAAGCTGTCATTCTGCTCTGATTCACCCAGGGAACTGACCAAGGGTTCGATAATATCTGACTTTGGGGAACACCACAGGTCTGATCTGTTTGCATCCCCCAAACGCAAAACTTCCCGCTCTGCTCGCTTGCCCAGATGAGGTGCTGGAGCGGTAAGTTTGTCTCTAGACTGAAGGACAAATTGTTATGCTTTTCCCCAATTCCACTTATCCCATGGGTCTTGTAGAAATTAGTTTCAGAAGGAGCATGATGACTTGATCGCCTCCTTTCTGGCCCAGGTGTTTGTCTTCTTCAACAATGTTCATAGGATCCTCCCCTCTCCTTCTCTTGAGGTTTACTGACCCAGGATGAGGGATTCGTCCATCCAGGCCTCAGACCTCAACTGCATGCATGGCCCTGCAGACTGCTCAGTCCCGCTTGAGTGTCTCCCAGCAGAGATTTTGTGAGTTTAAAACCTCCACCAGCTCCACTTTGCCATGAAGTGGAAAAGATTCACTATCTGGGCTGCTTGAACGTAACCTTTCCTGTTCAGCGGGCTTTGCTGGAGCATACGCTATCTGTTTGACCTGGGTTTCGTCATTCTTCTGAAGGTACACATGTGGTCATCTCGGCTTACCATGTCTTTTGTAGACAAAGCTTTGCTCAACTGGAGGTCTCTCAGACCTTTCAGAGGGGTCTCCATCTGAGGCCCCATCCATCTTCCTGCCCCTTGGACTTAATTTGTCTCTAGAAACTTATTTCCTCCCTCAAACCTGCAGCTTCATGGATTTGAAGTTCCTTTGTGGAAGACTCTCCCTGGTGGCCAATATCGCTCGGAGAATTTACTTGAGCTCCAGGCCCTGATGTGTAAATCCATACTTGATTTTTCACAAGGAACGTGTTGCTCTTCAAGACAAATCCTAAGTTTCTCCTTTGTAGTAGCAGAGTCTACTCTAAATCAGTCCAGTTACCTGCCTTTTCACTTAGCATCTATCAAGGGGAGTATTTACATACTATGGATAAATTGTCAGATTTGAGATACCACCAACAGGATGAAGGACTGAAAGACTGATCAATTGTTTATCTTTTGCTCATAAAAGGGAAGGTAATGCTGTTTCAAGCACGCTTGTTCCATGGTTGGCCTATTGTTTCACTTTCTGTTGTGACAATAAATAAGACCTCCTGGTCAAGTAAGAGTTACCCACAAGAGGAGAGCTGCTTCAGCGGCTTGTTTAAGGGTGTGTCTGCGAGGCACTGTGCCAAGCGCCACCTGACCTCCGTCCATACCCTTTACTAAACACTACAGTTTCATGCTCTCCTCAGAGCAGGCTTTTTGGCTGGCTGTTCTGCAAGGCCCTTGTCTTGAGGCTTGCACAGCTAGAACTGCTTTTGGAGTAGTTTTCCCTCCTGGTGCCTCTTTGTTCCAGACTGCTGGGGATCGTCTCATAGTAATTACCGCAAGAGCCCTTCCAAAGTAAGATAGTAATTATGTGAGAATCCTTGCACAGTATCTTCAAGAGGTTTCTGTGTAGGTAATACCTTCCTGCCCAATACCCTAGGCTTTTTCAGCCCTTTCCAGTGAGGGAAATATCCACTTTCTCGCCTGGCTTTCTGGCCGTGACGGAAAGAATTGGAAGACTGTCGCCGGACGCTTCCTTTGCGACATCGCCCATGACGCCGGGTCACTGATTTGGGGCGTCCCCAGGACCTAGCTGGAAATTTTCCGTGTCCTGCCTCCGCCAGTCCTGTGTGTATTACCACTGCAAGAGCCTCTCGAAGATTACTGTTACTGAAGACTACACAGTTTGGGTGTTAAGAGGGCACTTAGCTACTACATTGAGAATACTAAGGCACTTGGGTTTGACTGTTCTCAGTTGTTTCTCACTTATGGTGAAGTGGAAAGGGTAAACCTGCTACTAAAGAGAACTATTGCCAGGTGGATTGTCTCTTGTATACAATTCTGCTATGAAAAGCTAGACAAAATACCCTCCTCAGGCCTAAGGGCTCATTCGACTAGTTAGGGGTACAGCTGCTTCTCTGGCTGTTGCCAGAGATATACCTTTATTAGAAATATGCAAAGCAGCCACCTCGAAAACAGTCCATACATTCACCAAGCATTACTCTCTGGATATCCAGGCTAGGAGTGATGCTAGGTTTAGTACAGCAGTACTGCAGAGCCTATTCCCAAAATAGGTTTGGTACCCTCCTCCTTGGAGGTACTGCTTGGTAGTCTTCATATATCAGAATACACCAAGACGTCATGTTGTTTGAAGAAAAAAAATACTCACCTTAGTAATTGTGTTTCTTCTAATGAAGTCTTGCTGTATTCTGACCTCCCTCCCTGCCTCCCCTTTCAGAACCTGTTTTTGGGAAGTGGGCTGGCAGGCACAGTGTTGCACCTCAGGGGTGTACTTGGCACTCCTCCTTTTTAGAAAGGGGGAGTGGGTTATAGTTATGTTGTTTTTGTAGTTATATGTTGGTTCACTGCCTGGTTATTATTTGGGGTTCTCCACTTGAGTCTTTTGGGGGACCCAAAAATGTGTTGCCTGTTGGCTATTTTCTTTATAATTTCCACTTAGGAAGTGTAGTTAGTATTAGCTTGTAAGAATCTAACGGTTACACTTTGAAGTGCTGCAGACAGAGGTTTGAACTGAGCTAGAGCTCAATGTTCTATGCTTCCTGCATAGAGTTAACTCTTTCCTCTCCAGGGCAGTTCAAGTGCTGGGCTAACTGCATATGTCAGAATACAGCAAGACTCCATTAAGAAACACAGTTACTAAGGTGAGTAATTTTTCTTCTGTTCCGTTATCGTCCAACAGAACTTCCCGGTCTATCTCCTGTGATGCTCTGCCCCCTTGCTTATGATTACTGTATGATATCTGTAAAATAAATAAATGGTCTGTGTATGAAAGTGCCCCCCCCCAGTCAGCAGTGTGTGAGACTTGGCCTTTAACGTTCAAAGTGTCAGTGAGGATGTTATTAAACAGACCAGAGAAACCTGATTAAAGGTTTCCTGTTTTTGTCTTAAATAGAACTTTCAGACCAGCTGCCAGGATATAAGCCTTGTAAACATTTATGATTCCTGCAGCAAAAGGCCAATTTGGTCACAGAACTTTGTCATAAGTCATAAAACCTGAGATCACACTAGCAACAGGAAATCAGCAGAGGAACATCAAAGAGAGATGCCTGATCAAAGGATGTCATATGTGGGAAATTGTTTTTGCTGATGTTCACATTATTTAAAATACATCCTTGTAGATAATTTTGTTATGAATTAACTCCATGGGAGGATCTAACTGACATCACAGAAGGGGAGGGTAGATGCCCCCTGAAATGAAACATTGTATATGGGGAATGGGTCATATCATCTTGGGCTCTGAGACAGAAAGTTCTCTAACTTAAACGCACTTAAAAAGGTAATACTTAGAAAAGATCTTAAGTACTGTGGTAGGAGTTTTGTTCTACAAATTTTTCCATTTTCTTTTGTGACTGTGAGCTCATGCTATTTGTTCTGTATTTAATTTTACATGTTTTTATCATCTTTTAGTAAACAACCTTTTCTTTGAAAATACTGTCTGGGTGTCTTTTCAGTTTCTTTTTGCATGTGATGTATATGTGGTTAAGTCTGACAGCTGTTTAAAAAGCTTGATTGTGTTAATGAGCTTGTGTAAAAGGGTAAGAATATACCTAAGGTCTCTTATAGAGTTTTTAGGGTTCATTTTGGAGACCTGGCTGGGTGTCCCTGGTGAAAGATTGTACTGCAGTCCTAAAGAGGGTACATATCTGAGCCTGTACATTGGATATGCTAGCATAAGGTTCACAGTTTGAATCCCTCCAGAACTCGAGGCTAAAGGTGATTCAGACCCAAAGCAGACAGGAGGGTTACGTTGTCTGTTACCTGTTCACACTATTGCGCTATGAGGTTGACACTGTGGGAGCAGAGGGCCTGACCTGCGGAGTGTGTTTGTGACAGATTTGGTTGGCAGTGGTGCAATTTAAAGTATTTGGTAACACAAGCTTTAACAGTTCAATGTGTCAGCTTAATACTGTACTGCTCACTTGCAAAATAAGGCAGTGATTTATTTAAAAAAAAGGTAAACGGAACAATATAATTTTGCTTACAGTCAATGTTCCTACCTGTTTTATTTTTTTTTCTACAGTGCAAGTTAGAGTAGCCATAGTTAGGGAAGAAGATAGCTTCCAACTACAGTGAGTACACTGCAGACTACTTGAGGTAGTTGTGCCAGGACAGAGGAGTCCAGTATGAGAGGAAAGCCAACAAGCAGAACCTCATGGATGCTCTGATGGCAGCAGATGCCCAGAGTCTCAAGTCACATTCTGTGACTGAAAAGGACAGAATCTTGGGCGTAGAGGGGCCAGAATCCAGTGCAGTGTCTGGATCCAGTGAGGAGGACAGCAGGGACAGTGCATGCCAAGGGCCACAGCAGCAGGGGAAGGTCACCAGCATTCTGGAGCCGGAAGCAATCGGGCTGTAGATGGAGTTGCAGAGGTTGGAGCTGGAGTTCCAGAGAGAGAGAGTGAGAGCAGCAAAGGCAGAGGAGAAGAGGGAGCGAACAGCGAAGCGGAGCGAGAGCAGCAAGCCCCAGAGGAGAAGAGGGAGCGAACAGCAAGAAGTGGAGCATGAACAGCCGTGAGGCTGACCGAGAGGAGCATGAGTGCCAGAGGCAACATGAACTGGAGAAGCTACGACTCCAACCCCCAGCACCAGCACCAGCACAGGTAAGTGGCTTGGGTTGAACTGGAGCTACAGGACTAGGTTACAAATTAAATTCCAAAATGATAGCCGAATTTAAAAAGGGGGAGGATATGGATGCCTTTCTGAAGTCCTTTGAAAAAGTTTGCATTCAGGCAAATATTCCTAGAGAGTCCTGGAGCTTCCAGCTATCCCCGCTACTTACTGGGAAAGCTCAGGATGCATTGGGTCCAATGGACAATGAGGACAGTAATGATTACAGCAAACTTAAAACTGCACTTTTAAAAAAGTATGATTTAAATGCAGAAGCATACAGAGCTAAATTCTGTAAGCTCAGGAGAAGCTCTGACATGAGCTACAAGGAGCTAGCCATGAAACATCAGTTTTTGAAACAGTAGTGGGAAGGAATTGAAGCTAATTCTGTAGATGAAACTGAAAATGCTGTACTGCTAGAACAGTTTTTTTGGGCATGGTCAGCAGAGCTGAAAACCTGGCTGGAGGACTGAGATCCAAAAACCATGCAAGAAGCTGCTGAGCTCTCGGACCACTATGCCAAGAACAGACCTGCTCTGAGAGCAAATGGGGCAGGGGTGGCAGTGCAGAAAGGGAAAAGCGCACCTTCAGGGCAGCTAAAACCCTCATTGCCTCCACCGAAACCAGTTAGCCCTAGGTTTCAGAGAAAAGATTTTTCTGAGAAAAGAAATGAATGTTGAGTTTGCAAAGAAGCTGGGCTTATTGCCAGGCAGTGTCCCAAAAGGACGAGCAATACGCATAGTGGTGCTAGGAAAGAAGTGGGCTGTTTGTGTGTCTCTGAAAGCCTGCCAATAAACATGAGGGAACACATACACCCAGTCACTGTGAATGGTGTACAGACACAAGGGTTACAAGACACATGGGCATCCCTGATGTTGATAAAATGGGATCTGGTAGAGCCTGGTCAGTTTATACCCAATAACTTTGTAACTGTACAGGAGTTCACTGGGGAGGAGAAAACATTGTCACTCACTAGTGTTCTCCTAGACTGGGGTGAGATGGGGGGGGGAGACTGTACAAAAGGCTGCCGTAGCCAAAACATTAGCTGTTGTAATCATTGGCAACAATCTCAAACAGGGAATGGTGTGTGCAATTACCAGCAGCCAAGCGGCAAAGGAAAATTGTGGTGCTCTGGACACCATAGAAGCCACTGGGAGGCTGGTTCCCCAGCCTGTGTCTCTTGATGTGGAGACTAATGAAAGGGGGAGTAGAAATTCCCCCAGTAGCAGTTAACCAAACAGCTACAGAGGGTTATTCTGAGGAAGGGAGGGTGATCCATTGTCAGAGGGTTAGGGATGGCAGTGATCCTGAGTGCCCTGATGCTAGAGCTAAGAACCCTTGTTAAGACACTGAAGGGGACCTGTCCCATGCCTTGGGAATGTGTAAGGAGTTTGCAGCCGCTCAGAAAAGTGACCCTAGTCTAGAGAAGCTGAGGGCTTGGGCAGACTCTGACTGAGCACAAGGAGGTGATGGGAAACACAAAGTTTACTGGGACAATGGACTGATGTATACTCAGGATGCTAAGACAGAGGGAGGGGTGATAGGCAGCTTGTCGTTCCCCAGGGGTACCATCATACCTCTCAACTGTCCCTGATTTTCAGGGACATCCCTGATTTTGCCTCAAAATTTTGCTCTGTCCCTCCTAACATTTGTGTTTTTGAAGCTAAACAGTGGGGACTGTAAGCACAAAATAATGTCAAGCATTAACGTTACAGACTTGTTCTTCTTTAGAAAATGCATTTTGCACTAAGCCCCATATTCTACCAGTTTTCTGGGTGGATATCTCTAATACTGAAGATGTGTCCCTGATTTTGGTCCTTTGTTCCTGATTTTTTTATGCCTTGTCCCTGATTTATGAGGCAGGAGGTTGAGAGGTATGGGTACCATGAGCAGTTGCTCAAGATTGCACACAATATTCCCTTGTCTGGTCATCTGGCAATTGTGAGCACCATGCAACAGTTGGCCCAGAATTTTTATTGGCTCAGTTTCACCCAGCAGGTAAAGGAGTAGTGCAGATCTTGTCATCGGTGCCAAGAAATAGGGAAGGCAGGTAAGAAAACCCAAGTCACCCTAATTCCTTTACCCATAGTGGAGGAGCCATTCCAGGGGTGGGAATGGATATTGTGGGGCCTTTAAATACCCCCCGCTCCTCCAGGCAGAGGTTCATCCTGACTGTGGTGGATTATGCCACCTGGTATCCAGAGGCAGTTGCCCTATCCTCTCTGAGGACAAATTGGCAGATGCCTTACTTGGGATTTTCTCCTGTGTTGGGTTTCTGCAGGAGGTTTTCACTGATCGAGGGGGTTCATTCATGTCAGACCTGATGAAATGTTTGTGGGAGAAGTGTGGGGTGGTACAAAGACACATGAAACCATATTCCCCCACAAGCCAATGGGCTTGTGGAAAGATTTATGGTACCCTGAAGTCAATGCTCCAAGTATTTGCTGAACAGCATGTGAGGGACTGGGAGAAATACCTTCCCACCTGTTGTTTGCATACAGGGAGGTTCCTCAAGAGTCAACAGAGTTTTCCCCATCAAGCTCTTACGTGGATGCCGGGTACATGGGCCCTAGACTTGATCTGGGAGGATCAAGGCAAGCACCGCCACCCAGGAACTCCACTTAGTGGATTATGTCCTTAGGGTTTAGGGAAAGGCTGAAGGAGCTTTTGGGGACAGCCCAGAGCACCGATGGCAGCTGCCCAACAAAAACACAGTGTAGCAAACACAGAGCCAGAGCTCACTCATACAAGGTGGGTCAGGAAGTTATGATCCTAATCCCAGTCCAGAAAGACAAGCTGCAGGTAGATTGGGCAGGATTGTACAAAGAAGTCAGAAAAGTTAAATGACATGAACTATATCATAGAATTACCTGACAGAAGACATACAGAAAGAATGTACCATGTCAGCAGATGAAGCCATATGCTAATGAGGCTGACGGGTGTTTGCAGTGTAGCCCTGGGAGGGGACAGATGAAGGAGACCCCCTTCTGACTTGCTGGAAGAAAGCAAGTGGGAGTCCCTGTGGCAGGTTAAATGATCACCCCAGCTGGCCTCGGCCAGATCCAGAAGTCAGAGGTTTTAGCAGACTTTGCCCCATTGTTTAGTGCCAAGCCTGACTAACCCCCTGAGCAACGCACAATGTGGGAGACAGGGACACAGGCCACATACAGCGGACAGCATGTCAGTGTCAGAAGCTGTCCAAAAGTGATATTAGAGGGAGGGTGGAGGAAATGCTGATTTAGGGTATCCAGAGATCCACAGCCCCTAGGCCTCACCTGTAGTCCTTGTGCCAAGTCAGATGGCTGTACTCGTTTTTGTGCAGACTATCATGGACTGAACCAGTCACAGTCAAGACGGCCACCTGATGCCATGGATGGAAGAACTCCTGGACAAGTTGGGAGAGGTACCCACCATGACTAGTGACCTGACAAAGGGTATTGCCAGGTAGAGTTAACTGCCAGAGCTAGGAGAGGTATACCTTCATCACTCTGATAGGGTTATTTGAATTCAAGTAATGCCTTTCAGAATGAAGAACAACTACAGGCACTTTCCAAGGGTTGGTGAACCAGGTGTTAAATGGTGCTGAGGAGTATGCTGTGCATACCTGGATGACTATTGCTTCTCTTTAGTGCCAGCCGGAGGAACACCTGTCCAACCTTAGTGAAGTGCTGGGCAGGATACAGAGGGCCAGGCTCACTGTCAAAGCTGAGAAGTGCCAGGTGGCCATGGCTGAAGTGGCATACCGCACAGGTTGTAGGCCAGGGACAGCTCCATCCCACCAAATAAAATAGAGACAATTAAGGCATGGCCCAGACCAGAAATGCGGGAAGCCAGATCAGAAGTTTCTAGGGACAGCCAGGGTACTATAGAAAAATTTGTACCAAGTACAGTGCCCTGGCTGCTCCCCTATCTGACTCTGGTGAAAAACGGATGCCTAAGAAAATTACCCAACCAGCCTGTGGAAAAGCTTTTACTAGGACTGAAGGAGGCACTAGCAGTGCTCCTGTATTGACAAGTCGAGTCTACAGCACCCTTTGTAGTTCGGACTGATGCCCTCAGATGTGGGTATTAGGAAGGTCCTGAGTCAGACATCCAACCAAGGGAAAGATCACCCCATCGTGGTACCTAAGTAAAAGTTACTTCCAGGAGCAGACATACTCTACTGTGGAAAAGAGGTCTTGCCATGGGTGAGCGACCTAAAGAAGAGACAGTCACTTTTTACGGGCAGCATTTTGAGGTACAAACTGATCACAACCCTCTGTTTGGCTGACACAAATGGGTAAAATGAATGGTAGACTATTAAGATGGAGTCTTGCCTTGCAAGGGTATGACATGAAGATTTTACATAGGGCCAGAGCAACCAATCAGAATGCAGATGACACGCCGTCATATATGAGGAATGAACTGAATCTCAGGAGCTCATCCCATGCAGGGGATAGAGCCTCCCAATCCACTCTTAGGTGGGGAGGAGGTGACGCTCAGCCCCTTGCTTATAGATTACTGTATGATATCTGTAAAATAAATAAATGGTCTGTGTATGAAATTGTCCCCCAGTCAGCAGTTTGTGGACTTGGCATTTAACTTTCAAAATTCGTCAGCGAGGATGTCATTAACGGACAGAGAAACCTGATTAAAGGTTTCCTGTTTTCACTTATAATTAGAACTTTCTGGACCAGCTGCCGGGATATAAACCTTGTAAACTTTTATGGTTCCTGCAAGAAAAGGCCAGTTTGGTCACAGAACTTTTGTCATAAGTCATAAAAACCTGAGATCACACTAGCAACAGGAAATCAGCAGAGGGACATCAAAGAGAGATGCTTGATCAAAGATGTCATGTGGAAATTGTTTTTACTGATGTTCACATTATTAAAAATACATCCTTTAGATAATTTTATGAATTAACTCAAGGAGGGTCTAACTGACGCCACAGAAGGGGAGGGAGATGCTTTCCTGAAATGAAACATTGTATCTGGAGAATGGGTATATCATCTTGGACTCTGAGACAGAAGATTCTCTTTAACTTAAACGCACTTAAATAGGTAATACTTAGATAGCAAAGATCTTAAGTACTGTAGTAGGAGTTTTGTTCTGTAAATGTTTTCATTTTCTTTGAGACTGTGAGCTCATGCTATTTGTTCTTGCATTTAATTTACATGTTTTTATCATCTTTCAGTAAACACTCTTTTCTTTGAAAATACTGCCTGTGTCTTTTCAGTTTCTTCTTGCATGTGATGTATATGTGGTTAAGTCTGGCAGCTATTTAAAAAGCTTGATTGTGTTACTGAGCTGTGTATACACACCAAGGTCTCTTTACAAAGAGTTTTTAGGGTTCATTTTGGAGACCTGGTCGGTTCTCTTCAGGAAGATTGCACTGCAGTCCTAAGAGGGTACATATCTGAGCCTGTACATTGGGTCTAAGCTAGCATAAGGTTCATAGAGACATAGAATTTGACAGCAGATAAAGACTTGCTTAGGCCACACCCAGTCGCTTACCATTTCTATCACTGATGGATAAGCTGCAGATTCTAGTTAATCAACAGCTTACTCTCCTGCCCCCCACTGAATTGCCCTATGCCTGTTCCATGCATTCTTGAATTCCTCCCACTGTTCCTGGAGTCCACAACCTCCTCGGGAAGGCTGTTCCATGCATCCACAACTCTCTGTGAAAAAATATCTCTAACATTACCTCTGAGTCATCCCCTCATCTTCAAATTGTGCCCTCCTTGTTCTGCACATCTTCTTCTGAAAGATGCTACCCTCTTGTACCTTGTTAATTCCCCTTGAGATACCTTGAAAGTTTCTATCATGTCCCCCTCCCCTCCCCTTTCCTCAAGGGTATTCATATTAAGCCGCTTTAGTCTCTCCTTGTATGTCTTCTGGTGCATACCTTACCATTTTGCTGCCTCCTCTGAACAGCCTCCACTCTGTCTATGTCTTTGTGGAGATGGGGGCTCTCAGAATTGCATGCAGTGCTCCAGATGGGGTCTCACTAACTGTCTGTAGAGAGGGATAACAACTCCTGTTTTCTACTGTTGATGCCTCTCCCTATGCATCCCAGTATCCCCCCAGCCCTCCTTACTGCCGCCTCACATTTATTGCCACAACATTTAGGTCATCTGATATAATTACTCCTAGGTCTCTTTGATTTTTGCTGTTGTTATTAACTCACCCCCCCACGTGTGTACTCTTCACCTGGGTTTTGTTTCCCAGATGCATTACCTTGCACTTCTCTTTGCATTGAATCTGAGCTGCCACATATTTGAACCATTCCTCCAACCTCTGCCAAGTCCCTTTCATTCTTTCCACCCCACCTTGTGCATCAACCCTGTTGCAGATCTTGTGTCATCTGCAAAGAGGCATACCTTCCTTCCAGGTGCTCTCAATGTCACTTATAAAGATATTAAAGAGGACGGACCCAGTGCGAACTCTACTGTACACTAGTTACCTTCCTTTCTTCACTGGACTCCATTTACTATTACCCTTGCATCCTGTTGTCCAGACAGTTTTTATTTTAGGCTACCACCTTGGGACCCACTCCAAGGCTGGCTAACTTGTATATTAATCTTTGTGTTAGACTGTGATGAATGCCTTGCTAAAATCTAGGTAGAAATATCCACAGCCCCTCCATGGACTCTACTACTTTGGTCACCAGTCAAAGAAATCTATAAGGTCATCATCTGACATGACCTTCCTGTTGTGAAACCATGCTGCCTTGGGTCCCAGCCCACTGGCCTCTGGGTACTCAACAATTCTTTCCTTCAGAAGTGATTCCTTCATTTTCCCACCACTGAGGTCAAACTAACTGGTCTGTGAACCTGCCTCTGCCCTGCTCCCACTTTTGTGAGTAGAATCACATTTCCAGTCCTCCTTCAGTCCTCAGGTACCTCCATCCTCCTGCGATTTGTTAAAGAAGTAGTCAGTGGTAATGGTTCAGCCCTTAGTTCTTTTAGTATTCTTGGGTGAATCCCATCCATTTCATTGCTTTGTTTACCTCAGTTTCAAGACTTTCAAACCCTTTCTTCTGTAAATGGACTGGTATCAACCCCATATTCAGAGTTTCTCCCTTGTTTGCCGTAGGCACCTCCTCTCTCATCTGTTGGGAATACTGAGCAGAAATATCCGCTCAGTATCCCTCTTTTCACTGTCACCCTCTGCACACATTTCTGCCCTTTATTAAGTTCCCTGTATCCTCCCTTGGTCTTTCTTCACTCCTAATGTACCTATAAAAGGTTTTATCCCCTGCCTAACAGAGTTGACTATCTTTCCCTCAGTTTGTGCCTTTGCTATTCTGACTGCCTTCCCTACTTCCTTCTGCTTTAACTGATAAAGTTCTCTGTCCTGCTCCTTCTGTGTCTCCTCATATACCCTGAATGCTGTCCTTTTCTTCTTAACCGTCCACCCACATCTTTTGCAGAACCATAGTGTTTTTTTCCTTGGGTTTTGTTTTATTGATTTGCTTCAACAAGGCTTGTTGCCTCTACGATGGCTGTTTTGATTATTCCTCATTGTTCCTCCCACCCTCCTTCTTGCCCATTTGCTAGTGCTTTTCCAAGCACTCTCTCATTTCTCCCAAAGTCAGCCTTCCAAAGTCCTACTACTCTTGTTTTTCATAGCAAACGACTCTATGGTTGTGTTTATTATGAACTACACTGTTTGGTGGGCCCTTGTTCCCAGATAGCTACCCACTTCTAAATCTGAGATCCTTTCTCCTTCCCCATTTGAGAGTACCAGGTCAAGATTGCTCCCTCCCAAGTGGGGTTCCAATACTAGCTGTCTGAGGCGCATTACCTCCTGTAGGACAATAGAATGACCCTCGCTCTTGGATGCCTGCACGCAAAGGTGCTCCAGTTAACATCTGGCATATTCAGGTCCCCCATCAACAATATCTCCCCTTTTCTGCCATTTTAAGGATGTCTTCTATCATTTCTTGTCCATTTCCTCCCTCTGAGATGGGGTCTGTACACAACCCCCATGTGGATTGTGGTGCCATTTCCTGTCTCCAGGGTGACCCATAGTGACTCATCAACTTTGTGTTTACTCTTTTAGTTCTAGTTGCTTTAATCCCTTCCTTATATAGAGCTACTCCTTCTCTCATTTACCCACCCTGTCCCTCCTGTAGACTGTGTATCCGGTATGTTGACTTCCCACTCATGGTTCTCTGTGCACCATGTTTCAGTGACTACCACAATATCCAGGCATCCCTCTTCCATCAAGACCACTAGCTCAGTGAGCTTGTTGCACAGACTGCGGGCATTGGTACTCATCATCTTCCATTTATTTTTTATGGCCTTACCTCTTTTGTAGCCCTCATCCTGTCCTAACACCCTTTTTTCTGCATTTATCCCTGTCCTGCTCCCCTCACTGACTTCTCTGCCTTGGTGCTTACCTCTCTAACTACTGTGCTTTGTTGGGGAGGCTGGGATTTCCCTAGTCCTTTTCGAGTGCCTCCCCCTTAGCTAGTTTAAATGCTTGACAATGAAGCATTAAACCTGTCACCTAGGATCCTGGATCCCTCCTGGACAGATGCAGACCATCGCACCAGTATAAGCCTGCATCCTCCAGGTGACTCCCCAGTCCCCAGTGAAGCCAAAACCCTGAGCTCCACACCAGTTTTTCAACCATTCATTGAATCCCAAGGTGCGGAATACCCTAGCATCATCATTGCCGTAGACAGGCAGCACCTTCGAGAAGGCTACCGTGACATGCTACTTGTCTAAGGCCCCTCCCCAACTCCACAAACTCCTCTTGCAGCTCTGATCCCATTTACAGCCAGGTCATTTGTCCCTAGGTGGACAATGACATTCAACTCCCTCCCTTGTGCAGCTGCTCCACGATCCTGAGGATTCACTTCCTGTCCCTCCAAGCCATGGTGCCAGGCAGGACCTTACCTCCCTATCACCACCACACGTCTGCCCCCCTTCGATTGGGTCCCCCACCAGGTTGTTTTCCTTCCCTGTGGGGTCTTGGCCTTCACCCTCACCTGTGGGTCTTTTCTCTTTGTAGGTTCCCAGCATCCTCCTTGGTCTCCTACTGCAGGTGCCTCAATACAGGAACCACTCTTTGCCAGAGCAGAATATGAATTGTGAAGAGCTGCAGCTGAACAATGCACCTCTAGTTCCTACCACCTCTCCCTCCCTAGGTCACCTTGTGGTCAGCCGCTCCCTCTTTCTTGGCAACCTCACAGGAGTAACGGTGGTAGCCCTGGTGGTCCCAGGGTGAGGGAAGAGGTTTCTAAACTGCCAGATAGTCAGCCTGGAGATGGACAACCTCCTCCCCTTTCAGACCAGAGAGGCAGCCTGCAAACAGGGCAGCATCAAGAGCCTCCAGAATGTCCTCCCAGAACACTACTGCTCCACAGCCATTGCACACACCACTCCCATCTTGACTCATTTTGTGTCCCCTCCTGTTGCTTTGTATGCTAATTGTCTCCTCCCTCTATGTGTTTTTTACACTTCACTTTCCTACTGCCTGTGTGCCTCACAACTCTCACCCTTCCTGTTTCTGGGACAGGAACTTCCTGTAGTTTTCAGTAGTCTCCTTCCTCCGTCGCTTGGATTCAGACCTCCAAGCCAGGCGGGAATAAAGAGTTTTGTTTTGTTTTTTTTAGGTTCCTTTAAGGTTGCTGAAACTAATGTGTCTCAGTGATCCTTCCCTTCCTACTGCCAAACAGGAAGTTCCTGTTGTCAGTCAAATTCAGTGGCTATAAAACTAGAACTGGCTTTGGGTGGGAAGGAGGGCAATTAGTAAAAAATCTGTAGTTCTAGGAGCGTGGATATGTTGTTCATTCACACTGTCTGGCATTGTCCCTTTCCCCTTTAAATCTTGCCGGAAGTCTTCGTTGGCTCCTCCCACCCACCCGAGTGTAAATACCTCGGCTCACTCCATGACACGCCAGATCTTCCCTTTCCACTGAATACAGGTTCCCTCGTGCTACTTTGCAGTACCATAGGCCCCAAACACAGAAACATAGAATTTGACGAATGATAAGGACAACTGAAGCCCACCTAGTCTGCACATTTTCCTACCTAACAGATAAGCTGCAGATCCTAGTTAACCAACAGCTTACTTCCTCTTACCCCCCACTAGGACTGCCTTTATGTCTGTCCCATGCATTCTTAGAATTCCCCACTGTTCTTGACTCCATGACTCCTCAGGAAGCTGTTCCATGCATCCACAACCCTTTCTGTGAAAAAATACTTCCTCACATTACCTCTGAGCCGTCCCCCTCTATCTTCAAATTGTGCCCCCTTGTTCTTGCACATCTCTTTTTCTGAAAGATGCTACCCTCTTGGACTTTGTTGATTCCCTTGAGGTACTTGAAAGTTTCTACCACGTCCCCTTTCTCCCTTCTTTCCTCAAGGGTATACATATTAAGCTCCTTTAGTCTTTCTTCGTATGTCTTCTGATGCAGACCCTGCACCATTTTGGTTGCCCTCCTCTGGACAGCCTCCACTCTGTCTATGTCTTTGCGGAGATGAGGTCTCCAGAACTGCACACAGTACTCCAGATGGGGTCTCACCAACTGTCTGTACAGAGGGATAACAACTTCCTGTTTTCTACTATTGATGCCTCTCCCTATGCATCCCAGTATCCCCCCAGCCTTCCTTACTGCCTTCTCACATTGCTTGCCCACCTTTAGGTCATCTGAGTATAATTACCCCCAGGTCCCTTTCCATTTTACTGTTGTCAAGTATCTCACCCCTATTGTGTACACTTCCCTGGGTTTTTGTTTCCATGTACATTACCTTGCACTTCTTTGCACTGAATCTGGAGCTGCCATATATTTGACCATTCCTCCAACCTTGCCAAGTCCATTCTCATCCTTTCCACTCCATCTTTGTGTATCAACCCTGTTGCAGATATTTGTGTCATCTGCAAAGAGACATACTTTTCCTTCAGTTCCTCTGCAATGTCACTTATAAAGACATTAAAAGGACCGTCCCAGTACTGAACCCTGCAGTACCCCGCTAGTAATCCCTCCTTTCTTCACTGTAGTACTCCATTTACTACTACCCTTGCGTCCTGTTGTCTAGCCAATTTTTACCACAGGCTACCACCTTGGGACCCACTCCAATGCTGGCTAACTTGTGTATTAATCTTTTGTGTGGGACTGTATCAAATGCCTTGCTAAAATCTAGGTAGGCCATGTCCACAGCCCCTCCCTGGTCTACTACTTCGGTCACCCAGTCAAAGAATTCTATCAGATTCAACTGACACGACCTTCCGATTGTAAATCCATGCTGACTTGGGTCCTGTGCCCCACTGGCCTCTAGGTACTCAACAGTTCTTTCCTTCAGAAGTGATTCCTTCATTTTCCCTAACACTGAGGTCAAACTAACTGGTCTGTAGTTTCCTGCCTCTGTCCTGCTCCCACTTTTGTGAAGGGGAATCACATCTGCCCTCCTCAAGTCCTCAGGTACCACCTCATCTTCCCATGATTTGTTAAAGAGAGTAGTCAAGCATTGCCACTAGTTCCTCCTTAGTTCTTTAGACATTATTATGAATCCCATCAGGCCCCATTGCTTTGTCCACCTTCAATTTTATTAGTTCTTTCAGAACCCTTTCTTCTATAAATGGACTGTATCACCCTATCTTCAGGAGTGTTTCTCTTGTTTGGATTAGGTACCTCCCCTCTCTTCCTTGTGAATACTGAGCAGAAACATTCTTAAGTATCCTGCTTTTTCACTGTCACCTTCTACCCACATTCCGTCCCTTTATTAAGCCTCAGTATCCTCCTTTGTCTTTTCTTGCCCCTAATGTACCTATAAAAGGTCTTATCCTCTTCTTAAAAGAATTGTCTATCCTTTCCCTCAGTTTGGGCCTTTTGCTACTTCTGACTGCTTTCCCAGCCTCTTTTCTGTTTTAACACTGATAAAGTTCTTGTCCTGCTTCTTCTGTGTTTCCTTATATTTCCTGAATACTATCCTTTTCCTCATAACCTTCCTGCCACACCTCTTTGAGGAACCATAAGCGGTTTTTCCTTTGTTGTGTTTTATTGATTTGCTTTACACAAAGGCTTGTTGCCTCTGTGATGGCTGCTTTGATTACTCCCCATTGTTCATGCATCCTCCTTCTTGCCTGCTTGCTAGTGCTTTCTAAGGCACTCTCTCATTTTCCAAAGTCAGCTCTCCTAGAAGTCCAATACTCTTGCTTTTGTATGGTTTGATTGTATGGCTGTGTTTATTTATGAACCACACTGTTTGGTGGTCGCTTTGTTCCCAGATGGCTACCCACTTCTAAATCTGAGATTCTTTCTCCATCCCCATTTGAGAGTACCAGGTCTAAGATTGCTCCCTCCCAAGTGGGTTCCAATACTAGCTGTCTGAGGCATGCCCCCTGTAGGGCATCAAGAATGACCCTGCTCTTGGATGTGCCTGCAGCCTGGAGTCAAATTGACGGTTTTCGCTGCACTTACTCGCCTTAAAACTCATCAGAGTTTACTATTTGGATCCAAACATTTTGGATATGGAGGACAAGTCGTCCCCCGAGTTTCGCCGGTGTCCTTGTGGACAAAAAATGTCTCGCACCGATCCCCACCTCTCATGCGTCTACTGCCTAGGCGCCGTGCATGAAACTTCGGCTTGCACCATCTGTTCGGCCTTCCATCCCACTGTTCTGGAGGACCGCAAGGTGTGCCTTAAGTTGGGAAGACCGGAGCTTCACAATCCACCGGTGAAATCGAAAGAGGCCAGGTCGGCGGTTTCCTCGGCTGCGGGATCCACCGAGCAGCTCGAGCAGATGGCGGCCTTCCAAGACGAAGCTGCCCAAGCTCGACCAACTGAAGCTTCTTTGTGCCACTCCACCTGGGCTTCACCTTCACGGGATCCTTCTGGGAGTTGTGCCAGTCACTCGCTACTAAGGGTGAGGTGCCTTCGGCTCGTAGATCCTCCCAATCCAAGAAGAAGGATAAGGATCCAAAATCATCATCTTCCTAAGAAGATGCTCCTGGGACCGAGAGCGGTCCGACACTCAGGAGCAGGTGGTCTCAGCCACGGTCAAGATCGCTTCCTCGGCTGCCGGCTCTGGACCTTCCGCCAGGCCAGGGTCCTGAAGCAGAGGATACGGCAGAACCGCCGAGATTTCTCTTGACCCGATCGAGGCTGTTGTCGCGGACGCCTGTCATACGACTCTTGGAGAGGGACTCCCATTCTCTCCTTCCCCGCGAGGGAGACCCATCCTTCAGGCATCCCGATCGAGGGACCAAGAGCCAGAACCTCAGTTCCTCACCGAGTCCAGCTTCTCCCGACCCGACAGAGCCGATGGCGTCGGTCTCGATCAAGGATTAGGACCCCATCAGTCGGTAAACTGAAGAAGGGTCACAAACACTCCCAGAAGAGGCGCCACACCATTCCTCATCCTCCTCGGATGAGGAGAGGCTTAGACGGAAGTCTGGCCGATTATGAGGACCTCATGTGGCAGCAACTCTTTGATGGGTCAAAGGCCGCCTGCTCCAGCTGTACCCACCATTGCTTGGCCCCAGCTTTTCGGCCGCATAATCGACTCCCTTGGGTTCCGAGGACTCGTGGACCGTGCATATTTCCGCTTGGCCTGGTTACTGGATCTCACCACCTTGGTGGAACCACCACCAAACAGCCTCAGGGAGGGGCTCCTCTAAGGAGGACCGACCAACTACGGGCCTGCCCCATAGGTTGTCCATTACGGTCACTCCTGATCACCGTAGGCGCATTGAGGGGGACTTAGGTGGGAGACCCTTGTATCCGGATTCCTCAGATTTGGATACTACCGGCCTTCACTCACATGATGACCTGTCAGTGACAGGCCTAGAGGAAGGGCCTTCTTCCTTCCAGGGCATCCTTCGACTCATTTTGGAGTGCACAGGTATGCCTTTGCAGCCCATTCAAAGAAGGCAGAATATCCTCTCACAGATATTCTCAAGAGGGGGGATACCCTGACGGAGGCCTTTCCAGTGGCCAAAGCCATAGTTGGCCCAGCACTGGAACTTTGGCAGTGTCCTGCCTCTTGCCCGGCTCCATCTGCCCACATGGCCCGCAAGTACGCGGTGCCCATGGGGTCCTTGGCGGGCTTCACTGAGCATCCCTCGGCAGAAAGCCTTGTGACTGCCTCAGTGTTTAGGCGCATGGGCAGCTCTGTGGATACTGACCACCCTCCGGACAAGGAGTCCAAAAATATGGACCACTCGGCCCGGAAGGTTTACGCAGCATCATCCCTAGGCCTTCGTCAGGCTAGCTCAGCAGTGATCATGGCAAACTTCTCTCATGCCCTTTTGGGGTCACTTGATGAAGTCCTCCCTCATCTCCCAGCAGACATGCAGACCACAGTCAAGCAGGCCCAGGACCAGGGCCGTGCTGTTGCTAAACATCAGCTCCAGATGGCTCTGGACATTGGTGATTCCTGTGCCCGTTCACTAGCTGCTGCGGTAGCCACTCACCGCAGGGCTTGGCTGAGGTTATCCTCCTTTCCCGCGTATACTCAGCACAAGCTAGCTGACGTGCCCTTCTTTGGCACCGACCTCTTCAGTCCAGGAGTGGCAAGTCATCTACAGTGCATTGAGCAGTCTAATGCCACCTAACATGCCACCTCTGCTAAAGGTTCTTTGGGCAAGAACCAGCAGAAGCGCAAGAAGGAGTCCTTTCGGCATTCTTCCCCTGTGGTTAGACACCCCTCCTTCCAGGGAGGTCAGCAACAGCAGCAGGCTGAAGCTTGGCACCCTAGGCCCAAGCAAGGTCCCCAACAGCCCTGCAAAGGAGGCCGAGGTACTGGTCCAGGTGCCTCCTCCTCCTCTAAGCCTGCACAGTGATGGGTGGGGGGTGGCCTCCCCTGCACCTGTCACACCAGTTCTGGGTCCTCCCGTGGGGGGCCGGCTCCACCACTTTCTTTCCGCCTGGTCCGGTATCACTTCGGACAGGTGGGTTCTGGAAGTGGTCAGGCAGGGACTGCCTCTAGAGTTCGAGCAGTACTCCCCCAGCTGGGCCTGTGCCCCATGGGAGGAAAGGATCTTAGTTGGCGCTCAGTCGGCTCTTCGGGACGACATTGCTCAGCTCCTCCTCAAGGAGGCGGTAGCTGCAGTGCCGGATCCTCCTTCAGACCCAGGCTTCATCTCCAGATATTTCCTGGTGCCCAAGCGGATGGGGGGTTGGCACCCTATCCTATATCTCCATGACCTGAATCGGTATCTCAGGTCTCGCACCTTCCGGATGGTAACTCTGAACCAGATCATACCATCTCTGGAGTGAAACATGTGGTTCTGTACACTGGATCTTCAGGACGCATTCTACCACGTCCCAATCCGTCCGTCCCATCAGTGGTTCCTCCACTTCAGCGTCGAAGGGACCCTGTACGAGTTCAGAGCTATGTCATTCGGCCTGTCATCGGCCCCAAGGGCCTTCACCAAATGCATCGCAGTGGTGGCAGCCCATCTACGGCATCAAGGGGTTCGCATTTACCCCTATCTAGACGATTGGCTCCTGCCGGCTTCCTCCCTACAGGAGGTGGAGAGGTCCAGGGACCTGACCCTCCGAACCTGCTCCCACCTGGGCCTCCTAATCAATGAGGTCAAATCAGAACTCATGCCTTCTCAGGTGATGGGCTTCATCGGGGCAGAGCTCGACTTTTGTCAAGCCAGAGCTCGGCTCCCGGCGGACAGGGCAGAGGTTCTTTCCTCCTTTGCCCAATCATTTCTGGTTGGGTACTTGCGCCCTGCCCGGGACTTCCTGCACCTCCTGGGTTACATGGTGGCATGCACCTCAGTGGTCCATTGGGCCAGATTGCACATGCGCCCCCTTCAATGGGAGCTGGCCGCCCAGTGGTCTCAGCATCAGGGTCTCTTCGACCAGCTGGTCACGGTCACCCAGAGGATGTGGGGCAGCTCCAATGGTGGACCGTCCCAAGTCATTTGTAGGAAGGAATCCCATTTGTCCGCCCAGACCAACGGTCATCCTTACAACCGATGCCTCTCTCATGGGCTGGGGGAGCCCACGGGGACAACAGAGCTCACAGATTCTGGACCCCCGAGGAGTCCCGATGCACATCAACCTGTTGGAGCTCAGAGCAGTCAGACTGGCACTGTCAGCTTTCGCTCCTCGGCTCTGGGGTCAAGTGGTTCAAGTCCAGACGGACAATACCACGACCATGTACTACCTCAACAAACAGGGTGGCACACACTCCCATCTGCTATGCAAGGAGGCGCTCCTGATCTGGACCTTCGTCAGACAGCTGGAGGCAGATCTCCTAGCCATTCATGTGGCAGGAGTCTCGAACCAACTGGTGGATGCTCTCAGTCGCATAGGCCAGACATCCCATGAGTGATCTCTCCATCCAGAGGTAGCTTACGATCTGTTCTCCCATTGGGGCAAACCGTTGGTGGACCTGTTCACCTCCTGGGAGAACACCAAGCTGAGGCTGTTCCATGCCCGCCCCCCTCAGCAGGGCTTGCTGCAGGGGGATGCCTTCTCGAGGCCGTGGACCCCAGCCTCCTCTACGCCTTCCCTCCATTCCCCTTGATCCACAAGGTGTTACTCAAGGTGAGGAGGGACAAGGCGAAGGTGATCCTGGTAGCTCCAGATTGGCCACGCCAGTTCTGATATCCAGATCTCCTCAGCCTCAGCTGCAGGGCCCCGGAGCAGCTTTGTACACACCCGGACCTGATATCGTTGAACCAGGGGAAGGTCTTCCACTCGGACCTGCAATCCCTGCACCTCACAGCCTGGTTCCTGAGCGGCTAGAGTTCCAGGCTCTGGGTCTTTCCAAGGATGTCTACACTGTGGTGGAAGCATCTTGAAAGGAATCGACTAGGAAATGTTATGCCTTCAAATGGAAAAGGTTTTCCATTTGGTGTCAGGGAAAGAGCCTGGACCCCTTATCCTGCTCTGTGGCTAACATTATAGACTACCTTTGGTCTCTCTCCAAAGGGGGTCTTTGGTCATCGACCCTTAGGGTGCACCTGGCAGCCATTTCTGCTTACTGGGCGCGGGTCAGTCAGCCGATATTAGCACAGGAGACAGTGATGGGTGCTTTTTCAAAGGCCTGGATCACATATCCCTTCGTGCGTGAACCTCCACCTCCGTGGGATCTCTTGCTGGTTTAGCAAAGCTCATGGGCAAGCCATTTGAACCCATGCACAAGTGTGAGCTTTCACATTTGTAGTGAAGACTGCCTTCCTGGTGGCTATCATGTCAGCCAGAAGGACAGGGGAGCCCCAGGCACTTTCGTGGACTCCCTTATCTGGTCTTTCACAGGGACAAAGTTGTCTCGCCCTCACCTGAAATTCCTTCCGAAGGTGGTGTCAGAGTTTCACCTCAACCAGGTATTAACTCTGCGGCATATTACCCTAACTACCTCGGATGCGAATACAGGCTCCATACTCTGGACCTCAGATGTGCTCTCTCCTACTATAAGGAGAGGACAGCGGAAATTGGGAGAGGTTCGCCAGCTGTTTGTCACCTACGCTGAAGCCGCTTCTGGCAGACCTGCAGCCAAGTGGACTATTGCAAGATGGATCACATCTTGCATAAGTCTCTGTTATGAATTGGTGGGCAAGGAGCCTCCCAGAGGGATAAGAGCTCATTCTACCTGCCATACTGCTGCTTCGGTGGCTGCTTCCAGGGACATCCCTATCCAGGAAATCTGTCAGGCTGCTACCTGGAAGTCAGCGAACACCTTTATTACCCATTACTACATCGACCTTGAGTCACGCTGAGATGCTAGTTTTGGGGCCTCGGTTCTCCAATCTCTTTTCCTAAGTAGGGGGTGTGCGCTTGCCTCCATCCTCCCGGAGAACTGCTAGGAGTCTGCCAGACAGTGTGGATGAACAACATATCCACGCTCCTAGAAAAGCAGGTTACTCACCTGTAACAGTAGTTCTAGGAGTGGTATATGTTGTTCATCCACACGCACCCACCCGACCTCCCCGGCTTAAGGTGCACAACCTTGCTTCCAGCTGGCTAGATCTGGTGTCATGGGGTGGAGCCGAGGTATTTACCACCCGGGTGGGTGGGAGGAGCCAGCTTGAAGACTTCCGGCAAGATTTAAAGGGGAAAGGGACAATGCCAGACAGTGTGGATGAACAACATATACCACTCCTAGAACTACTGTTACAGGTGAGTAACCTGTTTTTCTGGACTTCTGTTTCTTGCTCTGCAACCAGTTCTCTTCTGCCAGAAACAGCCGGAAGCTATAATTGGAGACAGCTGCTTTTGTACACCAAAGCTGCTAAACCACACCCCCAATTAGATTCACTCTCTGCTCTCAGTAAATTATGCTGATACTGCCCCCTTCCTCAGAAAAAACACCTTTTTTTTTTTTTTTTTACTTAAATGGGACCCCCTTCTTCTAATAAAGTATCTGTTTGCTTAATCCAAACAGGTACTACTTTTGAGACAGAAGTGATTAATTAGTAAAAATCTGTAGTTCTGGACTTCTGTTTCTTGTTCTGCAACCAGTTCTCTTCTGCAGAAACAACTGGAAGCTGTAATTGAAGACAGCTGCTTTTGTTCACCTAAGCTGCTAAGCCACACACCCCAGTTAGATTCACTCTCTGCTCTCAGCAAGTTCACAGTTTGAATCCCTCCAGAACATGAGGCTAAAGGTAATTACGCACCCAGGAGGGTTAACCTGTCTGTTACCTGTTCACACTATTGTGCTCTAAGGTTGGCACTGTGGGAGCAGAGGGGCCTGACTGGCAGAGTGCATTTGTGACACCTCCCTCGTCGATGGTCTCTCCGTCGTCGATCATGGCACTTCCTCAGCTGGCTTGGGGGACGTCTTCTTTCAGTGCTCCCCTATCCTCTATTCTGGGACCTTACATTCACCGCACCGTACTACTAAGCTGGCCAGGTCCCTTAACCTCCGCTGTCCCCTCTGTGGTACCCATCCAGTCCATGGCCCCTCCCTCTTCAGAGGGTCACCTGGCCATGGTGGACAGTCAGGCTCTAGTTCAATCCATTATGGGCCTTACTAGACCCTCCCCTCCTCCTTTGAGGGAGGCCATGGTCCCTGCTTCAGTCCCCTCCCAGCCCTCCGGATGGGGAATTCTTCTGCTTCCTCCCCTGGGTTCCTCCCCAAGCCTGAAGATACCTCCCTACCGGAATGGGATCTGGAGGATGAGGGGGATGAAGAAATAGATCAGGATTATGGCCCACAAGTCTCTTCCTTGGAGATGACTTCCATCCCCAGGGACTCCCCCCAGAAGTGTTCCCTTGCTCTACTCCTGATGACCCATCTTTTTTCGATATTATGGTGCATCTGCAAAAAATCTTTGGTTTCTAGACTATGGAACAGGATGTCTCGAGAAGCAAGTTGGCCATGTACCTGGGCCTTCCTGATAGCCCTCACTGGTCGTCCCTCCCCTGCTGGATACTTTGAGGAGGCCAAGTTGCTTGCCTGGCAACAAGTTTTCTATGTCCCTCTCTTCCTGCAAGATGGACAGACTTTAAAAGTGCCCCTGTGGACCACCCTTACCTTTCTGTGCCTCCACAGGTGGACTCTATAGTTAGAAAATGTGGCTCATAGCTGGCCCAGTGGTTCTGAGGGTTGAGGCGCTGGACGCTTTTACTCGCAACGCTTGGCAACCCGGCTTGGGAATGACCTGGTCATCGGGTGCAGGCGTGGGGGAAGAACAGGATTGAGCATGCTAGAGGGCAGCTATCCTCTCCTGAGGGTGGGTTGGCACCCCCCCAAAGTTCCACTCCCACCAGGTGGAGGTCCAGGTCCGGTGGATAGAGTAGGCAGAGAGGGCAGAAAATGTATCGGGAGGTGAAAGGGGCTGAGCTGGTACCACAGGGTGCGAGCGTGCCTCCACACGCTCACAAGGCCATGTGCTGGGGTGGGGGTTAGGGAGAAAGATTTGTAAATACATATGTATTCCCATTGCCAGTTGGCAGCAGGAGGCGATGGGGACCAAGGAATGCAGCTCATGATAGATCTACCAGACCGCAACAGCAGTGGTCATCCCCAAGATAAAGACTCCAAAATTGGATATTATGGGAAGAAGGTCTCTGCTTGACCACTTTGTCCCTTAGCATTTGAATTATATGGGCCATCTTCTCAAATATTAGGAGGAGATCCTTAAAGCTGCTCAAGCATCAGTCCAGTCCCTTCCACCTGGCAAGCCTCAGGAGGACCTTGATGCCAAGCTTTCTACGCTGTGGCTGTCTGTCACCACCTGCTTAGGGCCACCTATGATGCCATCGATACTTTGGCCAGGGCCTCCTCAGCGGTGTTTGCCTCAGATGCCATGTATGGCTGAGGGTTTCTGGATTTTCACAAGATGTCCAACAATCCATCCTGAATGCTTCCTTTAAGGAGACAAACTTTTGGACCACAGATCAAGACATTCTAAAAGACCTGCAAGACTCTGGTCATACCCTTCAGTCTATTCGGACCTTTATCACCCACAGGCAAAGCCTTCTTATAGGGGTACCTTTCAGGAATCTTTCTTCTAAAGGTAAACTTGCTGCTCAGTGACAGACTGCTCACAAGCATAAGGCTCAGTTAGCCCTACCAGATCCCAGACCTGCCCCAAAGAAGTCCCGATATGTCCCTGCTATCTCACAGCAGGGTCAGCCTTGACCTGAAGGCATGTCTCTGGCTGTGGAGGCGGAAATCCCTCCTGGCCATCGGGGACAGGTTCTCCCTGCACCTCAGAGGTTGGCAAAGGATCACATCAGACCAGTGGATCCTTCAATTGATACAGTATGGTCATATATTAGTCTTGATAAGTCTTCCTCCTCCTTTGCCTCCTCGAGTGTCACACCACCTTCCAGTCCATGCTGTAGCACTGCAAGTAGAAATAAATGCTTTGTTACACAGACATGCTATAGAACCAGTTCCCACCCATCAAAGGGGCTTGTGATTTTACTCCCATTTTTTTCTGGTTCCCAAATGGACGGGGGACTTATGTCCCATTCTGGACCTCAGAGGCCTCAACCTCTATATAAGGTACCTGAAATTCAGGATGGTGACATTACCCACCCTTCCTCCCTGCTAAACACAGGAGACTGGCTCTGTTCCCTGGACATGAAGGGTGCATACCTTCATATCCTGATCCACCCCACCCACAGGCGGTTCTTATGATTCCAGTTTGAAGACCATCATTTTCAATTTCGGTCCCTCCCTTGCAGCCTTTCTTCGGCACCAAGGGTTTTCTCGAAGTGCCTGGCAGCAGTAGCAGGAGTCCTTCGCCAGGAGGGTCTGTACATCTTTCCTTACCTAGATGACTGGCTCCTAAAGGCATCTACATGCTTCATGTTGGAATACACCCTGGCCCGCACCCTGGAGATGTTCTCCATGGTGGGCATCATGGTCAATGATCTAAAGTCTGTGATGACGCCATCACAGACTCTCCAGTATATCAGAGCAGTACTAGACACCTCTCAAGGCAGGGCGTTTCTTCCTGAATCCAGGGCAGATACTATCCTGACTCTCATTCTGTGGTTGGAACCATGTTGGTATGATTTTGCAAGGGACTACCTTTGGCTCCTGGGACATTTGGCAGCTACTATTCCCTTTGTCCCTCATACCAGACTTCATATGAAGATTCTTCAGTGGAACCTCAGGGTCCAATGGAATCAAAAATGGGATGACTTCAATGCCCCAGTCCTTCTGTCCTCCCCAGCACTTTGCACACTGCAATGGTGGAAATCCAGGGACAATCTCCTGCAGGGCATGTCATTCCATCCTAGGGTCCCGGACCTCATTTTAACAACGTACGCCTCCTTGATGGGCTGGGGTGCCCATCTTCAAGGGATTCAGTCCCAGGGTTCTTGGACAGTGATGGAAACTTATCTTCACATCAGCATCCTGGAACTGAGGGCTGTTCTGTATGCATTACAAGCATTCGAGACATTGCTCCCTCAGGGCTGCCTTCAAGTGCAATCAGACAGTTCCACAGTTGTTCACTACTTGAACAAACAAAGTACCCATTCATGCCTTCTCTGCCAAGAATCCATGAGGGTGTGGCATTGAGCGATCCAGAGAGGCCTTTTCCCTTCTGGTGGTCCACATTCCAGGGGTTTCAAATACCCTGGCAGATGCCCTGAGCAGAACCCATGCTCAGGCTCATGAATGGGAGCTCCACCCAGACTTCTTGGCAGATGCCTTCCTCCAATAGGGTCACCCAGAGTTAAACCTGTTTGCTTCTCCACAAAAAGCAAAACCTTCTCTCTATTGCTCTCTAGAGTGAGGTCCTGGAACTTTATGGCCAGACACCCTATCTCATTCCTGGACAGGAAAATTTCTTTATGCTTTCCCGCCCTTTCCTCTCATACAGAGAGTACTCCTAAAACTGGTCAAAGACAGGGTGTCGATGATTTTCATAGCCCTATACTGGCCAAGGCAGATTGGTTCCCCTTGTTGTTGCAAATCTCAGATTGGGATCCTCTTCCTCTATCTCTTTGTCCTGCCCTCTTCTCACAGGAAGACGGCTCCTGCATACCCAGACCTGCACTCCTGTGTCTGCATGCCTGGCTCCTGAGGACATAGTCCTCTCTCATTATCAGGTGTCCCAGGGTAGCAGAGATTCTGTGGCAGCATGGAAGCCCTCTACTATGTCCTTCTACTCTATGAAATGGAAGTGTTTCTCCATTTGTCATCTTCCCAGGAACTGGACCACTATGACTGTTCTCCATAGAAATACTGGACTACCTCCTCTCTCTGTCAGAGGGTGGCCTAAAATATTCATCAATAAAAGTATATCTATTGGCTATTTCTGCTTTCCATTTATGTGTGGACAACAAACCATTGTCTCAGTTACCTCTCATGAAAACCTTCCTGAAAGGTAATCTACATTTGTATCCCCTGTTGGACCCTAACCTAGTGTGGATTTGAATTTTGTACTTGAAAACTGCTTCAGACATTTCGAGGCTGCCACCTGGTCTACTGTACATATTATTCATAAAACATTATAGTCTAGACATTGCTTCTAAGAAGCATGCTGCTTTTGGGCAGGCTGTCCTCAATGGCCTCCTGTCCTAATATGCTGCAGTTCGCTACTTCCTCCCATGGGCATCATAACTCCTTGGGATTCTTCCCACGTATTATGACCTGCTACAAGAGATTGACTCAAAAAAGATAGTACAGTTGCATAAGAAT
The DNA here is from genome assembly GCA_016271365.2 of Neoceratodus forsteri. Lineage (NCBI taxonomy): Eukaryota > Metazoa > Chordata > Ceratodontiformes > Ceratodontidae > Neoceratodus > Neoceratodus forsteri. The sequence goes on from CM028129.1 coordinate 1,482,157,790, forward strand.
TTACTATAAAAGTAGATCTTCAAGAGTATCTTTTGCAGCAGGCCATGCTGCCCCGCACACCCTCCCCCTTGCTCCTGCTTCCAAAGGGTACCTTGCTCCATCCTCACGTGGAAGCCTTGACCTCCTGCCTTTTGTTCCTCTCCTGGTTCCCATCGGAGACCTATGATTCACTTTTCATATCAGTTGCTAAGATGGAAAATAGAGCACAGGGGTATCAGAAGCCTCCCTTTATAGATATGCAAGAGCACATCAGGTGACAAGAAGGAGCCCCTGGAAGAGACTGCTGGGAAATCATCTGGAGGAATTGATGCCTGCAGATGGATATCCCATGTGTTATGGCCTACTGCAAGAGATACTCTCGAAGATCTACTGTTACAGTAAGTTCTTGCTAACTATACTTTGCCTCTATTCTGCTGCAGGCCACCAGCAAAGAGCACAGTGCCCATGGATGCATTGGTGTTGGATTGGTCAGGAAGGAGCCTGTATGCATGCCCTCCATTTCCTGTTACTCAGGGTTCTGATCAAGCTCAGGTCCCAACCAGCTTCCATGATCCTGATAGCTCCGGACTGGCCAGGCAACCGTGGTACTCACTACTTCTCTCCCTCTCATTGGCCCAGTCCATATACCTCCCTTAGAGGCACAACCTACCGACCTCCTCTCAGGGGAGGATCCTGTACCCGAACCTCAGGTCTCTCATACTCAGGGCACGGCTGTTGAAGACCTAGAATATGCTGGCCTACACCTCTCTGAAAGTGTATTCAGGGTTCTTAGGGATAGTAGGAAGCCCTCTACAGGAAAACCTATGCATCCAAATTGAAGAGTTCTTCTATCTGGTGTAATACTAGTGATATATTACCTTCCCAGGCAGGGTTACCAGTTCTAGTGGACTATCTCACCCATCTGCATTCGCTGGGCCTGCAGCCCACTACCCTTAAAAGTCCACCTGGCATCAGTTTCAGCCTATCTCTCAGCAGGTAAGGGTGTCTCTCTGGCTGCTAACCCTATTTTCAAAAGTTCTTAAAGGGTTAGCTCACCTGCACCCTCCTCACAGGGAACCAGTTCATTCTTGGGATCTCAGTGTCTGTATTACCAAGCTCATGGAGCCCCCATTTAAGCCCATGGCTACAGCACATTTAAAGTTTGTCACTTGGAAAGCCATATTCTTAGTGGCTATCACCTCAGCCAGAAGGATAAGTGAGCTACAAGCCCTGTATATAGAGCAGAATTACATCTCTTTCCACAGGGACAAGGTGGTGCTTAGGACTAACAGGAAATTCCTTCCAAAAGTAGTCTCTAATTTTCACCTCAACCAGTCAATCACTTTGCCAGTCTTCTTTAATGAACATTCCAGTTCAGGAGAGCACAGGCTGCATAGCCTGGATGTCAAAAGAGCTTTGAGTTACTATACTACTCACACCAAGGCCCACAGGCAAGACAGGCAGCAGCTGTTCCTAACCAATGGAGATATGGGAAAGGGAAAGCCAGCTTCAGAGAGGACAGTTGCACGCTGGATAGTGGCATGTATCCAGTTCTGTTACAGTAAAGCTGGTAAAGAGCCCTAAGTAGGCCTGGGGGCACACTCTACAAGGGGCACAGCTGCTACAATAGCAGCTGCCAGGGATACTCCCCTGTTGGAGATCTGCAAACAGTCCATACCTTTACAAAGCATTACAGTCTGGACACTCAATCAAGAAGTGATGCTAGGTTTGGCACAGCAGTGCTGCAAAGCCTGTTTCTTAAATGAGATTCTGTGTCCACCTCCAAAGGTACTGCTTGCTAGTCTGCTAGACTTAATCATATTGAAGAATATACAAAACATGACAGCTAAAGGGGAGGTTGATAATGGGAGACTTCAACATGCCAGATACAGATTGGTCAATACCAGCAGGAACATCTGCCAGAACTAGACACATGGTAGATTCCCTGCAGGTGGAGGGCCTCAAACAACTGGTACAACAACCCCACAAGAGACAGGGCTATCCTAGATCTAGTACTGACTAACAGGAAAGGATCACAGATCTCCAGGTAGAAGGTCACCTGGGGCCAGTGACCATCACATGGTATGGTTCAATTTGGCCACTAGAACTAAATCATCCCATTCCAAGGCAAAATATGGGACTTCAGAGGAGCTGACTTTGATAAGATGGCCAACAGAGTTAAGCTAGCCCTGGCAAAAAGAAATACAGGTGAGGGGGTACAGGCAAAGTGGGCAAGCATTAAGGATGCAATACTTGAAGCAACATCCAATTGTGTTAGAGAGAAAAGGAAGTGCAAAAGAAGAAGGAAACCACTTTGGTTCTCAAAAACAGTAGCCAAAAGGCTTACCTTCAGGAAATATAAGGGAGTGCAGCAGGATGAAGATAGGGAGGCATACCAAACTTCCCTAAGGGAAGCAGGGAAGGCAGTAAGGCAGGCAAGGCCCACACCAAGGAAACACTAGCACAAACAGTAAAAAAGGTGACAAGACTTTCTATAGATACATGAGCGAAGGAGAAAGTCCAGAGGGGTATTGCTAAGATCAAAGAGGATAAGGGGCATGTGAAGAGGAGGACCATGTAAAAGCATATATTCTAAGTAGATACTTCTGCTCAGTATTTACTGAAGAGAAGTGTAGGCAGGGCCCACAGCTCAGCACCATGGACACGGGGGGGTGTGCACTAGTCCCTTCACAAAAGAAAGGGTCCTACAAGATCTCGATAAGCTCTGGGTGGACAAGGCGATGGGACCTGATGGCATACATCCCAGGGTGCTAAAGGACCTAAGGGTGGAACTAGCAGAGCCATTATCAGAACTGTTTAGTGAGTCTCTGAGCACAGGAGAGGTCCCAGAAAACCGAGAGTATGGCAATTGGCCTATAGTTGGTGATATCTTTTTTGTCGCCCTTTTGTGAACCGGAGTGATCCTGATGATTTTCAGATCAGGTACATGGCTGTGGCAGAGGAACAGGGTGAAGATTCTGGCTAATGGCGAGGCAATAAAGGGGAAGCTAACTTCAGAAGCCTAAGCTCAAGACCATCAGGAGCCAACAGCTGTGTTATCTGATATGGTGTTCAGGAGTTTAGGACATCAGCCCTAGTTATGGCTTTAAACCTAAAGGTGGGATAGCTGGGCCTGTCTAGGTTGTGTGTGTGACCCAATGTGACCAGGGTAGCGGGAACAGGAGACATATTTTGATAGATAGAGGAGTGTTGGTTAAAGTGATTTGCAGTGGTTGATGGATCGTTGCAGTGCACCCCATTTTGGACCATTTTGTTATCAGAGGTGGATTGAGTAGAGCCAAGGAAGGTATTAATGTGGGACCAGAATTTTCTAGAGTCGCTGACAGCATCCACAAGGAGACCTTTGCAATAAGAACTTTTTGCCAGTCTGATTTGCCTTTTACATTCCTTTCATTGTACCCTGTACTCATTATAGTCCGATGGGAGACCAGTGTTCTTGAAATGCTTCCAACTCTTGTCTCTCACCCGTAGTAGGGGAAAGTAGGTCTATGTGGAGCCACCTCATCTGTTTACCCTGGATGCGGCATTTAGTAAGAGGGGTATACTTTTTTCTGCAAGGCCCTGAAATGAGAGAGGAAGTAATCAAGAGCAGATTAAGTATCTTGGGTCTGGTATAGGTAGGACCAGTCAACCATAGAGATATCAAGCAGGAAACCAGTTTGGTCAAGATTTTCAAAGTTTCTGAAGGAGATATACTGAGGTGGTGGTGTGGGCGTGATAGAGGTGCTCCAGCAGCAGAAGATAGGAGAGTGATCACTTATGGCATCTGCCATAATACCAGCAGTGGTAATTTTATCTAGGGGTTTGTAAGTGCCCAGTCGATCAAGGTACCTGAGGTAGAGGAGGATGTGACCCTAGTCAGATCAGTAATCAACTGATGCAAGTTATGGCTTTGAACTAAGGAGAGTAGGGAGTGATAGGATTTACCAGATCAATTTAGATCAACTTAGATTCATGTCACCAAGGGCAAGTACTTTATTGAGTCTTGTGGACTGGGTGACATAGGTAAGCAGCTGTTCGAGACCCGAAAGTCCACTTTTAGGTGGGTTATAGGCACATATTATGTGCAGCTTTTTCATCCCAAGAAGAAGGGTAGCATGTATAGATTTGCATGCCACAGGGTTAGGTGATGTGGCTGTGAGAGTAATAGACTTATAGAATATGACAACCCCCTTGGGTGATCGCATGTTGCATCTAAGTAGGTTATATTTAGCTATAGCACAGACAGAATCAGGTATGGACTGCCTAAGCCATGTCAGATAAGTAGAGAATGTCAGGGCAGTAGAGAGCCACCCAGGTCTCAAGCTCCAGGAAAGTAGTGTCAGGCTCCTGATATTTATGTAAGCAACACGGAGACCCTTCAAGGTGGTCCAGTCAGTGTCAGAGTAGGAGTAGCAAGCCAGAGGGCCAAAGCTCATTTCAATATCACCTGACAGGAATAGAGCCAGGAGGGGGGATATACCATAGCTTTCAATGGGTGAAGGTCAGTCAAATAAGTAGAGGGTGGTATGGCCCTCTATAGAGGGCATGTCATGTATAGTGTTGCCTATGTGGTACCGAGGAAGTAGGAGTGAGGTAGTATCACATCTCATTGACTTTCTACAGAGGAGGTTAGAAAAGTAAAATTGTGGGCATTAGGTGGAACATGTTCAGAGCACTGTGACCCAAAAGGCATAGATAACCAATTGAGAAATAACAGTAGGCAACCTAGGTGAAGCAGGAGGAGGATTTGGTGCCCAATATTGTGATGGCTGAATGAGAGAGAGTGAGAGAGAGAGAGAGGTATAACTGAGCTCTTGGGTTATAGTGCCACTTAGAAAACTCCCAGCTGACTGGAGTGGCTTTAGGAGCACCAAGGGATTATCATCACAGTAGGGTTACGGTGCAAGGCTAGACGCCCCTGGTGGTCATAACATATAAGGAGCAAATAGGAAAATGACCTGATAGTCGTATGACTTCTGCAAGCTATATAACAAAGTGTCCACCTTGGGGGGGGGGTGCAGGAGGGCGGGGTTCCTTGCTGTTAGCAATGGCCCTGAGGATGGGGCATTTGGCTTGCAGCTTAGGCTTTTCTGGTCCTTCTGGCACTTCTGCCGCAGGTCGTGGCTCTGAGGAGTCCTGTCCATAAAAGGGCGCAGAGCCTGCAGGAGAAGGAGGGAACAGATTTAAGTAAGAGGAGGGACATGGGAGGGCTCCAGCAAACAAAGACACTAGGCAGGGAAAGGTAGCAGAGGGGAGTGACCTAGAGTGGTCAGGGCAGAGGGCGAGAGGAATTAGCCAGGTTAAAGAGTAAAAAAACAACAGGAGTGAAATGCACCCCAGAGAAAGGCAGCAAATAACATTTTCTACACAGCTGTACAGTCAATCTATCGGCAGCTAAGGTACATGCAGTTCAATTCCTAAAAAGAGCCGTTCACTTAAACAACTAACTTAAATATTTATAATTATTTACTTCTACGAGACAGAAGGTAAAACAAAATGTTAAAAACTGAATGAGCCAACTACTTGTCCAATCAGGAGGCAGACTAGAGGATCGGCATCCAATCAGAGACAAGGAAAGAAATTGTGCCAGAAATTCAAATGGCCCTTTGTTAGGTAGCTTCTAGTTGACGTTCAGCAGGCGTACCTTGCTGTTGGTGGCGGCTCTGAGGTAGGGGCATTTGGCTTAAAAGCATTACCAGGGGACAAGTTAAAGGGGATTTATTGTTAAGATTTTTGTTACTGACTGTGCGTGACACCATGACCCAGGTTCAGGAATGAGCCTGGGAGGATGGAGAGCCGGCTGAGGAGGCTTGAACTCCAATGGATTGCTTGTCTTCTCTGAGAGGGAGAGGTTGAGGCCCAGTGCATGGCTGACCTCTGGTGGAGGCCAGGGGAGTAGCATGCACTGATGCCAAGAATGAGGGGTTGGGGTGTGAAGGACGTCGGCGGGTTGTGACTTGACATCTGGGCGCACATCATGCCCTCCAGAAAAATGGAAAAGAGTTCTCAGGACACCAGGGAGATGGTGCACCGGTGCAGACCCAGAAACTCCCACCTGCCTGTCCTGTCATTGGGGTACCGAAGAAGCAAGAAGACTTTGCGGTAAAGGGCCTCATCTTGTACCCACCTGGGGGGTATAACCACGACTCCATGAGGTTCTCTGCAGGTTCAGGTAGGTGAAGCAAGTTGGGCAGACACCATGGCGACTCCCGATGGTGCAATGCTCCAGGAGCTTGGGGGGAGGAAAAGAATAGAAAGTTAAAAAAAATAAAGATTTTTGTTACTATTTTTAGAATAGCTTAGTTAAGGGGTCTTACCACGCAGGCTTCAATGAATCTGAGCATTATAGAATGCAGCAATTGATAAGGGCAACAGTTTGAATGGTAGCACGAGCCAATAGATGTTCTATATCATTTGCATAAGTTCCATTTCTCTCCGAAACAGTTCAACACATGAGGCTGACTGCTACAGTTAATCATACTGAAGAACACCTTTGAAGAAACAAGATTACTATGGTGAGTAATTTTTTCATACTTACCATAACAGTAGATCTTTGAGAGAATCTCTTTGATCAGGCTATGCCGTCCCACTCTCCTTCCCCCTTTGTGGGCCTGCAACACTGGGTCTTGGGACTCCTATCTCCATTGTTACATTTTTCAACCCTTTGCCTTAACTGGTTTGTGGAGTGCTGGGTTCTCTCCTAGTTCCCTACAGGGAGGTCATCAAAGCATGCTCTTTGGCAGGGAACCAAGGAGAGGGCCGCCATGTTTATGTTGGCGTGGATATCTGACAGCGTTATAGGCAGCCCCTGCTGACTGCTTGCAAAAGTTCCATGTGGTTCTAGTGCCTGGCAGCTTATAGTTCTATAAGTGTGGCCTGAAGAAAGAGATTCTCTTGAAGATGTACTGTTATGGTAAGTAACAGGCCCTTGAGAGGAATTCGGGCCCTGGACAAAGTTCAGACTCTGGGGCCCCCTACCAGCTTCGCATCCCCTTTCTTGCATACAGCATGCTGGGTGGACTGTGCCCATCTTGGCTGGACCACGAGGAATATCCCTGCTCCCCACCCTCTCAAAGGCCCTGGTAAGTAGTTAACTGTTCTTTCCCTCAGTGATACAAAGTTTCACCCAAAAGGGCTTCATCATGGGATTGGGAGGTACTATAAATACAATAATTTCAATCATTTAAAGTCATTCAAAGATTGCATAAATGTTGTTATTATTGAGTGAATTATCAGGCCCAATGCCTATAGGCTGCTGGTATAAAGGCTGTTTATTCTATAATAATTAAATCCCTCAGTGGTCCACATGACCTCCAATAAAATAATTCCTGGAATCCTTACATTTTTGTAAGTAAGGAAAAGGACTTCAATCATACCCTTTTATACAGATAGTTCAGAAAACTGTTTATATACCATTTTTGCTATACAATAGTCTTCTTGTAATTTTTAACAATTCAAATATGTATATGTAGCTAGTATTTAAATTCTCACGAGTAGAAATACTTAATGCTTATTTTAGAAATGAGAGCCATAAGCTCTAATGCATATCCAGCCTGAAAATATATTCTCTTAGCAGGATCATCATTACCTAGTATTAACTCCCTCGCATCCAGTTTTGTGAGAACTCTATGGCCACTTTGCTGGAAAACCTTACACTATGGAAGGTGATAATTTCAGCATTGCAGTCCTTACTCTGTGCCTTCTGTTTGCTTTACTGATACCATCTATTCTTTTTAATATGAATAGAGGCATTATGGTAATTATTCTACTGTTGAGGAAACAAGAAATGATGTCCTCTGTTTGTTTCTTTCTAACCCATAAGGATAACTGTTAAAGTGTATTTGCAAACGTTGGTGCAAAACCTCCATGTTTGCTGCATCCTTTACTGTGCTCACTAGCAGAGTTTCCGACTGCCATTCAGATTCTCACAGAGCCAGTGGTGACAGGGCAGTTTCCACCTTTATAGTGGCACTACAAACTGTGCTGAATCGGGGAAAGTTTGATGACGTGAGTGTGCACCATGTGCATTCTTGCTGGATGGCATTTGGCAGTGCCAGTGGAGAGTGATGTCCATATGAGATTCCCAGCTGGGAAATCCCCTTTTTGTGTCTGCCACCTGAGCCACTGATTACTAGCGCAACATCAGGAGGAATGTTTGAGTGCCCCAGTAGCCCATCACGTTATCCTAAGAAATCACGGTATACTGCAACTTTGTTTTTTGTGGCATTAAGCACATTGAACAAAGGACTCTCCACAGAGAGGCCTATTGGATATGTTGATTTGGGCAGTAGATTACAAATATGGACTGAGTGGGGAGCTCAATTAATTGCCTTTACTGTAATTGGTTCAGAATTAAATTTCCAGTTCCATTTGTAATCAATTCTATACATTTTTAATCGTTCTATGCGTCTAATCATTTAACCTTACTTTGGGCAGGTTTACTGTGTGTAAATTGGATGTACACATGCACTAGATTTATTTTGACAAGGGAAAGATATGAACATTTTTTTGTAACTTGGATATGGTCACATCAGAGTGCTCAACCCCAATAAGTCATTCCCAGAGTGAAGGAGATAGAATCTTCGAAAGGGTTTACAGTAAGAGATGGTAAACAGGAAACATAGCTACTGACATCAGACAGATTTGGAGTCAATTAGAAAACCTACAGTAGAAGGAAATTAGACTAGAGGGGCACTCTTCACTTTTGCAGAGTATGTAGGACAATAAAGGATCCATAGGAACGAAGTATATTGGTCAGACCTAACACAGGCTTTGTTAATCCAGCATGCTTTTATAGGGCTGGGTATTCAAAAGGGTTGCGCCATGCGCAATAGGGTTAATGCCTGCACAAAGTCGAAATGCGCCATTCTGTGATATTCGGCAGGAAACGATTCGCCCCAAGTCATGCTGAGCAACAGCGCAATGCTAATGAAGGCGTGCTCAACCAGAGGGAGGAACCATGCATAAACTGCACAGTCCGATATTCAGCCAGGCTGTGCAGAGGTTATTCTGGCGCTAACTAACCTGCACCTGCACAACTTTGAGCCCAAAAAAAGGAGTAAGTCGAGGCCACCACAGGTGAGCTGCTGCATTGCAGGCGCAACACAGCAGCTGCCACCTATGGGTGGCCCTCCACTTCTTCCTGTGCCCCCTGCAGCCCGATCGTGGGCATAATAGTGATACCCCCGTAGCCGATCGCGGGCAGAACATAACTGAACAACCCCCCCACTGGCCCGATCGCAGGCATGACATTAGTAACCCCGACTGGCCCGATCGCGGGCAAAACAGAACTGAACCCCACCCCCACTAGCCCGATCGCGGGCAGAACAGAAGTTCAACCCCCAAGACCAATATCCCTGGTGGTCTAGTGGACCGAAAGCCCGATCGCGGGCATTAGAAGTCAACCCCGGTCCAAGTACCCTGGTGATGTATGTGGCCCCACCCACCCACCATGGAGCCCCACCACCCCGTTCCCCGTCCAGCGGCGGGCGGCAACACCCACCCACCTGCCTCCCGCGCCGATCACTGACTGCTCGATGAGGCTGCCGCCCATTGGTTCAGAGCAAGGAGCCAGTAAGGCGTTGCAGCTACTACCGTACAAGGCGGTCCAGATATGTGAATTCATTCATTCATATCTGGACTGCCTTTAATGATGACTCTGCGCCCGGTGGCTCCGCTCTGGGCGTCTACCTGAAACAGTCAGTCGGCGAAGCGGCGGTCGATACCCCGCTGGCGGGGGCGGGTGGTGGGCTCGTGGTGAGTGAATGAAGCCACTAGATCGTCAGGGTACTTGAACCTGAAACTGACTTCCTTGCGATCGGCAATCGCCTGAACCACCAGGGATGTGTGCTGAGACTAGAGCTCTGCTTACACTGACTCGAGCTAATGAAGAGAGTTCCGCATTTACAGAACAAGCCAGTCGAAGAAACCTAATGTTATGCCCATGTCGGGCCAGTTGAGGTTCAATCAATCAACTTTTATTTATAAAAGGGCTTTTCTCAAATCCAAAGCCCTGCACAATATCATAAAACAATAAATAGACAGAATTTAAAACTATTATAAATCATTAAAAGCTATACTAAAAGGTGGGTCTTCAAGGCTCCTTTAAAGCTCAGGACAGTCGGACTATTTACGCACCTGGCGGTGAGGAATTCCACAGGGTGGGGGCCATAAAGCTAACGACCTAGCCCCTGAAGATTTCAAATGGACCTGGGAATCTCCAGCAATCCCTCGTCAGTGGATCGGAGGCGGGAGGGACAGTAGGGGCAAAGGAGCTCTTTCAGGTAAGTTGGTCCCTGGTCATGAGGCTTTATAGGTCAACAAACCCACCTTGAAGGTGATTCACCAAAATACTGGCAGCCAGTGCAGTCCAGGGAGCACAGGCATTATATGACTGGATCTAAAAGAACCAGTCAACAACCTGGCCACTGCATTCTGCACTAGCTGCAGGCAGACTCAACCCGATAGCCCTAGGTACAGGGAGTTGCAATAGTCAAGGCGGGAGGTAACAAAGGCGTGGATCAATGTTGGAAGATCTTCTGGAGGAACCAGGTGCTTCACCCTGGCGATATTCCTCAGATGGAAAAAGGAAGTTTGACCACGCTGACACCTGAGCTTTAAGCGTCAAGTGGTGAGTCAATTATTACACCAGATTCGCACCTGATCTGAGGTCATCAATGGAGCGCCTGCAAGCCATAAGCCAGAGTGCGATCCAGCTGGCAGACCCACCTCACAGCGACCTTTATCCACAACCAACACCTCAGTTTTCTCTGGGTTTAACCTCAACCAACTCCCATTCATCCAATCTTGGATTTCTGCAAGGCAGTTATTAAATACCGACAAGGCAGCATCCTGGCCGGGCACAAAAGACATATACAGCTGGGTGTCATCGGCATAGCAATGAAAACCCAGACCGTATCGTCTTATAATCACTCCCAATGGCAGCATATACACCGCGAATAACATAGGCGCTAGAATAGAGCCCTGCGGTACCCCACAAGGCAGGGAGACTGATGCCGAGGAAAAAATTCCCGACACCACCCTCTGAGTCCTACCTTCGAGGTAAGATCTAAACCACCTGAGGACCATACCAGATAATCCACAGATGGACCGCAGATGTTCTAACAGCACACCATGATCAACAGTGTCAAATGCTGCAGAGAGATCAAGAAGTACCAAGATAGAACGGGTCCTACGATCTCTCGCTATTAGGAGGTCATTTAGTACCCGAACAAGTGCTGTCTCGGTACTATGCCTTTTCCTAAATCCAGATTGGAGAGCATTGTAGATATTGTTGTTGGTCAGATGATCCTCCAATTGCACTGCGACCACCTTCTCAATAACCTTACCCACAAAGGGTAGGTTAGAGACTGAGTCTGTAATTTGCTAGACAATCTGGGTCTAAGGAGGACTTCTTTAAAGAGGCCTAACTATAGCCTCTTTAAGGATCTGGAAAGATCCCCTCTAAAACTTCCAGACTATCAAAGCCAGGACTAGGCCGATTTTATCCACACAATCCACTAAGAGGCGTGTGGGGCCAGGGTCCAAATCACAGCTGGTTGGTCGCAGCGCTCGGATGACCATCACAATATCATCGATTTTGGGGAGGCTGAAGTCAGACCATGCAAACTGGGTGTTTGACATCTCCGGCCGACCATCACTGCCCCCATTGGAGAGGGAAGAGCGGACGTCCGATCTGATTTTGGCAACCTTATCTGCAAAGAAAAGAGCAAACTCCTCACACCGTTCTGTGGAAAAGGCCCTCTCGGGCTGAAGACAGACTGGATTGCACAGTCTGTCCACAGTCCGAAAGAGCTGGGCTGGTCTATTCTGTGCAGCCGCTTTCTCCCTGGACAGGAACTCTGCCTTCTTACGAGAGATTGCGGATTGATAGGCCATATAATGGTCCACCAAACTAAGTCTGTCATCATCCAGACCTGACTTCCGCCAGTGCCTCTCCAGCCTTCGTCCTACCCTCCTCAACTCCCTCATGGACTCATCAAACCATGGAGACCTGGGGCGAAGAGTGAGTGGACGAACATGAACAGGTGCAATAGAATCCAGGGCCCCCATAACCGACCTATTATAGGCCTGTACTAGGTCACCTGGATCCAAGCAATCTATCGGAAGGTCCGATAGGTCCAGCACCGCCATCAGGTCATCTGGGGACACACCCCTTAATGGGCGGTACCAGACCATCTCCGAAGGGGCTGACCTAATAGGGGTGGCCTCAAAATTGAACCTAATGGAGTGATGGTCAGACCATCTGAGTGGTTCCACCACCAAATCAGATATCCCCATCCCCAGAAGGAACACCAGATCCAATGAGTGCCCACCAATATGGGTCGAGGAGGAAACTACCTGTGTGAAGCCCAGTGATAACATCAACTGGAGGAAGTCTTGACCAAAACATGAGAGTTCATCGTCGACCCAGGCATTGAAGTCCCCCAGAACCAACCATCTGGGGGACCCCAATGTCAGGTCGACAATGAAGTCTGCGACTTCTGCAGGAAAACTATTCCCGTCACCTGGTGGACGGTATACGCGAAGTATCCTGCACCCCACACCCTCGCCTAAGACACACTCAAAGGATCTGGTGACTCCCATTGGTACCTCCACCAGGCCCAATTCTGATTTAAAACAAATGGCAACACCCCCGCCCCTACGATCCTGCCTCGAGCGATGCATCACTGAGTACCCGGCCGGAACTGCTGCGGCTAATACTGGCCCAGCATTTCCATCCAGCCAGGTCAGCTGACCCAACAAGATCGGCTATGATAGCCATCTTGTTTTTAATAGACCTAGCATTGCACAACACCGCTCGAGCAGGATGGGCCTCCGACGATGACCGCGTTACCTGCTGATAACTAGGACCCTTGGGTATGGGCACAAGACAGGGAGAACCCCTCTCCCGAGCCCATTTCGCCCCAGGGCGTCTCCTTGACCTCACAATCCCTATCTGCCAGCTCCTTTCCGTCCCCCCCCCCAGGCCCAGCTCCACCTCCTCCTCCCCCTCACAATCCCCAGAGCCCTACACCTTCTATAGACTCCTGGCGACAGGGGAAGGGACAGGAGAAGGGACGGAGATCCCTGAGCCTGGAGAGGGAATAATAGCCGACTGTCCTATTTTCATTCCAACACATAATCAATGACACAACTAATACAAAAAACCCCACCGAAATATATAAATAGCAAAATTTGAAATACAACACTCAAATAACAAAATATAAATATTATAATTAAACAAAACAAGACAAACTAAAATTATACCCTAACAAAACACTCTAAATAAAACTAAACAGTATATTCCAATATCAAACATAAAACATTTCGTAACAATGTGTTTGAGCTTGCACATAAATTTATCAGAAGCACTTGTCCATCTACCCCCACCCACAGTGCTCTCACCACTGCAGAAAAGGAGTTTTCCACCTATACAAAAACCCCTTAAAATTTTGGCCCAAAATTTCAATTTCCTTCAATACTAAAATCAGTACTCTCAGTTACCCAAAGGAAACCCAAAACAAGAGTTCAAGGTCTTTTTCTTCTTTGATATCCACATTTTTGTGCTCTTACCACTAGTATGGCCCAAAAATTTAGACAGTCTTCTCTCACAAGACTAGACTAATTAACTCAAGTTTTGGTCCTCCCAATCGTTTCCCAGAATATCATGAACTGGAAATAACGAGAGTTCAAGTATACTAATTACTAATTTTATGGGTTACTAATGTTATGCCCGCGATCGGGCCAGTCGGGGGGAAGGGGTTACTAATGTTATGCCCGTGATCTGGCCAGTCGGGGGAGGGATTTACTCCATGCCTGCGATCGGGCTGCAGGGGGCGTCAGTCCCCGACGGCTGCTGCCTGGCAGGGCACCAGGTGCAAGTCGTCGGGGATCAGCGCACCTGCATGCTAATGGCATGCAAATGGGGCCATAAGTAGATGCAAATGGCCTCCCTGTGCCTTGCATGAATTATGGCCCCATTTGCATGTCACCTTTTGAATATCGGAAATTTGCGCATGGTGCAATGGAACTTGCGCCACCGCATCTTGAATGCTCCACTCTGACCACTGCGGTGGCGCAAGTTCCACTGCATGCATGCACAGTGGCTGTGGCCAGGGGTGATATTCAAAGGAGTTGCTCAATAGCGCAACTCCGTTGAATATCGCCCCAGCCACACCCCAGCGCAACTTTTTGAGCAGCACAAGGGCTTGCGCCACAGAATGGCGCAGTTTGAATATCTCGCCCATAGCTGTTACTGCAGTTATTTTTTCCAACAGAAACAGAACAACTGACAGCCAGCAGGAGCTACCAGAGAATACATAATGCAGAGGAATGTATAAGCACCTACTTTCTGTATGAATACCTATCCTTTGCACTGTGGTCCTCTATGGCTCGTCATTTTGGAAACTGCCCACACCCATCCACCATGAGCTTCCTGTAAGAACATACAAGGATCAAACACATGTATGAAGGTCAATGGCAAAGTTATGACCTTCAACCCAGTGTACAACGTCTGGGTAAATGTCCATCATGTACAGTATATAGTCCAAGTACATCTCAGGCTGGTTTCTAATATAGAATGTGATACTTTCCATTCTCTATAAATCATATTAAAACATTCTCCACTCTACAATTGTAGGCTCTTCTGGGGTAAGCCACTTCTTAGTAATGCATGTCTTTGAAGATGACATCAAAATAACCTGCACAAGAATCTAGTGGAATTACCCTCAAACCCCTGGGGGTAATAAGCAAACGGACCTACCAAGGGGCTTAACTGAAGGTGGGGATTGAACACTTTGTGCAGTTCATTTTCAAAATGTGTTTTGACATATAGCCAGTTTGGGGGCAGAGCCAAAATCATTAGCATATGCTGCCTTATCCTATCTACCCCCTTCAATGAAAATTGGAAGGGGGTAGATTAAGAGGTAACACGAGGAAGGTTTTCTACACAGAGAGGGTGGTGGACATTTGGAATAGTCTGCCACAAGAGGTGGTGGGGGGTAAGCACAGTGGAGGGGTTTAAACATGACTGGGACAGGGAACATGGGATGGGGAGGGAGTGATGAAAAGCCATTGATCACTTAGGGTCAGTGACTGCATACAAGTATAGGGCTTATGGGCAGACTAGATGGGCCTAGCGGTCTTTATCTGCCGACAATTTCTATGTATCTATATATCTTCACCACAGTTTCTCCAGCAATGGGAAGTAGCAGCCATGCATCTATGCACCTGCTGTACCAGAGTGATAAAATATTGTCTCAGATATTTCCAGTTAAATTCTGTCCAGTGCATAGAGGAAGAGATCATGTGTATATTAATACAGATAGTATCCACTGCTCTGGTGCAATTATAATATTCAGTTCATGCCACCAGAGATTGAAAGCCTCTGTGGAGTCCTCGGATCTGTGTTTCAGCAAAATACCATAGAGCTGAGAGATAAGATGATTGCAAGTATTGGATGGGAGGGGTTCAGTTGGACACAGGATCAGAGGAGTGGGACCTAGGAGTAATTTTTTGTGACTCCCTTGACTAGCCAGTGTAACAAGGCCTCAGCAAGGTTAACAGGATGCTAGGGTGCACTGGAGAGTTGAACAGTAGGAAGCAGGCAGTACTGTTACCTCTATATAGGTCACTGGTAAGGCCATACTTTCAGTACTGTGCCCAGTTCTGGAGTCCCCTTCTAAAAAATGACAGAAACAAGCTAGAGACAGTGCAACGCAGGGTGACCAAGATGATTCAGGGCCAGGAAGGTAGATCCTAGGAGGATCGGTTAAAGGTGCTGAACATGTATTTACTCAAAACCAGATGGGGGGGAGGGGATGTGATGGAGACCTTGAAATTCCTGAAAGAAATAAACAAGATGAACTGTGAAAAGGTATTTACAAGGAACACAGAAGCTAGGTCAGGGGTCATGAATGGAGGTTAATGGGGGGTTAAAAGAATGTGAGAAGGTATTATTTTACAGAAAGAGTTGTTGAGTCATGGAATGGTCTGCCAGCAGAGGTAGGGGGTGCCCGAACCATAAATGACTTCAAAAATGGCTGGGATAGAGCTAAGGGTATAGTAGCTACTTAACAGGATGGGGGAGGTGGAAACATGGAGAACAAAAGGGGGAATAGTGTAAATGAAGACCCTACAGAAACAATAGGTCCTGGGATATAACAGCGTAATATGGGTAGATTGGATGGGCTGTTGGTCTTTTTCTGCCATCATTATCTATGTTTCTGTGATGAAGTCCTAGTTGGGAATTTCCTTCCAAACACCTCAGGGGGTAGGATAGGATATACATGAGGCAAGACTTCTTCAGAAAGGATTTCATATGCGAGATAGGATTTCAAAATATTTAAAGTTGCGAGATAGACCAAATTGCTTCTATAAAGTTGCAAAGGGGAGACATCCATCTCCCTGCTACAGCTGTCTAGTATACCCTAGCCCTCTCCTCCCAGCCCAGTTTGCACATCTGTTGTTTGAACTCACTGGGGGGAACTCAGTGTGGGGCGGTATCGGGAGGTTCCAGAGAAGAGATTGCCTCAGGCTGAACTGACCAACTGCCCTTTTTCAAGCAGGTAGCCCTGTCCTGGTGAAAGGTAATGTACGTCTTCTGTCCGAAAAAAGGATTGCTTGCTCTAGTAAGGAAGCTTCAGGTGTTCAGGAATTGAGGGGAAACACTTATAATGCTGCAAAGTGCAGCAGCTGCTGCAGAAACGCCCAATTAGAGCCTTTGGCATCAAAGGAAATTTGTATTTTACCTGCTGCTTTCCAGTTTGAATTGAAAGGACCCGCTCCATCCCTAATGGTTGCAGAACTGTGGATGACCATCTCACACACCGCGGGCGGCTTCCACCATGAAGGTTATGCTAATGAGGGCTACCAACTAATGGCAGCGTTGGTAGCCCTCATTAGCATAAACTTCGTGGCAGAAGCCACCCGCAGCGTGTGAGATGGTTGTCTGCAGTTCTGAAAACATTAAGTTCGGAGTGGGTCTTTTCAATTAAAACTGAATTGCCACTCCCATATATTTCATACTTGTTAGGTCCCACATCAAGGACTGTTGCTCCTGAGGGGGTAAAACTGAGGGCTTGGACTTAGGTTTTGGCCCGATTCAAGCAGAAGCCAGACATAGCACTGTAAGACTGCAATATGAACTAGACATTTAGGATATTCCCTTCTGGATTCGTTAAGTAGGGCAGAACATCATCCACATAAAGAGCTATGTGGTGCTCCCTTCATCTCTTGAGTATCTTCGTATACAGGTATCTTGCCAAACTACCAATGCTAACAGTTCTATATAAAGGGCAAATAATAATAGGAATAAGGGGCAGCCCTGTACCCCTGAAGAGTTTGAGAAAAGAACCACTAGAAAAAGGGTGAGGAAAGCCAAAATGTTGTAACATGGTAAAAGGTCCAAGACACTCAGTTGAACGCTTTCTCTGCATCCAAAGTAAATGTGACCAGGAGATTGGGCTGTTGCCGCATGATGGATTTGAGATGGATATCTGCATATATAAATGTATGGCCTGTAGCATATGGACAAACCCAGTTTGATCTGGTGGATGAGTTGGGGGGGGGGGAGTATATACAATCAGCAAGCTATGATGGAATGCTTATAATCAATATTTAATGCTGATATGGGTCTCTAAGATTCACTCCTAACAAGAGCTTTTCCTGGTTTAGGGATAATAGAGATTATAGCATATCTTCAACTATCTAGAGGGGAATCTTTAATGAGAACTGCGTTACATGTATGTCGGAGAAGGGGCAATGTGGGCTGCAAGAGAACCTTATAAAATTCTCCCTGTTATCCATTTGGACTGGGGCATTTATCTGTTTTTGCTTTTTGGCTCACTTGAACCCCGCCTTCACCTGTCATCAGGTCCCCTCTATTGACCGCCGACTGCCACCCCCCCCCACCTTCATGTTCAGCGGGGATCTACAAGCAGTGAGACACAAGAAATGATGGGACCGTTATGCATGGCAGCAAAGGCACATATCTTTTTGTAGTTTCTCCCTTATCCCTCCCTCCTCCCCATGACATCAGGCGTGTGTTCCTGGTGACCTCGACATCAGCAGCGTGCACTGGACTAATACCACCCCTCACGAATCCGACCATTTTCCCTCCCCGGCTAACTCGCGCTCCCTTTGGGAGCACTCCCTAGTCTGGCCTGCCTGATTTTGGTAACCCCAGACTCACATCTGAACCTGGGTCACCAGCATGGAACCACAGTGTGCTTTCACTGAGCCATCAGATTCATTCATCTGGAAAATTCCTTTCCCCTCCTGTCAAAAAAATTCCCCACCACCCCAGCCTTTACAAAAACCCTAAAAGCACACTACACATTATCTCAAAACATGTCACTGCTTCCAGTAACCTACACATTTCTGCCCCCTACCCCCCAATATCTTCACTTCACACCACCTCAACCCCCTTTCTTATCCCCTTACCTATCCCCTCCCCACCTAACTGCAATGCACTTATCACTCCCCTCCAACCAACTATGGTCTTACCCCCGTTTCCCCATTCATAATCTTTCATTCCTTCCTCCTCCCAGTAACATCTGTCTCTTTCTCCCTCCCTGTCTTCTACTATTCCTGTCTCCATCAACAATGGATCTCCTTGGCCTTCAATTCTCTTGTTAATCCTCAATAAATTTTCTATAACCTTGTTCAATGCGGTTATCTGTCTTCTCTTTTTGACCGTAAGCCAGTTATTTGCTATCATACCTGACTTGTACCTTTTTTCTCCAATGTTTATCTTTTTTCTTTTACTTCTCTTTTTTTCATCTAGTCTTACATCCCATGTATTTACTTATCTGCTGGTTTTCTAGTACACAGACTGTTGTACTTCCCCTTGTACCCTAAATCAGATATTTTTGTACATATTCTCAGGCCAGTGTGTCATTGTTTTGTATATTGTGTTTTCCCTGCTGTATCATTTGTTGTACCTCAACTGTTGTATACGATCCTACCCCCACTGTATGTACTGTTGCTCCCGGATCATGACTGAAAAAGGCACCTGTGCCAGTGCACTCACCCCATCAACAAAGTTTAAATAAATAAAATAAAAATACATCGGATAACCCCAGCATTTATCTGTTTTAAGCCTACCCAATGCTGCCTTCAGCTCATCTACAGTGACTTTGGTCAGTAAAGAGACTGCTACCTGAGCATTATGGGCAGGGTGGATAGCTCGGAAAAAAAAAGTGAAAATATTTTCCAGGCTCCCTTCTGTAAACACAGTTTGAAACTAATCCAGCATGTGACAAGAGATGGGATAGCGTAAGAGCGAAGTGCTCATTAGACTTTATGCTGTCTGTCATTGTAGATTTGACCACTGAACTAGAATTTGTCACAGTAGAAGTAAATCAGTTAAATGAACAACTTCTGTGCAAACGGAATCAGTCAAAGAAATGTTTTCAGCTGTACCATAGTTTCTTTTTCTGTTCTTTGCAGCGTTGTCACTGGGCACTTGCTTACTGCTGGGCTACTCATGCTCACCAACTAGGGGCCAACAAACTCCAAAGCTGTGAGATTATCATAGAACCCTGGCTGCATCCCATTCTGTGACTGTTACATACAGTACATACATACATAGGCACTGTCGGTAGATAAGGACCTATGGCCCACCCAGTCTGCCCATGTAAGCTTGTAAGTTCCCTTTACATTTTTCTAGAAGACTGTTGATATAGACTCTTCAATACTAAATCTCTAAGAGCCATACAGCAATATAACTGCACCATGGTTAACTTATACATTCATTAAAAGATTAAATAAAATCATAACTCTACCTTTTGGAGATGTGCGGCAATACTGAGTTCTCCATCACCCCAGCTAACGTACTTCTGTCTCTCTCTCTCTCTCTCTCCTGTTTGTTTGGGTTCCATGTATGTGCACACTGCATCCTTGTGTATGAAAATGTAATTATATGTGCAGCATCAGGCTGTGTATTAGAGAAAGAGTAAGGTGCTTCTGGGAGTCTCAGGTTTCCAGTTGCCTTGGTGGTGTAGCTGGTAGCCAACCGGAATGGAAATCCAGGTGGCCTGGGTTCAAATCCCCAACTATGGCACTTATTTCTCTCTTTTGTTTGGGTTCCATATATGTGTGCACACTGCATCCTCATGTATGAAATTGTCACTGGGCACTCATTTACAGTTGGCTTACTCATGCTCATCAACTGGGTTAACACATTTCAGAGCTATGACACCATCATAGAACCCTGGCACCTCCTAATTTTGTGACTGTTGGCATAGAATCTTCAATACTAAATCTTTCAGAGGCATTCTTAAACAGTAAGATATGATGGAGCATTGGTTGTACTAGGTTCCACACACCCAGGGGTGTAGTAAGGCATGAGGTCTCAGGCTGAGTGCCTTCAGCCCAGGGCATGTGGTAAACCTAGTACAGTCAATGCATCCAGAGTGTCTATTGCTTATATAAAATTGGTTTATAATGACATTTAGAAAAAAATACAAGTAAAAACTTTTAAAACATAGCTAAAATTATTTTTTATACTTAATGTAAATAGTTCCTCCACCTATTGGTCTGACCAGGGTTCAAGACCACTGCCTGCCCGTGCACTTCTGTTTTAATTCGTGTTTTTTTGTAACTCATCTTTATTGTGAGAAATTGCAGTATTACAAGTTGCGCATCTACTGTAACATCAGGCATAGAAATCTATTACAATATAATTTTAGGCCTTATATGTAACTCAGTAGCTTGCCTGACTCAAAGTCCATTCTTTCTAACAACATGTCTCATTCTGTACATGCAATCGTCATTATTTTTTAGTATTAATAAAAGCATGACCTGTCCGGATGTCACCAAATTTCAGCCACTTACCTTCATGGCTCTCTTAATGGTCTTACTCTTTTCAGCATGAAAACACCAGTGTGTTCATCACTTTTAAGCCCCGCAAATAAAGTACACTGCCAGCTCAAGATCTATGACATTCCAGGCACGACTGTAGGCACTGAGCGTGTTGCTGTGTGCATGTACAGCTGTTGAAATAGTGGTGATTGTGCCTTCAGAGGACAGCAGAATAAAAAATGCTAACTTTTTGGAGAGGGGTGAAAAAAAGAGGTTTTCTGTAGGACAAACAAGAAAAAATGACACTAGGATAGTGGTGCTTTCTATACAAACTGAGAACATATAACCAATAAAATAGGGCACTCATCACCAGTAGATTTGATGCTCAGTCTCAGTGGCACACTTACTGATGGTGTGGTTTCAGTATGGTTCACTGTGACATAAATCTATGACGTTATCTCATGAGGTCCTATTTAAAGAGCTAGTGTACTGCCTAAAACTAATTTTAGATTTAAAAAGCAGCCAACTATCATCTTTTATATTTGAGTTACGTTTTCTTTTCCCTTTGTTTAATTAGAAGATTGTGTACCTGATGTTAGTACAGTAGGTGTGATGCGTAGAACAGCTCTTAACCTGGCAGGTGACATATCTTGTTCTACTGCCCCACACTATATCATCAGCATTGTGACCTCACTGACTGTGACATCGCTGCTACTTAGGAACAGCAAGTGAGTGATTGCCAGGTCATTCCGGTGTGATGTCACTGTGAGTGAGATCATAATGCTGATGATGTAGTGTGGGGCAGTAGTACAGTTAGATATGTCAACTGCCATGCTGAGAGCTGTCCCACACATCCAGCACAATATTATCACATAGAAGACTTTCTGATGAGCAAAAGAAAAAAGAAAAATACTTCAGAAATAAAAAAGTTACAACTGACTACTACTTAAAATGTGTATTATTTTCCTATCTTCCTGTTTTGGTGCCACTAGCTCTTTAAGAGGGTATATTTCACTTGTTGTTTGCCTTTGAGAAAGTATGGTTTAATCCAAAACACATCAGGTGATAATGGGCGTCTTTATATGTAACTTTGGCACTTAAAAAAACTAGCAATAAAAATGTTTATATTGAGACTGAGCATCCAATTTAGTGGTGGTGAGTGCCCCATGTTATTGGTTGTAGGTTTTCTGTAGGACACTGAGTCAGCTAGCAGCTGTTCAGAGACTTAAGGAGACAGCGAGTGGCAATCAGTGGGGGAAACGAGTGATCATATTTATTGTATATTTATGAGCGATTAGGTCACCATTCGTTGAATGCGCAAAAAAACTCATACTGTACAAAAAACTCATACTATTAGATATGTGTTGACAGAAGGCATCAAACAACTGGGTGACAGAGCTGTTCAGAGTGTTGAGATAGTGAGTGGCAAGCTGCAGGGGTAATAAGACACTGGTTAGATCAGCATGCAAGTCGTCAACTGTACAAAAAAACTCATACTATTAAAAATGTATAGCAGAGACCAGCAGGGATGGAGTCCAGAGCGTCCATAGGATGCTTCCCTCCTGTGAGGGTTGGCGGCCTTAGGCACCTGGAGGTGGATTGGGTGGACGTGTCTAGGTGGTGTGAAGCCTCAGGTTGCCATCATGTTCAGGCCCAATCAGGATGGAGTTAGTGGTGAGGGCAGAAAATGGAAAAATTGACCCCAATCAACTGGATGATGGCCTCTGGTCCCTGTCACCACGAAGCCTCGGAAAGTATCCGGACTGACCCTGCAGCACCGGGATACATAGTTGCACTAAGGGCACTCCCCAACCCAAGAAGGGAGAAATCCATGCGACGAAGGGATATGTCGGGTTACCCGGGAGGGCTCCTAATAGGGGTGGTGGATGGTAGCAGGGGACAGAGTAGTGGCAGGTGCACCTTGGAGGCCCGAAGGAGTGGCTGGTCGGGGGTGCCCGGGGATGGAGCAAAAAAAATAAATGTATTGATGGAAGGCAGCAAACAGCCTGCTGACAGAGCTGGCACTGAGAAGGGAGAGCAGCCAGTAGAATGGGAGGCTAATCAGATAACTATGAAACAAAACAAAAAAATACAGTATTTTATATTATAGTGGTGAGGTAGTGCCACTATAGTTAGGGCTGAGCAAGGGTTTCTAAAGTATGTTAAACCTCAGACTTTGCACTTTAATAGCTTTGCAACCATTCAGTGGATTTGCATGAAATTTTATATACGTTGTCTTGGGGCAAAGATCTCTTGATATGCCACGTTTTGTTCTGGTTGGAGGTGCAGATTCCGAGATACAGATTTAAAAAAAGTGGAAAAAAAAAAATATATATATATTTTTTGTTGCTGTTTTTTTGTCATCTCCTAGTGCCCAGACAGTTTGGAATTTTGCTCTGAAATTTTCAGGGTACAAAGGGCTTAGCCCACAGTGGTGCCTTTCACTGATTTCCATTCCAAAGTTGTAAGATTTTAACATTTCAGTTCTGAGGATGCTCAGTACAATCTTTTAGATAGTTGCTTAGAAGAAAAGAATTTGATCCATGCAAAGAAGGTTAATTTTTCGTATGGGGGCAATCTTTTTCATGAAGAAAAATTATTTTTTCATGTTTCCATTTTTTTATTTTTATTTAAAAAATTCATACAAAGGAGATCCTGTACATGGGCCAGCACATGTATCTTGCTAAATAGGACCCCGTTTGGATTCTGCAGTTACTGTTTGGAAAAATGACCAGAAATATGTTTTTTATACACTTTAAAATCTTTTTCATGACTCAATTTCTTGTTTTAATATGGCCATACAAAAAGAATTGGGCTATATGAAAAAGGATCCTTCATATGAAAAATATTTTGGACTTAGTGCCCCTCTCGCCCCACCCTGACTCTTTTTTTTTTATATGAAGCAATCCTTTTTATATGATTTTTCATTCATACAAAAATAATGCCCTTATATGAAAAATAATTTGGACTTAGCGGTTTTTTCCTCAATTCGTTTTTCATATAAAGGAATCCTTTTCATATGGCTTTTTTGGTTCATACGAAAGGATGTCTTTAATACGAAAAAGATTTTGGACTTAGTTTCCCACCCCACGATTCTTTTTCATGCGAAGGCATCCTTTTCATATACTTTTTCATTCATATAAAAGATGCCTTCATATGAAACAGAATTTGGACCTAGTTTTTTCCTGCATTTCAACTTCAACAAGCCATAACTCCCTCAATGCTTGCACTTAAGGGACAATCTATATAGCAAAACAAAGATCTTAATGAGTACTTAAAATATTTAGGGGCCATATAAACAAAAAAACATCAAAGTGAAAACATCAAAATTCCCATTGGATAACATTGGAAGTTTAACAAGTCATACAATGAAGCAAATACATTGCTTTTTGGGACAAATGGAAATGCCAGGGCCCAGAGGGTCCTGCGCTTACATACCAACATGGATGTATGCATCTATATAGGGTTGGAAGCGCTTCAACAGGCAAATGGATATGTTCATGCGGGTCTAGAAGGGACCTGCATGAATGAGGATACAATTATACTATCTCAAAAAGTAAGGAAATTGTTTACAAAAAGCGTTGTTAATGCACCAGTTAGGGTTCAGATTAAAGTGACTAAAGTAAGGAAATGTGATGTTAGGGTTCCCAACCCCAACACTCAACCCCTATCCTGAAAGCAGCAACAGGAAAAACTATTACACCTTCATCTCTCCTGAGTCTTAGCAAATCAGGCATGGGGTGTTCCTTGGGGTTGTCAACTCCAATTCTCACCCCATTCTCAT
This sequence comes from Neoceratodus forsteri, assembly GCA_016271365.2. Classification (NCBI taxonomy): domain Eukaryota; kingdom Metazoa; phylum Chordata; order Ceratodontiformes; family Ceratodontidae; genus Neoceratodus; species Neoceratodus forsteri. Next base: position 1,482,182,361 of record CM028129.1, read on the forward strand.
ATAGTCTACACATCACAGATTCTTTACTGATGGAATAGCGTGAGCGTTAGGGTTGACATTCCCAAGGAACACCCCAGGCCTGATTTGCTAAGACTCAGAAGATGTGAAACCATAATGTTTTTACCTGTTATTGCCTGCAGGGTGGAGGTGGGGTGCTAGGGTCGGGAACCCTAACACCATATTCCCTGCTTTTGTCACTTTAATCTGAACTCTAACTGGTGCATTAACTAAGTTTTTTGCAAAGAATATAGTTTATAAATAATCTAATCAACACTGGATTTAAACACAGAACACTTTTAGATGCATATAAGCTATTTAAGGAAAAGAAACAACATAACACAGCAGATGGTATTCATATTTTAATGTTTTTGATTAGCTGAATGAAAAAAAGGTTGCCATTTGAAAACTGCACTCAGCTGGCACAGTAATATGGAATGCACTGTGCCCTACTTGGCAGGGACTTGTTTTTAGCCATTGGTGGTGCTATCTCAATGTGATGACTAGAACCAAATCTCGGCCAATTGCGATGTAGGGATTTCCTTGTCCATTTTATATGTGTAAGCCCACAAAAGGCAGGCTTACCTTTTTCTTCAGCCCCTTCTTGATCGTAGGGCTGTGGTGGGACACGCGCCTGACTCTGGTTGGTGCAGAGAGAGCCTCATGCGGTACCGGGGGCTGCGGGTTCCAGGGGGAAGTGGCGCCTCGCTGGGGTGAGCAGCTCCCTATACTGCACAACGACCGGGGGCTGCTCAGAGAGAGAGGGTCAGGGAAAAGAAAAAGAAAATGGACACAGCTTATTGGCGGCCATGCGCATAGCATGCATGCACCACACCAGGGGGTTTTAAAGGAGCAGAGCTCCCGTTACCTTTCGGTCATGCGGCCGACCAGACCATCAGTGTCTCCCTGGCACCCAAATAAGCAGAGGGGCTGGGGAAGGGGCACACAGCGACCAGACGAGCTCCAGTCACAAATACTTGCCCATGTAGCCCTGTCAGTGGGCTAAATAAGTAATGGGGGGCCTCACAACCACAGTAGCCTGGGGAGAAAGCAAGGTGGCAGTCCCCATGTAACAGTGACTACCTCAGGCTGCTGGGAAATTACCCAGAGGAAGCCCGGAGGTCACATGGGGCCAGCAGTCAATCACAGGAGGGCTGAGCCAGGGGTATTAAAGGGAAAAGGCATGAAAATAGGGGAAGAACAAAGGAGAGGGCTGAGAGAAGGGGCCCTGAGAGCTGAGAGCACTGAGAAGAACTGACTGAGACCATGGAGAAGGCCACAACAAAGGCTGCCTGCTTGGTTGTGAGCTTGGCTACTTTTCCCCTCTCCCTAAAGTAAGAGCAGGAGAATGGCTGCAGCTTTGCAATGGGACAAAGGCAGGAGGGTCCACTAAAGGGACTGGGGCTAACTGGCTGGACCAGAATGGACAGTTAACGTGAGCCTTGGGCCTCGTGGGCTGCTTCACGCGAGGAGACCCATGGTTTCCAGCCAGGGAGAGCCCTGGAAGCAGGGCTGCAACTAGCCCAGTTCTGACTGAGGAGCACTGAGCCACCCTGTGTCTGCAGTGTGAAATCGTTGATGCAGCAGCAGAGACCAGAGAGAGAGAGAGAAGGATGAACAGGCCTGCCTGGTGAACACTGTATACAAAGGCCCTAGGGTGAAGTGGGAAGACCAAGCAGGTGAAGAACAGCACCTGCTTCACCATCCATGCAGATCCTCGAATCAGGAGATCATCATCCTCCAGGAAACCGTGAGTACCCCAGAGCTGCAGCTCTTTGATTTATACACAAAGTTAAAAGGGTTGGACAGGAGCTCCACCCCTACTTACTGATTTAAACTCGTGCATGTTTTCCATGGCCCCATCAAAGACTGCAAGCCTGCAACAGAGCATGACGAGGTACCCACCATGAGGACTATTCTGGTGCACCAGGGAGGGGGAGCTCATATGTGGTTGTGCAGGAGCATATGGAGGCATGAGGGAGTAGCCCTCACCTTCCCTGTCTGAGAGCATTTTAAATAAAAGGTATTACTGTTTGCCGTGTCATCTAAGTGTTTGTGTTTTGTTATTATCATTATTGCAGGGTGGGGATATTGATATAACTGTGCAGAAGGGGTCAGCTACTATGGGGATACATCATTGTTCCTTGTGGGGTGGTAACCTATCTTGTCCACAGGAGTTTGTACCACTGTCCCAGGTGGAGGCACCATGTCACCATTGGAAATCTGGCCAGAACTCAGGTCCAGCCCCTTGGGGAAGTACGCTGAGTAACCTGAGGGCTCCGGGGCAGCCCAGGTGAGTGCAAAAGGGAGTTGCTACAAGTGGAGGCACTGCTGAGATTTCTGTTGGCCCTGAGACTGCCCCCTTCCCAAAAAATGTACAGTTGAACCTTTTGGTAACCCTCCCACCAGGGTGGATTGTTTCTTCCCACATTTTTTCTGTTTCTATTTTTTGGGGCTTTGTGGTTGGTTTGGTTGGTGATTCTTTTCCCCGGATGGAGATCAGTAAAATGGCTTTCCAGGATGTAGAGGATTGGTGGGACTTCGAGGGTTTTAACTCCCATAGGATGCTGCTAGTGTGCAATGTGGCAGTGGGACGAAAGAGGGAGGATATTCTAGATATCTTAGAGAGGACCATGCCCGACTGTGGGGCGTTAAAGATTCAGAGGGTGACAATGGGCTGGGTTAAAGGGTGCAGGGACATAACAGTGGAAATGGGAAAGAACTTGGGCCCTGTGGAAGCATCCCCCAAAGTGACCCCGGATACGTCCCAACGTCCCAAGAGACCTGGGTCTTATTGAAAAAGGGATGGCCAGTGACCTGCCCTTGGGAGAGCAGGCCCTCTGGCCCACTGAGCAAAGAGAGGAAGGGTTTTGAAACCAGTTAGGGTCTCAGCTTAAAGATGAAGGAAGTCCTGCAGGATCTCAGGCCCTGCTCCCGGGGGGACTCCCGATGACATGGCCAGGAGGGCCAGCCCCCTATATGGCAGTGGCCCATGAGCAGAATAAGCAGCTCTGCACTTTTTCCGGGGCTGTCCCCACACCCAGGGAGGATGACTTCACTCCTGGATCAGCCAGGCTGCCCAGATGATTCAGGTCTGGGGTGTGCTGATGATGAGGAGTGCAAACGGGTCATGGAAAGCCTCTGGAGCATGGCGCTGGACGAGATCTGGTCCTTACAGGCCACTCAGCCCAACTGCACTTCACTCGACTACCTGGACTTCCTGTGGAGCACTTTTGGTGTGGTGGAAAAGAGGGAGGCCATGCTGTTCCAGCTGTGGGGCACCACACAGCGTACGGGCCAGAAACTGTCCCAGTATATTACCCAGGTGGAGACAGTGGTGCATAAGCTCACCAATGTTGGGAACGACCCCCCATCAGCGGTGGCACAGATGCGGCTCGAGCAGATCCTGAGGGGGGTGGTGCACTCCAGATTGACTTTGATCTCCTTTAGGCTGCGGGACCGGAAGGGTGATCCCCCCTCGTTCAAACAGTTGCTGGATGAGGTAAAGGAGGAGGAAGCCCAAAAGGAGATGAAAGCCCTGCTGCCGGCGCTCACAGCCACCAGTGCTGCCTTGCAACCCCAAGATCCAACCCCGCGGGTTTTCCAGAGTTGGGCGTGGTACTGCATGAGTTCCAGGAGGTGAAGGACACGGTAAGGGCCTTGCAGCTGGCCATAGAGTCCCATCCTTTTCCAAACAAGGCTACGCCTGATGACCGGCAACAGCCCCCAACCTATACTGCCCCCAGGTCCGGGCCCCAACAGTCCCTGGGACCCCAAGATGGATGGTTCTTCTTCAATTGTGGGCAGGATGGCCATACATGGAGGGGCTGCTGCAGGGAAGAGAATCCGCAGCTGGTGGCTGAGAAACAGAGGGAGCAGGGAAACTTCAGTGGGGACCGGTAACGGAGCGACCTGCTTCCCCAAAATGGCATTGCTCCACCCTTTGGACAGACCCCCAAGTTCCCCCCAATCATGGCATGCCACTTGGCCTGATCGGTCCCCAGGCAGACACCAAAATTATGGTGGAAGGAGTGTCTTGTTTTGCTTTGCTGGATAGCGGGTCCTAGGTCACCATCATCCACCGGCCTTTTTATGACCAACACTTGAGGCACTTATCTCTCCTACCCCTGTCTGGGTTGTCCCTGTGTGGAATAGATAGCATGGATTACCCCTATGATAGGTATTGTGTGGTCAGTATATCTTTCCCAACAAAGGGGAAGGAGACACCTCCTGCTGTAGAGGCCCTCACTTTAGTCTGCCCCGAGCCAAAGACCATGTCAGACACCCTTGTGCTTATTGGGACCAATGCCAATATGTTTGGGCAGTTGGCACAGATGTGCTCTGACAGGGGTGGAATAAAAGAGCTAGGAATCTCCTCTGTAAAAGCCACCATGAAATGGGTTGGACTGGAGGTGAGGAGCAACCCTAGTGGGGCTGAAGGAGACTGAGTCGGGTTAGTCCACCGGGTGGATGGAAGACAGCTAACCCTCCCCCCCCCCGATGCAGAATGCCGTGTGATGGGCATTGCTCGGTTTGACCAGTTCCCCCAAGGGGCAGCTTTTATACTCGATGCACCACCCCCGGTAGACTGCCAGATGGCCTACTCATCCAGACAGGAGTGCTACCCTCCCCGGACAGTTCCAGTGTCAGGTGAGTTACTATGAGGGTCCAGAATGAGTCCAAAAGGCCGGTGGCCATCAAAAAGGGTTGTGTGTTGGCCACTATTTGTCAGTGTGACGGAGCCATGTCCATCATCTGAGAGGAAGCCCCGGGGGAAGAGATAGATCCGTCCCTGTTCAACTTCGGGAACTCCCCTATATCCGACAGTTATAGGCGGAGTTTAAGCCATAAGTTGGCCAAGCGTCAGCAGATTTTCTCCTTACATGAGTGGGACATGGATTGTGTCACAGGGGAGGAGCACCAGATTCGGCTGAAAGACAACTGCCCCTTCAGAGAACGGTCATGGAGGTTAGCCCTGGTGATGTGGAAGATGTCCAGAAACACCTGCTGGAGTTACTGAATGCCGACATTATCACTGAGTCTCAGAGCCAGTATGCTTCCCCCATTGTTGAAGCCTGGAAGAAGAGTGGAGCAGCGAGGATGTGCATCGACTACCACTCACTAAATAAGAGGACTATCCCTGATCTGTACACAGTGCCCTGGGTGGAAGATGTGCTGGACAGCCTGTCAGGGAGCAAGTGGTTCTCAGTGTTGGATCTCCAGAGCGGGTACTATCAAATACCCATAGCTGAGGAGGACAAAGAGAAGACCACTTTTATCTGCCCGCTGGGGTTCTACCACTTTGAGCGTATGCCTCAGGGCATATCTGGAGCCCCGGCCACATTCCAGTGTTTGATGGAGAGGGCTGTGGGAGATATGAACCTGCTTGAGCTCATAGTCTACCTGGATGACCTCATTATCTTTGGGTGAACCTTGGAAGAACATGAGGCCCAGTTAATGAAGGTCCTGGATCGGCTGGAGGAGTTTGGCCTATAGGTCTCCATTGACAAATGTCAGTTTTGCCAGCCTGCTGTTAAGTATGTCTGGCACATCGTCTCAGCTGAAGGTGTACAGATTGACCTGGCTAAAGTGCAAGCCCTCCACTCATGGCTCAGGCCCACCCACTTGCGAGCATTGCAGTCCTTCTTGGGATTTTGTGGCTACCATCATAGGTTTGTGAAGGATTACTCCTTGGTGGTATGTCCTCTGAATGACCTGATGCAAGACTATCCTCTGGCGAATAAAAAGAAGGGGGCAAACCCCCCCAAGGGGTACTTGCGCATTGGGGAACCCTTTGGGGACCAATGGACTCAGGACTGTGAGGCTGCTTTCAGGGGATAATCCAGAGGCTGGGGAGGCCCTGTCCTTGCTTTCACTGACCCCTAAAGCCCTACGTCCTTCACACTGACACCAGTTTAAATGGGTTGGGCACTGTCCCTGTATCAGGAGCATCTTGAGGGTTCCACCCTGTGACTTTTGCTAGCCATGGCCTGACCTCCTCCAAAAGGAATTACCCAGTTCATAAAATGGAATTCCTGGCACTGAAGTGGGCAGTGACCGAAAAGTTCCATGAGTAACTGTATGGGGTCCTGTTCACCGTTCGCACTGACAACAACCCTCTGATGTACGTCACTACCACGGCAAAGTTGGACAGAGTGGGGCACCAATGGCTTTCTGCCCTTTCCACATGCAATTTCAGTCTGGAGTATCAGAGTGGATGAGCCAACGTGGATGCAGACGCCTTGTCCCGACGCACACACGGTGACACCCACAACCCCCAGTCCAGGTTGACCATCCCTGGTCCAAGTGCTCTGTTCACTGAAGGCATGCCCTGATACCATCATGCATGCCACCAGGAGCATAGAGGTACTGGAAGCCCCCGAAGCTATCCCATCTGCCTATCTAAATTTCGGAGGCCTGGATCTCTCATCTCTGCCTCAGCCTAGTAAGGCTGACCTGCAGCGGGAGCAGGCGTTGGACCCCAGCGTATGAGACCTTCTTCGGGCTGTTGAGAAGAGGAAATTCCCCAGACAAGTGCAGAGCAATCACTCTGATGCCCTCTGCATGCTGAGGGAGTGGGACAAGCTGGTCCTGCAGGATGGACTGCTGCTGAAACTCAGGACTCCACGAAAACAGCCCAGAAAAGAGTTGGCGGCTGTAAAGTAATTTAACAAAATCAGCCACTGCTCCAAGGGTTAGTTTTGAGGTACAAGGCTTCCTTTCTAGGCAATTCAAGCCTAGAGAGCCCCTAGGATGTACTATTGTTTTTTGTTGCATACCCTCAGAAAAGGGTTCTGGCATACCATTAGAGTGGCTAAATTAAGTACATAAAAATAAGTAGGCTATGTTTTACAAAATTAAACAAGGGACTGCATGATTGTAAAATGTCCAAATGTATTGTCACCCTAGAAAACCATATCAGAGGGTTGCCAGAGCACATATGTGCTGAAAAAGGTTCTGAGAAGGTGCGTGCACATATAAATATATCAGCCAGATAGAAACAACAGTAGAGGACTTTCTCTTTACCTGGCTGCTGGATTCTAAAACCTGTTTTCTTTAGAGAACAGAGCCCTCTACAGCCCCTGTTTTATAGCATGCACACTGTCACTCATGATGCAACTAGGGAAACACCATGGGGTTACCAAGTAATTAGCCCTGTAGTTAGTACATAAAGGCGAATAATAACCCTTTATTCACTGTTTATTGATTTTTAATTACTTAGGTAGCAAGCTATATGCCCTAAGCACCTCTGGTGGGTCACCAATGTTAAATAAACTAACCCACAACTTTTATATTTTGTGTCTTAGGTTAAGGGCTTTAGTCAGGTGACCACACCTAGAGTGTATATAAACTCCCTGCACAGATCTTCAGGCAGATCAGCCTTGGAGGTGATAGAGGAAGGTCTACAGTGCAGGTAGACTGTGAGTCAAGAGATAAAGAAGGCACCAGATTGTAGCATTTCTACATTCTCAGACAGTATAATTGTGTTTTGCAAGAAACCTCTGAAGTAAAGTGGTCATTTATACTGCATTATTTTCTTTATTAATTTTGTTTACTTTATTAACATTTGCAATTTGTCATAATTTGAAACACACTTTGTGCCATTTACATTTGTAAATAAATGACACAAAGTGTGTTTCAAATTATAACAGCTTGCCTCGTCTGAGATTATTTCCCACACGCTGTGACAGTTGGTGTAAGAAGTGGGATCTGGTACTGGTTGTCCAGAGAAACAAGGGGAAACCAGTACTAGACACCAGCCCCAGTGTCCAGACCTAGGAGACAAAAGGCAGGATGGCACACAAGATGGAATCCATGTGCATGTCCAGGATCTGAAAGGAGAAGAAGGATTACCGGGAGTGCATACCTGCACCCAGACATTGAGGACGGGAGAGAAACTTCTGTCAGGATTGGAGTATGGAGGGACAAAGATTAAGACCCCTAAAGATGGAGGGACTGAAGAAGACACAGAAAAGGACCCAACTTATGAGGAACCACCACCAGAGGATATCAGTGGATTACAGAGATGGTTGGTGATCAATCAGGTTGATATGGAGAGGCAGCAAGAGCAAGATACCAGAGAAAGAGAGGCAGAAAGAAGACGACAGGACCAGAGATGGGCGGACACTCTAAGGGCCTTACAGGTGATTGGACAAGGACCACAGGGGGCAGGAAATTCAGGTAACAACCCTGAAGACATTAAATGAACGAAAATGACACCCACAGATGATATCGAAGCATACCTTACGACATGTGAAGGGGTAGCAAGAGCTTGTGGGTGGGATCAAAGGCAGTAGGTGGTAAGGTTAACTCCATACCTTATTGGGAAGGCACAGTTGGCCTACAGCAATATCAATAGTCAATATGCTGAAGACTATGAGAGGGTTAAAAAGGACATATTTAAGCTACATGACATTAACTCTGAAACATATCGGCAGAGGTTTTGGTCACTAAAGCATTACCTCAGTGATATACCAAGGGAGACATTTACCAGACTTAGAGAGTTATGTTTAAAATGGTTGCAGCCTGAGGGGAAAACTGTGATGGACATTGTGGACATTATGGTGGTAGAATAATATCTGCAAGTCTTACCCCATGAAGAGTAAATGTGGGTAAGGGAACACAACCCCGAAACAGCTGAGTTGGCTATAACCTTAGCTGAAGATTTTTTAGTAGCCAGGCAACTCACAAGAAAAGGGTATAGAACAGACCCCACCGCACCTGCCCCCCAGATTGTAAAAATGCCTGTTGTCCCAAGGGCCCCTATAGAATACCAAAGGAGAAATGACCAGAGACAAAGATTAGCAATGTGACCATATAATCCTGACATCATTTGTAGGAATTGTCAGGGCAAGGGACATATTACCAGATTTTGTAATCGTCCAAAAGCTGATGTTTCCTATCTGTCCCTATTATCAGATGGGTATTTTTACAGGACATTGTGGTAAATCAAAAGAAAATGTTTGGGCTAGTACAGGGCCGGCCTTAGCTAGGTACAAACTGTGCCCCTGCACCTTGGGGACCCATACTTTTCTTGAGGAAACAAAAATAATTTAAAATGCCTCTGACTGTATAGCCTAGAGGTTAGAGGAATGAGGTGTGAATGAGCTTGGTACATCCAGCAGACTGACCTGAGTTTGATTCTCACAACCTCCACTTGCATACCGTGTGACTCTGAACAAGTACTTAGCCACCTAGAGCTCCCAGGTCAGCTCTGAAAACAGGTACTGCGGCTCAGTGGGCCTTACCTGGTTACATACAAACATAGACTTTGACGGCAGATAAGGGACCACTTGGCCCACCCAGTCTGCCCATTTCCTACCTACTGGATAAGCTGCAGATTCTAGTTAACCAACAGCCTGCTTCCTGCAAACCCCCACTATAATTGCTTTGTGTCTGTCCCATGCATGTTTGAATTCCCCCACTGTTTTAGACCCAACGACCTCCTCAGGAAGGCTGTTCCATGTATCCACCACTCTCTCATGAAAAATAATTTCTCTCACATTACCCCTGAGCCGTCCCCTCTATCTTTAAACTGTGCCCCTTGTTCTTACACATCTCTTTTTCTGAAAGATGCTACCCTCCTGGACTTTGTTGATTCCTTGAGGTACTGAACGTTTCTATCATGTCCCCCTGTCCCTCCTTTTCATCAGGGTATACATATTAAGCTCTCTGTCTCTCTTCATATGGTTTCTGATGTAGACCCTGCACCATTTTAGTTGCCTCCTCTGGACTGCTTCCATCCTGTCTATGTCCCTGCGTGAGATGAGGTCTCCAAAACTGCACACAGTACTCCAGATGGGGTCTCACCAACTGTCTGTACAGAGGATAACCACTTCCTTTTTCTACTTGTGATGCCCCTTCCTATGCATCCCAGTATCCCCTGGCTCTTCTTACTGACTTTCACATTGCTTACCCACCTTTAGGTCATCTGATATGACTACTCCCAGGTCCCTTTCCATTTTTGTTGTTGTTAGTACCTCCCCTGCTATTGTGTACTCTTCTCCTGGGTTTTTGTTTCCCAGGTGCATTACTTTGCACTTCTTTGCATTGAATCTAAGTTGCCATATGTCTGACCATTCCTCCAACCTTGCCAAGTCCCTTCTCATCTTTTCTACCCCTCTTGTGTATCAACTCTGTTACAGATCTTTGTGTCATCTGCAAAGAGGCATACCTTTCCTCCAGACCCTCTGCAATGTCACTTATAAAGATGTTAAAGAGGATTGGACCCAGTACTGAGCCCTGAGGTACCCACTAGTAACCCCCTTTCTTGAATGTGTTCCATTCACTATTACCTTCTGTGTCCTGTTGTGCAGCCAGTTCATACTAGGCTACCACCCTGGGACCCACTCCCAGGCTGGCTAACTTAATTATTAATCTTTTGGGGACTGTGTCAAATGCCTTGCTAAAGTCTAGGTAGGCCATATCCACAGCCCCTCCCTGGTCTATTACTTTGGTCACCCAGTCAAAGAAATCAATTAGATTAGTCTGACATGATCTTCCTGCTGTAAATCCATGTTGCTTTGGGTCCTGTGCCCCGCTGGCCTCTAGGTACTCAACAATTCTTACTTTCAGAAGTGATTCCATCATTTTCCGTACCACTGAGGTCAAACTTACAGGTCTGTAGTTTCCTGCTTCTGCCTTGCTCCCACTTTTGTAAAGGGGAATCACATCTGCCCTCCTCCAGTCCTCAGGTACCACCCCATCCTGCCATGATTTGTTAAAAAGTGTGGTCAGTGGTGTCACTAGGTCCCCTTAGTTCTTTTAGGATTCTGGGGTGAATCCCGTCAGGCCCCATTGCTTTGTCCACCTTGAGTTTTAGGAGTTCTTTCAGGACTCTTTCTTCTGTGAATGGACTGGTATCAACCCCCTGCCCAGAGTGCTTCTATTGTCTGGTTTAGGTAACTGCTCCTCATCTTCTTTTGTGAATACTGAGCAAAGTATTCATTCAGTATCTCTGCCTTTTCACTGTCTCCCTCTGCCCGCCTCCCTCCTTTATTAATCTTCACTATCCCTCCTTAACCTTTCTATGCTCCCTAATGTACCTATAAAGGTTTTATCCCCTTTGACCGAGTTGGCTATTTTTCCTCGGTTTGTGCCTTTGCTATTCTGACTGCCTTTCCTACTTCTTTCTGCTTTAATTGATACAGTTCCCTGTCGTGCTCCCTCTGTGATTCCTTATACTTTTGAATGCAGCCTTTTCTCCTTAACCTTCCTGCCACCTCTTTTGAGAACCATAGTGGTTTTTACTCCGCTTTGTTTTCTTTATTTGTTTTACACAAAGACTTGTTGCCTCTATGATGGCAGTTTTGATTTTCTCCATTGTTCCTCTACCCTCCTATTTAGCCATTTGCTAGTGTATTCTTCAGGTGTTCACCCATTTGCCAAAGTCAGCCCTTCTAAAGTCCAGTATCCTTGTTTTTGTATGGCTTATCTCCATGGTTGTGCTCATTGTGAAGCACACTGTGCAGTGGTTGCTTGTTCCCAGATTTCTACTGACTTCTAAATTTGTGATCCTCTCTCCATTTGAGAGTACCAGGTCTAGTATTGCTCCTTCCCGAGTGGGTTCCAGCACTAGCTGTCTAAGGTCTGCCGCCTGCAGGGCATCAAGAATGACCCTGCTCTTGGATGTGGCTGCAGTACATGTCCTCCAGTTAACATCTGGCATATTCAGGTCCCCCATCAACAGTATCTCCCCTTTTCCAGCCATTTTGAGAATGTCCTCTATCATTTTCTTGTCCATTTCCTCCCCTTGAGATGGGGGTCTGTATACAACCCCTGTGCGGATTGCGATGCCATTCCCCATCTCCAAGGTAACCCAGAGTGCCTCTTGTCCTCCCCCTTTACTTTTTAGTTCTGTAGCTTTGATCCCTTCCCATATGTATAGAGCTACTCCACCTCCTCTTTTACCTTCCCTGTCCCTTCCGTAGATTGTGTACCCTGGTATGTTGACATCCCATTCATGGTTCTCGGTGTACCATGTTTCTGTGACTGCCATAATATCCAATTGTTCATCTTCCATCAAAGCTACTAGGTCAGAAAGCTTGTTTCCCAGACTATGGGCATTAGTAGTCATTGCCCTCCATTTAATGTTGGCTTGATCCTTTTTTCCCCCATCCCTGCTCTTATTGCTCTTATCTATTTTACCATTTACCCCCATCCTGCCCTGCGTTGAGCTCTGTACCTCAGTGTTTACCCTACTACCTGCCATGTTTTGTGGGGGGAGGCTTGACTTTTCCTGCCTTTTATCAGTACCTCCCCCCTTATCTAGTTTAAAAGCTTGCCAAGGAAGCATTTAAACTTGTCACCTAGGAGCTTGATCCCCTTTGTGGACAAATGCAGACCGGCATACCAGTATAGACCTTTATCTCTCCAGGTGGACCCCAGTCCCAATGAAGCCAAAAGCTCTGCACCAGTTTTGCAACCATTCATTAAACTGCATGGTGTGCAGTATCCTAGCCTCACTCCTGCCATGGACTGGTAGCACCTCTGAGAAGGACGGTTACTGTGCTTGCTACCCATCTGAGGCCCCTCCCAACTCCACAAATTCATTCTGCACTGCACTGATCCCATGCCTAGCTAGGTCATTTGTCCCAAGGTGGACAATGATATCTAGTTTTCTCTCCTGTGATGCTGCTTCTACAATTGTGAGGATTAAGCTTCTTGTCCTCAAGCCATGGCACCAGGCAGGCAGCTTACTTCCTTCCATAGGTGCCGGAACGGGCGGAAGGAGCGGTAGCCTCCACTTTTATTTCTGCATGGTAAAACTAATATAGAAAAAGTGCCCTTTGTATCCTCATAAGTGCCTTTTGATTCTCAGCCCCTCAGCTTTCACCATCTTCCGCACCCTTGCTTCCTTCTCTCCTTCCCCAGTTCTACCCCCTAACAATTGAGTCCCTATCAGTAGCTGTTTCCTTCCCTGTGGTGTCCCTTGCCCCTTTGTGGGTCTCCCTTGTGGATGTCCTCAGCATTCTTCTGGGTCTCCACTGAGGGTGCCATCATAGAGAACCTTGCTCTGCCAGAATGGCATCTGATTTATGTAGAGGTACAACTGGGGGCTTAGCCTCCTGGTCCACCACCCGCACCTCCCAGAACCCACTGTGGTCCTACTGCTCTTCATACTCCAAAACCTCTGACTCAGTGGTTGTGGCAGTGGTGCTCTTTGGGAGGGGGAGGCCTCCTTAGTCCTTGCTAGTTCAGCCTGGAGGTGGGCAACCTCCTCTCTCAGAGTTGACAGTTGCCTACAAATAGGACAGCAATGCAGTTTCCAGAATGTTTCCCGGAAAACTGCTGCCCCACAGCCAGTGCATTGCACCACTCCAAAGACAAAAAAAAAAATTTGTTACAGATGAAAATGTTTACCAGCAAATGAAAGTGGAAGACAAATGGCTCTGTTACTGTTATGAAAGGTGGGGGCAGCTTTGCTGCAGTGGAAAAGATTTGTTAATAAAGTGCTAATGGTGTTAATGGCCATACTTTACACCTCCCAGGTTGACTGCTTTCACAAACAAAGGGCTATACTGACAAGAGAACTTGTTTGTAACCTGGACATGTGGCTGAAACAATGAATGATGTGACAAAATCTGTTTCAAAAGTATGTGAGCACTCAAAATGGTTCAAAAACTTGACCAGAACAGAGCAAAACCAGATTTCCTGATAGGGACCTTGAAAACCTGATTACCAGGTAAAACAACTGACAGGTGGCAACCTTACTGGTGTCCCATGTTAATCCTCTCTATTCTCTCTCACTCACACCTCCAGAAAAGTTAAGTTGTTTAACTTGTTTTTAAATTGGATTATCCGAGGTGTGTGTGTCTAGTGATGATGTTCCTGCCCTTACAGAAATGAATATGGTAGTAGTACCGTACTTACTTAAGTTCTTGCTCCAGGCTCAGTCAGATTCATTTCCAATGGTAAAGTCAAATAATTTAATGCAGTCAATGGCACTAATTAAAAGGATATAGCTTGATATCCCTAAACTTGGTATGCCGATGCTCAGCATATCGAATAAAATGGCCCGAAATCCACAGCGTTAAATGGATCTATGCCCAACAGAAAAATTTAGGGCGTTACGTGACAAATAGTGTAAAATGAGGGCTTCACCACCGCACCCCATGTGGGGGCTCTACCCCACAACCTCTGTAACTAAAATATCTAACTCTGACGGGAGGCGGACCCTGGAGTAAAATGTTAAGTAGTTACAGGGGCAGCCGGCCCAGTGGCGCTGAGGCCTCAGGTGCTGGATGCCACACCGTGCCACGCTGATGACCGGGTTAGGAACAGACTGGGGTCAGCCAGGAAGGTAAGGATTGAGAGTCCGGAGGACTGCTCTCCTTTCTTGGGCGGGGGGGGGATTTGTGTGTTGCGCATGTCAGCACAAGAGGGGTTTGACCCGCGCCCAGGTGTGCTTGGTTGCCTCCACGGAGGTGGAGGTGGCTGCTGCACCCATTGCATAGACATGGGGGCAGGGGAGAAAAATGGAGGGAAATACCAGGACCTGGCAGGACCCATGCTGGCCCCAATGGGCCGGAATATGTACCCCTCTGAGGAGAGATTGTAGCCCCCACCAGATCTGAGGAGCTGACAAATAATGTCATGATAAACAAAAAAAGTAGTTACGAGGGGTACAGTGTGTAAAATGATGTGCCTGGACCAGAACCCGGGTCACACACAGCATGCTGGCTGATCTACCATGGTATACCACTCCACACCACTGGGGCAGCTTGGCCAGCAACCCCATCCAGCCATCCTTTCCCATACTGTAGAAGGGGTTAGGTAGCATTCCATCACATCTGCCACCTTACCCCATTGGGAGGGATACTGTCGGGTTTACTACAGTCAGGATATCCCATCTATCAGGCAGTGTTGACTGGGGTAATGGTTGTCGGGATAGTGAGCTTCAGGATAAGGTAAGCATACCAGTTAAAAGATGCTGGTTAAACTAGTAGACCTGGTATTGCTTTATTAATACAGGACAGGAGAGTTAGTTAGGTGTAAATGTTGGATGTGGGGGGGCCCACAGGGAATGGAGTGGTGGGGCCAGGCAGGGGGCTGTACAGGGGCCCAGAATGGTTAAGGTAGTCACTGGTAGCAAGAATACCTTGATCCATCCAGAGTTTGTATTGGATGTAGCAGATGAACTCATGGGGGAAGCTGAGATGAGTATAGTCTGTGTGCATGGAGACGCCCACCAATACCCCACGGCTACCATAAAAAGTGAATATTAATGGCCAAGAGCAACTAGTTGCAGTGGTAATGGTCACTAACCTACTTGTTCCAATGGTGTTGGGACATGATTTCCCAGACTTTTGTTCTTTAATAGCTGAACAAGGGGTGATAACTGCAGTAATGACCAGAGCTCAGAAAAAGAAGGAGCAGTTATTAGGTGACACTTTTCCCTTTGATAATGAGATCCTAGAACCCCTGGTAGGATAGGCTGACCAACTCCCAGAAGAAGAAACAGCAAAGGAAATGGACAAGGTTACATATGGACTGCCTGATGTACAAATGTCAACTGTTTTTACCAATGAGGATATTGCTGTGGAACAAAAAAGGATGCCACTTTTCAGAAATTGTATTCACAGGTTGGACAAGCAGTGGATAAAGGTGCCCACAAATAATATTAAAAAGGGTATTCTATACAGAGTCTGTACCAACCCTAGTACCGTGGAAGACATGGAACAATTATTGGTGCCCAAGAAGTATAGAGAATCCATTTTGATTTTGGGACATGATCTCCCATGGGCTAGCCATGCTGGGAGAGAATGCACCCCAAGTGGATACTGTTAAGATTTTACTGGCCAGGAGTGCATGGACAGGTAGCCCAATATTGTCAGCATTGTCCAGAATGTCAGCAGGTTGCCCAAACTGGTGAGGATATGGTGCCCTCATGCCCTCTCTTTAGTGACTAATCCTTTGAGAGGATTGGGATTGATGTTGTGGGACCTGTCATAAAAAGTTCAAAGGAAACAAGTTCATGTCGGTTATAGTGGATTATGCTACTAAATACCGGAGGCTATACCAATACAGACTGTTGTAACCCTCAAATTGCAGAAGAACTGGTGAAGGTTTTTAGTTGGCTGGGTATCCCTAAAGAGATAGTTATAGACTGAGGTACCAATTTTAATGCCTCCCTGTTGAAAGAACTATTTAAACTGTTGGGAGTAGTGGCATTGCGTACATCCCCTTACCATCCGCAGACCGATGGGTTAGCAGAACATTTCAATCAAATGTAAAAAAGGATGTTACACAAATTTGTGCATCATGAGGGTGAGAATTGGGACTCCTACTTGTCATTCCTGTTGTTTACTTATAGAGAGGTGCCCCAGGCCACCACAGGTTACTCCCCCTTTACAATGTTATACTGGTGAAATCCAGGGGGACCGTTGGATATTGTTAAAGAGTGCTGGGAGGAGGGGCCAGAGCTAAACTATGGTACCATTGTTGCTGAGTACATGGGGCAGTTAAGGAGAAGGCTACTGAAGTATGCTCATGTAGCTCACCAAAACTGTGCAGAAACCCAGGTCCAGCAAAAGAAGCACTATGACAGCAGGATGGGACAGAAAACTTTTCCCTGATGAGAAAGTCTTATTATTATCCCTCCTCCTAACAGAAGCTTCTCATGAAGTGGCAGGGCCACTATACTGTAATAAACCAAACTGGACCAGTAACATATGAGACTGAGACCCCAGACAGAAGAGTAGGCTGAAAAATTTACCATGCCAACCTCTTAAGCGATGGTGTGAGAAACCCAAAGAGGAAACAGTAGCAACTTTGGGTATGATGATAATACCTGAGAGGGAGTCTGAACTAGATATGGCCTATGGAAGGCTAGAGAATGAGGAAGGGAAAAAGGAGATCAAAATTAAGGACAAACTGACAGACTACCAGAAAAGAGGTGTACAGAGTCTGATCGAATCTTTTCCCAGTACATTCACGAGTATCCCTGGAAGAGCAAGAGAGGTAAAACACTGCATACCCACTGACTCAGCTCCCATTAGGCAAAAGCCCTACCAACTGCCCAAGAAAGTAAGGGTAGAGGTAAAGGAAGAGATAGAGAAACTGCAACGATTGAAAATAATCCAACCATCGACTAGTCCTTGGGGGTTCCCAATTGTAGTGGTACCGAAATAAGAAGGGGGGATTCATCTCTGTCTGATTTTTGGAGATTGAATAATGTATTTTTATTTATTTATTTATTAGATCATCAGTTTACAGACCTTTGAGTCAAAGACTCATTTACAAAGGCACCTCATCAAGAGAGCAATACATCACAACAAACAAAGCAGTACAGTACATAATGCTTAGATTAAAAAAAGCAACCAGTGTTACAGGAATTCACTGGTGGTACAAGCTTGGTAATAGGTAGATCACAGTAGTCATAATATAGGTACATGAGTACCACGTCAGGTAGCAACCAGAGACATTTTATTACATTCGTCAGCAGATGTTGCCAGGCATATACAGCAAAAGTAGACAGGGCAAACCCAGCCTAGGGGTGAGGGTAAGGGGCAGGTGGGGGATTATGTGCAGTTGCAGCAGCGAGTGCTTGTCAGATGGCTACTGAGAGAGACCTTGAAAGAACCAAGCTTAGTGGCATTAGCTATGTTGGCTGGGAGGGAATTGAACCAGGAGGGAGCCCGATAGCAAAAGGATCTCTGGGCCATAGAGGTTCTTACCCTGGGGACAATAAGGGAGGTTTTGACAGTGCTGCGGATGGAGACTGAGGGGGAGGCACACTGCAGGGAGGTGGCGACCGGGGCCCTAGCAGGTCTTTTTACACAATTTATCACAATTTTATGAATTGACTGATCTAATTAGGAAGAGGTGCACAAGCCAGGTACAATGGGATGAAAAGTGTGAGGAAGCCTTTCAGACAACAAAGGCAGCCTTATGTTCATCCCGTGTTAAGAAGCCCACATTTTGAAATACCCTTTGAGGTACACACGATGTCTCTGAGACTGGTATAGTTACATGTATATAGTCCATTGTTGTAGCTTGGCCTCTAACAAACCTGCATGTAAATGTAATTATTATTGGTGCTAGGTAGGAACCAGTTGTCTAGTTAGCAAAGTGCATGCTACATGTTGGGGGTTCCTTAAAAGGACTTGTTGGGTTGCCAAGTTTCCAGTCAGAGAAGTGTGTAAGCCTCCCAAAGGTAGGCTTACCTTTTTCTTCAGCTCCTCCTTGATCCTGGGGACTGTGGTGGGACTTGCACCCGACTCCAGTTGGCGCTGAGAGAGCCCCATGCGGTACCGGGGGTTGAGGGTCCCAGGGGGAAGTGGCGCTTTGCCAGGGTGAGCTGCCGGCCCCACATTACTGCACAGCGACCAAGGGCAGCTCAGAGAGAGAGTCTGTGAAAAGAAAAAAGGAAAAGAAAACGGGCATGACTATGGCGGCTGTGTGTATAGCGCACATGCGCCACACGGGAGGGAGAGTTTTAAAGGAGCAGAGCTTCTGTTACCTTTCGGCCATGCAGCCGATTGGACCAACAGTGTTTCCATGGTCTCCAAATGAGCAGAGGGGCCAGGGAAGGAGCGCACAGAGACCGGACGAGCTCTGGTCGCAAATACTTGCCCAAGTAGCCCTGTCAGCAGGCTAAATAAGTAATAGGAGTCCCATAGCCACAGTAGCCTGGGGAAAAAGCAAGATGGTGGCCCCCATGTAGTAGTGATGACCTTGGGCTGCTGGGAAATTACACAGAGGCAGCTTGGAGGTCACATGGGGGCTGGCAGCCAATCACAGGAGAGCTTAGCCATGGGTTTTAAAGGGGAAGAGGCGTGAAAATAGTGGGAAGAACAAAGGAGAGGGCTGAGAGGAGGTGACCAGAAAGCTGAGAGCACTGAAAAGAACTGACTGGGACCAAGGAGAAGCCACAACAAAAGGCTTCCTGCTTGGTTGTGAGCTCTCTGGCTACATTTCCCCTCTCTCCCTAAAGTAAGAGCAGGAGGACAGCTGCAGCTTTGCAGGGACAAAGGCAGGAGGGTCCACTAAAGGGACTGGGGCTAACTGGCTGGACTGGAAGGGCAGTTAACATGAGCCTTGGCCTCATGGGCTGCTTCACAAGGGACCCGTGGTACCAGCCAGGGAGAGCCCTGAAGCAGGGCTGCAACTGGCCCAGTTCTGGCTGAGGGGAACCGAGCCACCCTGTGTCTCCAGTGTGAAATCGCTGCTGCAGCAGAGATGAGAGAGAGAAGGACGAACAGGCCTGCCTCATGAACACTATACAAAGGCCCTCAGGCGAAGCTGGAAAGACCAGGCAGGCAAAGAACAGTGCCTCCTTCACCATCTGTGCAGATTCTCGAATCAGGGAGATCATCATCCTCCGGGGAAACCGTGGGTATCCCGAGCTGCAGCTCTGGGGATTTATACGCAGTTGCAAGGGGTCAGACAGAGCCCACCCCATACTAATTTAAACTCCAAGCACCTGGTTGTACATGTTTTCCATGGTTCCACCAAAAGACTGCAAAGCCTGCAACTGAGCACGTGAGGTACCCAGGCACCATCAGGGACTATTCTGAGTGCACCCAAGGAGGGAAGCTCATACGTGGTTGTGTGCAGGAGTATATGGAGGCAGAGGAGTAGCCTCACCTTCCCCTGTCTGTGAGAGCATTTTAAATGAAAGGGATTACTGTTTGCCATGTCATCTAAGTGTTTGTGTTTTATTATTATCATTATTAAGTGGGTGGGGTACTGACATAACTGTGCAGAAGGGGTCAGCTACTATGGGGATACATCATTGTTGCTTGGGGGTGGTAACTTATCTTGACCACAGGAGTCCGTACCACTGTCCCACAGGTGGAGGCACCACATCACCATTGGAAATCCGCCAGAACCCATGCATGGCCCTTTGAGGAAGTACGCTGAGTACCCTGAGGGCTCCGGGGCAGCCCAGGTGAGTGCAAAAAGGGGTTGCTACATATAGCAACATAACTGAACCATGATTAACTTATCATAGCTCTAACATTTGCAGATGTGTGGCAACCTGAGCTTTCTGTCACTCGTAACATCTCCGATTTTGCCGAACATAGCAATGACAGATTAAAAAGCTGAATTTACTCTATAGACTCTCTGAATCAATAAACAGTGCATTAAAGAATATGTATCTGAAACAGATAACATCAATACAACCCCTCCTTTGGCTTGCTGGCCAATCTGTCATGGTGCCCTGATTGGCATGGACATGGCACAGAAGTAACACTATATCTAGTGGTGGCTTAGAAATGGTAACAGTTGCTGGGAGTTCCCTGCAAAACATGTCAACACAAACTGCCACTTCCTTCAATCCTCCTCGCCCCCATCTCAGACTGCCACTTTCAACTTTCTCCCCTTTCCTTCCAGCCACATGACCCACATGCAGGCAGACGCCTATAAGAGTGTAAGCACCTCTCTAGCAAAGCAGTTCTTCTGAGGCTGGCCACCAGTCTGAAAATATATCCACACATCTCGAGCTGTGCCGGTTGGCTCAAAACAGATTTTTATAATCTAGTTGCAGGGAGAAATTCCCAGCTCTTTTCCCCTCGTCTTGCATACTGATCTCTGAGGGAAATGGATGGGATAACAGCCATACAATTAGTAGCAATAGGTTAATATATTTTCTACATTCCTTGCTCCTTTTTACTTACTTCCACGGAATGACACCAGGACACAGGGCATTGTGCTTGAGACAGAAATTGCTTGAAACACTGACAACTTATTTACACTTAACCGCAGTCACTGGCTAAGTGGGTGGTTTACTCAGATGGAGCCCCGACTGCTACCCTTACAAAGGGCTCAGATATTCCTAATGTACTGTATGTGTTCTGAGCCAGTAGGCGGTGGGAGCCAAATTTATTCTACATAACCTATAATAGATGCTGCAGGTCCCTATCACTGCTGTGAAGAAACCTGAGTTACCAATTTACCCACACACCAAACCATATTTACACAGGCAGACTGTCTTGTATGCTGAGGGGTATACCCTTCTAACCAGAGCAACAGTACCTAGGCCTGGGCACCAAATGAGGGACATCAAAATGAGGTTGAAGGAGCTTATTGCATCTTACCCTACCCCTTGGGCCTCGATGTCTCAGTGGCACCCCTTGTTCTCAGGCTGATGGGTCCAACAACTACTCTCTGCTTCAGTGATAGCTGAACCCTTGGCGGAGCTATTCAGTAGCACTGTACAGTAAGGGGTTGTTCCCAGGAACTGGAGGATGGCAGATGTGGTTCCACTGCACAAGGGAGTGGACAAGAAACAGCCAGGAAACTATAGACCCGTCAGTCATACCTCTGTGGTAGGAAAGCTGATGGAGATACTAGTCAAAGCAGATCTAGTGGAATACCTGGAAAAAAAAAACAGACTTCAGGATAGTAAGCAGCATGGATTCATGACAGGGAGGTCTTCTCAGACCCAGCTGATGGTATTCTTTGACTGAGTGACCAAGGTAAGATAAGATAAGGGTCGTGCAGTAAATTAACCCGACTTCAGCAAGGAATTCGACTTGACGCCCACATCAGAGGCTGCTGAAGAAGATGGGGGATATAGGAACAGCTAAGGAAATAGTAAGGTGGGTTGGGAGCTGGAGGAGGCAGCAGAGAGCTCTGGAGAATGGGGTCAGATCCGAGGAAAGAGAGGTTACTAGTGGAGTACCACAGGGATCTGTTGTGAGCCCAGTCCTCTTCAATATGTTTATCAGTGACATGAGAAAGGCAATCCAGGGCAGGCTGTGTCTATTCACAGATTATATTAAACTCTGTGGTAGGGTTGACAATGTGGAGGGGGTAAGGGACTTGTAGAGACAACTGTGAAGGCTGGAAAGCTGGTCCAAAATCTGGCAGCTGAAATTAAATGCCAAAAAGTGCAAAGTTATTTACTTGGGAAACAAAAACCACAGAACAGAGTAGTGGACTGAAGGGGTTAAGCTGGACACAACATCAGAGTAAAAGGACCTAGGGGAGTCATCATTAGTGACTCCTTAAACAAATCCAGCCAGTGTAACATGGCCTTGAGCATGGCTAATAGGATACTGGGATGCACTGGTAGAGAGTTAGATAGTAGAAGGCAGGTGGTACTGTTACCACTGTATGAGTTGCTGTTGAGGCCACACCTGCAGTACTGTACCCAGATCATCAAGGAAACCATCTTCACCATTGATTCCCACTAGTGGGTCTGAGCTGGAGGTGCTAGGACCCAGCGGGAGCCAAACTTTTCAGGAGGCCTGACACGTCATAAGCTGTGTGTATGTGGGGCTCCATGAGACTGAGCTCACGGGTAGTGTTGAAATTACACTTTAAGAGCTTTGGGAGCTAGGGGGTCCATAAGGGCTCTATCTTTAAACGGAGTCCCTTTCCCATTATAAGTCATTGGCAGTGATGCTTGAGCTACTGAGGCTCACTTCAGAGCTAGAGAGGACAAGTCCTGGCAAGCCCCCCTGTAATTGCAACACTGCTTGTGAGCACAGGTTTAGCTCAGCACTGGCCCTCAACCACCTCAGTTTCTTTTTTACTGCTGTTGAGTACACATCATTGATAATTTTGCTCACTCGCCAGGAGTCGGAGCTTCACATCTATATGACAACAATGTTCAGTTCTTCTCAGTTTTGGTGTTAAAGCTAGAGTTTGTTATTTTTGTGTCAGTTTTAGTGTATTTATAAAAAAATTTTCTGTCAGTCACTCAGCTGTACCGAGCGTCAGTGGTCAAAGGCCATGGAGGATGGTAGGGATCCTACTCAGGCAAGCTGCTCCAGCAGCGCCATGTCCGGACCACTTTCTCTGTTGGGGAAGGGTTCTGACTACAGGCAGTCCAGTGCCCAGGGGGAAGGACAGCCCTCCCGGAAGCACAAAAAGAAGCAGACTTGATCCTGATCCCAGTCGGGGTCTGGCATCACTTGGCCTCGACTTCTTCTTCTTCTTGCCAGAAGGAGAAGAAATGGCACTGCTGGAGGTTGCCCTTGGTGAGGTCTGCCAGAAGATTTCCAGTTTCTGGGAGCCAGGGACCTTTGCTGTCAACTTTGGTGTCATCGAAGGTCTTTACATCCAGGAGGTCAGAGTCCCTCCCTTCCTGAAAGCGGGGACTCCACTGGGTAGTTCTATCACTGGGCAGCTTTTATGGAGCAGTGGGTGCAGCATCTGGCCCATGTGCCTCTGCCTCTGGAACCGGTCCGTGGTCCCTCAGAGCCAGTGGCACTGGAACTGCTAGCAGGGCACTCAGGCTGGGTAGAATGTTTGGCTCTGGCAGCAGCTCTTTGGTCTTTGCTGATGACCACGCTGCCAACTCCTGTCCCACTGGCTGCTCCTCCATCCCTAGTTGGGATGGGGTTGGCCATGGTGCCATTGCTGGTCACTCTAGTACTGGCTGGGTCATGGACACCAGGTCTGGTTCCAGTGCTGGTGCTGGGTTTGGGCTTTTTGGGGCCTGCCTCAGTGCCAGTTCTGGCTCTGCCCCGACACTGGGTTCCTCCGGTGCCAGAATCTGTACCAGTTCTGGTACTGTCCCTGACACCAGACTTCATCCTTTGGGGCCGATGTCTCCAGTGATGCTGCAGCCATGTTCTGACTCTCCTTATGAGAAGCATTTGGAGAGGATGAGTCAGACTCCTATCTCATCATTCTCGAGGGTAGCGACGATGACCATTTCTTTAGCCTAGTTACTTCAGACCCAGATCCTGTGTCTGTGCCTCATGGGAATATAACTTTCAGGATTTGCTCAGAAATATGCACTCTGCACTCATTTGAGCCTACAGCCATTGACCAAGGAAAGCATCTCCATCTGGAGTGGTTAAATGTTTCAATATACTGTTCAACTTAGAGCTTCTTTGAGGATATCTCTTCGTCGAGGCCACACCTCCAGAGCTATAGCCACCAGGCACTAGGACCACACAGAATCTTTTTGCAAGTAGTCTGCTGGTGCTGCCCATGATGATGTCCTACATCGACACCTTCCATATAAAGGTGGGTGGCCCCATCCCTCCTCGGTTATTTTCCCACCGTCGACCATACTCTCCAGAACCTCCATGGAGATGCTGCCACTTTAGTTGACTGCATGTTAACCTTTTGAATTTCCTGTCCCTAGTTAGGTATCATTTTTAAAAGTGATCATCACCAACATTGTATGTCATTGAAAGAACCCACTAAACTCTTTATATACTGCAACTGCGGTGAAAAGATTTATTCGGGTGACCTACTCAATGACTGCATGTGCTGCCTTGGTGCAGCCCATGACGTTAAGGCCTGTGAACGCTACCTTAAGTTCAGTACTGCTACCCAACGATGCAGAAAGAATGCCTTGGAAACCCACCTCTTAAAACAGTAGGTAGCCAGGTTGGAGCAAGAACTCCAGGAGAAGAGCTCCATCATGTTGCCAGCCCACTTCTCAAGCGCCAGGTCACTGAAGTCACAAGATAAAAGTACCAGACAACACAAACATAAACAGTGGGAGAGGGAAAGGATTAAAGAGAAATCCTCCCTGGTTTGTTCTATTTTTATTTTATTTTTGCCCTTGTTGCCCTCAACTAAGCGCAACTGCTGTCGCTTTGATGATGACACCTCCAGCCACCCAGACGTCTGGCCCTCCAGGTTGGGCCAGTGTGAGTTCCACCAGACCTATTATGGCTGGGGAGAGACCATCAACATCTGGGACAGCTCCTTCCCCATCGACGTCTCAGAGCACGCCTGTACCACAGGCTGGGGCTGAGTTAAAGACTGTGCTTTCATCCTTCATGGACCTTTTGCAGCACCTGCTACCTCCTCCCCCTCCTGCAACAGTAGTGTTGATGGGGCACACCAGACAAGCCCCATCGCCCACGTCCCGGCAGTCAACATGCCCTATATCTTCTCAGGTGTCAATGGACTCTTCCACTCCTTCTTTGAGGCAAGCTACAGAAGTTGTCGATGAGGATCAGGAATACAACCCTGACCTCATGCTACAAGAAGAAGAGAAGGAGGAAGACTATGTGGAGAGCGCTTATGCGAGATCAAGCTCCACTATTTCCTCAGGGAATGAGGATTCTTGTTTATACTCCATGGTCCCCCCAAAGACCCCTCTTTCATCTCCATGATGCAGCAACTCCAGTCTGCCATATGGTTTGAGTCAGAGGAGAAAGATATCACCAAGAGGAATTTGGTGAAACTTTTAGAGCTACCTGACTCCCTGCCTGTCATGATTCCTCCTCTATTGCCTGCCCTAGAGGATGCCACCCTGGCTGACTGGCATAGGCCTAATATGAGCCCTGCTATTCCAAGGAAGGTAGACAAGTTGTACCAGGTTCCCTCTGGTAGGCCATTTTTCACAGGCCAACCTGAGGCTGGTTCTGTTGTAATAAATGCAGCCCATGATAGGTCTAAAGCACCTAAACAACTCAGCTCTCTCCCTCCTAACCGGGAATCCAGGAGGTTAGATGTCCTGGGGAGGAGGACCTTTGCTTCTGGCACCTTGGGCCTCAAAATTGCAAACTACCAGGCATATATGGTAAAATGCCAAAATACCCTCTGGAGGAAGACCAAACCTGCAGCCCAAGCCCTCCCAGAGAGTACTCCCAAGCAAGAGCTTTTAAAGGCCCTCCAGGCAGGGGCAGATGTGGGGAAGCATCTGTTGAAATCTACTTATGACATCTCAGATGCTTTGGCTAGAGCAGCAGCCTCTGGCATCTGTTTAAAGAGAGACTCTTAGCTGGCACAGTGGCGCTGAGGGTCGATGTGCAGGATGCCACACCTTGCGCCACGCTGGTGACCCAGGTTTGGGAATGGACTCGGGTCGTCAGGGGTCGGCAGGGGAGGGAAGAGATCAAGCATCCGGAGGACAGCTCTCCCCTCCTGGGGGTGGGTCCTGAGGTATGTCTTACTCCATAGTGGCACCCAGTGGAGACCAGGTGACCCTGTAGGTAGCGAGGCTAGATGGAATGTCAGGGGTCGGAGTAGCGGCGGATGTCTGCACACAAGGTGTGCTGACATCATGG
Organism: Neoceratodus forsteri; assembly: GCA_016271365.2. NCBI lineage: Eukaryota > Metazoa > Chordata > Ceratodontiformes > Ceratodontidae > Neoceratodus > Neoceratodus forsteri. The sequence goes on from CM028129.1 coordinate 1,482,208,292, forward strand.
CACATCCGCACTCTGGGGAGCAATGGACACTGAAAAACCCTGGCAGCCAGTGGAGGTGAAGGGGGGCCCCAGAGACATGCCCACATCCCATCACCGGATCTGCCCAGATGGATCTCCCATCTGCATCCCTGGCTTCACGATAAGTCCCTCTAATATCAGAAAGGCCGTCATGGGAGGGCGGGGCCCCACCAGAGGGTGATCCGGGGGGTTGGATGAACTGTGGGGGCTGGGCAGGAGACCATTTGGGGAGGTTTCAGGCTGGGAGTAGAGGCATTGTCAAGAGGGTAGCCTGGAGAGATGCCCTGGTGTTGCCAGTGAAAAAGAGTTCAGCAAAAAAAAAAAGAAACTCTCTTGGCTGAAGGTGGCTGGACTTGCTAATGATGTGCAGCAGTCCATTTTAAATGCCCCATTCAGAGGGATGGAAACTCTTTGGGGTAGACATTCAGGATATCCTGTCACATTTTCAAGTCTCAGGCAGGACTCTAAAATTAGTACACTCCCTCTACTGTACACAACCCAGAAGTAGGCAAAGGGTGCTGTTTTGTCCAGCCAGTAACAGACACCAGTCAGGTACCAGACATCAAGGCAAAAAGCAGAGGAGAGTTAGCTGTACCTGCCCCAGAACCCACCCCAGGTGCTCATATAAAAGCCCCTAGAGGTGGAATTGTGGCTGCAGCCACAGGATCAGCATCTGTATGACTCCTTACTAGACCTCCACCCTCCAATACTCTTGGAGGTGGTAGTCGAGGGTTGCCTCTCCCCTCCATCTGGACCTGTGGAGAAAGGTCACATCAGATGCTTGGGTCCCACAGACAACATAAACTTACCAGTGTTGCTAGAGGAGATACGTACTGTAATGAGAAAGAGGGCTATAGGGCCAGTTCCTTGGGAACAAAAGAACCAGGGGTTCCATTCCCACTACTTTCTAGTCCCCAAATGCACAGGGGACCTGAGGCTCATTCTGGACATAAGAAATCTGAAACTTTTCATGCAGAACAAGAAGTTCAGAATGGTCACTCTACAAGGCCTCTTGCCAGTACTGCATCAGGAGGGCTGGATATGTTCACTAGACATGCAGGATGTTTACCTGCATATCAAAGTTTGTACACCCCACAGAAAGTATCTCAGGTCACTTTTCCAGGGAAACATTATCAGTTCAGGGTATTGCCCTTTGGCTTATCTTCTGCACCACAGGGTTTACCAAATGCTTAGCAATAGTGGCAGCAGCCCTCAGGACAGAGGTGCTATATGTATTCCCTTATCTGGATGACTGGCTCCTCAAAGCTCAGTCCAAAGAGCAGTTTTGCCTAACTCTAGCACACACCAGGCAGTTGTTTGATGCCCTAAGAATCACAGTCAGTGTACCAAATCAGTTCTGACCCCTTGTCAGTGCCTGCAGTACATAGAGGGAATCCTGGACACAGCCCAAGGCTTAGCCTTTCTGCCTCAGGACAGGGCCAGATGCCTAATTGTGCAGGCTCAGATGGTATACCACAACAGTCTGTCACAGCCAGGACATTCCTGAGACTGTTGGACCTGATGGCAGCTACCATTGTTACTGTACCATTGGCCAGACTGCATGTGAGCATCCCTCAGTGGACATTAAGATCCAGTGGGACCGACGATCTAGAACAGAAGGTTATAGTAACATCTGTCCAGAAGATGCTTCGGTAGTGGATGGAACTCGAACATCTGCTGAAGAGTTCCTTTCCTGATCCACCCCTCATCAGATCCTTATGACAGATGCCTCGGGGATGGACTGGGGGCTCATTTGGGGCCTCATCAGACACATGGCACATAGACAATGCTGGAGCACCCTTCACATAAACATCCTAGAAATGAGGGCTGTTCTGTACAATCTACAAGCCTTTCAGACCCATCTGAGCCTAGGACATCTGGTGCTAATGTGGCGTAACCTACTGTCCGGTGCCCGTCCGGGAGGGCCACTACCCCTGCCTAGGTGGCCACTAGCCAGGTTAAGGGATCTGGGTTCCCATAGCTATACAATGGGGGTTCTTTCCCAAAAGTTAAAATTAAAATGGCAGTGCCTCGATCCAGAGTACATTTTAAGTGGGTCTGATTATCTGTAGTACAACCCCCTGGGATGTTGTACCAACTCACCTCCCCGACAGTTATCTCAGACATGGATTTACCAGAATTCGAACCTCCCCACATTTGGTTACCACCTTTACCTTTTCATCTCATCAATACACAGGCTCACTAAAATCAGGCTCTGGATTCATCTTTGCTGTAAGACAATAACTCCAGGGTTTATTTACAGGGGGAGGGTTTAGAAATTGGGTAGTGGAACAGCATTCAAGCATTTTCATTTTGATTCTGCATTTCCCCAGATCACATTCCCCTTTAACTTATTCCTAGATCTCAATCAATGCAGCCACCAGTATCTGTCTGTCTAGCTATCTGCTGCAGTTGCTATAAACCCAGACCTGTAGGTCCCAGTCCATTTCCCCAAAGTCCTATCCTGGGTACCCAGATTCTAGTTGCAGGCCTGAGGTGCAGCTGGTAACTGCCATTGGTGCACTTAAGAATTAAACTTTTAACATTTTTGCATTTCTCTTGGCTTTTCCACTAGCCCTAGAAGGCTAACATATTTAGAGTCCCCAGGTGCACAGCAATTCCTGCATTTTACTCATGGGTCTGCAGATCTCACTCCTCAGATGGAACAGTCCTCCGAAGTCCTGGGGATTGGTAGCACAGGCAGAACCGGGCACAATTTCTTTAACAGGGGCACAGAGGCTGCAGCTTGTTCTTCCTTCATCTCTTGCTTGTGGTTCTTGCAGCTTGTCTCTGTGACAAGGTTGAATACAGCCCTGTCCCAGTTGTTATGGAGAAAGAGTTTAAATGCAAAGATCTGTTCTATTCTCTCCTTTTCTGTCTCTTCTCAGTCTGGTTGCACAACCAGATTTTCTCATGAGACCTAGAACTTGATCACCCCAATGGTCTTACAATTCTCTGCCTCTCACTATCTCTCTACCCTCACTTGCTGTTCTGTCTTTTCTTCTCCCCTTGCATATCTGCAGTTTTAAAAAATATATGTGAATATTTTTGTGGAAATGTAATTGATACTGGGATCCCTTTGTTTAAAACTGTATATAGTTATACTGTTGAAATGATTGCAAAGCTAAAACTGTATATAGTTATACTGTCGAAATGATTGCAAAGCTATTTGGAACTCAAGGGGTTAACCTGAGATGTAATTTTTAAGCCTTTTGCAGAAGATGTAAACAAGAGGTCAGTTATGGGTCAGAATGTTATTTTTGCTGCACCTGCTGAAATGGACAAGAACATTGAAACTTACAAGAACACTATGTGAGAAGCATGCTGTTTTTCTTAAGCACCTGCACAGACTTATAAAAAGGAGCTGCAATGTTTTGCAAAGAGAGAGACAGAGACAAGACAGAGACTGAGACTGGAAATTGGGAAGAAGAAGGATTCTGCTTTCGAGTGTTGTACTGCCATTGTAAACAGTTATTCTGAATTTTATTTTTCATTCTACTGTTATTAATAAATCAGTTGTTGCGAATTATACAACTACTCCTGGTTTCCTATGCTTCCTGACCTGTGCCTCGACGACAGTCCCCTTTGGCCCATTACAGGCCCCGGTGCAGAGCATGTGCGCGAGGCCTACCACTACAGAGAACCCAGACCGGGGAGTGGCCCCACAGCCTGGTTTCCTCAATCAGAGCACCCTAGCATTCGGGTACGAGACCCATGACCCCCTGCAGAGGCAGACCCCACTTGATGGGGGGTAGCAAGTTCACCACCTGGCCCTGGATGCCAGCAGAAACATTCAGCACATTCTTTTCCGCTGCTTCTCTTGTTCCTCTCTCTTTACCTGCCACGGTGTGTAGCCACAGCCATACATTTCTGTCTTGGCTGTATCTCAGGAGCAGACCACAGGCAGTTGGACCAGAAAGCACCTGTCCATCCTTCTGCTTTCACAGTCTATCAACTTTAACATGGCCACACTATTCACTCTGGGCTCACATCATCCCCTGCACACGCAGTCCTTTTCTTACCATGCAGGTACTGGCAATTCTCTGAATTGAAAAGGTTCACTCTCCTCTTCTTAGCACATTTACTGTATATGTCCTTGTTCCTCATTCCTCTGTACTCCGTCTTTTCACCAGGCTTAGATGCAACCTTGTTCTTTCCCAAGGCTCAGAACACAACCTTGGTCTTTTCAGGCCCGACTCAACCCTTGTCCTTTTATCTCAGGATCAGGACACAACCTTTCCTGCTCTGCTACTTTGGTCTCACCGATGTGGTGCAACTTCAGAACAACACAGACGATTCACAACCTGCAGCTTTCTCTTTTCCTAGCTGCTTTTTTCCTTTAGCCTGCAGCTTTTCCTTGTCTCTTCCCAGCTGCTTCTTTCCTTTTCCAATGGGGCAGGCCCTCCCGGCCCTGGGGACAAATTGCTGGCAGCCCCCAGGCAGGCCCATCTCTCAGCCCCAATCTCTCCAGGGGCAGGAGCTCCCCTCCCTCAGGAGGAGCTCCCACCAAACTGCCTCAAGTCCAACAGTCTCTGCTTTATTTGGGAGCCCTTTTCTCACTCCCCATTGGCTGCAGCCACTGTTCTTAGGCAACAATTAATATGTATGAGGCTCCCTTGATGCCTCATAGGCTGTTCAAAAAAGTGTCTAAAGACTGTCCCAGTGGTGCTGAAGGTTGAGGCACTGGACACCACGCCTCGTGTCATGCCGGTGACCCGGGTTCAGGAACAGACTTGGGGCATTGGGGGTCAGCTGGGAGGAGGAGGATCGAGTGTTCTATGGACTGCTCTCCTCCTCTGGGGAGAGGGAGGGTCAGGGGATCACTGAGACACTGGCTCCTGGCGGTGGCTGGGAGCAAGTGCAGGCTCAGGGATCAAAACTGTGGGCTGGCACAGGCAGGCATCAAGTGTACAGTGGGAGATCATGTGCACAGGAACGTCCTTGATGCCACTGCATGCTCGCACCAAGGGGGGGGAATAAAGGGACAAACAATCCTCCAGTGCAATGACGGCAGACTCCATTGCCACCACAGTGGACCCACTTAAGTCAGCTCCCCTTCAGCCCCCGGCCTCCAAGTTTCCACAGTGCATGGGATAAATCCCCACTGTGAAATGACCTGGAATAGCAGGGCGAAAAGGGTCTGAGTTCTGACTGGCTCCAGGGCAGCAGCCGGGGTAAGGAAGCCTGAAAATGGGGAACCATAGGAGCACCCCCCCAGCCGAGGAGGTAAAAAGAAAAAAAAAAAAAAAAGGCACCTAAACATTCCCCAGTTTTCCCCCCAGAGTCTGTCCACAAGCCCAGAATCCCACACGGCTAGTGCTGGCTTGATGGTTGGCTAGCTGGTGTAACATGGCTGCAAACATGGTGGCTGATTGTAAATATTGTCGACACATTAACACAGTGTCCCAAGTTCTAAAAGTCCCTGCAGCCAAACATTTATATTTTATTTGCCCCAGCATTTGGTAGCCACACCTGTGCCCTGTTAAGCGACTGCATTTCTAAACACATTGCCTCATCTCTGGCTCAGTCACTGCTGCCGTTTCCTATTGCCCCTAGGCAGCTCACACATAGCCCTGCTCTCTGGCTGCCATCTGTGGACTAATTGTATTTATTTATTCCCCCCATGGACTGGCAGCCTGTTTATTTCCCTGGCACACATTTCTTTATTTATACACTTTTCCCCCCGCCTGTCACTAGTGCTACCTTATGCCCCAGCACTAGACAGGACTTTTGCTACTTCAGAGGGATGCCGCCTCATAAATATTAATGAGGTGGCTCCCATTCTCCCGAGAGTGAGTGGCACTCACAAAAATGCTTTTTTCTTTCTCCCAGTTTGCCTCTTCCACTTTGCTCAGATCCCCGGTCCCTCTTTCATTTCCCCACAGGACCAGGACCACCAGAGAGGCACACCAAAACCGGCTGAAAACTGCTGCACGAAAATGCGTAAGTGCACATGTGTGGAGCTTGCCGGCACTGCAGTGCTAATTCTCAACATGGAGGCTCCATGCTACAGCTTCTCCAGCCCTGCTCTCTCTAGAAACCAATGCTGGGGCAGGAGCAACCCAGGAACACTGGGGCAAGCCAGGAAAACGAGACCCGGGATAAAAAAAGAATGGGGGGGTGGAACCAAACCCCCCAGGAAAATGAGCCTTTTTGGGGGCGCAACAGGTAAGCCCCCAACGGGGGTTGCAGTAGTGCACTACATAAACAAGCAAAGGGGAACTCACTCCTACCCCCTATGCAGGGAAGTGATGAGGGTTTGGTATTGGGCTCTGGAACACAGTCTAGAATTCTCAGCCGTTCATGTTCCAGGTGTACAAAACATCTTGGCAGACAGGCTAAGCAGGTCACAGTCCAGGATGCACGAGTGCGAACTGCTGACTTCAGTGGAAGAAAACCTGTTTGACAGGTGGGGTCGACCAGAGTTGGACCTTTTTGCGTCCCCACACAATGCAAAACTGCAGCTTTTCTGCTCACCTGTTCCAGGGCCAGGAGTTTTCTGGCAAAATGCACTGTCCCTCTCTTTTGGAAGAGGAGATTCCTCTATGCCTTTCCTCACTTCTCTCTAATCTAGAGGCGATAATCAAGCTCCAGATGGAAGAACAGCGTTGATACTCTTTACTCCCTTTGGCCTCAGCAGATCCAGTTCTCCTTACTGCAGCAGCTGGCAGGGGAACCACCAGTACCTCTGCCCCTGTGCAAGGGCTTGCTGTCACAGGAACAGGGAACCCTGGTCCATGCGGACCTTAAGTCGGTATGGCTTGAGTTTTCACTGCTATGCAGATGATACTCAGCTATACGTCTTTTGTCCCTGAACAAAATGATGCAGTCTCAGTGCTCAACAGCTGTCTAACTGAAATTTAGGCCTGGATGAACGTGAGCTGGCTAAGGTTGAACCCTGAAAAAACTGAGGTGTTGGTCGTGAACCCGGATCATCGTGAGGTGGGTATGTTGGCAGGTTCACCTTCAGGTTTGTGGCTTGGAGGTGTCCAGCTAGCTACCTCAGACTGGGTGTGGAACCTGGGTGTTATATTTGATGGTTGTCTGACCTTAAAATCACAAGTGTCAGCAGTTGTTAAAATTTCTTTTTACCATCTGAGAAATATCACCCGGGTGAAACATTTGGTTCCTCCCGATGATCTTCCAATGTTGATTCACGCCTTCGTTACCTCCCACCTAGACTTCTGCAATGTCCTTTACCTATGGCTGTCAGGGGTTGATATCTGCTGCCTGCAGCTGGTGCAGAATGCAGCAGCCAGGTTGTTGACTGGTGTTTTGAGAGCCAGTCATATAACACCTGTGCTCCGTGGTCTGCACTGGCTGCTAACACGGTGGCAGATCACCTTTAAGGTTGCTTTGTTAACCTATAAGGCCCTACACAACCAGGGACTGAGTTACCTGAAAGATCTCCTTTGTCCCTACTGTCCCCTCCGTCCTCTCGATCCACTGATGAGGGATTGCTAGAGGTTCCCAGGGTATGTTTGCAGACATTGGGAGCAAGGGCATTTAGCTTTGTTGCTCTGTCCTTATGGAACTCTCTACCTCATCGGGTATGAGATTGCCTAACCGTCCAGAGTTTTAAAACTGCTTTAAAAACCTATTTATTTAACCTGGCTTTTGCTGATTGTTGGGGTTATTTTATTTATTATGCTGCTATTATATTGTTTTTTGTAGAAATTATATGCTGTTTTTATAACAATTTATTTTATGTATTTTATTGTACAGGTGCCTTGGTTTCAGAAAGGCGCCTTTTATAAATAAAACTGATTTGATCTGATTTGAAGTCCCTCCATCTCCATGCATAGCTCCTGAGGACATGGCCATTGCTGTTTGGGGTATCTCAAAAGGTGGTTGATGCTTTGGTGGCTGCCAGAAAAACTTCCACCAGAGCCACCTATTCCATGAAGTGGAAGTGGTTTGCCTCATGGGCCGCTTCCCATCAACTGGATCCCTTTACATGTCCAGTAAACCAGGTTCTAGAGTATTTGCTGTCCTTAACAGATGCAGGATTAGAATACCATTCTATTAAAGTGCACTTGGCTGCCATTTCAGCCTTCCACGTGTCCATTGATGGTTGTTTGGTTGCTCAGCTGGAGGTAGCTGGTATGTTTCTGGGAGGTATTCTGTGCTTGAAGCCTCCTATCCGCAATCCTGTCCCGGCTTGGGACCTGAATTTAGGGTTACCACCTTTTAAGAAGCCCAAAGTGGGACATTTCTTACTGAAACATGATTTTTTGCAGGACAGTACGTAACCTCGACCAATGCAACAGACTTGTTTTCTCTGTATAATCAGAATTAGGGCTAAGTATTGTAGTTTCTTAGATGCTTCTATTGTTTCTTATCATTTTAGGGTATTTTAGTTAAGGTATTATAGTTTTCTGCAACATTAAGGGGAAAGTTAGAAAATATTTTTTCTACTATAAAGTCAGGACATGTAGTATTTTTCATGCTTTTTTGCAGGACACGGCTGCCCAAATCAGGACTGTCCTACGAAAATCCAAGAACAGTGGTAACACGTACCTGTGAATTTTGTGTTAGAAAAGCTTACTTTGGCTCTTTTGAGTCAGCTGCAACTTGCAGCCTACGTTCTGTCTTGAAAGCATTATTTTTAGTTGCTGTTACTTCTGCTTGAAGAATTTCAGAGCTTCAGGCTCTAATGTATGAGCCTCCTTACTTGATTTTCCACAAAGGCAGGGTGTCTATGTACCAATGCTAAATTTCTACCAAATATGGTGTCTGAGTTTACTTTGAATCAAACCATCCACTTACCAGTTTATTTTCCTAACCATGCCAATCTAGGGGAAGTATTTCTCCATACTTTGATGTACTGTACATAGAATACTCAGGTACTAATATACACTGTATGAAGGGTGCATGAAATCCTTGCAGCTTTTTGTTTCATTTGCCCCTGGAAAAGAGGCACTCCTGTTTCTAAACAGTGCCTGCCCAGATGGTTGGCTTATCTGTATTAGTTTCTGTTAGAGAAGTACTGTAAGGAACTTCCTGGAGTTGTTCGTGGCCATTCGGCTAGAGGCATGGCCACTTCTGTTGCCTGTTTCCATCTTGTTTCCCTGTTGTTTGTAACTGTTACTGATATTTTTAGTTAGATATATGCTTATAGTTTGTATAATCAGTGTTTGTTGAGCTATGTTGTAACAATGTAGTATCTTGTAATGTACAGCTAAGTGTTTTTATATTGTAACTAATTTGTAACATACCCAGGCCAGTCTTGCAAACAGGGATTTTTTTCCCCTAATGACTTGTATCGTTCCTGTATAACAATAACATTTTATCTATCTCAGTTTCAAGAATGTGCCTGCTGCTGAGATCTGTGCAGCTGCCACCTGAAGTACTGTCCACACCTTCACTAAACATTACAGTCTGGACATTGCCTCCAGAGAAAAGGCTGGCTTTGGTGTAGCTGTACTACAAGGCCTTCTTTCATAGGCCTATAGGCTCCAGCCACCAAGACTGTTTTTCAGTACAGCTTGGGACTTCTTCCAGAGGTGTGGCCTGATGAAAGGGATATCCTTGAAGAAGATAGAACAGTTACGTACTTACCATAACAGTAGATCTTCGAGAGAGAGTCTCTTTCATCAGGCCATGCCGTCCACCCTCCATCCCCTTAGGCGTAGAGCTCTACAACTCCTGGCTCATTCTCCTGGCTGTTTCTCCAGGATGGTCTACCTGCTGTTTCAAGCCTTGCTTGGTAGCTGGAATCATTCACTCTCCTGTGGTTCCCTAGAGGGAGGTCCTTTGAGCATGATCTCTGGCAGAGAACTGAGATGGGAAGGGTCTGCCCACATTTATATGGGAGGTATCGATGTAGGAAGTCATCATGGGCGGCCCCTAGCGGACTGCTTGCAGAAAGGTTTCCATGTGGTTCTAGTGCCTGCTGGCTATAGTTCCAGAGGTGTGGCCTGATGAAAGAGATTCTCTTGAAGATCTATTGTTACAGTAAGTACATAATTGTTCTTTCCTCCTATTCCACCAGCATTTAAAACTCTGTCTGATGTGGAATGGAGCAAGCTTGCTACAGCAGCCTCTGTCTGCAAGCAGGCTGACAAAAAGTACACTGGTGTATGTATCTCAACCTATAGCTGATGCCATTGTCATTCTCACCGAGAACAGCAAGGCCATCATTCCCCAGGAGGTCACTGTGCACCCTGTTAACCAGATGTCACACAAGACTGACACCACAGGAAAGCATGCCCCTCGCTTGGCTAGCCTGAGTATGGGAACTGCTAGATACCAAGGGCATTTTCTTAAATGTACAAGTACACCCCTTGGAGAAAACTTACATCTCTGGCAAGACCCTGCCAGATTCTGAGGCTAAACACGATATTCTGCTGGTTGTTAAGCAAGGTATTGAGTCTAACAATCACAACCTAAAGCCTCTATGGATGCCTTTGATGTTGAATCTCGCTCTGCTGCTGCAGGCATTTGAATCAGATGGCATTCCTGGCTGCGAATGTCTGTTTGTTCCCAGGACATCCAATAAAAGGTTATGAATGTTTCCTTTGATGGAACTTACCTGTTCAGACAGCAGGTAGAGAAATACCTTAAGGCATTTAATGAAACTAGAATGACTCTCAAGACCTCCAGGCCAGCTCCTTCTAATCCTCAAAGAGACAGAGGTTGTGGCCTCTTTCAGAACAGGCAGTCAGTCCTTCTATGGCAAGAGCAGGGGGAGCCCAAAATAAATCCCAGCCTCAGAAGAAGGCACAGCCAAAGGCACAGGCACCAAAAACACCTAGAGCCACTATCTGAAGCTCTGGCTATGGTCTTGCCTCAGCTGCTCCGAGGCAGACCTCTCTTCCCTATTGGACTCCATTATAACGTACAAGTGGGTCCTCAGGATCATCTGAGAGGGATACTCCTTGGATTTCACAGAAATATTTCTGTACTATCCACCCAGAAGACAGACCCTCTTATTGGCTCATATGTCAGAGCTTCTGGTGCAGGAGATTGTGAGCCTTATGAGCAACAGGGCAGTGGAAATAGTGCCAGAGTCAGAATGAAAAACAGACTTCTACTTCCATTATTTCCTAGTCCCAAAGAATTCAGGGGGCATGCACCCGATTCTTGACCTCGGAAATCTGAACAATTTCATGGCCGAGAAAAATTTCAAAATTATTTCTCTTCCTTTCTGAAACCTCAGGATTGGTTAATGTCCCTGGATATGCAGGATGCATACTAGCACATACTGGTACACCCTAACCACCACAGATACTACAGCTTTGTAATGCTTTAGCAGCATTACCAGTTCAGAGTCCTGCCTTTTGGGCTTTTCTCCAGTACCGTAAGTCTTTACAAAGTGCATTGCAGTACTCACCTGTAAACTTGGACTCCAAGTCTTTCCATCCTGGACAATTGGCTGATTGCCAGCCCATCCAGGCAGGAAATGGAACAGGCAGTGACTACTGCCTCTCAGTTCCTAGCCTTGATGGGAGTTCTGCTGAATCTCGAGAAGTCTCTATCAATCCTCACAGCAACTGCTGTTCATAGGAGCTCTTCTGGATATGACCAAGGCCTGGGCCTTTTAAGAGAGAGCAGGCTGCAGGTGGTTCTGCAGATGGCATGCTACATCATGCAGTGGAAAACTGTTAAGCACACTCCATGCAGTGCATGCTGGATCTGATAGCTTCAACAGTGTTCACAGTGCTTCTGGCATGGTTGCACATGATTATGACTCAGTGGATGCTAAGTGCACAGTGGTCACAAGTATCTCAAATCCTCAGACTTACCCCATTCAGATGATCAAGCCCCTGGTTTGATCACTCACATGGTGGTCAGTGGAGGAAAATCTCCTCCAGGGCTTCCCCTTTTCCCAACTGGAGCCTTTGGTGACTCTCACACAATACCTCCCTGTTGGGGAGGGAAACACTGTCAGGGCTTCCAAACACAAGGTCTCTGGGACCTGTCAGAGACTCATCTCCACATCAGTATAAAGAAGATGTGTACTGTTTCGTTCAGCCTGGAAAGCCTTACTGGACCTAGTCAGCCACAAAACAGTTCTCCTCTAGACAGACAACAAGTCTGTCATGTACTACATCAACAAACAAGGAGGAACACACTCTTACCCTCTCTGCAAGGAGGCGATGACAGTGTGGGAATAGTGCTTGGAGCAGGGATCCTGCTCCAAGCAGTTACTACCAGGGGTTCAGGCCAAGCTTGATGGTGGTCACTAGCTCCAGATGTCATGAGATCACTCTTATGATGAGTGGGGCACCACAGATGTGAACTTTTTTGTGTCCTCACTCAGCACCAAACTGCCTCGATTCAGCTCCCGAAATCCAGGACATGGCATTTTCTGTCAGGATTGTAATGGCAAAATCTGTTTCTGTATGCATTCATACCAGTTCCTCTCATGCAGAAGATATTGCTCAAACTGGAGGCGCATGGGGGGCAAGATGATTCTGGTGGCCCCTACTGGCCTTGACAGTTATTTAAACTTTATATTTATTAAATTTACATGTAAATCAAGTACATAATACGTTGTATCTTGGAAACATCAGATGCTGTACAATCAAAATGGAAAGAACATATATTCCATTATATTCAGGATAACAGTATCTCTAAGCTAATCCTGTATACGGGGGGGGAGAAAATCTATAAGAAGTCATTTATAGCATTCCTAATACTGAAAATCCATAGCTCTGTCTAGCTGTAGCCCATGAGCAGGTGGAGTAAACATAAAAATTATCCTAAAGTTTTTAATAATTGCCTGACTCACAGAGCATGGGATCCACCTATATTCCTGAAGATATTATCTAATAGGGGAGAAATAATCATACCAACCCCTTAAATATCCTAAGACACAGAATAATTTCAACACTCATCTATAGTGCAGTCTTTAAGCTATGTTAAGGTATAAAGGAGAACACAGCCATACTCTCCAAGACACTTAACAATATTACTTAAGACAATAATAAGGCTAATTAGCCAAAATATTAAGAGGCTTTAAAACTAGTATCCTTTAAAGGACAAATAAACAGAGGTATTTTGGTACCTGTAGCAGAGATCCCAGTTGGTCGCTTGGTGCATTATCCTTCAAAGTGCTGCCCACGAAGTTGTGAAGAAAAAGCCTATTTAGTTTTATTTTAAATCGCTCTGTAATTATTAAGCAGTGTGTATGCATTTTCTCGGAATGGTCTCCCCTCCAGCTCGTGTGCGCGCTCGAACGTCTGACGTGATGACATCACTGTAGCGAGAAGTACTATCCCTCCTCAGTAGTGAAGCAGATGTCTCCTCGTCTTTCCATGCCATTTTTAAGGGACAAACTATTGACATTGATGTAGTGAATGTATTACATTTTGCTGAACTCTGTCATGTTATAGTGGTATGCTAAATTTACTTTTATGTGGTGCGTACTGAACTTCAGCATGTTCAGTGCCCCCCACAACACACAATAATAGTAGGATAGCACTGTACATCAGAGGATTGTGCCACAGCAAACTGTTTCTATTGAAATCATCATGCTCCTCAACTTCTTTCTTTAATGGGACACGCTTACTGTCAATAAAGTCTTATTTTAATACATTGTGATGTGTGAATTACTTATTGTAATGTTAGCCTTACTGCAGTGGAGTTATAATTACAGCGGTATGGGTGATATGATTACTGCAGTAGAGGTGGATTCACTACATATGAGGTAGATTTATTACAATGGGTAGACAGTATTTACTACAATAATGGGTATACTTATGCAGTAGGGGTGGCTTCATGGCAATTGGGAGTGTAAACTTACTACAGTAGGGTGTAACATTTACTGTGGTGCGTGCATTTACCGCGCTGGTATGATGCATGTATTACAGTGGCAGGTGTAATTACTGCACTGGTTGAATTCATTACAGTTGGGAGGTAGATTTACTAAAGTAGGGTATATTTAGTGCAGCGTGGTATGTCACCATATCGTCGGGTAGATTTACTACAGTAGAGGTCGATTTACTGCAGTGGGGGTATATTGCCGTAGGGGTAAATTCAGTGCAGTAGATGGTGGATTCACTGTACTTTGAAAGGCAGATGTACTGCAGTAGTGGGGTAGATTAACTGCAGTTGGGGTATATTAACTGCAGGAGGCAGTAGAGTCACTGCGTTGGAGGGCAGATTTACTGCAGAAGTGGGTGTATTTTACTGCAATACTGGATGGGTTCTCTGCACTACTTAGAATATATTTACTGCAGTAGTGGGGTGATGAGGAAAGGTGGCCAAACAATGTGCCAATGTTGTGAGATAGCCAGTGGGATGCACAGGGACAGGTATCACCAGCAGAAGGAAGGAGGTTGTGATGCCACTGTACAGATAACTGGTGAGGGCTCATTTGGAATACTGTGTCCAGTTCTGAATGCTGCTTCTCCACAAGGACGTAGACAGGGTGGAGGCAGTTAAAAGAAGGGCAGCAAAGATGGTGCGTGGCCTGCACCAAAGTCATATTAGGAGAGGCTGGGAGACCTCAATATGTACAGTATACCCTGTAGGAGAGGAGAGACAGGGGAGATAAGATAGAAACCTACAAATATCTAAAAGGCATAAATAGGGTACCAGAGGCTAATATCTTTCAGAAAAGAGATGTCCAGGAGTGAGGGGCATGCCATGAGGTTGGAAGGGGTAGACCAGGGATAGCTTACAGGAAGCGGTATTCACAGAAAGGGTGGTGGACATGAAAAGAGTCCCACCAGAGGTGGTCGGAAAACACAGTGGGGGATTCAAGCATGCATGGGACTGGCATGGGGAACCCTAGCAATATGAAGCAGGAGGTATAGCCAGAGATCAAGTAGGGTCTGCGGCTTTTACAGTAGGCAAGGAAAATGAGCAGACTAGATGGGCCTAGCAGTCCTTATCTGCTGTCAATGTGTAATTTTCTGTATTCACTGCAGTAGCAGTCAATTCATTACACTTGGGATGGTATATCTACTGAAGTAGTGGTTATATTTACTGCAGTATTGGGTGGATTCACTGCCCTTGGAAGGTAGTTTACTACAGCAAGGGTAAATTTACTAGAGTGGGGGTACAGTCACTGCACTTGGTAGGTTAGAGTTACTGCAGTATGGTGGATTCACGACACTTCAGAGGATATATTGACTGAGGCATATTTACTGCAATAGGAGGTAAATTCTTTACACAGAAACACTGAATTTGTAGGCAGCAAAGGATTGGTTGGCCCACCCAGTCTGCCCAGATGGTCCCTGCCTAGTGTCTCTCCAGAGGTCCTAAATGGTCTCTGGTGACCCTCCTGCTCTCTGCCCATTTACTGATATTCCTCTGTCTGTCCTACACATGCTTGCAACCTACTACTATATGTGACATCTCCTCCGCTGGTGGTGTATTTCAGGTGTTCGCATAGTACTTCATCACATCCCTCTAAAACTACCCCTCCCTACCCAGTTTCATTGCATGCTGTATGGTCCTGGTGATGTTTTGCATTTGAGACTCTCCTCCTGCACCCATGTATGCCCTGGTGACGCACTTGTAGGTCTCTGTCATGTCCCTCTCGCCCTCCTCCCTTCCAGGGTGTACATGTTGAGATTCCCGCCATTTCTCCTCATAGATCTTTTTGTACAACCCCTGCCCCATTTTACTCTCCCTCCTCTGTACTACCTCCACCCTGCCTATACCCTTTATGAGTTGCAGTCTTCAGAACTTGCACAATACTCTAGGTGTGGTCTCACCTGTGAGTGATACAGTGGCAACACCACCTCCCTTCTGATGGAGATACCTCTCCCTATACATCCCAGCATCCTACTGTCTCTACTCACTGCTTGGTCGCACTGCCCTTTCACTTTGAAGTCATCAGATGTAAGACCAAGTTCCCACTCCTGCTTAATAACTGTCAGTATCCCCCATCATATACTCATATCCTGATTTCCTATCGCTAGGTGCATGATTTTGCACATTTTGGCATTGAACCTAACTGCAATGCTCTTGACCAGTACTCTAGTTTCCCCAACATCCCTATGCATCCCGCCCCCAGCATCCAACCTCTTACAGAATTTGATGTCTTCTGCAAAAATGCATACTCACTTGCAGTTATTCTGCAATGTCACTTATGAAGACACTGAAGATGATCGGTCACAGTACTGAGCCCTGCAGCACCCCACTGGTCACTACCCCATCATTAGAGGGAGTGCCATTAACCATACCTTCTGTCACCTATCCTTTAACCAGCTTCTAACCCAATTTAACCGCTCAGGATCCCACTCGTAGGCTGTTCAATGTTTGTTATTAGTCTCCTATTTGGCACAGCGTAGAAGGCCTTGCTAAAGTCCAGGTAGACTACGTCCACTGCTTTCCATTAATCTATTCCCTGGTCACCCACTCGAACAAATCAATTAGGTTCATCTACCACAACCCCACCACCAACACCACCCACCGTGAGTCAATGCTGCCTGTGGTATTGCAGCCCACTGGATTCAAGATACTCTACCAAGCTCTCCTTTAACAGGGTTTCCATTAATTTCCCTACCACTGAGGTGAGACTGAGTGACTGTCCTATAGTTGCTATTATAAAATGTGACAACAAGATCCGGCTTTCTGATTGGTTATTACCAATGCATGAAATCTGTTCCATGCACAGGTAATAACAAGTGCCTAAAAGCTGCACCACATTACAAAACAAAAAATCAGCAAGCAGTTGTAACGTTCAATTTTCAAATTCCACCATTGTTTTTCTGTTGGCAATGGGGGTCATCCCGAGTTCGTTACCAACAACTTGTTACTGTCACTTTTTTTTCCTTTTCAGTGTTCACTATTTGCTCACAGGCTCTCTCATACTACAGTAGTTGTAACCCAATGCCTCGTGTTTCTGTCTAAGCTTGACTTGTAGTTGTGGGGGTTACTTGTACTGGGGAGGGAAGGGGAGATGTCCGTGCAACTGCATTGTGTTTTTTTTTTTAAATGTTTACAGTAACAATGGCAATTCTGGAAGGCAACGCACCCTCAGTACTGAAGCATATCTGTCCCGAGCTGTCCCATGTCGCCATAGTAAAATCTCCCACCTAACAATCCTTGGCCAGGATATGCAAATGAGGTCATGAATATTTATAAGCAATTCAATTACATCATTATGCCTGGTGGAAGGACTGTTTTATCAGAAAATCTGATAGCAATAACCTTTTATATCAAATTATTTTTTATAACTAAAAATGTAGCCCATATATAAGGTCAATAAGACACTCCAGGGTGTGCATGGCGCATATTACCGCACAGCCAGTGGTTAAGCCACTGCCTGCGGCCTTATGCCTTATTATGCCCCTGGTTGTGCATTAAAATATGTTCCATGCACACCTTGGAGTGTCTTATTGCTTATGCCTCCTCCTTGCTACCACTGTTATGTAGGTGGACCACATCTGCCCTCCTCCCGTCCTACAGAACCATGCCTGTTTTTAAAGAGCTGTTGAATAAGGCTGTCAGTGGGTCAGTTAGCACCTACTCCAATACCCCTGGATGCATCCCATCCAGTCCCACAGACTTGACCACTTTGAGAGCTGCAGTCCCTTCAGGTCTCTTTTCCTTTAAAATGGACTTGTGTCCACCCTCCCTTTGTTCCTGCTGCTCCCTGTTGGTCCATTCCCCCTCCCTCAACTGTGAAGACAGAGCAGGAATTCATCTTCAGAATGTTCTTTTATTGATCCTATTTTGCACATTCCCCTGCTGACTTTTATCCTCACTATCCCTCTATTTGCCTTCTCTTCTCATTTATATACCTGAAGAAAGCCTTATCCCTTTTAGCTACCCCTTTGGTTTTACTTTCCTCTGTTGCACCTTCTCTTCACTTACTGCATATCCTACTTTCCTCGGTACATCTCCCTGTCTTCCTGCCCTGGTCACTTCCCTATAGAACCACAATGGGCACTTTTTTTTCTTCTGCTTTTACTCACTTCCTTCATGTAGAGGCTGGATCCCTTAATTATGCCCTCCCTTATGTTTCCTCACTGTACCTCTACCCCTCCCTGCCAATCTGGCCACCCCAAGCAACAGACCCCCTCTTCTTAAAATCAAACCTCCTAGGTCCAGGACTCATGTTTTCATTTGTTTTGCCTCTGTTCCTGTCTTCATGTTAAACCACCCAGACAGTGTGGCCTCTCCCTGGAAATATAAAAACAGGAGGATTCTGTTTCAACAGTGTTTAATAGTATTTTAAGTTGGAAGTGAGGCTCACTCACACCACAACTTTTATATTCCACAAGTTTTTTTTGTTACTTAACATTTAAGCAATAAGGCACAACAGGGTGTGGGTTATTGGGGGTTTACCTATGCCTTGTATGGTATGTCACGAAGCGCAGCTGAGTGACTTAACCACACAAGAAGTGGGTAAATCCCCAATAACTCACACCCTGGAGTACCTTATTGTGGTTATACAGTGGACCCATATGTAAAACAGATGTAAAATGTGTTCATGGCTCTCCATACCCTACTCCCCCCTCACATTGTTCCCTGACACTTCCCCGGCACAGCTCTACCCTTGTTACCCTCTCCTTTACCTGTCTCCTTTACTCCTTCCTTCTCTAATGTATGCCCCCTTTGTCCTCTGCCTTGTCCCAACGCCTGTCTTCCTGCACACCTACCCCGGGACAGTTTACTCTCCTAGGCCCTCTATCCCTACTGCTTCATAATCTATGGAGAACAACTGCTGCCTCCCTTAGTCCTACAGCCCCCGCTACTTTAACTGCTTATACAAGTAGCATTTAAACCTCCCACTAAGGACTGTGGTCCCCATCCTGGAAAGATGCAGACTGTCTCCCCAATAGAGGCCCATATCTTCCTAGGTTGGGCCACAGTCCCCAATGTAGTGAAAGCCCTCCTCCATGCACCATGACCTCAACCAGTTGTTCAAAGCCCTGGTGTGCAGTGTCCTTTCCTCTCCCCAGCCATATAGAGGTAACACCTTGACAAAAGTGACCATGCATGCCACCTCCTTAAGGCTCCTCCCCAGCTCCCTCCGATTTCCCTGCACTACCCCTACGCTGTTCCTTGACAGGTCATTTATCCCCAGCTAGACAATGACATCTACCTCTCTCTTATCTCCTGCTGCCCTAGGGATCCTCTGGTTCTGCTCTCCATCCCTCCAAGCTGAAGTACCTCTCAGGCAGTTCACCTCTCTCATCCTTCCTTCCCCACTCCCGGTCTATCCCCTTAACAACAGGGCCCTCACTAGCAACTTCTTCCTCCTTGGCTGGGGCCTCTACCTCTCCATTGTGCCTCCCCTTCCGAGGAATCTCACTTCCTCCATTTCCACTGCTATGGGTGCCTCCTCCTGGCTGCCCTGTCGCACCAGCATGACAAATGAATTTGCAGTGGTACAGACTGAGGATTGTGCCACGCCCTTGCAGAATGTTGTGACTCGGTCCAAGGAAGGGATTGTTCTCTTTTTTTTTTTTATCATTGAATAATTTTATCCTCCTTGGATAGAGCTGCCCCAACCCCATCAGCCCATATGCCGGCACCTGCACCAGGTCTGTCGTGCGGATTCATACGCCCACTCACAAGGCCGGCCAATGACAGGACCCCCCCCCAAAGGGACCTGTGTCACAGACACCCAGTGGCTATGTCTTCACGGGTCTGGGGAGCAGGGCATGGCCATCAGCCCATGCAGTTGGTCTGCCATTTTTCCTCCAGGATTAGATCCCCTGAGAAGCGGAATGTGCAATGGCGTCACGCACGTACATGCGGATGCCTGCCGTGCTCCACCCCCTTGTTCTGGCCGCAGCTAACAGTGCACCCATCTTCCACCAGGTGCTGCTGCAGTGCAGCGCAGTGTCCTTGCACACCCCAGAGGAATGAGAGCAGTCATGAGTCACTCAATCCTTCCTCTCCCCTGCAAACCCCCGGTGGCCCTAGTCCATTCCCGAATCCGTGTCGTTGGTGCGCGAGGTGTGAAGTCCAGCACCTCAACCCTCAGCACCACCAGGCTGGCAGGAAGGATTATTCTATGATCCGAATGAAGGGTTTGCAAGTTCTTGATTCATCAGGTGCAATTTCTGTCGAATTCTGGGGCAACTGCAGCAGAGCTGTTCAAAAAAAGGAGAACATGTTACCCAGTTGCCTTGATGACCGTTGTGTGGCACAAATTATGGCTGCATAGTAAAAGCTAACATGACATTTGAGAGACTTGAATATTCTTTATTCAACTACTTTCAGCAGTACAATCAGTCTGTAATGCTGCTCACCACATGTGTACTTGATTTTTCCATACTCACATACATACATGGTAGGGCAAACAATAGTGTTTTGCACAATCTTCAGGTATGCAACAAAATAGTTTCTGTCCTGTGCAATGTGTAATCACAGTCACCCCCCCCACATCCATCTACCACCAAACATAAACAGCAATCATAAAGGGTCACAAAGGAAAGCATGTTTGTAGTCACCAAATGCATCTTAACTCTGTAATGTTGTCCATTTTGGACATCTTCCAAGCAGATGTGTGGTTCATCTCAAGAAATGTGCATACGCAGTTCCAGACTTCTAGTACGACACACAAAAGTAACTGTGCTGCTGCGGGTAAAATTGCATTACAGGGATTCAAATAATGGGTACCTCATGCATATCCCTCACCCCCTATTAAAAAGTACCTTGGCAAACACATATCTGGATGCACCAGTGAAGAGTGGCATAACAAAAGTCCACTTTCCATAGTGGATGGTCCCCACCCCTCCTTGGCCAGAACACAGAGTGACATAAAAATATCACAACCAGAAACGTGGTGCACACAAAGGACTACTTGAAATCAATTAGTGCAAGTAAAATGAATATGTACTGTTTCATTCTGCACAAGGTAATACAAACAGTTCTGCCTCCTGGACAAGCACAATCCCCTAGCACCTTGACTGAAACAGAGCCTTCAGTGGTCATGACATAAAAATATATAAGATCTTCTTTCCATAGTGTATTGACACAACCTCTCTGACCAAACACAGACTGACATAAAAAAAAAAAAAATCACCCTATTTCATACTGTGGTACCCACTACTCTCCATGGTCCCAGCCACTAAATCGAATAAGACACAGAGTGCCGTTCACATAGTGTGTTGTCTATACACCACACCATGGTATGCACACCCACACACCCAAACCAACGGTGTGGTGACAACTTGACCAGCGCTACTCACCCTGCCACTGCCAGCCACATACTGTTCACAGTGGTTGAAATGAAGTTTTGCAGGCACTAGCCAGTAGGGTTACTGACTGGGAGACTCCACTAGCCCCACATATTTTTCTTCTGGCACACTGGTGTACTCATTCAGATTTTACCTTATCCAATATTTGTCCACAGAGC
Source organism: Neoceratodus forsteri (assembly GCA_016271365.2). NCBI lineage: Eukaryota > Metazoa > Chordata > Ceratodontiformes > Ceratodontidae > Neoceratodus > Neoceratodus forsteri. The sequence goes on from CM028129.1 coordinate 1,482,229,587, forward strand.
TAGTTAAATGAAAATTGTGTTAGCCCGATACAAAATCAACCAGCATTAAGCTAGTGGGCCAGTGGTAGCTTCGACCCCTGTGACCGGTACCGGTGTGTACAGAACATAGTACACATTGATTGGTTGGTGTGAAGCAAGTGGTGCGGCTACTGCCTACAGGGCTGAGGGGGGGCTGCTACACTATGGGAATGTGACTCGTGCCTTATTTGATTTCATACAGTGATCAGGCCTTCGGATGTGTGGCACTGCAGTATAGAATAGGGTAGATTAATTCTATTTATGTCACTCTGTGACATGACTGTGTAGGGAGGCCCTACACAGCAGAAAAAGTGGATGTTAGCCGTACCATCAGCACAGTGGTTTGATTTCCAGTTGTGATGCCAATGACCAAGGTCTGGAAATAAACATGGGGCGCCAGAGGGCCGGTTGGGGAGAGGAGACTTGAGCGTCTGACTGCTCGCCTTCACCTGGGGGGAGCGTGGGGATGTGACCTGACACTTGCTGACTCATGCCGGATTCTGGGGGAGACAGCAACACATTAGGTCATGCTGAATGGGTGGTGTGGCTGACGTTTCCCGGACTGCTGGATGACATTTTCTGGGCCACACTGCTACCGAAAACCTGAGACTACCCAAGACCACCACAGCAGCACATGGGCCAATACTGAGTGCGTGCGCTGGCCATCTCCCACCGGTGTCTTTTTTCTCGGAGGAGGGGGACACATCCAGCAAAGGGTTACGCCGGGCTACCCAAGGGTGCTCCAATGTGGAGTGGTGTTGGCTGGGGTCAGGGCATGGTGACAGCGGGGTACCTAGGTGGCACGAAGGAGTCACAGTCATCACAATTTAAAGTGACTGTACAGTTCGGCTGCAATATATATATGGCAACCAACATTCCATAAATGTCGATGCATCATATGTATAAACACATACCCTGAGCAGAATGCTAAGTATAACAAACATTTTCAATACATGTATCAACATTACACACATGCACTGGAACTGCATACAACTATCAATAATGACTTACAAAATTATCAAGTAATAACTTGAAAACAACAGGAACATTTTATTGTAATACAAAAGTACTGTATAACGTGTATTTCAGTAGAACATTGTGTAATTAGTTCTGTGTAGGTTGATCAGCTTCTCTGAAGCCAGTATATTCTTCAGACAGAAACACTGCATGAATAGCAGACACAGCGCAGGACGGCAAAACTCTTCTGTTATATCTTCCAAGACACACCAAATCCACCAAACAAATTTTCGATAAGCAAGAAATCTGATTGATCTGCAAAGATAAACGTAAAAACAGTTACACACAAGTCACTGTGGTGATAAAGAGTTATGTAACACAGTTCATATGCATTCCAGTTGTTAATATGTTGCTGATGAACATACCATAATGGCTAAAATGGAACTATTATGACAGTATTCTGCAGTGGGTGTATAGTACAACACATTGTGTCAATCATGATACCAGTAACACAGGACAAGGTATCGCCTTTATATGCTTTCCACATCCCACTATAATTTTAAAACCATTTCATAAGCCGCAATAGCCACCCAGTGTGCGCATTACATACTTTTTAACACACGGGTAGGTTGGACGCATCAGCCTGCAGCCTCGCGCCTCAGTACACCTCCTAGCCATGTGTTAAACTGTGTAAAGCACACCCTGTCCTGTCTTATTGCTTACACAACCAATAGCAGTATCAAGTTCTGGTCACTCTGACTGCCAGGCAGTCTGCTCCCTGTAATGACAACACAGTGATCTGCTGAGCTGTAGCCTCAGTTATGCAGCACACACACACCACACAGCTGAAGAACAACACAGAGCATGCAGTGAATAATGGGAGCAGCAAGCTGCAGACTCTCTCACTACTGAGCCTGACTCACTGACCAACCGTCTCCTCTGAGACTGTTCCATACGGCTATCCTGAGAGAGAGGGACTCACAGCAGCATGAGGAAAATCTGAACGACAGCAGCATCATCAATAATTTCTGAAGCAAGCTTACTAGTGAAGGAACAAGCAGACTGTCACTACTCTCTGGGTGACTCCATGGATGACCAGTAAGCCAGATTGCAGGTCTGCAAGGTCAATACAGCTATTATTAATGATTGTGTGAGGATACTAGGAGGCATGACAGAGGCAGGCAGCTCTGATGAACAAGTGACAGACCAGCAAGGTGCAACGTATTATTAATTTGCTTCTAACTCACAGCTGTAGCAACACAACAAATAAAATACTCTGACTATGCTGGTCTGTCACTTGTTTATTAGAGCTGTCTGTCCCTGTCATGCCCCTCATCCTCAGACAGTCATCAGTAATAGCTTGATTGACCTTATGCAGAGCTGCAACATATCCTGGCTTACTGGGTGAGTCACCCAGAGTAGCGACAGAGTCTGCTTGTTCCCTTCACCAGATTGATTCGGAAATCTACTGCTACTGTCCTGATTTTCATCATGATTTCCTGTGAGTCCTCTCTAGTACAGCAACATGGATGAGTCCCAATGGAGATTTACACATCTCTACACAGACTCAGTGAAGAAGTAAAATTGTGGTAGCACATAGGAATTTTTACTAATTTCCCCAATTGACCTTCTCACTGCTGTGCTCGCCGCCAAATAGCATCATCCCACCTGCATGTGCTTGCCCTCCCCACAGCAGTTAGTGGTACTACTCAGTTTTACCAATAATTCACAATACACCAGACTAAAAAATGACACTCAGGATCGGTGATCCGATATTCTGAGCAGTAGCAGTCCCCCCAACCAGGCCCTCTCAGTACTTACCTACCAGGCATTTGGTGTCAGACACTGGTGTTTTTGTGCTCAGTACTCCTCCAGATCACCGACACTGGACACCCTTTCAACTCCAAGACTTCGCGATCATGCTGGCAGCTACACGGATGTGATCACTGAACTGAATGGTCACGCACTCCACGACACGACATGGCCACACTCCGGACCTGTACAGATGGCACTGGCAAGAAATGGAGTTCTGCCGGCCGGTGGTGCTGAGGGTTGAGGCACTGGATGCTATACTGCCTGCACTGGCGCAGGTTGGCAGGTTCGGAGCGCCTGGGTGGCGGTGAGGAGGAGGGGGAGGATTAGCGTCGTGACTGCTCTCCTCTCCGGGGAGGGCAGTGAGTAGTCCAGTGTCCCATGACCCTGATGGAAATCGGGGGAGCTGCTGGATGTGGACCTAATGAGTGGACAAACGTGGCAGATGCTGGCAGTGTGTATCTATAGCAGGATAGCATCAATGCCACACATAAAAAGAAACCATGTTTGTATTGCCAGCATGCCACATGACACCCACATACTACCAGCAGAAATCCATCCTTTGTCATGGAGGACACATAAATAACCGTGCTGTATACAAAATGGTGTGTTGCACAATGAGGGTTACTTATGCACACCTGAGATGCAAACTTGGCCAGTTTCTGGCACGGACATTGTCAGTTGATATGACTTACTACCACTTCCTGATTTTCGGAGTTTGATTCCCACACTGTATTTTTTTGGTGGGTCAGCTTTTTTATGTTCCTCCCCATGTTCTCGGACTGTCTCGGTAGGATGTTCCACAAACCTAGCCACCCACCTGAAATTTCCGAGCCTTACCTGTCGGGGAGGCAACTCTGTGCTACTCATCCTGGACCACTGACTCCCTGAATCTAAGCACCCCATGACACGACCGCCGTTCATCCACTGACCTTTCTGAAATGTAGTGGGCAGACCATGCATGGCACATGGAGCAGCCAAAAGCAGGATGGAGGATCCAGCATTTGTGAGTGGTGGTCTCTCACTCAACCCATCTTTTTCTACTGAGGCACAAGAGCGTTTCCTTTGTTCTGTTGCCCCAGGACACGGACGTGCAATGATGCCACTCACTGCTTGCTGTGTCCCAGATATCGCCATGAGCTGCTGAAACTGAGAGTAGACTATCCCCCCAGGAGAGGAGTGCAGTCCTCCAGTCGTTCAATCCTTTCCTGCCCCTGCCAACCCCCATGCCCATGACTCATTTCCGAACCAGGGTTGATGGCATGGCATGGCATGAGGTGGCATCTGGCACCTAAACCCTTAATGCCACCGGGACGGCCTTCAACACTGTATATTGACAGTATGTTGGTACATATGCACAACATTTGCTGTGGCATTAAGTGCTAGTGGCATGGATCAACATACTAATGAACTGTCAGCAGTAGAGTTGGGTAAGAAAACAGCATAGGTATTACTTGTGTACATGCAGGACACTCTCTGAGGAGTTGTGCACTGGATGTCAAGAAGGCAGTTGCAACATAGCATGTTAAAAATACAGTTGGTGCACTGCATGGCAGTGGGAAAATGTCTCAAGACTCCTATGTGGTATCAGAGGAGAGTCAATGGTTGCAAACACCCAGTCAAACTGTGCCCTTTTTACAGATGTGTGCCAGAGACAGGTCAAAGCATGGTATTACTGCATACGAACATACCAACATACAAAGAAGCCAGCAGAAGAATGGCATTTGGTTAATCTAGTCTGCTCATGTCCACAGTTTCAGCTACTGTCCTGCCCTCTCTCCCCACTCCTCCCATCCTCCCCACCCTTGATCCTTACCTTCCCCCATGCCTATCCCAGCCTCTATTACAGCTGCTCACTGTCTTCAACGAGATCACCTCCTCTGGCAACGCATTCCAAGTGTCCCCCACCCTCTCTGTGAAGAAGTGAATCTTGACCTCCATCCTAAACCTCCCACCTTCCAGCTTAAGACTGTGCCCCCTCGTGTTATGGTTGCCACTCAGCTTCAAGAGACTCTCCTTATCCACCTTATTAATCCCTTTCAGTCCCTTATCAATCCCTTTCTACTACCACGTAGATGAAAATAGTACCTGGTTACAGCAGGTAGCAGTAAATACTTCACAGTTCAAAAACTGATCTGTACCACAGTTTATACTCACTCATTTAGAGGAACAGCATCATCGAGTGGTCCCTCCATGAATTCATACTCATAATAGGAAACGAGAATCACATTGCGACTCAGGCAGTTTTCTCGAAAGCAGTCGAGCTCGGTGATGCAGGTGACATGTTCCTCTTCACATTTTGACCTTACAGCTGCCAACTCATGGCAACAAATGCACTCCACACTGGTCTCCATTTTATTGCAATTGCCGCAGTCACACCTGAAAAAATGGCCATAGCATTAGTCCCCACAAAGACATTGAAGAAGGTGCAATCATACACTGGCATAAAACAAACAAGGCATTGGTAACCCAAAAACAACTGCATTTGACATGCAACAGATGCCCATAAAAGCACTGTATGTGATGTCACAGGATGAGGAAAGTTGTATGATGTTACACAGAAGGTGTTCTGCACAGCTGTTGCAATATGTTGTGACTCCATCACAAAAGACAGGACGGGAGCCAGTCAGTTTGTGCAGAGGAAGAGACAGCACAGATGGAATGTAATACAACGGTGCTGCCATCTCATCTGTGTGTGTGTCTGTCAGGACACTCGACATGCTGTCCCATGTCTCACAATGCACCATGGGTGTACATTACTACCCAATAACCACACATCCGGTTGTGGGTTAATGCTTACTGAGGAAGGAGGCAGTCTGGCAATGTGGCACCGGGACAAGGTGCTCGCCTCTCACGCTGATGACCCGGGTTCCCTCCCTAGCATGGGACGACAGGAACGATGGCTGGCAGGGAGTGCTCCACAGTGTCCTTTGGATGATCTCTTCCCAGTGTGGGGGGGGGGAAGCTTATCACTCTCTGGAAAATCCTTGTGGTCAGTATCTTCCAAGGCGCACTATGCAGTGTTGCTGACCACGTGCCACTGAAGCACCTATGCAAGGATGCTGCGGTGTGTGCTCCATTGGCCACCCAGCAGATAAGATGTTGACAGCTCACCACCCCACTGCAGCAAAGCATGTTAGCCACAATGATGCACCCACCCTCTCCAACACAGATGTAATGATGGTGCTGTGGACACCGGGAGAGTCTACCTGCCTGGCCACCCACACAGGTAAAGGGAGGTCTCCAGGTGAAGGGATGTGAGGTGCAAACCTGGAGACCAGGGTTTGAATCATACAGTCACAACTTGCATACTGTGATAAACTCTATCAGAAAAATTCACTGTGCTTCCATGTCACACTTGGAAACAAGCCTCGGCTTAGTGTGCCACAGGATATTTAGTGTCCACCAGAGCAACTGCCAGAATGGGCAGATAGCACCGTGGTTCAATATGTCATCTGAAAGATGCCGCCTCATGATTGCAGCACCACTCTCACGCTGCACTACGGTGTCAGTATTGGGATTTCAACAAAGTTCCTGGTATGAGGATAAAACCCACAGCCTTCTGATCTACCGACCTCTGAGAAAAGCGTGCTATACATGGTGTATTTGACTTTGAACCCTTTTCGTGCAATAGAGAGCAACATGGACTATACCAACATGCAGTACTATGCTAGCCGGCCCGCTGGCACTGAGGGTTGAGGCCCTGGATGTCACACCTCGTGCCGCACCGGCAGCCTGTGTTCAGGAATGAGCAAGGGTCGCCGGGGGTCAGTGGGGATGAGGAAGGATCGAGCATCCCATGGACTGCTCTCCTTCCTTGGGGAGGGGGGGTTAGCTCTCGCTGGTGCAATAGCAGCCCCTGGTGGTAACAAGGGGATTGCATTGCCTAGCCGGCAGATGCAGGGGATCAGGGCTGTGGCACATGCCTTTCCAGTGCGCACATGGCTCACACTGAGCAGGGCGTCATTGCACGTCGGAGCCCGGGGCAACAATTAAAATAAAAATCCCCCAGCTGTGGATAGGCATCTGTGGTACAGGTGTGCAAGTGGAACTCCAAGCCACAGTCTCGGGCAATCCAGCACTCATCACCACCATATAAATGATGTTCACAAGCTGAGACTGTTGGATGTCAATGGCAGCTCTCATCCCATGGGGCAACAACATCAAAAACATGAACAGACTGCAGCAAGATAACGCCTCCCTTCAAAGGTATCACACCATGCACTGTTGAGTCCCTAAGGCCATACTCTTTCAGCTGTGGGGAGAGACATGCTGTGGAGTGAGAACTTAGAAGGGGTCATATTAGCAGGACAGGGGCATTTACAGTTACCAACACATCATAACAACTAATTTAAACCACATGCAAAATGATGACACAGCATCAACAGGAGTCAAGACACTGGAGAAAGTAAGATGCATGGCAAGGTATGGACTATATATATATATATATATATATATATATATATATATAAATTGCTTCATACATCAATAATATAAACGATTATGCCATTACACATCACATGAGTACTATGGGAAACACGCCTGTACTGCTGAATCCCAGGCAACCTACTGACTGACACCAATGTGAAATACAGAATTCACCCACCATTCGCTAGCTGGCTGAGCAGTCCTTCCACCCTCACCAGCTTCAGACTGCTCCGATTCTTCTTCTGATGAAGTACCCACCTCTGCAGCCACATCTAGTACTGGATCACTCCTCAGTGGCTCAAACATGTATGGCTGAGCCACTGAAAGCAAGTCAAAATCTTCGCTTAAGTTAGGGATATGGGAACATCTAACTCCCAGCTATGTGCCAATGTGATACATCTCGCTACAATGACATCATCGGCTTCAAACATGCATGCGAAACGAGCACAGCGCCACCTACAGCAAGCTCATTAGTGAGGACGCAGAAAGAGGAGCAGAAATTAAGTAAAATTCAAACCTTTGTAACTAATTATGATGCATACATTTACAATTTTTAAGTCCCAAGAGGTGATTATACTGGAGAAAGACAACACACTGAGCCACAAGGGTGGGTTCAACAACCATTTGAAAAAACATGCTCTTTATTTGTCCTTTAACTAGCAATAAATCTTTAAGTTAGAGCCCCTCTTTCAACATATGTATAAACCCTTTAAACAGTCGGTAAGAGGGCAGCTTGTTAATAGCTTCACACAAGTGCTAGTGAGCTGCAACTGTCTTAACTGCCAAATAAGTGGAAAAATAAAGTCACCATACAGTCCTGTTTAAGTTTCTTTTAAGTAGTCATTTTCAGACGTCTGGACTCGACTGTCTGACTGCTGTGCCTCCATACGAGCGACCCATTTTCCAGCATCGATTGGATCCATAAAAAGAAACACCTTGTCTTGGTAAATGAAACAGAGCTTAGCTGGGAATAGAACTGCGTGTGTAATCTCAAGGTCCCAGAGATTCTGTCTGACTCCATCAAATCTTTTACTGCGCTGGCAGGTGGAATAGGAAAAATCTGGGAACAGGTGCACTGTGTTGCCTTGTACACTCAGTGGCCCCAGCCATTTTGCTAGGTTAAGGATGCAGTCTCTGGTGCCCATGCTATCAGCCACCACCACGAGCACCCGTGGAACATCTTCAGGCTGTTGCCCACATGAACGAATTCTGTCTTAAGACATTGCCAGTCTGAAAAGTCCCCATGTACTGCAAACCACCCATGCTCCAGTTCTTAAAGAAGAGCAAGGGATGGTCCCCTTCCATACCCTCTGGTAAGCCAATCATATGAATATTCAAGCTCCTTGATTTTCCAACAGCTCCAAGCGATTGCCCACATGCTGAGCTTCTCTTGAACGAGCCACTGTAATAGCATTACATTTATTTGCATGTTGTTGCAGATCTCCGACTGTACTGTGAAGTTGCTCCACTGATGATTCTACTAGGTAATCCTTCCAGTGAGGCTGTCTACTTCTGTATTCATTGTGGTGATGGAAGAAATCAAAGTTTTTAATTTGTGGCCTAGTGACTGCATTGTTTCCATGCCCTCGATGTTAGTCGGAGGTGTCTACCCTGTCGATCTTGTGGCTGGTCCACCAGCTGCTGCTTGGCCATGGTCCTTCTTTTTAGGATTGCCCATCTCAATCTCAGTTTCCTCTGCTGCACACTGAAACTTTTATTTCTACCCAGTTCCAAGTTTAAAAGCATAAATTTGGCTTTTAAAAGTTTTATAGATATAGAGCTGCATTCTCTGCTTGTTCAGCTTGGGCTCCACAGCGCCCTCAGCCTTGACAGTTATGGTTTTTCTCATTGAGCAGACTGTCAGTCAGCAAACCATGGATTCTTCCACTCAGGACAGACTTGCTGACTCAGGGTCACCTGGTCCATCCCAGCCTGTGCTCCCTTCTTCTTTAGGCTTGACTCCTGAAGAAATAAAGTGAACAGATACAGATTATCTCAGCGGGTGTCTGAAATACTTTTGGCTTCGTGTAAGCCTTCCACTAGAAAAACTTACACAACCAAATAGAAATATTTTCCATCTGGTGCTCCAGAACCCGCATGGACCCCTTTGGATGCCCACCTGACAGTGTACTAGAGTACATGCTGGACCCTTCTGATGTGGGCCTACAGTATTCCACAGTAAAGGTCAACCTGTGTGCTATATCTGCATACCATGAGCCAATAAGTTCCCTCTACCTGGCACAGCTGCCACTGTTCAAGAGGTTCCTTAAGGGCATCCTGTGCACAAGGCCTGCCTGGTGGCTGCCTGGAATATCAACCTTAGGCTGGATATGTTCACTTGTAAGCCCTTTGAGCCCCTTGCAATGTGTGAATTGAGGTTTCTAACTTGGAAAGCAGCTTTTCTAGTGGCTGTCACCTCTACTCGCAGTGTATCTGAAATCCATGCCTTGGTCACAGATCCTTTGTATACTGTTTTCCATAAGGACAAGGTGGTGCTCTGTACACATCACATGTTTCTTCCAGAAGTGGTGTTGGAGTTCTATCTTAACCAGCCACTTGTTCTGCCTACCTACTTTGCCAACTTCCGAATGAAGGAGAGTGCACTCTCCATTCTCTGGATGTTAAGAGAGTCCTAGGGTACTACCTAGGCAGAACCAAGAACTTCAGACAATCCAAACTGTTCTTTGTCTCCTTCAATCCTAATTGGAAGGGACAGCTTGTTACAATCTGGTGCATTTCTGTCTGGATTGTGAGCTACCTGCACCACTGCTATGCTATGGCCCAGGTCACACTGGAAGGCCAGGTACATGGCCACTCCATCAGAACAGTTGCCATGTCCCTGCAGAGATTTGCTCTGTACCTATCAGCAATATTTGCAGTGCTGCAACTTGGAGCACAGTGCACATTTTTGTTAAGCACTATGCCCTGGATGTCCATGCCAGGCAGCATGCTACCTTTGGCAGGACAATCCTGAATGGATTACTATCCTGTGTGAACCTTTGGCTCCTACCGCTGTAGTCCGAGGGACTTTGTCTGAGCTTGGAACTCTTACCCACTAGTGGGAATCAATGGTGAAGACTGATTCCTGGAAGATATGAATATTATGTACTCACCATAATTCTTGACCTTCTAGGAATAACTTCACCATTGATTCTACCTACCTCATCTCCCAGACTCACTCCAGTATATTATGTTGGTCTTTACTCTTTTATGCTTGGCTTGGGCTGTGAAGACACTGTGTTACTAGTTTGGTGGCCCTCTTTCACATGCTACCAGGGCTTCCTGTAATGTATGGTGAAGTGTGTTTGTGCTTGTTATTATATTTAATGATATTTGTACTGTTTATGCCTTGTATTGCAAAATTTCTATTTGAAGTTGTCCATGGGATGCCACTGGAAATGCAGTGCAGCTCAATGGCTATTTTCCCAATAAACATAAACTAAAACTAAACTAGTTTGCTTACTTTACCCAGAGGGTAGGTTTAAAAGCTTGCAGCAGCCAATATCAGTCCCCTGTTGCTGTAGAGATTACATGAAACATAGCTGATGGACTGTGCCCAGCCCTTTTATAAGTAATGCTCAGACATGGCAGGGTATAGGTTGCCTGTATTCATTTATCCCTCAGAGTGCAAAATGAGGCACGACTTGAAAGAAATACATAATAAGTGCAGAGATTTAATGAAAGGGCAAACTAATGAAATAATGGATTGGAAGGGGCTACAAACAAAGACTGGGCATTCTAGTGATGGTCATTGTTAACAACTGAACATTGAGGAACACACAGACTGACTGGCATAATGACAAACAGCTGAATCTGGTGATGATTGATAGACAGAGGCATAACTTCCAGAGGGAGGGAGGCAGGGAATGGCAGGATTGTAGGATGATAAAAAGTGAGCCATCATCCAGCCCTAACTCACAGCAGAATCCTACTAGCGTAAACATTATAATTACTATGTAATGGCCTTCAGCATTCAGGAGAGAAAGAAACCCAATGGAGGAAATCTCTGGAGATCCATGGCCTTGCTTGCCATCCTTTCTGATATGGGTATTGTATATACTTGCATATGAGCTGACCTGCCAAACACAGTAAGATTTTTTTTTAACAAATACACTGACCCACATATAAGCCGAGAGGAAAATCTAATCATATCCAATGCATAAATCTTAACATGGAGCACAATAAAAAAGAAAATGCTGTACTTCAGCAGTGAAGAACTTAGTAACCAGAACAAAAGTTTAATAACATTTAATTAAGTCCAGTTAAAATACCACATTCTGAAATAACTGAAGTACCGTGAAACTTCAGGCATCGTCTTCTTCCGCTTGTCCCTGTCCGCCTCATCTTCCTCATCAGAAGTCCTGAGTGAGTGCAGATTTCAGTGAGAAACTCACCTGTCAGGATGTCTGAGGTTGGCTATAATACCAAGCAGTGTGTGGATTCTGCATATTCCACAACTTGCAGCCTGAAAGCGATCCACGAGCCACGCTACACTTCTGGCTCATGTTGGATGATGATTTCAAGTAATGGCTCCATGACGGACTTTATAGGGCTAATAGGAAAATCAAAATGGGCTATCTTGTTAATTAATTTATTGGTACTTGTATACTGACTCGCGTATAAGCTGACCCCCCCCCAAAAAAGGATCACAAAATCAGGACAAATATCTCGGCTTATACGCGAGCATATACAGTAATTCTATTGTGACAGCTCAATTTGCTAATTTGGAATTTAACTCAATGGAAATTTTTGGAGTGATCCCTCTTGCTCTATCCCTCTAATGGGATAATATAGTGGTGCTGCGAGTTGATTTTTGCAGCTAAAGGAAGATTTTCCCCAAGACTCAGTCTTCACCATTTGTTCACACTAACTGGTCTTAGCCAGAGGCACTAGGACCCCATGGTAGCAAAGTCTTTTGCAGCTAGGAGGGGGCCAATGTTAGCTGGCGGCACCATCCACGAGGCTGATGTATTGATATCGTGCACATGAGACAGCCAGTAACCAGCGCCGGACCCCTCTCTTCCTCAGTTCTATTTTTCCCACCATAGAGAGCACACTGTGGGAGCTGCTGAAGTCTGCAACTGCATCAACATTTAGAAATCTAGTTCACTGCTGCCTTTTTCTTTACTTTTTCAACACCAGAAGTGGCTCTGTTTTACTATTCCAGCTCCTTTTTTTGTAAGTTCAGTGTCAAATTAAGTACTTTCTGTCTCATTTTATTGTTTTGTCCATCGCAATGCCGACTCTGAAGGAGCAAAAGAAGAAAGACTGTGGCATCCCTGCTCTTGTGAGGGCCCCCTCACAACATCAGACCAGGATCCAAAATGCCACACCTGCCTTGGCCCTGACCACGACATGGACTGGTGCAATGCCTGTTTCTCCATGGACAAATGTGTCCTAGAATTCTATGGGTTAAAGTGGAGTCATTCACCTCCCACTTTCAGAGGCAGGTGTTGCATCCATAATGCCAAGGTCAGGACTCTGGACCTTTCCCCTGAGTCCCTTTCCAGTATCTCTGGTGCTGAGGAAGGCTAGGATCCTGCCTATGCTTTCCTCGCTGAGATGCTGGATGTCTGGGGGGGGTCTGGAGGAGAGTCGACTTGTTCTGAGGGTTTGGCTGAGCACCCCCCTCAGTCCTTCTGTCCTGGACAGCAGAGGCCCCCGGTGTTGAGGCCAAAGCTATACACTCAGTCTATACTGGTGGGCACCACGTATCATGGCTGGTGCTGTCCTAGCTCCTGGTATCGCCTCCACAGTATGGTGAGGAGGGGTGGTGCCAATCACGAGGCCAGATCCCCTATTGGCACTGTTTGTGGTACCAGAAGAGAGGTGAGTACTGTAGCTTCCCCCAATCCTGAGTCTGAGGTGGTCCTCATCTCCTCCCCTGAGCACTCCTGTCGCCTTTAGAAGGATGAGGACATAGACCTTGGGCACGGTCATGGGGGCAGCAATGATGATGCCAACCCTGGGCCCGGTTCCAAGCACAACATCAGCGATGAAGTCACCCCTGGTGTTGTCCTTGGGCCTGGTGCCAGGGACAGTGCCAGAATCAGTTCTGGTGCTGCTCCTGGGACTGGTTCAGGTCCCAGTGCCATCCGCGGTGCTGAGTCAGGACCTGCTGCCATTTGCAATGCCGGGATGGTTCTTGGTGCCATTTGTGGTGCCAGGGATGGTTCTGGAGATGGTTCCAGCACTGGTGAAGTGCCTGGCTTGAGGGATGGCACCAACCCTGGTAAGGGGATGGAATATGTCACTGAGTCTGCTGCCGATCCTGGGTCTGGTGTTGGAGGCAGCACTGGCCAGGGTTCTGGCAGTGGCCTGGTGGCCAGTTCCTCCTCAGGACCAGCAGATGTCATCATTGGTGAGGACCGGAGCTGCCCTTTGGGACATGTATGATTCAGCTTTCCTCACTTGGGGGTCGGTTGACTCCACTCAGACAGTTTTGTCAGGTCATCCCATGGAGAGGTCCCTGAGCACTTCTGCATCCCTGGCAGAGAGCCTGAAGCCTCTGGATTCTTTATCCCTCCCAGACCACTGCCACCACCCCTCCTCGAGTTGCCAGGTATCATGGGTCCTTTTGGTCTCCTTATCTGGCCTCAGTTCAGAAGGACAGCTGGTGCCCTCCACCATTCCACCTGCAGTCTAACCAGGTCCAGTTCAGACCTGTGGCCCCAGTACCACCTCTTTCTGAGTCCTGCTCCTCCTCTCCAACTTCCTCCTCCAAGGATGAGGACTTTTCCTTCCACATGTCTGCAGATGCTGAGTACTCTGCATACCAGCGGTTCCTCATGGACATACTAAAGGAGCTGAACATAGGATCCTTTGTAGGTCAAGTTCTGGTTCCTTACCAACAAGATTCCTTGGGGTTATAAGTAATGACAGTTTTATCATCCTTCCATGGCCTTGGGCCTTTGAGGAGGCATTCATGACTGTCTGGCTTCATCCTTTTTCCCCCTGCTTCAGCCCCAAAGGAAGTCCAGTGCAGATATTGCGCACTCATTGGAGCTGCAGGAGCCATATTCCATCCCAGTTCAGGGATTCTGGTGCTGCAGACCCCAACTGGGCATAAACACCCTGTGTGTGACTGACCTCCCAAGGCTGATACTGCAGAGGTAGATGCCTGGGGCAGGATAGTTTTTACCTTGGTATGCACCATCATGTGAATTGCTGTGAATCAGGCCCATCAGGCAGCTTATAACAAGTGCCTATGGTCGTAGCTAGGACAGGTCCTAGTGGCAATGCCTGAGCATGAATTAACCCAGCAAGCCACTGCCCAGGGCCTGGAATTGGCGAGGTACCAATCAAGGGTTTTGTATGATACCAGTGAGGTAGCCTCCAGGTTGGTAGGACCAGCATTCTGCATTCATCGGATGGCATGGCTTCACCTTTCCAGGATGCTCTTTTCAGGACATAACCCACACCTCAGAGTGTGTTTTCACACTTATAAAACGGTCCCGAAAAGAATTCAAAATAGACTCAAACAAGTTAGGAAAGTAAAATATAATTTATCTTTTTATTCACTTGAGGGTGAAAATAGCTCCTTATAGTGGAAAACTGCAGAGGTTTCTTTTCCTCCCTCAATTTCTTTGTATCACCCCTCTGGATCCACTAACCTCTCTCTGTGTGGTCACTCAGCAGAGGCTCTGCCCGCCTCCTGAAGCCCCGGTCGCACTCCTCGGGTGTCAGCTTCCTCCCTTCCACAGCGCCGCCCTAACCCCCCCCAGCTCTGAGACCCCTGAGGAAGGACCACCACTCCTCTGGTGCTCTATCTAGAATGCTGGCATGTGACGCTGTCTCTGTGGAGGACATTGGGAGTGCTTCCTGGAGGCCCGGCATTGGGCATGGGGCCGCTGCTCCTGGACTTGCCTTCACCTGTCAGTGGGGGAGAGGGGTTCTATCTTATTTTACTCCCTCGCCCTCCCCCCTGCGGAGCTCAGACATGCAATGATAGCCAGCGTCTGCCAAGCTCCACCCCCTGGTGCCATACGGCTGCAACGCAAGTGCTAGGCTGCCTCTGACTGCTGCCAGAGGTAGCTCTGGAGCGATATAATGCCCTACACCCTCCCCAGGGAGGGAGAGCTGTCCATCAGATGCTCAGTCCCTCCCCACCCCTGCCAACCCCCGGTGGCCTGGGCTCGTTCCTGAACCTGGGTCACCAGCGTGGCGTGAGGTGAGGCGGGCATACAGAGTTTCACTTTTACTGACCAGTGTTCTTCCAGTACCCATTCCCTCGCCAACAGAGAGGCACAGACAGTCAAAATGGTCTTTAAGGTTTCGGATATTTATTTATTTAGTAGTTTTGCTATGGCTGTGTGTATGAGCTTCCTGTGTGACTGGAAGTGAGCCACTTGTTTGATATCAAGCATGGCCCTGAGCAGCCATGGTAGTGAACACTGCTTTGCGCTTCTGGAGTGAGTGACTTTCAGATCACTCTGATTTCATTCTGTTGAGTGCTGCGGGGGTCGTTGTAACAAACTGGCTCATTATTTTATTTTAAACCTGCTGCCTCAGTCTCTGGTCTGGATCACAAATGAAGGAGCACTGGTGGATCTGTAACGAGATATGAAACCCGCGGCAGGTGTTTTGCTCTCTTCATCTTCACTGCCCTTGACTTTAATCACAGCAAAGATCAGACTTCACTTTAGTAAAAAAAAAAAAAGACATTGCCTAATTACCAACTTAGATTTTCTAAGAGATAGTATGTGTGTGTGGGTGTGGTGGGGGTGGCAGTGTTGTCTAGGTCTTCTAGGCTGGTTATGCTATGATGCCATAACTTTGGCTGAGAGTGGCAGCACACACTGATTTCACCCAGTGCTGCATTTCCCTTGGCACAGTTAGTGCCAGTTGTAAAGATATGTCCTGATAAGGACACGGGTGGCAAAGCTTTTCAGCCTACGATATTGCAGGAAATTTCAAACCCATTTTATAAAGGATTTTCTGTGCTATACTCCTCAGCTTGATGAGGTATTTTTCTGAGCTATACTCCAGTTTGTTTGACTCACATTTTCATGTGGTTATCTTATTTTTCCTTGCTCCTGTAGGAGTGGCAAGAAGACAGTATTCATGCTCCTAGACTCTGTCCAGTCACACACAGTGTCTGGCTCCTTTTGGAACTTTGGTGTTTTACTCTACTAAATTGATATTGCCCTCTTGGGAGTACAAAGGATGGTTTTAATTCAGTTGTTCTCTTGGGAGTACAAAGGTTGGTTTTAATTCAGCCTAGCATTCTGCCATCTTAATTACAGAGGGGTCTCTTTCTAGGTCCCTGTGTATACATCAGAGCTATATGCCAGGGCTGCTGTCCACTCTCTTATCTCTGCTCTTCCTGTCTAGGTAGCTGATAATGGCTCTGGCTCTTATACTCTGCTACCTTGTACTACCTAGTAGGACCAGCCCTTAGTTTTTCTAAGTTGATAGTTGGTTTTATTTGTTTATTATTTTATATCCTATATCCTTTTCCTATCCCTTTGGGCTGAGAGTCAATAACCCTTTTCCCTTTTCCTCTCCCACTTGTTTCTTCTACTGGCAAACAGAACTGAGGAAGGGAGGGAAGGGACCGGCATTGGTTACTGGCTGGCTGACTTGCACAACATCAGTATGTTGGCCTCATGGGCGGTGCTCCCAGCCAACATTGGTCCCCTCCTAGCTGCAAAAGGTTTTGCTCCTGCAAGGTCCTATTGCCTCCTGTTAAGACCCATTAGCAGGGTTTGACAAATCTGATAGCCCAACATCCCGGGCTACTAGATCACAGTCAGGGACAAGCAGTTGGCACAGGGGTACTTGTCCACGGACAAGTAGTGCTTTAAAAACTAAACTGATTTTTTGCTGCACTGCCATGTTCCACCTCTAGGGAGCTTTCGCAACATCAGAGTCCACGGCACTCAGTTCATTTCAGCCATCATTTGACCAATGAGGGCTCAGCCACATGATCTTCAGTACCAGGAGCAAGCGCTGAGTGTCAGGAACGAGCCACAGCTGCGGGGGCTGAGGAGGAGCCACCATCAGACTGGCAGGTGTGCCATCCATTCAGGCATTCACAGAGCTTGACTGCTGTGGTAAGGAACATCATGTATTGGTCAATGACTTGGCGGTGTCGGTCGCGCCCTCGCTCGCTCACGCTTGCTCACTTTCTCAGCTCATTTGAAAGAGAAAGGACGTGTGTGGCATGTGCTACTGAGTTTATTGTGCAGTGAGGAGTTGGACTGTCTTGTTTTCAGTCTGTTGCTGTAGTGCCTGACTGTTGCCTTATTGCCTTGAGCTGTGGCTGCAAAAAGTGGGATCAGATTGGGATGGGAGGGAGTTTACATAGGAACTGACTGGGTGGGAGTTGGTCAGCCGGGGAAGGGAAGAGCGGAAAGCAAGACCAACCGACGAGTTGGTGCTGCCGACTGGCCACCTGCCCGCGTGAGGCATGGGACTAAATAAACAGAAGGGGTTTCATTTCTTTTCTTGTTGGATTGGGACTGTGTCTTGGACAGTGTGGGTCGGACGTCATGGTACACTACTAATTCAGACTGAGGGTGTGTGACTGACAATCAATCCCATCAAAGACAGACACTGAGCTAAAAGTAAAGAGAAGTGCTGGGGTGATTTACCACCACCCCAGTGTCACTAAAACATAGAGCTCTAAAACAGAGCTGTGAGCATATGAAAGAAAACTAAGGGAAAGTGATAATAAATCAGGGTGGGGGGTCTGGGGGGGAGAGAGAGAATAAGAGTCAGACAGACCTGTAATAGCCAGAAGAGGAGAAACAATAGCCTAACCTAACTGCTGCAGTAAAGGGGGAGAAGACTAACAGCGGAGGTGAATAGGTGAATTACCACCAGAACAAATCTGTGAGAAGCAGAGTAATAAAGGAGTACAACTGTTAGAAGTGAGAAGAAGAGGTTTGGGGGGCTTTGTGTTGCCAGATGCTAGAGTAGCAAGTAACTCTTCTTCTTAAAAGGGAGGAGACAGTGGAGAGTGAATAAAAAACACCCTAGGAGGAGAAGACAGTCAGGACAGACCAAACAGAGCAGGGCTTTGTGACTGTTTTGCTTCACTTGCTTGCCCTAAGAAAAAGGGGGAAAAAAACTGTGTTGCACTTAGTTTGCAGTACAGCTTAGAGGCACAGCATAGATAGTAGTTGAACAACTTGGCCAAAAGGATTCCAACTAGTACACCGTCAAAATGAGCAAAGTTGGAAAAAAGGAACCTAGGCTCTAAGAGAGGGACCGGTCTGGTTGTTCTCTATGTTTGCTGCCCCAAGAAGAAGGACAGGACAGGAATTTTGTAGCACCAGAAGAAGTGGTGATAAAACTTAGCTGGCCAATTCAGGCTGGACATGGACTGAGTCTGCTAGTGTAGTAGACATTAAAAATATGAAAAAGGGTGGACCACTGATTAGATCTGAACCAAGTGAGAGGCCATCCCTTTCCATTCAAAACTTAAGGAGGAAGAGAGGAGAGAGCAAGTGTTGAGCTCTCAAGGGGATGGGTGGACAGAACTTTGACTAACTGATTAAGGAAAAAAATAAGGAGGACAGGACAAGGACAGAATAAGCCACTGGGTTGTGCTTTGTGTGTTGCCACCACCAGCCAGCCAGAACAGAAAGTAAAGGGCAGTAAAGCAAACATAGAGAACAACCAGACCGGTCCCTCTCTTAGAGCCTAGGCTCCACCTTCCTCCCCATTCAGGCAGTAAAGTCTGTCTAAAGGAGGAAGGGTTTGCTTGCTGGGCTTTGTGTTGCCCTTAGAAAAGTAAAGTGAAAGCTGAAGTGAATGAAAAAAAAACAGAACTGACCTAACTATAATAAGCTCAGCTGACTAAGAGTATGGAGGACATAAAAATAATAAAGCTCCTGTGCTATGTGTCAGATGAGCGCAGAGACAGTCACTGGGACTGGGACGTCGTGTGTGTATGTGGTTGGCACAGGAGAAAGTGTGTGCAGTGTGAAAAAGGTAAAAAAACAGAAACAAAAAAAGTAAGCATCAAAGCAAGCAACAGCACTAACAGCATCCCATTCCTCCCCTTAGTATAGTTGTTGCTACTTCTTCCCACTCTTGACTTCCACTGCCTGACTGCCTGCATTCTGTAGTTTACGCAGCCTCAGCCTGTAAAGGTTAATAAATATTTAGTAGTGTCTGGCTGCCTGCTCCACCTTCCTCCCCATTCTAGTAAACACCAGTGGAAAAAACATACACACCACACACAGTGACTTTAACAGAATACATTTTATTAGCTTTACAAAACAAAGTACGCAGAGAGCCAGACATTGAGGCATTCAACATGCAGAAGACTAAGAGTACTAAGCATAGTAAACAGCAAAGTTTATTATCCCTCTGGTCAGCAACAGCATCAGCATCCTCAAGTTCTTCTAATATAAATACACTAACTACTACTTTCGCAGATGAAAGTATTAAGGAGTCTGCATCTTTGGCACTAGATAGAACAGGTGATCAGGCACTTGATTTAAACAGTGACGCCTAGTGAGGCCTTAGCTGAAGCCCCTGTGTCACTTCCAAAGAAACGCAGTTTTGTACCTGTTGATGATGAGTTGCAAGAGAAGTGAAGTAAAGACAAGAAATATGACCAAGAAAAAAGGGCCAGGCTGTTTCAGTCTCATTGGCTGACAACTTATAAATGGTTGAGATACAATGGAAAAAAAAGGGATTGATGTATTGCACAATGTGTGAAAAGTATCCCACTATTGCAACACCAGCCTTTTCAAAAAAAAATAAATGTGTTTGCCACAGGCTCTAACAATTTTAAATTGAGTCAATACGTGCACAGAAAGTCCAGTCCGCATGTGCTGTGCCAGAACCAACATATTCTGGAAAGTGGCCAGCGTGCAGTTCATTGTGATATCAGTGAGTCGCCACTCTATCAAGCCTTTGCACAGTTGGAAGAGGCCACAAAGGTGATGATGAGGCGCCTTTAACACAGCGTACTCCATTGCAAAAAATCTAAGCCCTTTTTCCGACATGGATTGGGTGTGGAATTGCAAGAGAAAACTGGGATTAAGCTGATACAAATTATACCAATGATAAGCGGCTAGGACTTTTGCAGAGCTATATCTGCTGTTCTATGCAACACCCAGATGCAGACTATTAAAATGCAAAATATGTTACAGTTCTTGCTGATGGCAGTACTGATGTGGCTATAACTGAATGGGAAAATATCTTTCTCCATTTTGTAAATCTAACACAAAAGATATATGTACATATCTGATCCAGGCCATACCTTTGGAAGTCTCAAATGCTGAAGGTGTCTTTAATGCAGTAAGAACTGCATTAGATTCATAACATCTTCCTATCACTGACCCATCGAATGTGAGCGACCAGCTACTTCTGATTTCTGCCAATTTTTGGGGTGAGGTAGTGCTGGGTGAAAGGGCTGGAACCATTACAAAGTTACAGGATCACTGTCCTCGCATCATTGCCATGCAGTGTGTTGCCCATAAGCTGGAGCTGACAGTTCTTGATATGATGAAAACAAACCCTTTCATATCAAAGCTTGAAAATACTCTAAAGGGCATATTTAAATTCTACCACTATAGTCCCAAAAATGAGGAGTTTCAAAAATTGCACAAGTGATTGTGATCTGGCACACTTTAGTGCAATTAAACAGGTGAGATGGCTTGCCAGCAGATCTCGTGCAGTACATGCAGTTCAGGTGAACCTACCTATGGTTGCTCAGCACTTGAACAAACTGCAGCTGGTGCTGATGGTTCAAAAGCAAAGGTGCTGTTAAGAGGTACAGTCTGTGCACTTTATGAAATCTCTTTATATTCTGCAATATTTTTTTGCCCATTCTTAAAAATCTGTCACTGCAGTTTCAAAGAGATGACTTAATAATTCTTGCAGTATCACATCTCATCGAGACCTGCCTCCTCCGGCTGATGGAACTGAAATCAAAGCCAGAGAAATACATGACAGCTTTCCTAGCTAATTTCAAACCTCAGGACAGATGCATGGACTTTGTAATTTCAAATAAGGGAGTTGAGAAGTCTGTTCCCTTCACATTTAGAGGCAACTGCCCTGAAATAAATTTCAGGACAGATACACAACTGCATACTTTAATAGATGCAGCAATATCTTACATCGCTGTAAGATTTCAAAATTTCTCAGAGGTGCCTCTGAAATGGTTCAGCTGTCTTGATTTCAAGCAATTTGATCTACCAAGAGAACAACTTCTGGAGTTTGGGACCAATGAAGTGGTTAATTTAGCAGCATACTTTAATTTTTTCACAGAAGAGTAGCAGGAGAATATTAAATCAGAATATGCTGCATTTAAGGCTCTGCTGAAATCTACAGTTGACAACCCCTATCTGCAGGTGTATACAAGACTGTTGAAAGAAAAACCACCCCAGATTGCTCACATGCTAGAGTTAGTGGAAATACTACTGGCAATGAGTATGTCAACTGCAAAGTACGAACAAGTGTTCTCCATTCAAAACCTGATAAAGACAAAAATAAGGACACATCTGGCAGATGACACACTACAGTCACTTCTTCAAATAGGAATGGAGGGTCCTGAACTATATGACTTCAACCCAGATCCAGCAATAAACCACTGGCTGCTGTCTGGTCCAGGCACTTGACATGTTTATGGGCATGCTACTACTGCTGGTTCAACTGAATCTGATGCTTCTGTATCGCATGCTGCTAGCACTGCTGCTGCTGCTCCATCATCATCCTGTCCTAACACCACTACCACTAGTACACTTAATGTTGGCGACAATTCTGAATCTGAGTTCTGAATTGATTATGTTTGCCCTAATTATTCTCTGCTTCATTCTGGCTTGTGTGGGACTGGATGGAGTCTCTGACACCACTTGACCCAGACTTCAAATCATACAATCTGTATTAAGAAACATTTAAAGATAGTTACATATTCATGTTTACTGTTTTCTATAGCCTACATCTATGTAGCATTGAAATAGAATGGCACAGCCATTTACTTTGCTGCTACATAAATTTTTATATGTTTTCCTTAAAATATGGTGATCCAACCATTAGACCACCACTCGTGACAGTGGGACTACCATTTTTGGATAGGCCAGTTGTCCTGGACTACCACATAAATTTGAAATTTGTCGATCCCTGCCCATTAGTGTGACTGAATGGCGAAAGTATTCCAGAAGATCAACAGTTATGGTATTTTCATTCCCTCTCCCCAAAAGGAGGCTTACCCTCAAAGCATGGAATGAGGAGATATGACTGCTGAAAGGCTAGCATCAAGTCTCAAGATAACGAGGAAGCCTAACCTTAAATGGAAACTAAAGGAAGGGGATATGGAATGAGACAAGGTGGACCTTAGGCAGACACAGGAAGAATAGCTTTCAAAGGTGCTGCCTACACAGTCTGCACAGTTAAAGAGAAACCCATGTAGGTTTAAGGCTCCACCCTCTGGCAGCGAGTCCTAAATAGTATAACCATGAGGTGCCGCCGACTGCAGGTCTCGTGGTTAATGCTTTCTCTGGAGCGTTGGACCTGACCACCCAGTTGGACTACCAGGAGGTGCTGCAGGAGACAAGGACCTACAGCGGAGGACCACTGCCCAATGAGGACTCACCTCATCATGCAAACTTCAAGGGAGCAAGTGAATATGTCTACCCACAGTGCAAGCCCCTGGTATATGGCGATGGCCAGTATGAATGAGTTCATAGAGCCTGATGGTATGGAGGGGAGCAGAAATTAACTGATTGATCACTGCTGAAGATGGGACTATTATTATTTGGTAACTGGGTAAAGCCATTAGGCAGAGATGCCTGTTTTCAGGGGTGACCCAGGAGCACTGGGAGGTTAAGTGACTTGCTCAGAGTCACACAGTATGCAAGTGGAGGTTGTGGGAATCAAACCCAGGTCTGTCTCTTGAATGTCCCAAGCCCGTTCACAGCTCATTACTCTAACCTCTAGGCTATACCCCACCCAATGACTAATATGATTGAAAATGAATGACTAAATGATGACTGCTGAAAGGAATTATTGTTATTGATAGAGACAGTCACTGAAATGGTACTGAAAATATGAGTGCATTATTGAAGGCCGGAAGCATGGGTAAAACTTAGCCATGAACAGGACAATTTGGAAGCTGTAATAAAATAAGACTGAGGTGATGAACACTGAAGCCGGCTGACTGAATTGACTGAGTAGGAACAGCTGCCTGTCCAGGAAGTCTGGTGAAGGTAATGTAGGAGGAATGCTGTGGAACTCAGAGGAATTCTGCAGGTGGCTAGGTATGGACAGCAAATGGAACAGACTAAAAATAACACATGCCAAATATGTAGAATGACATCGGTAGGACATACTGCAGAAACTAATAGGCATACCAAGAACCAACATTGAAAACGGAACACAGGACTCACGTGAGAACAGGAATGCAGCATAAGTGGCAAACCGAAAGAAAAGACGGAAACACATTGCTACAATCAGGGAAGGCAGAAACACTGCATAGTAACCCAGAAAGCTGCTAAAAACACAAACCAAACAAAGCCCAAAAGCAATGAGGAAAGCAACAGCAAACACAGAGTGAAAGGGGGTCAGCCAGAGACACAGCAGAGCCTCTGGTTGAAACAAAGAAACAGTGCTTCCGAATGAAACATAGAAACATAGACTTTGACAGCAGATAAGGACTGCTTGGCCCACCCAGTCTGCCCATTTCCCTACCTATTGGATAAGCTGCAGATCCTAGTTAACCAACAGCCTACATCCTGCTACCCCCCACTAGGATTGCCTTATGTCTGTGCAATGAATTCTTGAATTCCCCACTGTTTTTGACCCCACGGCTCCTCAGAAAGGCTGGTCCATACGTACACCACCCTCTCTGTGAAAAAATACTTTCTCACATTACCTCTGAGCGTCCTCCTCTATCTTCAAATTGTGCCCCTTGTTCTTACATATTTCTTTTCTGAAAGATGACCCTCCTGGACTTTGTTGATTCCTTAAGGTACTTGAAAGTTTCTATCATGACCCCCTCTCCCTCCTTTCCTTGAGGGTGTCATATTAAGCTCCTTTAGTCTCTCTTGTATGGCTTCTGGTGCAGACCCTGCACCATTTTAGTTGCTCTCCTCTGGACTGCCTCTATCCTGTCTATGTCCTTGTGGAGATGGGGTCTCCAGAACTGCAAGCAGTGCTCCAGATGGGGTCTCACCAACTGTCTGTGCAGAGGGATAACAACTTCCTGTTTTCTACTGGTGATGCCTCTTCCTATACATCCCAGTATTCCCCCAGCCCTCCTTACTGCCTCTCACATTGCTTGCTTATCTTTAGGTCATCTGATATGACTACCCCAGGTCCCTTTCCATTTTTATGGCTGTAGTAGGTGGAGCCTGCAGATGTTTTGCATGTACAAAAGGAGTGATGTCATGTTTTCTGTCCATGGAACTGACTGAAGGTATAAATAGTCTCCTCCACCTTACCCTCCTCCAAGAAATGTTTTCTGCCCTCAAATAAATACACTTTCATGTTAGTCAGTGGTTGCAGGGTACTATTTTCTTTCTTAAATGGGTGGTACAAGAACTGGAACCTGAGTAGTGGGAGGCAGCATTGTTTTTTTGGGGGGAGTAAGATCCACCCCCACCTCCACCCGAGAAACTTCTAAAGATCCACCCCACCTTTTTTATATTCATGTGGAGGGCATGAGGTGGATCTATCATGTTGAAACAAGACACACTAGTTTGGGATCTGGACCAAGGAACAGAACAAGTCTGTGGAGTGATCGAGTTGTGGAGCCCTTGCATTTTATTAAGGACTAGGAGAACAGAAGATACTTAATGCCTTCAAATTGACTTAAAAACCCTTGGAACAAATGATTATCAGAGCCACCTGGTATCTCAAAAAGTGTCTGTTGTTTTCCTTGGGAGCTGTAGTTTCAGACACTTTTTAATTACTTTAAGAAGTGTCTGAAACTACAGCTCCAAGGAAAACAACAGACACAACATTCTGGTTGAAAGGGCCACAGGTTTTTCTTAACATTTATACACTAAAACATAAAGTTCAGCTTTTGGGATTAATATTTGTTTACTATATTTAATATATATATATATATATATATATATATATATATATATATGTGTGTATATATATATATACACACACACACATATATATAGTTTGTCATTTTAGTAGTTTCAAAACTTTGAAAGCATTGGTGTTAGTAATGCATTTAGAAATACATTTTTATTGTCTTTACAGTTAATCATGCAGTTTCATGTGCAGGCCCTTTTTGGGTGGAGGGGTTCAAATTATTTTAATCATGGGCACAGTACTTGGTAAATACAAACTTTGATGATAAAGTGTATTTTTACTTTTAGTGCAGTTGCTTTTACATGTTAAAAATACCAGCTGCAATTGACAACTACTTGTAGAAGCAAAAGGTTGGTATTTTTTTCCTACTTTCTTTTCACTGATATTATAAACTGAGCCAGGAAAAAAGTAAGACTGGAACAACTATCAGAGCTGCCATCCCCTGGACATGCCATTTATCACTCATTTAAATAACACAAATGTAGTTTCACATTTTTACTATGAGGAGGCAAGAAGATGAACCAGCACGGTTAACAAATACATTTATTGTGAATGAGTGGGAGGGGTAGTTTTTCTAACATTCCTGGTGGTTTTATACTCCCTGGAACCTGCTAGTCAGGTTTTTTTATTGCATCTTATCCCAGGCAATCTTCCCAGAGTGCAGTTTGCTCTATTGTTTAATAGCTCCAGTGGAGGACAGTGTCATTACATTGTCTTTTGTTTGAAATTAACCACAGACATCATGGCAGCCAAAGGAGACACACTTTGAGTCTTAGGGTATGTACAGCATAATTAATAAGTTTTCATATGCATACTCTTTCCAGTCATGTTATTGCTAGACATACTGCAGCTAGCTTGGCTTGGAGGAAAGTGAACATTGTCAGGACCCTTAGCAATTGAGATGCATATGAAGCAAATATGTCCAGATGCACTAACTGCCTGCTGAATAAGGAAGGGTTGCAGGAACCCAGGGAATGATTACGGGGGGGGGGTGGCAGGGGCTGATGGTCATCAAAATGGAAAGGGATTTTGGGTAATCATATTTGATGACCTAAAGGTGGCTAAACAATGTACCAAAGCTGTGAGGAGAGCCAGTGGAATGCTGTGGTGCATAGGGAGAGGTATTACCAACAGAAGGAAGGAGGTGGTGATGCCACTGTGTAGATCACTGGTGAGGCCTCATTTGGAATATGGTGCCCAGTTCTGGAAGCCGCATTTCTGTCATGCAACTTTAAATCACAAATGGGTTAAATGGTTCTATTTTAGATTTCTATCCCTTCCCCTACTTCTCCCACTGGTTAGCCTTATGGAATGCAACCAGAACATGTCTTGGCTAGCATGATGAATGCACTTACACAAGCTGCTTCTCATTCTGCAGCACTGTCTTTTTAAAATGCCAACTTCTTGTTGAAAATATTGCATCATTTTTCCATCCATATTATTGCTAGATATACTGTAGTTAGCTTGACTTGAGGAAGGGTGAACATGATCAGGACCCCTTAGCAACTGAGATGCATATGCAGCAAATAAGTCCAAATGTGCTAACTTACCCTATAATTGTTAAAGGATACCTAAACAACATTTTGACAACAAACTGTTCAAAAATCTGACCTCAAACAGGACTAAAGGAAAGGCTGCTGAATTCATTAATGCTAAAACTACATTTATATATGTTACCTAAATATGGTTCCAAAGCATTTGAAAAATGTCAAATCAGCCTTTCAATTTCAAAAAAATTGCCTTACCTGCTTCTTAAAATGGCCACCAAATGTGTTAAGTGATGACATCATCGGAGCCAAAGTCAGAGAGCTATACGGCTCTCTACAGTGCTAACTAGTTCTTTTTTCCCTTTGTATAGAACTGTTTCATCAAAATTGTCAAAACCATGTGCATTATTTAGATCAATACGCATGTTAGGCTATGGTTCTGTTCGTTTAGTTTACATTAACATACTGAAATTGTGTTTTAATCCAGCCGACTTTCTCTTTGGCAAACCACAGTGCAGTACAAATCTTGAATAACCTGGTGGTCTAGTGGTTATGGCAGATCCAGGATGCTACAATGGGGGAGGGGTGCAGGGAGTGTGTGCATGCTTGATATGCACTTTTTAACATTTTTATGAAGCCTTTATATTTTCTGTTGTTATGCTTTTCTAGTATGTTTTTGACTGAAACTACAAATGTAATCCTTATTTTTGAATGTAAACATTTGTACAATCAATAAATCAGACTTCTTCAATAAGGTGAAATGCAGCAGCAGCAAGCGAGTACTTTACAATGGGGGAGGCGGGTTACAGCCGCACCCTTCACCGCCCATAGATCTACCACTTGTTTGTAGCAAAGTTCTTCTGTAGTCCAATGCCAGAGTTCATACTTTCTTGGAAATCAGAAATATGCTTGGCTTGTCTTCTCTTCTTTATCCATGGGAAATAATAATAAGAATCAGTATTTATATAGTGCTTTCATGAAGTGACTGAATGTGTAGTGGCAGCCAATTCACACATTAATACCCACACACAGCCTTGGACAATTGCATGAACTGGTTTTATGGGAAGGGGAATGCTGGCCAGGACAATATGGTCAGGTAGTGATCATGGTGCTGACAGTCCCACATCTTATTTCTCACAGTGATCTGCTCATATTTCTCCCCTTCTGTCTTCCCCCTTCCCTGAATATAGCAGTACCTTGCAGGAGTGGCCCTCTCAGTCCCCCTCTGGTACTCATTCTCACTACTTCTCCCCACACCAAAAACTGGTGAGCTCATCACCCTTGTGCATCATGAGTGTAGGTAGTACAGTCCTCAGGTTTTTTGACATATCAGAAATAAACAAATCTTTCCAGTAAGTCAGGCTGACAGCATCAGGTAACAAGGGGAATTATAGGCTTTCCTATCCTTAAAAGATCTAGACTACCTTTGATTAGGCACTATTAAATGATAGGTGTGCACATCATTATGCATGTCATTTAATAGTGCCTAATCATAGGTGAATTAGATCTTATATGGTGAAGAATGCTTATGTTTCCCCTTGTGCCCTGCTGCTATCAGCCTGGCTTACCAGAAGATCGTGTTTATTATTAACATATAAAATGACACGGGCGACTGTACTAACCGCGATCATGATGCAGAAAGGCAGTGAGCTCACCAGTTTTGGTGAGGAGCAGAAGAGAAGAATGAATGCCAGAGAGGGACTGAAGAGGCCATTCCAGCAGGGCACAGTCGCAGGTTAGGGAAGACAGGAAAGGGGATGTTTAGCAGATCAAGTAGATCTGAAATGGGCATGCTGAAGGCTCATGATCACTGCCTGACTGTGAATGACAGCAGCCATCAATGACAAATACTCAGTGGCAGGGCTGCACTTAAGTGTTACTTGAATTCAGTGTAGGGAGATTACCCTCAGGTGGGGGGGGGGGTGTTGATGTTTTTTAGGACAGTATTGAGGGAGCCGTGTATAGATCATTCAAGATTTAGAAGGGTGGTAGCCAACCAGCTCACATTGTAGAGTAGGGCACTAAAAAGTACTGGAAAAGATTTGCTGGGAACTGTCCTGCAGGGTTCTGCAGATCACAGGTAAACAAGTAGACTGACACTGGAAGTCTGGTGGATTCACTCAAGGCATTAGTATGCCTCTCCTGCTAATAATATTGTTATCCATAGTAAGTACAGCCCTTATGAGGGCATGAACAGCAGTTTTTCTGGTGAGTCCTGAGGCTTATTGCTTGGCCCTCCGCGAAGATCCAATTGTTTGTTAATGAGGCGGGACAAACACATAACAGGGGAACTGTACATGCTACCTTCACCGTGCAGAAGGGTAGTGATCCATTCAATGTTTACTGTGGGAGCAGAAGTCAAACATTGAAAAAGTGGACTTAAGTATGATTTGGGAGGTATTTTTTAGCAGTGCCAGCTGATGATCCGTATTGGTGTAGGCATGCACAACTCTCTGAGGTAATACGATTACAGTCTGAGGTGTGATAATTCTCTTCATGAGACCGCAAGCTCATATACAGCCCCAGGCAATGCTAAGGACATGGTATGGATGGTGGGGTGTTCAACAGAAGCCAGGCTAGGTGCAGGGGGTTCACTTGGAAAAAGAAACAAGAGAAGATTTTTTGTGGATTAACAAGAATGCATGAGCTTTGGAACTGGACCAGACCAGTACTTCACTGTGTGATCCTAAGCAAGTCACTTAACTTCCTTGTGCTGTCACGCCACATCTGTAAACAAGGTTTCAGCATAGTGTCTCTCTCCTGGTTAACAAAAAAAAATTCAGGGCATCACAAAACCACTAGATCATCAGGTATTTGAAGTGTTGTACTGTTCTGCAGTTTGCCAAAGAGAAAGTCAGCTAGACTGCAAAGCATTTTCAACAAGTTAAAGTAAATAAAATGAACAAAATCATAGCCTAACATGTGTACTGATCAAAATAATCCACATGTTAACACATGGTGGTGATCAATGTGATAAAACAATTCAAAACAAATAGGGAAAGAAGAACTAGTTAGCCTATAGGAATCTATAGTGGTCTCTGGCTCTGATGATGTCATCATGACTCATCACTTAACCCAGTTGGCAGACATCTCAGAGAAGGCAAGGCTGTTTTTTGTAAGTGAAAGGCCGACGTTTACATTTTTCAAAAGTTATGAAACTGCATTTATGTTATTTACATAAATGCAGTTTTAGCATAAATGTAAACAGTAGCCTTTACTTTACCTCGATATGAAGCCAGATTTGGGAGTTTGCATTTTTAAAATACTGCTTGTTTAGGTATCCTTTAAGTGTCACAGTTTGCATTTCTTCTTGAAATGGTTACTTTTGCATTTGTGTTTATTTTAAAATATTTAATATTCTGACCATGTGGTTATGTCATGGATCATAACTGATCTCCAGCCTTAACCCCCCTCCCCCGTGCTCCAACTTGCATAGAAAATAGTGCTTGTAGACAAATTTAATCATTTTGCTGCTGTATTCTGGCGTGTTGTCAGGCGTGTGTGTGTGTGTGTGTGTGTGTGTGTGTGTGTGTGTGTGTGCTTTTATTCAATTACTTGTGTCTTGCATGGAAAACAGTGCTTGTAGACAATCTAATCATTTTGCAGCTGTGTTCTGCTCTGTGTGTGTGTGTGTGTTTCTCTGAGGCTGTTCTTACAACCTAAGAAAGGTACTTCCCCAGACATAGCAGCAGTACATTGCATAGCAGATATAAAATGTCAATAAGCAGGTCATGCAACAGATGTGCTGAGCAGTTACTGAAGCAAGAAATGTACAGCTGTCATTTTTTACATCCTGTTCAAAACGTGTTTTTGCACCTGTGGTGCCAAACGGCACAGTTGCTGTGCAAAATCTCCTTTCGGCTAATGAACTGATAGTGTCACTGTTCATACGGTGGGATCACAAAAAGCCCATGCTGAAAACTTAGAGTGAAAATACCAAGAAACGGCCAGGGCAATATGGTTTCTGACCGTAACACCCTGCACTGTAGGGACTGACAGGCATCAGGGGTGTGACTTGGGATTGTCAACAGTAATGATCACGCCATGCCACCCCATCCCCACCCTGCAGCCAGTGACAGGTATCGAGGTGTGCCTTTGACTTTTCATCCCCAAAGTTCACTCCATTCTCTTATACTGTACCCATTTCAGCATATTTCCTTATGGAATGGGGTGTGTAAAGTTTGAAAACCCCAAGGCACACCTCGACTCTTGTCTGTGTCTGCAGGGTAGGGTGAGGTGAAATGGTGTAAGCGTTAAGGGCAATGACCCAAAGGCACACCCCAATGCCTGTCCATGTCTGCGGGGTGGGGGTGGTGTTGACGTCACTTCAGTACTTCACTGCCATTCCTATCCTGTCTGTCTGTGTCTCTCTATCTGTATGTCTATGTAATTATCTATCTTTCTATTAATTGCCTGTATCGCTATTTTTACCTGTTTCTAAAACAAACCTGCATATCACATTTGCCTGTACTCTGAGCACATACTTATGAAACTGTGCATAGTTGTACTCCACTTCTGCGTAGACCTCATACTTTCCTAATACTCCCTTTATCAAAAGCATAATTACCTTACCCTTATCAAAAGCGATCCCCTCTGAAAGTTAATATCACATCTTCTCAAACAGTCCATCATCATTACACCTGACTTCCTGACATCAACACATTGCTTAAATATAACTTACATCACCTCATGGACAAAAACTCTATTTCTCTTAAAAAAATAAAATAAAAAAAATAAAAAAAACTGTGTAAATAATCCCAAGGCTGAACATATACCAGCCATTACTTTTTCATGTACTGCCACCTTCTGTACCATCATGGGGATTTGCACGTTTCCCTTGATGCTTTGCATTATTGGGATATGTGCAATTGTGTTTTCTTTAAAAATTGGCTGTCTGGTCAATATCATCTGGGATAACACATACATCAGTGGCATTTACTCTGGGGTTCTTTTGTAAGCTTCCTATTCCTTCCATTAAAATGTACACCTTCATATATTTTCCTAATAATGTGTATGCCTTCCTTAGAACAGAAACTAAAATAAATCTTACTACTTACAAATCATTGTGCTGTTTCTCCATACCTCCTTAACAATTCCACA
Organism: Neoceratodus forsteri; assembly: GCA_016271365.2. Taxonomy (NCBI): domain Eukaryota; kingdom Metazoa; phylum Chordata; order Ceratodontiformes; family Ceratodontidae; genus Neoceratodus; species Neoceratodus forsteri. The sequence goes on from CM028129.1 coordinate 1,482,261,398, forward strand.
CAACTTCACTAACTTCATTATGTAGCCATGGTGGATCTGACCAGATTTTGTTGTTGTTGTTAGCCCCCCCCCATTGTGTACTCTTCCCCTGGGTTTTTGTTTCCCAGGTGCATTACTTTGCACTTCTTTGCATTGAATCTAAGCTGCCATACTTTTGACGATTCCTCCAACCTTGCCAAATCCCTTCTCATCCTTTCCACCCCCCCTTGTGTATCAACTCTGTTGCACATCTTTGTGTCGCCTGCAAAGAGACATACTTTTCCTTCTAGTCCTTCCGCAATGTCACTTATAAAGACATTAAAATGGGGCCGGCCCGGTGGCACTGAAGGTTGAGGTGCTGGACACCATACCTTGTGCCACGCCAGCGACCTGGGTTCAGGAATGAGCCTGGGTCATCGGAGGTCGGCCTGGGAGAGGGAGAGAACTAGAGTAGGCCGCCGACAGACAGCCCTCTACCTCGGGTAAGGGGTAAGGGGTAACGGGTACCTCAGAGTTTGACTGCCCTCTGGTGGAGGCTGGAGACACGGCGTCTCTCCAAGGACCTTCAGCATTAGGCCGTTCGGAGGAGAGCCCTTCTGGAGCTGTGGTGCACATGTGCACCTCCACGCGCATGTGCTACCACTTCTGGGGGTCTCGGGAGTAGGGTTCATGGGAGAAAATTGAGGAAAGTGTGGGTGCCACCTAGGATGATGCCTCTGGACTGGCTCTGGGGATCTGCTGGGGTGTGCACGGTGCTACAAGCCTCCGAAAGACCCCCGAGTCTGGTAGGTTGGTGGACAACGAGGGCGGACCTGCCACAGAAGGATAAAGAAGGTTGAAAAAAAAAAAGACATTAAAAAGGACCGGACCAGTACTGAACTCTTGCAGTTCCTCAATCAGTAACTCCCTTTCTTTGGAGTGGACTTGCTTACTATTACCCTCTGTGTCGTGCTTGTCCAGCCAATTTATTACCAGGCTACCACCCTGGGACCCACTCCCAGGCTGGCTAATTTGTTTATTAATCTTTGTGTGGGATTCGTCAAACGCCTTGTTAAAGTCTGCAGGCCATATCCACAGCCCTCCCTGGTCTACTACTTTATCACCCAGTCAAAAAAATCTATTAGGATTCTATCTGACATGACCTTCCGCTGTGAATCCATGCTGCCTTGGGTCCCTGTTTTGCTGGCCTCAGGTACTGAACCAATTCTTTCTTTCAGAGTGATTCCATCATTTCTCTACCACTGAGGTCAAACTAACAGGTCTCAGTTTTCTGCCTCTGCTGCTCCCACTTTTGTGAAGGGGAATCACATCCGCCCTTCTCCAGTCCTTAGGTACCACACCATCTTCCCACGATTTGTTAAAAGGGCAGTCAGTGATGTCACTAGTTCTCCCCTTAGTTTCTTTCGAATTCTGGGGTGAATCCCATCAGGGTCCATTGCTTTGTCCACCTTCAGGTTTAGGAGTTCTTTCAGAACCCTTTCTTCTGTGAATGGACTGGTATCAACCTCCCTATCCAGAGTGCTTCTGTTGATTGGATTAGGTACCTCCCCCTCCTCTTCTTTTGTGAATACTAAGCAGAAGTATTTGTTCAGTATCTCTGCTTTTTCACTGTCACCCTGTGCCCACCAACCCTCCTCCCTTTATTAAGCCTCACTATCCCTCCCATGGTCTTTCTTCACTCCCTAATGTACCTATGAAAAGGTTGTATCCCCTTCTTAACAAGTTGGCTATCTTTTCCTCGGTTTGGGCCTTTGCTATTCTGAATGCCTTCCTACTTCCTTCTGCTTTAATTGATATAGTCTTGTCCTGCTCCTTCTGTGTTTCATATATACTTCCTGAATGCCATCTTTTCTCCTAACCCTTCCCTGCCACCTCTTTTGAGAACCATAGTGTTTTTTTCCTTCATTTTGATTTGTTTCTTTGCATCACACAAGGCTTGTGCTCTGTGATGCTGGATTTGATATTTCCCATGTTTCCTCACCCTACTTCTTGCCCGTTTGCTAGTGCTTTTCTGACTCTCCCATTTTTGACAAAGTCAGCCCTTCTAAAGTCCAGTACCTCACTTTTGTAACCCCTGACTCTCACAGCTGTGTTATAAATCAGCTTCTACACTGTTTGGTGGTCACTGATTCCCAGATGGCTACCCACTTCTAAATTGATATCCTCTCCATCCCCATATGAGTACCAGGTCTAAGATTGCTCCCTCCTGAGTGGGTTCCATCACTAGCTGTCTGAGGCATGCCCCCTGTAGGGCATAGAGAATGACTCTGTTCTTGGATGTGGTTGCAGCAAAGGTGCTCCAGTTAACATCTGGCATATTCAGGTCTCCCAACAACAATATCTCCCCTTTTTCTGCCATCCTAAGGATGCCTTCTATCATCTCCTTGTCCATTTTCTCCCCCTGAGACTGGGGTCTGTATACAACACCCATGCGGATTGTGGTGTCATTTTCTGTCTCCAGGGTGACCCACAGTGCCTCCTCTCCTCCCTGTTTACCCTTTAGTTCCATTGCTTTGATCTCTTCCCTTATGTAGAGAGCTACTCATCCTCTTCTACCCTCCCTGTTGCTCCTGTAAATTATGTACCCTGGTATGTTGACATCCCAGTCATGGTTGTGGAATTGGGGAGGAGCCTTAGACAAGTAGCACGCACGGTAACCTTCTTGGAGGTGCTGCCCATCTATGGTGTAGGAGAGGCTAGGGTATTCCGCACCATGGGATTCAATCAGTGGTTGAAAAACTGGTGTGGAGCTCAGGGATTTGGCTTCATTGAGGACTGGGGGTCCACCTGGAGTGATGCAAGCCTATACTGGCATGATGGGCTGCATCTGTCCAGGAGGGGAACCAGGATCCTAGGTGATAGGTTTAAATGCTTCATTGGCAAGCATTTAAACTAGCCAAGGGGGGATGCACTGGAAAGAAGAAGGGAAATCCTAGCCCACCCCAAACAATCACGGTAGTAAGTGCGGTAAACACCAACATAGAGGTGTCGATAGGGAGAAGGGCAGGGGTAAATGGAGAAAGTGACAAAGGCAAGAAGGACAGGGATGGGGCAAAGAGGAGTAAGGCCATTAGGAAATGGAGGGTAATGAGTACCAATGTCTGTAGTCTGGGCAACAAGCTCCCTGAGCTGGTGGCCTTGATGGAAGAGGGATGCCTGGATATCGTAGCAGTCACAGAAACATGGTACACAGAGAACCATGACTGGGATGTTAACATACCAGGGTACATAACCCACAGGAGAGACAGGCAGGGGAGAAGAGGGGGAGGAGTAGCTCTCTATGTAAAGGAAGGGATAAAAGCAACTGAACAAAAGAGTAAACAGGGAGGAGAGGAGGCACTGTGGGTCACCTTGGAGACTGGAAAGGGCACCACAATCCGCACAGGGGTTATGTACAGACCCCCATGTCAGGGGGAGGGAATGGACAAGGATATGATAGAAGGCATTCTTAGAATGGCAGAGAAAGGGGAGATACTGTTGATGGGAGACCTGAATATGCCAGATGTTAACTGGAGCACATTTGCTGCAGCCACATCCAAGAGCAGGGCCATTCTTGATGCCCTACAGGTGGCAGACCTCAGACAGCTAGTTTCGGAACCCACTCATGAGGGAGCAATCTTAGACCTCATACTCTCAAATGGGGGAGGGAGAGGATCTCAGATCTAGAAGTGGGTTGCCATCTGGGAACAAGTGACCATCAAACAGTGTGGTTCACGTTAACCTCAGCTACAGAGTCAAGCCATACAAAAAGTGAGGGTACTGGACTTGAGGAGGGCTGACTTTGGCAAGATGGGAGAGTGCCTCAGAAAAGCACCAGCAAACAGGCTAGAAGGAGGTGTGGAGCAACAATGGGAATCATCAAAACTGCCATCACAGAGGCAACAAGCCTTTGTGTGAAGCAAATAAACAAATCAAAATGAAAGAAAAAGCCACTATGGTTCTCAAAAGAGGTGGCTGTGAAAGTCAGGAAGAAAAAGATAGCATTCTAGAAGTATAAGGAAACACAGAAGGAGCAGGACAGAGAGCTGTACCAGTTAAGGCAGAAGGAAGCAGGGAGGGAAGTCAGAATAGCAAAGGCCCAAACTGAGGAAAAGATAGCCAACTCAGTTAAGAAGGGGGATAAAACCTTTTATAGGTACATCAGTGAGCGTAGAAAGACAAAGGGAGGGATAGTGAGGCTGAATAGAATGAACAGTGGGTGGGCAGAGGGGACAGTGAAAGGCAGGGATACTGAACGATTATTTCTGCCAGTATTCACAAAGAGGAAGGGAGAGTGCCTAATCCAATTAACAGAAGCACTTGATAGGGGGGTCGATCCCAGTCCTTTCACAGAAGAAAGGGTTCTGCAAGAACTCCTAAAACTGAAGGTGGACAAAGCAATGGGTCCTGATGGAATTCACCCCAGAATTCTAAAAGAATTAAGGGAGGAACTAGTGAAACCACTGGCTATTCTTTTTAATAAATCATGGGAGGATGGTGTGGTACCTGAGGACTGGAGGAAGGCGGATGTGATTCCCCTTCACAAAAGTGGGACCAAGACAGAGGCAGGAAACTACAGACCTGTCAGTCTGACCTCTGTGGTAGGGAAAGTGATGGAGTCACTTCTGAAGGAAAGAATAGTTGAGTACCTAGAGGCCAGTGAGGCACAGGACCCAAGGCAGCATGGGTTCACAGCGGGAAGGTCATGTCAGACAAATCTAATTGACTTCTTTGACCGGATGACCAAAGTAGTAGACCAGGGAGGGGCTGTGGACATGGCCTACCTAGACTTTGGCAAGGCATTTGACACTGTCCCACACAAAAGATTAATAGTCAAATTAACCAGCCTGGGAGTGGGTCCCAGGGTGGTAGCGGTAAAACATTGGCTGCACAACAGGACATAGAAGGTAATTGTAAATGGAGTCCACTCTGAAGAAAGAGGGGTTACTAGTGGGGTACCGCCGGTTCAGTATTGGGTCCAGTCCTTTTTAATGTCTTCATCAGTGACATTGCAGAGGGACTGGAAGGAAAAGTATGCCTTTTTGCAGCTGACACAAAGATCTACAACAGGGCTGATACACAAGGAGGCGTGGCAAGGATTAGAAGGGACTTGGCAAGGTTGGAGGAATGGTCAAAAGTATGGCAGCTTGACTCCAATGCAAAGAAGTGCAAATAATGCACCTGGGAAACAAGAACCCAGGGAAGAATACACAATGGGGGTCGAATAACAACAAAAAAGGAAAGGGACCTGGGGGTAATCATATCAGATGACCTTAAGGTTAGCAAGCAATGTGAGAAGGCAGTAGGGAGGGCTGGGGGTATACTGGGATGCATAGGGAGAGGCATCAGCAGCAGAAAACAGGAAGTTGTTATCCCTCTGTACAGACAGTTGGTGAGACCCCATCTGGAGTACTGCGTCCAGTTCTGGAGACCCCATCTCCGCAAGGACATAGACAGGATAGAGGCAGTCCAGAGGACGGCAACTAAAATGGTGCAGGGTCTGCAACAGAAGCCGTATGAGGAGAGACTAAAGGAGCTTAATATGTATGCCCTTGAGGAAAGAAGGGAGAGGGGGGACATGATAGAAACTTTTAAGTACCTCAGTGGACTCAACAAAGTCCAAGAGGGTAGCATCTTTCAGAAAAAGAGCATTGCAAGAACAAGGGACACAGTTTAAAGATAGAAGGGGGCGGTTCAGGGGCAATGTGAGGAAGTATTATTTCACAGAGAGGGTAGTGGATGCATGGAACAGCCTTCCTGAGGAGGTTGTGGGGTCTAAATCTGTGGGAGAATTCAAGAATGCATGGGACAGACATTAGGCAATTCTTGTGGGGAGTAGGAAGAAATAGGCTGTTGGTTAACTAGGATCTGCGGCCTATTCTGTAGGTAGGGAAATGGGCAGACTAGATGGGCCAAGCAGTCCTTATCTGCCGTCAAAGTCTATGTTTCTATGTATGTTCTCTGTGTACCATGTTTCTGTGACTACCACAATATCCGGGCATCCCTCTTCCATCAAGGCCACTAGTTCAGGGAACTTGTTACCCAGACTACAGGCATTGGTACTCATCACCCTCCATTTTTTGATGGCCTTACCCTTTTAGCCCCATCCCTGTCCTTACTGCCTTTGCCTATTTAAGCAATAATGCCCGGCAGGGTGTGTGTTGTACTGGGATAATGTCACACTTCAGGTGGTTGGGGACGAGGCTGCAGGCCAAGTGGGTCCAACACCCGGGACGTGACGTTATCCCCATGGCATACACCCTGGAGGGCATTATTGGTATTATACAATGGCTTGTTGCTATACAGAATAAAAAAAATAATTTTAAAGATGTTTTTAATAGTGTGGAAAAATATTTTTGTTTCTTAAGAGAAGATCCAAACAATCATGCAGATCCAGTGCAATCAGTCAGGAGGTTCACAGTGCTGAGACTAGACCCTTGATGTTATACTGGGATAACATCACTGTGCCACACACAAACTGACCAATCAGAGCACAGGAAATTTTCTTGCCATTGTATAATTCTCCATTTACCCCTGCTCTTCTCCCTATTGACTTTCTATCTTGGTATTTACCTCACTAACTACCCTGTTATTTTGGGGCTGGGATTTCTCTGCTCCTTTTCAGTGCTTTCCCTTGACTAGTTTAAATGCTTACCAATGAAGCATTTAAACCTATCACCTAGGATCCTGGTTCCCCTCCTGGACAGATGCAGACCATCATGCCAGTATAGGCCTGTATCCCTCCGGGTGGACCCCCAGTCCCCAATGAAGCCAGAACTCTGAACTCTGCACCAGTTTTTCAACCATTGATTGAATCCCATGGTGCAGAGCAGTCTAGCGTCACCCATGCCATACAGAGGCAGCACCTCTGAGAAGGTTACCGTGCGTTTTAATTATCTGCCCCATATCTACATAGGACAACTCCCACCTGGTCCCTGTGGACTAGAATGTGTAGGACAATTTTGATCTTCACTGCTAGTACCTTTGCCAGTATTTTACATCAGGACTGATGAGGGAGATGGGATGGTAACTTGCAACTTGAACATCTCAATTATGTCACTGTTCTTTCTCCTGTCCTCCAGCATGTACAATTTTAGATCCTCCAAGTGCTTCTTGCAGGACCTATGCTGTTGCCCCGCATCATTTTGGTGGTTCTTCTCTGTACCACCTGTAACCTGTCCCTGTCCTTTCTCAACTGTGGGCTTCAAAACTGCACACTGTACTCCTAGTGAGGATGAACCAGGGCGCTATACAGGGGCTGCATTACCTCTCTCCTGCTAGTGATCCCTCCCTCTGTGTACCCCAGCATCCAATGTGCCTTGCCACAGTAAAATGTGTCAATTCCTTCATGTTCTCAATTGTTAACACCACCTGGTCCCTTTTCTCTCATGTGCTCTCCACTACCTCCCCATTTATCTTATACTCCTCCCCTCCCCAGGGTAGCGTCTGGAAATGAGCTCTGGACAAGTGCACTGCTTCTGGATACCTATTTTCAAATAAATAAATAAATAATACTCCATTCTTGTTTTTTGACCCCTGTGTACATTACCTTGCACTTTTTCTTGTTGAATCTCAGCTGCCATGCCTTCTACCCCCATCCAAATTTTCCATGACTTTCTTTATAGCCCCATCCCCTCTTTGCTGTCCACTCTTGCAGAGACCTTGCTATTGTCTGTGAAGTGACATATCTTTCCCTGAACACCCTCCCCTGTATCACAAATAAATATGTTAAAGAGAACCAGTCCTAGAACCAATCACTGAGGAACCAATCTTGTGGCTTCCCTTTCCCATGAGGGTTTTCCATTTTGGACCACCCTCTGGGTCTTCCCACTAAGCCAATTTTCAACCTCCCTGTAGTTTTGTCCACCACTTCCACATCACCCAACTTCTTTATCAGTCTCCCTTGTGGGACTGTGTCAAAATCTTTGCTGAAGTCTAGGTACAGGACATCAAATGCCTGACCCCTATCCATGGCCTTTCTCACTCAATCAAACAATTCAATCAGGTTCATTTGGCATGACATCCCGCTGGTAAGTCCATGCTATCTGAAATTCTGCAGGCCACTGACCTCCAGAAACTCCACTATCCTTTCCTCAATTATAGACTCCAGTAGTTTCTCCACTATAGACATCAGACAGACTGGTCTGTGGTTGCCTGGCTCCCCCAAATCCCACTTTTAGATAGGAGAATCATATTTGCTAGCCTGCAATCCAGTATTTCCCCTGTCTCCAAAGAACCATTAAAGAGAGCTATTAGCGGACCCACCACATTCTTGTTAACAATAAATTATGATTTGAAAAGTGCAAATACAGCACTACAGCAAGTGTAAACTTGTAAGCAGAAAAGTCAGCTCCTGCACTTTGGCATGTACTAAACCTTCTAGGAGGTATCTGCTGTTTTTTTGCTGTATTTGCACTTTTGAATCTAAAATGTTGTTTATTTTTTTGCAAGTATCCGATGTGTTTTAAATTATTCCTTTTTTGTGTTTCTATGACGAGGCAAGATAGTGCTGTGGTTTACGGCACTGAGCTGCAAGCCAGGAAACCTGGGTTTGAATCCCACCGACCCCACTTGCACACCATGTGACCCTGAGCAAGTCACTTAACTTCCTTGTGCTCCCAGGTTGCACCTGGAAACAAGTTTCGGCTTAGTGTGCCTTTCCTGGTTAAAGAATTTCCCCTATGGATATTATGGAGTAGCCGCTCTGCGGCTAGCACCACTGCTGCACAAGTTCTAAATGTGACCACAGTTAGTTGTTTTAGATCTCAGCACCACTTACTCACTTTATGATCCAACAAACGTTCAGGTGGCAGGAATGGGGAGTGCAGAACACAGAGACAGGAGAGAATAGTTTTTTTAATCCTGTCACTACGTACTCACTTTATGGCTTGAGCAAGTCAACTGGAGGGAGTGTGGTGAGATGGATGCTGTTTTTTCTACTCCATTATTTCTAACTGATACCTTAATTATCAGTCACCATATTCCCCTCTTTCTTGGTCCCAGCACATGGCATACTCTTTGGCTCCTCAGCACGACTACCTAAACTTCTGCACAGACTACCAGATTGAAGGCACCCAGCAGGAAACACTCCTCAACACCATGACAGTGTCATTCTTTCTGTGTATTGGGTTGGGACAGGTAAAGAGAACTTAAGGGACAAAGCAGTACTGGCAACACTATTGCCCTCCTTAGTGCATGGCACCCCAACCATATGCTTTGCTGATTCCATTTAACCTCAGTATGTCACTCTAAGATTCTCATAAGGGGCTAGAAGAAGAAGGAAGCAGTTTATTTCAGGGAAGTGACTTGATTTTTGCTGATTGTTTGCTGTCGTTATTGTTCCTTTTGCAGTTTATTGTTGCTTTCACTTGGTAGCAGGTAACTTTCTGGATTCATTTGGAAAGTTACCTGTTTGGGGGATTCTGTAGGTGCAGCTGAGTGTTTCTATGGGGGGGTTGCTGGTGTGGCTGATTGTTTCTGGTGGTCAGGAGGGAATACTCCATTTCAGTTCAGTGCAGAACCTGCTCATTGCTGGTTTTAGTTATTTTATACTTCTTATTTCACTTGGGAAACAGTTCTGCTTATCTTGTGGTTTTTTTTAAGCCATTAACATTCTAGGGCAGGAACTGTGTTTTGTCTAGCCCTGTAGCTTGAGGGAGGGGTGCTAATTGTCTGGCCTGGCTCCTCAGCAGAGCTACTGCTAACTGTACCTGGAGATGGGTCTGAGTCAGAGTGGTATAGCTGCTTACCTGTTGGATTCTCATAAGGGGCTAGAAGAAGAAGAAGGAAGCAGTTCATTTCAGGGAAGTGACTGTTGATTTTTGCTGATTTTTTGCTGCTGCTGTTGTTTCTTTTGCAGTTTATTGTTGCTTTCACTTGGTACCAGGCTGCTTTCTGGATTAATTTGGAAAGTTACCTGTGTGGAGGATTTTGTAGGTGCAGCTGAGTGTTTCTGTGGGGGTTTGCTGGTGTGGCTGATTGTCTCTGGTGGCCAGGAGGGCCCCCCCCCACCCCTTGCACATCACTTCCTTTATGCCGTTAACCTGTGACATCACACAGTACCAGCTGACTGCATACACACACTGTTAGTCATCTTATTTCAGTACACAACAAAGGCACACACCACACCCTGGCAGAAATCTACATTTCTTGATACATTATACCATTAAAGAGTATTGGCGGTACAAATAAATATAGCTGGGTATTGGACATGGTATAGAAGAAAAGAGCACCAGAGGGTACAGGGCAATAAGGGGCATTTAGGAAAAGGATAGTAGAAGAATGATGATGGGTGTGGTGCTTTGCAGCAGATGTGGAACAGCAGTGTTCAGAAAGACCTTCCGGACACTGCAGTGCTGCCTATCTGCAGGCACCTCTCTGTATTGAGGGAGGAGGTAGCTGGACTCTGAGCAGAGTTGACGAGGATACAGGTGACATTTCCCCCCATACAGAGACCACCATGTCCACCACTGCTCCCTCAGAGGTTGCCAAAATGAGGATGGACTACAGTGGGCTTGGGGAAGGTGCAGGAGGCAGCACGGAGGCACATCCCCCAGCCGGTGGCATTTCACAACTCATATGCCACCCTGACAGAGCACAGAGATTGAGCAGCATCTCAGGAAGTGAACGCCATGGGTGCTGAGGGGGTCATCCAGGATGGATCCCCAAGGGCAGATGCAAGGAGAATACACAGGAGGAAGAAGCAAATCCTGGTTCGGGACTCCATTGTCTGGGGGATTGAGCTGGGGTCAGGTAGCAATGGTGAGAGGGAAGTAATGTGCCTACCTGGAGGCACAGTTTGGAAGGAGGGCAAGCGAATCCTTAGGATTGCAAGGGCGGTAGCAAGGAGGGGGGAGCTGGATGTCATTATTCACTTGGTATGTAATGACCTGGTTAGAAAGGGGCTAGATGTAGTAAGAGTACAGGAAGAGTTAAGGGAGCTGGGGAGGAGGAGTCTTGGGCAAGTAGCACACTCTGTTACCTTCTCAGGGGTGAGGGAGGGACATCTGCATCATTGAATTCAACAAATGGCTGAAGAAATGGTGCAGAGAGGTGGGGTATGGCTTCATTGGGGACTGAAACCTCACCTGGAGGGATGAAGGACTATATTCTCCAGATGGTCTGCATCTCTCCAGGAAAGGCAAAGGTATCCTCTCTGAGAAGTTTAAGTGCATCCTTAGTGATCATTTAAACTTGCCAAGGGGGAAGGCATAGACAATCAAGGGGATTATCATAGCCCCCCCCCCCCACAGGACATAACTGAAAGCAGTGAGGACCTAATAACTAGCATAATATCTAACCGTAAAAACTACCATGGCTACAGTGGGGGAGAGAACAGAAGGTACATCACTAATGCAGCACAGGGCAAAGACCAATAAACAAGGAACATTAAGGGGGTACACAGAGTGGAAGGTCATGTGCACAAATGCCCACAGTCTGGGAAACAAAATCCCAGACCTAACGGCACTGATGGCAGATACAAACCTGGGCATTGTGGCTATTATGGAGACATGGTATGCAGGGAACCATGACTGGGATACAGCCATACCAGGGTATACACTTTTTAGAAAGGATAGGGAGGGGAGGAGGGGTTGCTATGTATGTAAAGGAAGGGATTAAAGCCATGGAGGCTCAGGGATCCAGGGAAGAAGCAGAGGCATTGTGGGTCACTCTGGAGTCAGGGAACAAAACAATCATCCATAGTTTACAGGCCTCCCACGCAGGGGGAGGATATAGATCTAGTATTAGTGGAAGCCATCCATAATATGGCAGCCAAAGGGGAAGTACTACTAATGGGTGACTTCAACATGCTGGATGCAGATTGGAATATCCAGACTGCAAGTACATCAAGGAGCAGGGACCTCATGTCTGCCATGTATGGGGCAAACCTAAGGCAGCTGGTGGTTGAGCCCACCAGGGAGGGGGCTGTACTGGACTTAGTGCTGACAAATGGTAACAGAATCATGAATGTAGAGGTGGGCAGTCCCCTTGGTACCAGTGACCACAGAACTGTGTGGTTTAGAGTCACACGTTGGCAGAAGAAAGCCATTCAAAGATTAAGATCCAAGATTTCTGGAAGACCAACTTCATGGAGATGGGGGAACAGCTCAAAATTGCCCTGGCAGCAGAAGATATGGGGGAAGGGAAGAAGAACAGTGGCTTAGGCTCAAGAGACCCACAGCAGGAGTGACAAGTCAATGTGTCAGATTGCTTAGCAAAATCAAAAGAAAGAAGTGGCCACTGTGGTTCACTAAGTCAGTAGCTGAGAAAGTGTGAGAAAAAAGTAAGGCATTCAGGAAATACAAAGAGACACAGAAAGAAGAAGTCAGACTGAAATATCTGGAGAATCAGGGAAAGCTGTCAGAGGGGCTAAGGCAAGAATGGAGGAAGGAATAGCACAGGCTATTAAGAAGGGGGGCAAGACCTTCTTTCATTATATTAGCGAGAGGAAGAACACCAGAAATGGTATTGTTAGGCTAAGGAGGGAGAGGGTGGGTGGGTTGAGGACAACCTTGAAAAAGCTGAGGTACTGAACAAATATTTTGCTCAGTATTTACCAAGGAAGAAGCAGGAGGGGCCAAGTCTCACGAGGAAAGATGTACAGGGGGAGGTGGACACCAGCCCATTTACAGTGGATAGAGTCTTGGAGGAACCAGGAAAAGTAAAGACAGACAAGGCAATGGGGCCAGACGAGATTCACCCTACAGTGTTGAAGGAACTCAGGGAAGTCCTAGCAGGTCCACTGACAACCCTCTTCAACCAGTCACTAGAGACGGGGGAGGTACCTGGGGATTGGAGGAGGGCAGAGGTGGTCCCCCTGTACAAGACTGGAAGTAGGGAGGAGGCAGGCAATTACTGACCTGTAAGCCTGACCTCAGTGGTGGGGAAGCTGATGGAGTCCCTGCTTGAGGAGAGGGTAGTGAAGTTCCTGGAATCATGCGGTGCAAAAGACCCAAGGCAGCATGGATTCACTGAGGGTAGGTCCTGTCAGACTAATCTTATCGATTTCTTTGACTGGGTGGCCAGGGTGGTGGATCAGGGAGGGGTAGTGGATGTGGCCTACCTGGATTTCAGTAAGGTCTTCAACACTGTTCCTCATAGAAGGTTGCTTAACAAATTGGGGAATCTGGGTGTGGGCTCTAAAGTGGTAAAATGGGTTGATAACTGGCTAAAAGGCAGGACCCAGAGGGTGGTAGTAGACGGCATGACATCAGAACAGGGGGAGGTGACCAACGGAGTTCCACAGGGGTTGATGCTGGGTCCATTTCTATTCAATGTCTTCATAAGCGACATTACAGTGGGACTAGAGGGGAAAGTATGCCTGCTCGCAGATGACACCGAGATCTGTAACAGAGTCGACACACAGGACGGGCTAGATAAAATGAGAAATGACCTAAGATTACTTGAGGAATGGTCAAGGGTTTGGCAGTTGAGTTTCAATGCTAAGAAGTGCAAGATAATACACCTGGGACACAGAAATCCAAGAGAGGAATACAGGATGGTGGGGCAGGTTCTAGCCACCACAAGTCAGGAGAGAGACCTGGGGGTTATCGTATCCGATGACCTGAAGTCAGCCAAACAATGCGAAAAAGCAGTGGAGAAGGCAAACAGAATGCTGGGTTGCATAGGAAGGGGCATAACCAGTAGGATGAGTGAAGTGGTGATGCCACTGTATAGATTACTGGTGAGGCTTCATTTGGAATACTGTGTCCAATTCTGGAGATCACAACTCAGGAAGGACATAGACAGAATGGAAGCAGTCCAGAGAAGAAGAACAACAATGATACATGGACTGCACCACAAGCGTTATGAGGAAAGACACAAGGAACTAAACATCTATTCACTGGAAGAGAGAAGGGAGAGAGGAGATATGATACAGACTTTCAAATACCTTAGAGGAATAAGCAGGGTACATTTCAGAGACGAAAGTGTACGAGAACAAGTGGACTTTATTTATTTATTTATTGAAACTTTTGATAACACCTTTGAGAACAAATTAATTTCATAGGTTCCACGTCAGACAAACAATACATATTGGAAAAGTATGAGATGGAGAAGAAACAAAACAAGGAATTATACAAAACAATACAACAGTATATAACTAGAGATGTTCCAATACATGTGGCATTTTACAATGTATGCCAAGGTGCATATTTGATTAAAACATGGAATTCAAAGGGTCATATTAGAGGGGGTGGGGTCTTATGAAATGACCCTTTACAGGAAAATGAGAACAGACTCAGCCTAATGTCTAATAATCAACAAGGTAAGGGATGGCATCAGCCCAGGGGCCTCATCAGAGGTTAGAAGGTATGGGACAAAGCATTTTAAAGTGAGCAAGGGAGCTCAGGAGATATAATGGGGGGAGGGGGGAATAGGGGGAATGTCATAGGGGTGAGAGGAAAGAGTGGAACGGATCAAGAGGAAATGTGAAAGGAGAGTGATTAGCAACTTAGAACAGTTATTTACATGCTGAGAACAGTTATGCATAAGGTCAGGATAGCATAAGGTTAGAATAAGTGCTGGTCACAAGAAGGAAAGTTATTGGAAGCAGTCACAACTGGCATCAGCAACTAGCTGTTGCTTAAGTTTAACCTCAAAGGAGCCCAAGGTGGATGCTAAAGTGATGTCATGGTGCAGCAAGTTCATCCATAGCGGGGCAAGGTAGACAAAGCATCTTTGTCCCAGAGAAGTGCAACAGCAGGGTATATTAAAAATCTGGCTAGTAGAGCTTCTGGTGCAACAATGGTTGATAGTGGGGGTAATAAGCTTTTGCACTGCTGGGGGCATTTTGCTTAAGCTTACTTTTTTGGACAGTAAACATGTTTGGTACATGAGTCTACCTTTGAATTGGAGCCAGTTAGCCTGAGCCTACATGTCGAAGGTATGGTACAGATGGGCTGAGCCGGTAAGGAGCTGGCATGCTTTGTTGAGTGCAACTATGATGTGGCGAAGAGTTGTTTCAGTAGCTGATCCATAGATTGGTAAGCCATAATCAATAAGTGAGGCAAGAGAGCTTTAATGGCCAGGTTAAGAGCCTCTGGGGTCAAACATTGCTTATGCCTATAAAGTAGCCCAATGCGGGTGTTAACAGCCTTAGCAATGTTGTCAATGTGATAGGCATAGGTCATCGTACTGTCAGTAGTAATCCCCAGATAGTTAAAGAGCTGAACTAGTTCCAGGGAAGAGCCTTCTTCGTTGGTGATAGAAAGAGGGGTAAGTTCTGTGCCTATTTTGGGAGCTGGAGAACAGCATGATTTTAGTCTTGTTGTAATTCATAACTAACTTGTGCTTATGGAACCATCTTTCTACAACTACGAAATTTCTCTGTAGCCTGGATTCAAGAACCTTAGGGTCTGGATCATTGGTAAACAGGACAGCATTGTCAGCATATAAAGGGATGTGACCCTGACAGGAGTAAGGAAGGATGTTGAGGAAAATGCTAAACAAAAGAGGGCCCAAGATGGACCCTTGAGGAACTCCAGATAGGACAGGTCTGCTATCCGAGAGGGTGTTACCAATCTTCACCTGCTGTCTACGGTTGTCCAGGCAACTTTCAAACAGGCTACGCTGTCACGAGCTATGCCAATGGTGGCAAGCTGTTCAACCAGGAGGGCATGATTCATTGTGTCGAACTTTGGTTAAATCAATGAAAGCAGCACCGACCAGGTGTCCTTGATGTAAGGAGTGGTGAATAAAGCCTGTGAGCTCCAGAAGGGCGGTAGTGGTACTATGACCATTTCTGAACCCATGTTATTGCGGGCCTTGTAGCTGATATTTTTCTAAGTATTCAACCAGTTGGGCAGCCACTATATGCTCAAGAGCTTTCAAGAGTGGGGGCAGGATAGAGATATTTATTTATTTAGCTTTTGTTTACCGGGTAAGTACACTAGACAAGTATTATGCCTATTTTCAGGAACGACCCGGGAGAGTACAACATGAGGAACAACAGTCAAGGAGACATGGCAAAGAGAGTACTGTTTTTTGTCACAGTAAACAAACATGTGGGAAATACATCATTTGACGCTAGGGGAAACATACAGTAGTAAGCACATTTCAGATTATACACTCTAGACTAGCTAGTTCAACTGACACATATATACAGGTCATCATACATAGGAGTGGAGCATAGCTCAAGGACTGGATTGGTCATAATATAACTTATAACATTGTGTATACACCCTAGGCTAGTTGGTTCAGGACAGGTATATACAGCTCATCACATTTTCTAAATATGTACATGTTACACAGAAACAGAAACACTTGGTAGTACAAGTTTCTACTAAGTGACCAAAGTGCAATATGTCATGGTTAGCCTATGACCGTGGAGCAATAATGGTGTAAAATGCCCAAGGCTTTAGGCAGGAGTAGTCAGAAGTCATTGATACAGTGGAGAAATATCTCCAGGAATTCAATGGAGACACCTGGGAGGTTCAGACAAAACAATTTGACACTTTACTCTAGGGAGGTTTGGGGCAGTCACACTCTGATGCTAGTTTTAGGAAACCGCAGAGGAATTTTGAAAACTCAGATATGAGGGCAGCTCAGATATCCACAGGCAGCAAATTCAGAGTCTGCAGCACTTATGGCAAAGTCGCATCCCCATGAGGGTCCAGGTAGGAGGACTTTGAGCATCCCTGATGTGAGAGACCTAAGTTGGTAGGGGTGGGATTCAGTTTAGGCAGAAGCCGGGCCAGCCCCTGGAGGTGCTAGTTCTGATCACTTTCCCAGAGAGGCATCCCAAACCAAAATCAAGGTATCTAGCTGGTGAGAGCCAGCAGAGTTTCTCATATAGCTCACAACGGTGGGTGAGTCCGGGGCAGCCAAGGCAAAATGACAAATGTTATTGTAAGCAGTGTACCACCGGGTGAGATGTGTCTTTGGAGAGCGAGCAAATAGGTGCAGCCCATAGCTGAGGGAGGGAAGGAGCACATCCTTCGCTAGGGCAAGTCTGGCTGCCGGTGTAAGGTTATACTTGGCCCTATAGGCCAGACCCAGTTTGCAGTTTGCCACCCTGCAGATGTTAAGGATATGATTACCCATGTCAAGTTGGGGGTCAAGTGTTACCCCCAGATATTTGATGGAGCTCACTATGGGTAGTGAGGATCCATATTCGCTGGTGACGGGTAAGCAGGCCAATGAGGCTTTGATTTTAGCCATTGAGCCAAAGAGCATACCTGTGTCTTTTTCAGGTTCAGGACCAGCTTGTGACTCGTAACCCATGACAATACCCTGTTAAAGTCATTGGTCAGGTTCTGGTTTAGGGTAGTGGCATTCTGGGAGTGAGCCAGGATTACCAGATCATCTGCATACTGTACATGGTGGTGCTACAGCTGGTAGTAACCATGGGTAGTTGATTGATGAAGAGGAGAGGAGGGACCCAGTACCGAGCCTTGGAGACCTCGGGGTCATAGTAAGAGACTCAGAGGACTTTATTGAAGCAGGTATGCTGCTTTCTGCCATGTAGATAACCCATTAGCCATTTCATGGTATGGGGAGAGACAAGTGACCACAACTGTGCATGAGCAGTTTGTAGTCAACGAGTCAAAGGCTTTGGACAGGTCGATAAATATTGCACGAGAGAGTTTGCCCTGGTCCATGGCTGTCCGGATACTTGATGTAACCGAGATTAAGGCTGAGGTGGTGCTGTGTCTCATACGAAAGCCGTGCTGGGCTGGGGCCAGAAGTTCATGAGAGTGGATATATTCCGAAAGCTGCTCAGCCACTACCCTTTCAAGGAGCTTGCTAAGGGTTGGGAGAATGGCAATCGGTTGATACTTGTCAGGTAGTTTGGGATTTCCTTGCTTCAGTACAGGGACAAGTTCCAAGTAATTGTGTGATCCCCAAACTTATGAACTGGTGTCACAGTGGCAGATTTCCATTTCTAAGGGAATTAAGAGTAACTAAGTGATATGTTAATAATATGTGTTAGAGGTGACAGAATTTCATCCAGTGTAAGGGCTACAAACTTAAGGTGCAGGGTGTCACCTCTAAATCTCGATTTCCCTAATACCTTGAGTAGGTAATTCCTGGCTTCATGGACTGAGAGGGTTTTGAAGTAGAAAGGAGGATGAGAAGGGTGCTGAGTCTCTTTCCCAGAGTAGTCACTTATGAGGGGGTGAGAGAAGTAGCCAGGTGGCAGGACACCACTCAGGTCTGTGAAGGCATTATTAAAAGTGTTAGCAATAAGTTTGGGGTCGAGTGAGGGTACACCATCAAAGTTAAGCATGGTAGGAGCAGATCTGAGGTCTCTCCCAGTGACCTCTTTAAGGTTAGTCCAAAATTTTCTGTCATCATTCCAGGTCCGAGAGAGCACTTCCTTATAATATTGATTTTTAGCTGCACAAATAACACTTGTGCAGTTGTTTCTAGCCACTTTGTACCTCTGGATGTCGGCCTGGTTACACAGGGTCCTAGACCTGTGCCATAGATGGTCCCTGGCATTCAGAAGCTCAAGGAGGTCCGGAGAAAACCAGGGATTACAGCGACCTTTGATTTTACGCTTTTTATGGGGGGTGTGCCTATCACATATAGCATTGAACTAAAGAATGAATTGGTTGAGGGCAATGTCAGTGTTGTTAGTTGTGTAAACCATTGACCAGTCCTGATTACGCAGGTCAGCTTTTAGTGATTCAAGATGCCCATGGATGAGTACCCTGGTGGTAACTGTTCTAGCGGATGGTTTAGAGAATTTGTTAGCCCAATGAAACAAGACTGGGGAGTGGTCACTGAAGGCATCTGGGAGTACGGTTGTGTCCAATATATGATCAGGGTGGTTAGAGAGCAACCAGTCCAGTAAGGTACCTGTCCTAGTTTTATAGTTGATTCTAGTGGGGGACTCGACTAGCTGGGTGAGGTGAACTGCTAAAACTGCATCTTTGAAAGGGCTTGTGTCAGGAGAGAACCAATTGATACTGAAATCTCCTAACATGATCATTTCCGAATTAAGATTCGGAGAGCCAAAACACTCAAGGAGTGAATCAAAGCAGGAGGCCATCTGTCTGGGAGGAATATAGATTGAAAACACAGTAATGGTTTTATTGTGTGCACATAGAAGCACTTTTATGGCAAGGGCTTGCATATGGTCATCAGTTTTGGGCAAATTTAGGACGAGACCTTGAAGGTTGTTTCAGAGGTAGATCGCACAACCGCCCCCATGCTTGCAGAGACGATCCTGTCTAAAGACTGTGTAGCCTGGAATGGAAATTGAAGCATCTGCTATTTTTGGAGAAAGCCATAACTGGAGGCTGGAGGGAGGGAGGCTTAGGGGGAATGCTAGGAAGTATTTTTTCACAGAGAGAGAGTGGTGGATCCATGGAACAGCCTACCAACGGAGGTGGTGGAAGCGAAAACAGTACAGGGATTCGAAAGTGCATTGGATAAGCATAAAGGCACCCTGCTGTGCAGCAGAGTGGGGGAATGGCAGTCCAGATAAGAGTAGGGATTGCCAAACCAAGTAGGGAAATGGGTAGACTAGGTGGGCTGTATGGTCCTTATCTGCCGACAGATTCTATGTTTCTATGTAAGTACCATGTCCAATCAATGTCCTCTTCACGGACATTATCATAACATCCAAAAACAACAGAGACAAGTCCAAGAAGACTGTATATACACACTAAATAATAATTTGTCTCACTCACATGAATGCCCCTCTCCCCCATCCCAACCTCTGTTCTGAGTTCACACTGCCCACTCTGCCCCAACCCATACTCACTGAATGTTGCTGGACATAAGTAGGAACAGTTACAATAAATTCTCCCTGGCCAAATGATCTTAGCCACCTTGTATGGTTATGGGATGCATTGGACAGTCTTGCACATGCATATTTCTTTTATTTTTTTTAAAACACATGTTTAATAATGTTAGAATATGCCACAGAGACTGAAAACACTGCCTGCTCCATGTGGTTGTATGCGAACCACTTCTGGGCTTGATATTCACAATATGGCGGTGCTGTACGTACTCCACTGTGATGTTTTGCCATTGTATGCCCCCATATTCAGAGGGTTAGCACTAACAGACATAGTACTATTCTAATCAGACTTGGCACGAACTATCGAGGCCATATTCAACAGCTGTTTCTATAGTAAGCACACATTTGCTCACTGTCATTCAGACTGTGGCTGGCTGAGGTGGTGAGTGGATGGTCTGTGCCAGTTTACATCTGAAGGTCTGTCAGTGGCTCTGCAATGTTCAGATGGGTGAGTCAAGGGCCTATGGGGGTGGTGCTGCTGCTGAGTGGGTGGGCGGGGGCTATGTGTGTTTTGTCAGTAACTGGGTGGGGTGTACCACCAGTGATGGTTTATATAATGATGCACATATTTGCAAACGGATTGGGCAGAAAGGAGGACCACTAGACTAGCAGGCATGACTAACAGGATGTGAAACACTGCAACTGGGGATCAGACGGGACCACTAGATTGCCAGATAGAACAAACAGGAAGTGAAACAATGAAATTGATAATTTGGCTGGGGAAACCAGTAGACTACCAGGTATCATAGGATGAAAAACATGTGACTTGGGGAATCAGATGGGAGGAGGGACCACTAGACTACCAGAGAATGCATAGGTAGATCTAAAGTAAGGGCAACAGGCAGAGAAAGTGTTTTACTCAAAAATGTTTCTGTAGCATTCCACACTATCAATGGCTATTTAATACTTCAAACCCCAGGAATCCCTCGGTATACTTAACTATAGCAGTTAGCCCCCTATGTTAAACTGCCCCAGAGAGATTGGAACGTATGTAAATGATGGAACTCATTATTGGTTCATGCCAGTAATTCAAACATCTGCACCTAGGTGCTGCTGCATTTTTAACTGTTCACATTAGTTTTTCTGTCTGCCTAGTAAAGATGCCTCGGAGAGCTCTCCTCAGTGCTTCGCTGTATTTTATTGTTTTCCGTGTGAAAAACAAAGTCTGATTTATTTTTGTTTTGTCTGCCACCAAAGTCTTATCTTCCAGGTATAGTTTAGTTAGGTTTTATGTTTTTTACTACTTTTGAACAGTTCTCCCCGGTTCCAGGGAACTGGAAAAACCCCTCGATCTAGCAGTTTTTACCACGCTTTCTTCTGTATTTGCTTTTATTTTTAAAATTTATTTCTGGTTGTGCCCAGTTCCTTTTTCAGGAAACCAAAGCGTTACATTCGATTTTATTTACTTCCTGTAGTAAATTTTCATGGTTCCTTTCTTGTGAGGGAAATCGACCATGAAGTTGACTTTTTTCTTCTGGAACCGTGTTCTTTTGACATCCTGATGATTGGGCATGTCTGTTGTTGAGGCACAGGTCAGCCAACATAAGAAAACCAGGATCAATTATAAATGTTGCAAGTAGCGTTTTAATATTTTCAATAACAGTAAAATAAAAAACCAAAAATTGTTCAGTATAACTATTTACAAAGGCAGTACAGAGAAACCAGTCTTTCATCTGAGGGTATCTCTAATTCCAAGTTTCAATCTCTTCCCAGCAAAAGATTGCTGCTCTTTTTGTAATAGGTCTTTGTCTGGTAATTAACTTCTGCAACCACAGCTCGTTAACAGACATCCTGTTTCTCATAAAATGTATTAGAACTTTGTCAATTTCTTTGCAGGTGCAACAAAATAGAATATGGTGTTCCAGAATTGACCTCCTGTTGATAGCTCTACAAATATTTGTTCTGCATCTCAAGGTTAACCCCTTGCGTTTCAAATAGCTTTTTGCAATAATTTCAACAGTATAACTATACACAGTTTCAAACAAAGGGATTCCAGTATCACTTATCATTTCACACAAAGAGTCACATATATTTTTATAACCACAGATATACAAGGGGGAAGAAAAGACAGAAACAGCAAGAGAAAGCAGCGAGATAGCAAGAGGTGGACAATCGCGAGACTGTCAGAATGATCACTTCCTAGGACTCGCGAGAATATTTGGTTGCACAACCAGACAGACAAGAGACAGAAAAGGAGAAGACAGAACAGATCCTTGCATTTAAACTCTTTCTGAATAACAAATGGGACGTGGCCTTAACCCTGTCACAATGTCAGAGAGGCCTAAAAAGAGAACGGGACTGACTGATTAGGTTTAAAAACTGTATTAAGTGCTTCCAGATTTTGGCTAAGGCCAATGGACACAATTTATGTCTGAAGTGTCTTGGCCCTAGCCATATTTTTGCTGACTGTGACTTGTGTAGTAAATTCTGTCCTAAAACAATTAAAAAGAGGGCTGAGAAGTTAGAGGATATGGCTTCCCCCACTTCTACGTCACCACAGCCTTCAGAGGAGGCCTCCTTCTCCCATTTCAAACCTAAGGACAGGCCTAAAGAGTCCTCTGAGCCCAAAACCTCTGATAAAGGAGGCTCCTCTAAATCAAAAAGGTATAAAGAGCAGGTTGCCGGTCCAGTTCCTGCAAAGAAAAAACATAAGTAAAAACATATCACTGCATCTCCTGCTGAAAAAGCAAAGGAGTTCTCAGCTGACAAGCCTGCAATGCCCTCTGCAGGGGACATAGCTAAAGTCTTGCAAGTTCTCCAGGCCATCCAGTCTGTCAGTTCCCTTTTGAGCACCCCAGTTCCTTCCCAGATTTCGGTCCAGGCTTCGGTTCCCCCTAGCCAGGAACCAGGGTATTTTTGTGAGGAACAGGAGGAGGAGGGAAGGGGACCCTATTGAGCCAGATGTTTCTCCTGAGCATGATTTTGGTTCCCCTCCTCTATACTCTGTACAGGGGGTTGACAGGAAAATAGGCAAAAAGTATCAGCTGGCTAGATCAAATGCTGACTACCTCTTTACTCATCCAGACCACGAGGGGGGGTAGTCCAGGCTACAGCTTATGACAAGGCCGGGGTCTCTCTTTCTTCACATCTTCCTGATAAGGACTCCAGAAAATTGGACAGCATGGGGAAGAAAGGGTATCTGGCAGCCTCCCTCCTCCTCAGGCAGGCTACTTACATGGCCTACATAGCCCAGTACTAAAAGGCAATCTGGTTGTTGGTTTTGGCTATGAGTGACAAAATCACAGGTGAGTTGGCACTCGATCTGGCAGAGACTGCCAGAACAGATTTGTATGCAACCCAAGTATCAGTTTCACATGGCAGTGGATGCCAGTGATGCCGCTTCTAGGTTAATGGCCCTAGCTGTCTCCATGAGGAGATTTGCCTGGCTTAGAACCACTAATCTTTCTTAAGACACTCAGACCAAGGCCATGGATTTCCCTTGTGAGAACAACTCACTCTTTGGTGACAAAACTGAGGCTTATACAAAGAAGGTGGAGAAATACAAGACCGCCTATAGAAGCAACGCAGCTAAAAAAAAAAAAAAACTCCACTTCCTATAGGACTCAGGGAAGGGGAGGTAGGAGTAGAGGCACTATTCCAGGCCCTTTTTTCAGGCTCAGGTATCCCTTGACCACCAGCAGCCCAGAGGTTATTTCAGAGGCAGGGGCAGAAGGCCCGCCAGACGGATTGACCTGGCACCAGCTACCAGGACCCAGTCCAAGCAAACCCTGTGACGTGCAGGTTCAGGTCATCACCCCACCTCCAGTGGGAGGCAGGCTGGCTCACTTCTTCCAGGTGTGGGAAACCATTACCACAGACAAGGTTTTCTTTCTCTCACTAAATTTCAAGTCATTCCCAAGTTGTAGGGTCACAGAAGTTTCAAACCTGAAACCTTAGTAGAGAAAGCTCTTCTAGAGCTGGAGGTCAAGAAGCTCCTGCAGATGAATGTAGTGGAGACAGTTCCCATACCACAGTGGGGAAAAGGCTTCTACTCAGCATACTTACTTACCTAGAAGAAAAATGGGGAATGGCAACCTGTCCTGGATCTCAGACTGCTAAACGAGCACCTGACAAAGCCCACATTCAAGAAGGTCTCCTTGGCCATAGTCCTCCCTTCCCTGCAGAAAGAAAACTGATTGGCCTCACTGGACCTGAGGGATGCATATTTCCACATTCCAATCGGACCCAGTCACAGAAAGTATCTGAGGTTCAGACTACCCTCAGGCCATTACCAGTTATCAGCCCTTCCCTTTAGTCTCTCCTTGGCCCCCAGGGTGTTCAGAAAGTGCCTAGCAGTAGTGGTGGCTCACCACAGGAGACTAGGGGTCACAGTGTTCTCTTACCTGAATGACTGGCTAGTTGTTGGAGAGTCCAACCAGCAGTTTAAGGCCTTTCTCAGCCTAGCATAGGGCACCCTGGAATCCTTGGGGTTTCTTTTTTTTCATTTATTTATCCCCCTGCCTACTGCCCCCCCCAATTACCACCACCGGGCGTCATGCCAGCCATCACCTCTCGCCAATTTGAGACACCAGCTTACCTGGTGTGGCAGGGAGACTGGCTTCATCCTGCTGGTTGGCTTCTTTTTTCTCCTCCTGGTTTTTGTCCCGTTGTCCCCTGAGCACGGAGTCAAGGCGTGCAATGATGCCAATGGCCGAACCATGCACGCTTCCACACTCGGCACACCAGGTGTCTAGCTCGGCTCCACCTCCCCCTTGTGTAGTTCCATTGCGCTGGCCCCCAGCCACCGCTAGGGGCCAGTCATGCAACGGACTCCATTCCCACCCCTTCTCGGGAGAGGAGAGCTGTCCTCTGGATGCTCGAACCTCTCCATCCCCGGCCGACCCGCTCGCACTGCGAACATGGGTCACCGGCATGGCAGGAGGTAAGGCATCACTGCATCAGCCCTCCATGCCACTGGGCCGGCTATCCTTGGGGTTTCTTATAAACTCCTAGAAGTCTCAGACAGAACCCGTACAGTTCCTGTAGTTTATAGGAGCTGAATTAAGCACCCTGCAGGGAAAGGCATTTCTGTCACAAGACAGAGTGAATAGTATTCTTGCTCTGGCAAATTCATTTATCCTAGGGCAACCGAAACAAACAAGACACTTCCTGCAACTCTTGGGCCACATGGCTGCCACCACAGCAGTGGTCTCCAGTGCCAGGTTCCAAATGCGGGACATACAATTTCATCTGAGATCCCTTTGGTCACAGAAAAGAGAGACTTTCTCTAAACTGATTCCAGTCACAAAATCCTTCCTTAAGGCCCTCAAGCAGTGGAAGGAAAGGGACAACCTCAGGAGGAGGATTGCCTTTCCAACAGCAGGCCCCCATGATCATTCTCACAATGGATGCCTCCCTCTTAGGGTGGGTAGTGCATCTGGATGACCTTTACAGAAAGTGATACTTGGTCACTCCAGGAGTCAAGCTTGCATGTCAACCTGTTAGAGCTCAGGGCAGTCTTTCTCTCCCTACAGGCATTTGCCCCTCAGATCCAGGGCAATCAATACAGGTCAGAACAGACAACACCACCACAATATACTACAGCAACAAGCAGGGTGGCAGCCAGCCCAGTGGCATTGAGGACTGAGGTGCTGGACGCCACACTGGTGACCTGAGTTCAGAAGTGAGCTTGGGTGCCGAGGGTCAGCAAGGAAGTGAGGGAGAGGACTGAGCGTCCGATGGGCAGCTCTCCTCTCCTGGGGGGAGGGATCTGGGCTGTCTGGCATTCCAGCGACTCCCAGTGGAGAGTGGGCGTGCTGCAGAATGCATACCACACGTTGGGGCAAGCGTGGCTGATGCCGGCAGGGTTGCCGTCTGCCATGGCATCAGGGGGACGTCATGCTTGAGGGGGGAGGAGAGAGCAGGGACATCCACTGAAAAATTCCCTTCAGCCTGGATAGGCGATGACCTTCCCAGTGCCATTCCACCACATGCCCAACGCTGGTTCTCTGCCACTGCCCCTTCAGTCTCCTCGGGCCCATAAGGGGGCCGGGGCTTGGGAAGAAACTAACGTCTATGAAGATGGCAGGGTCCACAGTGGGCAGTAGAGTGGATTTGGCGAGAGGAGAGGCGAGAGAGAGTTCCGGTGCTGGAGAGCAGAAAAATAAGTTGAGGGAAAAAAGAAAAAAACAAGCAGGGTGGCACCAGATCCATCAAGCTGTGCACAGAAGCCATGAGAATCTGATCTGGGACCTGGCCTACTCCAGACAGATCAGCCTGTCTGCAATCCACCTCCCAGGGAAGGACAACATTCTAGCAAGATTCTCTCAGCAGAATCAGTCAGAACCACCACAAGTGGTCCAACAGGTGCTGGACACCATCTTCAGAAGGTGGGGTACCCCAGAAATAGACCTCTTTGCTTCCAGGTAGAATCACCAGCTACCCTTATTTTGTTGCAGGGCTGTGGCACTGGGCACAGTACCTTTGACGCCCTGGCTCTGGATTGGACAGGGAGGTTCCTCTTTGCTTCCCCCCTTCCTCTATTGTTGAGGGTTTTCCTCAAACTGAGGAGTCAGCCAGTGACCATGGCTCTGGTAGCCCCAGACTGAACCAGACAGCCATGGTACTCCCGCCTGCTAGCCCTATCAGTCACACAGCCTATTCACCTCCCTCAGAGGCACAATCTTCTGACCACATCCCAGGGCAGGATTCTGTACTCCAATCTCAGGTCACTTTGCCTCAAGGCTTGGCTTTTGATGACCTAGTTTTCCAACCTCCAGTTTTCTAGGGACGTCCTAGAGGTTCTCAGAGTATCCAGGAAATCTGCAACTAGAAAAACCTATGCTTCCAAATGGAAGAGGTTCACCCTGTGGTGTAAGCCTAAGCAAGTCAGTCCCCTGCAAGCAGGCCTGCCGGTGCTCCTTGATTACCTGGTCCACCTACAGACCTTAGGCCTCAGGCCTTCCACTCGTAAGGTCCATCTGACAGCAATCTCTGCTTATATCTCAGCAGGTAAGGAGAGGTCAGTGACCTCTCACTCCATTTTCAAGAAGTTCTTTGATGCACCCACCTCTCAGGGAACTGGTCTCTCCTTGGGATTTGAACCTATGTATAGCCAAGCTCATGGAGCCCCCATTTGAGCCATTGGCTACTGCAGACCCTGAAGTATGTTACCTGGAAGACAGTCTTCCAGGTAGCCATCACTTCTGCTCAGAGGATATGTGAACTGCAAGCCCTTTGCACAGACCCTAACTACATTGTTTTCTATAGAGACAAGGTGGTCCTCAGGACTAATGGAAAGTTCCTCCCTAAGGTGGTCTCTGAATTCCAGCTAAACCAATCCATCACCCTCCCTGTGTTTTTTTTTTTAAACTTTTTATTTTGAATTTTATGATACAGTACAACCTGCAGTACATAAAATATATATGTGAGGTATGCAGACCCCTTCACAGCATGTACAGAAACATTACATAATTATCTATTAAATATTCAAAGGTCTGTAAGTCCATGCAGGAGGGTATCTTAAAGAGATTTCGCAAAGGAGTAAAGTCCCATCTGAGTGTCCTGTGGAATAATGCCTTTCTAATCCCCAGTTATCACAAATAGTCAATTAAACCAGGATATCAGATTCCACGTAGAACTAAGAAGTGTGAAGGGCTGGGTGACTTAATCCATCATAGACAGAGCAATCTAACGATAGCCTGAGCTCAGTTAAGTTATCTAGTAAACCCATAGATTTTAGGCAAAGCACGGCGACCTGCCCTATGGATACAATTTATCTTTATCGGATCTAATTAACGTCCACAGACTGAGTGGGGAATTATCCCACCAACACTGAGACGCCTACAATGGTAGTCAGAAAAGGTAACTCGTAACTAGAATTTTAATATGGAGCAGCCTTCCTGGCTACTAACTAGAGAACACAACATATCAATGTGCTCACAATTTATATTATATAACATCCTATAAAGTACTTTGAATAAACCTATATCAGCAACCTTAAAACGCAACCTAAATAATGAGAACCAGCATAATTACATACAGAATTATATCCATTCTGCAAGTCGAACTATATTGTGAGGCAGTATACAACTCAAGTCTCTGAGCCAATAAAGATGTAAAAGACCATTATGAGGTATCAGTACTTCACCCCTCCTCATCCGAGACAGAATCTGGTGGATTTAATTTGGAAGTAAGGTTCTCTGCAAACTGAACAGCTGCATTAGGGTCCACAAAAATATGCAATTTTGAGGCATGTCGGATGTGAAGTCTTGCAGGGAAATTCAGTTGGGCTTCTATACCACGTTACAAGATCCTTCTTGATCATTTGAAGTTCTTTTTTTCTAGCTTGCATTTGAGCTGAAAGGTCTGGAAAGAAACCAAGTTGGCTGCCCTCCCAGGTGATATCACCCTGAGCTCTGGCCGCTTACAGAAGGGGCATCCTAGCATCCAGAGCCGATAATGTCACTATTGCAGTTAGTAGATTCTAATGTCACTATTGCAGTTAGTAGATTCTGTTGAGTTTCTGCTATTTTCCTGGGTCGTTGAGGGATCACAAAGGCTTTAATTATTGTTACTCCTGAGTCCGTGGGCAAAAGCTGCATGTCCTGGAAAATCAGTCTGGTCACTGCTGGTATGAGCTCCGTAGCTCCAGCAAAGTGGGGAGGAAAGCCCACAATACGAATGTAACCCCTAGGTGGTGCTTTCCCAAGGGCTACTACCCCTGCCTTCTTGGCTAGTAGCAGGTTAAGGGGCCTGAGTTTGGAAACGGGTGCCTCCAACCAGAGGTCAGGGTTGGTAGAGGTCAGGGTTGGTAGTGGTCAAGCTAACCTGTGCACAGCCCTCTGGGACACTGTAACCTCCCTCTTTCCTTACTAGTGGCTGGAACAATACACAATAAAGAGAATAATCGATAGGTGTGTGTCTATTACCAAGGAGTAATACCATCAAGAGAGGTTCTGGACAGTGTAGCAGAGCACAAATCAGTTCTGACCAGTTAACCTGTGGAGAGGAAAGTCAGTGAGGTCATCTCATATGTTTTTTAAATATTTTATTTGGAGACCCTGTAGTATAAAATATAGAGTTTGATACACCAAGGTGGAGTTAGTGACCTCATGAGAAGGCCAGCTCAGAAGTGTGTTTAAGTGCTGAAAGAACCTGACAGAGACACACAAAAACATTTCTGACTGAGAGGAGAGAGATCCTAAAAGCACTGAAAGAAAGTAAGCATTAGATTATACCAGTCTGAAGTTATAAATTGTAGGAACTGTACTTTTTTTTCCTGTTTGTTTTAAGGCTGTATATGTTGGGATATGTATTTGTTCTGTAATTATTGTTCTGTTTTGATATTTTTAAAGTAAAGATATTTTTTTACAAACGAAACTGCTGGAGTGCCTTGACATTTCTTTTTATTTTAAGTGGAGCTTTTAAAGGTTATAAGTACACTGTGTATGGGCGTTATTGTATACCAAACTGAGAAATGGATAGAGTTCTCTAGAAGTCTTGCATAGAGTTCTAAGGGTTCATTTGAAAGACGGTTGGTGCCCATAGGCAAAGATATATGGCCCCGAAGACAGAATTATCTGAGCCTGATAATGGGTGCAGCTAACAAGAGGTTATCAGTTTGAATCCTTCCACAGCTTGAGACTAAGGTGACTAGAACCACAAAACAGACAAGAGGGTTACCTTGTCTGTTCACTGTACACAAATCATATGCTCAGAGGTTGGCACTTTGGGGAGTAGAGGGCTAACCGGCTGAGCGAGTTTGTGACACCCATGAACACTTGCGCCCACTCAATGGGGTCCCCACCGCACCTACTGATGAAAAATAATGGCGATTGCAGCCCTGGACTCATGCAACAGTCTTGCAAGGTATGTGAGGATGGAGGGGCTGCATCGCTATTTGCAGGTCACCTTTAAGCATCTTGAATTTGGCTAGATAGTAAGCTGTCATTTGTTGTGCACATTGAATCCTCACCAAAAACTAAAAATAAGACTGGGATTTTTCTATAGGAATAAATCCTTTCCCTGCAGACATCAGGAAAAGGCTAATACAAGCCACCTCCTCCCCTGTTGGACTATGCTGACATTATTTACAACAGTAGCATAGCATCCAACCTACACAGACTAGAGATTCTGTATCATTGTGCATTACATTTTATAACCAAGGCACCTTGTAGAACACATCACTGCCTTTACTCAGCAGTGGGCTAGTCTTCCTTGCCACTAAAGATTTCTTCACACTGGCTCCTGGGCCCTCAAAGTCCTACTGAACAAACTTCCACCATATATGACTTCTCTTATCACCAATCAAACAGCCACTATGCCCTCAGGAAAAACACCTACATCCTTATGGACGTCCCCAAATTTACTCACTATGGTAGCGCTGCAATTCAGTCATGCCATCCTAACGCCTGGAATAAAATACAGGCCTCACTCAAGCTCTCTGGATTAGTCTCCTAAACTTTTTAAAATTATTGTTCAATAAGGGACTTATGGAAACTTGCCATTGTGGCAATAGCTAGCGCTCCTAGATAGAGCAAAGTTTGTATAATATGCACTTGTATTCATTTAACCTTTTCCTCATCCTTCCCCAGTATTTGTTGAATATCAAAATGGATAGTCGTAGTTTTCCCATTGCTCTACTGCTATAAATGTGACCGCTTCCTTAAATCAACTATATTGTATGTCACTGTTTTATTGTCCCTGTATGTATCCATATTGTACACTAATTATCGTTATCTGTATTGTATGTCAACATTGTGTATTATACACTGCTGTATAACATTGTCCTAATAGGACTTCCTTGTAAATGAGCATGCTTAATGGAGTTTTGTTGCCAATAAACTTGAACTTTTGTACTTATAGGAAAACATGATGGGGAGTCAGAATATGGGAAACAAGGCAGTAAGAGAAACAGAGTGGCCTGAAACCAAAGAGTACTTTCCGTCCAGGTCAACCTAGACAATAAGCTATTAAAGTTTTTGAAAATGTGATACAGCCAGACATCAAGGAATGGTGGGAGTGGACAGTGTGATGGGTATGCAAACATGACAAAATAAGAAAGGGCAGCCATGAAAGACCTTAGGGATACCTGTATGTCCGAAATTACAATCAGGAATGTGAACAAAGGAGGGTGGTTATAATACAGGATACTAAGCACTACAAAGCTGACATTTGGAGACAGCAGACATTAGCTGCTATAAGACCCTTACTTATAATCCCACATACCAATTTAAAGGGATACTGTCAACTACCATAGGTCTTAAAGTGTCCCTAATTTACAAAACACATTTATGATTGTTCATATTCTGTAGAGACTGCTGATGCAGCTGGTTTGATTCTGGCTTTTTTTCAAGTGAAAAACTGATCCTTTATCAACTCCAACTGCATCTTTCCTGAACTTAGGAACACCCTTAACACAGTCTAGCCACTCATTATGCAGTGGGAGTAGAGGAGACTATTGCACCACAAGTGGCTGCACTGTTTGGGGGTGTTTCTAATGTTCAGAAAGTATGCAGTAAGAGTAGTTCAAGGATTTTAAGCAAAATAAGGCTGGGTATAATTACATTAGCGTGCATTTCAGTTCTACTAAGCAAGGAGGCAGATAAAACAATACGGCAATATCAATAAAGGAATATTGCCTGACAGGGTGGAGTTATGAGGATAATATCCCACTCGTGTTGGGCCTGCGCTGCCTGGCCACGAGGGCATCCAACAACCGAGAAGGGATGTTATCCCTGCATAACTCCCACCCTGGAGGGCATTATTCCTGTTATACAATGGCTTGTTTTTATAATAAAAATAATTTTAAAGAATGTTTTTGTTAGTGTGTAAACATATTTTTGTTTCTTAAGAGAAAGAGGAGATCATCATGGTGGTGCTCATCCATATTCAAACAATCAGCAGGGATGTTATGCCAGGATAACATCCCTGCTGTGACAGCCAACTGACCAATCAGAAGCCAGGATTCTTTCTTGCCATTGTATAATGAATAATTTTAGAAGGGGTAATCATAAAATGTGGGGTTTTACCTAGAAATAATATGATGCAAAAAGCTTGACAGTGTCCCGTTAAAATAGAATTAGATGGGATTGTGGAAAGAGCAAGACAGGAGGGTATATGTCTGATGGGAGGTTGGCTTTTTAAAAACAGTGTTTCCCATCAACACACCACTTTCTATACATTGCCCAAGGTCCACAAGTCTGTGAGGGACCTCCTGGGCAACCTACTGTGTCTGGGATTAGGTCGCTCAGTTAGGGTTCCTTCAGATTTGTGGAACTGTATCTAAAACAGATAGTCGAGATGGTCCCAAGTTACATCAGGACTCTAGGGACATAATTAACAAGATGAAAGGACATGACTAGCAGGAAGATTTTGTTGGGTTACAATAGATGTCTGTTCTCTAACTTGTATATCCCACGAATACAGAATCAGGGCCTGTAAAGAATTTATGGCCAGGGACAGTGAACTTAGAGATTTTCCCCAGAAATGTATCCTGCGCTGTTATGCTTTGTGTTGACATATAATTATTTCATCTTTGATCAAAAGTGTATTTATAATTGAGAGGAGCACTGCGATGGGGGTGTCATTAGCCCTGCTCATACGCAAATATTTTCATGGCCTGTTTGGCCGGTGGTGCAGAGGACTGAGGCACTGGATGCCTTACCTCGTGCATTCGCCGGTGACCTGGGTTCGGGAATGGACTCAGGTCGCCAAGGGTCAGCCGGGAAGAGCAAGGATTGCACAACCGCTGACAGCTCTCCTTCCTTGGGGGTGAGGGACTCAGCGCCGCACTGTAGACCGACTCAGCACAGGCGCAACACTAGAATGGGGTGGACCCATGCACAGGGTGTAAGACTGCCTCCGCGGAGGTGGAGACAGTCACCCTGCCCACTACGCGTGCGTGGGTCTGGGGAGAAAAAACAGGAGCTGGCAGGCTCTGTGATGGCAGGCTGAGCCTGCCTCTCCCGGCAATCTAGATGTTGGCTTCGGGGTGGGAGGAGGCTGGCACCCCGCCACTGGCCCTGTCATGGAGGGGCAACCCTTGGGGATGGCCGTAGGGTCGGGTGCAGAAAACGCTCTACCAGACAGAGAGATGAGTCCTCGAGGAAAGGGCCGGAGCCACCTGCCAGCTCCGATGGAGGAGGAGAAAATGCATATGGAAAAAATATATATATTTTCATGGCCTGGAGGAAGAGCATGTAGTCTTTATGAACTTCAGCTCCACATCAGACACATATGTACAGTACTAGCACTGTTTATTGATGACATCATATATGTTTTGCGATGGAAATTGGTTCAATGACTAACACTAACTCTCTCAATGTGCCCTATGCACTAATAGGGTGGAGGGCTACTGGCATGCGTATCTGGTGCTTGCAACCCTCCGCACCACATGCTATGCAGGATGCTCAAAGCGCAGCAGCATATACACCTGATCTCCCAGCTGTGGGAGGAGCAATGACCAGCGGTGGGCCGCAACATGCCCCATGCACTAAGGCACATAGTGTTGGCTAAGGGCGTGGGGGTGCAGGGTACACCAGGAGGACCCTGCCATAAACCTCCCATGCATCCCACACACCCTGCAGGACAGGCGAACAGCCCACCAACTCTCCATGGCCTCAGGAAATGGCCATCCAATGCCACCCACCCACCCCAGAACACAGCAGTGAGTGTGGCGCCCCCAAACACCCACATCACCCATACCCTCACAGGGGCACCGCACAAGGCTGTCACCTCCATCCCCAGTGGCACCGCGATGTCAACCCCTCCCCACTTGCAGCGGTGATGTTCCTCCCACTTGCAGACATGCCCCCATCCCACTGCACCGAGTTGGTGCCATCGGAGAGGGCCAGAGGCACTGCCCTCCTACCACCCACCACAATCGCCAGCCCGGACATCCACAGGACGTGCTGCCAACGCGCACCTCACCACATAAGGGCTCCATTGTTGGACCCATGCCGGGCATCCAACTTGATGCCTGGCGAAGTTCATGACCACGCGACCATCCCAACGGACTCATGCGTCGGGGGTGGGCTGTGGGACAGTGGCTGGCGGTGGTGAATGCTGCCGAGCGCAGGTGCAGAGCTGTGAGTATAAGTTACGCGCCTTTGAGACAACTTGCACCCATATGCATAGGCCCATTATCTCTTGTACTTACAATAAAAACAAAAGTGAGAACCCCATCCTGGATAGGGACTGCACTTCCTGGTGACAATATTGTACACTGCTTGCTCTAAGATTTAGATAGGGAGGTTTCTTTAATTTTAGTGATCTTTCTGGCGTACACCCGTGTGCTCTTGGCAATGGTGTCACTGCATGATTTTATTTGTTCAGCCATGAACAGGTAAAATAATTTGGTGACATCATCGCTAAGGGCATGCAGGTGCACTATCCCAAAATGGGGAGGGAGGGTCCACCAGACTTGATCGCTGTAGCAGGGTTGGTAATTCCAAATGGGAACCACGGGCACATGACCGAGTTGGTGCCAGAAGGGTCAACCAAGACCAGGACGGGTCAAGCGGGCATCACCAGTCAATCCTGACGGTGGGTAAATATTCCATGATCCCACTGCTGCCAAGCAAACCTCTCCTATCTGCAACAGGCTCGACATCTGTGGAGAAGCCAGACAAGGCAGGACTCAACATCAACTGTCAGCAGCAATGTTGGTATATTTTTGTGTAAAATATATTTTTTAAACATTTCACAAGATCTGCACAGTACATGAGAATTGCTACGATGAACTAGGTTACAGACAGCATCTGAAACACTGGTGTTCAATTTCTTACATATGTAAAACAAATAGTGTGCACTATCGGTTCTACCTCTTGGGAGAGACAGAGGCGAGCCATATCATAACTGTCTATTTCTCTGTAGTTACAGGTGTACAGAAATTCAAGTACAGTCACGGCAGTCCAAGTTAACAGAATAAGGGCTCACCCAGATTGGGGGGCAGAGCCAGCTGTCATTAACAGTCTATACCCTCAGAGCACAGGATCCAGTAATAGGGTTGTAACTAGGCTAGACCACAGTGCATGAGATCCCCTTGTCGTACAGCAGCTCCTATGGAATAAAGACTTGGGTCCTTGCCTATGGAATGAATAAGCCACAAGTGCCAACAGGAGGAAAAGACCCCATCCTATCATTGAGGAAAGCGTGATTTTTTCCAAAAGGCACACCTTACCCAGGTGCTACAAAATGCCCAAATTAGTGCTTTCAGACAGCAACATTTAAAAAAATACCTCTCATTGCTTTTTAGTGATTTAAACAGTGGCCTTCAACTTTGACTTTCTATTGCTGGCAGCCACTATTTCATTAAGTAACAGTAAGCTTCCTGAGCTCACTTTATGCTAATATGTCCTGCCAACCAATAAAGAGGTCAAACAGACATATTAGCATACAGTGAGCTCAGAACCTCACTGCTGCTCATGAGATAGTGGCTGCCAGCAACAGAAAGTGGAACTTATGGGTAGCTGTTTTAAATCATTAAAAAAAGTTGTTACTGTCTAAAAGCACTAATTGAGAGTTTATGCAGTGTCTGAGGAAAGCTGTGTCTTTCCAGTGTTTTCCTTTAACATCTTGACTCCAGGTGGGGACATCTGGGATGTGGGGAGTCAGTCACAGCTTTGTTATATATTTCTTCATAAGTGTAATTAAATTCTTAATATATATCAGGTGTTATGAGTCACTAAATCCCCAGGGTATTGCAAAATTATAGTTCCAGGGTTAAGGGGAATGGTCTGTTAAAACAGTTCCACTAATTCTGTCTTACATACTTGAAAGTAAGGCCTCAGAGAGGCAGCTCCACATTATGCGGTTCTCCACATCCCAAAAGTTGGGGAGAGGAGAGATAATGGAGACATACTCACCAGGGTTTGGAAATACCAGATGAGATTTTCCAACTGAATTCTCACCACTGATGTGAAATGGTTACTTTAGCAGTAACTACAGGCCTGTGACCAGGTTTCCAAATCCAACTGTACTCCTGTCTCTTCTTCCTATTTTAGGACCACAGCCACAGTCTCCTGTCCTGATAAGGACTGTAGTGCCTTGTAAATATGAGAAATGCTATGGGATTGAACACCTGATTTAAGGAACTACAACCAGTAGTTGATGAACGGTCGGGTAGCTCTCTGAGTATGGGCCACTACAGAGAAGGGAAAGTATAAAGTGCTGGAGTTGCAAGTATTGATAAAATTCGGATCTGCATAGTCCAAATTGTACTTGGAGATTAGTAAATGACTGTAGTGAACTACTGGACATCAGTTGGCAAATATACTGTAAGGAGTACCATTTCCAAATGTGGTATCCAGGGTCAAATTTTAGTGGGCCAAAGTCCTCATAGAAACATAGAATTTGATGGCAGATAAGGACCACTTCCCACCTAGTCTGCCCATTTCCTATCTAACGGATAAGCTGCAGATCCTAGTTAACCAACAGCCTATTTCCTCCTACCCTCCACTAGAATTGCCTTACGTCTGTCCGATGCATTCTTGAATTCCCCACTGTTTTTGACTCTCGACCTCCTCAGAAAGGCCGTTCCATGCATCTACAACCCTCCCTGTGAAGAAATACTTCTCACATTACCTCTGAGCCGGCCCCTCTATATTCAAATTGTGCCCCTTGTTCTTGCATATCTCTTTTTCTCCAGCAATGCAATCATGCACAGGAAAGGGAGAAAGGGGTGAGGTGGAATTTCTACCAAATACTTTGCCAGGAGTTAACCTACAATAAAAAGCCAGGGACTTAGGGCCCAGCTCATGTTGGAATGGATCACCCTGTGGAACATCACCTACAGAAATGGGTATAGGGAAAAGATCACGCTGCATGTCCAGCCAGGCACCCCAGGTGCCTATGTAATATATATCAAAGATACGCTGTCCACTGATATAACTGCAAATTGGGCAGTGACAGTTCTCCGATAGTCAGAATAAAATAGCAGCAGTAGTTTGACACGGAGTCTGTGTCCCACCCAGATAATTCTGGATATCTTTTGTTGCATGACCTCCAGGTAGCTTCCTGTAATGGTATTGGAACATTCTGAAATAAGTAGAGGGAGGGTCCCCATCCTGACAACCTCTATTCTGCATGTCAGACTGGTGGCAGTGTGCCCCAGTTCCTGAAATCTTGCTTCATTTGTTGTGTAAAGGGATGGTAGTTGTTGTTAAACACCGTGTTCGGGACTGGGAAACAGCAATGTTGGTACTGATGCCAAGGACAAGATGGAGTGCGTGACACTGACCACTGACCCAGAGATCGATATGGAGTTGGGGCTCTGGATCTAGATGCACCCATGAAGTTACCCTGGATACCAGACTAACAGGAGGTGGCGCCAGAGTCAGAAAGACTGGCGGCTGTTGAACTGGTGAAGGCCCAACTTGGAGCTCCTTGGGCCCAACTCACCCTGCCTGGGTTGGGCAGCAGTCAACACCGAGGCCTAAGACAAGCCGAATCTTCCCCCTCAGTGGGCCAGTGCCTCAGCGGAGTCACCGGCAGATTGACTGCCACAGACTCAGCTGGGTGACCCAACAAACTCCATGGGCAAACCAACAGGCTCTATGGGTTGCTCGACCTCCATTTAGGGTTATTGGTCATATGACTCCTTCAGCTGGTGAGAAAGGAAATGGTTCGCTGACTGACAGCAATCCCAAGACTGGTAGCAACTCTTCTTTTTGTGTTTATGTCGACAAGATGGGAACTCCTTCAAAGAACTGGAGAAACAGAAGTTAGTTTCAAAACCCTTCATCCTCACTAGAGTCAGCATATCTAGTGCAAACTCCTCCTCCAGCACCACCAGAATGTCCAGGACCAAAATATTATTACCACCAGCCCCATCCGCCTCTTGGGCCTGCAACTGCACAGTCGACCAGGATCTGTGAACAGTACACATCTACCAGAGCACCAACTGTCAATGCTCTTCAGGGGCCCAAGTATGCATCAACTGACACCAGGGTAATGGGCTACATCTTGGCCTAGGCCCAGACAGTAAACACAGAATGTGTCCATCGTCACAGACATGGGAACCTGCATAAAATGCACCTCTTAAATCCAGGCTTCTTCTTCCATTCCATAGTGAACTGCGAAAATGGTGCAGGAAGCCAATAATGAGAGTGCAGCAGAGAAGCGAAAAGTTTAAAAGTAAAACATAACTGAAAATATTACCCAAAAAGCCTGAAATCTTGCAAAATTCTAATTCACAAGCAGGAGCTGTGTCAGTCTCAGTGGCTCAGTAGGTAGCTTTTCGCCTCTGAGGCCAGAAGATCAGAGGGCTGTGGGTTCAGTTCCCACATCTGGCACTTGGGTTAATATCCCAATACTGACACTGTAGTGCAGCATGAGAGGGTGCTGCACTTCTGAGGTGCCGTCTTCGGATGGGACGTTAAACCGAGGTCCCATCTGCCTGGATTGGTGGTAGTTGGTGGATGTTAAAGATCCCGTGGCACTTATCGAAAAGAGTAGGTGCATCTCCCGGTGTCCTGGCCAAATTTCCCTCATTCACTAAAAATACCACCAACAGCTTAATCTGGTTCAAGGTCAGTTGGCATTCATCTGTATCCCTCCCCGGGTCGTGCCTGAAAATAGGCAGGATTTGTCTAGTGCACTTACCCAGTCCAAAAACTAAATAAATAAAGGAAGAGACCTCTTCCTTCCAGCAGACGAAAAGATCTGAGTGCAGATGGCACTGAGCAGAAGAACCACATGGTTAGGAGGAGGAGTCTAGTTTGAAGACTGTTCCAGTGACTAAGCATGCTCAGTGAAAGAATGCCTAGATGTGGACAGTGAACTGAATCTAGGTCGTTAAATGCTTATTTTAATTAAAAAAAAAAAAAAAAACAGGCATTTTTGTTTTTCAAATTGTTTCTCTTTTACAAATTTTACAAATGCAATAGGACACTACAAGGGTGAGCTGCTATATGATAACCACACTTTCAGGTGCTGAAGACACTTGGCGCAAACATCTTCTTTGTTTTTTTCCCCAATTGTTTAACCAGAGTGGCACACTAAGCTGAAAGCTCATTTACAGGTGCAACCTGGGAGCACAGGGAAGTTAAATGACTTGCTCAGGGTCACACACTATGCAAGTGGAGGCTGTGGGATTCAAATCCAGACTTGCAGCTCAGAGCCTTAAACCACTGCGCCATACTGCCTCCGCCTCTTCTCGTCTTCTGCCTGACAACATACCTAGGCATGCTGTTATTGTATCATAACCCACACCTTGTCATGTGTTATTGCTTTGTTACGGGTAATCCCAGTAAGAACAAGGAACAACACAGCATTCTCAATTTAAAAAATAACACTTTTCTTCTACTCTTTACTTTACATCCATCCTATCAAAGTTACAGGATCCACATGAAGAGCAGAAAAGACAAAAGAGAAATGTAGCCAGAAATGCCCATTTTGTATCACACTCCAACTGCTGCCCCCATTAAAAAGGTACAAGTCCTCTCAACTGCTGCCCCCATTATAAACAGATCAGATTGCTGTCAGATGGCTCATCTAATCTTTAAACAGGTTGCAAGCGTATCTCTCAAACAACTGATGTTTAAACAGAAACACCGCTCAGTGGCCTATACTAAGTCAAGTACTCCAGATTAGAATGATACGGGTAAAAAAAGACATGGTTTGCAACAGCTACTCAACAAAACTATACACAAATGTATACAGTGAGTGTGCCTGCCTACGCCCTTAGACAAGAGGTATGGACTTGAATGCAAGGTGTTCTTTGATAACATAAAGCAGACTCAGCAATGCAAACAGAAACTTGCCAACACGATAAATTAAAACTTGTACCTCACATGAAGAGCTCCCGATCATATTCAGCATTGTGCTCTCCATTCATATAATGCTCCTCGTCCAGGTGATCGTGCTTTATGATTCAGATGGGCGAACACAGGACAGCCATTATGCTGCTCACAACCAGCAGGGGATGCATCTTGTATTCCAGTTACAGACCTGTTAGCAGAAATAAATCAGTTCAAGCAGCAGTTCATGTTAGAGCAAAAATGTGTACCATTACCTTTTACTACATTTTAGCTCACCCATTTTCTTGTCAAGTAAAATGCACCTTTTTCCACGTTTGAATCTGCTTTAGATTTTTTACTTTTAAACTATTTAATGGTTTATTATATATGGCTGCCTCAGGTTTTCATCAATACTCTGAGCTGTTTTAAAACACCCACTGTATAAAGAGAATACGTTTATTAAAACAAAATGCTCAAATTATTTTACACAGCATGACATAAATTTTAGCCAATCAGAACTGTTTATTTCTAAACACTGACAATATCAGTCATCTACACCTATCCCTGACACTGCTGAACCCATTTATAGCCCTGTCTCCACCACCACCACCACGGTAATCTGTTCCACAGCTCCACAAGTAGCTACAATTCATGCCATCTTGTTGGCACTGCTGTTTCTGGTGGACAAGTCTACAATGTTCACTCTGTTTATTCCCCAAAGAAATTTGTATGTCTCTATCTTATCACCTCCCTCCTTTCTGGCTTCTATTGAATACATGTTCTGGCCCTCAAGCCATTCCTCACGGATCTGCTCTGCTGGCCGGGATCATTTTAGTGACTCAGCGTTGCACAGTCTCTAGCAGCTGCTTATCCTTTCTCGGATGCAGACTCCAGAACTAGGCAAAGTACTCCACGTGACGTCTCACCACAGACCTGTACAGGGCAACACCTTCTTCGTGCTATCAAATCATCTCCCGTGCACCCAAATATCCTTGTTGATTTGCCAGTTTGCTTTGCTGCACTGATTAGAATGTTTGAGGAAGTCACTAACAATGACTCCCAGATCCCTTTACTCAAAGGCTGTTGCCAACCTACCCCCACCCCACCCCAAATCCAGTACTCTGCACACGGGTTCTTATTTCCTATGTGTGTATCACTTTGTACTTTTGGCACAATCTCAATTTCCATATTTCAGACCATCTCTCCAGCCTCTCCTGGCCCCTGTTTAGCTCCACGACTCACCCAATCTTCACAGTCTACCCTGCCAAACAGTTTTGTGTCACCCACAAAGACACACATCTTGCCTTGGATACCCTCCTGTATCCTTCTCGTCTACCGTCCTCCAGAGGATGAGAGGGAATTTTGCAGGAAGTCACGGACTTCATCGTCAAACTGGTGTTGGAGTCGCCCAGATGGATTATTCTGGGTGACTTCAATGCCTGGCTCGATGATGCACTCTTGCAGTTTGGTCAAGACCTCCTCCAACTAATGTGTTCATTGGGCCTGACACAGGTTGTTACCTCTGCAACCCATGAACAGACCACTCATTGGACCTCGTCTTCCTGCTGGGAATGGAGGTCACTGACCTTATGATGCAGCCAGTTGTTTGGTCGGCCCACCATACTGTGAAGTTCTCATTCGAGGCCCCCACAATAGACCTTCCCTGTGGAGATGGTCCAGTACTGCCCTTTAAGGGGTTTGACCAAACAGAGTCTGATGGCGGTGCTAGATTCATCAGGTCTGATGAGTGCGTGTGAGGTGCCAGGAAACTGGTTCGGACCTATAACAGGGTCAATTACTGAGGCCCTCGACT
Source organism: Neoceratodus forsteri (assembly GCA_016271365.2). NCBI lineage: Eukaryota > Metazoa > Chordata > Ceratodontiformes > Ceratodontidae > Neoceratodus > Neoceratodus forsteri. The sequence continues at coordinate 1,482,302,604 of CM028129.1, forward strand.
CTATCATACCTGTCCGTGTTTGACCCCTCACTCACACCAGAGATCCCCTGGGTTTGATGGGACTCTCAGGGAGATGAGGATGAGGGGGCGGAGGTTGGAGCGGTGCTGGCGGAGGACTGGTTTGGGAGGACAAGCTTATATTGATGGTCCATTATAAAGACTATCAATCAGCAATCTCCTGTAAGAAGGCAGGATTCCTGTCCAAGGAGATTGCTGCAGCAACTTCAACAGACTGGCTCGGCTCTTCCGCACTGTTGATAGGCTGTGTAATCTGGCCTGTCTCCAGTCCGGAGAGCTTTTCACATATGAGGTATGATGAGTTTACTTTGTTCTTTGCTTATAAGATTGCCACCATCAGATCAGAAATCGGTTGCGCCCACTAATGGGGCGTATGGTGATGGACCTGAAGTCACAGGCATTCAGTCTGTCTGGTCTGACTCGACCAGTTGGCAGTCACGGATGTTGTGAAGGTCGTCCAGGAGTTCACGGCCAACCTACTGTAGTTTGGATCCAGGACCAACACGCCTTCTAGTGGGGTATGTTGATGTCATCAGCCGGTCCTAGCCAGAATAGTCCGGTGTTCCAAGTGGCAGGGGTCTTTTCTGGATCCTTGAAGGAGGTGGCTGTAAGGCCACTCCTGAAAAACCTTCACTGGACCGGACTGCCTGGCCAACTACAGATCTGTCTCTAACCTCCCTTTGTAGATAAGATTATCGAGAAGGTGGTGGCCATTTAACTGGAGACCTATACAACAACTCACGACAGTGTACAGTGATCTGAGCGAGTTTTACTGGGCGTCTCAATTTGAGCAACTCATTAAAACCGCTTGTAAAAACAGCGAGTCTGACAGAACACCAAGCAGTAATGCAGAGCGAGTGTAGCAGTGAGCTGCACTACTTGAACAGGACATGTTGATTTTTTGGCCAAGCTGGCGTTTGGCATATGAGGACCGGGTTGGGTCCTGGTGTAGACAAAATTCTTCTTTTTCCTGGGGTTTTATTCCCCCCACCCGTGCCATAAAAAGTTGATTTTTGGTGCAGATATGGGCTGTTCGCGATGGTCACTGTTTGCAATGGTGAATCTGAGGTTGGTCGTTCTTTTCACTTTGGGCAGTTTTCTAGTCGCTTTTTTGGTTAGCATCTTAAAAACTCGCCTTATTACATAAACCCTCATGACATCTACAACCCTCTCCAATCAGGTTTCAGGAAAGAGCACAGCACCGAGACTGCACTGGCTGGGGTACTAAATGATGTTCTGGCAGCGACAGATCGAGGAAGACGTTCCATCCTTATTCTCCTTGATCTCTTGGCGGCATTTGACACTATGGACCATGGGGTGCTGATGGAGGCGCCTGTAGGTTTGTTGTGAACTGGCTGGTACAGTCGTAAACTGGTTTCAGTCTTTCCTCACTGGCAGGACACAGCAGGTGGTGTCTGGGATTTTTTCTTTGGCACCTCTGCCCCTGCCATGTGGGGTCCCGAGATTCCGTTTGTCCCCATGTTGTTCGCAATGTATTATGCTACCACTAGGGGACATTATAAGATGGTATGGGCTGAGTTTTCACTGCTATGCAGATGATACTCAGCTATACATGTCTTTGGGCCCAAGCAGCAGGAGATGGTCTTGGTATTTAATTGTTGCCCTGCTGAGATTGAAGACTGGATGAGGGCTAACTGGTTGAGGTTGAATCCAGATAAGACTGAAGTACTAGTGCTGGAATCTGGTCACCCAGGCGAGGTGCAATCTAGTCAGAGTAAAGAACCTTGGCGTTGTTTGGATTGAGGCCTGACACTTAAATCACATATATCGGCCGTGATCCAGACTTCATTTTACCATCTGAGAAACATCACCAGGATCAAACATCTGATACCACCAGGTGATCTGCCAGCATTAGTTCATGCCTTAGTGACTTTGCGCTTGATACTGCAATGCCCTGTACCTGGGGCTGTCGGGGTGAATCTTTGCCACCTGCAGCCAGTGCAGAATGCAGCAGCCAGGTTGTTGGCCGGCCTACCTAGGTTGTGTCATATCACACCTGTGCTGCGCTCTCTGCACTAGCTGCGGTTAAGTGGTGGATCTCCTTTAGGTTGATTTGCTGACCTATAAGGCCCTGCATGGCCAGGGGCCCGGCTACTTGCAAGACCTCCTATGACCCTATCCCACTTCTGCCCCTTCGCTCCAGCAAGATGAGGGGACCTTTGGAGAGTTCTAGTGTTTTCTTAAAACATCGGTGCCCATGCTTTTTCTTTGGCCAACCCTGCAGAACTCCTTCCTCGCCATATGTGAGATACCCCAACATTGGATGCATTTAAGCGGAGTGAAAACATTTTTATTCAAGCAGGTTTTCTCTCTTAATTAGTTCAGTTGTTTTAATTAGTATATAAGTGTGACTTATTTATTGTCATGTTATGTATTTTAAATGTTTTTAAAAATGTTCTGTGTAAAGTGCTTTGAGTCAAAATGAGAAAATGCGCTAAATAAAATATGAATGAATGAATGTATGTCACTAACAAATATAATGAACAGAACCAGTCCCAGCACTGATCCCTATGGCACCCCTGGCCAGACCTCCCTGTCCTCCGACTTTACCCTGTTTACTACCACCCTCTGTATTTTCTCCCCAGCCACTTCCCTATCCATTTACTTTCTAAATCACCCCCACTACCAGGTTTTCCTGGTTCCTCAGCAGCCTGCTGTATGGCACAGAGTCAATGGTTCTGCTTAAATCAAAGTAAAGTCAATTTACCACCTGCCCTCTACCCACTGCCCTTGTAACTCAGTCAAAAGATACCATAAGGCAGGTCAGAAACGATCTCCCACCACATATCAAGCTGCTTACCTGTCCTGCAGCCCATCTGCCTCTAGGTATGCTAGTCGGCATTCACTGATGAGGGTCTCCATCACCTTACATTATATGGAGGTAAGACAGACTGCTTTACAGCTTCCCAAGTCTTTTCTGCCCCGCCCCCTCATGAAGTGGAACCACACCCACTGACTTCCGATCCACAGCACCACACCAGTCTCCAATGAGCATCTGAATAGCTCAGCCAGCTTTGATCCACAGCTCTCTAAGCACCCTCAGGGACTAAGCCGTTCAGTCTTAATGCTTTATCTACCAAGATGGCTGGAACCCTCTCTTCACCATGTCAACCACAACTACACCCTCCCATTTTCTGCCCCTCCACCCTGGCTGAATCTTTAACACCATTTTTAGCAGTTGCCCTTGTCCTCCACTGTGAATACCAAGCACAAGTAATTGTTTAAAACATTAGCCTTCTACTAGTCATCCTCCACATCCCTCCTTTTGTTGGTCAGACAATTTGCCCATTCGTTTTTTTGTCCACTGATATACCTAAAAACTCCTCCCCAAGCACCCTCTGCAATCGCATCTCTGTGTCTCCCTTCTCCCTACTGACCATCCACCTTCTCCTCCTTCAGCTTCCCAATGAGTCTTCCCCATTCCTCCTCCTCTTGCATTTCCTTGTATCTATTGAAGGCCTCCTTTTGGCCCTCATCACCTACCTCACCTCCTCGGAGAACCACATCAGCCTTTTACATTTGTTCCTCTTACAGACTAACCTTAAACAAGATTCAGTCACCCTCAATATGGCCCTTTTATTACTGTCCATTTCTCCTCTGCCCCTTGACCCCTCTGTTTCCTTCATTTGTCCTGACCTTTTCCCTTATTTTAGTGACATCTGCTCTTCTGAGGTTTAGGATCACAGCATTTGAAGAAGTCTGCAGTTTTCCATGACCATTTCAGCCCACACAGTACTGTAATCACTGGACCCCAGTGATTCTCTTGCTAACGCCTCTCACCACCTCCTAATTGGGAAAGCATCAAATCAAGGATGACATCCTGCCTTGTGGGTTCCCTGACCCACTGCACCAAGACTGACCCTGCATAGAGTTCAGCAAAGCCTGACATCTGGCATTCTGCTGCTGAAATGCCCAATTAATGTCAGATAGGTTCAAGTAACCAACAAGATAATAATACTCATCAGGGTAATGATGTTTCTTCTGCGGGGTTTACTACTGATTAATACAAGTATGCATCATCTTGCATTTGAGTTTTGCCCGGAGACTGAGTGTAATGTATATGCAAATTCAAACTCTGCACTGTGGTCACGTTCCCTCTAGTGTTCCAGCAGCCTATTTAATGCTGAACAGCCAGAGAGGAATAACCACCTTTCTAAACTATCCTAGTATTCTTAATTGGCCAATTTGTGATAAGAATGCTAAAACCACACACTTGAGTACTGTGAAAATTAAAGTTTGTAACTGTGAAATACTGAAGCAACAGTAACATCTATTTACTGATTATACAACAGAATCCTATTTTACTACGGTTCTAGAAGGGAGGTAGGGTGAGGATTGTATGAATCACTAGTACACCCTTAGAAGAAACATCATTACTACAGTAGTTTTTAATTTTTATTTTAATAACAGGAGTTTACTACTGATGTCACACAGGGCTGCAGACTCAAAAGCAGTACCTTGGAAGGCTGAGTCTTGTACCTATTTAGAAAAAGGTTCTGCAATGCGCAGTTCAAACCTGGTATCCCTTCTGAATTGGATGTCCAGAATGTACCTCTTTGTAAGGTGTGTACTGCAGACCAGGTAGCTGCTTTACAAATTTCCTCAATGGAATGCCCTCATAAATGCCACAGAGGTAGCTCTGGTTCACTGTACCAGCAGTCCTTAGCTAGCTACTTGTCAGCTTTTTATAGCACAACTGAATACAAGAGACTATCCACCAGAATACAGTCTTCTTAGCTGCTGGCTTGCCTTTGTCTACCTCACCATAAGTGACAAACAGCTATCTGTCAGTTCTCAACCCTTTGCTCCATCAAAATAAAAGCTCACAGCCTTTTCATATCCAGGCTGGGGAGTTTCCCTCACCGACCTTATATGAAGTTCTGGAATAGAAAGTCAGGATTGCTGACTGATTCAAATGAAATTCTGACACCACTTTTGGAAGAAATTTCCTGTGTTCTCAATAAAACTAAATCTAAATACCTGTAAATTTTCTTTTCTGACAGCTGGTCTCCAGGCTTCTAACAGATGGACTGTACCTCCTGATGACACATGCAGGCAGGGATCAAGAGCTCTGCAGCCTGGATACCCACCCTCCATTTCCTGTTTCCATCAGTTCTTCCTAAAGCAGTCCAAATGAGGTAACACTACGTAACCTTGGAAACAAAAGAAAACATTATGCAAACATGCAGCCAACTGGCCAACTTTGTACATTCTGGGAGGAAGTAGCCCAGAGACCAGCCATCAGAGAAGGAAAATGTACAGGTATTTAAATTTAGTTATCTCAATCCTAAGCTGTTTTTGGCTTCTAACAGATCAGATATACAAAATCAGTATACCCCACACATCCTAGGTGAGAAGAATGTAAATGCCCTTGAGGGTCCACCACCGCCTGAAGAATTTGGCGGCCAAAGACACCTCTGCCGAGGCTGTCACATCCAGCTTGTAGAATTTTGTGAACATGTGAATAGATGACCAGGTGGCCGCCCTGCACAGGTCTGCTGGAGGGCCTCTCTGAAAGCCACCCGTGGCCATAGCTCTGGTTGAATGTGCATTCACTGGGCCAGGTAAAGGTACTCCAGCCTGACTGTAGGCAGTGGTGATGGCGAAATAGATCCATCTGGCTATAGAGTCTTTGGAAGCTTTTTTTCCCGTATTTTGACCTGCAGTAAGAATGAACAAGCTAGACATTTTCGATCAATTCTGTTCTTTTAATGTAGATATTTACACTCTTTCTGGGACACAGCGTGTGAAATTCCTTCTCCTTGTCATTCTTTGGGTGTGGACAGAAGGAAGGCAGAATCAACTCCTGGTTGCAATAGAAAAAAAAATTACACACCTTAGTAATTGTGTTTCTTCTAATGGAGTCTTGCTGTATTTTGACATTATGCAGTTAGCCCAGCACTTGAACTGCTCGGAGAGAAAGAGTTAACTCTGTGCCAGACCATAGCACGTTGAGCTCGGTTCAAACCTCTGTCTGCTGCACTTTGAAGTGTAACCATCAGATTCTTACCGCTAATACTAACTACCCTAAGTGGAAATTGTAAAAATTTTACTAGCTAAAAGGCAACCAAATATTTTGGATCCCCAAAGACTCAAGTCGAGAAACCCAAAACAAAAAACAGGTAATGAACAAAACAATTATCAAATAATAACCATAACCCACTCCCGATTATAAAGGGAGAGTCCAAAGTACACCCCTGAGGTGCAACACTGTGCCTATCATCCCACTTCCCAAAACCCAGGTTCTGAGAGGAGGAGGAGGGAGGTCAGAATACAGCAAGACTCCATTAGAAGAAACATAATTACTAAGGTGAGTAATTTTTCTTCAAACAACATAAAGCTTGCTGTATTCTGACATTATGAGACTACTAAGCAGTACCTCCATGGAGGAGGGAATCAAACCTATTTTGGGAATAGGCTCTGCGACTGCTGTACCAAACCGAGCATTATTCCTAGCCTGGATATCCAGAGAGTAATGCTTGGTGAATGAATGGACTGTTTTCCAGGTGGTTGTTTTGCATATCTCTAATAGGGTGTATCTCTGGCAGCAGCCAGAGAAGCAGCTGTACCTCTAGCGAATGAGCCCTCAGGCCTGAGGGAGGTATTTTGCCTAGCTTTTCATAGCAGAATTATATACAAGAGACAATCCACCTGGCAATAGTTCTCTTAGTAGCAGGTTTGCCCTTTCCCACTTCCCCATAAGTGAGGAACAACTGGAGGAGTCAAACTTGAGTGCCTTAGTATGCTCCATGTAGTAGCTAAGAGCCCTTTTAACATCCAAACTGTGTAATCTTCTCTCTCTGAAGAAGAATGATCAGTGAAGAACACAGGAAGAGACATGGATTGGTTCAGATGAAAATCTGAAACCACTTTAGGTAAGAACCTCCTGTTGGATCTGAGGACCACCTTATCTCTATGGAATGAGATAAAATCAGGCTCCACTGACAGAGCTTGCAATTCACTGATACTGACTGGCAGAGGTAAGAGCTACCAAACACAGTTTTCCAAGTCAAGTACTTAAGCTCTGCTAAAGACAAAGGCTCAAAGGAGGTTGCATAAGCTGAGCAATGCAAACATTAAGGGCCCAAGCAGGAGTAGGATCCCTAAAGGGGGATTAGTATGAAGCAATCCCTAAAAATTTACAGAAAACAGGATGAGATGCCAGTGAGAGGGCTTTCCACTGACAGAAAAGCAGACACAGCTGACAAGTGTACTTTGAGGGTAACTGGTCTGAGGCCTAGGCGATTAAGATAAACCATGTAGTCCAGGACTGTAGACAGATCAGCAGTATCTGGGGATATATGTTTCTTAGAACACCAAATGCTGAATCTTTTCCATTTGAGTTATCGTTTTCTGGTGGCAGGCTTTCGAGAAGCTTTGAGAATGTCCAGAACCCCTTGAGACAGATGCAAATTTGCATACTCTAACTCCTCAAGAACCATGCCTTGAGATTGGGGCTCGAAGGTTGGGATACCAAATCCTCCCTGGGAGCAGGTTAACAAGTTGTGATTCCTGGGAAGAAATAGGGAAGATGGACTGCTAGGGACAGCAACAGATGATACCAAGGCTGCCTGGCCCAATCTGGAGCAATCAGGATCACTCTGCAAGACTGTGACCTCTCCTTTGAACAGAAGAGAAAAAGGAGGAAGGCATACAGAAATTTCCCTTCCCAATCTAGAATCAGAGCATCTAGAGGACTGAACCCAAGACTGAGGTCTGCAACTGAAGAGAGGAAGTTGGTGATTGTCTGGGGCTGCAAAGCAATCTATCTCTGGGGTGCCCCACCTTGAAAATATCACTTTTAATACTAGGGGTCCAGGGACCATTCGTGATGTCCCTAGGAAATCCTACTCAATGCATCTGCTAGCACATTGTCCTTCCCTGGAAGGTGGACTGCTACCAGAGAGGTCTGTAGAGAATAAGCCAGAGACCATAATTTCATGGCTTCCATGTACCAGGCCGTAGACTGAGTGCCCCCTGCTTGTTGATGTACCACATGGTGGTGGCGTTGTCTGTCCTGACCTGAACTACCTTGTTCTGTACTGATTCTGAAAAGGCTTGCAGAGCCTGGTACACTGCCCTGAGCTCCAGAAGATTGATGTGGAGAACAGACTCCTGAGTGGACCACACTCCCTGAGTTGTGAGAGCTCCTAGGTGAGTTCCCCACCCAGGAGAGATGCATCTGTGGTAAGAACCACAGACTGAGATTAAGTGATGAATGGGACTCCTTGCCTGAGGCTGTCCTGATCCTGCCACCATTGGAGAGCCCGGATCAGGGTCTGAGTCACTGGAATAAGCTTGGTTAGAGGATCATTTTCTGAGACCAAAAGCCCTCAAATGAAATTGGATGTCCTTCATCTGAATCTGGCCCCTTGGACCACTGCAGTGGAGGCTGCCATGTGCCCAGAAGCTGAAGAAAATACCTTGCTGGTCGAGACACCAGCAGGTGGAAACAGGAGGCCAGCTCTATAATGGCCCTTACCCTTGCCAAGGGAGAAATGCTCTTGCTTTGACAGTATCCAGTTCTACCCTATGAAGGTCAAGAGTTAAAGCTACCAACTGTCCCTATTTTCCCAGGACAGTCCCTATTTTAGGCAACATGTCCCAGTGTCCCCCAAGTTTTGCAAAATTTCACTTTTGTCCCAGTTTTCGCTTACTTGTCCCAGTTTGTCCCCCTTTTTCTGACTGCTAATCCATGAGTGACAGTTATTTCAGCACTACTATGGTGCTGCTCAGGTTGGACAGCAGTTTTCAACTTCACCTCCTGCCCATATTGCATTGCAAGCATGTCAGTGGGAGCACAGTAAAGTATGTTCCTTCCTGTTAGCTTAGAATGGGTAGTAGTGCAAACAAGCACATGTGGACATCTGCCTGCCAGCAGCTTAGAGGACTCCAGACAGAGAAGAGACCGGCAGCAGGGAACTAGGTACCTGAACCTGAGCAGCTGTAGGGAAGTGTGTGAAACAATCTGGCGTAGTGGTGGGAGTCACTGAAGTGAAGTTTGCTCAGCAAATAAGGTGAGCATAAGCGGTTGGATGGGACTATAAGGAGGAGCAATACATGCAGCTCGAATGTCTGATCACAATTTAATGCAGGTTTGCTTCTTATGAACTTTCTGTACATCATGGTTTGGAACTAGTGGCAGCAGAATGATGTATTGTTTTAATCTAAATGTTTGCTACTGGTGTTTCTGTCGGGCAGCATGGCCAGAGCAAGCAGCAAAATTTAACTGAGTGTGCACATGCGTTGACTGTGGCGATGTCCGTGGGAGTGACACGATGGGGGGCATGATCAGGATGAACTGTCCCAGTTTTAGACCTCAGAAAGTTGGTAGCTTTATCAAGAGTTGTATTGGCTCGAGAACTGACTTGGGAAGATTGAGGAGGAATCCCAGAGAAGTGAGAACTTGCTGGGTCACTTGTAAATCTGACTTGACTTGGTCTGGAGACTGACCCACTATGAGCCAGTCATCCAGGTATGGACATATGGAGATGTTTTTTCTCCTTAGAAAGGCCAATACTACTGCTAGGCGTTTTGTGAATACCCTTGGAGCTGATGTTAAACCGAAGGGCATTGCTCTGAATTGGTAATGGCCTGAAGGCAGTTTGAACCTGAGGTACTTTCTGTGGGAGCACCTGATGGGAATGTGAAAGTAGGTATCCTTTAGGTCCAGAGAGACTAGCCAGTCCCTGGCCTTAGAGAGGAAGAATTATTCCCAGAGTCACCATTTTGAACTTTGGCTTTAGTAGATGCTTGTTTAAGTATCTTAAGTCTAGGATAGACCGCCACTCCCTGTTTTTTGGGGTAGAAGTATCTGGAATACAGACCTTTGCCCTGTGAATTGTAGGAACTTTCTCTATGGCTCTGAGAGCCAGCAGAGATGAAACCTCTGCCTCTAGGGCAATGGTTTGGAGATGTTTGCAGGTGGAAAAGACCTGACCCTCAGCTTTGGAAATTTTTTGAAACTGAGGGCCAGTCCCTGGCTACTACCTCAGGACCCACTTGTCTGAGGTAACAGACTTCCAGTCCTGGAGTAGTAAGCCAGCCTGCCTCCTACAGGGATTGGGGAGTCGACACGGGCTGACACATCAGGGCGCCTGCTTGGCAGGAGCCTTAGGCTGAGAGGAGGATGTAGCCCTGCTCATCCCCTTCTGCCTCTCCCTCTGAAGAACCCCTCTGGAAAAAGGAGAGGAGGCCTGTGCTTGGTAGAAAGGCCTGTTCTCTTCCCTTGCTTGCCGCCTCTGAGGAGTTGCCTGCCTTTCCTTGGCCTGTGCACTCCTATAGGTGGTCCTGTACTCATCCATCTTTTCATATAATTCTCTGTCTGCTCCCAAACAGAGAATTATTGACAAAAGGGAAATCAATAGCCTTAGCCTGGGTATCCTGTGACAGGCTAGTACATCTGAGCCAAGCTAGTCTCCGAAGAGCCACAGATGTAGCCATGACTCTTGATGACACATCATTGGAGTCCACAGCAGCATGACATTGGATTTTGATGCCTCAATCCCATCAGCAGCCACCTCCTCCAGCTCCTTGGCAAGCTGGGGAGGCCTGTTTAGCCAGTTCCAGTACAGTGTCCCATCTGGACTTCTGGTACCTGGCTGTGAAGACATGTAATTAGCCTGCCTGAGTCCCAAAGAAGATGCCAAGTATTGTTTGTTCGCCATGGCATCCAACTTCCTGGAGTCTTTATCTGAGGGTGTGAAGCCAAGGGTATGTTAGCCTTATCACACGCTGCAGCCTGCACAACCCCAACATGTCTACATTGCTGGTACAAGTACTCCACACCTGAGCCTGGCAACACATACCTCTTTGTCCATTCTTCTGTCCACAGGAGGTAAAGAATTTGGAGTTTTAAGCAACGTAAGTGTCCGTTTCCCAAAGGATTTGTGAAGGGAATAGACAACCTCTTGGACTCTGGGATGTCCATCATCTCCACATAGTCAGGCTCCTCTTGTTCCTCGACAGCTTCTTCCAAGGGAGCTGGAGGTTTCTACCACTTTCCTGTAAAACATAAAGTGGAAGGGACTCAGAAAGCCTAGGAAACACCAGAAGGCCTGTCTGGGAGGATGTCGGTTCTATGGGCTCATCCAGACCTTCCACACCATCATCATCATCATCATCCCCTCCAAATCCGTTCATAAAAATCTGCAGGAATAATCCTGGACCGGAGGAACGACTGAACTGAACGCCTGCCCAAAGGTGCCGGAACTGGACAAGCGATTCAACTATGCTAATCGCCTGGGCAATCTTCCGCGGTCGGATGATGCGGTTCTGGATCCGAACCGACGATTATCTTTCTTTTTCTTTTCACGGAACCGACCCCACAGGATTGGCTCTCCATTTGCCTGAGGAGTATCGCCCAGGTCAGTGGGCAGTCCTCATGTTCGGTCGAACCAACCAGGCTGGCCATCCGGTCAGCGGACTTCTCGGCCTCCTTCTCCCTAAGCCTGCCCAATCCTTTTACCCAGGGTGACTTTACGGAAATTTTACAAATTTGGCAGTCTTACTTCAACTGATCAAAACCAGACAGTAAACACGGTCTTGCAAAGGCCTCCCACATTCACTGCAGTGTTGAAACCCAGTGGGCCTGCTTTTTCTCTTGGGTTTCTCAGACGAAGTCATGCTAACACGCACTTTTGTGGGAACAGCTAGGCAAGACCCCTTATCGGTTTCTAACCATGTTACGGGTATTTGAAAAAACGATGAAACACATTTTTTTCTTAAACTGATAAGGACACTAAATCCTAAAAAGAAAAAGACAAATACACACATCTGATACAGGAACTGTCTAACCGAACCAGTTGAAAAGCTATTTTACAATTTCCACAAAATTTTTCTAAGCAAGTCCACTACCTATGCACTTACTGTACCACAGACAGGGATCTGAACCGAAAAACAAAGTATCGGTAAACCCGGCGTTTTAGACCAGACGAACTGTGAGAGAGAAATCTCGAGCAACTGTTCAGTTAGAGGAGTAAAGAATCTGACGGTTACACTTCAAAGTGCAGCAGACAGAGGTTTGAACGAGCTCGAGCTCAACGTTCTATGCTCTGGCATACAGTTAACTCTTTCCTCTCAGAACAGTTCAAGTGCTGGGGCTAACTGCATAATGTCAGAATACAGCAAAACTAGATGTTGTTTAAATGGAGACATTACTTTTGGTAAAAAAACCTGGATCTGTTAGGAGAACTACAGAGTCCTGTTGAAAACAGTGTAAAGCTCTTTAGTGGATAAGGTTCCTAGCTCATCGATTCTCCTGGCTGAGGTAATGGCTATCAGAAAGGTGACCTTCATTGTGAGATGCATAAGGGATGACTCATTAAGAGGTTCAAAAGGAGCCTTGGACAGAGCTTTGAGAACCAAAGTAAGTCTCCAAGGTGGTACCGTTGGTTTGATTGGAGGCGTTTTAACGTTATCGCCGTAAAACCTCTGACATGGGGATGTGAACCCAAAGACTCCAGACTCCACTAACAGGAGCACCCCAGGGCAGAAACCTGAACCCTCAAGGTGGCGTTGCAATTCTTTGTCAAACCCGCCTTGAAGAAACTAAAGTAAGACAGGTAAGGATATTGGTTGGTTATGCATTTGTTTGGATTGAAGCCAGAACAAGAATTTTCTCCAGATCCTGTAATACACTTTAGAGGAAGATGGGCGGCGTGAGCGAACCATCATTTCAATCACAGGAGCTTGTATCTGAGCTCCTTGAGAGTTTCCTGCTCAATCTCAAGGCCAAGAGAGACAGGCTGCGCAGACTGGGATGTAGCACTGGACCCTGATGAAGAAGGTCTGGCTGATCTGCAAAGTTAGAAGTTGTTGTCTTGACAGACAAATCGAAGTGGGGACCATGGGCATCGAGGCCAGCGGGGCAGACTACAATTAGCTCTGCCGGTCCAGCGCCACTTTGTTGAGGACTCTGAATAGGAGCAGTAAGGGAGGAAAGGCATACAGGAGACTGAACTGACCCCAGTTTAGGAAAAGGCATCCTGAGCCACCGCTAGCTAGTCCTTGGCTGGGAGCAGAATTACTTTACCTTGGAGTTCGCCAGCAGGCGAAATGATCTATCTGAGGATTGCCCCAAAGTTCAGTAAGGATTTGGAAGGTGCTGTCCTTCAGCTCCCATTCCCTAGTAGGACATCCTTGCAACTGAGCCAGTCTGCCGTGACATTTTCCTGACTTGGAATGTACACTGTCCTTATGCTTGCCAGGTGGCACTTGGCCCTTTAAAATAGAAGAGAGACCCCTGAGCATCCTTGAGCTTCTTGTGCCACCCTGATGACTGATATATGCCATCGTCGTTTAAATGTCTGTCAGAATCAGCTCATCCTGGTAGACCACTTGTTGTTTGAAATTCAGTACAGCTTAGGCGACTGCTCTCATTTTGAGGCGCCTGGTGCTGCACATTGTTTCCAGCAAAGACCAGTTGCTTCAGCAGACCTGTGGCCCAGGTGTGCCCCCAAGACTGGCATCGGTCGCAGATTCGTATTTGATGTGGGTGGCCCAATGAGCCCCTCATAATATTGGTTCTCTGAGTCCACCACCGAATGGGAGCTCATATCTGGTGAGGAATGGGATCTGTTGGTCCTGGCTGTGACTGGACTGGGACCACAGTCTGAAGAGGTGTGCTTGAATGGGCCGCATGAGATCAGTGCCCAGGGGTTGAATCTGCCAAAGATGCCATGGTCCCAATGGGCTGCATAAAGTTGTGAGCTGGCAGCTGGTGAGCAGTGTGAAACCTCCTTATGAGCTTCTGTAGAGCCCTGAACTTCATTTCGTGGGAAATACCCAGTTCACCTGAGTCTTGAAGTCTGCCCCAGATGATTCAAAGTCTGGGTTGGAGTCAGGAACTCTTCTTCCAGTTGATGATGAATCCATGTGCAATAGACACCGGACTACTTCCTCCATGGCTTGTACTGCTTGGATGAACTGAGGGGCTTTGATAAGAATATCGTCCAGTAAGGGAAAAGTGGTATTCCTCGGTTCGGAGGTAACAATTACCGCTACTAATACTTTGGAAAATGTCCTCGGGCAGAAGAAAGCCGAATGGAATGGTTTTGAACTGGAAATGATGCTCCACCACCTTGAACCTGAGATATTGCCTGTTGGCTTTTGGATCGGAATATACAAATAGGCATCTTACAAACCGATTGAGGCCAGAAAATCCCTTGTTGTAATTCTTTGACTATTGAGGAAAATGTTTCCATCCTGAAGGGCTTGTTGCAGATGAAGCGATTCAACAAATTTGAGGTCTAGGACTGACCTGAATCCCCTGTGCGATTGGGAACAATGAAGAATAGGAGTATAGCCCCCAGTTGAACTCTGTGGGTGGAACTTGCTCGATGGCCCCTGCCTGAATAAGGTCTGTGATGGCCTGAAAATCACCTGTCTTCTGGTCGGGTTTCCTGATATAGGAGAGGGCACCACATAAGGTAGTGGGGACTTGGACTCAATTCTGTTAGGTACCTTTGCTGATGATGTCTAGGACCCATCTGTCTGGCATGGTTTGGACCCATTCCTCGAGACAGTTTGAAAGTCTGCCCTTACTCAGGATGGGCCCAGATGGCTTCTTTGTGACTTTTTGTTGTTACTCCTGGTGTCTCTGGTGCCACCTCCTCAACCGGAGCCTCCTGCCCTGAAGTTGTGCTGGTTACAGGAGAAGAATCAAGTTCTCTTGCCTGGGAAATTATTGTTTTGATCTTTGTTGTAGCCTCGGTCACAAAGTGCGTCTTGGGCCCAAAGACCATGATTTGCCAGTTTCTTTGAGGCATGTGCACTTTGCGTCTCCCAGATTCCTTCACTGCCTCTTTAAGTGCTGAGCCAAATAGGAGCTTATCTTCATAAAGAGCATTCACTAAATGGCTTTTTGAGGAGGCGCTCTGCTTGCCAGGCCCAAAGCCAGAGGTTGCAGCCAGCCAAAGTTTGATAGAATATGTTTCTAGCGCAAACCTGACCGCCTCCTCTGACATGCCTGTTGCATACACTGATGCCAACCCCATTAGTTGCAGCTGTTGAATAGTAGCCATGTTCTTCTCTGGATCCTCAATGAATTGGAAGGCTAAATCTGAGACTCAGAACAGAGCAGCCCTGGCGGAGAAAAGATTGGCAGTTGCTGCCTTAGGAGAAGTTGCTGATGTCTGGAAAGCCTTCTTCAGTGAGGCATCCACTTTCCTGTCCACTGGATCCCTAGGAGATGCCCTCCTTCTGCCAGAATGACCGTCTTTTGGTGAGATTCAAAACCAAGGGTCGATTCTGGGGCAGTCACTTTTTCCGATTTTTGTGGTCGAATTTAGAAGCTTAGTTATCCATCAAGGGACTGGATAGATGCATTCTGGACCTTGCCATTCCTCTTTAGCAAGTCCTCGACAGCCGGAGGAATAGGAAATGCTCTGGCCAGTTTGGCGGCAGATGCCAGGCAGAGGGCCTGTTTCAGCTGTGTTGGAGCCACTGGGGAAGAACCAAGGTGGATCTCAGCAATAACCCTTTTATGAAAATGTCTAGGTCATCCAGAGCAAAGTTTCTGGAAGGAGAGTCGTCTGAGTCTGAGGACAAGTCTGCTAGCTCCTCTTCTTCTGGCAAAGAAGAACTGGAGTCAGATGAGGCTGGGAGCATTCCCTGACATTTTCCTTATGGATGCCTTGGGACCTGCTCCAATAACAGATTTTTCCTGCTCTTGTGACATGAGGAATGCTGATCCCTCTCATCAGAGCATCTGTTCCTGTACTTATATTTTTCTTTTGTCGTAGTGATGGGAGGATAACTGCCCTCTTCAGATGAAGATAGAACGGATTCCTCTTCCACTCTGCCTTCTTGTGTGGCCTCACATCTGGGGACCCTGGAGGCTGCCAGTCAAGCATGAGGAGTCCAGGGCAAATGCCCTATTTATCAATGAGGTCTTGAGCCAGCGAGAGGGTTGTGAACTGCTGGGTCTCCCTGGTGGCTGCACCCTCTCAGACCCATCTGTCTGTTGGTTACCTGTCTGAGTCAAGCAATTTGAGGCCTCCATCAAGTCCTCCACATTCGTAGTCGCTACTCTCACGTGCTAAGCAAAGCGAGCCAGCGAAGGTAGCCAGCATGGGGAATTTGCATCGCTGGCATTTTCTGCCCTGGAGGCCTGCCAGAGGCCATAATGAAAACAATGATTCTAGTACTGAAGCGTGGACAAAAAGCTGTTGTTGTCCTTTAAGATACAGATGTCGAACTTTGATTGTATTGCTGAAGCTTGGACAGAAATGCTAGTGCTGTCCTTTTAAAATGTTGAGCTACTTGCTTTGTCCCCTTTAAATGCTGTTACAATGCAGCTTGACCTCTTAATGATGGCTCACAGCGCCCTGAAGATCTCCGTCAATGAGCTGCTATACTCCGTGATGGTGCTGTATTGCTGGTAGTTTTCTCCATCAATGAGCAGAAATGTGCTGAACACTCGTCAACAGTTCCAGCCTCCAAGGTATGCTCTTTGGTGCAGGAGTGATATCTGTGAGCAAGCTACAAATGCTCCGAGGCGCTCGTTGACAGACTGGGCCATCCTTGGATCCTCCGTCGGCGAGCTGAGGCTTGAAGTGCTCATCGACGATCCGACAGGGCCTATGACTCCTCTGTCGGCGAGCTGGTGTTTAAGGTGCTCATCAACAGTCTGCTCTGATAGTGTCCTCTAAGAATGCCCGTCAATGAGCTAAATTTAAAAGTGCTTGTCGACGGTTGAGTTGCTCCTGAGAGTGCCCTGTATAGTGGCTGACTAAACATTAGCTCAAAAATGTAGGAAGGAATGGAGCCACTAAGCCACTCTGTCCAGCGTGCAGGGCTGAGACTGGTCCGACTCAAAAAGAGAGCCATCTTGGACTGTCCTGTAGCCTGCTCCCTTGAGGATATCCCAAAACAATTTATTTAATCTCACTTACATTTTTTTTTTTGCATTTACATTTTTCCACCCTGGAGCCCTGGCAGGCGGCTTGGCCCTCCCGACGGAAGGACTCTCTCTCTCTCTCTCTCTTTGGCCCCAGAGTGCCCCCCATGCAGGACCAGGAGAAGGTTGCCGGCTTCTCCTCCCTCCCAGAGACCCAATCCAGATTCTGGGACACTCGAGCTGCAGGCCATCATCAAGCCTGCCAGGCTCAATTTTCCTCCAGTTTTCACCAGTCCCCTCCCTGCTGACATAAGGGCTGGCTTTCCAGCCTTCCAACCTATACTGCCCTCCAGCCACTGCCAGACGGCAGTCAGCAAGTGGGAAGACTATTCTCCCCCGCCCGAGAGGAGAGACAGTCCTCTGGACACCGATCCTCTCCCCGCCCAACCCCAGGAAGCCCAAGCTCATTCCCCAACCCAGGTCACCAGCATGGCACGAGGTGTAGCAACCAGCACCCCAACCTCCAGCGCCACCAAGCCAATCTCACTTACATTTTGACATCTTTGGCCCTGCCAGAGTGGTGGCAGAGCTCAGTTGCAGAGTACCTGCCACTAGGGAGGCAGGAAGTAAACTGAAGGAAACAGGAAATGGAGGGTGGATATCCAGGCTGGGAGCTCTGATTCCTGCCTGCATGAGTTATCAGGAGGTACAGCCCATCTGTTAGAAACCCAAAGACCAGCTTAGGAGAGAGAACGTACTGTTTTGTAGCTAAGGGACATAAGAAAAAATCACTCACCGTAGTAATGTTATTTCTTCTCAGGGATCCATCATCGAGCCTTACAAAGTACATCAGTTCACAAAGTGTGCTGCCCCAGAGACAGAACCTTATGCTAATCTGGTATACAAGCTCAAATTCTGCACTGTGGTCATATCTCTACTGGCTTACGCCAGATCCGTTTCTATGGCTAGGGGAGCAGTGACCACTAAAAATATTAAGTGGCTACTACAATGTTTTAAAAATGTCTGTAAAAATTTTAAAACCCAAATAAATTGTCAGACAAAATTTGTCATGAAATGACCACTACTTAAAGAGCAGGTTTCACTCATAACAATTCCCCAACATATATAATACCTTACCCTCCGGTTTAGAGATTTGTCCAGAAATAAAACTTTTCTCTGTCTGCTTTTTTCAGAATATCACTCGTAAAAACAGCTCTGTAGGAGCTGTTAGGTAAAACGTTAAGATTCCCTACCCCACAGCCGCATCCCCACGCTTTCCGTTTTTTAGCGTCAGTACCAGAACAGCACAGGGCATACTCCATAGACTTCAATGGGCCGATTTTGCAAGCTGTTTTTATCATGTTAACTGCCGAACTGGAGAAAGGAAGGCAACCGCTCAACTAACAAAGTCCAATTCACTGACCCTAATGACAAACATCATAACACTTGAAAATTTGTTTTCCAAGTTAAATACTTGAGATCTGCAAAGGCCATTGGCTCTATGGAGGCGCCACCAATTGTGGCAGATATAATATCAAATCCCAGGGCTGGTTTCCATATGGAAGGATACAAGTGATTTAAACCCTTAAAAATCTTATGACCATTAGTTGCGAGGCAGCGATTTTTCTTTTCCTGCTGACTTAAATGCTGATACAGCTGACAAGTATACATTCTGGGCAAAGGAACACAGTCCAAGAGACTGTAGGTGTACTAGGTAATCCATTACCACAGCTAAGTCTGCCTCCACAGAGGAGACTTTACAGTGCATGAAGTACACCAAATGGTAAACCTTTTCCACTTTGAGGAATACGTTTTCCTTGTAGGTGGTTTCCTACACATCTTTAAAACTTCCAGTACTTCATTGGACAGATTTAAACTTGAATATTCTAACTCTTCAAAAACAAATCTTTAAGTAAAGTGTTCTGCTTTCAGGATGAGTCACCCTGGCCTGTAACAATGTTAGCAGACTGTGTCTTGGGAACCGAGAAACTGGAGTTCAGTGTGACACTGTCAACAACAGCAAGTACCAGGCTTGCCTGGCCCAGTCTGGTATTATCAGAATCACTGCTGTTTATTCCCGCTTCAGTTTCAACATTACTCTCTGAATCAGTGGGAATGGAGGAAAAGCACAGAGTAACTTCCTCTTCCAGGACTAGAAAAGTGCATTTTCTGGGACTCTCCTTGGAGAGGGTGGTCTGCAACAGAACTGGGAAGCTTTCTGTTTTCCCATAAACAAACAGATAAATTTCCTGGAACCCCTCCCCATCGACAGAAAGCGGCGCTCAGGTGGCACTTACTAATCCAGTGACAATTTGTGGTTTCCCTAGACTCATTCTGTTCAGGGAATCTGCCGCACATTGTGCCTGCCTGGCAGATGCACTGCAGTTATTTTGCTTCCAAGGAATAAGCAAGGTTTCATATCCACAATGCCACTGTACAGAGTTTTGTGAATCTGTACTCCCTGTCTGGTTATGTCATACATCATTGTTGTATTGCTCTCTTCAGATAGACTGTCTGGCCTTCCAACAGGGCTGAAAGAGTACTGGATCTGAAGCAGCTGATAGAGGTCCCAAAAATGAAACTGCAGAAATATAGTGGCGAAACAGTCGAAAAGAGGCTAGCAGCCTTGAGGTAAATAAGGCCTTAGGGCTGGATGGGATGCATCTGAGGATGTTAAGGGAACAGGCAGGCATCAGTGTTAGCCAAACCCATGCTGGGGCTATTCAACAGCTCTATGCAGCAAGAGGTGGTTCCCAGGACTGGAGGATGGTGGATGTAGTTCTGCTGCAAGGAGGGGACAAGGAGCAGTCAGAAACTACAGTCCTGTCAGCCTTACCCCTGTGGTAGGAAACTGTGATGGAGACACCAAAGACGATCTAGTGGAATAACTGGAGAAAAACAGACTTCAGGATAGTAAGCAGCAGGGATGATAGGACGGTCTTGCCTGACCAACTAGATAGTATTTTGATTGGGTAACCAAGGTGGTTAAATAAGGGCCATAGTTACAGATTTACTCTATTTCAAGTTCAGCAAGGCATTACGACTCGGTGCCACATCGAAGGCTGCTGAAGAAGATGGGATCTGGAAATAGTAAGATGGATAGGAGGCTGGTTGGAGGAGGCAGCAGAGAGCTGGGTTAAAGGGGTCAGATCAGAGGAAGGAAATGTCACTAATAGAGTACCACAGGATCTGTTCCAGGCCCAATCCTCTTCAATGTGTACATCAGCAACATGGGAGGGAATCAGGCAGGTTATGTCCTATTCAGAGGTGACACTAAACTCTGTGGTAGAGTTGGCAACACGGAGGTGATAAGGGAGTTGCAGAGACTCATAAGGCTGGAAAACTGGTCCAAAGTCTGGTAGCTGAAATTCAATACTAAAGAGTGCAAAGTTATGCATTTAGAAACAAAACCCAGAACAGAGTACTGGATGGGAGGGTTAAACTGGACTCAACATCAGAGGAAAGGGACCTAGGGAGTCATCATTAGTGAACTTCCTTAAAACTCATTTGCTCCCAATGGTAATTTTGGGTCGGATCTAGCAATGGATGGTTTCGACGCCATATGGTGTCTATGGGAACAAATGTGTTGTTAAACCAGCCAATGTAACAAGACATTCAGCAAGGCTAACAGGACGCCAGGGTGCATCGTGAGAGGGTTTGACAGTAGAAAGAGAAGGTACTGTTACCACTGTATATGTCACTAGCGAGGCCACACCTGGAATACTTTGCCCAGTTTTGGGGTCTCCATGTGAAAAAGGACAGGCGTAGGCTACAAAGGTACAACGAGGATGAACAAGATAATTCAGAGCCAGGAGGGCAGATCCTATGAGGATCAGCTAAAGTCATAGAAAACTTCAAGCTCCTCAAACGATTAACAAGGTGGACTGTGAGGAGTTAATTTACCAGGAACAGAGAATACAGGATAAGGGGTCACAAATGGAGGTTAATGGGGAGGGAGACGGTTTAAAAGGACGGAGGAAGTATTATTTTACAGAAAGAGTGGCTCAGCCATGGAATGGTCTGCTAGCAAAGGTGGTGGGAATCCAAAACCTAAATTGCTTCAAACACCGCTGGCACAGTCTCAAGGAATATGAGCTACTCAGCGGGGTGGGGGACAGATAAAAAGGAAGAATAGTGTATGTGAAGACCTTGCAGAGACAATAGAGCCTGCAGTATGATGGCGTGATACGAGCAGACTGGATGGACCAGTAGTGTTTTCTGCCATCATCGTCTATGTTTCTATTCCACAGATTTCTTTTCACGGCACTCTGCAAAATCTAGCTTTGTAACTCTTTCTTTTGGATTAGCAGGCTGTGGGCTAAAGAAAGGAAGGCATACCTTTTGCTTTACTTGAAAAGCAGTGGAAGTCTTAGGAAGGAAAGAGGGTCCCATCCACATACTTTGTCCCTATGCATAATGAATATGGCTCCTTGCAAAACAGGGCCTAAGCTCACAGATCCATCTTGCACAGCAGAGAACTAAAAAGCAAACTTTGTAAGAGGAAGCGCTCATGAACAGAGGTTAAAGGCTCAAAATGCAGTTTGCAAACAGGCAGCTATCAGGTCCCACAGGGGACCAGGGAGCAGTAAGAAGGCCTTGACAGCAGTGGTCCAGTTAAGGGTGTATGGATATTTTACACCAGTTTTGCCCTTTTATGCCTGTGTAGAGTCCTGGTAGTATCATCACGACCAGGTGTTTCCACAGACTTCACTCATTTGCACTTCAGTTCACTAGACCAGTGTGACCATGTCTAAAATACTACCTGGCATACTGAAATACTACCAGCTTATAAAACTAGGACGCTTTTACTTCCTTGCCTAAAAGTTATCTGGAGCACTGCTTGACAGGCTAACCACTCAAAAAGAGAATGACATCAGAATGAGTACCCAGGAAGAACCCATCCAAAGGACCCTGCATGGCCCATATAGCTACCATCTGACCCATGAGAGTGTTGTGGCCAAGCTTTGTCTACTCCTGATTGTAAGAAATCCAAAATCAGCAGCACTGTGGCTTTAGTGGTCTTAAGGCCCAATTTCATGGCCCAGGAGGCAATAAAGTTCCAAGTTTTGTTAGCTGTCAAGGAGGTTGAAGGCCTTCCAGATAACATAAGGATGTCCACAACCTTGGCAGAGAAACCATGTTTAATCCTTGCTGTGGACTGATATATCAATCAGTCCAGAATTCCAATACATTCTAATTCTGTCGGCAGCTCAAGGGTTAAAAGCCTCCTCTCTCCTCTCAGGCTGCTAACTGAAGTGACCCTGGGTTCAGATGTAGATAAGCTCCCTGACCTAGAAGATTCATGCAGCAGGGGAGACAGAACAGCTCCGAACTGTGAGACTTATCAGATCAAAGAAAAACAACTTTCTTGGCCACACGGAGCTATCAAAGGAAGCTTCCCTTGACTGCTGAATTAAAAAAGTGAGATCTGTGGAATGGGAGGAAACAGATAAGCCTTTTGGACATCCAAACGTTAAGAGAGAGCACCACTGCCTCTGCTAATGGACACAGAAAAGCAACTGAAGAATCTGGTAACATGAGTACAGTATTTTCACTGGTTGAAAACAGATCATTTTGAGGAGTCCCAAACTGACCATAAAGGTGGCTGAAAATCTCGGTTTAGAGACCACTCCCCAGATGTATGATCTGGCAACTGAGCCAGTCCACCTGAATGTTTAGATCCTGCTAGACTACTGGTTGACAGAGACTGAAGATTCTTTTCAGCCCAGTGATGAACTTTTGGACCTTCCAGGAGCATGCCACACTACCTCCTTGATAGTTTATGCATGCGACCATCACTGCATTTTCCAAGTGTACTCTCACTGCTTGGGAAATGAACTGGTCCTGAAAATGTAAGATGGCAAAACACCTGCCCACAACTCCAAGACATTTATCTGAAGGATTTGTTGTTCTGGACTCCAAACATCCTTTACCGGAATCTGAACCAGAACAGTGCCCCATCCCAGAAGAATGGGGAAAGCAGGAAGGAACACATCAAGATTCCTTAAATCTTCCCACCAGACAAGTGACTGAAGAACCATAGGGAATCCTAACAGGTGTCTGATATTTGCTATGACGTGGAAGACCACAATAACAGAAAGTGGGACTGAAGTGACCTCATATATTGGTGAGCCCATGGAACTAATTCAATTTATCTGTCATCAAACCCAAGGTTTGGAGGCAACGATAACAGAAAACACCTTCTCAGCTCTGTGATATCAAATGTCTTCACTCTGGGGAGGAGAGGAAGACTCACTGCAGATTTGTTAGGGAAAAAGCTACCAGGTGTTCCAGTCTTGGAGACGGAATAAGGAAATCTTCTCTTTTTGATTTTCCAACCGTGTTGTTCCAGGATCTGTAATGGCCTGGCTACACAGGATCTTGCTGCTTGCTCTGATGAAGCTTTGATATGGAGAGCTCCCATATGACGTTAAATGTGATGACTCTCCTGTCTTAGGAAGGCAACAATCACTATCACTACCTTCCGAGAAAAACCTTGGTGCAGAAGCAAGGCTGAAGAGGATAGCTTGGTCCTGAAAATTCCGATTCGAATGGCAAATCTCAGAATTCTCTGATGAGAGCAGCAGATCAGGATATGAAGGTAGGTGTCCGGCAAATCTATGGAACACAGATAGTCCCCCAGTTGTACTGCCCTGATAATGGACCAAAGGGACACCATATTGAACTTGGTTTGCCTCAAAACTGCTTTTGATTCTGCAGATCAAAATTCAGGTGAACATCCTGATTTCTTGGGGACTACAAAGTAAAAATTGTAGCACTCCTGTACCCTCTCGGAGGAGAGTCAGGACTATCACCCCTATCTGGAGCAGGTGGTCTAGGGTCTGGGCCGCCTTTTTTCTCTCTTGGCTTTTTGATACTGGAGACAGGAAAAAGACCTTTGAGGTCATGGTAGATAATTCTACTGCATGACCTAGAGATACAACTCCAGCATTCACAAGTTCATTGTGACCTGGGCCTATCACTCTAAAAAGTTCTGAAGACATACCCAAAGGCCTCAGGACAAGATGGGCCCAAGAATATTCAAGCAGAGAATCGGTCCTTTCTACTGGCTCCTCCAGATCGCTGTGGGAGAAGAAACTTTCAGTCTGCAGAACTTAAAACTAACAAAGGAACATCTGCCTTGATTCCCATAGCCTCGTAAGGAATGTAAAAAAAATTCTTAATACTTACCATAAATTCCTTTTCTGTTAGCTCCAACATTGTCTATAGGGAATATTACATTATGGGTAATGTGCTCCCCAGCAGGGTAGTGGTAGAGCCCAAAGTTGTGACCTTAGCATAAAACCTGGAGGATATGAAGATTCTGCTTGTAGCAGTTATTCAGTTTACCTTTGTCCACACAGTACAACCAACCACATATATATAGATACAGACCTCTAGGTCTCCAGATAAACATCTTAAACAGCAGTGTCATAGTCTCGATAATAAAAAAACTTCACTTTAACCAAACTTTACTCAAAAATTATAAAGGTGCATACAGTCGTGGCCAAAATATTGGCGCCTTGCAGTTTTTCTAATAATGCACTATTCCTTCCAGAAAATTGTTGAAATTAAAAAATATTTTGGTATCCACATATGTATTTCTTTGGTTTGTAGTGGAATAAAACACAAAAAGCAGAAAAATTTACTAAGTCTTAGCTTATTCCACACAGAAATCCTTAAATGGCCAGGACAAAATTATTGGCACCTTTTAGCAGTAGTTAGAAATAATTAGATTTCAAGCAGGTGATTCTCCTTCACTTTGGAACTGAACTCACCTGTGGTGAGTTGCAGGTGCCTGCAATATAAAATCATCACTCATTCAACCAGTTTGAATAGAGAAAAGGACTCATTCTCCTGTTTTGTGTCACTGTGTGTACCGCAATGAGCATGGAGAAAAGAAAGACAGAAAGAGAATTGTCTGAGGAGGTCAGACAGAAGATTGTAACCAAGCATGGACAGTCTCAAGGCTACAAATCAATCTCCAGAGACCTTGATGTTCTGTTTCCACTGCATAATGTTATCAGGATGTTTAAGGACCATGGCACTGTAGCCAACCTCCCTGGATGTGGCAGAGAGAAAACTTGATCGAAGACTGCAGCGCAGGATTGTTCGAATGGTGGAGAAAGCACCTCGATCAACTGCCAAACAGATTCAAGCTGACCTTCAGACACAAGGTACGACAGTTTCAACTCGCACCATCGTCGCCAACTCAATGAAAGGGGTTATATGGTTGGAGGCCCAGGAGGACCCCACTGCTGAGAGAGAGACATAAGAAAGCCCGACTGGGGTTTGCCAAAACACACCTGAACAAGCCAAAATCCTTCTTGGAGAATGTCCTGTGGACAGATGAGACCAAATTAGAGCTTTTGGTAAAGCACATCATCTCTATGTTTTCAGAAAACAAAATGAAGCCTTCAAAGAAAAGAACACCTTCACTACAGTCAAACATGGAGGAGGTTCAGTGATGTTTTGGGGTTGCTGGTCTGCCTCTGGCACTGGGTGCCTTGAACGTGTGCATGGCATCATGAAATCTGGAGATTACTAGGCCATTTTGGAGCGCAATGTTGAACCCAGTGTCAGAAAGTGGGTCTCCGTCGAAGGTCATGGGTCTTCCAGCAGGAAAATGACCCAAACACACTTCAAAAAGCACCCAGGAATGGTTCAAGACAAGGCGCTGGACTGTTCTGAAGTGGCCAGCAATGAGTCCAGATCTATATCTCATTGAAAACCTGTGGAGAGATCTGAAAACAGCAGCTGGGAGAAAGCACCCTTCAAATCTGGGAGAAGTGGAGCAGTTTGCACAAGAAGAGTGGGCCAAACTGCTAGTAGAGAGGTGCAGGAAGCTCATCCATGGCTATAGGAAGCGGTTGATTGCAGTTATTTTGACCAAAGGCTGTGCTACCAAATAATAAGTCTAGGGTGACAATACCTTTGTCAATGTCATTTCTTTTCATTTTCTGATTTAAACGATATATTAAATTCTGAATCAAAAACAAAGGTTCTGTGATATTAACAGAGAAATAAAGAATTGTGGAGACCAAACACTGTACTGTTGTTAATTTCAACTTATGTTTAGGAAATTGTGAGTTATTTGAAAAACTGCAAGAAGCCAATATTTTGGCCACGACTGTAGGTCTACCTCTCCTGGATAATACCTTTAGTAGCCAAATTTATCGCCTTCTCATCCTACTCACTAGAACCATCGGAAGAACTCCAAGACTTCCTCGAGTGCCACTGGCTCACAGAGAGACCTCTATCATCACTGTAACATATAACATTTTATTAGCACAGCCTTGAACCTGACTTCAATACAAGTGGCTACTAACCTGGATAGGTTCCCAATTTCACCGCAACCAGTGAACCTACTGGCCTATCACCCCAAATAGTGGCTTTTATACTGTGATTTCCATGGGTAACTGATGAATCTCAGTACCTGCTAGCTGTTTAACCATCTTGTCTGAGAAGAAATGCAAATATACATATATATATATATATATATATACACACACACACATATATATACACATATATATATATATATATATATATATATAGAGAGAGAGAGAGAGGCAATAGTCTTCAAAAGAGCCACAGGCTCCAGGAAGAGGTCCCACTGACAACGCTTGAGGTTAACAGAAAAGAAAATTACGGTAAGCATGAAGGAATTTCTCCTTTCTGTATTGCTCCATGTTGTATTTGGGGAATAATTACATATGGGTTCTAAAAGCAGTACCCATCTTCAATAGGGAGGAAGAGAATATTGTCCAATATGTGACCTGTAAGGGTAAATACAGGGCTTCATCCATTCGCCACCACCTGGTATACTCTGCATTTGAAGATGGCATCAGCCGCTCTGAACATCTAGTCTGCAGTGCTCTGTGCATCTACAAATGAAAGAACCACTGCGCCTGCTAGGTTCTAACACCAACCTCCTCCCCCGTCTTGATGTGACAGTTACCCAAGGATCGTGTCTTCGATCAAAAGTAATGGTAGGTTCCAAATTGCCATGCAGAATCCCAGATCATAAGATTCTGTCTCCTTGGAGTTGCTGTCTCTGTGCAAGCTGACAGGTCCCACACATTCTGAATCACAAGGAAGACAACGGAGATCTTGGGAACATAGGGCAGAATAGCCCTGAGCATTACAAGACCTAAGTATTCCAAGGTAGGTCCCCAGTGTGAACAAAAGCCTGGAGTTCACAAATCCTCCTGGCAGACAACTTTGAACTAGAAACACACCTCATAAATCAACTGTCCAATGGAATTGATGGAAAGGGCTCAAGGAATACCAAGGACAGGTGTGTAACATTATGTTTAAATCACATAGAGTAAATCAGAACTGATAGAAGGACAGCTCCTCCTGACTGCTCTGACAATATGAGTCATGCATATGATGAACCCCAATGAAGTTCCCATGGTTGGCTCCAACATCAGACATACAGCAGATACCTGCTCCGAAGGGTGCTCAACATTTGACCCTGTCCACTCCCGCTACTAATGTCCAAACACTGTGGATCATAGCCCTAGAGGGCCTATTAACCTGGGCGCCAGTCCCAATCAAGAGAATGAAGCATACACTGCCAACAGCCACCAAGTGGACATGTTCCTCAAGGTAAGGAAGGAGCAGAAATATCCTGGACTCCCTGCAGGGGCATTCCTCAGGCAACTTGTTAGTGAACCCACCTCATGATGAGGCAACATCTGAACCTAGTACTCACTAACAGGGACACTGTTGCAGACGCCAAGGCTGGAGGCCATTTGGGGACCAGTAATCACCATACAGTGTAGTTCAATATAAGGACAACTGCAGAATTCACCCACACAAGGGCAAGGACTTGAGTTCAGGAGGGCAGATTTTAGAAAGATTGGTGAATGCCTCAGGGATGACTTGGTGGAAGGATGACCTGGCTGGGATGGAGGATCACTTGATGAACCTAAAAGGGGCAAAGTGAAGGCAAAAACCCTCTGTGTCAAGCAAGTGAGCAAAAGCAAGAGGAAAAAGAAACCACTACTGTTCTCAAAGAAAGCGACTGAAAAGGTAAAAGCTAGAAGGGTAGCATTCAGAAGGTAAAAGGAGACACAGAAGGAGGAGGATAGGGAGATGCAGGAAACAGAAAGAAGCAGGAAAGCAGTAAGGGCGCAAAGGTGCAAACTAAGGAGAGAACAGCATAGCCAGTAACAAAAGGAGAAGAGACACATTTTCTGGGTATGTACAGCAAGCAAAAGAGGAAGACCAGCGGACGATTAACAAGGTTAGGAAGGGAACAGGGACTGTGCAGAGGGGGACCTGGAAAAGGCAGACATCCAGAACAAATACTCTTGTTCAGTGTTCATGGAGGAAGGAGAAGGAGAGGCTAAAAACGTAACAAGAACTTTGGAGGGGAGGTGGATACCAGTTCTTTCTCAGAGGTAAGGATCCTGAAAGGATTCACTAATCTGATAGTGGACAAAACAATGGAGTCAGACAGGGGCATCCAAGGGTACTGAGGAGCTCAGGGAGGTATTGGCTGAACCTCAGACAGTCCTATTTAACAACTGACTGGAAACAAGAGTAGTTCTGGAGGACTGGCGGAGGGCAGATGTAGTCCCACTTCACAAAAGTGGTAGCAGGGAGGAGGCTGGTAATTATAGGCCAGTCAGCCTGACATCGGTGGTGGAAAGGTTAATGAATTACTGCTGAAGGAAAAAGATTGTACAATAACTTGAATCAGTGGACTAAAAGACCCAAGGCACCATGGATTCATGGAGGGAGGTGTCGTCAAACAAATCTGATAGATTTCTTTGACTGTGTGATTAAGAAATTAGATCAGGGTGGACATGGCCTACCTAGAGTTCAGTAAGGCTTTCAACACCATTCCACACAGGAGACTAGTAAGCCAGCTGGGTAGCTTAGGAGTGGGTCCAAAGGCAGTAAACTGGTTAAGAAATTGGTTAGAGAACAGGCGACAGGTGGTGGTGGTAAACAAAGTTCACCCAAGGAAGGGAGGGTGATCAGTGGGTGCCTCAGGAATCAGTGCAGTGACCATTCCTCTTTAATGTCTTTAAAAGTGACAATGCAGAGGAGCTGGAAGGAAGGTCTGCCTCTTTGCAGAAGACAACAAAATCTGTAATAGGGTGGACACTGGGGTGAGATGAGCAGAGACCTGAGAAAACTCAAGGAGTGATCAAGGTATGACAGCTGGGTTTCAATGTGAAAAGTGCAAAATAATATGCTTAGGGCACAGAAACCCAGGGGCAGAGTACAAAATGGGTGGAGTGGTACTGACGTCCACCAAGCAGGACAGAGACTTGGGGGGTAATCACATCGGATTACATAAAGGAGGCCAGACCGTGTGTTAGGCAGTTGGAAGGGCTACTGGGATGATGGAGAGCATAGAGAGGGATCACCAGCAGAAAGAGGCAGATGGTGTGACCTCTGTATAGATCGCTGGTAAGACCCACCTAGAGTACTGTGTCCAGTTCTGGAGACTACATCTCTGGAATGACACAGACAGAGTGGAGGCAGTCCAGAGGAGGTAACTAAAATGAAGCAGGGCCTGCACCAAAAGCCTTACGAGAGAGAGACTAAAGGACTTCAATATGTACACCCTGGAAGGGGGGACATGATAGAGACCTTAAATACCACGGGGTGAATAAGTACAGGAGGGTTAGTTTTGCTCAGAAAAAAGGAGCTCAAGAACAAGGGGACAAGCTTTGAAGCTGGAGGGAAGATTCAGGACAGACGTGAGGAAGTACTTCTTCACTAAAAGAGTGGTGGATTCCTGGCACAGCTTCCAGTGGAGTAGGTGGGGCAAAAACATTGGTGGGGTTCAAGAATGCATGGGACAGGCATAAGGGAATCTTCAAGCAATGGAAGAGGCGGGAGAAAAGAGACAGAGATCAAGTAGGGTCTGCTACGATACTGTAGATAGGAAATGGGCAGACTGGGTGGACCAAGTGGTCCTTATCGGGCTGTCAAATTCTGCATTTTATGTTTCTAATCCAAGATGACAACCAACTTTTCAGCAATCTCTGCTTCAGGGATTCCTCTACAGAGCAGCCAGATTGCCAGCTGTGTCACCTCTAGAATGGATGTAGAAATTATTATCCCTAAATGAACAAGACATCAAGGAATGGGAGCTGAAAAGAAAATCATTGCTTACAATGCCAGGTTTTACGATCTGAAAAAAAAAAACATTCTTCTTGGCGATTCCGGGGCTATTATGAGACCGCCTCCTGGTCAATAAATCTCTGGGACTGTAGAAGCAGAGAAACAGATATGTACTTCTGACAGCCCACTACTAGGACCGAGTAAGCATCACTTCCACTCATGAGCACCAAAAACTGACCGTAAAGCCTCAGCACTGAAGCATTCTCCTTTATTCAAAATTAACCAGCAGAGGGTGACTGGATCTTTTGTACAGCAGG
Source organism: Neoceratodus forsteri (assembly GCA_016271365.2). NCBI lineage: Eukaryota > Metazoa > Chordata > Ceratodontiformes > Ceratodontidae > Neoceratodus > Neoceratodus forsteri. The sequence goes on from CM028129.1 coordinate 1,482,332,892, forward strand.
TGAAACACCTCAGAGACCAGGGATCACCCCAGTTACCATGCCAGGAAACCGTTATAAAAGACAACCGCTTGCTCTCCACCCACTGATGAACCTATATGCACTTCTGTGCGCATGTCTGTGGCCTCCAAACTGGTGCAGAAGGACACGGTGACTGCACTGGCTGACATCACCTTCACTATCTGGGACCAAACTCAGTCCTGACAAGAGTGTCAAGGCTAAATACACTGTCGAAATTAAAAACACTCACTTAAAAAGTCCTGCAGGCTTTCAACTTCCTTGACTAGAATCTGGACTAGAAGCGCACTCCAGACCAACTAACTGGCCAGCATCACTCCAGGAAGGCACTGAGGATTCCCCTGACAAACCTATTTTCCCACCATGGAACGACCATAACACCAGTCTGGATACTGGATTGGAGCTGGGAGTCCGCTGATGCCATTTATTGGCAACACTCTGTCTTGAAGAGATCTCGTGAGAAATTTGGCCGCCGTACCAATTTTTATTGCTGGGCGGACATCAGACTCTCGGAGGTGGATCAGTCTGTTGGCAGAACCAGCAGACTGGAAGCTCTGCCATGGTCTTCTGGACTGGATTCTCCTACCTAATTGTGTTAAGTGAGAACCCTCTGACTGCTTGGCTGACACACCACTCCCAGGTGTTGCAATCACTGCAGGTTTTAGGGGAATGTCTCCTATCAACTATCAGTCATATGTCTCTAATGATGTCCAATGTCCCAGTTCCTGACTTCCGTGTCAGCTACGTCAATGAACACTGTTGAAGAGCTTAGGAATGAAAATGTTGCTCCTAAATGGCAAAATGTTGACATTTTGATTTGTGACTGCTGGAAACAGTCTGTGGGATACATGTCCTTTAAATCAATGGATGCCAGAATCCCTAGACTGAACTGCTTTGACAGTCTCTCCTTATTGAGAGGGCTTCTGTGTCAGGAGATCTGACACTGCTGCCGAACACCAGAAAAAAAAATCTGTTTCTCTGATTACAGATGACCTGAAGAGGCTGAAAAATGCTTATCGCCTGCCTAGGATCCGATCCCACCCCTCTGAAACTGGGCTGGGTTACAGTTACTTCCTAGGCATTGACAAGAGTCCTTCCTAGTCCTGTCTGTCTTCTCAGATGCCATCCAGTTCTGGTCCAAAACGCAATTCTGCAATGAAGGAAGTATTGTGCCGTTTGTTCTTACTCACCTGGGCTAGTTATTCAATAATGGGCTAAAACAGAGTGCAAAGGTTTGTGCTGTGCTTGCCCTTGCCTGACCCTGAGAATGCTACATTCAGTCAGATAATGCACGGCACTATCCAACTGAATACAGGGTCATGTCAGGGCACCGCAAAGTCGAATAACACTGCCCGACATGGATCTAGGTTGTCTGCAGCCCACAGGAAGGGCAGAGAACTGCTCCCCAAGACCTGTTAGTACCAGAAGGCATGGTATAATATTCAGCTGGCAACAAGCAAATGAGCCCATTGGGCATGGAAGGTGCAATATACATGCCATTATGGGCTCATCTTGAATGGGAAGCGGCCCCTTCTGCGCCGCCCATCCGTCAGGTATGGTAGCCAGATGCCCCCACACACCCCGAACGTACATCCCCGCAATTTAAATGTCCTCCTGGTGTCTGTGGCACCCCTCCACCTCCGATCGTTTGTCCCCAGAAATGCACATAGTCCCTGGTGTCTAGTGACACCCCCAACCCTCAATCATCAGTCTCCCTTACATACACGTCCCAGTGTCCAGTGGCACCTCCTGCCCTCTGAGCACCTTTTGCTGCATTAAGAAGGATCTTCCTCATGCCCTGTGGCACACCCAACCTCAATCGCTTGTCACTGTAGTAACAAGGTATTCGTTGGTGTCCAGTGGCACCACCTCCCCCAACACCCGTCCCAGAAGAGAGCCCGTAGTCCCTGGTGTCCAGCGCCTCCCCCGCACCATCACCACTCCCTCCCAGACCCCCATTACCTCAGTTGCCAGTGCCACAAGGGGATCCGATACAGTGACCGCACAGCCCACCTCTCACCTCTCTCAGCTGGCTGCTGTATGGAATGACAGGGAGCACACACACACTCCTGTCATTCCATACAACTGTCAGCCAAGGTGGGAGAAGACAGCTGTGCCAGTCAGTCACTATATCAGATCCCCATGCAGCACTGGCAACAAAGGTGAGGGGTGGCAGGATGGTGCTCATTGGGGCGACACTAGACACCAGGGACTATGGACTCTCAACTGAGACGGGTGCTTGGGTCGGAGATGCCACCAGACAACAGGGAATACCCTGTTACTGCGGCAGTGGCTGATTGTAGGGTGGGGTGCCGCTGACACCAGGGAATATCTCAATACTGTAGTGATGGGGATCGGTGGATGGGGTGCCACTAAACACCAAGGACACCAACTGTATTACCAGGATGGTGATCACAGGATGGAGTGCCACTAGGACACCAGAGAACCACAATCATTTACCAGGCCAGGCATCAGATGCGCGGGGTGCCACCTGACACCAGGGCATCCACAGATGCAGCAGGCTAGGGTCGGGGGCAGCTCACCACCAGGGCCTTGTGCCCCATTAAGTCAGGGTATGCAAAGGCGGTAACTTGCACCCATTTGGGTGACAGTTACTTCTCCTAAACTCTCAATTTCCACTGCACATATGCAGGGGAGGACCCTCATTGCATGGGCGCAGCAGTAACAGCACATGGGCACTAAGAAAAATTACTTACCATAGTAATCTTATTTCTTCCCAGTGATGCTCAGGTATTCATAAGTTTATGCAGTAAGCCTGGAGGGTTGGACTGCCCGGAGAAATGGAACACATGCAAATGAGTAGAATTCTTTGCACGTGAGCATCTTTCAAACACTGCCTCTACCAACTGTGGTGTTCTAACCTCTTCAGATTTGTGAGAAGCCTGGAAGTCAGGCATTTGTAACTAATGCATGTAATATTCTATAAAAGAGGGTGTCCCTAATTAAAGCACAGAATTTAGGGAAAAAACCTCCAAAGGGATAACTCTTGACAAAACCACATCAAATAAAACTCCGAAAGGAGAACATTGAAAACCTCCAGTTTAAAAATGATTAAAACAGAGAAATGCAACAAAATCAATATGGCTTGGTGGCACCAGCATGCAGAGTGCAGAGGCTGAAGTTCTGGAAGGGAGGAAGGGAGGAAGTTATGAATACCTGAACATCACTGGGAAGAAATAAGATTACTATGGTAAGTAATTTTTCTTCTAACCCCAGTAATGCTCAGGATATTCATAACTTTATGTAGACTACTAAGCAGTACCACTGGAGGTGGGCACAGAACTTATTTTGGAAACAGGATCTGCAGGACTGCTGTGCAAACCTAGCATCACCCCTGGATAAAATATCCAGGTTATAGTGTTTTTAAAGGTGTGTACTGTTTTCCAGGTTGCTGCTTTGCAAATGTCTACCAATGGAACCTCCCGGCAGCTGCAAGGGTGGCAGCAGTTCCTCTTGTAGGATCGCCCTCAATCCGGTTGTGGGCTCTTTACCTGCCTTAGTGTAGCAGAACTGAATACACTGGACTATCCACCGAAAGATGGATCTTTTTGAGGCTGGTTTACATTTTCCTACATCCCCATATGTAAGGAAAAGTTGTTTCCATTTTCCTATGGTCTTTAGTGGCTGTCATGTAATAGCCGATAGCCCTTTTCACATCCAGACTGTGTAATCTTCTTTCACCAGAACTGGTATGGTCTGTGAAAAAGACAGGTAGAGTGACTGATTGATTCAGATGAAAGTCTGAAACCACTTTAGGGAAAAAATACAGGTTACTCACCTGTAACAGGAGTTCTAGGAATGGTATATGTTGTTCATCCACACTGTCTGACAGGTTCCTTGCCGCTTTAAATCTTGCGGGAAGGTCTTGGCTAGCTCCTCCCACCCCCACCGGGTGGTAAAACTCAGCTCCGCCCCATGTCGCCAGATCTAGCCCGCTGGAAGCCAGGTTGTGCCGATGCCGGGAGGTCAGGAATGTAGGGATGAACAACATATACCATTCCTAGAACTCCTGTTACAGGTGAGTAACCTGTATTTCTAGGGACATGGATATGTTGTTCATCCACACTGTCTGGCAGACTCCTAGCAGTTCTCCGGGAGGAGGGAGGCAAGGCGCACACCCCTACTTAAAGACTGGAGAAACTAAGGCCCCAAAACCAGCATCCCGGCGTGACTCAAGGTCGATGTGGTAATGGGTGATGAAGGTATGTGCTGACTTCCAGGTAGCAGCCCTGCAGATTTCCTGGATAGGGGCGTCCCTAGGTGCACAGCTACCGATGCAGTGGTATGGCGGGTAGAAATGAGCTCTTATCTCTGGGGCTCCATGCCCGCCAACCTATATGAGATCTATGCAGGGGTGACCCACCTGCCTATTGTCCGCTTGGCTGCAGGTCTGTCAGGTGCGGCTTCAAGCGTAGGTGACAAACAGCTGGCGAACCTCTCCCAGAACTTCAGCCATCCGCTCCTTATAATAAGCGGCGCTCTGCTAGGGTCCAAAGTATGGAGCCTATATTAGGCCTCGAGGTGTGATTGGGGTAGAACACCAGCAGAGTCAACACCTGGTTAAGGTGAAACTCGACACCACCTTCAGAAGGAATTTCGGTGGGCGCGCAGGCACTCTGTCCCTGTGGAAGACCAGATAAGGAGACTCGATGGAAGCGCCTGGAGCTCTCCCATCCTTCTGGCTGATGTGATAGCCACCAAGAGGCAGTCTTCCACAACAGGTGGGAGATATCGCACCTGTGCATTGGTTCGAATGCCTGCCCATGAGCTTGCCAATACCAGCAGTAGATCCCACAGAGGTGGAGGTTCTCTTGCGGAGGGATATGTGATCAAAGCCTTTGAAAAGCGCCCGACCACCTTCTCCTGCACCACCGACTGCTTCCGCCCGCCCGGGTAAACAGGAGATGGCTGCCAGGTGCACCTTGAGGGTCGCCAACCAATCCCTAGCTGAGAAAGGGACCACAGGTAGTCCAGAATGCTTGCCAAAGAACAGGAGGAAGGGTCCAGGCCCTTGCCTGACACCAAATAGAAAATCTTTTCCATTTGAAGGCGACACTTTCTGGTCGACTCTTACAGGGAACCTCAACAACGTTGAGGACCTTATCGGAAAGACCCAAGGCCTGGAACTCTAGCTGCTCAGGAACCAGGCCTGTCAGGTGCAGGATTGAAGGTCGGGTGGCATACCTTCCCTGACTGACTGAGATCAGGTCCGGGCGGGCTGGAAGCCGCCTCGGAGCCTGGAGCTGAGACTGAGGAGATCTGGATACCAGAACTGATGGAGCCAGTCTGGGGCTACCAGAATCACCTGCGCCTTGTCCCTCTTCACCTTGAGAAGCACCTTGTGGATCAAGGGAAATGGGGAAAGGTGTAGAAGGCCCGGGGTCCCACGGCCTCGAGAGGCATCCCTGCAGCGAGCCCTGCTGAGGGGCGGGCATGAAACAGTCTCAACCGCATTCTCCTGGAGGCAAACAGGTCCCCTGAGGCGTGCCCCAGTGGGAGAAGAGATCTTGTACTACCTCCGCAGGAGAGACCATTCGTGGTGACGCAGCCCCTATCTGGCTTAGGGCATCGGCCAGGGTGTTGGGGGCTCCTGCCACGTGAATGGCAAGGAGATCCACCTCCAGGCTGCACACGAGTGACCAAATGCAGAGAGCTTCCCTGCACAGAGGCATGGAGCACGTCCCGCCTGGCAGTTTAGATAGTATATGGTGGGTATTGTCTGTCTGGACCTGAACCACTTGACCCAATAGAAACGGAGTGAAGGCAGTGAGGGCTAGATGAACCACTCAAGCTCCAGCAGGTTGATGTGGCATCGGACTCCCGAGAGGACCAGAGGCCGTGCGCTATGTGCTCCCCAGATGGGCACCCCAACCCATCAGAGAGGTATCGGTCGATAGAGACCGTCAGCTCGGGCGGACAAACAGGATGCCCTCCTACAGATGTGCCAGAACGGTCCACCACTGGAGGCGTTCCACATCCCCTGGGTCACTGACACTAGCTGATCCAGCGTGTCGAGCGCTGTGACCACTGGCTGGCCAGTCCCCATTGAAGGGGCGCATGTACCAGTGGGCCCAATGGACCACGCTGGTGCAGGCCGCCATGAGGTCCAGGAGGTGCAGGAAGTCCCGGGCAGGCGCGATTGCCCAACCAGAAATGATTGGGCAAAGGAGGAAAGAACCTCGGCCCTGTCCGCGAGAGCCGTGCTCTGGCTCGAACAGAGTCGAGCTCTGCCCCGATGAAAGTATCACCTGCTTTGGCATGAGTTCCGACTTGGCCTCGTTGATGAGGAGGCCAATCTGAGAGCAAACCTGGAGGCCAGATCTCTGGACTGCTCCACCTCCACTCTGGAGGGGCTGCAATCAGCCAGTTGTCCAGGTAGGGGTACACCGGACCCTTCGGCCCAGAGAATGCTGTCACCACTGTCGTGCATTTGGTGAAGACCCTGGGAGCTAGGGGAGAGGCCGAAGGGCATGGCCCGAACTCATAAGGGATCTCTCTGCCCTGAAGCAGAGGAATCTCCGATGAGACGGACGGATTGGGACGTGAAAGAACGCGGCCCTGGAGGTCCAGGGAACAGAACCACACGCCTCATTCCAAGGATGGTATTATCTGAGCCAGAGTGACCATCCTGAAGGTCCAAGGCCTTAGGAACCTGTTCAGGTCATGCAGGTTGAGAATGGGCGCCAGCCCCGTCCGGCCTTTGGGACCAGGAAATACCTGGACACAAACCCGGGTCGGAGGAGGATCCGCCACCTTCCTGATCATCTCTTTTCGAGGAGCAGGCAATATCGGCTCAGCGGGCCGACAGCGAGGCTGGACCCTGTAGCCCCCGAGGGGCACGGCTCAAAGGGTGGGGTCTGCTCGAACTCCAGAGGCAGCCCTTTCCTACCACCTTCAACACCCAGAGGTCCATGGTGATAGCGGACCAGGCGGAAAGGAAGTGGCGGAGCTGTCCCCACGGGAGAACTCAAGGGGAGTGGACGAGGCTGGGGCGACACCCCTCAACCCGTCACTGGGCAGGCTTGGAGGAGGGACCGGCCGAGGGACCTCCTGGGCCTTACCTCCCTGCTTCCTGTTGGAGGAAGCCGCGGGTTTGGGTTTGGGATGCCAAGCGAGCCTGCTGGCCCTGATGCTGGTGCTGTTGGGCTGGAGCGTGCCGCAGGCGCAGAAGGGCGAAAGGGCTTGTGCTGCTGCTGCTGATGGCGGCCTTTGTCCTTCTAGGCGGAGGTGACCAAGTCCAGGGTGGCATTGGACTTTTCGATCCGCTGGAGGTGACCTTCCACTCCAAGGTCAAGTGGTCGGTCCCCAAAAGGGACGTCCCGCTATTGTGCTGGTATCCGCCATAAAGGTGGATATCCTCAGCCATGCTCTGTGGCACATGGCCACTGCGGCCTACAACCGATCTGGCACAGGAATCACCTATGTCCAGAGCTGTTTGGAGCTGCTGCTTCACCACCGCCTACCCTGGTCCCAGACCTGCCGGACCGTGGTCTGGAGGTCGGCGGAGATGAGGATCACCTCATCCAGGAGCCCATGAGGGCGTGGGAGAAGTGTGCCATCAGCACGGCCGAGCTGGCCTGACGGAGGCCAAGGGAGGACGCAGCATACACCTTGTGCCCGGTGTAGTCCAGCTTTTGGACTCCTTGTCGGGGGCTTGTCCCACGTCCCTGGCGTTCGGAGCGCGGAGAAGCGCTATGCGGTAACCAACCCCTCGGCAGGCGGGTGCTCAGCTCCAGACGAGCGGTAGGGACCACATACTTCCTGGCCATCCTGGCCGGGTGCAGGACAGGAAACAGGCGCTGCCAAGTTCCAAGGCTGGGCTGACAATAGCCTCAGCCACAGGAAAGCCTCCAGTGGGTGAATCCCTTCGGTTCAGTATCTCCGTCCAGGGATACTTGGCCCGTTGGAAACAGGCTCGAGTTGCATCCCGGTGGACTCCGAGATGAGCGAAGCACACCCATAAAGGACGATGGGCTTTCGCCCAGTGACTGGCCCCCAGAGGACTCCAGGTCAACCTGCCTGGAGAACAGGGAGGAGTCGCCGCCGGACTCCAGAGTCCACGAAGAGCTGCCTGAGGCCTGAGCCACCTCCACCTGCCAGGGCGGTCAGGAGTGAGGGTGACCCGACAACCTGTGGGCAGGCCTTGAGCCGACCGAGAGTCCTGGTCGGTGTCCCCGATTCCGTTGTGGAGGCGGAGGTTCCACCACAATTGGTGAGAGGTTTCAGCCGAACAACCGCCCAGGCTTGGGCATCTAGACTGCGAGAGGCTGTTTCGGCCATTCGGGTGACAGCCACTTGATGGCGAGGAAGGCGTCGGTGTCGACTTAGTCCCAGACAAAGTAACTGCTGCCATAAGCTCCATAAGCCGGCGTCGGCGCCAATTTAGCGACCTCCTCATCCGAGGAGGAAGACGAGGAGGAGGAGCAGCGCCGCCGCTTACCTCAAGACCGAGACCGCCGATGTCGGCGGATCAGCTGGACCGAGAAGAGGTCCGAGACCGAGATCCTCGGTGTGTCGAGGGTGGGCCTGAGGAAGCGGGGACACCCGCTCCTCCTCGGCTCGGACGTCTTAACTGGGGATTGCTGCACCGATGAAGCAGGTAATCCTGTTTCCACCAGGGGAATCGGCAGAAGGGTTGTCGGCTTCACCAGTGACAAACCGTCCGACGGGTCGAGAAAATCTCGACGGCGTCGGCGGCTCTCGGCCTGCTGAACTGGCGGGACGCCGTGAAGCCAGCAGCCTTAGCCGCAACCTCGACCAAAGTCGATGGTCGCTGCCGAGGAAGGGACCTCTCCCATCCCACGAACGCCGACGATGGGACTTACCCTTGGGATCCTTCTTTTGGACCGAGAGGAATGTCCCGATGCCCCTCTCCCTTCATGGAAAGGGAATGGCAAATCTCCTTGAATGAAGCAGAATATGAGGTACCCTAAGAAAGCGGATAAAGCCGTGACCGAGGAGGAGGAAGATGCGGCCTGGGCGCCTCCTCCTTGAGGCGATCATCTGCTCGAGCTGCTCAGCCGAGCCAGCCGCCTGCGGTAACACGCCCAACAGCCCTCTTTCGACTTTACGGCGGGTAGCACTTCTTGGGTGCCCAAGCTTCAACCGGGCAGCGCGTCTCCCAAGACGCTGGCCGAGAACGAACAGCAAGACACGCAGGCCTGCGGGTCGGGTTTCAGGCCGAGGCAGTAGATCACGTGGAGTGCGGATCCGTCCTAAACATCTTCTGCCCACAAGGGCACCCGAAAACCGGAGTCGATTTGTCCATCGCAGCAGCGAGGAAAGGAAGACCAAGTCTTGGAATTTTAAAATGAGTTCGGACGAACCCGAAGAGTTAGGATCAGTCTGTCACGAGCGTTAAGGAGGGAATCTGAGCTTCCAGCGGTAAGGAAGATCTGGCGTCATGGGGCGGAGCCGAGAGTTTTACCATCCAGGTGGGTGGGAGGAGCCAGCTTGAGACCTTCCAGCAAGATTTAAAGCGGCAAGGAACCTGCCGGACAGTGTGGATGAACAACATATCCATGTCCCTAAAACTATCTGTTAGTTCTGAGGATTACCTATCTCTGTGAAATGAGATATAGTCTTGGTCAATACAAGAGAGCTTGGAGCTTGCTAATTCTCCTTGCAGAAGTAATAGACACTAGGAAGACTGTTTTCCAAGTAAAGTATTTCAAGTGGGCTGTAGCCATGGGCTCAAAGGGTGGGCCCATGAGCTTGGCTATACACACATTCAAATCCCAAGCAGGCACTGGTGCCCTGTGAGGTGGGTGTAAATGCATCAGTCCTTCAAAAATCTTTTGAAAAGTTTATCAGATGCTACTGACACCTTGGGCCCCACAGAAATGTAGGCAGATACCGCTGCTAAATTAAATCTTAAGGGAACTGGGTTGCAAACCTTGTGAGTGCAAATGAGTGAGATAGTTCAGGATAACTGAAACTCCAGCCTTTTGTGGCACAAGGTTCATGCTGGAACACCAGAGAAAAATCTCTTCCATTTGGAAGAATAAGTCTTCTTGTGGAGGGTTTTCTATAACCCTTTAAAATATTTAGGACAGCTTCTGAAAGATTTAAATCTGCATCTCTAATTCCTCAAGAGCCATGCTTTGAGATGAAGGACTTGAGATTTGGGTACAACAATGTTCCCTGATTGGAAGTCAGGAGATTGTGTCTGAGGGCAATTATATCAGTTTGCTGACAGACATGGAGAGCAGAAGAGAGTACCATGGCTGCCTGGGCCAATCCGGAGCTATCAAGATCAGAGATGCTGAGAGGATTTTAGCTTCAGTAACACCCTGAAAACCAGGGGAAAGAGGGGAAGCATACAGGTGTCTGCCTGTCAATCCAGAACCAGGGCATCCAGAGGAACTGTGCCCTGTGCTGGTGTCTGCAGCAATACTGAGGTAGCTGGTGCTTCTGGTGGGATGTGAACAAGTCTATCTCTGGAGTGCCCCACCTTCTGAAAATAATTTGTACCACCTGCTTGTTCAGAGTCCATTCGTGATGGGCCTGGTTGATTGACTTAGTGCATCTGCCAAACTATTGTCCTATCCTGGAAAGTGAATTGCCTGCAAAGAGACCTTCAGAGAGTGCGCCAGTATCCAAATCTTCAAGGACTCTGTGCAGAGGAGGCCTGACCTGGTGCCTCCATGTTTGTTTATGTAATACATTTTGGTGGTATTGTCTGTTCTGATCTAAACCACCCTGCCCATTATCAGTGAAGAAAAAGCCTTTAGGGCTAGTAATACTGCTCTTAGCTCCAGTAAATGTATGTGCTGAACGGACTCTGCTGCTGACCAGATTCCTGAGTCGTGTGCTTTCCTAAGTGGGCACCCCAGACCAATAGGGATGCATCTGTTGTGAGTACCAGAGGGTTTTCTCTGGAAAGGCACTCCCTGCCTTAAATTGGATTCCTGTTTCCACCACAAGAGGGCCTTAATGATGGCCTTGTCACTAGTATAAGCTTTGAAAAAGGGTCTTTTTCTGACTTCAGTGAGCCCTGAGGTGAAACTGGATGTCTCGTGGAATCTGGATCCTTGAACTGTGCCTGTGGATGCAGCCATATAGCATAGTAGCTGCATAAACTGTCTTGCAGTTTTGACCTGTTCAGGATGAAGGAGTTTGCTATTGACTGAAGACTGTGCTCTCTGTCTAAGGGTAAAAGGCTCTGCCCTGAAGTGTGGTGATTTCAGCCCTATAAACTGCAAAGTTTGAGCAGGGAGTTAGAACTGATTTCTTTTGGTTTATTATGAAACCCAGAGACTCTAAGAGGACCTGGGTGATTCTTAGGAGTTCCTTACTTGGTCTGGTGAGTTTCCCACCAGCCAATTGTCTAAATGAGGGAAGACAGTCACTCCATCTTCTTAGATATGCCACTACAGCAACTAGGCACTTTGTGAATACACTTGGTGCTGAGGAGACCGAAAGGAAGAGTTGAAAACTGATAATGGCCTGAAGGAGTCTGAATCTGAGATATTTTCTGTAAGATTCCTTTATGGGGATGTGGAAATAGGCGTCTTTAAGTCCAGTGATGCCAGCCAGTCCCCTTTTGGACTGTTGACAATATTCAAGCTAAAGTTACCATTTTGAACTTTGTTTTTCAGATGCTTGTTCAAAGCTCTGAGATCAATATTAGCCGCCACTCCCCACTTTTCTTTGTTGTTAGGAAGCATCTGGAGTAAAAACCCTTTCCTGTCAGGGTGGTAGGACTAATTCCACTGCTCTGAGATGTAACAATTTCTGAACCTCTGCTTCTAGTAGTGTTCTCTCTGCTAGAGGAAGTGAGCAGTAAGCTCTGGTTTTTGAGGAGGAAAAGATTTGAAATCCAGAGACAGATCCTGACTCACTACCTCCAGCACCCACTTGTCAGTGGTGATTCTTAGCCAAGCCTGGAGGAAATGGGAGAGCCTGCCTCCATCAGGAGGAGGAGGCGGCCTGAGTCTCAGGGGTTTTGCTTTGGTTGGGGCTGAGGTTGGGTTTGAGAGCCCCTCCAGAGTCCTTTCTACCACTACCCCTAGAATATCCCTGTTGTGGATTCTGCTGGTACCAGGCACAGCTACTTGTTGGAAAAAGGATCTGGTCATAAAGGGCTTCCTCTGCCCCCCAATTCCATAGGGCCTAGTGGATGGAGAAGCTCGCTTTTAGCAGAGTTGCTTCTACAGGTTTATACTCTCATCCACTTTTTTCATGTATGCAACCTTGGATTCCCCAAAGAGGTTTCCTCTAAAGGAAAATCCAGTGCCTTGGATTGAGTATCCCGAGTAAGGTAAATGGCCCTGAGCCAAGCAAACCTTCTCTGTGTCACAGTGTTAGCCATCCATCCGGCTGCAGTGTCATTAGAATCAGCAGCCATCTGGAACTGGTATTTAGCTGCCTCCAGCCCAAACCTAGCAGTTTCAGCCAGGTCTTCAGACAAGGGTGAGGGGGCTGTGGAAACGCCCAGTACTGACTGCCACAAGGATTTTTGATACTGGGCAGCATAAGCTTGAAAATAGCCTGTCTCATGGCCAAAGAGGCTGATAAGTAGCCTTTTGGCCATGTTATCCATTTTCTGGAGTCCTTGTCCGGAGGGTGGGAGGACAGGGGAACTGGCTTTGCACAGGCTGTCTGCTATATAACCCCTGATGGTCAGGATGGGAGAAAAGAAAATCAGCTCCTGTCCTGTCCAACTGATACTTTTATCTATTCTCCTATGAATAGGAGGAACAGAATTAGGGTCTGTAGAAGTTTTAGGGTGTCTTTTTTGAAAAATGTGTATACTGGCAAGAGGAGGACTTTTGTGAGTGTCAAACTCATCATATTTAAATATTAAATTCCCCTCATCCTCTATCTGCTCTGTGTAGCAATATCCAGAGCATCTGCCATTCTCCTTACAAATGTAAAATGTGAGGGTAATCCTCTGAAACCCTGGGAGGAGAACCAAAATCTTGCTCAGGAGATACCTCTGGAGGAATAGGTTCATCATCCTGAAAAGGATCATCTTCCACTTCATAATATTGCTCCTCCTGTAAGAGGGCAACACACCACTGCTGGCCTGGGGACCCTGGGTGGGGCAGGCTGCTGGGAACAATGTTTTGCAGTGCCTGGATAATTTTAAAAGCCTGGGCTATCTCTCGAGCCGAGGCAAAGCAGGCATCTGCGCAGAAGTCCCTGGTTTAGTAAGGAGGATTCTGCATGCTTGTTTTTGAGTTCTTTCAGGGAGCAGAGTCAGCCAGTTCTTTCCCTCTTTTGCCTTTTTCACCCGTATCAGGGGCAGGGGTAAAAGCAAACTTGTAGGGTTCAGATACAGCAGATTGGGGTGTCAGCTGGTCAGGCGGAGGGACCCCTGAAATTTTGTTCAGCCTTTCAAGGCGTTTTCCATGTTTTTTTCAGGAAAGTTTCACAGACTTCACAATCCTGATCCAGATGTCGAATTCCAGACAAGCCACACATAAGGTGTGCTTGTTTGCTTCAACAAATACATCTTCACATTTAAACAATTCTTGAAACTGGGTTCTCCGGTTCTCTTTTGGGTTTCTCTGACATGGTAGTGTCTAAAAATGAGAAGAAGCACTAACTACTGAGTAAAGAATAAAGTGTGGTTATTTAAAAGTTATACTTTTTTTTGCAGTCGGTTCCAGAACTGATAGGAACCGAACTCAGGAGATGACAGGTGAACGGATCAGTGGTTCTGTAACCGATAAAAGCGGTTACAAAAACAATAAAATAGACTAAAAAATAAACTAATACTGGACAAAAAACAAGGCTCTTTAATCAGAGAACCCGAAAATTTAAAACAACTAACCGGTTCCCCACAGTTATGCGAACCAAGGAACTGGAAAAATATGTAATTTAAGCAATAAACAAGATTTACACTAACAATCAGTAGAGGCAATAAAAGAAATAGAAAATACTTAAGTTTTTAAGGTTTTGAATCTTCTTTCGCAAAGAGTAAAGGCGACCACTCGAGCAACCAGACTTTCAGGCAGAGAAAAGTCTGAAGAGGTTAGAACACCACAGTTGGCTGAGGCAGTGTTTGAAAGATGCTCACGTGCAAAGAATTCTACTCATTTGCATGTGTTCCATCTCCCAGGCAGTCCAACCTCCAGGCTTACTGTATAAAATTATGAATATCCTTACCATTACTGGGGTTAAAAAAATTACTCACCATAGTAATGTTGTTTCTTCTAATGGAGTCTTGCTGTATTCTGACATAATGCAGTTGGCTAGCACTTGAACTGCCCTGAAGAGGAAAGAGTTAACTCTATGCAGAAGCATATAACGTTGAGCTCGAGCTCGGTTTTCAAACCTCTGTCTGTGGTGCTTCCCAGTGTAACACGTCAGATTCTTAAGAGCAAACTAACTAACTGAGTACTAAACCATGGAAATTGTTCAAAATACATATAGGCAAAAGGCAACAATTTGGGTCCAAAGACTCAAGTCAAGAACCAAGAAGGAAAGGTAGTGACAATATTTAAATATAAAACACAAGAAGGTAACAACAAAACAACTACCCCACCCTAAAGAGGAAGGTACAAGGTACACCCCTGAGGTGCAACACTGTACCTGCCAGCCCACTTCCAAAAACTAGGTTCTGAGAGGCAGGGGGAGGAGGTCAGAATACAGCAAGACTCCATTAGAAGAAACAACATTCCTATGGTGAGTAATTTTTCTTCAAACAACATGAAGTCTTGCTGTATTCTGACATAATGCGACTACCAAGCAGTTCCCTATGGAGGAGAATGCAGAACCTACTTTAGGAACAGGCTCTGCAGTACTGCTGTGCAGACCTAGCATCACTCCTAGCCTGGTAGTCCAGAGGTAATGCTCGGTGAATGTATGGACTGTTTTCAGGTGGCTGCTTTACAGATCTCTAACAGGGATATCTCTGGCCGCAGCCAGAGTAGCAGCTATACCCCTAGTCGAGTGAGCCCTCAGGCCTGAAGGGGTGTTTTACCCAATTTGTCATAGCAGAATTGTATACAGAGACAATCCACCTGGCAGTAGTTATTTTAGTGGCGGCACCTTTCCCCACTTCATCATAAGTGAGAAACAACTGAAGACAGTCATTTATGTGTGCCTTAGTATACTATATGCTAAGAATCCTTTTAACATCCAAGCTGTGTAATCTTTCTCCTGAAGAAGAATGGTCAGTGAAAAACACAGTGAGAGATATAGATTAGTTCAGATGAAAATCCGATACCACTTTGGGCAGAACCTCCTATTGGTTCTTAGGACCACTTTATCCCTATGGAAGGATATGAAGTCAGGTTCACACTGACAGGGCCTGTAATTCACTAATCCTCCTGGCAGAGTAATAGCTACCAGGAACACAGTTTCCAGGTCAAGTACTTCAACTCGGCGAAGCCAGAGGTTCAAAGGGTGGCTGCATAAGCTGAGCAATGCAGACATTAAGATCCAAGCAGGAGTAGGCTTTCTAAAGGGAGGGTTAATATAGACCAGACCTGTGAAAACTTACTGAAAACAGGATGAGATGCCAGGAAGAGCCTTCCTGCTGAAAGGAATGCAGAAACAGCTGCTAGGTGAACCTTCAAAGTTGCAGGCCTAAGGCCTAGACTGTTAAGGTGAACCAGATAATCTAAGGCTGTGGAGATGTCTGCAGAATCAGGCATAATGCCTTTCTGAGAACACCAAATACAGAACCTCTTGCATTTGGAATTATAAGTTTTTCTAGTAGAAGGTTTCCTGAAAACCTTCAAAATACCCAGAACTCCCTGAGAAAGATGCAGGCCTGAATATTCTAACTCTTCAAGAGCCAGGCTTTGGGGTTGAGAGACTGGAGATTGGGGTACCAGATCCTCCCTGGGAGGAGGACAGGAGATTGTATCTCCTGGGAAGAGACAGGGGCGTGACACTGTCAGGACAGGAGCAGAGGATATCAAGGCTGTCTGGCCCAATCTGAAGCCACTAGTATCACTGTGCAGGATTTTGATCAGGACTCTGAACAGCAGAGGAAGGAAGGCATAGAAACCTGTCCTTCCAATCCAAAATAGAGAGCATCCAGGGGCACAGTGCCCAGAACTGAGTCTGCAACAAAACAGAGGAAGTTGATGATTGTCTGGTGCTGTAAAGAGATCCATCTCTGGTGTCCCCACCTGGAGAAGATGACCTGCAGGATGTAGGATCCAGGGACCATTCGTGATGTCCCTGGGAGATTCTGCTCAGGGCATCTCTAGTATATTGTCCTTCCCTGGAAGGTGAACTGCTACCAGGAAGTCTAAAGAGAACAGGCCAGAGACCACAACTTCATGGCTTCTGTGCACAAGGCCATGGACCAGTGCCTCCTGCTTGTTGATGTACCACATTGTGGTGGTGTTGTCTGTTCTGACTTGGACCACCTTGCCCTTGACTAGTCTGAGAAGCACAGAATGGCTCGGAGAACAGCCCTGAGTTCCAGGAGATTGATATGAAGGACAGACTCCTGTGGCGACCAGACCCTTGAGCTGTCAGGGCTCCCAAGTGGGCTCCCCAACCTAGAAGAGGCGCATCCGTGGTTAGAACTACTGAGGGGACTTGAGGGAGAAATGGAACTCCTTGTCTGAGGTTGTCCTGGTCCAGCCACCACTGGAAGCTTGGACCAGAGTCTGAGTCACTGGAATCAATTTGGTGAGAGAGTCCTTTCTCTGTGACCAAAAGGACCTTAGGTGGAACTGAATGTCCCTCATCTGAAATCTGGCTCCCTGTACCACACGAGTGGAAGCTGCCATGTGGCCCAGGAGTTGAAGGAACCGTCTTGCTGGACTGAGACACCAGAGGTTGAAAAGAGAAGCAAGATCTACTAAGGCCTTCACCCTTGCCAGGGAAGGAAAGCTTTGCTTGATAGTATCCAATTCTATTCCCATGAAAGTAAGAATTTGAACTGGTTCAAGGACAGACTTTGGAAGATTGAGAAGAAACCCCAGAGAACTGAGCAAGCCCTGGGTGGTTTGCAGAGCTGTCCTGACCTGGTATGATGACTTACCTACAATTAGCCAGTCATCCAGATATGGGAAAATGGTGATACCCGACCTTCTGAGGTAAGCCACCACTACTGCAAGGCACTCTGTGAACACCCTTGGAGATGATATTAGGCCAAATGGCATATCCCTGAACTGGTAATGGCCTGAAGGCAACTCGAACCGAGGTAATTTTTGTGGGAGCACCTGATAGGGATATGGAAGTAGGCATCCTTGAGGTCCAAGGATGCTAGCCAATCCCTGGCCTTAAAGAGGATGATTATTCCCAGAGTTACCATTTTGAATTTGGGTTTTGAAATGTGTTTATTCAAATACCTTAGATCTAGGATGGTGCCTACTCCCTGTTTTCTTTGGGGTAGGGAAGTACCTGGAGTACAGGCCTTTCCCCTGTGTTGAGTAGGAACCTTCTCTACAGCTCTAAGAGCCAGAAGAGAGAAACCTCTGCCTCTAGGGCAAAGCGTTTCTGAGATTGATCTGGTGGAAAAGACCTGGTCCTCTTTTGGGAACTTTTTGAGCTGAGGCCAGTCCTGGCTTACTACTTTCGGACCCACCTGTCTGAGGTAACAGACTTCCAGGCCTGAAAGCAGTAAGCCAGCCTGCCTCCTACTGGGATTGGGGGAGTCGACTCGGGCTGAAACATCAGGGTGTCTGCTTGGCAGGAGCCTTAGACTGGGAGGAGGAGCAGCCCTGCTCATCCCCTCCTGCCTCTCCCTCGGAAAAAACCTCTGTGGGAGAGAGGATGCCTGGAGCTTGGTAAAAGGCCTGTGAAAGGCCTGCCCCACCCCTAGACTGCTGCTTTTGTGGAGTGGCTTGCCTTTCCTTGGCCTGTGCACTCCGTAAGTGGTCTTGTATTCATCCATTTTCTTCATGTAAGCCTCTGTCTGCTCCCGAACAGAGAGTTACCAACTACAGGAAAATCCATAGCCTTGGTCTGGGTATCCTGTGAAAGGCTAGTACATCTGAGCCAAGCATGTCTTCTGAGAGACACAGATGTAGCCATGACTCTTGATGCCATATCACTGGAGTCCACAGCAGCAGAAATTGTACCTTAGATGCCTCAATTCCATCCTAGCCACCTCTTCCAGCTCCTTGGCTAGCTGGGGAGAGCCTGTTTAGCCAGTTCCAGAACAGTATCCCATCTAGACTTCTGGTACCTGGCTGTGTAGATCATGTAGTTTGCCTGCCTCAGTCCCAAAGAGGATGCCAAATATTGTTTTTGGCCATGGCATCAACTTTCCTAGAGTCTTTGTCCCGGGGGTGAAGCCAAAGGAATGTTAGCCCTGTCACAGGCTGCAGCCTGCACTACTCAACATGGTTGCTATGAGTATAAAGGAACTCCTGCATCTGAGCCTGATAACATATACCTCCTGTCCATACTTTTGTCTACAGGAGGTGAGAGAGTTAGGAGTTTGTAAAAATTTTGTGTCTGTTTCCCCAAGGACTTATGAAGAGGGATAGACAATCTTTTGGACTCTGGAAGGTCTATCATTTCCACAAAATCAAGCTCTTCCTCCTCCTCAGCAGCTTCAACCATAGGAAGCTGGAGGTTTCAACCACCTTCTTGTAGAACAAGAAGTGTGAAGGACTCAGAAAGCCAGGGAGGAGACATTAGAGGGTCTGTCTGGGGAGATGTCCGTTCAAATGGCACATCCAGACCCCAAGTCATCTTCAGGATAGTCTTCGTCACCCTCCCACTCCTCACTGAAAGCATCTGGATCGTAATCCGAAGGAGACAGATCCGACCGCACTCGACACCTAACCGGTGGTACCGGTTCGGTTGGAAACAAGGCTGCGATTGAACAATGCTAATTGCTTTGGTTATCTCGTCCGGCTGTTGGAGTATGCAGTACTGGATCTGAACTGGCAGACTTGCGTTTCCTTTTGACGGAACCGGCCCCTCAGAGCCGGCTCTCCTTTGCCGAGGAGGTTATTGCCTAGGTCAGTAGGCACCTCCTCAGGATTCGGCCACAACTGAACTGGGCTGGTCATCCGGATCCGCGGGCTTCTTGGCCTCCCTTTCCTTAAGCCTACTCAATCTTTTTTCTAGAGTGGCTTGAAAGTTTTGCAAATCTGGCAGTCTGACTTGGGTGGTCAAACCCCAGACAATAAAACACAGATGAAGTGGGGTCAGCTTTGGCAAAGGCCTCCCACACTCAGTACACTGCTGAAACCCAGTGGGACGGTTTTCTTCTTGGGTTTCTCAGACATGGCCAACTTACCAAATTACCCTATAGCAGCTTTCAAGCCAGGTGATAAATCACCCATTGGTTACAAACCGTGTCACGAGGTTTTGAAAAAGAACCAGAAAGGCTCGGTTCTTTTGAAACCGATCGGTACCGGAACACCACTCTAATCCCAGAAAATTTAAATTTAAACAGAAGAAAAACAAAGGTCAGTTCCTAAGCGTACCGACCAATAAGAAACCGAAGGAAAGAACAATTTCACACTTTTTCCAAAATAAATCACAGTCACTACCTATCTACTACACTACCCGTACCGTAGACAGAGGCTGGAAATCTGAAAAATAACAATAGAACGGTTTAAACCAAATGCTTTTAAACTTTACCGAACCGAGCAGAGGAATCTCCAGAGTGACTTCACTGTTAGGCGGAGTAAAGAATCTGACAGTTACACTGGGAAGTACCACAGACAGAGGTTTGAAAACTGAGCTCAAGCTCAACATTCTATGCTTCTGCATAGAATTAACTCTTCTCTCTGGGGCAGTTCAAGTGCTGGGGCTAACTGCATTATGTCAGAATACAGCAAGACTTCATGTTGTTTGAACAGGTTTTGCCTGCGCTACAGGGGTGTCTGAATATAGACTCCACCCACAAATCGGTCACAAAACACAGTTAGCGTGAGCAAACACCCTTGCACATGGGCTAAGTTTAGAATATCCAGGCCCTGATTTGTAGTTCAGAACACAGTTAACCCTTCGTGGCCGTCTAATAGAGAAGGTGGAAAAGTCAATCTTCACAAACTGTCTTCAGGTACATTCCCTAAAGGAGTGGGCCTTTCAGCTGAGCTGCAAAGCTATTCATTTCCCTTGGCTCTGGTGGAATGAACCTGCTTCAGTAATGACCAAGGAAAAACAAAAAGGCATATACCATTTGCAGATTGATGTCATTCGAGGTAAAGGACTGTCTGCCAGTCACGTCTTTGTGTTTTTTAAAGCAAGGAGGTGTGTTTTCACAACAGATGGTCTCGCTAACACCGAGGAATCTCCAAGTTTAAAGTAATAATCTAATTTTGTTGCCTTTTAACTGCCCTGAATCTCTGTCCTCAGCAGTTGCTGTACTCTCTTTCACACTGCCTGATCATTCTATGACATCAATTACACGATTCCAAGGCTGACGGTGCAGCTGAGGTTGAGGCACTGCATGCCACACCTCACACCATGCCAGCGATCTGAGGTTGGGAGCGAGCTCGGGTTGCCGGGGTTGGCCAGGGAAGAGAGGACTGGAGCTGCCTGGAGGACTGCTCTCCTCCTCGGGAGGGTGGACAGGCATCCCTGCTACCAATAACTCCCAGTGGAGACCAGGGAGCAGCAGCAGGAACCACCATGGAAAGGGGTAGAGACAACGGCAGACATCTGTGGGACTGGTGCAAGAGAGCACCCATCTCGTGGTGGACATCACTGCATGTCCACATCTCAGGGGAACTAAGTAAATGGAAACACCCCATCTCCTGGGGGTAAACATCACCTGCCACCGCGTCTATTACGGATTCTGCCTCCTGAGACCTGCAAATCCCTGATCTTCACCTCTGCCTGGGGGCTTAGATTGTAAAAGGTAAGGCATGGTGGAGCTGAAGGCGACCCGCCCCAGAGGCTCACAATCAGAGGGGGATCCTGGTGTGTTGTGAGTGGGTCGGGGTAGCAGGTCCCTAGGCAGGGAGGATCTCGATGGATGGGAACAGGCAGGACAACCAAGGGGCCCCAGGCAGCAGCGACCAGAGCAAAAGAAAGTTGGGAAAAATGTTTTAAAATAACACGATTCCAGGACATTCAGTTGAATAGCATGGAATGGTGTTACTGAGGTCATAGAATGTCTCAGAAATATGAAAAGAAAGAGCTTTAGCTGGTGAGTGGAAAGGAACTCTGTGTAGCTCTAAGGGTACTCCAAAGCTTGATTATTTATTTGTTTATCAAAAATTGGTCAAAGCATATCAGAATACATAATTGGCATGGAAAGGCAGATAAAGGGCAGTTAACTATGTAAAAATCATTTCTTATCTCCTTTAAGCTCCGTGGCGTGTGCGGTCCACCTCAGCCCATCCTTGAGCTATAACCTGTACCTAGTTACAGAAGTTGATAATCATACATTTTGGAGCCAAGCTGAAGTGACCAAGATGGACCTCTATACCTCTGTACCTTGAGTCTTCTGAACTGCTACCTCTACTAGCTACCAGAACAGGCTAAGCCAGCAACTCAAAACAAATAAAAGGGAAGAGATTGGAACCGATCTAGTGCTCTGCCCATTTCCCCTCCTCCTCAGAGGGACAATCTGCTTATCTGAAGGATTCGGTCCACTGGGTCAGATACTCCCCAGGACCCCCACCAGCTCTTCATGTCAAGGATGGGGTTGTCTGCAAATCTAGCTGAACAGGGACACGATGCTCTAGCTTACCTGGACGCACTCTGTACAAGGCCCCTCCCACCAGATTGGCTGATTCCCCCCACCCCCGACCAGAGCGGGTTGATTTCGCTAGTCAACCGTGGGCTGTACCTGAGCTATAATCTGATCACAGAAATGGAGTTTCATAAAACATTTCAGATCCAACCAAAACAAGTGTACACCCAGAATCTCTATGGTCTGAGCCTCCTTTAGCTGCAACCTTCAACAAATCTGCACTTCCACAAACCTCAGTCGTAAATACTACAGGAACTTTGCATCAAACAAGTACACGAGGACTTTCCATCAAACAAGTAGGCAACTGGAAACACTGTGTTTTGTTCTGCCCATTCCCCTCCTCTCTGGAAGACACTGTTCCTCATTTGACAGATGTGGCTCCATTGGGCCAGGATTCTCCTCAGAGCCTCCATATCCTCTTCATATGTATGTATATTTATATATATATATATATATATATTTTTTTTTTGCTAAAGAGCTTTTGCTCCCCTACTGCTACCTCCACCTTTCATCAGGTCCATTGTCCGGCCGCCCCAGTCCCATCTGCCACTACCACCACCGTCCAGCCGATGGGGGATCTACATGGTGCAGGACCCAAAGCACGGGGGCTGTCATTATCGGCGCTGGAGAGATATGGATTTTTCTGTGTTTTTTTTCCCTCCTCCTCCCCAGGTGTCTGCTGCAGGTTGTGTGTCTCCACGCATGGACCCTCGGATGCAAAATGACACCCTGAAGGGAAGACAAGCTCCCTCGGCCTACCACTGGGGTCACTACACAGCAGAACCAAGATGCAATGCTCCTTGGCTGGAAGCCCTGCCAGAAGGCAGTGCTACCCCAGGACCCTGGCCCGACTTCCTGAGTCTGCTCCCGAACATGGGTCGTTGGCGCAGGAGCACGTAGCACTTCTGCTGGGATATCAGACAGCCCTTCCATATCCCACTGTTGACATCTTAGGTTATCAGGGTCGGGGGCAGCTGCAAGGTGTGGGTGAGCAGGGTCACTCTACTATGGCACACCTGGACGTGCCTGTAGAGACCCCTTCCTGACCTGACCTGATGGGTCTGCCAGTATTCAGGAGCCTCTGCAGGTAGGACCTGTGAATTATCAGCATGTACTATACCTGAGAAGTCATGCAAACCACAACCGATAGACAGCAGTTGTTAAACGACCTAAAACCAATAGAAATAAATCATTTAAAATGACATGCCCTTTAACACATAGAAATGTGTCATCATGCACCTTGGTAAAGACATGCATAATTAACAATATAAAATAAATGGAATCCCACTTGAGGCAGTAGCCATAGACAGAGATCTTGGCATCATGGTTAACAGTAAACTCAAGCCAAATGATCACTGTAAATTTACGACTGGAAGGCGAATAGAATACTACACACAATTAAAAGATCTTTTATTATTAGAACAAATGTTATAATCAGCGTTATAAATCATTTATTCAATCACACATGAACTTTTGTTCAGCATTTTGGAATCCTAAGCAGAAGAGTGAGGTGGGGTCACTAATGAAAGTACAAGGGCGTACAACCAGGAATGGAGTCCCTAACACACACACACACACACACACACACACACACACACACACACACACACAAAATGAAAGGTAAGACAGACTGGGGATGATCACACTAGAAAGAAGGCAGCTTAGAGGGGACATGTTACAGGTATACTGTACAAAGATACTGCATGATAAGACTAACTGAATCAATGAACATGTGTCTTAGAAATAATAAACATAGCTTCAGAGGCTGCAAGTTACAGCAAGCAAATCAGTTATAAAAACATCAAATACAGGACACTTTTTCATGCAGAGAGTAACAAACATGTAGAATAGTCTGCCAGTATTGCTTGTACAGGTTGGTTCAGTGGACATTTTATTTATTTATTTGTACATCGGTAAACCTTTGAGCTAAGTGCTCATTTGCAAAGGTTCCACGTCAACGTCCTCAGGTGTACATATGTCAATACAACCAGAAACCAATGCTATGTTAATAAAACAGCTAATAAAATAAATGTAGAACTTCTAGAATTAGTCAAAGAGGAAGGGATGATGGGGGACAGGCAGAAGACAAGGTCATGGCGAGCATGGGTGGGCGGTGGGGGAGTAGAGAGGGAAAGGTAGACAGGGTAGGCCTGAGCTCAAGTACTAAGGAGGATTATGTGGCAGTTCCTTTTGAGGGCAGTCTTGAAAAGTGATATTTTGGTAACTCAGAGATGGCAGTAGGAAGGTTGTTTAGTCAGTTGTACTGCCCATCAGGCAAAAGATCGTTGACCCTGGCTAGTTCCATATGAGACTAAGAGCATGTGTCTTGCCATGCTCCTGGTAGAATACTGGTTATGGAGAGGGCAGAAAGCTAAGTCACAGTGGGTGGGGGCCTAGGGGCCCCCAAGGCCTGCAAGTGCTTTTTTGCCCAGTAAGACACACTGGTACTTTAAACATTCACAAGGGGAAGCCAGCCAGTGAGGAAATATAGAGTACAGCAATGTATGTGTCTGTCAGAGCCCGTGATCAATCGACAGGTCTTTACTGAGCAGTACCTCACCTATCCAGGACAGTATCAGTGGCTGCCCCATAAACAGAGAGACCGCAATCAATAAGTGGGAGGACAGAGTTGCCTAAGCTAGGCACCTGGCCTCGTGAGTTAGGTCTAAATGCTGCAGGAAAGGGCACCTAGTTTTCTGGCAAGGCACAACAATGTTATCCACATGCTCTACAAAGGTAAGGTGCTCATCCAGTGTAACCCCAGGTATCTTAAGGAGGACGCCTGTTCACATGGGACACCCTGTGCATCCAGAATGGTGGGGGTGTTGCTTGTTAGGGTGGGTACCAACAAAGAGCATGGTTTTGGCGTATTCTACTTGAACCAGCGTTCAAGGGACTCAAAGCTGCTTTGAAGCCCACTAGTGATGACCCTGTGCTGAGGACTGCTACTGAAGATGACCGCATCATCAGCATAAAGCAGCATCTGTGTGTGTGAGCACACTCCGGGAGGTCTTTAATGGAGACTGAAAAGAAGAGGTCCAGTATTGATCCTATGGAACTCCAACAAAGATATGTTGCACTTCTGAGAGCACCCCATCAATCTTAACTCACTGGGTGCACCCGAGAGGCAGCAGAACATATTTAAAAGAACTTGATAAGTATATGACCAATAAAGGAATTGAGGCATACAGCCACCAAGAAGTGGAAGATGGCTATCAAATGGGAAAATGCCTTCTCACCATTTCTAAATCCAGTACAGCATCCTGTATAGTATATGTATATTGTGTAACCTAGTTTTACCACTGCCACACGGTACCACAGGTGTACCCCCAGTCCAAGGGCTCTGCTGAGGGGCACAAAATAGACATTTTGATTATGTTTTACAGAAAGAACAACAGGGCACCATGGAAGAAAGTCTCTTAGTCCTGCAACATGATACAACTGGTCCCAGGGCAGGCTATGTCTCCTCAGAGATGACACTAAACTCTGTGGGAGGGTGGATAGCGACAAGGGAATCAGGGAAATACGGAGCACAAACGAATGCTACAGAGGTGGTCTAAGGGTTGGCAGTTGAACCCAGTGCCAAAAAGTGCAAGGTAATGCACCTAGGGAACTAGAACACCAGGACAGATTACTGGATGGGTTGGGTGAGACTTAGCACTACAGCTGAGCAACAGGACCCTGGAGTTATCATCAGGGACTCCTCGAACAATCGAGTCATTGTAACAAGGCACACAGCAAAGTGAGTAGGATGCTGGGATGTATCAGAAGGATACTTAAAGCAGAAGGAAGAAGAATACTTCCCTTATACAGATCCTTAATAAGGCTACATCTGGAGTACTGTGTCCAGTTCTGGAGTCCCCACCTCAGGAAGGACAGAGACAGGCTGGAGACAGTGCAGCACAGAGTAACAAAAATAATAAAGGGGCAACCAGGGCAGGTCCTGTGAGTAAGCCTCAAAGCACTAACGTGTACTTGCTGGAAATGATACAGACCTACAAGTTCCTAAAAGGAATTATTAAGGTGAACTGCAGGAAAATACTTAGATTGACTATTAGTTCACAGTCATTTGGACACGAGTGGAAACTGACAGGAGGGAGGCTCAGAAGAGACATGAGAAGTATTATTTTACAGAAAAGGTGTTGGAGCAGTGGAACAGTCTACCTGCTGAAGTGGAGGTGCTGAAACTATGGGTGGGTAGGGTTCAAGCATCGTTGGGACAGAATGAAGGGTATAGTGGTTACTCAGGGCAGCAGAAGCTGGGAAGGTGGTGGTGGGGAGGCTAGGACCTTGAGGACAGTAGCCCAGGATTAAACAGGAAAATCACACAAACTGAATGGATTATTTAAGCAACAATCCACTATAGGTGTGGGTTATGCTAGGATTAACCCATGCCTGGTGTAGTTTGGTCAGGAGGCCTAAGGCCAAAGTGATCAAATCCACACCAGAAGTGAGTAAATCCCAGCATAACCAACACCCTGGAGTGGTTTATTGCAAATATATAATGCTTCCTTCACATCATAATAAAAATAAAACAAGAATACTGTTTTTTACTATTTTAAAATTTTTTATTGAAATGATTGTTATGCCAGAAAAAAAATTGTTCCTAGTTGCTAGGTAGAATAATTCCCCAGTCCCATAATGTTACAGGAAGAGTGTGCAGGTTGACTCCCCCACCACCCCTCCAGCACCCTGCAGCTCAGTTACTTTTTAGAGAGGATGTTGTTTTAGTAGACTGACGTTTTTATTTTAATTCTGTAGTTAATGGGATCAAGGCATTAATTTATTGGGTTACACAGCTGTGAGCTACTGATGTTGTGGGTAATGAGAAACCAAGCCCATAGCAGCAAACTTGTGGAGAGAGGTGATACAGGTGCTCCATTTCACTTGTTATGGAGGATACATTAAAAAAAAAAACATTTTACAGTGCAGGTGCATTTCTGACTGGTGGGGTCTGTAAGGTAAAAAAAAAAGATAAAAAGTAGTCCATTTCAGCTTGCGTTTTGTGTCACTGCTTACTGGGGAGCAAGTGTGCAGCATCAAGGAGGAGTCATGATCGCTGAGGTGAAAGTGATTTTGTTTTAAATGGGAATTTCTGTGGATTTCACTTATTTAAAACACACTGAGAATGAAAGGGATCCACTGAAAATTCTTGGTCACAAGGCTCAGGCAAGGTGGAAGGTCGCACAGCAGCAGTCTCTAGATGGCAGGGACAGATTAGGAAGCTGTGGTCTCTCTAACCAGAGATTGATCTTAACATTGTTTTACTAACCCAAACCCTAGTGCAAACTGACCAGGGCTAGTGCAGCTAACTCTCTACTTGTCTGTCCTGACTAGTGCAAGTTTTCATGGCTGTTGATGAAGTTAAAAAAGTCCCTACTTTACACTAAACAGAAAAGAGCCGCACCAGGGTGAGCTGGGTGCTCTGTGACAACAGTACACTATAAGAAAACAGTCACAGCACTCACCAAGACACAGTAAAAACGGAGTCAGATATCTCTTGGTAAAACCATTACCTCCATTTAGTAAGCCATATACATCACAACTAGACCAGCGGTCTAAGGAGAGCCACATGAAGAAAAGATCTGACATTTCAACTCAATGAGTCCCTACTTTAGCAGGCTCTAGTCCTCATGCTAATCTCTCTCAATGTTTCAGATGGCCTGGTGTGATTAACAGCTCATTAAAAGCTGCAATTATCTGGCAGTTCAAGAGGGATCCCACAAAGACTCAATGTAAGTCATTATAACAGAGCCCCCAATGCCTAGCTGGGGCAGCCTCTTGTCTATGGGCATACCCGCTGACGACACCTTGGGGGTAGACGGGTTAGTAGGAGAAGCCGGCCCTTTAGGGGGGGCCACAGGTAGGGAGGTGTTCCCAGGAGAGGTGAAGGTGGAAGCCAAAGGGAGGAGCATCAACCTACATAAGGTTGGTGCTAGAGGGTTTGCCCTCTGCCTACCCTCTCGGACGATCTCTCCCTTGGACAAAGCACAGCCTCAGAGAGAACATCAGATTCGAGTATTTTCAGCTTTAAACCTGGAATATTTTGGTAAGTGGATTTGGTTCTAACTCTCAAGCTGAGGCATGAGTTCATTTCAACAGGCAAGCAACCCCATGGGAGGTAATTATTTTGTGCTGGCTGTATCAAATAAAAAAAAAAGGAATTTTGTGGGATTGTTGACAGCTGGGGTTGGTTGGTAAACTGATAATTTCAACTTTGAAAGCAGTTTAAGTAGACTGGGGAAGGTTTCCATAGCACATTTTACAAATTGATGATTTAACGAAGGGTCATTTGTGGTTGCTTCTTGCAAATTCAGGTTTTAAGTTGTTGAGCTGGCTCCCATCCCGCTGCACTGTTTCAGGCCACATGCTTCAGTGGAGTCACAAAGTAGTTCATTTGGCAGGAAATTTTCAGAGCTTTCTTATTTACTTATTTATTTGCTTTTGGTGACCAGGTAAGTGTACTAGGCATAGCAATGCCTATTTTCAGGCATGACCCGAGGAGGCAAAGATTACAGATGACAACAAAAACAGTTTGTACAGTGCAACAATAGGCAGAAAACAGCAGGTACAGGTCCAATACAATTTTCAGCAAGGTACAGTGTATACTAATCAAACAGTAAAAATAGGAAATGATATAAAAGTAAACAACAAATAGCAAGTGCGGTTTCACCTATTTTGGGATACAAAAGGGAGAGATAGCTAATGGGATACAAAGTGCAGTTCAAGTAGGAGATGAGTCAGAAATAGGTGATCAGCTTGGGAACCAAGTGGAGGTCCATAAAGAGGGGTGGAGTGACAGTTCAAAGGGAGAACCAGGCAGAGAATAATGGAGTGAAGTACTGTGTTAAGGGCAGGAGAAAGGAATGGTAAGGAAGAGAGGGACTTAGAGAGAGAAACGAGGGGAGGGTGGTGACATGGAGAGGGTGATGGAAGACAGGGGTCAGGTAGAAAAGGAGGTGGGGAGCATAGGCAGTAGAGGGAAAGGCAGTAGAAGGTGGAGATGAGGCAGCTAGTGGGGTGGGAGGATGGGATAGTCTAAGGAGGGGTGAAAACAGGCACATAGGGTTGGGCCAAGTAGATGGTCGTGGTGCATTCTCTTGAAGCAGGCATGGGTCAGACTGGAGACTATTTCTTGGGTAAGAGAGTTCCAATACTTTGGTGCTGCATGCAAGAAGGCCCACATGCAGATTGTAGCTTGCATCTAGGAATGTGGGGAGGCACTTGTTTGGTGGATCGAAGCCCACAGGAGATGGCTTGGGCTTCCAGCATAGAAGTTAGGGAGTAAGAAGACCTGATCTGGCAATGCTGTCAATGAAAGATCCAGGGACTGGAGCCGATGGGCCATGGGGAGGGCCATTTAGATCGGCATAGAGCTGACAATGGTGCTTGTAGTGAGGGGGATGCAGAGGCATATTTACAGATATCATTATAGGTGATATCCCACTTGTGGAGAGAAGTTTGAAGCACCTAGGTAGGTGACCAAGCCATAGGATAGTGCTGGAAGTAGAATGCCTTGTGCAACAGCTTGCCTGGCAGAAGTAGTAAGGGCATATTTAGTCCGTAAGCACTCCTGAGTTTAGCATTTACGGACTTGCAGGTGGCAGTGATGTGTTGATCAAAGACCAGAGATTCATCGAGTAGGATGCCCAGGTATTTAAAGGAGCTAGTATTGACCAAAAGTGAGCCACTGGAGCAAACTATTTTGAGGGGTTTTGGTTTGTTCTGAGTCTGGCAGGGGAGCCAAGAGCACTGAGTGTGTCTTCCTATATTTAGAGTAAGGCCGCTTTCAGTGAGCCAGGACTGTAGGTTGATGAAATCTGAGGAAAGAGAACAATTTATGTCCGAGATGTTCCTGGCACTGGAATAGAGAACAAGGTCATCTGCATATAGCAGAGATGAGCAGTCAGGGAGAGAGGGGGAGGTTGTTTACAAAAGATAGAAAAAGTAGAGAGCCGAGAATAGATCCCTGTGGAACACCAATATTTATAGTACAGAAATTGGACAGGACGGAGTTATAATTTATGGCTTGCTTCCTGCCTGACAGGTAACTATTGAATCAGGCCACCACTTCTGAGGAGGCGCCAAGGGACCAGAGTGTGTCAAAGAAAGGGTGTAGCGAGGTTGAACGCCTTAGTCAGGTCAATAAAGACCACTCCAGTAGGGAAGCCTTTGTCCATTGCAGTACAGATATCATTTGTGAATTTTAGGAGAGCTGTGCAGTGCTATGGACTTTGCGGCAGCCATGCTGGGAGTCAGATAGCAGGTTGTGTTTTTGTAAAAGGAGATGGTTTGATTGGCTAGTAGTTTTTGAGTATCTTGCTAAGGACAGAGAGAATGGCTATGGGCTGGTAGTTGGTAATATTTGTGGGGTCCCTTTTTTATGTTTGCTTGCACGCATGTGCAAGAAACATAGTGCAACCATATGAGTTTTCATAGGTGTGCCTCCCCACCTCCAATGCCCTGGTCCTTTTGCAGGCACGGCTGCACCGCACCAATGAATGTCCGAGCTATTTATGACAGCCGCTCAGATGCAGTGGCATACAGTTCTGAGGGAAACACCGCCACAATCAGCGGTAGTAATGTGTACTCAATTTGCATACTGCCGTTGCGGTATGCAAACTGCCCACTGTACCTCTTCACTGCATCTGAACTGTCATAGACAGTTTGTCCCCCAACACTTCACTTAGCACTCTGGGAGCCCACCCCAGCATGCTCATGCACTCCTCCACCAGCGTGACACTGTATGACCGACGTGCCCAACCTCACGGCTCTACTGCCCCCAAACAGACTTTCTAGGTGCCATGCTCGAGCCCACCCAGCATGGCAAACGCTGGTATGGCCAAGGGGTGCCCAATCCCCATCGGCTCCACTGCCATCCCCCAAAAAATTAACCTTCCAGCTGCCATGCTGGGAGCCCACCCCAGCATGGCAAAGGTCCCGCGCCATCTTCCTGAAGAAGATGCCACATTGGGAGCCCACCCCAGCGTGGCAAAAGTCGCTCTGGCAGGGGTGCCCAATCCCGCTGGTTCCACTGCCGCCCCAAAAAATAACCTTCCAGCTGCCACGCTGGGAGCCCACCCAGCGCCGCAAAAGTCCTGTGTCATCTTCCTGAAGAAGAAGAAAAAAGGTCCCACGTTGACTGTCTTGCGCCACTCCCAACCCGCGCCCACCCTCTTCGCACTCCACCTCCCCCACCCCCACCCCATACTTACCTCGGAGCCCAGCGCAACGATCTTCGTGGATTGGGGAACATGTCTGCACTCTTCAAAGCAGACCGTGAACTGAAGAAATGCGCAAGCTGTATAATGGCATAAATGTTTTGTTTTTTTCCAACTTTGGTGCATATCTCTGCCATTTTGGGAATTTTTAACAAATTTTCAACATGGGTTCTTGAGGTCCCACCTCACGAACTCAGTCACTGCCATTTTGTTATTCGTCCCGAAGGTGATTTCATGGTCAATGGGCAGAACCACGTTTCGGGACTGAGTAATGAAAATGACAGTGGCACAGTTCATGAGGTAGGCCCCCAAAACCCATGTTGAAAAATTTGCGAAAAAATTCCCAAAAATGACTGTTAAGGCTGCAGCATTATGCAGTTCCTAGGCACGCCGTAACTTCAGAATTTTTAATATTTTCACTCCAGATTTTTAACATTGCCATTTTACACACCTCCTTATGAGCAGTACAGCTGTCATTTTTCGCATCTGGCCCAAAATGTGTTTTGCCTAAGTAGCACACAATGATGCAGTCGGTGTGCAAAATCAATGTTCGGAACAGATTAAGAAAATCACAGTGACACTGTTCATGAGGTCTTAAAATGGCTATGTTAAGAATTTGGTGACAAAAGTCCATACAGTGACTGTGTTCTGAGGTGCATTGCGCAGTTTCCACGCACCTGTAAGTTCACAACTTTGTAATATTTTCAGTCCAGATTTTCAGCACTGGCATTTTTCCACACCTTCACCCTGGCCGAACATGTTTTCACACTTCCGTGCAGAAGTGCGTGGTCGCCAGGAAAATCAGTGTTCGGACAGATTAAGAAAATCACAGTGACACTGTTCACGAGCAGAGGTCCCAAAGTTCCTGTGTTGACAATCCGCTGTAAAAAAAATCCCAAAACTAATTACATTACGGGTGTGTTGCACAGTTTCTCACGCACGCGACTTTACCTAGTTGTTTTATTTTACTCCACATTTTCAACATTGCCATTTTTATACCTCCCATGAACAGTACAGCTGCATTTTTCACATCCTGTTCGAATGTGTTTTGCACCTGTGGTGCCAAATGGTGTATCGCTGTGCAAAATCAGCTTTCAGCTAACGAACTGATATTGCCACTGTTCATGAGGTGGGGGTCACAAAAACCCATATTGAAAATTTGGAGTATAAATACCAATGAGCGCTGAGGCATTAGGGTTTCTGACCATAACGCCCACCTGTAGAGACTAGCAGGTCATCAGGGTGTGACTTGGGATTGTCGCCTGTAATGCTCATGCCATTCCACCCCACACACACCCTGCAGCCAGTGAAAGACATCAAGTGTGCCTTGGACTCTTCTGCCCCAAAGTTTACCCCATTGTCCTATACTGCACCCATCTCACGTATTTCCTGATGGAATGGGGTGAGCATAAAACCTAAAGACACTATGGCACACCGTGACACATGTCGATGTCTGCAGGGCAGGGGTGTGGTGAAATGGGCGTGGCGTTGTGGCTGATGACCAAAAGGCACACCCCAATACCTCAGTCTCTGCAGGGTGGTGGTGGGGTTTGGCTTTCAGTTAATACTTCACTGCCATTCCCATTATGCATCTCTAACTCCTACACTACCAGTGCCAGCAAGCAAACATTCGGCATTAACAAATGCTTATTAAGTATGGGAGTGACTTTTGCTACTTTCCAGATGCTGGGGACTGAGCTGTGGCATAGTGACAGGTTAAAGATTTTGGCTAAGGGTGAGGCAATAGTTGGGGTGGGCGAGTTTCAGGAGCTTTGGCTCAAAACCATCAGAGCCAGTAGCAGTACTATTGGGGATACCTAGTAGCATCTTTAAGACTTCCTGACTAGTGATGGCTCAAAAGTGGAAAGGAGGGTGATTAAGCTGCGATTCACTGACCGTGGGGAGGAGGAAGACTCGATTTAGATAAATCTGAGAAATGGAGATCAAAGGAGTTTGCGATGGTGGCGGACTGTTGCACTGTACACCATCTATGACCATATATTTGGACATTTTGGACTGCTTGGCTCGAGGATAGTTTTGATATGAACCCAGAATTTTCTGGAGTCACCTGTGGCATTCATTAATAAACCTTTGCAATAAGAGCCTTTGCAAGGCGAATGTCCCTTTACAAGAGTTTCTCCGTGTTCTGTAGTCATTATAGTCGGACAATAGGTCTGAGGCCTTGTACCACTGCCAACTCTTGTCCCTGGCCTTTATTTTGGCGAGTAGGTCCCTATTGAGCCATTTGGTGGGTTCCACTTTACACAACGCTTTGCACAGGGCACATGGAAGTCTTGGAGAGACCCAAACAGGGTAAGGAAGTGGTCTAGGGTTATCTGGGCATCAGTGGCAGAGTAGATGCAGCTCCAGTCAAGTCATGGTGAGATCGCTCTGAAATTGGTCTAGATCGAGGTTGGTTAGGATAATGAAGGTGAAAAGTTTTGGTGGGGGTGGGGTGTCTGATGGAGTGCCAGATGCAATATATTGGGGAGTGGTCGCCACGGCATTAGCAAGGGTGCCTGATGAGACTATGCAGTCATTGCAATTTGTCAGAGCCCAGTCGATGAAGAGTATTGGATCTTGGAGAGGCATGACCCTGGTGGGGTCAGTAATAAGCTGGTGGAGGTTGTGGCCTTGTGCCAAGTGTGGAGGGGTTTGTTAGTTTTCCCAATCCAATTGAGGGTTTAGGTCTTCAGGATCAGGACTTCATTGCGTCCAGCGGCTGAGTCGACATGCAAGAGGAGCTCCTCAAGGCCAGCGGTGCCACCCAGAGGGGTTATAGCACAAACAATGTGGAGTTTCTTGGGGCCAAGCTATAGAGTGGCAGATGGATTCGCAGTGGGAGAGGTCAGGTGTGGTTATGTTTGAGAGGTTTAGGTGTGATTTATAGAAGATGGCGACTCCACCACCCGTTTTGAGATGGGCCTGTCCTGCCTGATGAGTTGATAGTTGGGCAGTGAGCAGGCAGAACTTGGGGTAGAGGGTCTGAGCCAAGTTTGGGACAAACAAATGATATTGTGTGACCCAAGCTTCCAGTTCAGTTGAGGTTACGGAGGAGGCTCCTTATATTCAGGTGTGCAAGCGAAGTCCCGTGGTGTCATACCATGCTGAATTCGATTGGGAGGGGAGCAGATGAGCTAGGGTTGAGTTCAATATCTCCATAGTATTGGGGCAGGAGGAGGAGGAGATACCATAGTTTGCGATAGATGAGCAGTGGAGACAGGGTGTGTGGCACAGAAGGCACTTCTTAAAAGTATAAGCTACATGATAGAGACAGCTGTGAGGGATAAGTAAGGGTGAGATATCCCTGTGTTTGTTAGGGCGTATAAGCATACTGGAGAATATAAAGTTATTGTGATCTGTGGTGAAAACCTCAGATGGGGTGGGGGCATCAGACCAGAGGGAGCCATAGAGACACCCAGTATGAGGCCTGGCAGTAATAATGTGCGTGGTTTGGGAGCCATATGAATGTTAGTGTGCTAGTGAGAGAGTGAAAGGATAAGCAGACAAGGATAGGGATAAGGTACTCTTTAGTAAAGTTTCGGCAAATGGCTAGTAGAAAGAAGCAGATGCTTAGCTGCAGTAAAATATGTTTCCAAAACTGCAACTAACTGGAGAGAGTTTGAAATAATATCAGGCACCCTCTATCGGCATGTGCGTATAGGCAGCTAATGGTAAAGTGGGAGTTAGTCACATGGTACTGCTATATAAAGACAGGACAGCCAAGGTTGGGAGTGGTGAGGCGGGATGAGTCGCGACAGCGCCGCAGGAAGAGAGCTGACTGGAATTTCCACTGCAGCACAGGGTCCATTTAGGAGGTTGCTCTTCGCCCCACGGTAAGCCCAGATTGTCTATTTCCAATACAATGGTGGCTCCAGTGAAGCTTAGAAATACCCTCCGGTTTCAGTCTCAGGAGCAAGGTTAATTGACTTGGTGGAGACACAAAAGCCCTGGAGCTCCGGAGTATTGGGCAGATAAAAATAATGAAAATAAATTAAATTGTGCACCTGGCAGTTTGAGTGCATTTGGCAGTGCTCAGGCGGATTTAAAATTTACCTTTCAGCACAGCGTGAGACCCGAGACCCCCAAGGAGATCCCCGACTGAGTGGGTATCACAGAGGAAAATTGTCTAAACGGCTTTTGCCCTAGCTTCAAACGCGAGGGGAAAAGGTGCCAAGTTTGAAAATCAAACAGAGTCTATGGTGCAGTCCAAGAGGGTGTCTCAAATTAGTACCTTGCAGGTGGATCCTCTCAGCGGTGGAGTAGCTGCTCCTGAGGCTAGGGGGATGCCTCCTTCTAGCTGTGGCTAAGGAGAGAGGGAAGAGGGTTTGCAAGTTGATTAAATAGTGTTTGAGAGCTAAATGAAAATGACTGCAATAGGAGGATAAAGGTAGGGGAGTGGAGACAGGAGGAGACAGAGAAGAGAAAGCAGAGAAGAAAAAAGAAAATTAGAAAAGTTGGGGTTAAAGGCAGGAAGAGGCTTGGCACAATTTTAAACTGGTGCATCAGACAGTATTACCATGCTAAAGACAAAATAAAACTAGCTGCAAAGCATTAGAGAAATGCACCAGATCCTAATAAGTTGCCCTTAAACAGTTTACAATTTAACAAATTACACTGCAAAGAGAACTTAATTCCACTGCATCTCAGGACTAAAACAGAAGTAAAAGCTAGTTACAAAAACAATTGAGCAATGCACCAAGTCCTAAACAATTTTACAGCAATTGCCCTAAGCAATTACAATGTACACTGTGTAGAGCTGACTGGCATTTCACTGCAGCACAGGGGTCCGTTTAGGAGGCTGCTCTTCTGCTCTGCAGTAAGCCCTGATTGTCTATTTCAATAGAATGTAGGCTCCAGTGAAGCTTAGAAATACCCTCTGATTTCAGGTCTCAGGGGTAAGGTTAATTAACTTTAGTTGGAGACACAAAGCCCGGAGCTGAGTACTGGGCAGATCAAATTAATTGTGCACGGGGCAGTTTTAGTGCATTTGGCAGTGCTCAGGACTAATTACATTACCTTTCAGCACAGCGTGAGACCCGAGACCCTCGAGGAGATCCTGACTGAGTGGGTACACAGGCTCACACAGGAAAATTGTCTAAATTTCTTTTGCCCTAGCTACAAGCGAGAGGAATAAAGGCACCAAATTTGAAAATTAAACGGAGTCTATGGCGCAGTTCAAGAGGGAAGCCTAGAAATGAGTACCTTAGGGTGAGTCCTCTTGGCGGGTGGAGTTGTAGTTGGTTACTGAATATATCAAATCAGTAAATATATTAAAAAACAAATAAATAAAATGGGGAGCATGTCCATGGGCAGATGGCAAGGCCAAAATCTAATATTAAAAAACATGTAAGCAAGCCTTTTGGGTATAGAGCTATGAAAATATAAGCACTGTACACTGGCAACTACTGTACATGCAGAAAGCATTAGGGGACTAAGCGGAACTATTAACTCCAAGATTGCCTAAAGGTGTTTTTCTGATGTGGAAAGAGAAGCTTTAAAATATGGGATTTGTAACTGTATTAAAAATAATAATTTGCTGAATGCTCCACTTTTATCGTGGCTATTAGGCAGAAGGCAAGCTCAAAGTTTTAAAATGGTATCCGGACTGCTGTAGGAATTTTACTGAATGTAACAAAAATAACTAACTAAATAAATACAATTTCAGCTTTGGCTAGTGGGGTCTGTTTCACTTGTAGGCTGTGGCCTGTTAAAATGTGGCTATGCCTGATGTTCCCCTCCCTGCTGGGTCTGCCTCTTTGTCTGAAGGCAGCAGTAATGTGCATGTTGGGGGCAGAACAACCAGGATTTTCCAAACTTTCCTCAAACCAGTAAGAGCATGCAAAGGGTTTAAATGGTATTTACAGTATTTTCCAGAAGAACTGAATTTTAAAGGTGATACGGAGGATTAGGACCCCTCATGTGCTCATGGATAATTACGGCACTTTCAGATGGCAGCTGTCTCCGCCCACATCAGATGATAGCCGTCCCTGCCCACCTTACAATGCAAGTTAATGCAAACAAAATTGGTGAAGTAACATTTACGGGTAAACATAATACAATCATTGAAAACGCCATTAGACAGGACACATATTACGCCACGATTGCATTAACCACGGTAATCACAGAAAACACCTTCAGACAGAACACATATACGACTGCAGTAATATTTATTACATTTACAATATTTACTATCAACTGCAATAGCAGGAGTGTCATTTAAAAAATATTACATTGATTATGACAGCAATGAGGGTGTGGGGCGTCTGGAGCCCGGGATAAAAAAAAATATTACATTTAATGCAGACTGCAGAAACTATTACACTGATTACGGACTGCAGAAACTAGATATTATGACATTGACCCACCAACATGACACTGACTGTGGCTGTGATTCTTAGCTTGAATTTCATTTATCCTGGTCCCAGTGTATTTCTCTCCTGGTGGTGGAGGGAGGCAAGTGCTCGCAAGGTGTTAATGTCTGTAACTTGCTGTTAATGGCCAGGTGGACGAGCTAAACTCTTTGTTTGTTAAACTGTGCATTTATATATGTTAACTCATTGTCTCTAGCTGACGCCTGTAGTCGTCAGTAAAACACTGGTGCATCCTGAATACGTCCTGCAGAAGTCGGCTACTGACTCCCAGTGTGCCCAAACAACGCCTGGAGAAGTCACTTATATATTTTAATTTATAGTGTAACAGAATATAATATATATTTGACTGCATAGCACCGTTGGAAAGGTAATGTTATGCTGAACAACTCTGTCACTGATATTTTGTGCATATCATGCATACTTTAGGAGTTATTTGCATTTGTTTATGGTATGGTGTATATGACTTATGTTGCCTGTTTTAGTGAAAAATATTTTTTTTGCTGTTTCAACCAGTTTAAAAACAAAACAAAATTACATATTATTATTTGCATACCACCATTGGGAAGGTAATGTTGTGCTGAACAACTTTGCCACTGATATTTTGTGTATATCATGTATACTTTAGGAGTTATTCACATTTGTTTATGGTATGGTGTGTATGGCTGACATGTTTCCATCCAAGATTCACCTAAGCAGCTTGAATAAATTCACTTTTGGGCACTTCAGCAGGTATAAAATAAAACCGTATTGATCACAACTGGTTGCATAGCACCATTGGAAGGCATTTTGTGCTAATCAACT
Organism: Neoceratodus forsteri; assembly: GCA_016271365.2. Taxonomy (NCBI): domain Eukaryota; kingdom Metazoa; phylum Chordata; order Ceratodontiformes; family Ceratodontidae; genus Neoceratodus; species Neoceratodus forsteri. Next base: position 1,482,370,907 of record CM028129.1, read on the forward strand.
TTCATGCTGATACTTTATGCGATATCATGTATACTTTTGGAGTTATACGATTTGTTTATGATATGGTGTGTGTGGTTGAGATTCAGCCCTCAAATCGCCAAAGCACCTTGACTAAAATAGGAAAAATTACGCTTTATAGTAAAATATATCTTTTTTAACTAACATAATATTAAAACACCATCTAATGTCTGTATGCTTAATTTGGTGTTGATATTTTACATATTTTCCAACAAAAATGGCTTATGTTGCACTTTTTAGTGAAAAAATATTTAGTTTGCTCTTTCGACCAGCATAGAAAAAAAAAACTAAATTACTTATTATTACATGCATGCCACCATTGGAAAGGCAATTTTGTGCTGAATAACTCTGCCACTCATACTTTGTGTCTAGCATATACAGTTATTGAGCTATTGGCATTTGTTTGCAACATGCTGACTATGGCTTGATTTTGCTTAGAAAGGCCCAGGATTCACTGTTAAAAGTATACAGAAGATTCAGGAGGCAAGTGGTGTAATCTCAGAGTGAGCCTGTGGAGGCAATGAGTTAATGCCTGAAAAGAGGTAATAACGGAGCAATTACTGTTATTCTATATAGCCAATTTTACTTTGGGGGTTAGCCACACAAAGGAGAACTCTCAAGCTGATATCAGAGATGGAGCCTGTTACCCTTTTCACAGTGGCATCAATTTGTGCAACGCTGGGTTCCACAGTGGAGTTTCTACAAGGTACAGGAATACTGCCAAAACAGAGGAAATGCCATACATGCAGTGGCGGCATCGCACTGATTAATGATCACACTGTTGGACAGAACAGGGCATCTGGAGACGAAAAGAAGGCAGGTCGGGCCAAGAAAAGTCTGTTAGCAGATATCTACTTCTTCAAAACCAAGTTGGCACTGGAGAAATTAGTCCTGCTCATGTATTACTGGCATTGAAGGCCTCTGTGAGTGGCGATTAAAGGGGCACAAGTCACTGACAAAACAGCAACTTGGCTGGTTCCAGTTCTTCAGAGATATTTGTAACTGGAAACTGATGCAGGAACCAATGCAGCTGGGAGGAGTAGGTAAAATTGTTCAAATAGATGAGTTGGTGATGTTTAGAGCAAGTACAACAGGCGGAACATGCATGGTTCCGATTCATGGGTCTTTGGAATATATGATGTGGATACAGCTGTGGGCTACTTGACCATGGTGGAATGGAGGGATGCTGCCACGTTGCTTCCCATTATTGAAAGGCACGCTCTACCGGCACAGAAATACATTCGACCAGTGGGCAGTCTACAGTGCAACTGGATAACCCAGATCCCAAAATAAGAACTACATCCACAAAACTGTTAACCACTCACAGAATTGTGTTGATCCAGCTATAGGTGCCCACACTAATGCCATGGAGGCATACTGGTCATGGGCCAAGAACTATTTAAAGTCATAAGCGGGACACAGAAACAGATGGTGCCATCTTACTTAGATGTGTTTATGTGGCTGAAAGCTATGGACACACAACCACGAAGCCTTTAATAATATCCTTCTGCATATCCAACTATATCAGGAAGCCCAGATTGTGGAGGAAAAGCGCTGAAAACATGCCCCTCCACCGTAAGTCACAATTGTTTTCCCTTCACTGACCTTTTACTCTGTATGTGTATGTGCTTGTGTTTTTGTTCGCCCACCGATGCCAAGCACACCTTTTTCTGTTTGTTTGCAAAGTGCGACTCAAAACATCGAGACCCACATCTGCACCATGGAAAAAACTGTTTACAGAGACTCAATTCATTATTTACTGCATATAATTTAAGGATGCCTCTTTCTTGCTTTTTAAACTTTTTAAAACTTTTGTTCAGTTGCCAAACTGTGCAATAAATATCGATTTAGTAATCTGTCATTGTTGGGTGCTTATTTACATGGCATTTAGGTACCATATTGTCTGAAAAAACTTTGAGCACGGGGGTCTAATCCTCCATTATCACCTTTATAAATACACATGGGAAAAAGTGTTTGGCCTGAAATGCAAATCCTTGGAAGGCTGGAAAACACAATTTGGGTCTGTTTGTTCGAATAAACCCCATCAGCTAATTCAGCCTAAGTACTGAGGGGGCTGCTGTCAATGTTATTTATTTATTTATTTATTTTTTGAAGCTTTCAAGAATTAAAAACTACTCTCTCACTTCAAAGGGATACTAAATACAACCAAATTTCACTGACAAAGAACTTAAGATAATGTGCATCACAAACACCCTCACTTTACAATGACTAAGCGGTACAGAGCCAAATCCCTGGTGATATTTAATTTCATACTGTAGGTATTTAAAAAGAAAAAAAAATGGAGAGAGGTTATCGGCAAACAGTTTTAGCGTTACTATACGTGCCAGACTTGCAGCAGCCGCTCATGAAGATTTACAGTAATATCTGTGACACATTGTGCAATTCAACAAGGCTAATGAATACAGTGATGGGTGTTAGGCATTTTATTTTAGTTGTCCGCAGGTAAGAAGCATCAATATTTACTGTAGAATTGTTAAAATGCAAAAGGTAATTTACAGGCAATACCACATACTTAAACTAGACAACACAATAAGGTTCAAAGGTGTTCCGAAATAATACAGTAGAAGCAGCTTAAAGGGGATGCCTGGTAGCAGACCTTATATCCCACATTAAGCGGCTGCCATTTAACAGAAGCCATTGAGAATGGCTTGTCTCACCACACAGTACAGCTGCACTAGCATCTGAACTGTACTGTGTGTATGTATGTACAGTCTTTTATTATGATACTTTTGCTCCTTTTACGGAATCTGTTCTGATGCAGCACATCAATGGAAAGAAAAAAAAACACAAAAGAACCCAACAAAAAGCGAGCACAGTCTATGTCTCTCTCCCCACCCCAAACAGTAACACAAGCGAAAGAGAGTGAAAGAGAGAGGAAAAGAAAACAAGCATAGTTTGTTTTCTCTCTCTCACCAAGACATCACTCTCTTGCAGTGTTGCAGCGGGTCTCTCTGTCGCACTCTCACTCCCTCCCGCTGGAACTGGCAGGCATAAAAAATAAGCTAAATCTCTCTCAGTCTGGCACATTTTCTTTCTCTCTCTCTCCCCACCCACCCCAACATCATGCACCTCTGCATCTTAACTGAGTTTTTACTGGGGCTGTAGTGTGAGGCAGACAGTGAGCAAGAGAGAGGGGCGGCGGAAGTAGAAAGAAAAAGAAAGCGTGTGGAAAGCGAGAGAGGGAGAAAAAAAATGCGAGAACAGTCTGCATCTCTCGCTTCCCCACCCGCCCTGCCATAGCTCTATGTCTCTCTCCTTGCCCCAAAAAGTAACTTGGCGTCTGATTGTGCGAGAGAAGAGAGTGAAGCGAGAGAGGAGGAAAAAAATGTGCAGTCTGTGTGTCTCTCTCCTCAGCCACCCCAACATCACTCTGTTAGCGTGTTTTCTCTCTTGCATTCTCTCTCGTCTCCCCTCCCGCTGGAACTGTCAGGCGTAAAATAAGTGAGCTAAATCTCCCGTCTTTCCCACCCTCTAAGCTAGAAGATGTTTAGAAGTTGTTTGGAGCTGACAGGTTGGAAGACAGACGCCAGAGCCACTAATTAATTTTCACACAGGTGCTGCTAATCCCTTTTCACACATAATTAGGTGTGAAAAGAACCCAGTGGCCTAGCAGGAACAAACCAGCCAAGATTTGCCCAATATAGCAGGTTTACTATGTCCCCTTTAAAGGTGTGAGGTCCACAGAATTACATGGCCACTTAATCGGTGTCCGAGGATCGTCCCCTTATTTGGGGGGCTCCACCCCCACACCCCTGCTGTAGTATTGCTCAGTAAATATTATTGATTATTGTACTGTACATTTGCTTCTGCAGAAAACTACAGTGGGGGTGGAGCCCCAAATAAGCAACATAATAAGCAATAATATTTACTGAAATCCGCTGCATGGCAAAACTAAGCAGCACATTAATAATATTTACTGACCAATACTACAGTAATACTACAATACAGAAACTACAGTGGTAGGAGCGGAGCCCCAAATAAGCTTTCAATATTTACCGAATATGTACTGAACACCGACATGCTGCAATGATACAACCTGGGGGCACATCAACAGCTAAAATAAAATGCCTCTATTAGCAACCACGGTCCATGTCTTGCATGCAACACAGAATAGGTATTATAGCTTTGTTTTAATGGGCCACATTTACAATCGTAACTACATTTTAACTAGGCAACAACTGCTTCTCTCAATATGACCAGCATAAAGAGAGCACTTGCTCTAGTGGTTCATCACTCTGAAAAACTATTATCCGAGACACTGAACCATGGATTTTGTGAGCACGTTTATCATCTGGGCCATATGCAGTACAGTTGCATCCAGTTAACGTTTCTACAGGACAAAGGGTTCATCCTGATGGAGAGATTGCCACAAATGTGGGACCACCATGGCTCTATCACGGGATTCCTGTGCTGGGAGACATGGCCTAAATTAGAATGCCAAAAGTAGGTGCAAAGAAAGCAAAGAGCATCCTTGCAGACATGTACTGTTTGAATGCCAAACTGCCACTGCAGAAACTAGTCATGATCGTGTACTACTGGGCATGCAAGACCGCAGCCACTATGTCCGCCGAGCAAGCCGAGATAGAGGAGACCGCTATCAACTGATTCCAGTTTATGAGGGACATCTGTACATAGAAACTATTGCAGGAGAAGGAGAGTCATCCAGATTGATGAATCCGTCACAGTCCAGGCCAAATACAGCAGGGTAGAAACACCCGATCAAGGATCGCTGGGTGTTTGGCATTTATGACAATGAAACAAGTGTTGTGTTCTTACCTTTGTGGACCTGAGTGACACGGCTACATTGTTGCCAGTAATTGAAAGGTATGTGTTGACAGGGAGTGAAAAACACTCTGATCAGCGGGCAGCCTATCATGGAACTGAGCAAACTGCAGGCAAGAACTATGTTCATAAAACTGTCTATCATAGCCAGAATTTTGTGGATCCACTGACAGGTGCCCATACAATTGGGGTGGAAGGATACTGGTCCAGAGCAAAGAAACATTCAGACACGTGAACAGCACCCAGTCCTAGATGGTGCCATCTTATCTGGATCAGTTCATGTGGTACAAACGGTACGGAAAACCACGGCTGATGATTCAATAACATCATCGCCCATATTGTTGAGTACCAGGAGTGGAAGAAACAATAGCCCAATGATGAAAATGTGCCCTCTCCACCAGTTTAGATTTCTGCCACAAGAGCCCTATGTGCAATATGCGCCATATGTGAAATTACTGGTTTCTGGACTACACTGACTTGTTGCCACTCTTGCTTTTGTTGCTTTCTTTATTGCCAGTTAGATGCCAGCCAAATGAGGTATGTGCAATATGATGCTATATATTGAAAATACTGTCTTCAGCTCTATCTGAACTGAATTATTGCCACATTTGCTTTTGTTGCTTGCTTTTGGTTTAATTTAGCTCACACAAAACATTTTTGCTGCTTCTTAATTCAGTAAATATTGAATCAATGTCCTTCTGCTGTTAAATAAATTAGAATCCTTTTAATAACAGCGATTTGTCACCTGCTTTTTCATTTAGTCAGTAGAGGTGTAGTTCTTTGTGGTAGCCGTCTCATGCAATGGCACTAGTCGGTGCGTATGTACCATACTGCAGTCAACTTTTCAGAAAAGTGCAGGGCAGTCCGGCACGCAAAGTAATGCCATAGTTTTGGGTGTGAGTGTGGAAGAACCAGGTTCTAATTTGTTCTTTATCTAGCGTGGATCTCTGGTCAAGGTGCAGCAGGAAGTGGCACTACAGCTAGAGAGGGTCAAGTCTTTGGGTGTTTTGGTGGTCTGTTTTCAGTTTGAGCCAGGATGGATGGTGAAGGAAAATGGTGAGGTTACATTGTAGAGAGCCAGCTGACAGATCGGCTGCAGAGTAAGGGCAAGGCATGGTGGGATGCCTTATTTCCAGGCAAGGTGGCAAGGAACAACAGCAGCCATCTCAGGAGCCAAGCCCTGCTCGGGCAGCAGCCAGTTCCACAGGACAGTGGTAACGCCACCACCAGAACCCGAACAAGCCCAGCTGCCCAAGAAAACTAAGACGAACAACCAGCAGGTAAGCCCGATCTCGAGAATATGTCTGTTGATGAGTTAAGGGCTGAGACTGTCACTAGATGGGCACAGCAGGCACCCATATGTCGAGGCAGGAAACCTCATAAGATGACAGGGAATGACAAGCACCTTAGGAGGAAGACATTCCAGACCCGAGGTTAACTGGAGGTGTGAAGGAGAAGAGGCCTGAGGTTTGTCTCCAGGAACCCTGCAGGTTCCAAGCCAGATTCCCGAGAGGTGGCAGCAGCAAGGGCAAAGCCGGTTCAGGTAGAACCAGTGGCTGGGCTTTCTTTGATCCTAGCAGGGCTTGAACAGAAGCTAGACAAGTGTTGCTTGCACCCGCGCCCAAGAAAAACGAGGCCGCACTGGGAACAGAGGTCCCAGGTTCAAGTGATCCAGTGGGTTCGGGTCCAGGGCCAGTGGCAGAGCAGGCTACTTGTTGTCCACAGCCAACAGAACAGGCAACAAAAGGTTTTTGAGCTTGGGTGAACCTGTGGGTTCTCACTTGCCAGAAAAAGCAAGACAACAGATCATAAAAAGGGAGTTTGTAGATGTGTTTACATTGTTGAATAGGCCTAGAGAGCTGGAGGAGAATAAAGATAAAAAGGAAAAGACAGGGATTATGGAGGAAAGAAAGCGAAAGGTGCCAGTTAAAAGAACCTGGAAGAACTGGCTGGCGGGGTTTCAGTTTGTGCAGGCTTGTTGCGCAGGGCAATCCGGTCAAGGCAGGGGCGATGGGTTTACCTGAGCAGAGTTATGTCCATGCAGGCGGCAAAACCGGGGGTGGGTGGTTAGAGTATGATGAGGAGTTTCAGAGACACATGCAATATGATACAGCTAGGTCATGGGACATGTTGGACTTACCCTCGCTTTGGGCAATAGATATAGGAGGAGGGGTCCAGCATACCCACAATGGTTTTCCTGTCAGAAAGCCACGGTCTCTCAAAAAGGGTCATCTGACAGGGGAAAACAGGGAAGGGATCATTGCTGCTACTACTACGTCCAAGACACGGTAAGGTGGAGCAGTGTGTCTGCCACCCAGTGCCTGGCATGTGCAAGTCGCATCTAGTGCAGTGGGGCTCGGGTCTGGATCCTTTCGCCTCTATAAAAGAGGGTGGCACAAAGGTCCCAACACCTATAAGGGTGGACTGTCTTAAAGAAAGGTTAAGGCATTACCTGGACACGGTGGCTGCATGTTACCTGGTACAGGGATTTGAAGCAAATTTGGATCCCGTATGAGGGTCCCCACCAAAGTTAAGAGGCGGAGAACCTGAAATCAGCCAGGGTGCAACCAGAGGTAGTCTGGAAAAAACTGGAGAAGGAAATAGCTGCAGGTAGGGTGAGTGGTCCGTTTAAGGCACCGCCTGGGAAAATATTCAGGGTGTCACCAACTGCGCTGGTACCAAAGAAGAACTCTGAGAATTTAGGATGATTAACCACCTATTCTACCCAGAGGGGGATTCGGTGAACCATTTCATAGACCCGTACACATGGTAGTGTCAGATGCACGCTTTGATGATGCAGTCAAGGTGATTTGGGCTGCTGGTCAAGGGCCCCTCTTGGGGAAAAGCAAACACTGAATCAGCCTTCAGACTGTTGCCAGTATATCCGGATGACTGAGACCTGCTGGGGATGAAGTTTGAGGACAATACTTCAGGGACAACTGCATGCCAATGGGCTGCGCGGTGTTCGAACAATTTAGTATGGCACTTCACTGGGTCACAGGTCAAGAAGTGGGAAGAGAAGAGATCATCCATTATCTGGATGACTTCTTGTTAAATGGGTCAGGCAGGCACCAATGATTGTGCTTGGATCATGGGCGCCTTCAGAAGGTGTGTTCGGATCTGGGAGTGCCACTAGCCCAGGAAAACACTGAGGCCCCACTACCACATTCTCTCCTACCTTGGCATCAAGACTGACATGATGGCCAGCAAATGTATGCTTTCCCAACAGAAGTTGGAGACTTTAAAGAACTCTTGGGGAAAGTAGCTCGGCAAAAAGATGACACTCAAGGAGTTGCAGCAAGTGGTGGGTCATCTGAATTTTGTGTGCAAAATCATGCCAATGAGCAGGACATCCATACAACATCTTACCCAGAAGGGAGCAGGCTGCTCAAGCCTATCACAGGATTCGGTGACAGAATCCATGAGGAAGACGGGGGTTTGATGGACCTTCCTCGGTTGTTTCAGTGGGAAGGCATTCTGGCAGACCCCATCAACCAGTCAGGAGCTCGAGCTCTTCACTGATGCTGTGGGTGGCCTGGGGTTTGGGGCATATTTCAAGGGTAGTGATGCGAAGCCAGTGGCCTGACTGATGGCACGAGGGGATTGATGAGACAGGTGACGCTACTGGAATTTTTCCAATAGTAGTCGCACTGGAGATATGGGGAGACCAGTTTAGGGATAGGGCTATCCTATTCAGATCAGATAACATGGAGGTACTGTATACCATTAATTGACATGGGGGAAGGACCTATGGGATACCTCATGAGGGTCTTCGTGTTGAGATGTCTGATGTTGAATATTAGATTCAGGGCACAGTCATACACCGGTGTGGATAATGATACTGCTGATGCTCTTTCTCATTCGCAGTGACAAAGGTTTCATTATTTGGCACCAGCAGCGAAACAGCCCCCAGGAAAGTACCACCATACCTATGGGATTTGGTAACCCCAAAGCCTGGGAACTGATCAGGGGTTCCCTGGCACCAAGCACCCAGGCAACTTATCAGAGGGAGTAGATAGCTTCCCAAGTGTTCATCAAGGGCAAGGGTGGGATAACACCTGGCCTATCCCAGTGGAGCACTTGTGTGCATACGTCCTCCATAAGAGGCAAAATGGCAGCTCACGAGCGGCAGTCGGACAATATCTAGCAAGGATTGCCTGATTTTCAAAAGTGATGGGGTATGCAGATCACAACAGAGCCTTCCCATTGCAAAAAATGCTTGAGGGATGGGCTTAGGGGACCCCGAGGAGAACGGACACTAGGCATCCGTCAGCCCAGTGCTCCTGCACCGGGTCTGGGAGGTGCTAGCTCAAGTGTGCTTCTCTGATTCTGCCTCTTTAAGGCAGTTTATATGGTTGTATTCTGTGGCGCCTTCAGAGAAATAGTGCAACCAAGCAAGGCGGCAGGGCTACCAGTGGCTCTGACGGACAAAACGCCATGATTACAAGCATGGGCATTTTTATCCAGCTACAGAAGAGCAAGACAGACAGCATGGCACAGAGGATGCTGGCGTTGCCTCAGGTCCCCACCCGGGTACAGTGGGAAGTACGGGATATGGTATCAGACTATGTGTCGAGAGAACCGAGCACAGGTTAGCATTGTTTCGTCATGCCAATGGGTCCCCAGTTACGGTCTTTCAGTTTAGGCATGTGCTAAGCAAAGCCTGGAAAGACTGGGGATGGATGTGAGGGAGTACAACACTCACTCATTTAGGATTAGGGCAGCATTTCATACCTGGGTGGTGGGTTTCACAGATGAACAAATTCAGGCCTTGGGAGATGGCGTCGCAGGCTTTTGAAGGTTATGGAAGGCCACATATGCTTTAACTTCTTTCTTGTCATGTCAAATTCATCAGAGGAAACCGATCTGGGTATGTAGGCACTCCTTTATGCACTGGGCGGCCATATATGGGGAAAAGCCAAGGTGAAAGAAATTTGTATCTGGATCCACAGGCCTCGAGGTGCAATGGTTGAGCCATGAGGGGCATGTGTTGGAGAAGTTTTCACCAATGGTGGTGGAAGAAGATCAATGAAGGGCCCACCACAGTTGTAGATTGTTCATTTGGGGGTAATGATATTGGTACCCTATTGCCTATTGACCTGCTAAGACAAACAAAAGAGGACTTGAAATATCTGAAGGGCATATGGCCCTAGGTGCATATAATGTGGTCAGATGTAATCCAAAGAAGCCAATGGCACCAGGCACTAAACCCCAAGGCTCTAGGAAAAGAATGGTGGCAGCATACTGCCATGAGGGTATTTATGGGGTGTATAGGTGGTACCTCAGTAAAACATGATGATATTAGAGCTAAAAATAAAGAATTTTACATTAGAGATGGCGTGACACCTGTCAAGTGCAGGTTTAGACAGATATATTGAGAACATACACGGAGCAATGGAGAGAATACTAGAATAGCGTGCTTGTGGGAGGTGAGCCAGGAAGGGTTCATCTTGTGGTGGCTAGGTGGTATTGGTTGGTTGATGCGGGGGACAGGGTCTTGGTCTCTTGCAGAACAGATCACCCAGAGAACGACAGTAGTGCTGGACCGTCAGAGGGGCTCACCACTTTAAGAATATGGTGGCACCAAGGCAGCAGCCTCCTTGGCGAGAGTCTGCGGTGACATGCCATCCCCAAATGGCGCTGGTGACATCTTGGCAGCCAGTCACGAGCCATTCCTCATGCTCCAGAGGCCGGGTACCTCGCTGGGCTTGCAAAGTTAACAGCTTCCATATGAAGAGAAGACTAGTATTTAATATAAAATATACAGGCCAACCAAGACCAACTGGCAGCACACGTTCAACATGTATTCATGATTGGTTAATAAACACATGACTGTGGCCATTTAACTCCATTGCTTGGTTTGTGTCTCAGTTTGTTCAGGTGGCATAGAGGGGATACTGTGCCCTATAAGACAATAACAGAGCCCCAAATGCCTAGCTGGGGTGGCCTTTGTCTGTGGGCACACCCCTTGATGACACCTGGGTGGGGGGTAGACACGTTGGTAGGTAAGGGCCAGCCCTTTAGGGGTGGTCAGAGGCAGGAGGTGTTCCTAGGGGAGGAAGTTGGAAGCCGAGAGGAGGGCATCAACCTACATAAGGTTGGTGCTAGAGGGTTTGCCCTCTTTGCTCCCCCTCGGACAAATCCCAACCTGACCCACCCTAGTAAAAGCAGGGATGAACTTTTAGACAAGCAGATCATGATCACATTAGGGGTCGAGAAGGAATTTCCTGCTTTTTTGTTCACAGGGTTGTCCGTTTTTTCGCCTTCTCTGGCAAAAGCAGGTAGAATAAGTAGGTAGGGTAGGATGTCACAGTCACGAATGTAAGCCAAGGTGGTCCTGGTAATAATGATGAAAGGTGTTGGTTTATTGGTTGACTGATGTTGGGGGGGAGACGGGTAATCTTGGTCCTTTGCAGAACAGATCACCCGAAGGCTGACAGGAGTGCTGGACCAGACGGGGCTCACCACTTTAAGAATATGGTGGTCGAGAGCCTGCAGCGACATGGCGCCCCAAAGGGGGGACATCTCGGTAGCTGGTCAAGAGCCACTCCTCATGCCCTCAGTCCAGATACCTCGTGTGGGCCTGCAAAGTTAACAGCTTCCATATGTAGGGAAGACTGGTGTTTAATAATAATAATATACAGGCCAAACAAGACCACCTGGCAGCAACATTCAACATGTATTCATGATTGGTTAATAAACACATGGCTGTGGCCATTTAACTCCATTGCTTGGTGTGTGTCTCAGTTTGTTCAGGTGGCATGGAGAGGGGATACTGTGCCCTATAAGACAATCACTACACTGTTAGGACTTTCAGCTAGTGTAAAGGGTGTGATCAAGAGCAGAGTGCTGTTAAGTCACTAGCTTCCAGTTTTCTGAATGTGTCTGTCTGACAATTTGTCCCATATTAAGACCAGTGGCCATCATTTTCCTAAAGTTTGAGTGTCTGTATCCAACATGTCAGTGACAAAATGCTAAGAGGTATACAGGGTCAGCCCTGCAGGTGGTGGGTTTTATCCCAACCTTACCATAGTTTCCTCTCCCTCCAAATCTCTTTACTCTGTTCTTTCCTTGGACACCACTGCAGATCAGACTCTGAAATGACCATCCACAGATCCATCGCTGCCATTACTGGAAAGTGTAGGGTCCCAGCTCTTCTAAATGGACCATGTCACAACACCATTCATATAGCCCCACCCTTACCCCACCCAGCATGTCCTTTCATCCTAAAAACACAGCTTTGGATTATGTATGGTACAAAAATAAACCTTATTAAAACACATAATTTGAAAGCTTAAAATAGGCATTCCTGGAGTGCATAGATCATGCTATATAGAAATAGAGATAGCATTGCATTATGCCTGAGTACTGTTTCCCTGGGCTGACGAAGGACAATGCTAAAAAAAAATATGTTACTGTTGGGGCAGAGCATATTAAAATCAATGCTTTAAAAATAAAATGTCACAGTTTTCTATTTCTCAAGCTCCATAGGGTTGTGTAGTCCCCACTCCAAAGAAATCTTAGATGTGCTCCTGGCTCACTTGAGACTGTACAAAACTTCCAGAAGTGCAGGTCTCCGTTGACTACAGGGTTGGGGCTGAGAGTGTTTTTCTCTGCCTGACTCGGTTCATTGCCCTGTGGGTGGTGGTGAAGTGCATGATGGCGTCAGCTAGTGTGTGTGCAGAGCTGGGGCTGCTTGATTGAACATTTGCTGTTGTGGTGTCCTCTGGTTTGGTGGGGGCAGAAAGAGGAATAGAGGAGGCCGAGAAAACAATGGGGCTCACCGTGTGTGATGGCATTGCAATCTTTTTTCTGCTGCTGAGCAGGAAGCAATGTGGGATTAGGGTAACTGCATAATTAGAATATTTCTTGACTTGCATTGTTTCCTGTATAAGTAATCAAAATTCACCATTATAATTGAGGGCTAGTGCAACCATCTGCAGGATAGTCCAATTTTGAATCAACTTGCCCTGCTGGCTAGTGCAAAAAGGTTAAGGCTGACCCCTGCAACACAAAGCCATGGTCTTACTTTGGCCCAAAGTCCATTTCAGAGGTATGTGTTATTTACTGCATTCAAGTGGTGTACTATTTGAATTGTGTGATCGGAGCTTAAAGTCTGTGTGAGCTATTCAGAGTTTATGAATTTGAAGCTGCAGTGTGAATTTAAAATTGTGTTTTGCTTCTGTCTCAGCTTAGCGAAGGGGCCAATATGTTGGGTTTTCACTTTGTGTGTCTGGGGTCGATTGATTTTAAAAGGGGCGATTCCAGAGCAGCTGAAGGCACTTTTACATGGGAATACCAGGATTTACCACGGCAGAAAGGTACCAGTCAGCCAATCAGAATCCTCCATTCTCAGACCCCATTGTATAATGGTCTTTTCTGCCGTCATGGTCTATGTTTCTATGGTCTACAAGCCATGGTGCCATAAACTTACATTGTCAGAGTCAAGATGCCAATACCATGCATGAGAAGCAGACACTGCCCCTCAAAACAATTCAGAGTTTGAGTCACTGTCCCGTAGAGAGACAGGAAATGATTTTATATAATTAACTGCCCTTCCATCTTCCTTTCCATGCCAGCTATGTATTCGATATGTTGACCAATTTCTGACAAATAATCTAGCTTCAAGGTATCCTCGGAGATGCATAACGCTTCATGCTTCTCACTAGCTGCTGCTATTTCTTTTCACATTTCTAAGACATTCTATGACATCAATAACACCATTCCATATTATTCTTCTGAATGGCCTGGAGTGTTGTTACTGATGTCACTAAATGTTCAGGCAGTATGAAAAGGAGACTAGCAACTGCTGGGAGAAAATAATTCGGATAGTCACCAAGGCAACAAAATTAGACTATTCAATTTAACAAAAATATATCAGAATATTGTATATCTATTAAAAAGACAACATGAAGACATCTATAGATATAAAATCGGGTTTCCTATCACATTTAAGAGGAAACAATCCAGTTCTCCAGGCTGCTCCTCCAGTCCTCAGGGACTAAAGGACTACAGGTGGAAAAATGAAAATACTGTCTACCTGACTTCTGTTCAGTCCATTTGTCTGATCTATAAGACTAGAGCGGAGCCGTCCCAGTGGTGCTGAGGCTGAGGCACTGGGCGCCTTACCTTGGCATGCCAGCGGCCCAGGTTGAGCCGCGCCCAGGCCGTCAGAGGTCTGACGGGGGCGGGGAGCACAGCTGGATGGAGCTGCCGACAGGCAAGCTCTCCTCTCCGGGAGGTGCAGGCGCTTGCTCCGGCTGATGGCTGCCACCTGGTGGAGGCTGGGGGAGCACAGGCCAGGAGGAGCCAAGCGCTAGGCCTGGGGTGGGAGGAAAGGGGCGTGCAGGAGCCATGGGACTAATGCATGCCTCAACATGCATGCGTGCATCCCTACTGGGGCCCCTGGGGGTAAAAACGGAGGAAAAAGCCGGGCGGCAGGATGGCGACCAACTCTCAGTAGGCTCCGCTCCTGGGCCGGGCTGTAAGCCCGGAATTCCGGGAGATGGGGGCTGTCCGGGAGGGGTGACAAAAATGTTAAAATGATATAAGACTAAGATGCCTTTGCACCCCTATGGCCTAATCTGCCTCCAGAGGAGCGAACAAACCGATTAGAGTATTCCTGGGCCAACAGGGTCTTCTGTAAAGATTTTATAGAGTCTCTGCATCCTCCTCTTCATCTGCCTCTGGAGGAGTGAATAAGCTGAATCACGCTTATTGCTGGACCATCAGGGTCTTCCTATCCTCCTCTTCACATGCTGAGCTGTGCTGCAGGTAGGCAGAGCCACGTGGGTGCATGTTATCACACAACGTCATCATGACAATGCATGACTGAATACATACGCATCCCCTAGCTCGAAAATTATCACAAACAGCTGTTGCCAGTGCACAAAGCGCTGAGAGACTGGGTGGCTCTAGTGATTGTTCAGCCTGGGAGCAAAAAGGAGCGCAAATACTGGCGCTATCCAAATAGATCCTAATGGACCAAACGATGCCCAATCTAAATGGACCCTGGCCCAACCTAAATAGAGTGGTCCAAAACAAACTCAGGCAAAGAATACATGGGGGTGATAAATAAAACACTGTTAGCCCAGCAATGAGCAACAGGTGGCCACCGTAAGTCAGGAAACAAAATGCCTTCCACCTTCAATGCACAGGGGAAAATAATCAATACAAAGCCTTAAACTAAAATTATATGCTGCTGGGGAAGAAATAATCAAACTAAAAATTCACAGTAGTGCCGGCCTGGTGGTGTAGAGGGCTGAGTCGCTGGTGCCTTACCTCTTACCATGCCGATGACTCAGGGTGGGAGCAACCTCGGTGTCAGTGGGTCAGCCAGGGGAAAAAGGATCAAGCATCCGATGGACTGCTCTCCTCCTTTGGGGAGGGTGGGTGGGGGCGACCGCTAAGCTACTGGTTCCTGTAGTAGTGGCGGGGGACTGGTGTGAGCTTGGAGGGCATACGGTGGGTCGGCCGGCGTTGGACATACAACGCAGCCATACAGTGTGTGGTAGCACCTCTGGCATCACTGCACACCCGTGCTATGGGGGGATCAATGGGGAAAAATCAATCCTCCGTGCGACGTGAAGAAAGTTGGTCCCGGCAGCGTTACAGTAGACACACTCAAGTAAGCTGCCCTGAAGCCCGTGTCCAGGTCTTCCACAGTGAGCAGGGTAAGTACCCACTGTGACGTGGCCTGGGGAGTAGGGTGCCACGATAATGAAATTATGACAGTACGATAATTTTGAATAAATTATCGCTATAACCTTGTTATCTCGATAATTTCCCAACTTTTGCAACAAAGTTAGAAACACTTTTGTGCACATAATTTACATATTTTGCTTATTCCATTCTATGTTATGTATTTATCTGCATTATATAGAAGCCTGCGTGGTGAAATAATACAAGGAGAGTGTAACTTTTATAGTTGAATATTTTTTATTTAGTTAAAATTCTGCTATTTATCATATCGCCCTCTCCCTTCTGCCCTCCACTATCCATAAGTCGGCATTCATGCTAACAAGCTTCCCCAAGCCAGGCCTCAAGCTCCTAACCCCTACCCTTGGAGCATTCTTAGAACCTGTGATGTCAGCGCATCAAGTAGTGCTTAACTCACGATTTAGGCACTACTATTGTCACTGACATCACAAGCTTCTAAGAATGGCTCCAATGTAGTACTTATACTGCACAGACTCTGTCATCTATATCTCTGAACTTCATCCAGCAGGTTGAGTATACACACAATACCTCAATTAAATAAGCTTTTCATGGGCTTTCTAACTGTGTTGCCAGTGTCACTGTACATGAATGAGTCCCTTCAACATACAGTTCAGTGGCTGTTTATTTATGTTCAGTTGAGTAACTTTAGGTTGTGTAACTTGACTAACCCTAGGTAACCGCTCCAAGCTGCCAGAGTTCCTCAAAGAGGCACAACAAATAATTCTAAAATGTGAGGAGAAAGACGAGGAGCTTGCTCCTCAGAAGTGTTGCTGCCCAGCACGCTGGTACAAAAGACTAACTAATGGAACACAGGAACATTCTCAATACCAACATCCCATGCTGCTAGGTTCAGCTCGTTTACAGCTAATGCAAGCCATACTTATCAATAAACACCATGTACTTCTGGTCTCCATTTCCATAATTCATTTCATTCCATATCTGTTGCTACCACAGGACTTGTAATAGTATGTATGTTGATCTAGACTTGCAAGTATTAAAGAGCCCCTGACGCTATTGTGAAAATGTTACAAACTGTGAGATGCCGACACAATCCCATTTATGTTTCATACATTTTCTGCAAATATTTCCCTTTTCTTTGTTACTGTGGAGAGCTGCTTGAAAACAGGATCCTTGTCACCTAGACTACATCTGCTCTGGCAGCCTGCCTACACCTGGCATCAAATCCTGTTTATGATATCACAATTATCACCACAGTAGCAGACTATTCGTCATAAACAACAGAACTGTGATGTCAGGTGTAAAGCAACCAAAACAGACAGGGAAGAGATCCTGTTTTCGTGCAAATGTCCTTAGTAATTGATGAAATATTACCTAATTTGTGTTTACTAAAAAGCAAGTACGATGGTTGAGTTACAGAACTGCAACAAGTACTGTAACCCTAGCTATAATGAACAGGTCGGCAGCCATAGGTTGAATTCGATATAGTGACAAATTCGTTAGAACGAGGACCCTGTTAAAATATCGCAGTGGTGTGTAGTGCGGTCCGATTTTAACAGAAAGTTGTGTGCACAGGTGTATGTGAAACAGCGTATTCTTTATTTAAACTTGAGACAGCTTTTAAAAGATTAATCAATTAAAGAAAGTCAAAAACAAATTAATAAAATTTAATTTTGGCATCAGTCACTAAAGTCACTATGCATTTGGGGGCATATTCAGTGCCGGTCAGCTGCACACAGAACAGTGTGTTGTGCAAAACCGATGCACCAGCCAGCACTGTTGCCATATTCAAACAAAATGCACAACTGGTACAGATCGCGCATCCTGTGTGAATATGGGACCCTGAATCATGAGCACAAAGCAGGTGGCTGGCATGGCAGGCACAGCGCATCCAGGGTCAGGGCACATACTGCCAATGGGGGAATGCGTGGCGCAAACCGATGTACCATTCCCCAAGGCGATAGTCTGTCAACACATGCTAATGAGCTCATTGGGCATGCATGGCAACTGGGCCCCATGCATGCTCACTATGAGCTCATTAGCATGGCTGTGCCTGGTTGAATGTGCTGGGCAAGTGCCCTTCCAGCCCGATCAATAAACATGCAGGTGACATCCCCTATCTGCCCCGGTAGTCCAGTTGTACCACCCCATGCCAGATCCCGCTCATACTAAATCCCAAACCGTATCCTTTCCAGTACTGTACTGTATCCCTCCCATGCCTGAACACTGAATGTATCACATCCAGCCCAGAAGCCTGTAAGAGGCAGAATGATCCCCTCGTGCCCGATCCCCTACTCACAGTGAAATCCCTCCACTGCCTTTCTTTCAGTGAAGTGGAACCCTCTCCCAGCCCGATCCCTCATCGCCTAGACTAAAGACATATCCCTAGGTATTTCCATATGTGGTAGTCCCCACCCCGTCAGGATGGGACCCCCCAGCTCCCCCACCAAACCAACCAAAGTCGGTGACTGGCTCAGTCCTTCCGCACACCACCATGGCCAGCTGCCAACTGAACTGTCAATGAATGCGTATATAGTAATCGCACTGTACTATGTACAGTACCCGCTCACTGACAGTTCAGTTGGCAGCTGACCATGGTGGTGTGGCGGGCCGGTAGTCGGCAGCCTTGGTTGGTTTTGGGGTCCCGCCCTGGGATGGATGCGGATGGGGGGCCACTACAGCATGGAAATACCCGGGGATATGTCTTTTAGTCTAGGCATCAGGGATCAGGGCTGAGAAGGGTGTTCCACTTCACTACTGAAAAGGGCATGGTTGGGGATTTCAGTACGAACAGGATCGGCATGGAGGGGATCATTCTACTTCACACATGCTCGGCTGGAACTATGATACATTCGGGCTTGGGGCATGGGGTGCCACTACACTTTGGAAATGGATCGGGATGTTTTCTGCTGAAAGCAGGGATGGGAGAGGTCCACTACACTATGGACCTGGGTCAGGGTTCGTTTATTTTAGATCGGGTGGGGTGGGAGTACACTACCCGATGGCAACAGGGTGGGCACTTATGCATCATCTGCATCGTGGCTCCAACATGGGAGAGGGGTGCCACTAGACCACCGGGGCTGGCAGGCTGCTATGCACCTGTCTGCACTTCCACAGCCTGCCTGTGGGTGGCTGGCCAATTTAGGCCACCTTTTTCCAGCCTATCTTTGCGCGGCACATTTCAGGCCTTCTGGGGCTCATTCCTACTGAATATGCCGATGCGCAGCATATTCATGGGAACGCCTCTACATGGGCCAGATTCATTATGTTTGGGCCATGGCCCATTCGAATTCTGGGTGTCCCATCTCCCCTTTGAATATCGCACTTTGGCGATTTGTTGGATGCGGCTCATCTCCGCTTTCTGCTGGGATGCACCGCAGATCTCCTTGAATATGGGGGCCTTAGACAGTAGTCTAAAACAACAATGTTATTTTGTTTGTGTTGCACTCCATTTGATAGCCAAGTCACGCCATAAGAAAGAGCATTTTAGTTTTAGTACCTTTACTGGGTCTGCATCTTGTGATTGCATCTACTGCAATCCTGTTTCAATGCCAGAAATCGCTTGTTGGTAAGTCGGCACCAGCACACAACCCTCGTCATCCTCGTCATCCTCTTCGCCCTCCTGGTCATCCTCATCAGTCTGGGGCTGCTGACTGTTTGTAATCGCACTGACATCTCTTAGTCAATTAGCTGGTCATGTGTTCGCCACATCATCACAACAAAGCCAGTCCTTATTGTGTCTGTGGCTCCGTCATCTGAGAGAATCAACTGCAGCTGTTCTGCTAGCCTTGCAATTTCTGCAGTGTCATCAGTGTAATCAGGATTGTCAGCTTGCAACAGGTCACGAAAGGTGGGTCCTAAGGTACTGATCTAACAACGGCAGATGGTAGTCTCACTTACCCACGTCTCACCACACAAAATTGCCACATCTTTCAATGACAGTTTGTTTAGACAGTCCGTGATCAGTGCTCCTTCTGTTGACACAAGATCTGACACAAGTGCTGTCTGTAATTTTTCTTAAAGTTGCAATAATGTCTCCAGCAAGCGGCTGTATCCGGGGTAGTGTTCTTAGGAAGATATAACGTTTTTATTCTTCCATCCCAGGAGTGCAGCTTGCTTTCATCTGGAAGCACTGGGCAATGATCAAGAAGTAGGACAGATTTAACATGAAGTTTGTTTTTCTTGAGGTGCAGTCTGACAGATGGTGCAAAGTCATTAAAGAACCAGTTTCTGAAAATGTCTGATGCCATCCATGCATTGCAGCTATTTGAATAGGTCACAGGAAGGAAGACAGGTTTGTGTGGTGAAAGCAACGTGGTTTGGCAAATTTACCAATCATTAGTGGAGTGATTTTGTGGTTGCCACTTGTGTTGCAACAGAAAAGCAGGGTTACACGATCTTCACTAACTTTAAACCACTTGCTGGCATTCAACTCTTGCATCCGGCCAGAGTCACATCAGGCAGGCACTGCCAGAACAAGCCCGCTTTCATCGGGATTATAAATCTGCTCTGGCTGGTACCCACCACTCTGTATAATGTCCTTTAGTTTGACAATAAACTCATTTATAGTGACATCATAACAGGATCTTTACTCACCTGTAATGCAGACCCGCCTGATGCTGTGTCAGTGCTAAAAGTGCCATAACCAACCAGAGAAGGACTTAAAGCTCGATTCTGAACCATGGATCTGGCAAGCAAAAATGCTTGGCTTTCTGCTTCACAATTGGACCCAACACAGGTACCCCACTGATGCTCTGCTACAAGAACCAAAGTTGAGTTGCCCTATTTCACTTAATCAGGGCACCTCATTTTGTTTCTTAAAAGCCCATCACTCTCAATACACTCACTGGTGAACTCGCAAGGACTATTCTTATTTATGCCAGGTACAGATGGTAGATTTTGAATATCCGTCTCCAGGAAAGCTTGGCTAAACTTTCACCACCTTTCAACCTGTCGAGTACAGCAAGTTTGTCTGCACTGAGTAACGGACCACTTAATTGTGAGAGTATTGTTGTGAATGAGTTTAAGCAGTTACAGGTACCTGTATTTAAACACAACGGCCCAGATATTAAAGGGTTGCGCCATCGCAATGGGTTCAGCCTGCGTCAAGTCCGAACTTGCTCCATTCTGCCATATTCAGCAGGAGGCAGTTGCGCCACAGAAAATATGCTGAGCAACAGCGCAGTGCAAATGAATGCATGCATGCTGAACTGGAGGGAGGAACCATGCATAAACTGCACAGCCCGATATTCAGCAGGGCTGTGCAGAGTTGTCAGGCGCAACCCCAACCTCGTCTGCACAACTTTGAGCCAAATAAAAAGGCTTAATTCTGAGGGCCACCCACAGGTGAGCTGCTGCACCGCAGGGCGCAACACAGCAGCTGCCACCCGTGGCTGGCCCTCAACCCAGTCCCTGTGTCTCTCGCAGCCCGATCGCTGGCAGTCGATTGTAAATCTCATTCGTTTCTATTGATCGCGGGCATAGTTTATTTCCTCACTTACCAAAGCCATCGCTGGCAGTACGGCCCTCGAACGATCTCTCGGTGGTCCAGTGGACGAAAAGCCTCGGACCGCTGGAGTAGTTGTTATCAACCCTCCTCCGCATTGCCCTTGATGGTTCAGTATATTATCTTCGACAAGGGATAAATGTTATCAACTTTCGAATATATTCTGGTGGTTATGTCTTCATCTTCACTTACCATTTAAGTTTCATTACCTCGCCGCAGTCGGCGGCAGCAGCAGTCTGTTTGCCGCTGGCCGCCGATTGATTGCTCGGTTGCATTTCCATTGGTGAGTAAGAGCCATCGGGCGTAGCCCATAATACATATGACAGTTCAGGGTTTCAGGAATGAATACATTCATTCATTCAAACTGGACTGTCTTGTAATGTATGGGCTGCACGCCTATTGGCTTTGCTCTGCACCACCGGGCGGCAGCCCTACCAGGCAGTCAGGTCAGCGGGCGCGCGGGCGGCAGGCGGGTGGATGCTGTCAAAGCCACTGCTGCCAAAGGCAGAGCGGGTGGTACCGTGGATGGTGGGGTGGGGACACTAGCCACCAGGGCTATGTTCGAGGGGGGTTTGTTCAACATTTACATCCCGCGATCGATGTGCCACTGGACCACCAGGGATGAATTCGGCGGGGGTTAATAACAACTACTGCCCACGATCGGGCTTTTCAGTCCACTGGACCACCAGGGATGAATGCGGGAGGAGGGTTTATTAAACTACTGCCCGCGATCGGGCATTTCGTCCACTGGACCACCAGGGATGAATGCGGGGAGGGGTTTATTAAACAACTACTGCCCGCGATCGGGCTTTTGGTCCACTGGACCACCAGGGATGAATGCGGGGAGGAGGGGGTTATTAAACAACTCCTGCCCGCGATCGGGCTTTTCAGGCCACTGGACCACCAGAGATACGTTGGGGAGCCACATTGCTGCCGCGATCAGGCTGGTGGGGAATTAAACTATGCCCGCGATCAGGCCAGTGGGGGTGGGGGATTGTACACTGTTTCGCCCAGCGATCGGGCTGCAGGGCGTCGGGCCCTGATGGCTGCTGCCTGGCAGGGTGCCAGGCGCAAGGCCTCGGGATCAACACACCTGCATGCTAATAGACATGCAAATGGGGCCATAATCAGATGCAAATGGACCCCCCGCGCCTTTGCATGAATTATGGCCCCATTCGCATGTCACCTTTTGAATATGGGGATTTTGCGCATAAGCGCAATGGTACTAACGCCACCGCAAGTTGATGCTCCACTCTGACAACTTGCGGTGGCGCCAAGTTCCACTACGCCATGCACAGTGGCTGTGCGCAGGGTGATATTCAAAGGGTTGCTCAAGGCGCAACTCCTTTGAATATCGCTCTGGACACCCCCTCGCAACTATTTTGTGCAGCGCAAGGGCTTGTGCCACAAAATAGCGCAGTTTGAATATCCAGCAACACAATTACAGTGCCAAAGCTGTGTCTCATTAACAGGTTATGTGCAATTACAGAACAAGCTACAGTGGATTACATTTAATGACACTGACAATCAACATAGTATTATGTTAACAAGACAGCTGATTGTCAGTGTCAACTGAGCCACATATCGCATTTGTTATATCCGAGGATTTGCTATAGTGGGGTTCGCTATAGTGAGGGAATATAATATTCCAGGTATGACTGTACCAGCAACCTCAGTGTGAGTACTGCTTATTATCCACTCCCTATGCATCCCACTTTTCTGTTTGGTTTGCCTACCACCCTGTTGCAGTGTGCAGAATGGTACACAGAACATTTACAGTGACAAATATAAATAGAGACACAATTTATTTATTTTATTTATTTAGTTTTTGTTGACCGGGTAAGTGCACTAGACAAATTCTGCCTATTTTCAGGCGCGACCGGGGAGGAGATACAGATGAATGCCAACTGACCTTGAACCAGATTAAGCTGTTGGTGGTATTTTTTTTAGTGAATGAGGAAATTTGGCCAGGACACGGGAAATTCCCTACTCTTTCGATAAGTGCCATGGGATCTTTAACATCCACCTGAACTACCACCAATCCAGGCAGATGGGACCTTGGTTTAATGTCTCATCCGAAGGCGGCACCTCAAAGTGCAGCACCTCTCTCATGCTGCACTACAGCGTCAGTATTGGGATATTAACCCAAGTGCCAGATGTGGGAACTGAACCCACAGCCCTCTGATCTCCCGGCCTCAAAGGCGAGTGTGCTACCTACTGAGCCACTGACACTGACAAAAAATATATGCAGAGAATTGAATGAGAGGAAGCATAGGAACTAAGACCACAGACTATAACATGGTGTACTTCAGAGTTTTTCAAGCTGCAAAACAGTACAACCATCAGCGCACAACCTCAACCTGGAAAGGGAAGATTTAAAAGAACACCAGAAACAGTTTTGGTTTGTTTTTCACAGAGTGGGTGGTGGTCAGGTGGAACAGCCTACCCACCCAGTAATGTGATCAATGCTGGGTCTATATCAGGGTTTCAAAACACAGTGGGGCAGTTTCAAAGGGTTTATTAGGGCAGTAAAGGAAGCAGGACAGGGGAGGACTCTGAAGCAGAGTAAATAAAATAGAAGTCTTTTTCGGTCCTAATCCATCTCTGTATCTAATAATGGATCACTTTCACGGAAGACACGGTTCTCACCCCTCTTGGCATGGCTTTAGAAGGAGCAGTTAAAACCAAACCAACCTGGTCACATTCTTTGAGGGGTCAGCAGGGCCATAGACAGTCTATTTGGATTTCAGCAAGACCTTTAACACTGTGGTGAATGACAGGCTTCAGTTTAAAATACAGCAGTGCGATATACAACAAACAAAAACAAATAATGCAATTGAAACTAAATGTATGCAGCAGTGAAGCACTGGGACTGATCATGAAAAACAAAAAATATGCAAAACACAAACGTAGGTGGTGCAATTTTGAAGCAATAAGCTGCTGACTGCTGCAGCACTTGAATCACACCACCCTTCTTCAGGGAGCCTTGTGCCATACAAGCCATACACAAGGTGGATTGCTAACTGGCTTGGAGGGAGCATGAAGAAGGGGTTCTGGTTTATGGACACTACTCTGAGTGGTGAGGATACCCTATGGGGTCCCTCAGGGATTGGTGCTGGGCCACAGCTTTTCAACATTGTCATAAATTTATTTATTTCATTTTGGTAACGGGTAGGCCCACTGGAACCAGAGGTCCCTTTTTCAGGGAGACCTGGAATTAGTTACATGTAGGTAGAGCAGATATCACAACAAGTGGTACAGGAGGAGAATACAATTGAAAGGTAAATTCATAACAGCGACATTCAACAAGCAGTTGGTATAACACAATGCAAACTGGTCTCCTGTGTATTTCTCCTCAGATGCAGACACTACCTAGCCTATTTCACAAATATTTTCACCAATATTTCAAACATCCATGCCCCGCTAAAAAGCAAGGATCACAAGTTCAGAGGAACTTTGGTTGGACACAAAAGGTGCCCTAAGATTCCATCAGATAAGAAATTATGTGAAGGACCTACAGAAACAGGGGGCATGGGTTAGAGAGGGTTGGACGATGAGATACCTCTTCTGAGGATCTGGAGATCTCCCTCTGGGGAGAGGACCATTTCTCTCTTATATAGTGCCTACATTAAAGACAGAGCTACATCTTCCCTACACATAAAGAGGAAATGGGAAGAAGATCTAGACATAGTAGTCCCTGTCCCGGAATGGCAAAGAATATGGAAATATATATGGGCACTTCCTCCTCTCCACTTGGTGACAGTATTGCTGGAAGGTGAGAACCCGTTTCTTTTTGACACCAGTGCAGATTGCACACTAGAACCCACAGATGTCAGCCTCGTGTTGGAGGGCATGTGGTGCACATAAGGCTACACAGGCACATATCTTTTGGGAGTGCCCGGAGTTACATCGTTCTGGGAGCAGGTGATAGCTAGATTAAAGAAGGTATTTATGATACACGCACAGACAGGACCAGAACACCTCATTCTGGGCCTAGTCCCAGAGACGTGAAGGGAAGGAGGAGAAGTATTTGTGGAACATATTGGTGGCTGCTGCCTTAAAACCATTACTAGAAAGTGGCTGCAGAATGCATCCACAGATATAAAAGAATGGATAACCATAATACAACAAATTCAAAGATTAGAAAGGATGACATATAATGTTAACCAGAGAAAAGAACAGCACAGTAATGAGTTGGAACAGGTGGATTTATCTTGTCCAAAGGAGGAACAGCTAACTTATAGCTAAAAGATGATAGGAAAGGCGGTTATAATAAAAAGGAAGAATGGAAATGTCACTGCTATCTGAGTAATGGAGGACCTTGTGGTTAATAGCTGATGAATTTCTGAACAATGTTAAGAGCAGACAATGTGAAGGAACTAAATGGTAGCTTGTTTTACTCTTAACAAGGTTTTATTCTTGAGACAGAGTTATATTTGTTTTAATTTTCATTCACCTTTGATGTTACCAGCTCTGCTGAGTACCAGCAAGATCGCATGAACCTCAAGCAGCATAAAACAAATGTCACATGACTGGACATCATTAATGCATTTGGTCTCTATGATTATGTATTTGATTTTACATTTGGATAATATATCTTTTTCAAATACATATTAACTATGTATATATATATATATATATATATATATATATATATATAGCATGCACACTAACACAGAGGCTATAGAGCCGCACAGATGTGGTAATAACATTTATACATGGGTGTATATATATCTACGCATCTCACGCTCTTTTCAAATAACAAAACAAATATAACATTAGAGATTATTAGTGCACTTGGTTTTGAGATTATGTGTTTGTTTATATATTAGTATATTTTATCCTGTCTGGTACACACATCAAACTATATGTGTGTACATATTTCAACTTACAAAATGGGCAAAACAATTCAAGTGTTTTCATTTGCTAAAGCCCCTTTCACCCGTGTCCTTATACAGCCATATATTCACAACCGGCACTTTATCCAGTAGCAGAGCCAGGTTTGGGATCATTTGGGAGCCAGGGAGGGCCATTCAGTCAATAACAGGCTCCACAATGGGCACTAAACAGTGAATAAAGATGATGGCAGGCGCCACTACTCACACTGCGGCAGCCAGGAGGCGACCGCCCCAACACCAGGCTCCGCCACTGGCTTTATCCACTATACTTAGCCTCACAACACAAGCAGTATCTGATCAATCACACTACCTCTCTGACAGCAGGAACACCTCACCGCTCTGATGTGACAGACTTGTCGTAGACTTGCACAGTTGTCACAGCAAAGCGCTTTGTCTTGTATAGCTACCAGTTACACCACACTGTAAAACAGGAAAGTCGGGAAAATGTTGCAAATTGACCCAGTCAGTGTGTATGCAAGCACCCCTTCCGATGGCATGAAACCTATAAAGGGTTACCTTTTTCAGTATTTTCTTTTAGTCCCTCCCTGTCGTCATTTTATCTCTAGTTCTTGGTCTCGCTCCTCAGGAGACTCCCAGCACAGTGACCGTTAGCAACATCTCTACACTCGATCATCCTTCCTTCCTGTACTCCTAAATATGCGGTAGCAATAATCCTGACAGAAACCCATAACATTACTGTCAGGCAGCTAAAAAGTAATATTAGTTTATTTTCTACATCTCTGACTTGCGATTCAAAACGTAAGCAGACAACTACTAGTGTATGGTGGCGGTGAGGGACATGCTCGCTCCCACTCAAAGCAGTTGTTTAATGAAATAAAACCAAAATTATTTACAGGACAGAAAATTAAAAAAAAAACGAAGTTAAAAAATCAGTTGTGTATCGGGGCTAATCAAATATAGGCACGATTGGTCCCAGCTGCTGTAACTGAAACCGGGTGGGCAAATGAACAAATATGATAAAATGAAAAAAAATGCTTTTAGTCTTTGTCTGTGTAGATGGCTCAGGAGTACACACAGACAAGCACCAGTCTCTTCCAGTGACTAAAAGCTCCACTCAATTCAGTGACAGGGACTACTTGTTGTCTATTGCAGACCTACCTGTACTGTTGTACTATTGCACCTACTGTCTATTTGTCTGTATATAAACGCATTGTTACTTGACTTGTGTAATGCAGGTCCACCTTGTAAATGAGCTTGCTCAATGGTGTTCGCCTGGATAAATAAAGAATTTGATTGACTTTTTTTTCCATTTATCATAATTCTTCAGTTTTTGATGTACACCTTTGTATGTCCATTTTTTAATTAACTTCTTTACTGGGGGCCATTTTATTATAGTGCAATAAGACACTCCGAGGTGTGGGTTATGGCCTAATAAATACTTCCCATAACACACCTGGGCGTGCTCTTATCAGGCCATAACACACACCTCAGATGTCTTATTGTTAACTTATCTTACATTCTATCTCGAATGCATATCAAACTATATATCGTATATATTTCAACCCATTTTTGCACAAACACTTGTTGACCAATTGGACAAATTTCGTCTGCATTATTATTGCTATTTCATCATTTATGATTACTGGTGTTTTGAGTAATTTTATGCTTAAGATACTGTATCTATTTAACATCTTTGAACCAAGTGTGATGGCTGACGTTCTGATAATGTTTTTTACTGTTTTTTAATGTTGGTGAATAATCGCTATTTCAGCAATATATCTGTACACTGTCACTTTAAATTGTGGGTTTAAGAGCAGCGTGATTCAAATGTTTGAACACTCCCTGATGATGGTCTGATGCGAAACCGGTAGGAGGTTGGTGGGTCCCTCTGTGTGCTCCTGTTTGAGTTAGAGGGTCTGTTTTATGTTCTGGAAATAACTTTAATAAACTTCATGTTTGTTGTTTACATGTGATGTGAGCTGATTCTGCTTTTCCACAGTGGATGGTGCTCGAGTTTTTCTATGCAGATTTTGTGGTCTCTGTAGCACACCCAGCCATTGGCGCAGCTTTTGTTGCATTGTACACATCATTACATGCCTGAGCATGAGGACGGATCACCCAACCGGAAGTGGAAGGATCGGCTGATTACCTGGTCAGGCTGGACTGAAAATGATAACATTTGCCTACACAGACTTTTGCTGACCTTAGCATCAATGACATCTAAGTCATGTATCAGTCTAAAAACCTGGTAAATCATTTACAAGACAACAAACTAGCAGTATAAACTTACATAAAATAATCGATCCATTTTGGACTTCCAGTGCGAAGAAGATGGTGTAAACGTGTCTGAGTAAGCTCCGAGCCAGCCTGCCTAAAACAGCTTAATTTCTACCACTAAAAAGCTGACTACCCACTGTTAATTCATATTTGCAGCCACTGCTAGCTATCAGCTATACATCAATGCTCACAAGTACCAGCATGGAACAACCTCTGCCTGAAACTTCACTTTTGATGTTTCCAGCTGTGCTGGTACCAACAGGATGAGCCTCCAAACAGCACAAGCTTGAAAGAATGCTCTGCAGCAGCACTGAGAGGCCAGCTGGGCTAATATGCATAAATATATCAAGGTAGACAGTTTTCATTTTATAGAAACACAGAATTTGATGGCAAATAAGGACCTCTTGGCCCACCTAGTCTGCCCATTTCCTACCTATTGGATAAGCTGCAGATCCTAGTTAACCAACAGCCTACTTCCTCCTACCCCACTGAATTGCCTTATGTCTGTCCCATGCATTCTTGAATTCCCTGTTTTTGACTCTCGACCTCCTCAGGAAGGCTGTTTCATGCATCTACAACCCTCTCTGTGAAGAAATACTTCCCTCACATTACCTCTGAACCGTCCCCCTCTATCTTCAAATGTGCCCCTTGTTCTTGCACATCTCTTTTTGAAAGATGCTACCCTCTTGGACTTTGTTGATTCCTTGAGATATTTGAAAGTTTCTATCCTTGCCCCCCCTTCCTCGAGGCCATACATCTTAAGCTCCTTTAGTCTTTCTTCATAAGTCTTCTGGTGCAGACCCTGCACCATTTTAGATTGCCCTCCTCTGAGAGCCACCACCCTGTCTATGTCTTTCTTGAGATGGGGTCTCCAGAACTGTACACAGTACTCCAGATGTGGTCATACCAACTGTCTGTACAGAGGGCCAACAACTTCCTGTTTTCTATTGGTCATGCCTCTTCCTATGCATCCCAGTATCCCTCCAGCTCTCCTTACTGCCTTCTCACATTGCTGGCCCAACTTTGGGTTCGTATGATATGACTACCGCCAGGTTCCTTTTCATTTTGTTGTTGTCAGTATCTCACCCCCATTGTGTACTCTTCCTGGGTTTTGTTTCCCAGGTGCATTACTTTGCACTTCTTTGTGTTGAATCTAAGCTGCCAACATTTGACCATTCCTCCAACCTTGCCAAGTCCCTTTTCACCCTTTCCACCCCACCTTGCATATCAACCCTGTTGCAGATCTTTGTGTCATCTGCAAAGAGATATATTTCCTTCCAGTCCCTCTGCAATGTCACTTATAAAGACATTAAAAGGACCGCCTGATACTGAACCCTGCGGTACCCACTAGTTACCCTCCTTTCTTCACTGTGGACTCCATTTACTATTACCGCTGTCCTGTTGTCCAGCCAGTGTTTTACCAGGCTACCAGCCTGGGACCCACTCAGGCTGGCTAATTTGTTTATTAATCTTTGTGCGGGACTATGTCAAATGCCTTGCTAAAGTCTAGGTAGGCCATGTCCACAGCCCCTCCTGGTCTACTATTTTGGTCACCCAGTCAAAAGAAATCAATTAGATTTGTCTGACATGACCTTCCTGCTGTGAATCCATGCTGCCTTGGGTCCTGTGCCCCACTGGCCTCTAGATACTCAACAATTCTTTCCTTGAAGTGATTCCATCATTTTCTCTACCACTGACGCCAAACTGACAGGTCTGTAGTTTCCTGCCTCTGTCTTGCTCCCACTTTTGTGAAGGGAATCCATCCGCCCTCCTCCAGTCCTCAGGTACCAAACCATCCTCCCATGATTTATTAAAAAGGTAGTCAGTGGTGTTACTAGTGCTTCCTTAGTTCTTTTAGAATTCTGGGGTGAATCCCATCAGGCCCGTTGCTTTATCCACCTTCAGTTTTAAGAGTCCTTTCAAACCCTTTCTTCTGTGAAAGAACTAATATCAACCTCCCTGGTCAGAGTGCTTCTATTGACTGGATTAGTATCTCCCTGCTTTTCCACTGTGAATGCTGAGCAGATGTATTCATTCAATATCCCTGCTTTTTCACTGTCGCTCTCTGCCAACCACCTTCCTCTTTATTCAGCCTCCATCATTCTTTGCTCCCTAATGTACCTATAAAAGGTTTTATCCCCTTCTTAACCGAGTTGGCTATCTTTTCCTCAGTTTGGGCCCTTTGCTATTCTGACTGCCTTCCCGCTTCCTTCTGCTGTAATTGGTACACTTCTCTGTCCTGCTCCTTCTGTGTTTCTTATACTTCCTGAATGCTATCTTTTTTCCCTTACTTTCCCCACCACTTCTTTTGAGAACCATAGTGTTTTTTCTTTTGTTTTGATTTGTTATTTGCTTCACACAAGGCTTGCTGCCTCTGTGATGGCGGTTTTGATGTTTCCCCATTATTGCTCCATCCCACCTTCTTGCCTGTTTGCTAGTGCTTTCTGAGGCACTCTCCATTTTGACAATCAGCCCTCCTGAAGTCCAGTATCTTCACTTTTGTATGGCTTGACTCTACAGCTAAGTTTATCGTGAACCACACTGTTTGGTGGTCGCTTGTTCCCAGATGGCTACCCACTTCAAGATCGGAGATCCTCTCTCCATCCCATTTGAGAGTACCAGGTCTGAGATTGCTCCCTCCCGAGTGGGTTCCAAAACTAGCTGTCTGAGGCATGCCCCTGTAGAGCATCGAGAATGGCCCTGTTCTTGAATGTGGCTGCAGCAAGGTGCTCCAGTTAACATCTGGCATATTCAGGTCCCCATCAGCAATATCTCCTCTCTCTGCCATCCAAGGATGCCTTCTATCATTTCCTTGTCCATTTCCTCCCCTGAGGCGGGGGTCTGTATAACCCCTGTGCGGATTGTGGTGCCATTTCCAGTCTCCAGGGTGACCCACAGTGCCTCCTCTCCCTGTTTATCCTTTAGTTCTGTTGCTTTGATCCCTTCCCTTACACAGAGAACTCCTCCTCCTTCTCTTCTTCCATCCCTGTCCCTCCTGTAGATTGTGTACTCTGGTATGTTGACATCCCAGTCTCATGGTTCTCTGTACCATGTTTCTGTGACTGCCACGATGTCAGGCATCCCTCTTCCATCAAGGCCACCATTTTGGAGAGCTTTTACCTAGACTACAGGCATTGGTACTTCATTACCCTCCATTTTTATGGCTTTATTTCTTTTGCCCCATCCCTGTCTTTACTGCCTTTGTCTTTTTCTCCATTTACCCTGCCCTTCTCCCCATCGCCTGCTCTATCTTGGTGTTTACTTCACTAACTACCCAGATTTTGTGGGGGGCTAGGATTTCCTTCTCCTTTTCAGTGCCTCCCCTTGGCTAGTTTAAATGCTAGCCAATGAAGCATTAAACCTATCACCTAGGATCCTGGTTCCCTCCTGGATAGATGCAGACCATCGTGCCTGTATAGGCCTGCATCCCTCCAGGTAGAGCCCGTCCCAATGAAGCAAAATCCCTGAACTCTGCATCAGTTTTCAACCAGGCATTGAATCCCATTGTGTGAGTACCTAGCCTCATCCATGCTATAGACAGGTAGCACTTCCGAAAGTTACTGTGTGTGTTACTTGTCTAGGACCCTCCCCAACTCCACAAACTCCTGTTGTACTGCTCTGATCCCATTCTCAGCCAGGTCATTTGTCCCTAGGTGGATAATGACATCCAGCTCTACTCCCTTGCAGCTGCTCCACGATCCTGAGGATCAGTTTCTTGTCCCTCAAGCCATGGCGCCAGGCAGGCACTTTACCTCCCTTTCCCTCCCTCCCCAGTTCTACCCCCTAACAATTGAGTCCCCACCAGGAGTTGTCTCATTCCCTGTGGGGTCCTGTGCCACCCTCCTGTGGGTCTCCATTGTGGAGGTTCCCAGCATCCTCCTTGGTCTCCACTGCAGGTGCCTCCATAGAGGAACCATGCTCCACCAGAGTGGCGAATTAATTCTGGAGAGGCACAACTGGAGGGATGTGCCTCTGTTCCACCACCCTCACCCTCCCTGGGCCCACGTGATCCAACCACTACTCTTTCTTGGCAACCTCTGAGATAGTGGTGGTGGCCTGGTGGGGAGCAGGTTTCAAATCCTCGCCAGGTCAGCATGGAGCGAACAACCTCCTCCTCAGACCAGAGATGCCTGCAAAGGGCAGCAATGCAGTCTCCAGAATGTCTCCCAGAAGACTGCGGCTCCACAGCCAGTGCATTGCACCACTCCCCACATGTTTGTGTCCCTTCCTGTTACAGATGCTTTTCTTTTTTGTTTTTGTTCTTGTTTTAGTGTGTGCAAGCTTGTTGTGTCTCTACCCCCTATTCAGTGTGCTGTGCCTTTAAGGATATGAACAGGTGTATGCTGTTAGTAGTTCTGGGAAGTGATGTCAGAACCCCTGCTATAAAAGGAAGTTATGCGCTTGGGGAGATTGGGGTGAGGGGCAGGGTGGGTGGGAGTAAACCTATGCCCTCCAGAAACAATCAACTACAACTCTGACCCTCCACCCTGGGAGTTTGTTCCTTCCTTCTTTTCAGACTCCTATTTTAGAGGTTAAGTAACAGGTCTAGTCACAAATGACTGCAAATATCTCCCAGTTACAGTTCCTCCCTGGCAAATGAAAGTTAAACTAAGAAAAGTCAACCCCAAAAACAGAATACTAGTTACTTACACAGGTCAAAAAGTAATAATTCAATTCAGTGGTTGCTTTATCTCTCTCTCTCTCTCTATCTCTGTCTCAGCAGACAGTGACCACAAACAACTCCTGTTTTAAATCCACAGTTCAACTAGGCCCCTTTCAGCTCATCCCTTAATAGACACCTATTTCATAGAGGTTAAGTAAGGGTCTAGTCAAAAATGACTGCAAATATCTCCCAGCTACAGTTCCTCCCAGGCAAATTAGAGTTAAACTAAGAAAAGTCAACCCCAAAACAGAATCAATACTAGTTACTAACATAGGTCAAAAAGTAATAATTCAATTCAGTGTAGTCCAGAAAATAACCTTCTTGATTTAAGGAAGCTTTGGTGCTTTCTCTCTCTCTCTCTCTCTCTCTCTCTCTAGCAGACAGTGACCACAAACAACTCCTGTTTAAATCCACAGTTCAGCTAGGCCCTTTTCAGCTCCTCTCCTTAACAGACACCTATTTCACAGAGGTTAAGTAACAGGTCTAGTCACAAATGACTGCAAATATCTCCAGCTACAGTTTCTCCTGGCAAATTAAACTAAGAAAAATTTAACAAGTTTATGCAATATAAACTTCTGCATAACATGTTTCATACACCTCAGAAGCTCCACAAATGGGGACTTCTGGACTGCTACTTTGTACATGCTGGGGACTGGAAGAAGGTACACTCTCACATATATTATGGGATGTAACAAACTCAGCCCCTGTGGTGGGGTAGTTCAGACTATTCTAGACACTATGTTAGGACTGGAGAGTGCTTTTACCAAAGAGAGGTGTTTACTAGGGCTAGCTCTTCATCTCCTTATAGGTCAGTGTAGATATCACTTTTCACAAATGTCCATGGCTGCTAAACAAGTCATATTTCAACACTGGTTAGATCATGAAGTACCATCATTACTTGAGAGGCACCAGGAAGCCATGCAACTTTTACATACGAGAGGATGCTCACCTCTATGCGCACAGGTCCAATTCTTATAAAAGAGGTGTGAGAACCTAGAGGCTCTATTGTCTCTTGTTGACTGTTCTGCTATATGTAGAGATTAGTCTCCGCTACTGTACTGCTAAAGTTCCTATCGATGAACCATGTATTGGACTATAATGCGACTCTTCCGGTGTGGGAGGAGATAAGATATCGTGTTTTAGTCACTGTCTGTTGTTTTTTGTCTGTGTAGTTCATGGTGAAAATTTACTAAAACATATTCATTTAAAAAAAATGTTTAATTTGTTTTTTTCTGTTACTTGCAAGTTCATTTTTTGCTTTGAATTATTTTCTTCTGTCAGCTGCTTAAACTATTTTTCTCAGACTGCATCCTGCTCATGGAAATTACGTTTAATAGATAAAAGATTCTAAACTGTTTAGAATATCTTGATTGTTTGTTACAGACTATTAAATAACTGCTTTAGCAAAAATGCTACATAAAACAGAAATTGTGCTAACCATTTCCAGAAATGCATAGCAGTAGACTAACAATTTTTGAGTGAGTCCAAGGCACTGTAGACAATATGAATAAAACTATGCATTTAAAAAATAATGAGTAATCAGGCTGTGCCAAGTGTTATATTAACAAGCAAATCTGATTAGTATTTAATACATTGTGTTAATATTATTTATTTCAAAATGTTACCAAAAGACATACTGAGCTGGTTAACAGCTTGCTTCCAGATGTGTCCTGGATGTAGGTAGGAGAAGGATCTCTCCAACTGTAACTGAACTTATCCAGTGCTTTTTAATGTAATAGGGTAATTACGTTTTATTTTGTTTTCTTTAATTAGTAACTCTCATTAAATATTTGGCTTTAACTGATATAAAGCACTGACTGAATGTCAAAGTTCCAGGATATTAAATAAGCCAAAAAAATTGATTAGCAGTTTTACATAAAGTGCTAATCAACTGTAAATCATAGCACTTGGCACAGAATAGTTGGCAAAATTTAAAACAGACATAATGTTATTAATTTTGTCTACTGTGCCATAGATTCACTAAAAAATGGTTAGCAGTCTACTGCTACGCATTTTAAAATGATTAACATTACCCTGTTTTGCAAAGCATTTTGCTGTGCTATACCAGCTACCTGAAGTTCCATAAAACATAGACAATAATGGCAAAAAAAACACTGGCAATCCCAGTCTGCCATGGTTCCTATCAACCCCCAAGACCTACTGTCGATCCAAGGTTCCTAGCCCCTCCCCTCCACCCCTTTATTCCCTCCCTGTTACTGTTGCCCCAAGTAGCCACTATACCCTTCACTCTGTTCCAAGCGTTCTTGAAACCATTAATGGATTTAGTGCCCACCTCCTCATCTGGTCACAGTTCCACCACCCTTTCTGTAAAATAATACTTCATCATAACCTCCTGAGCCTCCCTCCTATCAGTTTCCATTCATGTCTTCATGCAACCTGAACAGTTACTCGGTTAAATAATTTCCCACAGTTCACCTTTGTTTATTAGTTTCAGTAACTTGAAGTGTCCCATCATATTCTCCCTTCCTATGTGGTCTCCAGAGAGTACTGTACATGTTCAGTGCTTTAAGCGCCCTCATAAGACCTACCATGTTGGCCCTGAATCATTTTTGTCACCCTTCACTACACCATCTCCAGCCTGTCCTTATCTTTCGGAAGTGAGGACTCCAAAACTGGGCACAGTACTCTTTGTGTGGCATCGCTAAAGATCGATAAAGGGTAGTATTACCTCTTTTCTTCTATTTTGATACCCCTCTCAATACATCCAAGCATTCTATCTGCCTTACTATATGCCTTATTCCACTGACTTGATAGATTGAGGTGTCACTGTTGATAACCCCAGGTCCTGTTCCTCAGCCATAGTGCTAAGTCTTCCCCATCAATCCAGTTACTCTGTCTTGGGATTCTTGTTCCCTAGGTGCATCACCTTGCACTTTTTGGCGTTGAATTTCAAATGCCAAACCTCAGAGCACCTCTCTAGCCTTTGCAGCTCAATCTGCATTTCCCAGATTTTTGCCACTATCCACCCTCTCCATAGCTTAGTGCCTCCTGCAGAGAGATGTCACCTGCCCCATATTCTTTCTCCAATGTTGCTGATGAACATATATGAGGACTGGGCTCAAGACAGATCCCTGTGGTACTCCACTCATGATCTCCTCTCTTCTGATTTGACCTGTTAACCACAACCCTCTGCTGCCTCCCTTTAGCCACCTACCTATCAATCTTACTAAGTCCTAGCCTCACCCAGATATTCCATCTTCTTCAGCAGTGGAGTCTACTGATGCACTGGGTCAAATGCATTGCTAAAGTAGAGTAAATCCATGCGTGGCCCTATCCAATGCCCTCGTCACCATCGTTACTATCAGGTTAGTCTGACAAGATCTCCCTGCCATGAACCTGTGCTCCTATCCTGGACACCACTGCTCTCCAGGTAGTCCATGGGGTTCTCTTTGACCAGTGACTACATCACCTTCCCTACAACAGAGGTAAGACTGGCAGGTCTGTGGTACCCTGCTTGCTCCTTGTCCCCCACCCACCTTATGAAGTGATACATAGATACATAGATAGTGTCGGCAGATAAGGGCCTATGGCCCACCTAGTCTGCCATTTGAGCTTGTAAGTTCAGTTTGTTTTCCTAGAAGTCTATTTCCCTTACCCCTGACCTCTAGAATTCCTTTATGTCTATCCCATGCATTCTTAAATCCTTGATTGTTTCAGCCCCCACCACTTCCTCTGGCAGGGTGTTCCACTTGTCCACCACCCGTTCTGTGAAGAAATTCTTTCTCATGTTTTCCTCTGAATAGTCCTCCTCCACTTCATCCCATGCCCTCTGGTCCTGAAACATCTTTTTCGCTTAAAAATAGTGTTTTCCTGCACCCTGTTCCTCCCTGTAAGATACTTGTATGTCTCTATCATATCCTCTCTCCCTCCTCTCCTCCAGGGAGTACATGTTCAGTTCCTTCAACCTGTCTTCATGGGACTTGTGATGCAATCCATGCCATCTTTGTTGCCCTCCTCTGAACCTTCTCTACCCTGTCTATGTGTCATACATGAGTACGGTCTCCAGAACTGTACACTGTACTCAGGTGGGGCCTCACTAGTGTCTTGTATGCGG
The DNA here is from genome assembly GCA_016271365.2 of Neoceratodus forsteri. NCBI lineage: Eukaryota > Metazoa > Chordata > Ceratodontiformes > Ceratodontidae > Neoceratodus > Neoceratodus forsteri. The sequence goes on from CM028129.1 coordinate 1,482,407,785, forward strand.
AATTATGACCTCCCTTTCCTGCTGGTGATGCCTGCCTATACATCCCAGCATCCTATTTGCTTTACCTGATGCCTTGTCACACTGTTTCCCTACCTTGAGGTCATCAGAGATGACAACCCCAAGATCCCTTTCCTGCTTGGTGCATGCTATATCCTCACCCCTAACTGATATATTGTGCCTGGGTTTTGTGCCCCATATGCATTATCTTGCACTTCTTTGCATTGAATTTCAACTGCCAAACCCTTGACCATTCTTCAAGTTTCTGCAGGTCCCTTCTCATTCTGTCTACACCCTCTGGTGTGTCTACTCTGTTACAGAGCTTTGTGTAGTCAGCGAACAGTGAAATTCTGCCTTCTAGATCCTGTGCAATGTCACTGATGAAGATGTTGAATAGGACGGTCCCAGCACTGATCCCTGTGGTACCCACTGGTCACTCTTCCCTCTGTGGGTGACAGCCATTTACCACCACCCTCTGTGTCCTGCCACCCAGCCAGTTACCTACCCACCACACTACTGTCCTGCCCACACCCATATTCCCCAGTTTGTGTAATAGTCTTCTATGTGGCACAGTGTCAAGGCCTTGCTGAAGTCCAGATAGGCCATGTCCACTGCCCTCCCTGATCCACCTCCCTAGTCACCCAGTCAAAAGTTCAATGAGGTTGGTCTGACAGTGACCTCCCCTGGGTGAAACCATGCTGCCTTGGGTCCTGTAGTCCATTGACAACCAGATGTTCGCAATCTCTCCTTCAGTAGTGCTTCCATGGTCTTTCCCACTACCTGAGGGTCGGCTGACTGGTCTGTAGTTCCCTGCTTCCTCTTTGTTCCCTTTTGTATAAGGGGACTACATCTGCTGTCCTCAGTCTTTGAGTACCTCCCTGTTTCCAGTGATTGGCTGAACAGGATAGCCAGAGGTTCAGCCACCACCTCTCTTAGTTCTTTAAGGACCCTGGGGTGCACCCATCTGGCCCCATTGCTTTATCAGCTCTTATTACTTCCAGTTCCTTCAGGACCCTTTCTCGTGTAAGGGACTCGTGTCCATTTCTGCACCATTCTCACCCCTTGTACTCCTTCAGACCCATTACCCCTCTTCCTTAGTAAAGACTGAGCAGAAATACCTGTTCAATATGTCAGCTTTACTGTTGTCATCCTCCAGGCTCCCATCCTCCCCCTTCAGTCTCACTATCCCTCCCTTTGTCTTTCTTTTTCACTTATGTACCTGTAAAATGTTTGTCCCCTTTACCCACTGATTTTGCAATGTGTTCTTCTGTCTGAGCTTTGGCTTCCTTACTGACTTCCCTGCCTCCTTTGTTTCTCCTGGTACTTCTCCTATCCCCTTCTGCCTGTGTCTTTTTGTATTGACTGAATGCAATCTTTGGCTTTCACTTTTCTTTTGCTACCTCTTTGGAAAACCATAATGGTCTCCTCTTCCTTTTCCTCTTGCTAACCTGCTTAATACATAATTCTGTTGTTCTTATAATCCCCATTTAAATACTGCCCACTGTTCCTCAACCCCTGATTCCTGTCCCATTCCCTTAATGCCTCTTTCAAGTATCTCCCCATTTTCCCAAAGTCTGCTCACCTAAAACCAGGATACGTGTTTTTGTGTGGTTTGGTTCTGCTCTTTCTGTGATTTCAAACCACAATGACTGGTGGTCACTGTTACGCAGGTGCTCCCACTGTTACCATCACACTGTCCCTGTTTGTGAGCACAAGGTCCAGTATTGCCTTCTGCCGGGTTGGTTCCATGACCAGTTGCTTGAGGAAGGCACCCTGAAAGGAGTCAGGATAAATCTGCTCCTAGTTGATGCTGCTGCTGGGATGCTCCAGTCCACGTCTGGTATATTGAAGTCTCCAACCAGTACTTCCTCACCCTTGTCTGCCATCCTTTGGATGGCCAGCATCAACTCCTATCAGATTCTTCCTCCTGGGCTGGTGGTCTATAGACACACCTGCTGTGAGATGGCTGGCCCCATTTGAACCAGTGGAACTACATCTGCCTCTCACCAGTCCTTGAGACTACCCGTCTATAATGACCTACTGAATAGTTCCAGGGGTTTAGTCAGTTCCACTGTTAGTTGATGAGCACCCTCAGATGAAACCCAGTGATCCTGGGGCTTTTATGATCTTTAGGGCTGCTAGCCCTTTCTGGACCCTTTCATTGTAAATACTGGCTGCCTCCTCTCTGGGACCCCTCTGTGGCCACTTTGATGCCACTCTTTGGCAAGGGACCACTGTCCTCCCAAGTGAAGACAGAAAAAGTAATCATTAATAATGGCAACCATTTGGACATACTCCTCTTCATCCTACCCCTTTCAGATAACCTAACAATTCCTCTTTCTTCATTCCCCCAATATACCAGAAGAATTGTTTTGCTCCACCCTTGATCCACTCCTTCATACGCGCTTTATGTCTGCTTTTGCCTCCCTAACTGTCCTCTTTCTCTTCTTATTTCTCAGTATCCTCCTATTCTTTCTCCCCTGCTTTTCCTTGTACCTGAAGGAGGCCTATTTCATGCCTCACCACTTCCCTGACCCTTGCCAAGAACCAATGGCTTCTTGAGCTTGTTGCTAGTTTACCCTTCTGGAATACTCTTGGATGCCTCGATAATAGACCCTTTTATTGTCCGTAATCTCTCTTCCACATCATCTGTGCTGTCTACCTGACTAACTTGTCCTGAATCAACTCCCTCAACCTGCTGAAGTCCGCCCTTCTGAAATCAATGACCTCAGCTCCTAACTGGGGTTTTCCAGTCCCAAGGACCAGTTTGACCCAAATGGAGTTGTGGTCACTGTCTTAGTGGTTTTCCTTCTCTCACAGCTCCTACCTCTACCAAGTTGGTGAGCACCACATCAAGAATGGCCTCCTGCCTGGTGGGTTCCTTAACTAGCTGTACCAATGGACAATCCTGGAATGTATCCAGCAAGGTTTGACTTCTGGTGCTCTTGGCCACTGGAACATCCCAATCGATGTCCGGCGGGTTCAGATCACCCACCACCACTACTTCCCCCTTTGCCACTCCCCTTTCTAGTTCTTCCCCAAGCTCTCTGTCCCTCTTCCCTTTCCCTGGTGGTATACAGATCACCCCAAGCATCGTTTCTTGCCTGAGCCCACCATAGTTGCACCCAGAGCCACTCTGTCTCCCCATTAGTACCCATGATGCCCCATCTTCCTCAACCTCAACGCCATCTTTGATATAAAGGGCTACACCTCCCTACTTTTTCCCTCTGTCCCTCTCCTGAGCATTGAGTACCCAGGGACTGGCAGGTTCCAGTCATTATTTTCTGAGGCCCATGTTTCTGTTATAGCCACAAGGTCCATCTCCATCTCTGCCACATTGCCTGGAGCTCGTTGATTTTGTTACTCATGCTCCTGGCATTAAGACAGACACCCTTCCATCTAACTCCTGAACCCTTTTTGCTATTTACCTTTTTCCCTTACTCTTCCTGGTCTTCTTAGTTTCTTGGTTTCATGGTGATTACACACTTTGTGTTCCCCACTCTGCTGTCGCTTCCTATAGCCCAGTTTGGACCTCAACTTTATTTTTACCCATTGTGCTACCACAAGTCCCAGATATGGGAGAATACTAGTTAGGTTCCCTTCCACCTTCCTGTCACTGTGGTTCCCCTAGTCCCAGGCTCCCCATAGTCAGTTTAACTATCCAATACAGATATTAAACTTCTGCCTTTAGCACTGCCCCCAATTCTCTTGCTATATGTAAATGCTTCTATAAATGCTATAAATAAAATGTAAAAAAAAAAAAGTCTGGAAGAATGCTGAGGTGCATCAAAGGGTGGTGATCAGCACAGGAGAAGTAAGCCTGCCTTTTAGAAGGCCCTAGTCAGGCCACACCTGGAGCACTCCATGAAATTCTGGGCTCCTCAATACAAAAGGACATTGAGACAGTCGAGAGGGTGAAACAGAGGTCACCAAAACAATAAAGGGTGCAGAAGATAAAAGCTATGAGAAAATACTGAAGGCCCTTATCATGTTCACCCCAGAAAAAACAGGCTAATATCTAGGAGTTTGGCTCTGATCATAAACTTTCCTTTCTGACCATCTCAAGAACTACAGAAGAAACTAAGGCAAAGATTAGGACTACTCTACAGAATTAACGACCTGCTCACAAAGGGGCCAAGATTCAACTGGTACAAACTACCTTCCTATCTTTAATAGAATTACGTGGGCTGCTCTACAGCCACTGCACTGCCTCTGCACTGGCTAAGTTGGACACCCTCTACCACAGAGCTATCAGGTTCATTACTGGCCTTCCACTTTCCACACACCACTGCTCCCTGTACTCTTAATTTAGGCTGGACTTCCTTCACTATGAGAAGGAACAGAAGCAGCCGCCCTGGGCCTTCAGAGCAGTGACCAACAAGCTCCCCTCATATGTCTCAGATTGTATTCCCGGTGTGTTAGGCACCCTCGCTCTAGAGCTATTCCTAACTGCCCTCCAAGTTCCAAGGGTCAAAACTCGTTTCAGCAAAGCTGCTCTAAGCTTCTCTTTACCCATATTATGGAATGGTTTACAAAGGAACTTGAAGCTGAGCTGCCCTATTAGCCTGAATACCTTTAAGGTGCTCTATGAGTCACTACATGAAATACCTTTCAAATGTTTTTCTCCCACTAGCCCACTAATTCCGCGAATCTCGCTCTTTCCATCCTGGCGCTCATCATGTTTCTACCCCTGGCTCTCACTCTTTCCTATTAACTCTTCCTGCTGCACCCACCCTTCTCTGTCCACTCCAGCCTGGCTAAAGTCCCACCCCATCCATAGCAATGTCTCAATTATCTACCACTCCACCGTCATTATCATAATAAACAAGCACACGACAGCCATCGTCACTTTCTGTAGTTTTAGCTCAATTTTTCCCACATAGTCGCAGTAATATATCCCTCCTCTTCTTTACCTCTCTAACCTGCCACCCCATACATGGCCTCTTTTCCCATATATGTAGTTGCCGCCGCCTCACTCAAAAGATCTCTGCTTATAACCCCTGTATGCCTATGGTTGATTGTACATCTGCTCGACTTCTTCAATTGTAAAATAATGCTGTTTTTTTTTTATTTCAACCTTGTACTGTACTGTATACACTGTATATACTTTTTCTTCTTTGTATATTATTGCTTTTTGTATACCTGCTTCTGTACTGTACTTTGATGTATTCATGACCAGGTCCACCTTGCAAATGAGCCTTGCTCAATGGTGCCCGCCTGGATAAATAAAGATTTTGACTGACTGATTAAAGGGTGTCAATAAGGTTGAGCAGACAGCGATATCTGAGCTGGTGTGCTCCTGTAAGCTGCAAATACATGCCCTGAAGCTCAAAGGAGGAAAATTCAGGGGTAAAATTTGGAGGCACTTCTTCTCTCAAGAAAGCAGTGAACTTATGAAACTGACTACCAGTGTAGACAGCTGACATATGACAGAATAGGCCTTCAGTTTAATCCTGGACAAACTTCTATTAACCAAGGGAACCACAGGGTGCCAGGTAGTAGGGTGGATGGAAATCCCTACAAATTTGTACAGCATACTTGTTAGTCCATGCTTGCAGGGCAGACATGATGGACCCAGACTCCCGCCAACCTTTAATTACCATGTTAATGTATATGTGCATGTATGACCAATGCACAGAAACAGAAATCAAGAGAACCGCCAATATAGACTGCAATAGGGGCTTTATTCTCAACAGGGTGACATAAAACTAGCTGGAAAAAATTCAAACAGGTACCATGCTGCTGATTGTGGTACCAGTTCAACTTTTGCCACCAGTTGGTGAAGACACTGACCCCAAGTGTCACCTGAGTCAGTGAAAGCCCCTAAAAGACTGCCTGTTAAGGAGTACAAGCACAGTGTCCCATATCTGGGTAATGAAAGGTTGAGAAGTAAGTTTTGTACTGTGCTGTGCTAGGTTCAAGTTCAAGTTCCATGTTTACTGCACTTAAACTCCATTGAGTGAGCTCATTCACAAGGAGGTCCCTCATGGGCACATGTAGATGTAATACATGCAGCAACATATACAAGCAGGAATTACAAGGCAACAAACATCACATTACAATGATAAATACAATCAAAAGAATGTCATGGTACAAGGCAGTCTGAGTGCAAACATACACAATATAGAGAATACTGGCTGAGCAACTGTGCACAACCAGCCTGTGCTGCACCGAGGGGTTCTGATTGGGTTAGACCTCCAGAGCAAGCTCAAAAGTCCCACGGAATCGAACCCCTAGGTGGCAGCTCTGGCTGGTTGGGCACAGTTGCTCAGCCAGTATTTTTATTATAGTGTATAGTACCCTTGTTCAAACAGTATTAGACATACAAAAAAACAACTTTTAATGACTCCAGAGACAGTATCAAGTTTTAAGCATTTTTATCAATAGTTTTGAAAGGGTTAAACAGTTATATAAATGGAAAAACACTCAAAACACTTTGTCAGATGCGATGGAATCAACAGTTGTTTTTTGTCTTTTAAATGAAAAGTCTTATCTGATCGACATGACAGAAACTTTCAAGTACCTCAAAGGAATCAACAAATTCCACGAGGGTAGCACCTTTCAGAAAAAGAGATGTGCAAGAACAAGGAAGCATAATTTGAAGACAGAGGGGCGGCTCAGGGGCAACATGAGGAAGTATTTTTCACAGAAAGGGTGGTGGACTAATGGAACATCCTTCCTGAGGTCATGGGGTCAAAAATAGTGGGAAATTCAAGAATGCATGGGACAGACATAAGGCAATTCTGGTGGGGGTAGGAGAAGTAGGCAGGTGGTTAACTAGGATCTGCAGCTTATCCAATTGGTAGAGAAATGGTCAGACTGGGTGGGCCAAGTGGTCCATATCTGCCATCAAATTCTATGTTTCTGTCCTTATAGAGTGTGGCTCAGATTCTGGAAATCATTGGGGCTGTAGGTGAATTTTATGCACTCCTCAGCCACTTTTGAAAGCATGACGCCATTCTGTCCAACAATTTACTGAGATGTCGTGCAACAGTTTTCCCATTACTTAAACTGCTGTCCTGTGTTCTGAAAACAGACAGATGCTGTTGTACCACAGTATGGTAATACCGCTGCTCTATGAACTCTGAACTGTGGTACAACGACATTTTGATCATGGCGGATTTCTGTGTAAATAAGGGTCACTATACACTATAAATCAATAGCATGTCATTAGTGCAGGGTAAGCCAAAGTGCAAACAGCGTACATAACAGATACAAGGTGAAAGATATACATCACAATGAATGGTGGCTATGGGCAGGAGCATAAACACTGGTACGTGGAATCCGTATACGGTACAATACAGACGGGTCGAAATCAATAGGCAGCATAGAGCATAAATGAGAAGGGGGTCAGAACGAATGAGAGAGACTAAACATCCATTAGGCGGGGTAAAAAAGGGGGGAGAGACAGTGTAGCTAGAGGACAAGGTACAAGGTGCCTTTCTAGTATACAGGGAAAGGCGCTTACGTTGGAAACAACGGCTAGTGAAATATTCTTTTAACTAACCCTTGTGGCTTAAACTGTAGAAAGATAACATTTGTGCCAGTGGAATGCGTGTGATCTGAGGCTTTTCCCCAGTCACTAGTCAGTAAATTAATCTCGACCCACAGGCGAGGTAAAACGTGAATTGTTTAGAAGAGGGTGCCCTCAGCTCTAAACTGGACGAGGGCATCATTTCTAGAGGGTATATAACTCGGGTGACAGAAGTCTGAATGGGCGGAGTTTCGTGGGCTTCCGCTCAGCAACCCTACCCGCACCAGAGATAATACTAATTTGGTTTGTTGTTTCCTGTAATGAACACAAAAAACTACTTTGAGACTGAATATGTCGGTCCGAGATTCGACTATTGCAGACCGGTCACAGATTGCCCCAGTCAACACACCACCAACCAGAGACACCAAGCACCCTAGTTGAGGGATGCTTCTCCATCCGGATAGCTGAATTCCCATCAGTTCGTGAAGGCTGCTATCCCGCTGCTACCCCTACTTACAACAGCCGACAATATAAAGAACTCTACTGGTTCTATGTAGTAATACCTACCGATCGTCGCCCCGCCAGCGAACTTCCTCGTTGTCAGTAGCGACCGCGCCGCTTCCCTTACGTCATTCCTCTCCAGCCTATCAGCTTCCGGGAACTGTAAGTTTAGGGGACTGTTTGCTGCCCTCGGTACAGAACCTGATGGAGCAAATGAATGGAACGGCAACAGCCCCTCATAGGGCATGTAAAGCCTGTCGCTGTTCCTATGTATGGCAGGACGCGCCCTAGGATGGGTGAAAGAGTCCGCATGCGGTTTTGACCTCAAAACCGCATGCAGTCAGTATTTCCTATCCCGTCGAGCTGTAGTAGATCGGCCAGGAAGCATTGTAGCATGATCACTTCTTTGCGGCTGACAGCTGCTCGTGTATTCCGCTCACTGGCCCTGGCCGACCTGTAGATAGGGAGCGAGGAGCACAAAACAAGTATGCTGTGGGGTCCAAGTGCTGGAGGGTGGCATATGCAGGAGGGGCCAGGGGTGTTCAGCTTCAAGGAGTCTAGCTACCGGGGTTGGGGTGTCCAGTCGGTCCTCCTTGATGGGTGGTGTTGGGGGTCCTTACATCTCAACTGTCCATTGCCCAGTCCCTCATGAAAAGATGCTGATATACCGGCAAGAATGTCTTAATTGTGTTCTTTCTTCATTCAATAACATTTTCTTGTTGTTTACGAATTCTAGTTAATAAAGCATGGGTGTGTGGGTCAGATGGTAGACGTGTATATGGGGCCAGTGGGTGTGATAGCTTGCATAGGTGTATGGGATTGTGAGGCGTGACAGAGTGCATGGTGGTATGGGGTCAGTGGGTGTGATACAGTTCATAGTTGTATGAAATGTCTCATGACATCCTTCATGGGTCAGTGGGTGTGACTGAGTGCATGGGTGTAGGGCATCTGTGGATGTTAAGTGTGCAAGTGGGTATAGAATCAGTTGTGACAGCATGCATGGAGGTGTGTGGTGGGTGTGACAAAGTGCATTGTGTATGGCATCTGTGGGTGTTGGTAGTGTGCTTGTGGGTATGGGGTAGGGTGGTGTAACAACGTCTAGGGGTATGGGATCGGGAGGTGGATAACATGTATGGGTATGCGGGTTGGGTGTTTCAGAGTGAATGACAATATGGGTCGGGTGATTTGACATCTGCATGGGGTATGTGGAAGGGGTGACAGTTTACACAGGGTAATGGGTTGGTGGGTGTGATAGTGTACAGGAGTTTGTGTGGTTGTTGGATTTGATGGCTTCACACAGAGGCCTTTGAATATGGATCCGAAGGATGGCACTATAAGGTTAATTGTCCATTTCCAAATGCCCTTCACCACTGTGATACCACCATCTTGACTATAGAGACAGTGCCATCCATGCAGGTAGGCCCCACCACAGGCGACAACAGTTTGGACAACAAGAGTGACAAGCGGGGAGTCTGGCGGTAGGTGGGCAGTAATTTTATGTTTGCAGTTGGTTTGAAAGTGGTGACCGCATTGTACTAGGGCTCTGTATAGCGGAGGGTGAGATACCACTTTATAATACACTATTGAGCTCAAGCTATTTATGTTAAATTTACAAGAAGGGTAAATATTAGTAGTGCAGGAAGGAGGGAACCTGGAAGTGTAGTTCAGTCTTTTCAACTACTAGATAAGGAACAACAAACTGCTTCAAATCTACTAAGGTACACTGCTGCATTACTGATTATCCTAAGAAGCAGACATATAACCAAGACCATAGATATTAATATTATTGTTTTATTAGTAGTTATACTGTCAGTGACCTTGAGAACTGATCCAGATCACATGACAGCATAAAATCTCGCACACAGCATGCAGGGCAAGCTAGAGAGGGCATGTTGAAAAAAGGTGTAAGGGGAGACCAGTTCTCTCCAGTAGGTACACATAATTTGGAGAGCTGAAGTAAGAGAGGAATTTATATCAATAATATCTTGTAAATAATATCTCACCTGTGACTTAAGGGTAGTACTAGTGGGCCACAGCACCATCATAGGTGAAAATACAAACAGTGATACAACATAGGTAGGAATATACTGGAGCACCTGCAACCCATAAGAAGCAGGAGAGAGACCTGTAGAGTAATAAAACGCACACACAAAAAATCACATTACAGTCCTATAAAGGACCTTATATTGTCACATAATGGAAACAAAATAGTATAATGTTCAATTCATTATGTGAGCAAGGAAAACTGCACAAATATTCAAAATACTTAATGTTTACAGTTGCAGAAAATATAGTGGATAATACATATCCAGAGTCAGCCATTGCAGCGAGAGGAGATCTTCCAGTGACAACTTTATCAGTCCAAAATACAGAACGACACTGGTGAGTTTGTGGACTTGTACGCCCCCACAAATGCTCCACAAGCAACAGAATAATTGGGGCCAAGGATCATGCCTCCATTCAGATCAACATTGCAGAGGTTGACAAGGCCACAGGCTGGTTCAATGGAAAGTTTAAAACATACGCAATATGTGGGGTTGTCCGTAGGATGGGTGAGTGGATGCTGCAATCCTGAGGCTGGCAAAGAACAAAGCTGTTGTTGCCAAGATAAACTCCCATGAGGACAACTCATTCTCAAGGTCTGGCAGTACTGGTCCCTCCTCCTTTGCCCGCCAGGCCCCTCCTAGGCAAACATCACCCACGCCTGCCTGGCTGTCTCTCCTTCCAGCTGACATCCGCTAACGCCTCTTGCACCTGCCAGGGTTCTGCTTCTGGGGCATTGGCAACACATCGCCCACAAGGTCAAGGTGGCACCTACCATCTTCAGTCCAGCCACTTAGGCTACTTGGAATCATCTCCAATGCCTCCTGCCTCCGCCCAGAAACTGCAGGAAGATGCCTGCCATGCCGGCCTGGTAAAGCCTTTTTCCTTCTAGCTTAGTTTCACTAATTCCTCCCATGCCTGCTTGATAAAGCATCTCTCCTTCCAGCTTACTTTCACTAACGCCTTCTGAAACCTCTAGGCCCCTGTGTAGCCTAGCAGCACTCGGCTAACTTTGTGTTTGTCTGCCAGGCCCCTGCTCAGTAAATGTCTCCCATGCCTGCCTGGCTATCTCTCCTTCCAACTTTCCTCCACTAACACTTCTTGCACCTGCCAGGCCCCTGCTTCAGGGGCATTGGTTACCCATCGCCGCAAGGTAAAGACTGCATCTACTGTCTTCAGTTCAGCCACTTATGTCGCTTGGAATCATCTCTAATGCCTCGCTCCTCCGACCAACCCCTCGAGACCGACACCTCCTTTGCTTGCCTCGTGAAGCCTCTCTCCTTCCAGGTCAGTTTTGCTAATGCCTCAGGTGTCTGCTCGATAAAGCATCTCTCCTTCCAGCTTACTATCTTTAACACCTTTGCCATCACTAGGCCCTTCAGAGCCTGGCAGTACTCGGTACCTCCTACTTTGCCGCCAGGCCCCAGCTTGGCAAACTCTCCATGCCTACTTGGCTGTCTCTCCCTCCAGTTGACATCCGCTAACGCCTTTTCTGCCTGCCAGGGTTCTGCTTCAGGGGCATTATCTACCCATGGCCCAAAAGGTAAAGGTGGCACCTACCATCTTCAGTCCAGGAACTTATGCCCCTTGGAATCATCTCCAATGCCTCGCGCATGCCGACTGGCCCCTCTTGGTCAGGGTGGAGGCTCTCGTCAACACCTCATGTCTCCGCCCCCGCCCATGCAGGCCGATACCTCCCATGCCTGCCTGGTAAAGCCTCTCTCCTTCCAGCTTAGTTTCACTAATGCCTCCAGAGCCTGCTCGATCAATCATCTCTTCTTCCAGCATACTTTCACTAACGCTTAGTGCCACCCTAGGCCTCTGAGGAGCCTGGCAGCACTCGGTACCTCCTCCTTTGCCTGCCAGGCCCTCCTTGGTAAACATCACCCATGCCTGCTTGGCTGTCTCTCCTTCCAGCTGGACGTCCCTAACGCCTCTTCGCCTGCTAGGGTTCTGCTTCTGGGGCATTGGCAACACATTGCCCATAAGGTCAAAGTGGCACCTATCATCTTCAGTCCAGCCACTTAGGCTCCTTGGAATCATCTCCAATGTCTTGCCTCCACCCAGAACCTGCAGGCTGACTGCCATGCCTGCCTGTTAAAGCCTCTCCTTCTAGCTTAGTTTCACTAGTGCCTCCCGTGCCTGCTCGATAAAGCATCTCTCCTTCAGCTTACTTTCTAACACCTCCTGTCACCTCTAGGCCCCTGTGCAGCCTGGCAGCACTCGGCTAACTCCCGTATGTCCGCCCAGGCCTGCTCGGCAAATGTCTCCCATGCCTGTCTGGCTATCTCTCCTTCCAGCTTTCCTCCACTAACAGTTCTTGCACCTGCAGGCCCTGCTTCAGGGGCATTGGCTACCCTTCTCATAAGGTAAAGACTGCACCAACCTTAGTGGCTGGACTGAAGACTGTAGGTGGCATCTTTAAATTGTGGGCTTATAGGTTGGCAGGTGGAAGACATTTGCCCAGCAGGGGCCAGGCAGGCAAGGAGGAGCATTGAGTGCTGCAAGGCTGCACAGAGGGCCTAGAGGTGGCAGGAGGCGTTAGTGAGCAGGAAGGTGGAGATGCTTTGTCGAGCAGGCACCGGAGGCGTGAGTGAAACTAAGTGGAAGGAGAGAGGTTTTACCAGGCAGGCATGGAGGTGTCTCCCTGCTGCGGCCAGGCAGAGGTGTGGGGCATTGGAGATGATTCCAGTGCCTGCTCGATAAAGCATCTTTCCTTCCAGCTTACTTTCACTAATGCCTTTCACCACCACTAGGCCTCTGCGAGCCTGGCTGCACTCGAGTGCCTCCTCCTTTGCCTGCCAGGCCCCTGCTTGGCAAACGTCTTCCACACCTGCCTGGCTATCTCTCCCTCCAGCTGTCTTCCACTAATGCCTCTGGCGCCTGCCAGGCCCTGCTTCAGGGGCATTGGCTATCCATTGCCCGCAAGGTAAAGACAGCACCAACCGTCTTCTGTCCAGCCACTTAGGCCCCTTGGAATCATCTCCAGCGCCTCGCACCTCCGCCCAGCTCCTGCAGACTGACGCCTCCCACGCCTGCCTGATAAAGCCTCTCTCCTTCCAGCTGAGTTTCGCTAGTGCCTCCCATGCCTGCTCGATAAAGCATCTCTCCTTCCAGCTCTTTCACTAATGCTCAGTGCCACCTTCTGCAAGGTAAAGATGACACCCACCGTCTTCAGTCCAGCTACTTAGGCCCTTTGGAATCACCTCCAGTGTCTTGACTTCCACCCAACCTCTGTCTCTCACGACTGCTTGGTTATCTCTCCTTCCAGCTTACGTCCGCTAATGCCTCTTGCGCATGCCAGGGTTCTGCTTCGGGGGCATTGGCAACTCATCGACCGCAAGGTAAAGGTGGCACCGACCGTCTTCAGTCCAGCCACTTAGGCCCCTTGGAATCATCTCCAATGCCTACACCTCCGCCTGGCTCCTGCAGGACAACGCCTCCCATGCCTGCCTGGTAATGTCTCTCTCCTACCAGTTTAGTTTCGCTAATGCATCTGATGCCTGCTCGATAAAGCATCTCTCCTTCTAGCTTACTTTCACTAATGCCTCCTGCCACCTCTAGGCCCCTGTGCAGCCTGGCACCACTCGTTAACTCCTCCCTTGCTTGCCAGGCCCCTGCTCGGCAAACGTCTTCCACACCTGCCAACCTATCGCCCGCAAGTTAAAGATGGCACCTACCGTCTTCAGTCCAGCCACTTAGGCCCCTTGGAATCGTCCCCAATGCCTCGCACCTCCGCCTGGCCTCTGCAGGCCGACACCTCCCATGCCTGTCTGGTAAAGCCTCTTTTCTTCCTGCTTAGTTTCGCTAATGCCTCCGGAGCCTGCTCGATAAAGCATCTCTCCTTCCAGCTTCAGCTTCAGGGGCATGGGCAACCTATCGCCTGCAAGTTAAGTTGCTACCATCTTCAGTCCAGCCACTTGGGCCCTTGGAATCATCTCCAACACCTCGCGCCTCCGCCTCACGACCTGCTTGCCGATGCCTCCCATGCCTGCCTGGTAATGCCTCACTCCTTTCAGCTTAGTTTCACTAATGTCTCCCGTGCCTGCTCGATAAAGCATTTCTCCTTCCAGCTTACTTTCACTAACACCTTTTGCCACCTCTAGGCCCCTGAGACCCTCGCAGCACTCAGGTACCTCCTCCTTTGCCCGCCAGGCTCCTGCTTGACAAATGTCTCCCATGCCTGCCTGGCAATCTCTCCTTATAGCATTCTTCCACTAACGCCTCTTGTGCCTGCCGGGACCCTGCTTCAGGGCACTGGCTACCCTTCACCCACACGGTAAAGATGGCACCTACTGTCTTCTGACCAGCAACTTAGGCCCCTTGGAATCTTCTCCAATGCCTAGCGTCTCTGCCTGGTCCCTGGAAGGCTAACCCTCCCATGCCTGAATGGTAAAGCCTCTCCTTCCACCTTAGTTTTGCTAATGTCTCAGGTGCCTGCTCGATAAAGCATCTCTCCTTCCAGCTTACTTTCAGTAATGCCTCCTGCCACCTCTAGGCCCCTGTGCAGCATGGCAGCACTTGGCTAACTCCACCATTGCCCGCCAGGCCCCTGCTCGGCAAACGTCTCCCATGCTTGCCTGGCTATCTCTCCTTCCAGTTTTCTTCTACTAATGCCTGTTGTGCCTGCCAGTGTTCTGCTTCAGGGGCATTGGCTACCCATCACCCGCATGGTAAAGGTGGCACCTACCGTCTTCAGTCCAGGCACTTAGGCCCCTTGGAATCATCTCCAATGTCTCGCGCCTCTGCCTGGACCCTGCGGGCTGACACCTCCCACGCCTGCCTGGCAAATCTTTTCTCCTTCAAGCTTATTTTCACTAATGCCTCCAATGCCTGCTCGATAAAGCATCTCTCCTTCGAGCTTACTTTCACTAATACCTTTTGCCACCACTAGTCGGGTACCTCCTCCTTTGTCCACCAGGCCCACTGCTAGGCAGATGTCTACCACGCCTGCCAGGCTGTCTCTCCTTCCAGATTTCTTCCACTAACACTTCTTGCGTCTGCCTGGGTTCTGCTTCAGGGGCATTTGCAACCTGTCACCCGCAAGTTAAAGATGGCACCTACCATATTCAGTCCAGCCACTTAGGACCCTAGGAATCATCTCCAACATCTCGCACCTCCGCCCAGCCTCTGTCTCCCATGCCTGCCTGTTTGCCTCTCCTTCCAGCTTACATCTGTTAATGCATCTTGCACTTGCCAGGGCTCTGCTTCAGGGGCATTGGCAACACATCGTACACAAGGTAAAGGTGGCATCTACCATCTTCAGTCCAGCCACTAAGGCCCCTTGGAATCATCTCCAATGTCTCGCACTTCCTCCCGGCCCCCGCTGGCCGACGACTCCCACGCCTGCCTGGTAAAGCCTCTCTCCTTCCAGCTTAGTTTCAATAATGCCTCCGGTGCCTGCTCGATAAAGCATCTCTCCTTCCAGCTTACTTTCACTAATGCCTCCTGCCACCACTAGGCCCCTGCGGAGCCTGGCAGCACACGGGTACCTCATCCTGATCCTGCCGGGCCCCTGCTCGTCAAACATCTCTCACACCTGCCAGGCTGTCTCTCCTTCTAGCTGACGTCCGCTAATGCCTCTTGTGCCTGCCAGGGTTCTGATTCAGGGCCATTGGCAAAACATCGCCCACAAGGTAAAGGTGGCACCTACCGTCTTCAGTCCTGCCATGTAGGCCCCTTGGAATCATCTCCAATACCTCGTGCCTCCGCCCGCCCCCTGCAGGCTTCTGCCTCCCACCCCTGCCTGGTAAAGCCTCTCTCCTTCCAGCTTAGTTTCAATAATACCTCCGGTACCTGCTTGATAAAGCATCTCTCCTTCCAGCTTATTTTCACTAACGCCTTTTGCCACCACTTGGCCCCTGAGGAGCCTGACTGCACTCAGGTACCTCCTCCTCTGCCCGCCAGGCCACTGCTTGGCAAACATCTCCCACGCCTGCCTAGAAAAGCCTCTCTCCTTCCAGCTTAGTTTCCCTAATGCCTACGGTGTCTGCTCGATAAAGCATCTCTCCTTCCAGCTTACTTTCACTAACGCCTCCTGCCACCACTAGGCCCCTGCACAGCCTTACAGCACTCGGCTAACTCCTCCCTTGCCCGCCAGGCCACTGCTCAGCAAACGTCTCCCACACCTGCCTGGCTGTCTCTCCTTCCACCTACCTTCCGCTAACGCCTCTTGCGCTTGCCAGGGCTCTGCTTCAGGGGCATTGGCAACCCATCGCACACAAGGTAAAGGTGGCACCTACCGTCTTCAGTTCAGCCACTAAGGCCCCTTGGAATCATCTCCAACGTCTCATGCCTCCTCCCGGCCCCTGCGGGATGACGCTCCATGCCTGCCTGGTAAAGCCTCCCTCCTCCCAGCTTAGTTTCTCTTATGCCTCCCAAGCCTGCTCGATAAAGCATCTCTCCTTCCAGCTTACTGTCTCTATGCCTCCTGCTACCAGTGGGCTCCTTGCGTAGCTTGGCAGCACTGGCCCTCCTCGTCCATAGTTAAAGAGATGGCACCTTCCGTCTTGGTCCACCACTTAGGCCCCTTGTAGCCATCTCCAACGCCTGGCGCCTCCGCCTGGCCCCATCGAGATGCTCTGCCACGCCTGCATGGTGTAAAGCTCTCTCCTTCCACCTTAGTTTCACTATTGCCACACTCCGGTGCCTGCTCGATAAAGCATCTCACTTCCAGCACATTTCACTAATGCCTCCTGCCACCAGTAGGTCTCTTGCATAGCCTGGCTGCACCTCGCCTATCGTCCACAAAGTTAAAGATGGCACCTACCATATTCAGTCCATCCATGATGCCCTTGGAACCATCATCTCCACGCCTTATGCCTCCAGTCCAGCCCTGGAGGCCGGGACGCCTCCCACACCTCCTTCCAGGTGATGTCCGCTAATGCCTCTTGCGCCTGCCAGGGTTCTGTTTCAAGGGCATTTGCAAGCTATCATCTGCAAGTTAAAGATGGCACCTACCATCTTCAGTCCAGCCACTTAGGCCCCTTGTAACCATCTCCAATGCCTCGCGCCTCCACCCGGCCCCTGCGGGCAGACGCCTGCCACGCCTGCATGGTAAAGCCTCTCTCCTTCCACCTTAGTTTCACTATTGCCACCAGTGCCTGCTCGATAAAGCATCTCTACTTCCAACTTACTTTCACTAATGCCTCCTGCTACCAGTAGGCACTTGCGTAGCCTGGCAGCACTCGCCTCTGTCGTCCACAAGTTAAAGATGGCACCTACCGTCTTCAGTCTAGCCACTTAGGCCCCTTGCAACCATCTCCAACGCCTTGCCCTTCCTCCTGGCCCACGCGGGCCGACCCCTCCCACGCCTGCCTGGTAAAGCCTCTCTCCTTCCACATTAGTTTCGCTAATGCCTCTGGTTCCTGCTCGATAAAGCATCTCTCCATCCAGCTTACTTTCACTAATGCCTCCTGCCACTAGTAGACCCTTGTGTAGCATGGCAGCACTCACCTCTATCGTCCGCAAGTTAAAGATGGCACCTACCCTCTTCAGTCCTGCCACTTAGGCCCCTTGTAACCATCTCCAATGCCTCGCGCCCTCCGGCCCCTACGGTCTGACCCTCCCATGCCTGCCTGGCAAAGCCTCTCTGCTTCCACCTTACTTTCGCTATCGCCCGTGCCTGCTCGATAAAGCATCTCTACTTCCAGCATACTTTCACTAATGCCTCCTGCCACCAGTAGGCCCTTGCATAGCCTGGCAGCACTCGCCTCTATCGTCCACAAGTTAAAGATGGCACCTACCATATTCAGTCCAGCCACGTAGGCCCCTTGGAACCATCTCCAATGCCTTGCGCCTCCGTCCAGCCCCTGGAGGCCGACGTCTCCCACACCTCCTTCCAGCTGATGTCCTCTAACGCCTCTTGCACCTGCCAGGGTTCTGTTTCAAGGGCATTTGTAAGTTATCATCAGGAAGTTAAAGATGGCACCTACCATCTTCAGTCCAGCCACTTAGGCCCCTTGTAACCATCTCCAATGCCTCGCGCCTCCGCTCGGCCCCTGCGGGCAGATGCCTCCCACGCCTTCATGGTAAAGCCTCTCTCCTTCCACCTTAGTTTCGTTATTACCTCCAGACCCTGCTCGATAAAGCATCTCTCCTTCCACCTTTCTTTCACTAATGCCTCCTGCTACCAGTAGGCACTTGCGTAGCATGGCAGCACTCACCTCTGTCATCCACAAGTTAAAGATGTCACCTACCATCTTCAGTCTAGCCACTTAGGCCCCTTGTAACCATCTCCAATGTCTCGCCCCTCCTCCTGGCCCCTGTGGGCCGACCCCTCCCACGCCTGCCTGGTAAAGCCTCTCTCCTTCCACCTTAGTTTCGCTATTACTTCTGGTGCCTGCTCGATGAAGCATCTCTCCTTCCAGCTTACTTTCACTAATGCGTCCTGCCACCAGTAGGCCCTTGCGTAACCTGGCAGCACTCCCCTCTACCGTCCGCAAGTTAAAGATGGCACCTACAGTCTTCAGTCCAGCCACTTAGGCCAACTATGACCATCTCCAATGCCTCACGCCTCCTCCTGGCCCCAGCGGGCCAACCCCTCCCATGCCTGCCTGGTAAAGCCTCTCTCCTTTCACCTTAGTTTCACTATTGCCTCCGGTGCCTGCTCAATAAAGCATCTCTCCTTCCTGCTTACTTTAACTAATGCCTCCTGCCACCAGTAGGCCCTTGCGTAGCCAGGCAGCATTCGCGTCTATCGTCTGCAAGGTAAAGATGGCACCTACCGTCTTCAGTCCAGCCACTTAGGCCCCTTGTAAACATCTCCAACGCCTCGCACCTCTGCCCAGCTTATGTGGACCGACGCCTCCCACTCCTGCCTGGTAATGTCTCACTCCTTCTAGCTTAGTTTCACTAATGGCTCCGGTGCCTGCTCAATAAAGCATCTCTCCTTCCAGTTTACTTTCACTACTGCCTCCTGCCACCAGTAGGCCCTTGTGTAACCTGGCAGCACTCACCTCTACCATCTGCAAGTTAAAGATGGCACCTATCATCTTCAGTCCAGCCACTTAGGCCCCTTGTATCCATCTCCAATGCCTCGCGCCTCCGCCTGGCCCCCGCGGGCAGATGCCTCACACTCCTGCATGGTAAAGCCTCTCTCCTTCCACCTTAGTTTCGCTATTGCCTCTGGAGTCTGCTCATGAAGCATCTCATCCAGCTTACTTTCACTAATGCCTCCTGCCACCAGTAGGCCTCTGCATAGCCTGGCAGCACTCGCCCCTATCATCCTGCATGTTAAGGATGGCACCCACTGCCTTCATTCCAGCCAGTTTGGCCCCTTGTAACCATCTCCAATGCCTCGCGCCTCCTCCTGGCCCCTGCATGCTGACGTCTCCAACACCTCCTTCCAGCTGATGTCCTCTAACGCCTCTTGCACCTGCCAGGGTTCTGTTTCAAGGGCATTTGCAAGCTATCGTCAGCAAGTTAAAGATGGCACCTACCATCTTCAGTCCAGCCACTTAGGCCCCTTGTAACCATCTCCAATGCCTCATGCCTCCGCTCGGCCCCCACGGGCAGATGCCTCCCACGCCTGCATGGTAAAGCCTCTCTGCTTCCACCTTAGTTTCGCTATTGCCTCCAGTGCCTACTCGATAAAGCATCTCTCCTTCCAGCTTACTTTCACTAATGCCTCCTGCCACCAGTAGGCCCTTGCATAACCTGGCAGCACTTGCCTCTACCATCTGCAAGTTAAAGATGGCACCTACAGTCTTCAGTCCAGCCACTTAGGCCCCTTGTAACCATCTCCAATGCCTCGCGCCACCTCCTGGCCCCCGGTGCCGATGCCTCCAACGCCTGCATAGTAAAGCCTCTCTCCTTACAGCTTAGTTTCGCTAATGCCTCCGGTGCCTGCTAGATAAAGTATCTCTCCTTCCAGCTTAGTTTTGCTAATGCCTCCAGATGTCTGCTAGGTAAAGCATCTCTCCTTGCTGCTTCCTTTCACTAATGCCTCCTGCCACCAGTAGTCTCCTCCGTAGCCGGGCAGCACTCGCCTCTGTCGCCCGCAAGTTAAAGATTGCACCTACCATCTTCAATCCAGCCACTTAGGCCCCTTGTACCCATCTCCAACGCCTCACGCCTCCGCTTAGCTTCAGCGGACCGACGCCTCCCACGCCTGCCTGGTAATGCCTCACTCCTTCCAGCTTAGTTTCAATAATAGCTCCGGTGCCTGCTCAATAAAGCATCTGTCCTTGAAGTTTACTTTCACTACTGCCTCCTGCCACCAGCAGGCCCTTGCGTAGCCTGGCAGCACTCTCGCCTCTATCGTCCGCAAGTTAAAGATGGCACCTACCATCTTCAGTCCAGCCACTTAGGCCCTTGTATCCATCTCCACGCCTCTGGTATCTGCCCTGCCCCAGGCAGATGCCTCACGCCTGCACCTATCGTCTGCAAGTTAAAGATGGCACCTACAGTCTTCAGTCCAGCCACTTAGGCCTTCTTGTAACCATCTCCACGCCCGTGCCTACTCCTGGCCCCCCCCCACGTGGCCGACCACTCCCACGCCTGCCTGGTATAGCCTCTCCTTCCACCAGTTTTGCTATTGCTCTCCGTGCCTGCTCGATAAAGCATCTCTCCTTCCAGCTCACTTTCACTATTGCCTCCTGCCACCAGTAGGCCCCTGTGTAACCTGGCAGTACCGCCTACTCTCTGTTCATAGTTAAAGATGGCACCTACCATCTTCAGTCCAGCCACTTAGCCCATTGGAACCATCTCCAATGCCTCGCACCTCTGTCCGGCCCCTGCAGGCCAACATCTCCCACGCCTCCTTCCAGCTGCCACGTTCTGTTTCAAGGACATTTCCAAGTTATCATCAGGAAGTTAAAGATGGCACCTACCATCTTCAAACCAGCCACTTAGGCACTTTGTAACCATCTCCAACGCCTCGCGCCTCCGCCCAGGCCCCTGCAGCACTCACCTCTATCATCCGCAAGTTAAAGATGGCACCTGCCATCTTCAGTCCAGCCACTTAGGACCCTTGGAACCATCTCCAATGTCTCGCACCTCTGTCCGGCCCCTGCAGGCCAACGTCTCCCACGCCTCCTTCCAGCTGCCAGGTTCTGTTTCAAGGGCATTTCTAAGTTATCATCAGGAAGTTAAAGAGGGCACCTACCATCTTCAGACCAGCCACTTAGGCCCTTTGTAACCATCTCCAGCGCCTCGCGCCTCGCCCAGGCCTACCTTTCGCCTCTATCATCCATAGAAGTTAAAGATGGCGCCTGCCATCTTCAGTCCAGCCACTTAGGACCCTTGGAACCATCTCCAATGCCTCGCACTCTGTCCAGCCCTGCAGATGCATCTCCCATGCCTCCTTCCAGCTGTCAGGTTCTGTTTCAAAGGCATTTCTAAGTTATCGTCAGGAAGTTGAGAGGCACCTACCATCTTCAGACCAGCCACTTAGGCCCTTTGCTGGACAGCATACGTCAGCACTCATCCACTCGGGCCCATGGCTGAGGCGTAACCCTTCGTCCAATATACCACAGGGGCCTGGGCGTGGCCGCTAGGTCAGTATACCACGGGGGCCAGATAGGTTTGCCCTAGCGCCCCCACAGGGAGGCGATGGGATTGCCCTCTCGCCCCACAGGGGCGACCAGGATTACCCCTCGCCCCCAGGGCGATAGGTTACCCTAAACCCCACAGGCGATGAGTTGCCCACACCGCCCCCACAGGCGATGGGTTGCCCCCCAGCCCCCACAGAGAGACATAGGGATACCCTCGCCCCACAGGCACGATGGGTTGCCCTCGCCCCACAGGCGATAGGTTGCCCCTCGCCCCACAGGGGCGATAGGTTGCCCTGGCCCCACCCAGGGAGACACGCCCCCTCAGCCCCTTCGGTAGCTGTTCACACAGACATTCAAAGTTGAAGTGACACCTACAGTAAAGAAACCTGCAGACTTCGGTCAGGCACTTGGTCCCCTTGAACTCATCTCCAATATTTCCCACCTCGGGGGCCCTGCAGGGGTAGGAGAGTGTTTGAGAATAAGTTCACGGGGACCATGAAATGGACTGCAGTAGAGTTTTTACTGTAAGCGCCATCTTTAACTTTGATGTTCTCGTCACACTGCTTCTGAGGCCAATTTTCTTGTCATAAATTTCCTTTTTACAAATCACAGTAGCAAGTTCCGCTGGAATATTGCTTTCTAGATTTTACATAAAGAATGAGGGAACTCTGTACGTACTTTCTCAAAACTCTCTGTGGCTTGTGGAACAGATGTAAAATATGTTCATGTTCTCTACATAGGTCCGAACTTTGCCAGCAGTATACCAAGTATGAGCTGCACACAGCATTCGACTATTAGTTCATTTCTGTGTTAGTGAATGACAACCAGACACTTCTTTGTGCAACTTTTCCTCCTGCTCAGCATTTTTCATTCGTGGATGGAAATGAGAAAGGAAACGTATGACCCACTTGGAATTGAACACAGACCCCTGGCCTTCTGTATGGATGTAATGGAGTCTCAAATTCAACACTTTTTATACAAACACATTGTCTTCCATAGGGGCATTATCACCTCCTTTCTCCTGCTTGTGATACCCCCCCATGCTTGCCAGCATACTGCACTTTGTTGCACTAGTTTGCCACCTTAAGATTGTCTTAATTAATGCTTTTGTACATTTTTAAACTGCATTTACCTAGGATAGGATAGCTGAGAGGCAATATCTACTTTTCAGTGGGCTACCACATTTTGATCCCAAATTTCCAACAGTCTTTTTATGACCCAACATTTTGATTGAGACAAGTGGACTTTTCTGAAATCCCTTCGTTAAGTGATCTTTGCAGTGCAAATGTGAAAACATGTTTTAGAGGGGATTTGACAAATGACATCTGTCACATTAAGGAGGTGGGAAACACATCAAAGATATCACATAGGTTGAGTTTAGAAATTGTATTTATACAATGTATGTTTGGGGATAAATAACAGTATAAAAAATGATATCTTAGCTGCCCAGTGAAGATAACATTGTTATCTTCATGTTCCTATACGTCATTCATTTATCTCCACGTTCCTATACGTCATCATGATGAAAGTGAAAGATTTTCACTTTTCATCATCTGGCTGTCTCTCTTTCCTGTCTCACTGTACAAGCAAGCACCCCCAAACACACACATCTCTCAGATCTGGTTGATCCTGCCTACATCTTTAAACAAATAATTATTTTTAAAAATATCTGAATGATCCTGCGACTTTGTTTTATCCACGTCCAACTGTAATGCAGCATGACCAACCAGTATACGAGTCAAATATAACGTGACCGGGCCTAGAAGATTCAAATCTCAAGTACTGTGAGAAAGTGTTAATTCTGCAGCCCGTGCTGTAAACTGTAGAAAAGTGTTCCCTTGTAATGTGCCTCTATTTTAGGAAAAGAAGCTGCCCGACAGTACTGAGGAAGAAGCGGCGAGTCGGCAGCTTCAGGGCCTGAATGTTGCGGCGCCAGTTGCCATAGCAACACATGCTCAAGGCTGTTTGAGAAGCTAGAAGCTGCCGACTCACTCGCTCCTCCTCTCACTCTCACTACTGTCGGCAGCTTCTTTTGAGGAAATAGGGCAAAATAAGAATAACAAAACACTTTTCTGAGTGTGGGTGTGCTGACTTCTCATTGTAAAATCAGACACTGCCTCAGGTTTTCATGTGTATAGCGCTGGCGATGTTACACTTCTGGGGAATAGCTGCTTGGTCATGCTATGTTCCATGAAGAAGTAGATAAACAGAAGTTGCAGGATCAACCAGATATGTTTTTTGACCAAGTATTTTTTTAACATACAGGCAGGATCAACCAGATATGATTTATTAAACACCTTTACAGTGCCAAGATCAGACATTTTTTAACATTTAGTATATGTAATCTGTTGGATTGGTGATGGTGTGGGGGGAGGGGGTATGAAGAGTTGTGTTTGGGTAATCTAGAACATGCTTTTTTTTATTTTAAAGTGGCAAGATCAACCACACACATTTTTTTTAAATAATATATGCCATCTGTTGTGTTACAACAGATATGCACAGTTGAGATGAAATAGCCATTACTTCTATATGAGGGATTGTATCAAGGAGCCATTTGGGGGTTGTGTTGAGTGGGGCCCAAAGCATACATTATATAAACAGAACATGATCGCCACTCATGAGATATCATGATATCATTGGCCTCTCGTGAAGATAAATATGATATCTTCAGTCAGGCCATGTCATATCCCTTATTTATCTTCTCTAGAGCTGTTTGATATCTTCTGACACTCATGATGAATGGATAACAAAGGCTGACTGAAAATAAATATAAATTCTTCACTCAGACTGTGATGTACAAATTACACAACAGGTTCAGTTTCTCGTTTAAATACACTCTTTCAGCTTTTTTTTTTGTTAAGAAAAAAGCCACCTAACCACTAGTGAGATGCTATTAGCATGGTCAAATGATTTGCATCACTCCCAAAACTTGAGAAAAAGAGCTTCATGCACAATTCTTTTGTTTTGGCTTTGATGTGAACATTCTTTTGTAGAAAACTATTTTAAAAAAACTGAATTTTCTGCAGTTTTTGTGCTGATTATAACAAATACCTGAAAGGATCTATAAGTGAAGCACCACTCATTTAGTAGGAAGTTTCATGCTAAACCACTTTTGTGCACACTGAACCATGCCATTATTTTTGGTTTTAAAGTTATTAGCATTTGAATACAGTAAGTACTGCCTCTGGGGCAAACATTCTACATTCTTTAGGGAAATGCCTGTTTTCCGGTGGGTTTTAGTGCTCTAAACATTAAATAGCCCCTGATCCATTGTGACATATTTGAAACATTTTTATATTTGTAGGCAATTCACCTTATATTCAATATCTTTTCTTTAAATTTCAATCTTACGTCTTTATTCACTAAGGAAATTTGCATATAAACAGGATCCCTGCTTTAACTGTTTCTGACAACACGGTCTGCTGCTGTGGAGATAACTATGATGCCATAAATGGGGGATTATGATTTTAGTTGTAGGGCAGCAGAAAGAACAGATTAAACATGTTGCAAAGTAAAACTCTTTGGGCGAAGTGCAGAAAATTTGCACTTCACGGAGCTACGTGAAGCTTCCCCAAAATTGGGAAACTTAGGCTTTGTGTGAATTGTGAAGTTTGTCTCAGTGTGGAATGTCACTCATGAATTGCAGAATTTGTGGGTGAAATTTCCGCACTTATTGGCAAAATTCTGTACTTCAGAATCAGCAAATTTTATGAATTTCACAAATTTGCACCTCACAAATTCTGGGAAATTCACAGAGTGAATTTTTTTGGAGATTGTTCATCTCTACAGCAGATAAAGTCTAATGGACAGTAATACTGTTTCGTACAACTGTCCTCAGTAATAAAGGCAAAAAAGGGAAGGAATTATAGAAAGTATGTGAAATGTAAACTAAACTGTGTCTAAATATCACCTTTATTTCAAGTTTTTCTAATGGTGTCAGGAGGTCTTTAAAGCTGCACTCAGACTGCTTCATTATGTATTGTATGTGATGTACCCTTCTGTGATAACAAATGTGTGACGATCCCCACTAGCTATAGATAAAAAATAATGTATGCAACATCTGTTTGGCCAGATAAAGTAATCTCTCTGAGCAAGAAAAGATATCAGTATGGTATAATGCATCAAGAGAAGATACTGATATTATTCTTCATGCATTATGTTATAGTAATAGCTTCCCTTGTGCACCATGTCATTGTGCATTAACTCATTCAAGTTTAGAACATTTAACCTCAGTAGCAGTACTAACCACATTCAAATGCAGGCAACTTTGAAATGAAAAATTATACCATGGTACTGGAAGCATGACAGTTCATCAGCACAAAAATATATACAAAATGAGTGGTGTAAGTACTTTGTTTTCATATGATCAGCAAAATATAGCATAAAATCCTACACCCCCACCCCTGATGGCAAGTGCCAAGAAAGGCAGAAACAAAAGAATTTCCATCAAACGTTTTCAGCATGTACTGGCCATCATGAAAAGTTACAGAAATACAGAAAATGAGCACAGAGGGGGATTGAGGGTCCATCAAGTCTGCCCATGAGCTACATTGGACCCAATGATGACCTTGGGAGCTACCCCCACCGGTTTCACTTTTTTGCCCCTGTCTTATTGTCCCTTACTTGCGCTCTAGCTCTTGTCCCACCTCTGCTTGAAACTCACAGTCCCCACTCCCACCGCCTCTGCCAGCTGACTGCTCTAGTGCTCCACCAATTTTCAGTGAAGCAGTGCTTCCTTGGTTTCCTCCTAAACTCCCCCTTGACTTCTATTCATATCCTCTTGTCAATGTGCTGACATTCCTACTGAATAACTGTTCTGTGAGTGGCACTTTGTTTATGTCTTTAGGAACTTAAACATCTCCATGTCCCATCTCTCCATCCTTGCTTCCAGAGTGTACAATTCAGTGATACCAGCTGCTCCTGATTGGACAGTCCATGTTGACCCTGATCATCTTTGTGTTGTTCTTCTCTGACTGACCTCCAGTCTATCCTCTTACCCTTCAGGTGAGGCCTCCAAAACTGAACACAGTACTCCAGGTGCAGTTTCACTACAGATGTGTAGAGTGGGCTGATCACCTCCTTATTTCTGCTATCTATCCCCCCTGCTTATGCACCCCAACATTTTATTTGCCTTGTTACATGCCTTATTACATTGCCTTGTATGCTTCATGGTGTCTGTAATGATGACTCCCAGGTCCCTCTCTTCCTGAGAGGTGTTTGGTCTAACCCCATTCAATCAATATTGTGCCCTACGGTTCCCTTTTCCCAGGTGCATTACTTTTGCACTTTTTACGCTAATTTCAGCTGCCATCTATTGGACAATTGTTCCCATTTTTGTTGAGATCCGTTTGTAGATCTCCTAACCCCTTCCTGGCTGTCCACCTGCCCTCCCACCTTGCTGTAATTTGCAAAAAAAGGACAAGTTTGCCTTGGATTCCATCTGCTAATGTATATACTGAAGAGGACTGGGCCAAACACTGATCTCGGAGGTACTGCACTCAAAGAAACACAGAAACATAGAACATTGAAACATAGATTTTGATGGCAGATAAGGACTGCTTGGCCCACCCAGTCTACCCATTTCCCTACCTCACCCCCATTGTGTACTCTTCCCCTGGGTTTTTGTTTCCCACGTGCACTACCTTGCACTTCTTAGCATTGAATCTAAGCTGCCATACATTCGACCATTCCTCTAACCTTGCCAAGTCCCTTCTCATCCTTTCCACCCCACTTTGTGCATCAACTCTGTTGCAGATCTTTGTGTCATCTGCAAAGAGACATACTTTTCCTTCCAGTCCCTCTGCAATATCGCTTATAAAGACATTGAAGAGGACCGGTCCTATCTTTGAACCCTCACGGTACCCACTAGTAGCCCCTTTTCTTCAGAGTGGACTCCATTTACTATTACTCTCTCTGTGTCCTATTCTCCCAGTAGTTCTTTACCCAGGCTGTCATCTTGGGACCCACCCCAGGCTGGCTAACCATGTATATTAATCTTTTGTGGGACTGTCAAATGCCTTGCTAAGTTCTAGGTAGTCATGTCCACAGCCCCTCCCCTGATCTACTACTTTGGTCACCCAGTCAAAGAAATCTATCAGATTTGTCTGGCATTACCTTCCCGCCAGCAATCCATGTTGCCTTTGGGTGCTGGCCCTCTGGCCTCAGACACTCAGCAATTCTTTCCTTCAGAAGTGATTCATCATTTTCCCTACCCACTGAGTTAAACTTCGCAGGTCTGTAGTTTTCTTGCTTCTGCCTTTGTCTCCCACTTTTGTGAAGGGAATCACATCTGTCCTTCTCTGGTCGTCGGGTACCACCCCATCCTCCCATGATTTGTTAAAGAGGTAGTCAGTTGTGTCACTAGTTCTAGCTTCGTTCTTTTTAGAAATCTAGGATGAATCCCATCAGGCCCAGTTGCTTTGCCTACTTTCAGTTTTAAGAGTTCTTTTCAGAACCCTTTCTTTCTGTAAATGGGTGGTATCAACTTCTGTATCCAGAGTGTTTCTACTGTTTGTTTTAGGTACCTCCCTACTTCCTTTGTAAAATACTGAGCAAAATATTTGTTTAGTATCTCTGCCTTTTCACAGTCACCCTCTGCCCACCCTCCCTCCCCTCCTCTTTATTAAGCCTAGTGCCGTGCTTGGATCTCACCTCATTGATCACTACTCTTGCTTCCCATCCATGGGCCAGTTACCCACCCACCTGACTATATTCTTTGTGGTACTAGCATCCTTCAACTTTAACAGTTGTTTATGCTGCATACCATTTTAGGTGGTGTTCGTGCATTGCTGTCCTTTCTGAATCGTGAT
Organism: Neoceratodus forsteri; assembly: GCA_016271365.2. Lineage (NCBI taxonomy): Eukaryota > Metazoa > Chordata > Ceratodontiformes > Ceratodontidae > Neoceratodus > Neoceratodus forsteri. Next base: position 1,482,436,104 of record CM028129.1, read on the forward strand.
TGTGTGCAAGTCCAAGATGAACTGTGCATCCCTTTTTGAACCCTCACTATCTTCAGTCAGGCCATGTCATATCCCTTATTCATCTATCTAGTCAGGGTTCTGTGTATAAGTTAACATTTCTGTTTAGGCATTCTAAGCTTGATGATATTGTATATAATGGATATACTGAATTAGTGCCAAATCAGCAAACAAAGGTAATCGTAAATGCTGGAACACTTCAAGGTTCTTTCATAACTTATTTTTTTCCTCCACATTTGGACCTCAAATTTTCAGTCTCTTTATGACCCCTCTTCTGAACATGACAGGTGCTCTTTACAAATGTTGACCAAAACATCATTTAGTACCACAATTGCTAAAAAAAAATAAAATAAAATCAATAATAATTCACTAGCATATGAAAATGACACCTGTCATAATCATGAGGTGGTGTGGAAAACAAAAAGAGCCATGGTGTGTACCTGGTCAAAATATTGAAAATAACTTCAAAGTTATGGAGTGAGCACTGAATGATTTCAATGCACTTTCAGGTCACACTTTTATTTTAAGTGTCTCTTAATTACACTGGAGTTACTGCATAACTATGCTGTAACTGCATTGTAACTGTTTTGATATATATATATATATATATGCTTATATATATTATATAACTACTATTGTGGTTATTAACTAGTTTTACTTGTTCGTGGTGTTGTGTAGTTGTGCACTAGTTTAACATTAGGCATATTTGTGTAGTTATGCAGCTTGCATGTGTGCAACTACCACCTGCATCTCTCTTTGGCACAAATCATTTACATTCTAACAAGTGTAATACACATGTAATAGCTGTTGCAAAGTGTATTAGGAAATCTATTGTGCAACTACTGCTCTATCTCTTCTGGCTTTATGTTATTTGTTCGTATATAAGCAAATTTACACATGGAATAGCTACTGTAAATTGTAATAGTAAATCTATCAGTAACTATTTATGTTACTACTTTTGTCATTATTAAATCTGTTCTTACAAGTAAAACTACAAATATATATGCAGGTTCTTGTGCACTGTTTCAACTATTCTATGTTATCTGAAATACAAACAAACCGCACTTTGCAGTGCAGCTAAGCCCGCCAGTCATATTTAAATCGAGGATGGAAATGAAAAAGAGAAAACTGTGGCCCACCAGGAATTGAACCCAGACCCTGGTAATACCATTCCAGCACTCTAACCATTAAACTATGGCTCACATGTTAACAGGCCTTAGGCTTTCCTTAAAGCCACACAAATTCCTTCAAGCGTTGTGCAATTCTGCAACTTAGGAACATATTGTGGCTGCAACCAGGCGTTTATTTGAAAGGTAATCTTACACGGAAAAATGTTCAAAGTGTAGCAGAATTGGTAAATAAAATATGAATACAAATCCAACTTCAGTCTGTGATGCTTAGCCAGCTGGTTATGACTATTGTGTGATATTTTTAAAATAAAAATATATTATGTGATTGTCTCACATAAGACAGCCTGTGCTTCCATGGTGCTCTTCCTCTGAGCTTCCAATGAAGCTACAGGATATGTAAACTGACTAGAGGATGTGTGACATTGACTAGCAAAGGGAAACCTAGAGCTTCCTGTCTGTTCTAATTAAGGTTCTGGCCATCTGCCAGAGGATAAGCCTTATTACACTTATAATTTCTAGAGGAACCTATTGATAACAGCAATGTGTAAGACATCCTAAAACCCTTTGATCTCCTTGGAAAAACAGGAACCAGCCACCAGTTCAAAGGAAAGGCTTGATTAAAGGCTGTCATCATTTAGTAAATGTCTTTTTTTCTTCTGAAGTTACATTATTTAAAATACCTCCTGATAGAAAATCGTTTTGTAACTTTATATTCTAAAAGGAGGGGCTAGATGACTCACAGAAGGGGTGTGGAGACACAGAGTTTAAACTGATACTTGTGTCTGAAATGTGGATATACCATCTTGGGACTCTAGAGAGACACAGCTCTTTGATTTAACTTTAAACCACACTTCCAGAGGTAATGCCTTAGATAGCAAAAAGTCTAACTGTTTTGTGGTAGGAGTTTTGTTTTGTAATCTTCCCTTGTTCTTTCATGTGATTGTGAGTTCTTTGATATATTGTTCTGTGTTTGCATTTTTCATATTTTTAACATCTGTTAGTAAAGAATCTTTTTTCAAGATACTGCCTGGGTGAGTCTTTCAAGTTCTTTTTGCATGTGATGTATACATGGTTAAGTCTGACAGCTGTTTTGAAGGGTTTGATGGTGTTACTAAACTGGGAACAGGTAAGAACAGACCTAAGGTCTCTCAGCTAGAGTTTTAAGGTGGGTTTTTGAATCTTGGCTTGGTGTCCCTGCTGAAAATTGTACTGCAGTCCCCAAGAGGGTATGATCTGAGCCTGTACATTTAGGTATGCTAGCATAAGGTTCACAGTTTGAATCACCCCCAGAACTTGAGACTGAAGGTGATTCGGACCAGCGCAAGATTGAGGAAGGTTACCCTGTCTGTTACCTGTTCACATTATTGCGCTCTGAGAGTTGGCACTGTGGGGAGCAGAGGGCCTGACCTATGAGTGTGTTTATGACACAGTCTCACTACAGTTAAATCCACTGACTGACAATTGTTTAGATGATGTTCCATGTCTGTATTCCAGTTTTTATGAACTTACAGGTTAGTAAACATGCCTGCCTAATATTGTGAATTGATATCAATCAATCAAAATCTTTATTTTAACCAGGGCAAACACCGTTGAGCAAGATCATTTTTGAGATGGACTTGAAAGGAGGTTAACAATACATACAAAGGAATACCTGTTAGCATCATAATTGGGGTGAACAATAAATACAAAATTAATTCCACTTACATATGCAGGGTTTTAAATAATTGATTAGTTTTTTCTTGGGACTATATTAACTGTACAGAAAGAATTTATATAGATTTTCTAGAAGTGCTGTGTTTGTTAAACACAGTGAGGCAAGATTATGTATTTTCACAAAGATTTAGCACTTCTTTTATAAGCAAAACGCTAATCAATTTTTATACTAAAATAAATCCATGTATAGTATTTACATAGAGCAGTAAATATATATAGGAAGTTTATAATATACATGAACTAGAATATTATAATAAGAGCCATTAAGCTCAGACCATGAAGAGTATGCGGCTAAAAGTATAGCAAATGCAGTACAGTATATACTAGTTAAACATCGCATAACTACTACTCATTTTCTTTATAATTACAGTGTGTATTTGAAGCATCCTTGCACATAATTATTGGATTGAAGGGCTTGGTGGGGCTATGGGAGGTGGGGGGGGGGGGCTTAGAGGTGAGTAACTGAGTGCATGGGGTACATACTTGCAACAGTGGCAGAGCTAGAGGGGGCTGGGGTGGCCTCCTTGCTTGCCGTCAATGTGTAGGGTGATGTCCCACCACTCACCTTTTATTTACTGTTTACTGCCCATTGTGGAGCCTATGACTGACTGAATGGCCCCCCTGGATTTAAACAACGCCTGCAACCTGGGTTCTCCACTGACCTGCAAGGGCATGTAATGTCTGCAGGGTGAGGGTGGGCAAAAGTTAGTGGAGAGCAAAATCACCATGGTGGTGTCAAAGGTTAAGCTAGAAGTGCGGAACCAGGATATGGAAAAGAACTAACGATATGAAAAGAGAAAACACAGGTAATGGTGGGAAAGAAGAAGCAGTCAGGTAAGTTCTCTTTAGGGCTGTAACATTGTCAAGTGGTGGGAATGAAGCACCAGTAAAGGGATGCACTGGAGCAGATGGAGTTGAGGCTGGGGAAGGCATCAGGAGAAGCAGTTACAGGATTCCTTTGATTGAACGAGAATAAAGTGCTTTGAAGGCTGGTAGTTTGATTGGAGTAAGCCAACTTCAAGGTTTTTTGGGTTGTTCCAGAAAGAGGGTAAAGCGTGAGATATGGCAGACCAGTCAAGGCATGACTTGAACTCAGAACTGCAGGGAGATACTGAAGGAATTCCTTAAGATATAATATATTTTTACCTATCACACTAGAGTTAGATAATTCAAGATGTACTAAGGCAACGTCTTAGTGATGGCCCTAAATGTCCAGGAGAGCCACATTCCCTCTGTCTCTGTAGTTATGGATGAGCAGCCTACTTGCAAGTGATGAGTGGTGTGCTTACCAGTGGGGTACCACAGGGTTCAGTGTGTCCAGTCCTTTTAATGTCTCTACTCAGTGACATTGCAGAAGGACTGGAAGGAAATATGCCTTTTGCAGATGACACAAAGATCTGCCAACAGGGTTGTTACACAAGAAGGCGCGTGGAAAGGATGAAAGGGACCTGGCAAGGTTGGAGGAATGGTCAGAAGTATGGCGGCTTAGGATTCAGTAAAGAAGTGTACAATGCACCTGGGAAACAAGAACCCGGGGAAGAATCACAATGGTGGGAGGTAGTAACACAACAAAAGAAGGACCTGGGGGTAACTCTATATCAGATGACCTTTAAGGTTAGCAAGCAGTCATGAAAGGCAGTAGGGGGCTGGGGGTATACTGGGATGTAAAGTAGTAGAGAGATCATCATCAGAAAACGGGAAGTTGTTATCCCTCTTTACAGATACAGTTGGTGAGATCCCATCTGGAGTACTGTGTCCAGTTCTGGAGACCCCATCTCTGCAAGGACATAGACAGGATAGAGGCAGCCCAGTGGAGGCGCTAAAAATGGTGCAGGGTCTACAAGAGAAACCGCATAGGAGAGAGACCATGGAGCTTAATATGTATACCCTGAGGGAAAGAAGGGAGAGGGGGAACATGATAGAAACTTTTAATTACCCCAGTGGAATCAACAAAGTCCAAGAGGGTAGCATCTTCAGAAAAGAGACTTGCAAGAACAAGGGGACACAATTTAATGATAGAAGGAGGGCGATTCAGGGCAGATGTGAGTGTGCATTATTTCACAGACAGGGGTAGTGGATGCATGGAACAGCCTTCCTGAGGGAGGTTGTGGGTCTTAAACTGTGGAGAATTCAAGAATGCATGGGACAGTCATAAGGTAATTCTTGTGGGGGATAGGGAAGAAATAGGCTGTTGGTTAACTAGGATCTGCAGCCTATCTTGAAGGTAGGGAACAGGCAGACTAGATGGCCTAGCAGTTCTTATCTGCCGTCAAAGTCTATGTTTCTGTGTGTGGAGTATGGAGACCAGTTAAGTGCTTCAAGGCCTGATGGTAGAGTGTGTCTAATTTAGCCAGGGCAGACATAGGGGCTTGGATGTATGAACGGTAGTCCATTAAGGTAAGGAATGTGGATTGACCGTCTCTTCCTGCATCCAGTGTTAAAAATGTTGATCCTATAGAAGATTTTCCAACACCTCCCATGCCCACTATGCCTTGGCAACCTATCAATCGCTTTGTTAATGATAGCACCTACTGCCTTTAGTCCAGGAATTTAGCCTTTGAATCACCTCCACAGCCCCCACCTCCTGGGGAATTATAACCATCACTGGTGTTAAAGATGGCACCTACCATCTTCATTCCAGGCATTGGGCCCTTATAATCATCTCCACGGTTCCCTGCCTCCAGGTAATGGCAACATATCCCCTGGTTAAAGATGGCACCTACCATCTCAGTCCAGGCACTTAGGCCCTTGTAATCATCCCCAATGGTTCACACCTGCCAGGCCCCAGCTCAGCTAACGTCCCCATGCTGTTAAAGCCTCCTTCCAGTTACTTTTGCCAATGCCTCCTGTGCCTGCCAGGCCCTACTCAGGGCATTGGTAACCTATCACTCCTGTTAAAGATGGCAGCTACCATCTTCAGTCCAGCCACTTAGGCCCCTTGAATCATCTTCAACGCCCGTGCCTCCGCCTGGCCACCTGCTGACACCTCCCACGCCTGCCTGGTAAACCTCTCCTTCCAGCTATTTTCTATGCCTCCTGTGCCTGGGAGGCCCCTGCTGGTAAATGCCCCTGCACCCACTCAGTAAAGCCTGCTCTTCCAGCTTACTTTGCTAATTTTGCTAACATCTCCTACACCCACTAGGCCCCTGCTCAGCTAATTTCCTCCGTGCATGATGCCTCCTCCAGCTACTTCACTAACCCTTCTGCCACCACTAGCTCTGTGACCTGTTAGCACTCAGCTAACTCCTCCAGCTCTAGGCCCCTGCCTGTTAATGCCTCCTGCATTCTCCTGAAAGGCCTCTTCCAGTTTACTTTGCTAATGCTTCCCGGTTTGCCAGACCCTTCTGGCTAATGGATTTCCATTGCCTGCAAAGCCCTCTTCCAGTTTACTCTAATATCTCCCATGCCCGCCATGCCCTGTTTTGCTAACACCACCTATGTCTCGGTAAAGCTTTCTTCAGTTTACTTTTCATGCCTCCCCTCACCATTCAGCCCCTGCAGAGCCTGGCAGCACCGCTAACCTCCCTGCCCACCAGGCTCTGTTGGTAAATGCCTCCTGCACCCACCGTGCCTCTCCTCCAGTTTACTGGATGCCTCCCGAACCTGCTAGCCTCTGCAGGCCTGTAACACCAGCTAATCCTCCCATGCCCGCCAGGCCCCTGTTCAGCTGATTTCATGCGCCCCCACTGTAAAGACCTCCTTCCAGGCATTTTCCTAACACCTCCCATGCCTGCTATGCCTTGGCAACCTATCGCCCATACGTTACTGGTGGTATCCATCTTCAGTCCAGCAATATAGCCCCTTGAAATTATTTCCAATGGCCTCGCCCCGGGGCATTCGAACCCATCACGCAGTGTTAAAGATGGTACCTACCATCTCAGTCCAGGCACTGGTCCCTTGAATATTCAACTGCTCCCGCCTAGGTATTGGCAATTGGTCATAAGTTAAAGATGACATCTACTATCTTCAGTCCAGGCACTAAGGCCCTTGCAATCATCTCCAATGGTTATCCCTACCAGGCCCCTGCTCAGCTCCTCCCATGATGCCTGGTCCGCCTCCTTCCAGCTTGTTTTCTCATGCCCTCCTGTGCCTGCCAGGCCTCTCCAGGGCATTGGCAACCTATCACTTGGTGTTAAAAGATGGCACACACCGCCAGTCCAGACACTTAGGCTCCTTGAATATTCTCCAACAACTCGAGCTCCGCCCGTCTCTGCATATCAGTATCAGTGCTGGGACCAGTCCTAATCAATGTCTCATCAGTGACATTGCATATGACATAGAAGGCAGAATTCTGTTCACTGATGACAAAAAGCTCTGTAATAGAGGATAATATCAACGTGTGTAGATAGAATGAGGAGGACCCAGAAACTTGAAGAATGGCGGTTGGCTGTTGAACTTCAGTGTAGCGCAAGATAGTTCTATGGGGCACAAAAACCCTGAAGAAATGTCGTTAGTGAGGATATGCATGTACCAAACAGGAAAGAGATCTTAGTATTATTTGGATACTAGTAAGAGTACTACAAGGCATCAGGTAAAGAAAATAGAATGCTGGGATGCACAGTCAGCGCATCACTGGAAAAGGGAGGCTAATTCCACTATGTAAGACACTAGTGAGGCCCCACCTGAGTACAGTGTACACTTTATGGTACTACCTACATAAGGAAATATAAGGGTGAGAAGGTCTAGAGGAGGCAATAAAGATACATGAATTGTATCACAAGTCCTATGGAGGACAGGCTGAAGAACTTGAATATGTACTCCTGAGGAGAAGAGGTGAGAGAGAGGATATGCTATAGACATACAAGTATCTTAAAGGAGGAACAGGGTGAAATGCATTATTTAGTGAAAATAATCTTCAGGACTAGAGGCATGGGATGGTTGGGGAGGCATCAGAGGAGACTTGAGGAAAATTTCTTCACAGAATGGGTGTGACAAGTGAGACCTGACAGGAAGTAGTGGGCTAACACGGGATTTAAGAATGCATGGGATAGATAAAGGGAAATTCTGGAGGTCAGAGTATGGGCAATAGACTGGAAAATGAAAAGTGAATTTACAAGCTCAATTGGCAGACTGGGTGGCTATTATGTCGCGCAGTACATCCAGGACAGTGCTGCATAGCGCCAGTGGCACCAGTTTTGTTGATGTTTCGTTCCATAGGGACCTAAACTTGCTTGGTCCACTTGGATTCATCTCAATGCCTCCAGCCTTCCTTATAGGCCTCAGAATCCTCTTCCTCAGAACACTGCCCAGCTGAAGAGGTACATCAGACTCAGAGGGACTGTGGGAGGTAAGTCTCTCCTTCCAGCTTGTTTACCAACGCCACTGTACCATTAAGACCTCTGTGCCTTGCAGCACTCCAATGCCTCCCATGCCCAGTCCCCTGTTCAGCTAATGTCTCCCGTACCCGCCTGTAAAGCCTCACCTTCCAGCTACTTTCCTAACACCCTATGCCCACTATGCCTTGCGTTCCTATCAATTGCCCGTTAATGATAGCACTCACTGCCTTTAGTCCCGGAATTAGTCCTTGAATCATCAATGGCCCCATCTGGGGCATTCATAACCTATCACCTGTAAGTTAAAGATGGCACTACTATCTTCATTCCAGGCACTTGGCCCTTTGTAATCATCTCCACGGCTCCTGCCTCCAGGTGCAATGGCAACATAACCCCCCAAGTAAAGCTGGCACTACCATCTTCAGTCCAGGCACTTAGGCCCTTGTAATATCTCCAATGTTCGCACTCTGCGCCAGGCCCTGCTCAGCTAACGCCTCCAATGCTGTCTGGTAAAGCTTCCCTTCCAGCTACTTTTGCCACTGCCTCCAGTTCCTGCCAGGCCCCTGCTTCCGGGGCATTGGAACCATGACCGCTAGTTGTGTACTACCATCTTCAGTCCAGCCACTTAGGCCCTTGGAATCATCTCAACATCTCGTGCCTCCGCCTGGCCACTGCTGACACCTCCAACGCCTGCCTGGAAATCTCTCCTCCAACTACTTTCTAATGCCTGTGCCTGTAAGGTTCTTCTCGGCTCTCGCACCCACCTGCAAAGCCTGTCTCCTTCCAGCTATTTTGCTAACTTTTGCTAACATCTCCTACACTCCCTCAGGCCCTGCTCAGCTAACGCCTCCCATGCTGTACGATGCCTCTCTCCTTCCAGCTTACTTCCAACACCTCCTGCCACCACTAGGCTCTCATGGAGCCTGGCAGCACTCAGCTAACTCCTCCTGTGCCTGCCAGCCCTGCTCAGCTAATGCCTCCCACCATCCCAAAGGCCTCCTCCAGTTACTTTTGCTAATGCCTCCCATGCTCGCCTGACCCTGCTGTGTTAACACCTATTGTCGTCCGGTAAAGCCCCTCCTCCAGCTTACTTTGCTAACATCCCATGCCTGCCAGGTCCCTTGCTCAGCTAACGCCTCCCATGCTGCCCGGTAAAGCCTCCTTCCAGTTTACTGCGAACCTCCTGCCACCACTAGCCCCTGTAGAGCCTGGTAGCATCTTATCCTCCCTGCCCACCAGGCTTCTTGCTTGCAAATGCCTCCTGCACCCGCCTGCAAAGCCTTCTCCTTCCAGCTTACTTCGCTGGACGCCCGGCCATCTGCTACCAGGCCTGGAACACTCAGCTAACCTCCCATGCCCGCCAGGCCCCTGTCTGTTGACGCCCATGGCCCCACCGTAAAGACCCCTCTTCCAGCATATTTCCCTAACACTCCTATGCCTGCTATGCCTTGGCAACCTATCGCCCATAAGTTAATGATGGCACCTACCATCTTCAGCCGTCCAGGCCCCTTGAAATCATCTCCCATGGCTCTCGCCCAGGGGCATTCTGAATCTATCACGCGTGTAAAGATGGCACTACCATCTTCAGTCCAGGCACTTGGGCCCTTTGAAATACTCCAACGGGTTCCGCCTAGGCATTGGCAACCTATCACTATAAGTTAAAGATGGCACCTACCATCTCAGTCCAGGCACCAAGGGCCCTGTAATCATCTCCAATGGTTCGTACCTCTACCAGGCCCCTGCTCAGCTAATGCCTCCCATGCCTTGTAGCCTCCTCCAGTTTACTTTCGCCTCCTGTGCCTGCCAGTCTCTGCTTCATGGACATTGCATCCTATCGCTGGAAGTTAAAGATGGCATATACTGCCTTCAGTCCAGACACTTCTTGGGCTCATTCTCCAACATCCGAGCCTCCGCCGCCTCTGCATATTAGTATCAGTGCACCAGTCCTATTCAATGCCTTTATCAGTGACATTGAGAACATAGAAGGCAGAATTTCTGTCTGATGACAAAAGCTCTGTAACAGAGGGACACATCGCGGGTGAAGATAGAATGAGGAGGACCTGCAGAAACTTGAAGAATGGTCAAAGGTTTGTAGTTGAACTCAGTGCAAGTATGCAAGATACTTGCATGGGGCACAAAACCCTGGAAGAAAATTTAGACAGTTGAGGGGTGAGGATATACTGTAGCATGCACCAAATAGAGATCTTGGGGTTGTCTTTATGACCTGGTAGAGAAAGAGTATGACAAGGCATCAGGAAAATAAATAGAATGCTGGGATGCACAGGTGGCATCACCAGCTGAAAAGGGAGTCATAGTTCCACCATACAAGACACTAGTGAGGCCCCACAGTGTACACTTTATGGAGGGCTTACCTACATAAGGAACAGACAGGGTAGAGAAGGTTCAGAGGAGGGCATGAAGATGGTAATGGATTGCATCACAAGTCCTATGAGGACAGGTTGAAGGACTTGAATATGTACTCCTGAGGAGAGGAGGGAGAGAGGGAATGATAGAGACATACAAATATCTACAGGAGGAACAGGCAGAAATGTACTATTTTAGTGAAAATCTTTCAGGACTAGGATGTGGGGCTGAAGTTGAGGGCACAATCGAGGAGACTTGAGGAAAAGTTCTTCACATATGTTCTTCACTGATTTGAGAATGGCTGGGATATCAGGAATTCTTGAGGCAGGAGTGGCAAGTAGACTCTAGGAAAACAGAAAGTGAATTTATGTTCAAATGGGTGACTGGTTGGCCACCGAGTCCTGGCGCAGACAACCAAGGACAGTGCTGTACATTCGTTAGTGGCACCAATTTTGCTGATGTTTTCATTCAATAGGGACCCAAGTCAGCACTCTGTCCACCTGGATTCATCTCAAATGCCTCCAGCCTTCCCTTCCTTCTAGGCCCCTCCACTCAGAACACTGCCCAGCTGAAGATTGCACTCAGGGACTCCAGAGAGACTGTAGGAGGTAAGCTCTTCCTTCCAGCTACTTCTCACCAGCCACCTGCACTCACCAGTCCACTGCTGGCCTGGCGGCACTTGGCCAATGCCTCCCTTGCCCACCAGGCCCCTGTTCAGCTAACATCTCCGCACTCCACCCGGTAAAGCCTCACCCTTCCATCTTACTTTCCTTGACACCTCTCATGCCCGCTTATGCCTTGGTAACCTATCAATCAGCCCATGTTAATGATAGCTCCTACCGTCTTTCAGTCCAGAAGTAGCCCCATTGGAATCATCTCCATGCTGCTGCCTCCAGGGCATTCTTAACCTATCACTCCGTGTAGCGACCGGCACCTTACCATCTTCAGTCCAGGCACTTGGGCATTTGGAGTCATCTCCATGGCTCTCGCCCAGGTGCATTGGCAAACCAATCGCCCGGGTTAAAGATGGCGCCTACCATCTCAGTACAGGTATTAAGGCCTTTGTAATCATCTCCAATGGTTCTAGATTCTCCACCAGGCCACTGCTCAGCTAATGCCTCCCATGCTGCCTGTAGTGTCTCTCCTTCCAGCTTACTTCACACTTTCTCCGTATCTGCCAGGCCCCTGCTACAGGGGCATTGGCAACCTATCACTGCAAGGTTAAAAGATGGCACATACCTTCCTTCAGTCCAGGCACTTAAGCCCCTTGGAATCATCTCCAGTGCCAGGCCTCTACTCGGCTAATGCCTCCTGCACCTGCCCGGTAAAGCCTCTCTCCTTCCAGCTTACGTCTGCTAACTTTTGCTAACATATCCTGCACCCACCAGGCCACTGCTCAGCTAACACCTCCCGTGCCACCCGGTAAAGCCTCTCTGCTTACAGCTTACTTTCACTAACACCTCCTATGCCTGCCAGGCCCCTGCTTCAGGGGCATTGGCAACCTGTCACTCGCAAGTTAAAGATGGCACCTACTGTCTTCAGTCCAGCCACTTAGGCCCCTTGGAATCATCTCCAATGTCTCGTGCATCCTCCCGGCCCCTGTGGGCGGATGCCTTCCACACCTGCCTGGTAAAGCCTTTCTCCTTCCAGCTTTGTTTCACTAATGCCTCCCGTGCCTGCTCGATAAAGCATCTCTCCTTCCAGATTACTTTCACTAATGCCTCCTGCCACCACTAGGCCCCTGCGGAGCACGGCAGCACTGGGGCTAACTCCTCCCTTGCCCGCCAGGCCCCTGCTCGCAAACATCTCCCACGCCTCCTGGCTGTCTCTCCTTCCATCTTACTCCGCATCGACACTTGCGTTTGCCAGGCCCTGCTCATGTGGGCATTGGCAATCTGTCACTACAGTTAAAGATGGCACCTTACTGTCTTTAGTCCAGCCACTTAGGCCCCTTGACTCATCTCCATGTCTGGCTCTGCTGGCCTCTGCGGGCCACTTCCACGCCTGCCTTGTTAAGTCTCTCCTTCCAGCTCACTTTCTCTAGCCTCCTGCCTGCTTGATAAAGCATCTCTCCTTCCAGCTTACTTTCACTAATGCCTTTGCCACCACTAGGCCTCTGCACAGCCTGGCAGCACTTGGCTAACTCCTCCCTTGCTCACCAAGCCCCTGCTCGGCAAACGTATTCCAATGCCTGCCTGGCCGTCTCTTCTTCCAGCTTACTTCCGCTAACGCCACTTGCACCTGCCAGACCCCTGCTTCAGGGGCATTGACAATCTATCACCCACAAGTTAAAGATGGCAGCTACCATCTTCAGTCCAGCCAATTAGGCCCCTTTTGAATTATCTCCACGTCTGCAGCCCTCTGCCCAGCCAATGGGAAGACGCCCCACAGCTGCCTTGTAGAAGCCCCTCCAGCTTAGTTTTGCTACTGCCTCCTGAGCCAGCTCGGGATAGCATCTCCTTCCAGCTTACTTTCAGTCATGCCTCCTGCCATCACTAGTCTGCGCAAGAGCCTGGCAGCACTCAGTTCCCTTCTCCCTTGCCCGCCAGGCCCCTGCTCAGCAAACATCTCCCATTCCTGCCTGGCTGTCTCTCCTTCCAGCTTACATCCGCTAATGCCTCTTGCACCTGCCAGGGTTCTGCTTCAGGGGCATTGGCAACCCATCACCCACAAGGTAAAGACGGCGCCTACCATCTTCAGTCCACCCACTTAGGCCCCTTGGAATCATCTCCAATGTCCGGCTCCGCCATGCCCCTGTGGGCCGCTGCCTCTCACGCCTGCCGGGTAAAGCCTCTCTCCTTCCAGCTCAGTTTTGCTAATGCCTCCCTGCGTCTGCTCTGGAGCATAAAGAATCTTTCTTCCACCTTTACTTTACTAATGCCTTTGCCACCACTTTGTCTTCATCGGAGCCTGGGCAGCACTCAGCTACACCTCCATTTCCCGGCCAGGCTCCTCCTGGCAAACGCCTCCCATACCTGCCAGGCTCTCTCCTTCCAGCTTATTTCATACGCTCTTGCACCTTCAGGACCTTGTTTCACGGGTATTGGCAACCTATCGCCCACAACTTAAAGATGGCACCTGCCATTTTCAGTCCAGCCACTTAGGCCACTTGGAATCATCTCCAACGTCTTGCGCATCCAGCTGGCCCCTGTGGGCCGACGCCTCCCACACCTGCCTTGTAAAGCCTCTCTCCTTCCAGCTTAGTTTCGCTAAAGCCTCCCGTGCCTGCTCGATAAAGCATCTCTCCTTCCAGCTTACTTTCACTAATGCCCCCTGCCACCTCTAGGCCCCTGTGCAGCCTGGCACCACTCAGCTAACTCCTCCCTTGCCCTACAGGCCCCTGCTTGGCTAACATCTCCCACGCCTACCTGGCTGTCTCTACTTCCAGCTTATTTCTGCTAACACCTCTTGCGCCTGCCAGAGTTCTGCTTCAGGGGCATTGGAAACCCATCACCCGAAAGGTAAAAATGCTACCTACTGTTTTCAGTCCAGCCACTTTGGCCCCTTGGAATCACCTCCAATGTTTTGTGCCTCTGCCCGGCCCCTGTGGGCCGACGCCTCCCATGCCTGCCTGGTAAAGGCTCTCTCCTTCCAGCTTAGTTTCGCTACTGCCTGCCGTGCCTGCTGGATAAAGCATCTCACTTCCAGCTTAATTTCACTAACGCTTCCTGCCACCGCTAGGCCCCTGCGAAGCCTGGCAGCACTCGGCTAACTCCTCCTTTGCCCACCAGGACCCTACTTGGCAAACGTCTCCCATGCCTGCCTGACTGTCTCTCCATGGAGCTTACTTCCGCTAATGCCTCTTGCGCCTGCCAGGCCCCTGCTTCAGGGGCATTGGCAACTCATCACACGCAAGGTAAGGAAGGCACCTACCATCGTCAGTCTAGCCACTTAGGCCACTTGGAAGCATCTCCAATGTCTCGCGCCTCTGCCTGGCCCCGGTGGGCAGATGTCTCCCATGTTGCCTGGTAGCCTCTCTCCTTCCAGCCAGCTTTACATAAATGCCCCAGTGCCTGCTCGAGTAAAGCATCTCTACTTCCAGCTACTTTCTCACTCAACGCCTTCTGCCACCACTGAGGCCCCTGTGCAGCCTGGCAGCACCGCTACTCCTCCATTGCCCTCCAGTCCCCTGCTCGCAAACGCCTTCCAGACGCCTGCTCATTGTCTCTTCCAGCCCACGCCCCTCAATGCCTCTTTATTCTGCCAGGGTTCTGCTTCAGGGGCATTGAAACCCGAGCTCAAGAGTAAAGACAGCACCTACCGTCTTCAGTCCTGTCCCTTAGGTGCCTTGGAATCATCTCCAACATCTCACGCCTCCGCCCAGTCGCTGCGGACCAATGCCTCCCACGCCTGCCTGGTAAAGCCTCTCTCCTTCCAGCTTAGTTTCGCTATTGCCTGCTGTGCCTGCTCTATAAAGCACCTCTCCCTCCAGCTTACTTTCACTAACACCTCCTGCCACCGCTACGCCACTGCGCAGCGTGGCAGCACTCGGCTAACTCCTTCCTTGCCCGCCAGGCCCCTGCTCGGCAAAAGTCTCCCATGCCTGCCTGGCTGTCTCTCCTTCCAGCTTACTTCCGCTAATGCCTCTTGCGCCTGCCAGGGTTCTGATCCAGGGGCATTGTCAACCCATTGCCCGCAAGGTAAAGATGGTACCTGCTGTCTTCAGTCCAGCCACTTAGGCCCCTTGGAATTGCCCCCAACATTTTGCACCTCTGCCTGGCCCCTGCGGGCCGATGCCTCCCATGCCTGTCTGGTAAAGGATCTCTCCTTCCAGCTTAGTTTAGCTACTGCCTGCCGTGCCTGCTCGATAAAGCATCTCTCCTTCCAGCTAAATTTCACTAATGCTTCCTGCCACCACTAGGCTCCCTGCGCAGCCTGGCAGCACTCGGCTAACTCCTCCCTTGCCCACCAGGCCACTACTCGGCAAACGTCTCCCACACCTGACTGAGGTCTCTCCTTGGAGCTTACTTCCGCCAAGGCCTCTTGCGCTTGCCAGGCCCCTGCTTCAGGGGCATTGTCAACCTATTGCCCGCAAGTTAAAGATGGCACCTACCATCTTCAGTCCACCCACTTAGGCCCCTTGGAATCATCTCCAATGTCTCGCGCCTCCGCCCTGTCACTGTGGGCCAACGCCTCCCGTGCCTGCCTGGTAAAGACTTTCACCTTCCAGCATGTTTCCTGCCTACTGCCTGCCTGCCTCGCTAAAAGCATCTCTACTTCCAGATTACTTCACTAAACCCTCCTGCCACCACTAGGCCCCTGTGCAGCCTGGAAGCACTTGGCTTAACTCCTCTCTGCCCGCCAGGCCGTGATTCGAAATGCCTCCCACACCTTCCTGGCTATCTCTCATTCCAGCTTACATCTGCTAATACCTCCTGCGCCTGCCAGGGCTCTGCTTCAGGGGCATTGGCAACCCATCACACGCAAGGTAAGGATGGCACCTACTGTCTTCAGTCCAGCCACTTAGGCCCCTTGGAATCATCTCCAATGTCTCGCGCCTCCGCCTGGCAACAGCGGGCAGATGTCTCCCTTGTCTGCCTGGTAAAGCCTCTCTCCTTCCAGCTTAGTTTTGCTAATGCCTCCAGTGCCTGCTCGATAAAGCATCTCTCCTTCCAGCTTACTTTCACTAACGCCTCCTGCCACCACTAAGCCCCTGTGCAGCCTGGCAGCACTCAGCTAACTCCTCCATTGCCCTCCAGGCCCCTGCTCGGCAAACGTCTCCCACGCCTGCTTGGCTCTCTCTCATTCCAACTTATGTGCGCTAATGCCTCCTGTGCCTGCCAGGGCTCTGCTTAAGGGGCATTGGCAACCCATCGCACGAAAGGTATATATGGCACCTACCATCTTCCGTCCAGCCACTCAGTCCCCGTGGAATCATCTCCAATGTCTCGCTCCTCTGCCTGGCCTTTGTGGGCCGATGCCTCCCGTGCCTACCTGGTAAAGCCTCTCTCCATCCAGCTTAGTTTTGCTAATGCCTCCCATGCCTGCTCAATAAAGCATCTCTACTTCCAGCTTACTTTCACTAAAGCCTCCAGCCACCACTAGGCCCCTGTGCAGCCTGCCAGCACTCAGCTGACTCCTCCCTTGCCCGCCAGGCCCCTGCTAGGCAAACATCTCCCATGTCTGCCTGGCTGTCTCTCCTTCAGCTTCCTTCCGCTATGCCCCATGCAGACTGCCAGGCCCCTGCTTCAGGGCATTGGGCAACCTATGGCCTGAAGGTAAAGATGGCACCCACCGCCTCAGTCCACCCACTTAGGCCCCTTGGAATCATCTCCAACATCTCTCGCCTCCTCCTGGCCCCTGCGGGCCGACACCTCCCATGCCTGCCAGGTAAAGCTTCTCTCCTTCCAGCTTAGTTTAGCTAATGCCTCCCGTGCCTGCTCAATGAAGCATTTCTGCTTCCAGCTTACTTTCACTAATGCCTCCTGCCATGACTAGGCCCCGGCGAAGCCTGGCAGCCCTTGGCTAGCTTCTCCCTTGCCCACCAGCCCCTGCTCGGCAAATGCCTCTCTGGCCTGCCTGGCTGTGTATCCTTCCAGCTTACGTCTGCTAATGACTGTTGCGCCTGCCTGGGTTCTGCTTCAGGGGCATTGGCAACCCATCGCCCACAAGGTAAAGGCAGCAGCTACCGTCTTCAGTCCAGCCACTTAGGCCCCTTGGAATCATCTCCAAAGTCTCACACCTCCGCCCGGCCTTTGTGGGCTGACACCTCCCATGCCTGCCTGGTAAAGCCTCTCTACTTCCAGCTTAGTTTCGCTAATGCCTCCCGTGCCTGCTCAATAAAGCATCTCTCCTTCCAGCTTACTTTCACCAACTCCTCCTGCTACCACTAGGTCCCAGCGCAGCCTGGCAGCACATGGCTAACTCCTCCCCTGCTCATGGCCCCTGATCGGCAAACGTCTCAAACGCCTGCCTGACTGTCTTTCCTTCCAGCTTACTTCCGCTAATGCCTCTAGCTCCTGCCAGGTCCCTGCTTCACGGGCATTGGCATCCTATCTCCCGTAAGGTAAAGATGGCACCTACCATCTTCAATTCAACCACTTAGGCCCCTTGGAATCATCTCCAACATCTAGCACCTCTGCCTGGCCCCTGCTGGCCAATGCCTCCAACGCCTGCCTGGTAAAGCCACTCTCCTGACAGCACAGTTTCGCTCATACCTCCCGTGCCTGCTCGATAAAGCATCTCTCCTTCCAGCTTACTCTCACTAACACATCCTGCCACCACTAGGCCCCTGCGTAGCCTGGCGGCGCACCTGCTGCTCCTCCCTGCCGCCAGGCCTGCTCGGCAAACGTCTCCCATGCCAGTCTGGCTGTCTCTCCTTACAGCTTACTTCCACTAACGCCTCTTGTGCCTGCCAGGCCCCTGCTTCAGAGGCATTGGCAACCTATCACCCGCTAGTTAAGTATGCACCTACGTCTTCAGTCCAGCCACTTAGGCCCCTTGGAATCGTCTCCAATGTCTTGCGCCTCTGCCTGGCCCCTGCAGGCCGACGCCTCCCACGCCTGCCTGGTAAAGACTCTCTCCATCCAGCTTAGTTTCGCGAATGCCTCCTGTGCCTGCTTGATAAAGCATCTCTCCTTCCAGCTTAATTTCACTAATGCCTCTTGCCACCACTAGGCCCCTGTGCAGCCTGGTAGCACTCGGCTAACTCTCCCCTTGCCCACAAAGATCTGATCAGCAAATGTCTCCCTTGCCTGCCTGGCTGTGTCTCCTTCCAGCTTACGTCCGCTAACGCCTCTTGCGCCTGCCAGGGTTCTGCTTCAGCAGCATTTGTAACCCATCGCCCGCAAGGTAGAGATGGCACCTACCATCTTCAGTCCAGCCACTTAGGCCCTTGGAATATTCTCCAACGTCTCGCACCTCCGTCCGTCCCCTGTGGGCTGATGCCTCCCATGCCTGCCTTGTAAAGCCTCTCTCCTTCCAGCTTAGTTTCGCTAGTGCCTCCTGTGCCTGCTCAATAAAGCATCTCTCCTTCCATCTTACTTTCATTAATGCCCCCTGCCACCACTAGACCCCTGCGCAGCCTGGCAGCACTCAGCAAACTCCTCCCTTGACCGTCAAGCCCTGCTTGGCAAATGTCTCCCATGCTTGCCTGGCTGTCTCTCCTTCCAACTTACGTCCGCTAATGCCTCTTGCACCTGCCAGCGTTCTGCTTCAAGGGCATTGGCAACCCATCGCTTGCAAGGTAAAGATGGCACCTACTATCTTAAGTCCAGCCACTTAGGCCCCATGGAATCATCTCCCACATCTAGCGCCTCCGCCTGGGCCCTGCGGGATGACGTCTTACATGCCTGCCTGGTAAAGCCTCTCTCCTTCCAGCTTAGTTTCGCTAATGCCTTCCATGCCTGCTTGATAAAGCATCTCTCCTTCCAGCTTACTTTCACTAACGCCTCCTGCCACCACTAGGCCCCTGCAGAGCCTGGTAACACTCAGCAAACTCCTCCCTTGCCTGCCAGACCCCTACTCGGCAAACGTTTCTCATGCCTGCCTGGCTGTCTCTCCTTCCAACTTACTTCCCCTAATGCCTCTTGCACCTACCAGGCCCCTGGTTCAGGGGCATTGGCATCCTATTGCCCGCAAGATAAAGATTGCACCTACCATCTTCAGTCCAGCCACTTGGGCCCCTTGGAATCATCTCCAATGCTTCGCGCCTCCGCACGGCCCCTGCAGGCCAGCGCCTCCCAGGGTGGCCTGGTAAAGCCTCTCTCCTTCCAGCTTAGTTTCGCTAATGCCTCCCGTGCCTGCTCGATAAAGCATCTCTCCTTCCAGCTTACTTTCACTAATGCCTCCTGCCACCACTAGGCCCCTGCGCAACCTGGCAGCACTCGGATAACTCCTCCCTTGCCTGCCAGGCCACTGCTCAGCAAACATCTCCCATGCCTGCCTGGCTGTCTCTCCTTCAAGCTTACGTCCGCTAACGCCTCTTGCACCTGCCAGGGTTCTGCTTCAGGGGCATTGGCAACCTGTCGCCCACAAGGTAAGGATGGCACCTACTGTCTTCAGTCCTGCCACTTAGGCCCCTTGGAATCATCTCCAATGTCTAGCACCTCTGCCCGGCCCCTTTGGCCCCATGCCTCCCATGACTGCCTGGTAAAGCCTCTCTCCTTCCTGCTTAGTTTCGCTGATGCCTCCCATGCCTGCTCGATAAAGCAACTCTCCTTCCAGCTTACTTTCACTAATGCCTCCTGCCATAAGTAGGCCCCTTCGCTGCCTGGCAGCACTCAGCTAACTCCTTCGTTGCCTGTCAGGCCCCTTCTCGGAAAATGTCGGTTCTGCTTCAGGGGCATTGGCAACCCATCGCCCGCAAGGTAAAGATGGCACCTAACATCTCGAGTCCAGCCACTTAGGCCCCTTGGAATCATCTCCAACGTTTCGCGCCTCCGCCCGTCCTCTGTAGGCTGACACCTCCCACGCCTGCCTGGTAAAACCTCTCTCCTTCCAGCTTAGGTTTGCTAATGCCTTCCGTGCCTGCTCAATAAAGTATCTCTCCTTCCAGGTTACTTTCACTAATGCCTTTGCCACAACTAGGTCCCTGCAGTGCCTGGCAGCACTCAGCTATCTCCTCCCTTGCCCGCCAGGCCCCAGTCAGTAAACATCTCCAACGCTTGCCTGGCTGTCTCTCCTTCCAGCTTACTTCCTCTAATGCCTCTTGCACCTGCCAGGCCCCTGCTTCAGTGGCATATGCAACCTATCACCCGCAAGTTAAAGATGGCACCTACAGGTCTCCAGTGTAGGACTTAAGCCCTTGGAATCAACACCAACGCCTCACACCTCCACCAGGCCCCTGTGGGCCAACGCCTCCCATGCCTGCCTGGTAAAGCCTCTCACCTTTCAGCTTAGTTTCGCTAATGCTTCCTGTGCCTGCTCGATAAAACATCTCTCCTTCCAGCTTACTTTCACTAACGCCTCCTGCTACCACTAGGTCCCTGCGCAGCCTGGAAGCACTCGGCCTACACCTCACTTGCCTGCCAGGCCCCTGCTTGGCAAATGTCTGAAATGCCTGCCTGGCTGTCTCTCCTTCAGCTTAGTTCTGCTAATGTACAGTGTCAGTGGCTCAGTACAGTGTCAGTGGCTCAGTAGGTAGCACACTCGCCTCTGAGGCTGGGAGATCAGAGGGCTGTGGGTTCAGTTCCCACATCTGGCACTTGGGTTAATAGCCCAGTACTGACACTGTAATGCACCATGAGAGGGGTGCTGCATTTCTGAGGTGCCATCTTTCGGATGAGACGTTAAACCAAGGTCCCACCTGCCTGGATTGCTGGTAGTTCAGGTGGATGTTAAAGATCCCATGGCACTTATTGAAAAGAGTAGGGGAATTTCCCCGGTGTCCTGGCCAAATTTCCCTCATTCATTAAAAATACCACCAACAGCTTAATCTGGTTCAAGGTCTGTTGGCATTCATCTATATCCCCCTTCCCCGGGTCGTGCCTGAAAATAGGCAGGATTTGTCTAGTGCACTTACCCGGTCAACAAAAGCTAAATAAATAAAATAAATAAAATGCCTCTTGCGCCTGCCAGGCCCCTACTTCAGGGGCATTGGCAACCTATCGCCCGCTAGTTAAGAATGGCACCTACCATCTTCAGTCAGCCACTTGGGCCCTTGGAATCATCTCCAATGACTCGCACCTCTGCCCAGCCACTGCGGGCGATGCCTCCCATGCCTGCCTGGTAAAGCCTCTCTCCTTCCAGCTTAGTTTCGCTAATGCCTCCCATGCCTGCTCAATAAAGCAGCTCTCCTTCCAGCTTCATTTCTCTAACGCCTCCTACCACCACTAGGCCCCTGGGCAGTCTGGCAGCACTCGGCTAACTCCTCCCTTGCCCGCCAGGCCCCTGCTCGGCAAACGTCTCCCATGCCTGCGTGGCTGTCTCTTCTTCCAGCTTACATCCGATAATGCCTCTTTCTTCTGCCAGGTTCTGCTTCAGGGGCATTGGCAACCCATCGCCTGCAAGGTAAAGACAACACCTACCGTCTTCGGTCCAGCCACTTAGGCCCCTTGGAATCATCTCCAATGTCTCGCACCTCTGCACTGCCCCTGCGGGTCGACGCCTCCCATGCTTGCCTGGTAAAGCCTCTCTCCTTCTAGCTTAGTTTTGCTAATACCTCCCATGCCTGCTCGATAAAGAATCTCTCCTTACAGTTTACTTTCACTAACGTCTTCTGCCACCACTAGGCCCCTGCGAAGCATGGCAGCACTCAGCTAACACCTCCCTTGCCCGCCAGGCCTCTGTTCGGTAAACGTCTTCCACGCCTGCCTGGCTTTCTCACCTTACAGCTTACTTCCACTAATGCCTCTTGCACCTGCCAGGCTAGTGCTTCAGGGTCAATGGCAACCCATCGCCCACAAGGTAAAGATGGTACCTATAGTCTTCAGTCCTGCCACTTAGGCCCCTTGGAATAACCTCCAACGTTTCGTGCCTCTGCCCGGCTCCTGCGGGCTGATGTTTCCCATGCCTGCCTCGTAAAGCCACTCTCCTTTCAGCTTAGTTTCGCTAATGCCTCCCCTGCCTGCTTGATAAAGCATTTCTCCTTCCAGCTTAATTTCACTAATGCCTGCTGCCACCACTAGGCCCCTGCGCAGCCAGGCAGCACTCGGCTAACTCCTCCCTTGCCCGCGAGGCCTCTGCTCAGCAAACATCTCCAATGCCTCCCTCGCTGTCTCTCCTTCTAGTTTGCTTCTGCTAATGCCTCTTGTGCCTGCCAGGCCCCTGCTTCAGGAGCATTGTCAGCCTATCACCTGCAAGTTAAAGATGGCACCTACCATCTTCAGTCCCACCACTTAGGCCCCTTGGAATCATCTCCAATGTCTCATGCCTCCGCCCTGTCCCTGCGGGCTGATGCCTCCCACACCTGCCTGGTAGAGCCTCTCTCCACCCAGCTTAGTTTCGCTAGTGCCTTCCGTGCCTGCTTGATAATGGATCTCTCCTTCCAGCTTACTCTGACTAATGCCTCATGCCACCACTAGGCCCCAGCACAGCCTGCCAGCACTCGGCAGACTCCTCCCTTGCCCACCAGGCCCCTGCTCGACAAATGTCTCCCATGCCTGCCTGGCTGTCTCTCCTTCCAACTTACTTCCGCTAATGCCGCTTGCACCTGCCAGGCCCCTGCTTCGGGGGCAATGGCAATCTATCGTCTGGAAGATAAAGATGGCACCTACCATTTTCAGTCCACCCACTTAGGCCCCTTAGAATCATTTACAACGTCTCATGCATCCTCCCTGCCCATGGGGCCGGACTCCCATGCCTGCCTGGTAAAGCCTCTCTCCTTCCAGCTTAGTTTCGCTAATGCCTCCCGTGCCTGCTCGATAAAGCATCTCTACTTCCAGCTTACTTTTACTGATGCCTTTTCCCATCACTAGGCCCCAGCAGAGCCTGGCAGCACTTCGGTACCTCCTCCTTTGCCCATCAGGCCCCTGCTTGCTAAATGTCTCCCACACCTGCCTGGCTGTCTCTCCTTCCAGCTGATGTCCGCTAATGCCTCTTGCGCCTGCCAGGGTTCTGCTTCATGGGCATTAGCAACCCATCGCCCACAAGGTAAATGTGGCACCTACCATCTTCAGTCCAGGTACTTAGGACCCTTGTAATCATCTCAAATGCCTCGCACCTCTGCCCAGCCCTCTGGGCCGATGCCTCCCACGCCTGCCTGGTAATACCTCACTCCTTCCAGCATAGTTCCGCTAATGCCTCCCAAGCCTGCTCAATAAAGCATCTCTCCTTCTAGACTACTTTCACTAACGCCTAGTGCCACCTCAAGGCCCCTGTGAAGCCTGGCTGCACTCGGCTAACTCCACCTTTGCCCACCAGGCCCCAGCTTTGCAAACATCTTCCATGCCTGCCTGGCTTTCTCTGCTTCCTGCTGATGTCCGCTAAGGCCTCTTGCACCTACCAGGGTTCTGCTTCAGGGGCATTGGCAACCCAGTGCCCACAAGGTAAGGATGGCACCTACCGTCTTCAGCACAGCCACTTAGGACCCTTGAAATCATCTCCAACGCTTCACACCTCCGGCCGGCCCCTGCAGGCCGATGCCTCCAATGCCTGCCTGGTAAAGCCTCACTCCTTCTAGCGTTGTTTCGCTAATGCCTCCCGTGCCTGCTCGATAAAGCATCTCTCCTTCCAGCTTACTTTCACTAACGCCTTTTGCCACCTCTAGGCCCCTGTGGAGCCTAAAAGCACTGGGTACCTCCTCCTTTGCCTGCAAGGACCCTACTTGGCAAACGTCTCAAATGCCTGCCTGTCTGTCTCTCCTTCCAGCTGATGACCGCTAATGCCTCTTTCACCTGCCAGGATTCTGCTCCAGGGGCATTGGCAACTCATCGCCCACAAGGCAAAGGTGGCACCTACCATCTTCAGTCCAGCCACTTAGGCCCCTTGGAATCTTCTACAATGGCTCCCACCTCCGCGGGCCGATGCCTCCCACGTTTGCCTGGTAATGCCTCTCTTCTTCCAGCTTAGTTTCGCTAATGCCTCCCATGCCTGCTCGATAAAGCATGACTCCTTCCAGTTTACTTTCACTAACAGCTCCTGCCACTTCTAGGCCCCTGTGCAGCTTGGCAGCGCTCAACTAAATCCTCTTTTGCCCGTCTGGCCCCTGCTCGACAAACGTCTCCCATGTCTGCCTGGCTATCTCTCCTTCCAGCTTTCTTCCACTAATGTCTCTTGTGCCTGTGAGGCCGCTGCTTCAGGGTCATATGTAACCTATCGCCTGCAAGTTAAAGATGGCACCTACTGTCTTCAGTCCAGTCATTTAGGCCCCATGGAATCATCACCAATGCCTCGCGGCTCCTCCCAGCCCCTGCAGGCCGACGCCTCCCACGCCTGCCTGGTAAAGCCTCTCTCCTTCCAGCTTAGTTTTGCTAATGCCTCCAGTGCCTGCTCGATAAAGCATCTCTCCTTCCAGCTTAGTTTCACTAACGCCTTTTGCCACCACTAGGCCCCTGTGGAGCCTGGCAGTTCTCGGTTACCTCCTCCTTAGCCTGCCAGGCCCCTGCTTGGCAAACTTCTCCCACGCCTGCCTGGCTGTCTCTCCTTCCAGCTGACGTCCGCTAACACCTCATGCGCCTGCCAGGGTTCTGCTTCGGGGCATTGGCGTCCATCGCCCACAAGGTAAAGGTGTCACCTACCGTCTTAAGTCCAGCAGCTTAGACCCCTTTGAATCATCTCTAATGCCTCTCGCCTACGCCTTGCCCCTGAGGGCCGATGCCTCCCACGCCTGCCTGATAATGCATCACTCCTTCCATCTTACTTTCGCTAACGCCTCCTGCCACCTGTAGGCCCCTGTGGATCCTGGCAGCACTCTGCTAACTCCTCCTTTACCCGCCAGGCCCCTGCTCGGCAAACGTCTCCATGTCTGCCTGGCTATCTCTCTTTCCAGCTTTCTTCCACTAATGCCTCTTGCGCCTGCCAGGCCCCTGCTTCAGGGGCATTGGCTACCCATCCCCCGCAAGGTAAAGATGGCACCTACCATCTTCAGTCCAGCCACATAGGCCCCCCGGAATCATTTCCAAAGCCTCTTGCCTCTGACCAGTTCCTGGAGGCCGACGCCTCCCATGCCTGCCTGGTTAAGCCTGTCTCCTTCCAGCTTAGTTTTGCTAATGCCTCCGGAGCCTGCTCGATAAAGCATCTCACCTTCCAGCTTACTTTCACCAATGCCTTTTGCCACCACTAGGCCCCTTCGGAGCCTGGAAGCACTCGAGTACCTCCTCCTTTGCCCGCCAGGCCCCTACTTAGCAAATGTCTCCCACGCCTTCCTGGCTGTCTCTCCTTCCAGCTGACGTCCACTAATGCCTCTTGCACCTACCAGGGTTCTTCTTCAGAGGCATTGGCAACTCATCGCCCACAAGGTAACTGTGGCACCTACCATCTTCAGTCCAGCCACTTAGGCCCCTTGGAATCATCTCCAACGTCTCATGCCTCCGCCCGGCCCCTGTGAGCCAACGCCTCCCATGCCTGCCTGGTAAAGCCTCTCCTTCCAGTTTAGTTTTGCTAATGCCTCCCGTGCCTGCTCGATAAAGTATCTCTCCTTCCAGCTCTCTTTCACTAACGCCTTTTGCCAGCACTAGGCCCCTGCGGAGCCTGGCAGCACTCGGTACCTCCTCCTTTGCCCGCCAGGCCCTGGCTTGGCAAACGTCTCCCACGCCTGCCTGGCTGTCTCTACTTCCATCAGACGTCCAGTAATGCCTCTTGTGCCTGCCAGGG
This sequence comes from Neoceratodus forsteri, assembly GCA_016271365.2. Classification (NCBI taxonomy): domain Eukaryota; kingdom Metazoa; phylum Chordata; order Ceratodontiformes; family Ceratodontidae; genus Neoceratodus; species Neoceratodus forsteri. The sequence goes on from CM028129.1 coordinate 1,482,461,794, forward strand.
TTCTGCTTCAGGGACATTGGCTACCCATCGCCCGCAAGGTAAAGGTGGCACCTACTGTCTTCAGTCCAGCCACTTAGGCCCCTTTGAATCATCTCCAATGCCTCGCGCCTCCGCAAGGCCCCTGTGGGCTGACTCCTCCCATGCTTGCCTGGTAATGCCTCACTCCTTCCAGCTTAGTTTCGCTAATGCCTCCCATGACTGCTCGATAAAGCATCTCTCCTTCCAGCTTACTTTCACTATCACCTCTTGAGTACCTGTAGGCCCCTGTGTAGCCTGGCAGCACTCGGCAAACTCCTCCATTGCCCGCCAGGCCCCTGCTCGGCAAACGCCTAACACGCCTGACTGCCTATCCCTCTTTCCAGCTTTCTTCCACTAATGCCTCTTGTGCCTGTCAGGCCCCTGCTTCAGGGGCATTGGCTACCCATCGTCCGCAAGGTAAAGACGGCACCTGCCGTCTTCAGTCCAGCCACTTAGGCCCCTTGGAACCATCTCCAATGCCTCACGCAACCGCCTGGCCCCTGCAGGCTGACGTCTCCCACACCTCCTTCCAGCTGATGTCCACTAAAGCCTCTTGCGCCTGCCAGGGTTCTGTTTCAAGGGCATTTGCTAGCTATCATCAGCAAGTTAAAGATGGCACCTACCATCTTCAGTCCAGCCACTTAGGCTCCTTGGAACCATCTCCAATGCCTCGCACCACCGCCCGGCCCCTGCACTGGCTTCTCCCACTTCTCCTTCCAGCAGATGTTCGCTAACACCTCTTGCGCCTGCCAGAGTTCTGTTTCAAGGGCATTTGCAAGCTATCGTCAACAAGTTAAAGATGGCACCTATCATCTTCAGTCCAGCCACTTAGGCCCCTTGGAACCATCTCCAATGCCTCGCACAACCGCCCAGCCCCTGCAGGCCGACGTCTCCCACACCTCCTTCCGGGTGATGTCCGCTAACGTCTCTTGCGCCTGCCAGGGTTCTGTTTTAAGGGCATTTGCAAGCTATCGTCATCAAGTTAAAGATGGCACCTATCATCTTCAGTCCAGCCACTTAGGCCCCTTGGAACCATCTCCAATGCCTCGCGCAACCGCCCGGCCCCTGCAGGCCGACGTCTCCCACACCTCCTTCCGGGTGATATCCACTAACGTCTCTTGCACCTGCCAGGGTTCTGTTTTAAGGGCATTTGCAAGCCATTGTCAGCAAGTTAAAGATGGCACCTACCATCTTCAGTCCAGCCACTTAGGCCCCTAGGAATCATCTCCAATGCCTCGCGCCTCCTTCTGGCCCCCGCAGGCTAACCCCTCCCATGCCTGCCTGGTAAAGCCTCTCTCCTTCCACCTTAGTTTCGCTATTGCCTCCGGTGCCTACTCGATAAAGCATCTCTCTCCATCCAGCTTACTTTCACTAATGCCTCCTGCCACCAGAAGGCCCTTGTGTAGCCTGGCAGCACTCGCCTCTATCGTCAGCAAGTTAAAGATGGCACCTACCATCTTCAGTCCAGCCACTTAGGCCCAATGGAACCATCTCCAACGCCTCGCACCTCCGCCCGGCCCCTGCAGGCCAAAGTCTCCCACACCTCCTTCCAGCTGATGTCCGCTAATGCCTCTTACGCCTGTCAGAGTTCTGTTTCAAAAGCATTTGCAAGCTATCATCAGCAAATTAAAGATGGCACTTACCATCTTCAGTCCTGTCCTTAGGCCCCTTGAACCATCTCCAATGCCTCGCACCTCTGCCCAGCCCCCACGCAGAATGATCATCTCCACACACCTCCTTCAGGGAGATGTCCACTAACTGCCTCTTGAGCCTGCCAGGGTTCTGTTTCAAAGGCATTTCCATGCTATCATCAGCAAGTTAAAGATGGCACCTACCATCTTCAGTCCAGCCAAGTAGGCCTCTTGGAACCATCTCCAATACCTCACGCCTCTGCCCGGTCCCTGCAGGCCAACATCCCCACAGCTCCTTCCGGGTGATGTCCGCTAACGTCTCTTGCTCCTGCCAGGGTTCTGTTTCAAGGGCATTTGCTAGCTATGATCAGCAAGTTAAAGATGGCACCTACCATCTTCAGTCCAGCCACTTAGGCCCCTTGGAACCATCTCCAATGCCTCGCGCCTCCGCCCGGCCCCTGCAGTCTGACGTCTCCCACTCCTCCTTCCAGCTGATGTCCGCTAACATCTCTTGTGCCTGCCAGGGTTCTGTTTCACGGGCATTTGCAAACTATCGTCAGCAAGTTAATGATGGCACCTACCATCTTCAGTCCAGCTACTTAGGCCCCTCGGAACCATCTCCAACGCCTCGCGCAACCGCCCGGCCCCTGCAGTCCGACATCTCCCACACCTCCTTCCGGGTGATGTCCGCTAACATCTCTTGCTCCTGCCAGGGTTCTGGTTCAAGTGGATTTGCAAGCTATCATCAGCAAGTTAAAGATGGCACCTACCATCTTCAGTCCAGCCACTTAGGCCCCTTGGAACCATCTCCTATGCCTCGCGCCTCCTCCTGGCCCCCGCGGGCTGACACTTCTCACTCCTGCCTGGTAAAGCCTCTCTCCTTCCACCTTAGTATCCCTGTTACCTCCGGTGCCTGCTCGATAAAGCATCTCTCCTACCAGCTAACTTTCACTAATGCCTTCTGCCACCAGTAGGCCCTTGCACTAGCCTAGAAGCACTGCGCCTCTATGGTCCGCGGGTTAGACGAACTATCATCTTCAGTTCAGCCGCTTGGGCCCCATGTAACCATCTCCAAAGCCTAGAGCCTCCTCCTGGCCCCTGCCGGCCAACCCCTCCTACGCCTGCCTGGTAAAGCCTCTCTACTTCCACCTAAGTTTCACTATTGCCTCCGGTGCCTACTCGATAAAGCATCTCTCCTTCCAGCTTACCTTCACTAATGCCTCCTGCCACCAGTAGGCTCTTGCGTAGCCTGGCAGCACTCGCCTCTATCATCTGCAAGTTAAAGGTGGCACCTACCGTCTACAGTCCAGGAACTTCGGCCCCTTGAAACCATCTCCACAGCCTCGCATCTCCTCGGCTCAAGGCAACCGATGCCTCTCACGCCTGCATGGTAAAGCCTCTCTCCTTCCAGCTTACTTTCACTAATGCCTTTTGCCACCACTAGGCCCCTGAGGAGCCTGGCAGCACTCGTCTACCTCCTCCTTTGCCCACCAGGCACCCGTTCGGCAAACATCTCCCACTACCTTCACCAATGCCTCCTATCACCTCTAGGCCCCTGTGCAGCCTGGCAACACTCGGCCAACTCTGCCTTTGCCCGCCTGTGCCCTGTTCGGCAAACATCTCCCACACCTGCCTGGCTATCTCTCCTTCCAGCTTTCTTCCACTAATGCCTCTTGTGCCTGCCAGGCCCCTGCTTCAGGGCATTGGCGACCCATCGCCCGCAAGGTAAAGACGGCACCTACCATCTTCAGTGAAGCCACTTAGGCCCCTTGGAATTGTCTCCAATGACTCACGCCTGCCCAGTCCCAGCAGGCCGATGGCTCCCATGCCAGCCTAGTAAAGCCTCTCTCCTTCCAGCTTATGTTTGCTAATGCCTCCGGAGCCTGCTCGATAAAGCATCTCACCTTCCAGCTTACTTTCACTAACACCTTTGCCACCACTAGGAACCTGCGCAGCCTGTACTCGGGTGCCTCCTACTTTTGCCCGCCAGGCCTGGCAACAAATGTCTCCCACTCCTGCTTGGCTGCCTCTCTTTCCAGCTGATGTCTGCTAATGCCTCTTGTGCCTGCCAGGGTTCTGCTTCAGGTGCATTATCTACCCATCGTCGCCAAAGTAAAGGTGGCACCTTCCATCTTCAGTAAAAGCCACTTAGGCTCCTTGGAATCATCTCCAATGTCTCGCACCTAGGCCTGGCCCCTGCAATCAGTGCCTCCATGTCTGCCTGGTAAAAGCCTCTCTTCTTCCAGCTTAGTTTCGCTAATGCCTCCGGTGCCTGCTCGATAAAGCATCTCTCCTTCCAGGTTACTTTCACTAACACCTTTTGCCAGCATTAGGCCCCTGCGCAGCCTGGCAGCACTCGGCTAACTCCGTCTTTGCCCGACTGGCCCCTGCTCAGAGAAGCGTCTCCACACCTGCCTGGTTATCTCTCTTTCCAGCTTTATTCCACTATCGCCTCTTGGCCTGCCAGGGTTTCTGTTTCAGGGCATTGGCTACCATCGCCCGGCGTGGTAAAGGTGGCACCTACCATCTTCAGTCCAGCCAGTTAGGCCCCTGGAATCATCTCCAATGTCGTGCATCTGTCCGGCCCCTGCGGTTGATGCCTCCCATGCCTGCTGGGCAAATCCTCTCTCCTTCAGCTTACTTTCACTAATGTCTTTTGCCGCCACTAGTCGGTGCCTCCTCCTTTGTCTGACAGGCCTGCCAGCATGATGTCTCCTGCCTGCCAGGCTGTCTCTCCTTCCAGATTTCTTCCACCAGCGCCTCTTGCGCCTGCCTGGGTTCTGCTTCAGGGCATTTGCAACCTGTCGCCCGCAAGTTAAAGATGGCACCTACCATCTTCAGTCCAGCCACTTAGGCCCTTGGAATCATCTCAATGTCTCGCACCTCTGCCCAGCCTCTGTCTCCCACGTCTGCCTGTTTGTCTCTTGTTCCAGCTTACATCTGCTAATGCATCTTGCACCTGCCAGGCTCTGATTCAGGGCATTGGCAACATTATCGCACACAATGTAAAGGTGGCACCCACAGTCTTCAGTCCTGCCACGAAGGCCCATTGAATCATCTCTAATGCCTCCGGCTCCATCCGGGCCCTGCAGGCCATGCGCGCCCGACCTGCCTGGTAAGCCTCTCTCCTTCCAGGTTAGTTTCGCTAATGCCTCCAGTGCCTGCTTGATAAAGCATCTCTCCTTCCAGCTTACTTTCACTAACGCCTTTTGCGCATGCCAGGCCCCTGCTTCAGGGGCATTGGCTACCCATCGCCTGCAAGGTAAAGATGGCACCTACCATTTTCTGTGCAACTACTTAGGCCCCTTGGAATCATCAACAATGCCTCGTGCTTCCACCCAGCCCCTGCAGCCGATGCCTCCCATGCCTGCCTGGTAAAGCCTCTCTCTCCCTATAGCTTAGTTTCGCTAATGCCTCCCATGCCTGCTTGATAAAGCTTCTCTCCTTCCATGTTTCTTTCACTAACGCCTAGTGCCACCTCTGGGCCCTGTGCAGCCTGGAAGCACTCGGCTAACTCTGCATTTGCCTGCCAGGCCCCAGCTCGACAAACTTCTCCCATGTCTGCATGGCTATCTCTCCTTCAGCTTTCCTCCACTAACGCTTCTAGCACCTGCCAGGCCCCTGCTTCAGGGGCGTGGCTACCATCACCCACAAGGTAAAGATGGCACCTACGTATTCTGTCCAGCCACTTAAGCCCCTTGGAATCATCTCCAATGCCTGCACCTCAGCCCAGCCCTGCAGGTCAGTGCTTCCCATGCCTGCCTGGTTAGTCTCTTTCCTTCCAGCTTAGTTTTGCTAGTGCCTCTGGTGCCTGCTCGATAAAGTATCTCTCGTTTCAGCTTATTTTCACTAACACCTTTGCCACCACTAGGCCCCTGCGGAGCCTAGCAGCACTTGAGTACCTCCTCCTTTGCCCGCCAGGCCCCTGCTAGGCAATCGTCTCCCATGTCTGCCTGGCTGTCTCTCCTTCTAGCTGATGTCCGCTAACGCCTCTTGTGCCTGCCAGGGTTCTGCTTCAGGGGCATTATCTACACATCGCCCACAAGGTAAAGGTGCAACTACCATCTACAGTCCAGCCACTTAGGCCCCTTGGAATCATCTCCAATGTCTCACGCCTCCGCCCGGCCCTTGCAGTCTGACGCCGCCCATGCCCTCCTGGTAAAGCCTTTCTCCTTCTAGCTCAGTTTCGCTAATGCCTTCCGTGCCTGCTCGATAAAGCATCTCTCCTTCCAGCTTACTTTCACTAATGCCTCCTGCCACCTCTTGGCCTCTGTGCAGCCTCGCAGCGCTCGGCTAACTCCACCTTTGTCCGCCAGGCCCCTTCTCTGCAAACGTCTCCCACAGCTGCCTGGCTATGTCTCCTTCCAGCTTTCTTCCACTAATGCCTCTTGCGCCTGCCTGGCTCCTGCTTCAGGGGCATTGGCTACCCATCGCCCGCAAGGTAAAGACAGCACCTATTGTCTTCAGTCCGGCCACTTAGGCCCCTTGAAATCATCTCCAATGCCTCGCACCTCTGCCCAGCCCCTGCAGGCCGACGCCTCCCACGCCTGGCTGGTAAAGCCTCTCTCCTTCCAGCTTAGTTTCGCTAATGCCGCGGTGCCTGCTCAGTAAAGCATCTCTCCTTCCTGCTTACTTTCACTAACACCTTTTGCCACCACTAGGCCCCTGCGGTGAATGGCAACACTCAGGTACATCTACCTTTCCCTCCAGGCCCCTGCTTGGCAAACGTCTCCTACACCTGCCTGGCTATCTCTCCTTCCAGCTTCCATCCACTAACGCCTTTTGCGCCTGCCAGGCCCCTGCTTCAGGGGCATTGGCTACCCATCGCCCGCAAGGTAAAGACGGCACCTACCATCTTCAGTCCAGCCACTTTGGCCTCTTTGAATCATCTCCAACACCTCGTGGCTGTGGCCTGCCCCTGCAGGCCGACGTCTCCCATGTCTGCCTGGTAAAGCCTCTCTCCTTCCAGCCTAGTTTCGCTAATGCCTCCGGTGCCTGCTCGATAAAGCATCTCTACTTCCAGCATACATTCATTAATGCCTTTTGCCACCACTAGGCCCCTGCGGATCCTGGCAGTACTCGGGTCCCTCCTCCTTTGCCCGCCAGGCCCCTCCTAGGCAAACATCACCCACGCCTGCCTGGCTGTCTCTCCTTCCAGCTGACATCCGCTAACGCCTCTTGCACCTGCCAGGGTTCTGCTTCTGGGGCATTGGCAACACATCGCCCACAAGGTCAAGGTGGCACCTACCATCTTCAGTCCAGCCACTTAGGCTCCTTGGAATCATCTCCAATGCCTCGCGCCTCCGCCCAGAACCTGCAGGAAGACGCCTGCCATGCCGGCCTGGTAAAGCCTTTTTCCTTCTAGCTTAGTTTCACTAATTCCTCCCATGCCTGCTTGATAAAGCATCTCTCCTTCCAGCTTACTTTCACTAACGCCTTCTGAAACCTCTAGGCCCCTGTGTAGCCTAGCAGCACTCGGCTAACTTTGTGTTTGTCCGCCAGGCCCCTGCTCAGTAAATGTCTCCCATGCCTGCCTGGCTATCTCTCCTTCCAACTTTCCTCCACTAACACTTCTTGCACCTGCCAGGCCCCTGCTTCAGGGGCATTGGCTACCCATCGCCGCAAGGTAAAGACTGCATCTACTGTCTTCAGTTCAGCCACTTATGTCGCTTGGAATCATCTCTAATGCCTCGCTCCTCCGACCAACCCCTCCAGACCGACACCTCCTTTGCTTGCCTCGTGAAGCCTCTCTCCTTCCAGGTCAGTTTTGCTAATGCCTCAGGTGCCTGCTCGATAAAGCATCTCTCCTTCCAGCTTACTATCTTTAACACCTTTGCCATCACTAGGCCCCTTCAGAGCCTGGCAGTACTCGGGTACCTCCTACTTTGCCCGCCAGGCCCCAGCTTGGCAAACGTCTCCCATGCCTACTTGGCTGTCTCTCCCTCCAGTTGACATCCGCTAATGCCTTTTCTGCCTGCCAGGGTTCTGCTTCAGGGGCATTATCTACCCATGGCCCAAAAGGTAAAGGTGGCACCTACCATCTTCAGTCCAGGAACTTACGCCCCTTGGAATCATCTCCAATGCCTCGCGCCGCCGACTGGCCCCTGTGGGGCCGGGTGGAGTGGCTCGTCAACACCTCATGTCTCCGCCCGGCCCATGCAGGCCGATACCTCCCATGCCTGCCTGGTAAAGCCTCTCTCCTTCCAGCTTAGTTTCGCTAATGCCTCCAGAGCCTGCTCGATAAATCATCTCTTCTTCCAGCATACTTTCACTAACGCTTAGTGCCACCCCTAGGCCCCTGAGGAGCCTGGCAGCACTCGGGTACCTCCTCCTTTGCCTGCCAGGCCCCTCCTTGGTAAACATCACCCATGCCTGCTTGGCTGTCTCTCCTTCCAGCTGACGTCCGCTAATGCCTCTTGCGCCTGCTAGGGTTCTGCTTCTGGGGCATTGGCAACACATTGCCCATAAGGTCAAAGTGGCACCTATCATCTTCAGTCCAGCCACTTAGGCTCCTTGGAATCATCTCCAATGTCTTGCGCCTCCACCCAGAACCTGCAGGCTGACGCTGCCATGCCTGCCTGGTAAAGCCTCTCTCCTTCTAGCTTAGTTTCACTAGTGCCTCCCGTGCCTGCTCGATAAAGCATCTCTCCTTCCAGCTTACTTTCACTAACACCTCCTGTCACCTCTAGGCCCCTGTGCAGCCTGGCAGCACTCGGCTAACTCCCCGTATGTCCGCCAGGCCCCTGCACGGCAAATGTCTCCCATGCCTGTCTGGCTATCTCTCCTTCCAGCTTTCCTCCACTAACAGTTCTTGCACCTGCCAGGCCCCTGCTTCAGGGGCATTGGCTACCCTTCGCTCGCAAGGTAAAGACTGCACCAACCTTAGTGGCTGGACTGAAGACTGTAGGTGGCATCTTTAAATTGTGGGCGATAGGTTGGCAGGTGTGGAAGACATTTGCCGAGCAGGGGCCAGGCAGGCAAGGGAGGAGTGAGCCGAGTGCTGCAAGGCTGCACAGGGGCCTAGAGGTGGCAGGAGGCGTTAGTGAAAGTAAGCAGGAAGGTGAGATGCTTTATCGAGCAGGCACCGGAGGCATTAGTGAAACTAAGCGGGAAGGAGAGAGGTTTTACCAGGCAGGCATGGGAGGTGTCTCCCTGCTGCGGCCAGGCAGAGGTGTGGGGCATTGGAGATGATTCCAGTGCCTGCTCGATAAAGCATCTTTCCTTCCAGCTTACTTTCACTAATGCCTTTCACCACCACTAGGCCTCTGCGAGCCTGGCTGCACTCGAGTGCCTCCTCCTTTGCCTGCCAGGCCCCTGCTTGGCAAACGTCTTCCACACCTGCCTGGCTATCTCTCCCTCCAGCTGTCTTCCACTAATGCCTCTGGCGCCTGCCAGGCCCTGCTTCAGGGGCATTGGCTATCCATTGCCCGCAAGGTAAAGACAGCACCAACCGTCTTCTGTCCAGCCACTTAGGCCCCTTGGAATCATCTCCAGCGCCTCGCACCTCCGCCCAGCTCCTGCAGACTGACACCTCCCACGCCTGCCTGATAAAGCCTCTCTCCTTCCAGCTGAGTTTCGCTAGTGCCTCCCATGCCTGCTCGATAAAGCATCTCTCCTTCCAGCTCTCTTTCACTAATGCCTAGTGCCACCTTCTGCAAGGTAAAGATGACACCTACCGTCTTCAGTCCAGCTACTTAGGCCCTTTGGAATCACCTCCAGTGTCTCGCACTTCCACCCAACCTCTGTCTCTCACGACTGCTTGGTTATCTCTCCTTCCAGCTTACGTCCGCTAATGCCTCTTGCGCATGCCAGGGTTCTGCTTCGTGGGCATTGGCAACTCATCGACCGCAAGGTAAAGGTGGCACCGACCGTCTTCAGTCCAGCCACTTAGGCCCCTTGGAATCATCTCCAATGCCTACACCTCCGCCTGGCTCCTGCAGGACAACGCCTCCCATGCCTGCCTGGTAATGTCTCTCTCCTACCAGTTTAGTTTCGCTAATGCATCTGATGCCTGCTCGATAAAGCATCTCTCCTTCTAGCTTACTTTCACTAATGCCTCCTGCCACCTCTAGGCCCCTGTGCAGCCTGGCACCACTCCGTTAACTCCTCCCTTGCTTGCCAGGCCCCTGCTCGGCAAACGTCTTCCACACCTGCCAACCTATCGCCCGCAAGTTAAAGATGGCACCTACCGTCTTCAGTCCAGCCACTTAGGCCCCTTGGAATCGTCCCCAATGCCTCGTGCCTCCGCCTGGCCTCTGCAGGCCGACACCTCCATGCCTGTCTGGTAAAGCCTCTCTTCTTCCTGCTTAGTTTCGCTAATGCCTCCGGAGCCTGCTCGATAAAGCATCTCTCCTTCCAGCATCAGCTTCAGGGGCATGGGCAACCTATCGCCTGCAAGTTAAAGATTGCACCTACCATCTTCAGTCCAGCCACTTAGGCCCCTTGGAATCATCTCCAACACCTCGCGCCTCCGCCCCGCACCTGCTTGCCGATGCCTCCCATGCCTGCCTGGTAATGCCTCACTCCTTTCAGCTTAGTTTCACTAATGTCTCCCGTGCCTGCTCGATAAAGCATTTCTCCTTCCAGCTTACTTTCACTAACACCTTTTGCCACCTCTAGGCCCCTGAGACCCTCGCAGCACTCAGGTACCTCCTCCTTTGCCCGCCAGGCTCCTGCTTGACAAATGTCTCCCATGCCTGCCGGCAATCTCTCCTTATAGCATTCTTCCACTAACGCCTCTTGTGCCTGCCGGGACCCTGCTTCAGGGGCACTGGCTACCCTTCACCCGCACGGTAAAGATGGCACCTACTGTCTTCTGACCAGCAACTTAGGCCCCTTGGAATCTTCTCCAATGCCTAGCGTCTCTGCCTGGTCCCTGGAAGGCTAACCCTCCCATGCCTGAATGGTAAAGCCTCTCTCCTTCCAGCTTAGTTTCGCTAATGCCTCAGGTGCCTGCTCGATAAAGCATCTCTCCTTCCAGCTTACTTTCAGTAATGCCTCCTGCCACCTCTAGGCCCCTGTGCAGCATGGCAGCACTTGGCTAACTCCACCATTACCCGCCAGGCCCTGCTCGGCAAAGCGTCTCCCATGCTTGCCTGGCTATCTCCTTCCAGCTTTCTTCTACTAATGCCTGTTGCGCCTGCCAGGGTTCTGCTTCAGGGGCATTGGCTACCCATCACCTGCGCATGGTAAAGGTGGCACCTACCGTCTTCAGTCCAGGCACTTAGGCCCCTTGGAATCATCTCCAATGTCTCGCGCCTCTGCCTGGACCCTGCGGGCTGACACCTCCCTCGCCTGCCTGGCAAATCTTTTCTCCTTCAAGCTTATTTTCGCTAATGCCTCCAATGCCTGCTCGATAAAGCATCTCTCCTTCGAGCTTACTTTCACTAATGCCTTTTGCCACCACTAGTCGGGTACCTCCTCCTTTGTCCACCAGGCCCCTGCTAGGCAGATGTCTACCACGCCTGCCAGGCTGTCTCTCCTTCCAGATTTCTTCCACTAACACTTCTTGCATCTGCCTGGGTTCTGCTTCAGGGGCATTTGCAACCTATCACCCGCCAAGTTAAAGATGCACCTACCATATTCAGTCCAGCCACTTAGGACCCTAGGAATCATCTCAACATCGCACCTCCGCCCAGCCTCTGTCTCCCATGCCTGCCTGTTTGCCTCTCCTTCCAGCTTACATCTGTTAATGCATCTTGCACTTGCCAGGGCTCTGCTTCAGGGGCATTGGCAACACATCGTACACAAGGTAAAGGTGGCATCTACCATCTTCAGTCCAGCCACTAAGGCCCCTTGGAATCATCTCCAATGTCTCGCGACCTCCTCCCGGCCCCCGCTGGCCGACGACTCCCACGCCTGCCTGGTAAAGCCTCTCTCCTTCCAGCTTAGTTTCAATAATGCCTCCGGTGCCTGCTCGATAAAGCATCTCTCCTTCCAGCTTACTTTCACTAATGCCTCCTGCCACCACTAGGCCCCTGCGGAGCCTGGCAGCACACGGGTACCTCATCCTGAGCCTGCCGGGCCCCTGCTCGTCAAACATCTCCCACACCTGCCAGGCTGTCTCTCCTTCTAGCTGACATCCGCTAATGCCTCTTGTGCCTGCCAGGGTTCTGATTCAGGGCCATTGGCAAAACATCGCCCACAAGGTAAAGGTGGCACCTACTGTCTTCAGTCCTGCCATGTAGGCCCCTTGGAATCATCTCCAATACCTCGTGCCTCCGCCCGCCCCTGCAGGCTTCTGCCTCCCACCCCTGCCTGGTAAAGCCTCTCTCCTTCCAGCTTAGTTTCAATAATACCTCCGGTACCTGCTTGATAAAGCATCTCTCCTTCCAGCTTATTTTCACTAACGCCTTTTGCCACCACTTGGCCCCTGAGGAGCCTGACTGCACTCAGGTACCTCCTCCTTTGCCCGCCAGGCCACTGCTTGGCAAACATCTCCCACGCCTGCCTAGAAAAGCCCCTCTCCTTCCAGCTTAGTTTCGCTAATGCCTACGGTGTCTGCTCGATAAAGCATCTCTCCTTCCAGCTTACTTTCACTAACGCCTCCTGCCACCACTAGGCCCCTGCACAGCCTTACAGCACTCGGCTAACTCCTCCCTTGCCCGCCAGGCCACTGCTCAGCAAACGTCTCCCACACCTGCCTGGCTGTCTCTCCTTCCACCTACCTTAAGCTAACGCCTCTTGCGCTTGCCAGGGCTCTGCTTCAGGGGCATTGGCAACCCATCGCACACAAGGTAAAGGTGGCACCTACCGTCTTCAGTTCAGCCACTAAGGCCCCTTGGAATCATCTCCAACGTCTCATGCCTCCTCCCGGCCCCTGCGGGATGACGCCTCCCATGCCTGCCTGGTAAAGCCTCCCTCCTCCCAGCTTAGTTTCTCTTATGCCTCCCAAGCCTGCTCGATAAAGCATCTCTCCTTCCAGCTCACTTTCACGAACACCTAGTACTACCTCAAGGCCCCTGTTCAGCCTGGCAGCACTCGGCTAACTCTTCCTTTGCCGCCAGGCCCCTGCTCGGCAAATGTCTCCCACGCAAGCCTGGCAATCTCTCCTTCCAGCTTTCTTCCACTAACGCCTCAACGCCAGCCAGTCCCATGCTTCAGGAGCATTTGCAACCTATCGACTACAAGCTAAAGATGGCACCTACCATGCTTCAGTTCAGCAACTTAGGCCCCTTAGAATCATCTCCATCACCCCGCGCCTACGCCCGGCCCCTGCAGGCCGATGCATACCATACCTAGCTGGTAAAGCCTCTCTCCTTCCACCTTAGTTTCGCTATTGCCTCCAGTGCCTGCTCGATAAAGCATCTCTCCTTCCACCTTACTTTCACTAATGCCTCCTCCCACCAGTAGGCCCTTGCGTAGCCTGGCAGCACTCGCCTCCGTCGTCCCCAAATTAAAGATGGCACCTACCATCTTCAGTCCAGCCACTTATGCCCCTTGTAACCATCTCCAATGCCTCACGCCTCCTCCGGGCCCCTGCAGTCCGACCCCTCCCACACCTGCCTGGTAAAGCCTCTCTCCTTCCACCTTAGTTTTGCGATTGCCTCCGGAGGCAGCTCGATAAAGCATCTCTCCTTTTAGCTTACTTTCACTAATACCTCCTGCCACCAGTAGGCCCTTGCATAGCCTGGCAGCACTCACCTTTATCGTCCGCAAGTTAAGGATGGCACCAACCATCTTCAGTCCAGCCACTTAGGCCCCTTGTAACAATCTCCAACGCCTCATACCTCCGCCCGGCCCCTGCAGGCCGACATCTCCCACACCTCCTTCCAGCTGATGTCCACTAACGCCTCTTACACCTGCCAGGGCTCTGTTTCAACGGCATTTGCAAGCAATCGTCAGCAAGTTAAAGATGGCACCTACCATCTTCAGTCCAGCCTCTTAGGCCCCTTGGAACCATCTCCAATGCCTCGCGCCTCCTCCCAGCTCCCTGCGGCCAACCCCTCCTATGCCTGCCTGGTAAAGCCTCTCTCCTTCCACCTTAGTTTCACTATTGCCTCCGGTGCCTACTCGATAAAGCATCTCTCCTTCCAGCTTACTTTCACTAATGCCTCCGGCCACCAGTAGGCCCTTGCGTAGCCTGGAAGCACTCGCCTCTATCGTCAGCAAGTTAAAGATGGCACCAACCATCTTCAGTCCAGCCACTTAGGCCCAATGAAACCATCTCCAATGCCTCGCACCTCCGCCCGGCCCCTGCAGGCCGAAGTCTCCCACACCTCCTTCCAGCTGATGTCCGCTAACGCCTCTTGCGCCTGTCAGGGTTCTGTTTCAAGAGCATTTCCATGCTATCATCAGCAAGTTAAAGATGGCACCTACCATCTTCAGTCCAGCCAAGTAGGCCTCTTGGAACCATCTCCAATGCCTCACGCCTCCGCCCGGTCCCTGCAGGCCAACATCTCCCACAGCTCCTTCCTGGTGATGTCCGCTAACGTCTCTTGCTCCTGCCAGGGTTCTGTTTCAAGGGCATTTGCTAGCTATCGTCAGCAAGTTAAAGATGGCACCTACCATCTTCAGTCCAGCCACTTAGGCCCCTTTGAACCATCTCCAACGCCTCGCGCCTCCGCCCGGCCCCTGCAGTCTGATGTCTCCCACTCCTCCTTCCAGCTGATGTCCGCTAACATCTCTTGTGCCTGCCAGGGTTCTGTTTCACGGGCATTTGCAAACTATCATCAGCAAGTTAAAGATGGTACCTACCGTCTTCAGTTCAGCCACTTAGGCCCCATGTAACCATCTCCAATGCCTAGAGCCTCCTCCTGGCCCCTGCGAGCCTACCCCTCCTATGCCTGCCTGGTAAAGCCTCTCTACTTCCACCTAAGTTTCACTATTGCGTCTGGTGCCTGCTCGATAAAGCATCTCTCCTTCCAGCTTACCTTCACTAATGCCTCCTGCCACCAGTAGGCTCTTGCGTAGCCTGGCAGCACTCACCTCCATCATCCGCAAGTTAAAGGTGGCACCTACCATATACAGTCCAGGAACTTAGGGCCCTTGTAACCATCTTCAACGCCTCGCACCTCCTCCCGGCTCAAGGCAACCGATGCCTCTCACGCCTGCATGGTAAAGCCTCTCTCCTTCCAGCTTAGTTTCGCTAATGCCTCCAGTGCCTGCTCAATAAAGCATCTCTTCTTCCAGTTTACTTTCACTACTGCCTCCTGCCACCAGTAGGCCCTTGCGTTGCGAGGCAGCACTTGCCTCTATCGTCCGCAAGTTAAAGACGGCATCTTCCGTCTTCAGTCTTGCCACTTAGACCCTTTGTAACCATCTCCAATGCCTCGCGCTTCCTCCAGGCCCCTGCGGGCTGATGCCTCCCACGCCTGCATGGTAAAGCTTCTCTCCTTCCAGCTTAGTTTTGCTAATGCCTCCGGTGCCTGCACGATAAAGCATCTCTCCTTGCAGCTTTCTTTCACTAATGCCTCCTGCCACCAGTCGTCCCCTGCGTAGCCTGGCAGCACTCGCCTCTATTGTCCGCAAGTTAAAGATGGCACCTACTATCTTCAGTCCAGCCAGTTAGGCCCCTTGTACACATCTCTAAAGCCTCGCGCCTCCGCCCAGCTTCTGTGGACCGACGCCTCCCATGCCTGCCTGGTAATGACTCACTCCTTCCAGCTTAGTTTTGCTTATGGCTCCAGTGCCTGCTCAATAAAGCATCTCTCCTTCCAGTTTACTTTCACTACTGCCTCCTGCCACCAGTAGACCATTGCGTAGCTTGGCAGCACTCGCCTCTGTCATCTGCAACTTAAAGATGGCATCTACTGTATTCAGTCCAGCCACTTAGGCCTCTTGGAACCATCCCCAATTCCTCGTGCCTCCGCCCGGCCCTCGCGGGCAGATGCCTCCCTCGCCTGGAGGGTAAGGCCTCTCTCCTTCCACCTTAGTTTCGCTATTGCCACCGGTGCCTGCTCGATAAAGCATCTCTCCTTCCACCTTACTTTCACTAATGCCTCCTGCCACCAGTAGGCACTTGTAACCTAGCACTACGCCTCTGTCATCCGTAAGTTAAAGATGGCACCCTACCATCTTCAGTCCAGCCACTAAGGCCCCTTGGAACCATCTCCAATGCCTCGCGCCTCCGTCCGGCCCCTGCAGGTCGACGTCTCCCACACTTCCTTCCGGCAGATCCGCTAAGACCTCCTGCGCCTGCCAGGGTTCTGTTTCAAGGGCATTTGCAAGTTATCGTCAGCAAGTTAAAGATGGCACCTACCATCTTCAGTCCAGCCACTTTGGGCCCTTGGAACCATCTCCAACGCCTCGCGCCTCAGTCTGCCCCGGGAAGATGCCTCCCAAGCCAGCATGGTAAAGCCTCTCTCCTTCCACCTTATCTTCGCTATTGCCTCTGGTGCCTGCTCAATAAAGCATCTCTCCTGCCACCTTACTTTCACTTATGCCTCCTGCTACCAGTGGGCACTAGCGTAGCCTGGCTGCACTAGCCTCTGTCATCCACAAGTTAAAGATGGCACCTATCGTCTTCAGTCTAGCCACTTAGGCCCCTTGTAACCATCTCCAATGCCTCACCTCTGCTCCTGGTCCCCGCAGGCCGACCCCTTCCACGCCTGCCTGGTAAAGCCTCTCTCCTTCCACCTTAGTTTCGCTATTGCCTCTGGTGCCTGCTCGATAAAGCATCTCTCCTCCCAGCTTACTTTCACTAATGCCTCCAGCCACCTGTAGGTCCTTGCGTAGCCTGGCAGCACTTGCCTCTTTCGTCGGCAAGTTAAAAATGGCATCCACTGTCGTCAGTCCAGCCACTTAGTCCTGTTGTAACCATCTCCAATGCCTCGTGCATCCTCCTGGCCCCCACGGGCTGACCCAACCCACGCCTGCCTGGTAAAGCCTCTTTCCCTCCACCTTAGTTTCGCTATTGCCTCTGGTGCCTGCTCGAAAAGCATCTCTCCTTCCAGCTTACTTTCAATAATGCCTCCTGCCACCAGTAGGCCCTTGCGTAACCTGGCAGCACTCGCCTCTACCGTCCGCAAGTTAAAGATGGCACCTACCATCTTCAGTCCAGCCACTTAGGCCCCTTGGAACCATCTCCAATGCCTTGCGCCTCCTCCTGGCCCCCGTGGTCAACCCCTCTCAAGCCTGCCTGGTAAAGCCTCTCTCCTTATTCCATAGTTTCGCTATTGCCTCCGGTGCCTGCTCGAGAAAGCATCTCTCCTTCCAGCTTACTTTCACTCATGCCTCCTGCCACCAGTAGGCCCTTGCGTTGCCTGGCAGCACTCGCCTCTATTGTCAGCAAGTTAAAGACAGCACCTACCATCTTCTGTCCAGCCAATTAGGCCCAATGGAACCATCTCCAATGCATCGCACCTCCTTCCAGCCCCTGCAGGCCTATGTCTCCCACACCTCCTTCCAGCTGATGTCCGCTAACGCCTCTTGCGCCTGCCAGAGTTCTGTTTCAAGGGCATTTGCAAGCTTTCATCAGCAAGTTAAAGATGGCACCTACCATCTTCAGTCCAGCCACTTAGGCCCCTTGGAACCATCTCCAATGCCTCGCGCCTTCTCCTGGCCCCCGCGGGCTGACACTTCTCACTCCTGCCTGGTAAAGCCTCTCTCCTTCCGCCTTAGTTTCCCTGTTGCCTCCGGTGCCTGCTCAATAAAGCATCTCTCCTACCAGCTAACTTTCACTAATGCCTTCTGCCTCCAGTAGGCCCTTGCGTAGCCTAAGCACTCGCCTCTATCGTCCGCAAGTTAGCGATGGCACCTATCATTTTCAGTCCAGCCACTTAGGCCCCATGTAACCATCTCCAATGCCTAGAGCCTCCTCCTGGCCCCCGCGGGCCAACCCCTCCTAATGCCTCCTGAAACCAGTAGGCTCCTGCGTAGCCTGGCAGCACTCGCCTCTATCGTCTGCAAGTTAAAGGTGGCACCTATCGTCTTTAGTCCAGCCACTTAGGCCCCTTGTAACCATCTCCAATGCCTCGAGCCTCCTCCTGGACCCAGAGAATCGACCCTTCCCACGCCTGCCTCGTAAAGCCTCTCTCCTTCCACCTTAGTTTCGCTATTGCATCCGGTGCCTACTCGATAACGCATCTCTCCTTCCAGCTTACTTTCACTAATGCCTCCTGCCACCAGTAGGCTCCTGCGTAGCCTGGCAGCACTCGCCTCTATCGTCCGCAAGTTAAATGTGGCACCTACCGTCTTCAGTCTTGCCACTTAGACCCTTTGTAACCATCTCCATTGCCTCGCGCCTCCTCCAGGCCCCCGCGGGCTGATGCCTCCCACTCCTGCATGGTAAAGCCTCTCTCCTTCCAGCTTAGTTTCGATAATGCCTCCGGTGCCTGCTCGATAAAGCATCTCTCCTTGCAGCTTCCTTTCACTAATGCCTCCTGCCACCAGTAGTCCCCTGCGCAGCCTGGCAGCACTCGACTCTATTGTCCGCAAGTTAAAGATGGCACCTACTATATTCATTCCAGCCACTTAGGCCCCTTGTACACATCTCCAACGCCTCGCGCCTCTGCCCAGCTTCTGCGGACCGACGCCTCCCACGCTTGCCTTGGTAATGACTCACTCCTTCCAGCTTAGTTTCGCTAATGGCTCCGGTGCCAGCTCAATAAAGCATCTCTCAATCCAGTTTACTTTCACTACTGCCTCCTGCCACTAGTAGGCCATTGCGTAGCCTGGCAGCACTCGCCACTATCGTCCGCAAGTTAAAGATGGCACCTTCCGTCTTCAGTCCAGCCACTTAGGCCCCTTGTAACCATCTCCAATGCCTCGCGCCTCCGCCCGGCCCGCGTAGATGCCTCCCATGCCTGCATGGTAAGGCCTCTCTTCTTCCACCTTAGTTTCGCTAACGCCTCCTGCTTCCAGTAGGCACTTGCGTAGCCAGGCAGCACTCGCCACTGTCAGCCGCAAGTTAAACATGGCACCTACCATCTTCAGTCAAGCCACTTAGGCCTCTTGGAACCATCTCCAATGCCTTGTGCCTCCGACCGGCCCCTGCAGGCTGACGTCTCCCACACCTCCTTCCGGGTGATGTCCGCTAATGCCTCTTGCGCCTGCCAGGGTTCTGTTTCAAGGGCATTTGCAAGCTATCATCAGCAAGTTAAAGATGGCACCTACCATCTTCAGTCCAGCCACGTAGGCCCCTTGGAACCATCTCCAATGCCTCGCGCCTCCTCCTGGCCCCCGCTGGTCAACCCCTCTCACGCCTGCCTGGTAAAGCCTCTCTCCTTATTCCGTAGTTTCGCTATTGCCTCCGGTGCCTGCTCGACAAAGCATCTCTCCTTCCAGCTTACTTTCACTAATGCCTCCTGCCACCAGTAGGCCCCTGCGTAGCCTGGCTGCACTCGCCTCTATCGTCAGCAAGTAAAAGATGGCACCTACCATCTTCTGTCCAGCCAATTAGGCCCAATGGAACCATCTCGAATGCATCGCACCTCCTTCCAGCCCCTGCAGGCCTACGTCTCCCACACCTCCTTCCAGCTGATGTCCGCTAATGCCTCTTGCACCTGCCAGAGTTCTGTTTCAAGGGCATTTGCAAGCTTTCGTCAGCAAGTTAAAGATGGCACCAATCATATTCAGTCCTGCCACTTAGGCCCCTTGGAACCATCTCCAATGCCTCGCACCTCCGCCAAGCCCCTGCAGGCCGACGTCTCCACACCTCCTTCAGGGAGATGTCCGCTAATGCCTCTTGCGCCTGCCAGGGTTCTGTTTCAAGGGCATTTCCATGCTATCGTCAGCAAGATAAAGATGCCAGCTACCATCTTCAGTCCAGCCACTTAGGCCCCTTGGAACCATCTCCAACGCCTCGCGCCTCCGCCCGGCCACTGCAGGCCGATGTCTCCCACAGCTCCTTTCGGGTGATGTCCGTTAACGTCTCTTGCTCCTCCCAGGGTTCTGTTTCAAGGGTATTTGCAAGCTATCGTCAGCAAGTTAAAGATGGCACCTACCATCTTTAGTCCAGCCACTTAGGCCCCTTGGGACCATCTCCAACGCCTCGCCTCCTCCTGTCCCCCGAGGGCCAACACCTGCCTGGTAAAGCCTCTCTCCTTACATCTTAGTTTCCCTGTTGCCTCTGGTGCCTGCTCGATAAAGCATCTCTCCTACCAGCTTACTTTCACTAATGCCTCCTGCCACCAGTAGGCCCTTGTGTAGCCTGGAAGCACTCGCCTCTATCGTCTGCAAGTTAATGATGGCACCTATCATCTTCAGTCCAGCCACTTAGGCCCCTTGTAACCATCTCCAACGCCTAGAGCCTCCTCCTGGCCTCCGCGGGCCGACCCCTCCTACGCCTGCCTGGTAAAGCCTCTGTCCTTCCACCTTAGTTTCACTATTGCCTCTGGTGCCTATTCGATAAAGAATCTCTCCTTCCAGCTTACCTTCACTAATCCCTCCTGCCACCAGTAGGCTCTTGAGTAGCCTGGCAGCACTCACCTCGATCGTCCGCAAGTTAAAGGTGGCACCTACCGTCTACAGTCCAGCCACTTAGGCCCTTGTAACCATCTGCAACGCCTCGTGCCTCCTCCCGGCCCAAGGCAGCCGATGCCTCCCTCGCCTGCATGGTAAAGCCTCTCTCTTTCCAGCTTAGTTTCGCTAACGCCTCCGGTGCCTGCTCAATAAAGCATCTCTCCTTCCAGTTTACTTTCACTACTGCCTCCTGCCACCAGTAGGCCCTTGCGTAGCCAGGCAGCACTCGCCTCTATCGTCCGCAAGTTAAAGACGGCACCTTCCATCTTCAGTCTCGCCACGTAGGCCCTTTGTAACCATCTCCAATGCCTCGCACCTCCTCCAGGCCCCGCGGGCTGATGCCTCCCATGCCTGCATTGTAAAGCCTCTCTCCTTCCAGCTTAGTTTCGATAATGCCTCCGGTGCCTGCACAATAAAGCATCTCTCATTGCAGCTTCCTTTCACTAATGCCTCCTGCCACCAGTAGTCCCCTGCGTAGCCTTGCAGCACTCGCCTCTATTGTCCGCATGTTAAAGATGGCACCTACTATCTTCAGTCCAGCCACTTAGGCCCCTTGTACACATCTCCAATGCCTCGCGCCTCCACCCAGCTTCTGCGGACCAACGCCTCCCACGCCTGCCTGATAATGACTCACTCTTTCCAGCTTAGTTTCGCTAATGGCTCTGGTGTTTGCTCAATAAAGCATCTCTCCTTCCAGTTTTCTTTCACTACTGCCTCCTGCCACCAGTAGGCCATTGCGCAGCCTGGCAGTACTCACCTCTATCTTCCGCAAGTTAAAGATGGCACCTTCCGTCTTCAGTCCAGCCTTCTAGGCCCCTTGTAACCATCTCCAATGCCTCGCGCCTCCGCCCGGCCCCCGTGGTCAGATGCCTCCAACGCCTGCATGGTAAGGCCTCTCTAATTCCACCTTAGTTTCGCTATTGCCGCCGGTCCCTGCTCGATAAAGCATCTCTCCTTCCACCTTACTTTCACTAATGCCTCCTGCTTCCAGTAGGCACTTGTGTAGCCTGGCAGCACTCGCCTCTGTCATCCGAAAGTTAAAGATGGCACCTACCGTCTTCAGTCTAGCCACTTAGGACCCTTGTAATCATCTCCAATGCCTCGCCCGTCCTCCTGCCCCCGGGGCCGAACCCTACCTCACCTGCCTGGTAAAGCCTCTCTCCATCCACCTTAGTTTTGCTATTGCCTCTGGTGCCTGCTCGATAAGTATCTCTCCTTCCAGCTTACTTTCATTAATGCCTCCTGCCACCAGTAGGCCCTTGCGTAGCCAGGCAGCACTCGCCTCTATCGTCTGCAAGTTATAGACGGCACCTTCCATCTTCAGTCTTGCCACGTATGCCCTTTGTAACCATCTCCAATGCCTCGCGCCTCCTCCAGGCCCCCGCGTGCTGATGCCTCCCACGCCTGCATTGTAAAGCCTCTCTCCTTCCAGCTTAGTTCCGATAATGCCTCCGGTGCCTGCTCGATAAAGCATCTCTCCTTGCAGCTTCCTTTCACTAATGCATCCTGCCACCAGTAGTCCCCTCGTAGCCTGACAGCACTCGCCTCTATTGTCCGCAAGTTAAAGATGGCACCTACTATCTTCAGTCCAGCCACTTAGACCTCTTGTACACATCTCCAAAACCTCGTGCCTCCAGCCAGCTTCTGCGGACTAACGTCTTCCACGCCTGCCTGGTAATGACTCACTCATTCCAGCTTAGTTTCGCTGACGGCTCCGGTGCCTGCTCAATAAAGCATCTCTCCTTCCAGTTTTCTTTCACTACTGCCACCTGCCACCAGTAGGCCATTGCGTAGCCTGGCAGCACTCACCTCTATCATCCACAAGTTAAAGATGGCACCTTCCGTCTTCAGTCCAGCCACTTAGGCCCATTGTAACCATCTCCAATGCCTCGTGCCTCCGCCCGGCCAGCGCGGTCAGGTGCCTCCCATGCCTGCATGGTATGGCCTCTCTCCTTCCACCTTAATTTCGCTATTGCCTCCAGTGCCTGCTCGATAAAGCATCTCTCCTTCCACCTTACTTTCACTAATGCCTCCAGCATCCAGTAGGCACTTGCGTAGCCTGGCAGCACTCACCTCTGTCATCCGCAAGTTAAAGATGGCACCAACCGTCTTCAGTCCAGCCACTTAGGCCTCTTGGAATCATATCCAATGCCTCGCGCCTCCGATCCGGCCCCTGCAGGCCGACGTCTCCCACACCTCCTTCAGGGAGATGTCCGCTAATGCCTCTTGCGCCTGCCAGGGTTCTGTTTCAAGGGTATTTCCATGCTATCGTCAGCAAGCTAAAGATGGCACCCACCATCTTCAGTCCAGCCACTTAGGCCCCTTGGAACCATCTCCAACGCCTAGAGCCTCCTTCTGGCCCCCGCGGCCCGACCCCTCCTACACCTGCCTGGTAAAGCCTCTCTCCTTCCACCTTAGTTTCACTATTGCATCCGGTGCCTACTCGATAAAGCATCTCTCCTTCCAGCTTACCTTCACTAATGCCTCCTGCCACCTGTAGGCTCTTGCGTAGCGTGGCAGCACTCGCCTCTACCGTCCGCAAGTTAAAGTGGCACCTACCGTCTACTGTCCAGCCACTTAGGCCCTTTGTAACCTTATCCAATGCCTCGCGCCTCCTCCAGGCCCCCACGGGCTGATGCCTCCCACGCCTGCATGGTAAAGCCTCTCTCCTTCCAGCTTAGTTTCGCTAATGCCTCCGGTGCCTGCTCAATAAAGCATCTCTCCTTGCAGCTTCCTTTCACTAATGCCTCCTGCCACCAGCAGTCCCCGGTGTAGCCTGGCAGCACTCACCTCTATTGTCCGCATGTTAAAGATGGCACCTACTATCTTCAGTCCAGCCACTTAGGCCCCTTGTACACATCTCCAAAGCCTCGCGCCTCCGCCCAGCTTCTGCGGACCGACGCCTCCCACGCCTGCCTGGTAATGACTCACTCCTTCCAGCTTAGTTTCGCTAATGGCTCTGGAGCCTGCTCAATAAAGCATCTTCTCCTTCCAGTTTTCTTTCACTACTGCCTCCTGCCACCTGTAGGCCATTGCCTAGTCTGGCAGCACTCGCCTCTATCGTCCGCAAGTTAAAGATGGCACCTACCATCTTCAGTGCAGCCACTTA
This sequence comes from Neoceratodus forsteri, assembly GCA_016271365.2. NCBI lineage: Eukaryota > Metazoa > Chordata > Ceratodontiformes > Ceratodontidae > Neoceratodus > Neoceratodus forsteri. Next base: position 1,482,484,954 of record CM028129.1, read on the forward strand.
CGCCCCTTGTAACCATTTCCAATGCCTCACCCCTCCTCCTGGCCCCTACGGGGCGACTACTCCCACGCCTGCCTAGTAAAGCCTCTCTCCTTCCACCTTAGTTTTGCTATAGCCTCTGGTGCCTGCTTGATAAAGCATCTCTCCTTCCAGCTTACTTTCACTAATGCCTCCTGCCACCAGTAGGCCCTTGCGTAGCCCGGCAGCACACGCCTCTATCGTCCGCAAGTTAAAGATGGCACTTACCATCTTCAGTCCAGCCACTAAGGCTCCTTGGAACCATCTCCAACGCCTCGTGCCTCCGTCCGGCCCCTGCAGGCCGACGTCTCCCACACCTCCTTCCAGCTGATGTCCGCTAACGCCTCCTGCGCCTGCCAGGGTTCTGTTTCAAGGGCATTTGCTAGTTATCTTCAGCAAGTTAAAGATGGCACCTACCATCTTCAGTCCAGCCACTTAGGCCCCTTGGAACCATCTCCAATGCCACATGCCTCCGCTCGGCCCCCGCGGGCAAGAGGCCTCCCACGCCTGCATGGTAAAGCCTCTCTAATTCCACCTTAGCTTTGCTATTGCCTCTGGTGCCTGCTCAATAAAGCATCTCTCCTGCCACCTTACTTTCTCTAATGCCTCCTGCTACCAGTGGGCACTAGCGTAGCCTGGCAGCACTAGCCTCTGTCGTCCGCAAGTTAAAGATGGCACCTATCATCTTCAGTCGAGCCACTTAGGCCCCTTGTAACCATCTCCAACGCCTCACCCCTGCTCCTGGCCCCCACAGGCCGACCCCTCCCACGCCTGCCTGGTAAAGCCTCTCTCCTTCCACCTTAGTTTCTCTATTGCCTCTGGTGCCTGCTCGATTAAGCATCTCTCCTCCCAGCTTACTTTCACTAATAACTCCTGAACAAATAGTAGGTCCTTGCGTAGCCTGACAGCACTCACCTCTATCGTTGGCAAGTTAAAGATGGCACCCACCGTCATCAGTCCAGCCATTTAGGCCTCTTGTAACCATCTCCAATTCCTCGTGCCTCCTCCTGACCCCCGCGGGCCGACACCTCCCATGCCTGCCTGGTAAAGCCTCTTTCCCTCCACCTTAGTTTCGCTATTGCCTCTGGTGCCTGCTTGATAAGTCATCTCTCCTTCCAGCTTACTTTCAATAATGCCTCCTGCCACCAGTAGGCCCTTGCATAACCTGGCAGCACTCGCCTCTACCGTCCACAAGTTAAAGATGACACCTACAGTCTTCAGTCCAGCCACTTAAGCCCCTTGTAACCATCTCCAATGTCTCGTGCCTCCTCCTGGCCCCCGTGGGCCGAACCCTCCCAAGCCTGCCAGGTAATGCCTCTCTCCTTCCACCTCAGTTTCGCTATTGCCTCCAGTCCCTGCTCGATAAAGCATCTTTCCTTCCACCTGACCATCTCTAATGCCTCCTGCTACCAGTAGGCCCTTGCGTAGCCTGGCAGCACTCGGCTCTATTATCTGCAAGTTAAAGATGGCACCTACCATCTTCAGTCCAGCCACTTAGGCCCTTTGCAACCATCTCCAATGCCTCGTGCTTCCAACTGGCCCCCGCGGGCCAACCTCTCCCACGTGTACCTGGTAAAGCCTCTCTCCTTCCACCTTAGTTTCGCTAATGGCACCAGTGCCTGCTCAATAAAGCATCTCTCCTTCCAGCTTACTTTCACTAATGCCTTCTGCCACCAGTAGGCCCTTGCATATCCTGGCAGCACTCGTCTCTACCGTCCGCAAGTTAAAGATGGTGCCTACCGTCTTCAGTCCAGCCACTTATGCCCCTTGGAACCATCTCCAATGCCTCGTGCCTCTGCCCGGCCCCTGCAGGCAGACGTCTCCCATACCTCCTTTGAGCTGATTTTTGCTAACGCTTCTTGCGCCTGCCAGGGATCTGTTCCAAGGGCATTTGCAAGCTATCGTCAGCAAGTTAAAAAAGGTACCTACCATCTTCAGTCCAGCCACTTAGGTCCCTTGGAACCATCTCCAATGCCTCACACCTCCACACGGCCCCTGCAGGCCGATGTCTCACACACCTCCTTCCGGGTGATGCCCACTAACGCCTCTTGCGCCTGCCAGGATTCTGTTTCAAGGGCATTTGCAAGCTATCATCAGCAAGTTAAAGATGGCACCTTCCATCTTCAGTCCAGCCACTTAGGCCCCTTGGAACCATCTCCAATGCCTCACACCTCTGCCTGGCCCCTGCAGGCCGACATCTCCCACAGCTCCTTCCGGGTGATGTCCGATAATGCCTCTTGTGCCTTCCAGGGTTCTGTTTCAAGGGCATTTGCAAGCTATCGTCAGCAAGTTATAGATGGCACCTGCCATCTTCAGTCTGGCCACTTAAGCCCCTTGGAACCATCTCCAACGCCTCGCGCCTCCACCTGGCCCCTGCAGGCCGATGTCTCCCACACCTCCTTCCAGGTGTTGTCCGCTAATGTCTCTTGCGCCTGCCAGGGTTCTGTTTCAAAGGCATTTGCAAGCAATAGTCAGCAAGTTAAAGATGGCACCTACCATCTTCAGTCCAGCCACTTAGGCCCCTTGGATCCATGTCCAACGCCTCGCCACTCATCCTGGCCCCTGCGGGCCGACACCTCCCACACCTGCCTGGTAAAGCATCTCTCCTTCCTCTTAGTTTCCCTATTGCCTCCAGTGCCTGCTCGATAGAGCATCTCTCCTTCCAGCTTACTTTCACTAATGCCTCCTGAAACCAGTCGGCTCTTTTGTAGCCTGGAAGCACTCGTCTCTATCGTCCACAAGTTAAACATGGCACCTATCATCTTCAGTCCAGCCTCTTAGCGCCTTGTAACCATCTCCAATGCATCGAGCCTCCTCCTAGCCCCAGCGAACCGACCCTTCCCATGCCTGCCTCGTAAAGCCTCTCCCCTTCCACCTTAGTTTCGCTATTGCATCCGGTGCCTACTCGATAAAGCATCTCTCCTTCCAGCTTACTTTCACTAATGCCTCCAGCCACCAGTAGGCTCCTGGGGTAGCCTGGCAGCACTCGCCTCTATCGTCCGCAAGTTAAAGGTGGCACCTACCATCTTCAGTCCAGCCACTTAGGCCCCGTATAACCATCTCCAATGCCTCGACCCTCCTCCCGGCCCCCAGCAGCCGATGCCTCTATCGACTGCATGGTAAAGCCTCTCTCCTTCCAGCTTAGTTTCACTAATACCTCTGGTGCCTGTTGAATAAAGTATTTCTCCTTCAAGTTTACTTTCACTACTGCCTCCTGCCACCAGTAGGCCCTTGCATAGCCAGGCAGCACTCGCCTCTATCATCCGCAAGTTAAAGACGGCACCTTCTGTCTTCAGTCTTGCCACTTAGGCCCTTTGTAACCTTCTCCCATGCCTCGTGCCTCCTCCAGGCCCACATGGGCTGATGCCTCCCACACCTGCATGGTAAAGACTCTCTCCTTCCACCTTAGTTTCGCTAATGCCTCCGGTGCCTGCTCGATAAAGCATCTCTCCTTGCTGCTTCCTTTCACTTATGCCTCCTACCACCAGTAGTCCCCGCGTAGCCTGGCAGCAGTCACCTCTATCGTCCGCAAGTTAAAGATGGCACCTACCATCCTCAGTCCAGTCAGTTAGGCCCCTTTACCCATCTCCAATGCCTCGCGCCTCCGCCCATCTTCTGCGGACCGACGCCTCCCACGACTGTCTAGTAATGCCTCACTCCTTCTAGCTTAGATTCGCTAATGGCTCCGGTGCCTGCTCAATAAAGCATCTCTCCTTCCAGTTTACTTCCACTACTGCCTCCTGCCAACAGTAGGCCATTGCGTAGCCTGGCATTACTCGCCTCTTTCGTCCGCAAGTTAAAGATGGCACATACCGCCTTCAGTCCAGCCACTTACGCCCCTTGTAACCATCTCCAATGCCTGACGCCTCCGCCCGGCCCCCGCGGGCAGATGCCTCCCATGCCTGCATGGTAAAGCCTCTCTTCTTCCACCTTAGTTTCGCAATTGCCTCTGGTGCCTGCTCAATAAAGCATCTTTCCTTCCAGCTTACTTTCACTAATGCCTCCTGCAACAAGTAGGCCCTTGCGTAGCCAGGCAGCACTTGCCTCTATCATCTGCAAGTTAAAGATGGAACCCACCGTCTTCAGTCCAGCCACATAGGCCTCTTGTAACCATCTCCAATGCCTCATGCCTCCTTCTGACCCCCGTGGGCTGACCCCTCCAAAGCCTGCCTGGTAAAGCCTCTTTCCTTCCACCTTAGTTTTGCTATTGCCTCTAGTGCCTGCTCAATAAAGCATCTCTCCTTCCAGCTCACTTTCAGTAATGCCTCCTGCCACAAGTAGGCCCTTGCGTAACCTGGCAGCACTCGCCACTACCGTCCGCAAGTTAAAGATGGCGCCTACAGTCTTCAGTCCAGCCACTTATGCCCCTTGGAACCATCTCCAATGCCTCATGCCTCCGCCCGGCCCCTGCAGGCAGACGTCTCCCATACCTCCTTTGAGCTGATTTTCGCTAACGCTTCTTGCGCCTGCCAGGGATCTGTTCAAGGGCATTTGCAAGCTATCGTCAGCAAGTTAAAAAGGTACCTACCATCTTCAGTCCAGCCACTTAGGTCCCTTGGAACCATCTCCAATGCCTCACACCTCCACACGGCCCCTGCAGGCCGACGTCTCACACACCTCCTTCCGGGTGATGCCCACTAACGCCTCTTGCGCCTGCCAGGGTTCTGTTTCAAGGGCATTTGCAAGCTGTCATCAGCAAGTTAAAGATGGCACCTTCCATCTTCAGTCCAGCCACTTAGGCCCCTTGGAACCATCTCCAATGCCTCACACCTCTGCCCGGCCCCTGCAGGCTGACATCTCCCACAGCTCCTTCCGGGTGATGTCCGCTAATGCCTCTTGCGCCTTCCAGGGTTCTGTTTCAAGGGCATTTGCAAGCTATCGTCAGCAAGTTATAGATGGCACCTGCCATCTTCAGTCCGGCCACTTAAGCCCCTTGGAACCATCTCCAACGCCTCGCGCCTCCGCCCGGCCCCTGCAGGCCGACGTCTCCCACACCTCCTTCCAGGTGTTGTCCGCTAATGTCTCTTGCGCCTGCCAGGGTTCTGTTTCAGAGGCATTTGCAAGCAATCGTCAGCAAGTTAAAGATGGCACCTACCATCTTTAGTCCAGCCACTTAGGCCCCTTGGATCCATGTCCAACGCCTCGCCCCTCATCCTGGCCCCCCGAGCTGACACCTCCCACACCTGCCTGGTAAAGCATCTCTCCTTCCTCTTAGTTTCCCTATTGCCTCCAGTGCCTGCTCGATAGAGCATCTCTCCTTCCAGCTTACTTTCACTAATGCCTCCTGAAACCAGTCGGCTCTTTTGTAGCCTGGAAGCACTCGCCTCTATCGTCCGCAAGTTAAACATGGCACCTATCATCTTCAGTCCAGCCTCTTAGGCGCCTTGTAACCATCTCCAATGCCTCGAGCCTCCTCCTGGCCCCAGCGAACCGGACCCTTCCAGCCTGCCTCGTAAAGCCTCTCTCCTTCCACCTTAGTTTCGCTATTGCATCCGGTGCCTACTCGATAAAGCATCTCTCCTTCCAGCTTACTTTCACTAATGCCTCCAGCCACCAGTAGGCTCCTGCGTAGCCTGGCAGCACTCGCCTCTATCGTCCACAAGTTAAAGGTGGCACCTACCGTCTTCAGTCCAGCCACTTAGGCCCCGTGTAACCATCTCCAATGCCTCGCCCCTCCTCTTGGCCCCCGGCAGCCGATGCCTCTAACGACTGCATTGTAAAGCCTCTCTCCTTCCAGCTTAGTTTTGCTAATACCTCTGGTGCCTGTTGAATAAAGTATCTCTCCTTCAAGTTTACTTTCACTACTGCCTTCTGCCACCAGTAGGCCCTTGCATAGCCAGGCAGCACTCGCCTCATCGTCCGCAGTAAGTTAAAGATTTGCACCTTTCTGTCTTCTAGTCTTGCCACTTAGGCCCTTTGTAACCTTCTCCCATGCCTCGTGCCTCCTCCAGGCCCACGTGGGCTGATGCCTCCCACGCCTGCATGGTAAAGTCTCTCTCCTTCCACCTTAGTTTCGCTAATGCCTCCGGTGCCTGCTCGATAAAGCATCTCTCCTTGCTGCTTCCTTTCACTTATGCCTCCTACCACCAGTAGTCCCCTGCGTAGCCTGGCAGCAGTCACCTCTATTGTCCGCAAGTTAAAGATGGCACCTACCATCCTCAGTCCAGTCAGTTAGGCCCCTTTACCCATCTCCAATGCCTCATGCCTCCGCCCATCTTCTGCGGACCGACGCCTCCCACGACTGCCTAGTAATGCCTCACTCCTTCTAGCTTAGATTCGCTAATGGCTCCGGTGCCTGCTCAATAAAGCATCTCTCCTTCCAGTTTACTTCCACTACTGCCTCCTGCCAACAATAGGCCATTGCGTAGCCTGGCATTACTCGCCTATTTTGTCCGCAAGTTAAAGATGGCACCTACCACCTTCAGTCCAGCCACTTACGCCCCTTGTAACCATCTTCAACGCCTGACGCCTCCGCCCGGCACCCGCGGGCAGATGCCTCCCACGCCTGCATGGTAAAGCCTCTCTTCTTCCACCTTAGTTTCGCAATTGCCTCTGGTGCCTGCTCAATAAAGCATCTTTCCTTCCATCTTACTTTCACTAATGCCTCCTGCAAAAAGTAGGCCCTTGCGTAGCCAGGCAGCACTTGCCTCTATCATCTGCAAGTTAAAGATGGAACCCACCGTCTTCAGTCCAGCCACATAGGCCTCTTGTAACCATCTCCAATGCCTCAAGCCTCCTTCTAACCCCCGTGGGCTCACCCCTCCAAAGCCTGCCTGGTAAAGCCTCTTTCCTTCCACCTTAGTTTCGCTATTGCCTCTGGTGCCTGCTCAATAAAGCATCTCTCCTTCCAGCTCACTTTCAGTAATGCCTCCTGCCACCAGTAGGCCCTTGCGTAACCTGGCAGCATTCGCCACTACCGTCCGCAAGTTAAAGATGGCACCTACAGTCTTCAGTCCAGCCACTTCAGCCCCTTGTAACCATCTCCAATGCCTCACGCCTCCTCCTGGCCCCCGTAGGCCATCCCCTTCCACGCCTGCCTGGTAAAGCCTCTCTCCTTCCACCTTAGTTTCACTATTGCCACCAGTGCCTGCTCGATAAAGCATCTCTACTTCCAACTTACTTTCATTAATGCCTCCTGCTACCAGTAGGCACTTGTGTAGCCTGGCAGCACTCGCCTCTGTCATCCACAAGTTAAAGATGGCACCTACCGTCTTCAGTCTAGCCACTTAGGCCCCTTGCAACCATCTCCAACGCCTTGCCCTTCCTCCTGGCCCACGCGGGCCGACCCCTTCCACGCCTGCCTGGTAAAGCTTCTCTCCTTCCACATTAGTTTCACGAATGCCTCTGGTTCCTGCTCGATAAAGCATCTCTCCATCCAGCTTACTTTCACTAATGCCTCCTGCCACTAGTAGACCCTTGTGTAGCATGGCAGCACTCACCTCCATCGTCCGCAAGTTAAAGATGGCACCTACCCTCTTCAGTCCTGCCACTTTGACCCCTTGTAACCATCTCCAATGCCTCACGCCTCCTCCCGACCCCTACGGTCTGACCCCTCCCATGCCTGCCTGGCAAAGCCTCTCTGCTTCCACCTTACTTTCGCTATCGCCTCCGGTGCCTGTTCGATAAAGCATCTCTCCTTCCAGCATACTTTCACTAATGCCTCCTGCCACCAGTAGGCCCTTGCATAGCCTGGCTGCACTCGCCTCTATCGTCCATAAGTTAAAGATGGCACCTACCATATTCAGTCCAGCCACGTAGGCCCCTTGGAACCATCTCGAATGCCTTGCGCCTCCATCCAGCCCCTGGAGGCCGACGTCTCCCACACCTCCTTCCAGCTGATGTCCGCTAACGCCTCTTGCACCTGCCAGGGTTCTGTTTCAAGAGCATTTGTAAGTTATCATCAGGAAGTTAAAGATGGCACCTACCACCTTCAGTCCAACCACTTAGGCCCCTTGTAACCATCTCCAATGCCTCGCGCCTCCGCTCGGCCCCCGTGGGCAGATGCCTCCCACGTCTTCATGGTAAAGCCTCTCTCCTTCCACCTTAGTTTCGTTATTACCTCCAGACCCTGCTCGATAAAGCATCTCTCCTTCCACCTTTCTTTCACTAATGCCTCCTGCTACCAGTAGGCACTTGCGTAGCATGGCAGCACTCACCTCTGTCATCCACAAGTTAAAGATGTCACCTACCATCTTCAGTCTAGCCACTTAGGCCCCTTGTAACCATCTCCAATGTCTCGCCCCTCCTCCTGGCCCCCGTGGGCCGACCCCTCTCACGCCTGCCTGGTAAAGCCTCTCTCCTTCCACCTTAGTTTCGCTATTACTTCTGGTGCCTGCTCGATGAAGCATCTCTCCTTCCAGCTTACTTTCACTAATGCGTCCTGCCACCAGTAGGCCCTTGCGTAACCTGGCAGCACTCGCCTCTATCGTCCGCATGTTAAAGATGGCACCTACAGTCTTCAGTCCAGCCACTTAGGCCAACTATGACCATCTCCAATGCCTCACGCCTCCTCCTGGCCCCCCTGAGCCAACCTCCCATGCCTGCCTGGTAAGCCTCTCTCCTTTCACCTTAGTTTCACTATTGCCTCCGGTGCCTGCTCAATCAAGCATCTCCTTCCTGCTTACTTTAACTAATGCCTCCTGCCACCAGTAGGCCCCTCATGTAGCCAGGCAGCATCTGCGTCTATCGTCTGCAGAGGAAAGATGGCACCTACCATCTTCAGTCCAGCCACTTAGGCCCCTTTGTAAACATCTCCAACGCCTCGCACCTCTGCCCAGCTTATGTGGACCGATGCCTTCCACTCCTGCCTGGTAATGTCTCACTCCTTCTAGCTTAGTTTCACTAATGGCTCCGGTGCCTGCTCAATAAAGCATCTCTCCTTCCAGTTTACTTTCACTAATGCCTCCTGCCACCAGTAGGCCCTTGCGTAACCTGGCAGCACTCACCTCTACCGTCTGCAAGTTAAAGATGGCACCTATCATCTTCAGTCCAGCCACTTAGGCCCCTTGTAACCATCTCCAATGCCTCGAGCCTCCTCCTGGGTGCCGCGGGATGACCCCTCCCTCGCCTGCCTGGTAAAGCCTCTCTCCTTCCACCTTAGTTTCGTTATTGCCTCAGGTGCCTACTCGATAAAGCATCTCTCCTTCCACCTTACTTTCACTAATGCCTCCTGCCACCAGTAGGCCCTTGCATAGCCTGGTAGCACTTCGCCCCTATCGTCCGCATGTTAAGGATGGCACCTACCGTCTTCATTCCAGCCAGTTTGGCCCCTTGTAACCATCTCCAATGCCTCGCGCCTCCTCCTGGCCCTTGCTAGCTGACGTCTCCAACACCTCCTTCCAGCTGATGTCCTCTAACGTCTCTTGCACCTGCCAGGGTTCTGTATCAAGGGCATTTGCAAGCTATTGTCAGCAAGTTAAAGATGGCACCTACCATCTTCAGTCCAGCCACTTAGGCCCCTTGTAACCATCTGCAATGCCTCATGCCTCCGCTCGACCCCCAAGGGCAGATGCCTCCCATGCCTGCATGGTAAAGCCTCTCTGCTTCCACCTTAGTTTTGCTATTGCCTCCAGTGCCTGCTCGATAAAGCATCTCTCCTTCCAGCTTACTTTCACTAATGCCTCCTGCCACCAGTAGGCCCTTGCATAACCTGGCAGCACTTGCCTCTACCATCTGCAAGTTAAAGGTGGCACCTACAGTCTTCAGTCCAGCCACTTAGGCCCCTTGTAACCATCTCCAATGCCTCGCGCCACCTCCAGGCTCCGGGTGCCGATGCCTCCAATGCCTGCATAGTAAAGCCTCTCTCCTTACAGCTTAGTTTCGCTAATGCCTCCGGTGCCTGCTAGATAAAGTATCTCTCCTTCCAGCTTAGTTTTGCTAATGCCTCCAATGTCTGCTAGGTAAAGCATCTCTCCTTGCTGCTTCCTTTCACTAATGCCTCCTGCCACCAGTAGTCTCCTGCGTAGCTGGGCAGCACTCGCCTCTGTCGCCCGCAAGTTAAAGATTGCACCTACCATCTTCAATCCAGCACTTACGCCCCTTGTACCCATCTCCAATGCCTCACGCCTCCGCTTAGCTTCAGCGGACCGACGCCTCCCATGTCTGCCTGGTAATGCCTCACTCCTTCCAGCTTAGTTTCAATAATAGCTCCAGTGCCTGCTCAATAAAGCTTCTGTCCTTGAAGTTTACTTTCACTACTGCCTCCTGCCACCAGCAGGCCCTTGCGTAGCCTGGCAGCACTCTCACCTCTGTCGTCCGCAAGTTAAAGATGGCACCTACCGTCTTCAATCCAGCCACTTAGGCCCCTTGTATCCATCTCCAATGCCTCGCGCATCTGCCCAGCCCCCGCGGGCAGATGCCTCTCACACCTGCACCTATCATCTGCAAGTTAAAGATGGCACCTACAGTCTTCAGTCCAGCCACTTAGGCCCCTTGTTACCATCACCAACGCCTCACGCCTCCGCCAAGCCCCTGCAGGCCGACATCCGCCACACCTCCTTCCAGCTTATGTCCGCTAACGCCTCTTGCGCCTGCCAGGGTTCTGTTTCAAGGGCATTTGCAAGCTATCATCAGCAAGTTAAAGATAGCACCTAACATCTTCAGTCCAACCACTAAGGCCCCTTGGCACCATTTCCAACGCCACGTGCCTCCGCCCGGCCCCTGCAGGCCGATGTCTCCCACACCTCCATCTGGGTGATGTCTGCTAACACCTCTTGTGCCAGCCAGGGTTCTGTTTCAAGGGCATATGCAAGCTATCGTCAGCAAGTTAAAATTGGCACCTACCATCTTCAGTCCAGCTACTTAGGCCCCTTGGAACCATCTTCAATGCCTCGCACCTCCATCCGGACCCAACAGGCTGATGTTTCCCACACCTCCTTCTGGGTGATGTCCACTAACGCCTCTTGCGCCTGCCAGGGTGCTGTTTTAAGGGCATTTGCAAGCTATCATCAGCAAGTTAAAGAAGGCACCTACCATCTTCAGTCCAGCCACTTAGGCTCCATGAAACCATCTCCAATGCCTTTCGCCACCACCCACCCCCTGCAGGATGACATCTCCCGCAGCTCCTTCCAGGTGATGTCCGCTAATGCCTCTTGCGCCTGCCAGGGTTCTGTTTCAAGGGCATTTGCAAGCTATCGTCAGCAAGTTAAAGATGGCACCTACCATCTTCAGTCCTGCCACTTAGGCCCTAAGGAATCATCTCCAATGACTCACGCCTCCGCCCGGCCCTTGCAGGCCGACGTCTCCCACACCTCCTTCTGGGTGATGTCCGCTAACGTCTCTTGTGCCTGCCAGGGTTCTGTTTCAAGGGCATGTGCAAGCTATCGTGAGCAAGTTAAAGATGGCACCTATCATCTTCAGTCCAGCCACTTAGGCCCCTTGTAACCATCTCCAGCACCTCGAGCCTCCTCCTGACCCCCGGGGGCCAACTCCTCCCACACCTGCCTGGTAAAGCCTCTCTCCTTCCACCTTAGTTTCGCTATTGCCTCCGGTGCCTACTCGATAATGCATCTCTCCTTCCAGCTTACTTTCACTAATGCCTCCTGCCTCCTGTAGGCCCTTGCATAGCCTGGCAGCAATCGCCTCTATCGTCCGCTAGTTAAAGACGACTCCTACCATCTTCAGTCCAGCCTCTAAGGCCCCTTGTAACCATCTCAAATGCCTCGTGCCTCCTCCCAGCCCCCCCGGTGCTGATGCCTCCCATGCCTGCATGGTAAAGCCTCTCTTCTTCCACCTTAGTTTCACTATTGCCTATGGTGCCTGCTTGATAAAGCATCTCTCCTTCCAACCTACTTTCACTAATGCCTACTGCTACCAGTAGGCACTTGCGTAGCCTGGAAGCACTCGCCTCTGTCATCCACAAGTTAAAGATGGCACCTACCATCTTCAGTCTAGCCACTTAGGCCCCTTGTAACCATCTGCAACGCCTTGCTCCTCCTCCTGGCCCCCACGGGCAGACCCCTCCCATGCCTGCCTGGTAAAGCCTCTCTCCTTCCACCTTAGTTTCGCTATTGCCTCTGGTGCCTGCTCAATAAAGCATCTCTCCTTCCAGCTTACTTTCACTAATGCCTCCTGCTACAAGTAGGCCCTTGCCTAGCCTGGCAGCACTCGCCTCTACCGTCTGCAACTTAAAGATGGCACCTACAATCTTCAGTCCAGCCACTTAAGCCCCTTGTAACCATCTCCAGCGCCGTGACCCACCTCCTGACCCCCGGGGGCCGACCCCTCCCACTACTGCCTGGTAAAACCACTCTCCTTCCACCTTAGTTTTGGTATTGCCTCCGGTGCCTACTCGATAAAGCATCTCTCCTTCCAGCTTACTTTCACTAATGCCTCCTGCCACCCGTAGGCCCTTGCGTAGCCAGGCAGCACTCGCCTCTATCATCCGCAAGTTAAAGATGGCACTTACCATCTTTTGTATAGCCACTTAGGCCCCTTGTAACCATCTCCAATGCCTCGCACCTCCGCTCGGCCCCTGCGGGCAGATGCCTCTTTCATCTGCATGGTAAAGCCTCTCTCCTTCCACCTTAGTTTCACTATTTCCTCCGGTTCCTGCTCGATAAAGCATCTCTCCTTCCAGCTTACTTTCACTAATGCCTCCTGCCACCAGTAGGCCCTTGCGTACCGTGGCTGCACTCACCTCTATCATCCGCAAGTTAGAGATGGCACCTACAGTCTTCAGTCCAGCCACTTTGGCCTCTTGTAACCATCTCCAATGCCTCGAGCCTACTCCTGGCCCCCACGGGCCAACCACTCCCATGCCTGCCTGGTATAGCCTCTCTCCTTCCACCTTAGTTTTGCTATTGCCTCCGGTGCCTGCTCGATAAAGCATTTCTCCTTCCAGCTCACTTTCACTATTGCCTCCGGCCACCAGTAGGCCCTTGCGTAACCTGGCAGCACTCGCCTCTACCGTCCGCAAGTTAAAGATGGCACCTACCATCTTCAGTCCAGCCACTTAGGCCAATTGGAACCATCTCCAATGCCTCATGCCTCCGTCCGGCCCCTGCAGGCCGACGTCTCCCACACCTCCTTCCAGCTGATGTCCGCTAACGCCTCTTGCACCTGCCAAGGTTCTGTTTCAAGCGAATTTGTAGGTTATCTTCAGGAAGTTAAAGATGGCACCTACCATCTTCAGTCCAGCCACTTAGGCCCCTTGTAACCATCTCCAACACTTTGCACCTCCGCTCGGCCCACGCGGGCAGATGCCTCCCATGTCTGCATGGTAAAGCCTCTCTCCTTCCACCTTAGTTTCACTATTATCTCTGGTCTCTGGTCACTGCTCGATAAAGCAGCTCTCCTTTCATCTTTCTTTCACTAATGCCTCCTGCTACCAGTAGGCCCTTGCGTAGCCTGGCAGCACTCACCTCTATCGTCCGCAAGTTAAAGATGGAACCTATAATCTTCAGTACAGCGACTTAGGCCCTCTGCAACCATCTCCAAGGCCTCATATTTTCTACTGGCCCCCGCGGGCCGACCTCTCCCACACCTACCTGATAAAGCCTCTCTCCTTCCACCTTAGTTTCGCTATTACCTCCAGTGCCTGCTTGATAAAGCATCTCTCCTTCCAGCTTACTTTCACTAATGCCTCCTGCCACCAGTAGGCCCTTGCATAGCCTGGGAGCACTCGCCTCTATCATCTGCAAAGTTAAAGATGGCACCTACCATCTTCAGTCCAGCTGCTAAGGCCCCTTGTAACCATCTCCAATGCCTCGCACCTCCTCCAAGCCCCCGGGTGCCGATGTCTCCCATGCCAGCATGGTAAAGCCTCTCTCCTTCCAGCTTAGTTTCGCTAATGCCTCCTGTGCCTGCTCGATAAAGCATCTCTCCATCCAGCAAAGTTTTGTTAATGCCTCCGATGTCCTCTCGGTAAAGCATCTCTCCTTGCAGCTTCCTTTCACTAATGCCTCCTGCCACCAGTAGTCCCCTGCATAGCCTGGCAGCACTCGCCTCTATCATCCGCAAGTTAACGATGGCACCTACCATCTTCATTCCAGCCACTTAGGGCCCTTGAAAATGGTACTGAAAAAGTATACAGAGGGAGTGAAAATGGTACTGAAAGGTATACAGAGGAGTGAAAATGGTTCTGAAAAAGTATACAGAGGGAGTGAAAATGGTACTGAAAGGTATACAGAGGGAGTGAAAATGGTACTGAAAAGTATACAGAGAGAGTGAAAATGGTACTGAAAGGAATACAGAGAGAGTGAAAATGGTACTGAAAGGTAAACAGAGGGAGTGAAAATGGTACTGAAAGGAATACAGAGAGAGTGAAAATGGTACTGTAAGGTATACAGAGAGAGTGAAAATGGTACTGAAAGGAATATAGAGGAGTGAAAATGGTACTGAAAGGTATACAGAGAGTGAAAATGGTACTAAAAAGAATACAGAGGGAGTGAAAATGGTACTGAAAGGTATACAGAGGGAGTGAAAATGGTACTGAAAAAGAACATAGAGGGAGTGAAAATGGTACTGAAAGGTATACAGAGAGAGTGAAAATGGTACTGAAAGGAATATAGAGGGAGTGAAAATGGTACTGAAAGGTATACAGAGAGAGTGAAAATGGTACTGAAAAAGTATACAGAGGGAGTGAAAATGGTACTGAAAGGTATACAGAGAGTGAAAATGGTACTGAAAAGAACACAGAGGGAGTGAAAATGGTACTGAAAGGTATACAGTGGGAGTGAAAATGGTACTGAAAGGTATACAGAGGAGTGAAAATGGTACTGAAAAAGAACACAGTGGGAGTGAAAATGGTACTGAAAGGTATACAGAGAGAGTGAAAATGGTACTGAAAAGAACACAGAGGGAGTGAAAATGGTACTGAAAAAGTACACAGAGGGAGTGAAAATGGTACTGAAAGGTATACAGAGGAGTGAAAATGGTACTGAAAGGTATACAGAGAGTGTGAAAATGGTACTGAAAGGAATATAGAGGGAGTGAAAATGGTACTGAAAGGAATATAGAGGGAGTGAAAATGGTACTGAAAAGTATACAGAGGGAGTGAAAATGGTACTGAAAAGTATATAAAGGAGTGAAAATGGAACTGAAAGGTATATAGAGGGAGTGAAAATGGTACTGAAAGTTATACCGAGAGAGTGAAAATGGTACTGAAAGGTATACAGAGAGAGTGAAAATGGTACTGAAAGGAATATAGAGGGAGTGAAAATGGTACTGAAAGGTATACAGAGAGAGTGAAAATAGTCATGAAAAAGAACACAGAGGGAGTGAAATGGTACTGAAAGGTATATAGAGGGAGGGAAATAGTACTGAAAAAGAACACAGAGGGAAGTAAAATGGTACTGAATGGTATACAGAGAGAGTGAAAATGGTACTGAAAAAGAACACAGAGGGAGTGAAAATGGTACTGAAAGGTATACAGAGGGAGTGAAAATGGTACTGAAAGGCATACAGAGGGAGTGAAAATGGTACTGAAAAGGAATATAGAGGGAGTGAAAATGGTACTGAAAAGTATACAGAGGGAGTGAAAATGGTACTGAAAAAGAACACAGAGGGAGTGAAAATGGTACTGAAAAGTATACAGAGAGAGTGAAAATGGTACTGAAAGGTATACAGAGAGAGTGAAAATGGTACTGAAAAGTATAAAGAGGGAGTGAAAATGGTACTGAAAGGTATACAGAGAGTGGAAATGGTACTGAAAGGTATACAGAGGGAGTGAAAATGGTACTGAAAAAGAACACAGAGGGAGTGAAAATGGTACTGAAAGGTATACAGAGAGAAAATGGTACTGAAAGGAATACAGAGGGAGTGAAAATGGTACTGAAAGGAATATAGAGGGAGTGAAAATGGTACTGAAAAAGTATACAGAGGGAGTGAAAATGGTACTGAAAAGAATATAGAGGGAGTGAAAATGGTACTGAAAGGTATATAGAGGGAGTGAAAATGGTACTGAAAGGTATACAGAGAGAGTGAAAATGGTACTGAAAGGTATACCGAGAGAGTGAAAATGGTACTGAAAGGAATATAGAGGAGTGAAAACAGTACTGAAAAAGAACACAGAGGGAGTGAAAATGGTACTGAAAGGTATACAGAGGGAGTGAAAATGGTTCTGAAAAAGTATACAGTGACACTGAAAATGGTACTGAAAGGTATACAGAGGGAGTGAAAATGGTACTGAAAAAGAACACAGAGGGAGTGAAAATGGTACTGAAAGGAATACAGAGGGAGTGAAAATGGTACTGAAAAGTATACAGAGAGAGTGAAAATGGTACTGAAAGGAATACAGAGAGAGTGAAAAATGGTACTGAAAGGTAAACAGAGGGAGTGAAAATGGTACTGAAAGGAATACAGAGAGAGAGAAAATGGTACTGAAAGGTATACAGAGAGAGTGAAAATGGTACTGAAAGGAATATAGAGGGAGTGAAAATGGTACTGAAAGGTATACAGAGAGAGTGAAAATAGTACTGAAAAAGAACACAGAGGGAGAAAATGGTACTGAAAGGTATACAGAGAGAGTGAAAATGGTACTGAAAAAGAACACAGAGGGAGTGAAAATGGTACTGAAAAGAATACAGAGGGAGTGAAAATGCTACTGAAAGGAATATAGAGGGAGTGAAAATGGTACTGAAAAAGTATACAGAGGGAGTGAAAATGGTACTGAAAAAGAACACAGAGGGAGTGAAAATGGTACTGAAAAAGTATACAGAGAGTGAAAATGGTACTGAAAGGTATACAGAGAGTGAAAATGGTACTGAAAGGAATATACAGGGAGTGAAAATGGTACTGAAGAAGTATAGAGAGAGGTAAAATTGGTACTGAAAGGAATACAGAGAGAGTGAAAATGGTACTGAAAGGTATACAGAGGGAGTGAAAATGGTACTGAAAAAGAACACAGAGGGAGTAAAAATGGTACTGAAAGGTATACAGAGGAGGAAAAATGGTACTGAAAAGTATACAGAGGGAGTGAAAATGGTACTGAAAGGTATACAGAGGAGTGAAAAATGGTACTGAAAAAACCTTAGAGAGATTAAAATGGTACTGAAAGGAATATAGAGGGAGTGAAAATGGTACCGAAAAAATATACAGAGGGAGTGAAAATAGTACAGAAAAAGTATATAGAGGGAGTGAAAATGGTACTGAAAGGTATATAGAGGGAGTGAAAATGGTACTGAAAGGTATACAGAGAGAGTGAAAATGGTACTGAAAGGAATATACAGGGAGTGAAAATGGTACTGAAGAAGTATAGAGAGTGAGTGAAAATAGTACTGAAAGGAATACAGAGGGAGTGAAAATGGTACTAAAAGGTATACATAGAGAGAAAATGGTACTGAAAGGAATATAGAGGGACTGAAAATGGTACTGAAAGGTATACAGAGAGAGTGAAAATGGTACTGAAAGGAATATAGAGGGAGTGAAAATGGTACTGAAAGGAATATAGAGGGACTGAAAATGGTACTGAAAAGTATACAGAGGGAGTGAAAATGGTACTGAAAGGTATACAGAGGGAGTGAAAATGGTACTGAAAGGTATACAGAGGGAGTGAAAATGGTACTGAAAAAGAACACAGTGGGAGAAAATGGTACTGAAAGGTATACAGAGAGAGTGAAATGGTACTGAAAAGAACACAGAGGGAGTGAAAATGGTACTGAAAAAGAACACAGAGGGAGTGAAAATGGTACTGAAAGGTATACAGAGGGAGTGAAAATGGTACTGAAAGGTATACAGAGAGAGTGAAAATGGTACTGAAAGAAATATAGAGGGAGTGAAAATGGTACTGAAAGGAATATAGAGGACTGAAAATGGTACTGAAAGGTATACAGAGAGAGTGAAAAATGGTACTGAAAAGTATATAAAGGAGTGAAAATGGTACTGAAAGGTATATAGAGGGAGTGAAAATGGTACTGAAAACGTATACAGAGGGAGTGAAAATAGTACTGAAAAAGTATATACAGAGAGTGAAAATGGTACTGAAAGGTATATAGAGGGTGAAAATGGTACTGAAAAGTATACAGAGAGTGAAAATGGTACTGAAAGGTATACAGAGAGAGTGAAAATGGTACTGAAAGGAATATAGAGGGAGTGAAAATGGTACTGAAAGGTATACAGAGAGAGTGAAAATAGTCATGAAAAAGAACACAGAGGGAGTGAAAATGGTACTGAAAAGTATATAGAGGGAGGGAAAATGGTACTGAAAAAGAACACAGAGGGAGTGAAAATGGTACTGAAAGGTATAGAGAGAGAGTGAAAATGGTACTGAAAAAGAATACAGAGGGAGTGAAAATGGTACTGAAAGGTATACAGAGGGAGTGAAAATGGTACTGAAAGGTATACAGAGGAGTGAAAATGGTACTGGAAAAGTATACAGAGAGAGTGAAAATGGTACTGAAAGGTATACAGAGAGTGAAAATGGTACTGAAAAAGAATATCAGAGGGAGAAAATGGTACTGAAAGGTATACAGAGAGAGTGAAAATGGTACTGAGAGGTATACAGGGGAGAGAAAAATGGTACTGAAAAAGTATAAAGAGGGAGTGAAAATGGTACTGAAAGGTATACAGAGAGAGTGAAAATGGTACTGAAAGGTATATAGAGGGAGAGAAAATGGTACTGAAAGGTATACAGAGAGAGTGAAAATGGTACTGAAAAGTATACAGAGGGTGTGAAAATGGTACTGAAAGGAATACAGAGGGAGTGAAAATGGTACTGAAAGGTATACAGAGAGAGTGAAAATGGTACTGAAAAAGAATACAGAGGGAGTGAAAATGGTACTGAAAAGGAATACAGAGGGAGTGAAAATGGTACTGAAAGGTATACAGAGGGAGTGAAAATGGTACTGAAAAAATACAGAGGGAGGTAAATGGAACTGAAAGGAATATAGAGGATTGAAAATGGTACTGAAATGTATACCGAGAGAGGAAATGGAAAATTGAAAGGTATACCGAGAGAGTGAAAATGGTACTGAAAGGAATATAGAGGGAGTAAACAGTATACTGAAAAAGAACACAGAGGGAGTGAAAATGGTACTGAAAGGTATACAGAGGGAGTGAAAATGGTACTGAAAAGAATACAGAGGGAGTGAAAATGGTACTGAAAAGGAATACAGAGGAGTGAAAATGGTACTGAAAAAGTACACAGAGGAGTGAAAATGGTACTGAAAGGAATACAGAGAACTGAAAATGGTACTGAAAGGTATACAGAGAGGAGGAAAATGGTACTGAAAAAGAATACAGAGGGAGTGAAAATGGTACTGAAAGGAATACACAGAGGAGTGAAAATGGTACTGAAAGGTATACAGAGGAGTGAAAATGGTACTGAAAGGTATACAGAGGAGTGAAAATGGTACTGAAAGGAATACAGAGGGTGAAAATGGTACTGATAAAGTATACAGAGGGAGTGAAAATGGTACTGAAAGGAACACAGAGGGAGTGAAAATGGTACTGAAAAGTATACAGAGAGAGTGAAAATGGTACTGAAAAGGTATACAGAGGGAGTGAAAATGGTACTGAAAGGAATACAGAGGAGTGAAAATGGTACTGAAGAAGAATACAGAGGGAGTGAAAATGGTACTGAAAGGAACACAGAGAGTGAAAATGGTACTGAAAGGTATACTGAGGGAGTGAAAATGGTACTGAAAAGAACACAGAGGGAGTGAAAAATGGTACTGAAAGGTATACAGAGAGTGAAAAATGGTACTGAAAGGTATACAGAGGGAGTGAAAATGGTACTGAAAAAGAACACAGAGGGAGTGAAAATGGTACTGAAAGGTATACAGAGGAGTGAAAATGGTACTGAAAAAATTATAGAGAGAGTGAAAATGGTACTGAAAGGTATACAGAGAGTGAAAAATGGTACTGAAAAAGTATATAGAGGGAGAGAAAATGGTACTGAAAGGAATATAGAGGGAGTGAAATGGAATTGTAAAAGGTATATACAGAGAGTGAAAATGGTACATGAAAGGTAATACAGGAGTGAAAATGGTACTGAAGAAGCTATAGAGCGAGTGAAAAATAGTACTGAAAGGAACAGGAGAGAGTGGAAAATGGTACTGAAAGGTATACAGAGGAGGAAATGGTACTGAAAGTATATAGAGGGAGTGAAAATGGTACTGAAAGGTATACAGTGAGAGTGAAAATGGTACTGAAAGGTATACAGAGGAGTGAGAATATGGTACTGAAAGGTATACAGAGGGAGTGAAAATGGTACTGAAAGGTATATAGAGGGAGTGAAAATGGTACTGAAAGGAATATAGAGGGAGTGAAAATGGTACTGAAAGGTATACAGAGGGAGTGAAAATGGTACTGAAAGGTATACAGAGGGAGTGAAAATGGTACTGAAAGGTATACAGAGGGAGTGAAAATGGTACTGAAAAAGAACACAGTGGGAGTGAAAATGGTACTGAAAAGTATACAGAGGGAGTGAAAATGGTACTGAAAGGTATACAGAGGGAGTGAAAATGGTACTGAAAAGTATACAGAGAGAGTGAAAATGGTACTGAAAGGAATACAGAGGAGTGAAAATGGTACTGAAAGGAATATAGAGGGAGTGAAAATGGTACTGAAAAAGTATACAGAGAGTAGAAAATGGTACTGAAAAGTATATAAAGGGAGTGAAAATGGTACTGAAAGGTATATAGAGGGAGTGAAAATGGTACTGAAAGGTATACAGAGGAAGTGAAAATGGTACTGAAAGGTATACAGAGAGAGTGAAAATGGTACTGAAAGGAATATAGAGGGAGTGAAAATGGTGCTGAAAGGTATACAGAGAGAGTGAAAATAGTACTGAAAAAGTATCACAGAGGGAGTGAAAATGGTACTGAAAGGTATATAGAGGGAGGGAAATGGTACTGAAAAAGAACACAGAGGAGTGAAAATGGTACGTGAAAAAAGAACACTGAGGAGGAAATGGTACTGAAAAGGTATAGAGGGAGGGAAAATGGTACTGGAAAAGAACAGAGGGAAGTAAATGGTACTGAATGAAGGCATACAGAGGGAGGAAATGGTACTGAAAAAGCAATACAGAGGGAGTGAAAATGGTACTGAAAAGGTATACAGAGGGAGTGAAAATGGTACTGAAAAAGAACACACAGGGAGTGAAAATGGTACTGAAAAGTATACAGAGAGAGTGAAAATGGTACTGACAAAGAACACAGAGGGAGTGAAAATGGTACTGAAAAAGTATACAGGGAGTGAAAATGGTATCTGTGAAAAGTACAGAGAGAGTGAAATGGTACTGAAAGGTATACAGAGGGAGTGAAAATGGTACTGAAAAGTATAAAGAGGAGTGAAAATGGTACTGAAAGGTATACAGAGAGAGTGAAAATGGTACTGAAAGGATTATAGAGGGAGTGAAAATGGTACTGAAAGAGTATACAGAGGGAGTGAAAATGGTACCGAAAGGAATATAGAGGGAGAAAATGGTACTGAAAGGAGTATACAGAGGAGTGAAAATGGTACTGAAAGGTATACAGAGAGAGTGAAAATGGTACTGAAAGGTACACAGAGGGAGTGAAAATGGTACTGAAAGGAATACAGAGGGAGTGAAAATGGTACTGAAAAGTATTCAGAGAGAGTGAAAATGGTACTGAAAAGAATATAGAGGGAGTGAAAATGGTACTGAAAGGAATATAGAGGGAGAGAAAATGGTACTGAAAGGTATACAGAGGGAGTGAAAATGGTATCGAAAAGAATACAGGAGGGAGTGAAAATGGTACTGAAAGGAATATAGAGGAGGAAACAGTACTGAAAAGAACACAGAGTGAGAAATGGTACTGAAAGGTATACAGAGGAGTGAAAATTGGTACTGAAAGGAATATGGAGGTGGAAAAACAGTACGAAAAATAGAACACAGAGGGAGTGGAAATGGTACTGAAAGGTATACAGAGGGAGTGAAAATGGTTCTGAAAAAGTATACAGTGGCTCTGAAAATGGTACTGAAAAGTATACAGAGGGAGTGAAAATGGTACTGAAAAAGAACACAGAGGGAGTGAAAATGGTACTGAAAAGGTATACAGAGAGAGTGAAAATGGTACTGAAAGGTATACAGAGGGAAAATGGTACTGAAGGTATACAGAGGGAGTGAAAATGGTACTGAAAGGAATATAGAGAGAGTGAAAATGGTACTGATAAAGCATAAGGGAGAAAATGGTACTGAAAAAGAACACAGAGGGAGTGAAAATGGTACTGAAAAGTATATAGAGGGAGTGAAAATGGTACTGAAAGGTATACAGAGGGAGTGAAAATGGTACTGAAAAGAATATAGAGGGAGTGAAAATGGTACTGAAAAGTATACAGAGGGGTGAAAAATGGTACTGAAAGGTATACAGAGGAGTGAAAATGGTACTGAAAAAGAATACAGAGGGAGTGAAATGGTACTGAAAAAGAATACAGAGGGAGTGAAAATGGTACTGAAAGGAATATAGAGGGAGTGAAAATGGTACTGAAAGGTATATAGAGGGAGTGAAAATGGTACTGAAAGGTATACAGAGGGAGTGAAAAATGGTACTGAAAGGTATATAGAGGGAGAAAATGGTACTGAAAGGAATATAGAGGAGTGAAAATAGTACTGAAAGGATACAGAGGAGTGAAAATGGTACTGAAAAGTATACAGAGGGAGTGAAAATGGTACTGAAAGGTATATAGAGGGAGTGAAAATGGTACTGAAAGGTATACAGAGAGAGTGAAAATGGTACTGAAAGGTATACAGGGAGTGAAAATGGTACTGAAGAAGTATACAGAGGGAGTGAAAATGGTACTTGAAAGGAAACAGAGAGAGTGAAAATGGTACTGAAAGGAATACAGAGGGAGTGAAAATGGTACTGAAAGAGATACAGAGGAGTGAAAATGGTACTGAAAGGTATACAGTGAGAGTGAAAATGGTACTGAAAGGTATACAGAGGGAGTGAAAATGGTACTGAAAGGAATACAGAGAGAGTGAAAATGGTACTGAAAGGAATATAGAGGGAGTGAAAATGGTACTGAAAGATATATAGAGGAGTGAAAATGGTACTGAAAAAGTATACAGAGGAGGTGAAAATGGTACTGAAAGGTATACAGTGGGAGTGAAAATGGTACTGAAAAGGTATACAGAGGGAGTGAAAATGGTACTGAAAAGATATACAGAGGGAGTGAAAATGGTACTGAAAAGTATACAGGAGGAGTGAAAATGGTACTGAAAGGTATACAGAGGGAGTGAAAATGGTACTGAAAAGTATACAGAGAGAGTGAAAATGGTACTGAAAGGAATATAGAGGGAGTGAAAATGGTACTGAAAGGAATATAGAGGGAGTGAAAATGGTACTGAAAGGTATACAGAGGGAGTGAAAATGATACTGAAAAAGTATATAGAGGAGTGAAAATGGTACTGAAAGGTATATAGAGGGAGTGAAAATGGTACTGAAAGGTATATAGAGAGAGTGAAAATGGTACTGAAAGGTATATCAGAGGGAGTGAAAATGGTACTGAAAGGTATATAGAGTGAGTGAAAATGGTACTGAAAGGTATACAGAGAGAGTGAAAATAGTACTGAAAAAGAACACAGAGGGAGTGAAAATGGTACTGAAAAGGTATACAGAGGGAGTGAAAATGGTACTGAAAAAGTATACAGAGGAGTTAAAATGGTACTGAAAAGGTATACAGAGGGGTGGAAATGGTTCTGAAAGGTATACAGTGGATCTGAAAATGGTACTGCTGAAAGGTACAGAGGGAGTGAAATGGTACTGAAAGAATAACACAGGAGGAGGAAATGGAACTGAAAGGAATACAGAGGGAGTGGGAAATGGTACTGAAAAGTATACAGAGAGTGGAAAATAGTACTGAAAGGAATACAGAGGAAAAATATATTGAAAGGTATACAGAGGGATGAAATGGTACTGAAAGGAATATAGAGGAGTGTACTGATAAAAGTATATAGGAGGAAAATGATACTGAAAAAAGACACAGGGGTGAAAATGGTACTGAAAGTATGCGAGAGTGAAAATGGTACTGAAAGGTATACAGAGAGTGGAAATGGTACTGAGAGGTATGCCGGGGGAGAGAAAAATGGTACTGAAAAGAACAGAGGGTGAAAAGGGTGCTGAAATGTATAAGAGAGAGTGAAAGGTACTTGAAAGGAATATAGAGGTGAAAATGGTACTGAAATGTATATAAAGTGAGAATGGTACTGGAAAGTACAAGAGGAGTGAAAATGGTACTGAAAGGTATACAGAGGAGTGGTGTGGTACTGAAAGGTATACAGAGAGTGTAAATGGTACTGAAAGGAACAGAGGTGAAAATGGTACTGAAAGGAATATAGCGGAGTGAAATGGTACTGAAAAGTATACAGAGGGTGAAAATAGTACTGAAAAGTATATGGGGAGGAATGGAACTGAAGGTATGCAGTGAGTGTAATTGTAAATGGTACCAGAGAGTGAAAATGGTACTGAAAGAATATGGGGTGAAAACAGTAATTGAAAAAAGAACACAGAGGAGTGTGAAAATGGCAAGAAAGGCTCAGAGGTGAAATGGTTCTGAAAGTATACAGTGTTTGAAAATGTGCTAGAAGGTATACAGAGGGTAGTGGTACTGAAAAAGACAGAGGGGAGTGAAATGGAACGAGTTAACAGAGGGGGAAATGGTACTGAAAAAGTATACAGAGAGAAAAATTGTACTGAAGGAATGCAGAGAGTGAAATGGTACTGAAAGGTACACAGAGGGAAAATGGTACTGAAAGGTATACAGAGGGAGTGAAAATTTTACTGAAAAGAACACAGAGGGAGTGAAAATGGTACTGAAAGGTATACAGAGGAATGAAAATGGTACTGAAAAGAACATGAGGGAAAATGGTACTGAAAGGTATACAGGGGTAGAAATGGTACTGAAAAAATATATAGGAGTGAAATAGTACTGAAAGGTATACAGAGGTGGAAAAATGGTACTGAAAAGTATATGGGGGTGAAATGGTACTTGAAAGGAATATAGAGGAGTGAAATGGTACTAAAAAATATACTGAGGAGTGAAATAGTACTGAAAAGTATAGAGGAGTGAAATGGGCTGAAAGGTATATAGAGGACTGAAATGGTACTGAAAGGTGTACAGAGAGAGTGAAATGGTATTGAAAGGTATATAGGGAGGAAATGGTACTGAAGAAGTATAGAGAGTGGTGAAAATAGTACTGAAAGGAAACAGAGAGTGAAATGGTACTGAAGGTATACAGAGGGTGAGAAATGTGCTGAAAGAATGGAGAGAGGTGAAATGGTACTAAAGGTATATATAGAGAGGAAAATGGTACTGAAAGATATAGGCGTGTAGTGTTACTGAAGGTATGGAGAGAGTGAAAATAGTCAGGAAATAGAAACAGAGGGGTAATGGTACTGAAAGGTATATGAGGGTGAAATGGTACTGGAAAGAACACAGAGGGAGGTAAAGGTACTGAAAGGTGTACAGAGGGAGTGAAGTGGTCTTGAAAGGCATATGGAGATTGAAATGGTACTAGAGGAATATGGGGTGGAAATGGTTTGAAAAAGTATATATAGGGTTGAAATGATGCTGAAAAGAACACAGAGGGTGGAAATGTACTGAAAGTATACAGAGAGTGAAAATGGTACTGAAAGGTACAGAGACAGTAGTAGGTACTTAAAAAGGATACGGAGGGTGAAACTGGTTCTGAAAGTATACAGAGAGTGGAAATGAACTGAAAAGCATACAGAGGAGAGAAAATGGTGTTGAGAACACAGAGGGAGAAAATGTCCTGAAGGTATATAGAGAGTGAAAATGGTACTGAAAGGATTATAGAGGTGGAAATGGTACTGAAAGGTATACAGAGAGAGTGAATGGTACTGAAAGTATACAGTGGGAGTGAGAATGGTACTGAAATTATAGAGAGAGTGAAATGGTACTGAAAAGTATGCAGAGGTGTAAAATAGTACTGAAGGAATACAGAAGTGGAAAATGGTATTGAAGGTAAACAGAGGGAGGAATGGTATGAAAGGTATGCAGAGGGAGTGAAAATACTGAAAGGCATACAGAGGGGTGAAAATGGTACTGAGAGGAATATAGGGAGTGAAATGGTACTGATAAAGTATGTATAGGGAGTGAAATGATGCTGAAAAGAACATATAGGAGTGAAAATGGTACTGAAAAGTATAGAGAGTGAAAATGTACTGAAAGGTATACAGAGAGAGTGAAAATGGTACTGTTGAATATACAGGGAGGAAATGGTACTGAAGAAGTATAAGTGAGGAAAATAGTACTGAAGGGAAAACAGAGAGAGTGAAAATGGTGCTGAAGGTATACAGGGGAATGAAATGGTACTGAAAAAGAACACAGAGGGTGGAAATGATATTGAAAGGTATACAAGGGAGTGAAATGGTACTGAAAAAGTATATAGAGGAGTGAAAATGGTACTGAAAGGAATATAGAGGGTGGAAGGTGAATAAAATATACAGAGGGTGGAAATAGTACAGAAAAAGTATATAGGGAGGAAAATGGTACTGAAAGGTATATAGAGGATTGAAATGGTGCTGAAAGGTATAGAGAGGAAAAGGAGAAGAAAGATATACAGGGAGGAAAATGGTACTGAAGAAGTATAGAGTGAGTGAAAAATAGTACTGAAGGAAAACAGAGAGTGAAAATGGTGCTGAAAGTTATCAAGAGGGTTGAAAATGGTACTGAAAGGATACAGAGGATTAAATGGTACTAAAAGGTATACATAGAGAGTGAAAATGGTACTGAAAGGAATACAGAGGGAGTGAAAATGGTACTAAAAGGTATACATAGAGAGAAAATGGTACTGAAAGGAATATAGAGGGACTGAAAATGGTACTGAAAGGTATACAGAGAGAGTGAAAATGGTACTGAAAGGAATATAGAGGGACTGAAAATGGTACTAAAAAGTATACAGAGGGAGTGAAAATGGTACTGAAAGGTATACAGAGGGGTGTGAAATGGTACCGAAAGGTATACAGAGGGAGTGAAAATGGTACTGAAGAATATAGGAGTGAAATGGTGCTGAAAAGTATTCAGAGGAGTGAAAATGTACTGAAAGAATATAGAGGGTGAAAATGAACTGAAAGGTATATGGAGGTAAGTGACTGAAATGTATACCGAGAGAGTGAAAATGGTACTGAAGGTATACCGGAGTGAAAATGGTACTGAAAGGAATATAGAGGAGTGAAAGTACTGAAAAGAACAGAGGGTGAAATGTTACTGAAGGTATAAGAGGGTGAAAATGGTCTGAAAAGTACAGGCTCTGAAAATGGTACTGAAAGGTACAGAGGTGGAAATGGTACTGAAAAAACTCAGAGGGGTGAAAATGAACTGAAAGGAATACAGAGGGTGAAATGGTACTGAAAAGTATACAGAGGTGAAAATAGTACTGAAAGGAATACAGAGAGTGAAAATGGTACTGAAGGTAAACAGAGGGTGGAAATGGTGCTGAAAGGTATACAGAGGAGTGAAATGGTATGAAGGCATACAGAGGGGTGAAATGGTACTGGGAATATGAGGGGTGAAAAGTGCTGATAAAGTATACATGGGAGGAAATGATGCTGAAAAGAACACACAGGAGTGAAATGGTACTGGAAAGTATACAGAGGTGGAAATGGTACTGAAGGTATGCAGAGAGAGGAAATGGTACTGAAAGGAATACAGGAGTGAAATGTACTGAAGAGGATAGAGTGGTGAAAATAGTACTGAAGGAAAACCCCGATGGCTGCTGCCTGGCGAGGCGCCAGGCGCAAGTCCTCGGGGATCGGCGCACCTGCATGCTAATGGCATGCAAATGGGGCAATAATCAGATGCAAATGGCCCCCCACCTTACATGAATTATGGCCCATTTGCATGTCACCTTTTGAATATCGGAATTTCACATGGCGCCAATGGTACTGCATACATAGGTTGATGCTCACTCTGACCGCTTGGGTGGCGCCAAGTTCCACTGCGCCATGCACAGTGGCTGTGGCTGGGGGTGATATTCAAAGGTTGCTCAAGGCGCGCAACCCTTTGAATATCACTCTGGCCACACCCCTGCGTAACTATTTTGTCCAGTGCAAGGGCTTGCGCCACAAAATAGAGCAGTTTGAATATCTGGCCCTGTGTATTTTTACATGCTCACGTATATTGATGTACAAGTTGTAATTCACCCTGTAATTCAAGTACTCCTGTATATTCATGCTTATTTATACTGATGTTTGATACTCTGATTTTTGTGTTCTTGTTCCCCCAACCCGGGTTGCACCTGGAAACGAGCTTCGGCTCAGTGTGCCTATCCCAGTTATCAACTTTTAAATAAATAAACAAAATTAATACAGATGGGTTCTAAGAAGCATTACCCACTTTCCAACTGGGTGGGGGAAATTACTGCCCCATATATGAACCATACTGGCAAAAAATAGTAATTATCTTCTAAACACCACCTGCAAAATGCTGCAACCATAGGCTGC
The DNA here is from genome assembly GCA_016271365.2 of Neoceratodus forsteri. NCBI lineage: Eukaryota > Metazoa > Chordata > Ceratodontiformes > Ceratodontidae > Neoceratodus > Neoceratodus forsteri. Next base: position 1,482,513,333 of record CM028129.1, read on the forward strand.
ATCGATGGACATTTGAACATCCAATCTGTAGTGCATAATGAATGTATGGATGGAGGACCACGTTGGCATCTTGCAAAACTCCAAGACAGATGCTTCTCCTCTCTCTGCCCAGGAAGTAGTCAGATCCCTGGTGGAGTGGGCTTTGATGAGGACTGGAGCTTTCTGTTTCTTTGCCACATAGGCCTTGGTGATACAAGCCTTCACCCACCTAGCCAAGCTGGTCTTGGAGGCTTTCTGACCCCTTTTTGCAGCTCCAAAAAGCACAAAAAGACTTTTGAACTTCCTGAGCTCTGTTGTCCTTTTAATGTCCTGACTGCCCTGCACAAATCCAACTTGTGCATCTCATGCTCCTTGGCATTTGCTGGCTTAGGACAGATGGATGGTGGGCAGATTTCCTGGTTTATATAAAACGCTGTAGGTATCTTAGGGACAAAGAAGGGAACCATCCTCAAGACAATCTTTTCCTTATGAATGATAAAGTAAGGTTATTTGTGTGATAGTGTCTGAAGTTCACCTGTCCTCCTGGCGAAGCAGATTGCAATTAAGAAACACACATTGTATGACAGGATGTCCAGCAACACTGATGAAAGTGGCTTGAAGGATGCCTTACAAAAAGCATTCAACATCAGATTCAGGTCCGATGGAAGTATCAGAGGTCAAAACAATGGTCTGCTTCTGCTAACCACTCTTAGAAACTGGATATCCTCCAAATTTGTCCCCAGGGAAGAGCCCATGGAAGTTCCAAGGACTGCTCCTAGCACCGATACCTGATCTCTCAGGGTTATCAATGCAAGCCCTTTGTCCACTAAGAATCATAACTTCAGAAGGTCTGATACCTCTGTCTCTCTGGCCCAAGCTGGAAGGTATTCCACACATGACTATAAGCTGTGAAGACAATTTCTTGGTAGCCATTAGGGTACCCACCACTTTTCTGGAAAATCCCTGTCTTAACAAGCTCCTCTTCCCAGGAGCCAGGCCACAAGCTGCATCACCTCTGGGTTTGGATGCAGAATGGCCCCTTGGAAGAGAAGGTGCCCCTGGAATGGAAGTCAGAATGGAATGTGTTAAGCTAGATTCACAAAATCTGAGAACCATGGCTTTCTTGACTACCCTGGGGCCATCAGAAGAAAATTTCCTTTTGAGCACCTTATCTTGTGAAGAACCTTGGGAAGGAATGGTAGTGGAGGGAAAAGTACACTCTGAAGAAATCCCACATCTGGGACAGTGTATCCTTCACTTCTGCCTGAGGACACTGGTACTGACTGAAGAACCTTGGTACCTGAGCATTTTCCTTTGAAGCAAAGAAGTCAATCTGAGGATGACCGAACCTTCTGCACAGGAGCTCAAACACCTCTGGGTTCAATGTCCACTCCCCTGGATGGACTGTCTCTCAACTCAGCCAATTGACCTGGGTGTTCAGTTCTCCTGCCAGTGGGACAGCCTAGAGAGTCTGAAGGTTCTAATCTGCCCATAGCAGGACTTTGGCTGTTTCTGCCAGCATCTCCTTTCTTCCTATGCCTCTTTGGTTGTTTATGCACGCCACTGTGGTGTTATTGTCAGACCTTACTTTTGCAGCCTTGGACCACACTAGATTGTGAATGTGAAGAAGAGCAAATCCTACTGCCCTCATCTCCAATATGTTTCTGTAGCCCCTGCTCCTGAGGAATCCAAACCCCTAGACCAGGACTTGGTCCAGGACTGTGCCCCAGCCTGACAGACTGGCATCAGTCATCAAGATCAGCTCTGGTGGTGCTTCTAAGAAGGACCTCTTGCTGAGGTTCTCTGGTCTTTCCCACCAACCCAGCAACTACTGGACTGATCATGGAAGCTTTATGAGGGTTTGGTAGTCTTCTGAGGCCACATTCTAGGCTGTCAGCACCCTGTTTTGGAGGGCCCACATATGCAGGTGGGTCCATGGCACAAGCTCTGTCACTGCAGTCATCAGTCCCAGAATCCACAGAAGCCTGTGAGTAGAGGCTGATGACTGGCTTCTCAACCACTGAACCTCTCACCTCAGGGTCTCCTTCCTGGATGAAGAAAGGAAGACTTTTCCCTTGTTCATCCTGAACACCATGTCCAGATGTTTTAACCTCTGAGACAGGATAAGGGAACTCTTATCATGATGACTCAGCTGTGTGTCTCCAGCACCTCCGGGGTCCTAGACAGTGATCATTTCACCATCTGAACAGATGATGCTCGGATGAGCAAGTTGTCCAAGTAGGGATATACGTGATGTCCGTCCTGTCTCAGTTGCACCACTAGTACTATGAGGACCTTCAAGAACACCCTGGGCACTGTTGCCAATCCAAAGGGAACCACCCAGTACTGGAAATGCTGCCCCTGAGTCACAAGTCTCAGAAATGTCTGGTGCAACTGGTGACTGGGAATGTGTAAATAGGCATCCTTCACATCCCTTCAGATCTATAGTAGATGAGGTGTGTGCACTCGCAAGAAGAAATTGACAACCAGTCATGAGTCTAGATGTTCAAAGTTTTAATCCCCAGGCTTAGAAGTCACTGAAAAGATAGCCCCAGTGCTTCAACCACAAAGGTCTTCCTCAGGGAGCTTCAGCTCTATGGATGCTAGATAGCCCCTGGTTGGATAGCCTTGAAGATTGACCATAGGGACTCCACCTTGAAGGTCAAGTGGCATACAAGCTTGTTTAGGTGTTTCAGACCTAAAGTTGGTCAGAGCCCCCGACGTCTTGGGAACCACAAAATAGAGTAGAATCCCAGACCTTCTTCGCTAGGGGGCACTGGGACAACTACCCCAATCTGCATTAGGAGGTCCAGTGTCTGAGACACCGCCTGCCTTTTCACTGGATCTTTGGGGACAGGGGATTGCAGGAGTCAACTACTTATGGGTACTGTTGCAAACTCTGGTACATAACCTAGAGCCAGTATCTCTAGTATCCATGTATCTGACATCATTTGGGCCCATCTTGGATAAAAGTTCTGCAGACTTCCTCCAATGGAAGGAGGATGGGTATGGGCCCATGTACCTTCATTGGGAGTTACCCTCTGCTCGACCTGTACCCCTGTTATGCCTACAGGTGAAGGATCCTCTGTTACTGTTGCCCTTAAAGCTGGAATAGACTCCCCAGTCCACTGGTTTTTGAAATTCCAAAAGGGACAAAAAACACCTTGAAACTGTTTCTGTCAAGCAAATCCTCATTCCCTTTACATCAAATTAGCTTTCTGTTGCTGCTTTGACACTGGAAATTGTCCCTTCTTATCCTTAACATCCTTCAAAATGTCATTCAAACCAGATCCAAATAACAGCCCTCCTTCAAAGGACAGGTTAAACAGTTTGGCCTTTGACATCTGGTCTGCAACCCAATGCCTTAGCCAGACACCCCACATCACTGCTACAATGTGATAAGCAGAGTGCGCTGATATCCATAAATTGTCCACTGTGGCATACTCTAGAAAAGCGGAGACCATGGATGCCAGCTGCAAAGTGTCCCCCAACTCAGAGTCTGGGGGATGAAACTGCCCAGGGCCGTGATCCACGAGTTCAGGGCTCTGGAAACAATAAAAGATGCATCGCGGGTGTGAAGATTTATTACATTCAAGGAAAAGGCTCTTCTGCACATGGCATCCACCTGCTTATGAAGGGTATCAGTTAAGGCCAACTCTGGTAGTCCTGGTTTCTGGGTTTCTGTTCTATATTTTCTGGTACCTGTGCATTAATGCAGACCTCTGCCACATCTCCTGCTGTGAGTTAGAAGTTAGTAGTTTCATGCAGACCGCTGACCCATCTCTCACTGAATTTGGCAGTCTGAGTAGCACTGCAGCTTCTGAATAGCAGCTTCTATCAGACCCTTCTTCCAGTCAAGTCCTGATGCCTTGACACCAACACTGCCACGACTGTAAACAGGCTTCACTCCTTTCCTCCACGCTGCCTCAAACTGGCTCAGATTAAAAAAAATGTCTGTCACTTAATTTGTGACCAAGGTGTGCACCTATTGTGTGTGGCATTCTGATTTAGCTGGATTTGTGGCTGGTACTACAACCTGTGTAATTATGGGCTGATAATTACATGGGTTGAAGTGCTTCTTAGCCAGTCAGAAGGGTGGATTTTTCTTACACATTTATAAATTAAAATGGATCTGTTTCAGTTTCGTACTTTTGAGCTTACTGTTGTCTAGGTTATTGAATGTTTTCTAGTTTCCGTCTATGAAGGGGAGGCTTAAATATATCTCCCAAGCCTTTCTAGTTTTATATAAGATGTGGGACTTACCTACATTAAGGAATGTGTATATTTTAGACATCAGACTTTTTCTACTTTCCAGTTTCATGAATAAGACTTCAGTTATGGGTTTATTTGGTTCCAGATGTTTGCCTGTGTTGAGCCAAATTAATTATTTTATTTGGAAATAATTTAAAATAATTCCCCTAGATAGACCAAATGTCTCCACCAGTTCCCTATAGGGGTGACAATTATTCTCTTCAGAGAAATCCTTGCTTTGTTCCAAGCCTTTTATAGGCCTGTTCTGAAAGGCTGGGTCTCTCAGGGAGACAGAGAAGTCCAGAATGGCATTTATTGGTATATGAGGAGACAGAATGTTGCTTTCTCCTAGTACTTTTTTTTGGCTATCTGCCAAATTTGTACCATAACTTTGGTGGCTATTGTGACTTCTTCTGTTTTTGAAGAGTTGTCCAACTTAATGTTTAAGGCTGACCTCATATTTCACATATGGGAGAAGGGTCATTCTCAGTTTTGCCAGTCCAGTATTATTTGTGCAACAGTGAAACCAGTCTTATTCTACACCAGTTGGGCTGAAATATGATATAGTCACATGCTGGGAACCCCCAAACTGGTCTTCTTAGGTGATTGATGTAATTTCTCCAATGAGACCGTGGGTCACCTCCTCTGCCAGAGAGATTACCTAAATATTTTATCCCAGCCATTTAATTTTTTTTTGTTTGTTTATGAAATGAAGATTGGAAGTACTGAAAATAGGAAAAGCAATTTGGCTGAACATTCATTGTTGATATGTTTGCTTTACCTATTAGAGTCAAGGGAAAGTTCTCCCATCTCATTAACTCTGTAGTAATGTTCTCCATTGGAGGTGGATAGTTTACTTACATGGAAACATAGACTTTGACTGCAGATAAGGACTGCTTGGTTCACCCAGTCTGCCCATTTCCCCTACCTACTGGATAAGCTGCAGATCCTAGTTAACCAACAGCCTACTTCCTCCTACCCCCCACTAGAATTGCCTTATGTCTGTCCCATGCATTCTTGAATTCCCCCACTGTTTTTGACTCCATGACCTCCTCAGGAAGGCCATTCCATGCATCCACCACCCTCTCTGTGAAAAAATACTTCCATCCCCGCTCTGACTTCAAACTGTGCCCCCTTGTTCTTGCACATGTCTTTTTCTGAAAGATGCTACCCTCTTGGACTTTGTTGATTCCCTCAAGGTACTTGAAAGTTGTTGATTCCCTCAAGGTACTTGAACGTTTCTATCATGTCCCCCCTCTCCCTCCTTTCCTTGAGGGTATACATATTAAACTTCTTTAGTGTCTCTTCATATGGTTTCTGGTGCAGACCCTGCACCATTTTAGTTGCCCTCCTCTGGACTGCCTCCATCCTATGTCCTTGCAGAGATGGGGTCTCCAGAACTGCATGCAGTACTCCAGATGGGGTTTTACCAACTGTCTGTACAGAGGGATGACAACTTCCTGTTTTCTACTGGTGATGCCTCTCCCTATGCATCCCAGTATCCCCCCAGCCCTCCTTACTACCTTCTCACTTTGCCTGCCTACCTTTAGGTTATCTGATATGACTACCCCCAGGTCCCTTTCCATTTTTGTTGTTGTTAGTACCTCACCCCCCCTGTGTACTCTTCCTCTGGGTTTTTGTTTCCCAGGTGCATTACTTGGTACTTCTTTGCATTGAATTTAAGCTGCCATACTTTTGACCATTCCTTCACCCTTGCCAAGTCCCTTCTCATCCTTTCCACCCCCCTTGTGTATCAATCCTGTTGCAGATCTTTGTGTCATCTGCAAAGAGGCATACTTTTCCTTCCAGTCCCTCTGCAATGTCACTTATAAAGGCATTGAAGAGGACTGGCACCAGTACTGAACCCTGCGGTACCCCACTAATAACACCTTTCTTTGGAGTGGACTCCGTTTACTATTACACTCTGCGTCCTGTTGTGCAGCAAATTTTTTACCCAGGCTACTACCCTGGGACCCACTCCCAGGCTTGCTAACTTGTTTATTAATCTTTTGTGTGGGACTGTGTCAAATGCCTTGTTAAAGTCTAGGTAGACCTTGTCCACAGCCTCTTTCTGGTCTACTACTTTGGTCACTCAGTCAAAAAAATCTATTAGATTTATCTAACATGACCTTCCCACTGTGAATCCATGCTGTCTTGGATCCTATGCCCCACTGGCCTCTAGGTACTCAACAATTCTTTCTTTCAGTAATGATTCCATCATTTTCCCTAACACAGAAGTCAAACTAACAGGTCTGTAGTTTCCTGCCTCTGCCTTACCCTTTAGAATAACGACCCCCTAAATATTTAATAAGCCTTTTAGTAGGTGGAGCTCTAAGTGAATTCTAGAGCAATTTATGACTAATGGGTCTATTGACAGAATTTCCATCTTTTCCCAACTGACCCTGTATCCAGATAGTTTACCAAATTCCAAAATAAGCTTAAGGATGGTTGAGGGAGAATCTTGAATATTGTTCAAAAAGGGATAATGTCAGCCACATAAAGAGATATAGAGTGGATGACATCTGCTATGTTTATTCCTTGGTTACTCTCCGATTGCCTAATTGCAATGTCTACTGGTTTGATAAACAGTGTGAATAGTAATGGGGAATGGACATCCTTTCCTAGTGCCTCTGAGCAATTTTATACTGTAGGTCTTGATAGAATTAAATTTGTCTTGATCCATGAGGTTGAAGGTGCATTTAAAATTTTAACCCATTTCCCTGGCCTGCCAGCACAGGGGCAGGGCACTTGTCTGCAATGTCAATGACCTGGGTTCGGGAATGGACTCGGGACATTGGAGGGCCATTCAGAGGAGATGGATTGAGCTTCCTAGGGACTGCTCTCCTTCTCCGAGTGGGAGGGGGTAGAGTGTCCAGCACACCGTGGACCCCTGGCAGAGGCAGGGGGTACCTCCATGCTGGTGCCATCACTTGTGTGGGTGGGGTAGACACAGGATGTCATTGCACATCCCCACCCCCAAGGGAAAAACAACATACAAAAATTGCAGCTGCCATAAATGATGCCCACTCCTGGCTCCGGTCACTTCTTCCGGCTCTCCCCCATTGACCAGTTTCGATGTCTGCAGCTCCAGCCGGCCTCAAACCCTACCCTGGGGGTAAAGCCAGGGAGGCAATGTTGGTGGGCGCTCACTGCCGACACCTTTTCCCATCATGGAGGGGTTTGTTTGGTGCTGTAGCCTGCTCTGGGGGGTAAGCCAAGGGTATCGACTAAGGGACGGTAAGTTTGGAGGAGTGAGGCGGGGGTCGGGAGTTTGGGCAGAAAAGGGAGGGGCAGTGTACAGCTTAAAAAAAATTTAACCCATTTCAAAAGCCTGCTGTTACTTCTGAAGGCTTTTAGTGTTGAAAAACACACAGAATTAGTTAGTTGCCATATTGGTCCTTGTGAGAACAGATCCAGAAACAGATGGTTTGATACCTTTTATTGTACCAACATAGATGTAACAAAGGAAAACAGTGCTTAAGCTTTTGGACCAAGCAAGTCCTTCCTCAGAAGCTTATGCCAGTTGTGTGGAAAATCACATTCTATTAACACCCAGATCATACATAAAAAAACAGAAAAACTTCTCATTAAGTTAAAATGCCTTTTTTAAACCATAACAGAGGTTTAAATGCAAGGAACCAGTTTTAGTCAGCAAGCTGGCAGCTGTGAAGCACTCCAAGTTTTTACCTTATTGAAAGCCTTCTTGGCATCTAAGGATAGGAGTGCTGAATCCTTGGTGAGGGATTTATCTAGAGGTTTTATCTATATCATGTGAAATCCTTCTTCCCATGATGAAGTCACAACATCAGTTTACTAGTTACAGCTTTTAAATCTGCTGTTTGTATAAAAATGTTACTGATTTGCTTTGATTTTAACTGCTGGCTTCAGTGCTGCACACTGAAGTTGTGATGTCGTAAGCATTGTGAGAGGTGCTGTCCAGTTGGTTCTGTATGTATCATGACAGACCCAACTTTGCAAGATAATATTATCTTGCTAAGCTGGATCAAGGTTGCACTTTTTATCTTGCGATTTATCAATATATACCAGGGGCCAGATATTCAAAGCTTTGTGATGGGCTCAACTCCGTTACACTGGAGTAGCGCTGAATTTGCACTGGGCTGCAATATTCAAAAGGTAAGTTAGCGCCAGTGCTATGTGATAGCACCAATGCTAAAAGTTAATGTATGCAGGGCAGGGAGTGAGGGGAGGGGCCATGCATGCTGGCGCACTGGCATATTCAAAAGATTAGTGCTGCACTACAGGTGATTGTGCGACCCACAGCGCAGTGCACAGTATCGCCTGCAAAAAGCAGGCGGTAATGCAGGGCAAGCAGGGGGAGACAGATCTCCCAGTCCTTAAGGCGTGCTCCCTTCCCCCACCTGGACAACAGCAACATACACAATAAGGATCCGACGATCCTCTTAGTGGTCCCACCCGCCTGGCTGATCGTTGGCCCATTATGGAGAATGAACCCCCCCCATGAGAGTCACCCCATCCCCTATTCAGCAAGTGAATGATAAATACCCCTAAATGTCCCTGGTATCTAGTAGTCCCACCCCCTGGCCAATCACCTGCCCATTGTGGAGAATGAACCCTCCCCGAGAATCACCCCATCCCCCATTGTCCATTCCACAGTTGCACATGCCATGTACAATAAAAAACATAAATTCCCTGGTGTCTAGTGAACCCCCACCCACCCTATCTGGTAGTGACCTTTACCCTGCTCCCCCCCATCCACTACCTCATTGGGCCACCAGCACAGCCCTCCACTCACCTCCATGGCCGGCAGTCTGACTTATCACTTGCAATTACTGATCCTGACTGAGCACTTGCAGTGAATGGGCACGTGCATGTACAAGCGTCGGAATTTAATTCTGCACAACTGTAACGCCATTCTACGCTACAGGTGTGGAAAACATTTTTGGGCAGGATTTGAAAAATTACAGCTATACTGTTCTTGAGGTGGTGTGCACATCGCATGCTCATAACACGGTCATTTTCAGGAATTTTTTCATCAAATTTTCAACATGAGCTTTTTGGAACCTCCCCTCATGAACTCTGGCACTGCTATTTCATTAATCCATCCCAAAAGTTAATTTTGCTCAGTGACTGTACCATTCTGCACCATGGTGCAATAACACGTTTTGGGCAGGATGTGAAAAACAACAGCTGTACTGTTTATGAGGAGGTATGAAAATATGGCAATGTCAAAAATCTGAGGTGAAAATATTTTAAAAGTGATGAATTAATGAGTCTGCATAGAAACTGTGCTATGCATGCTTGTAGCGCAGTCATTTTTTGGATTTTTTTCACCAAATTTGCAACATGGGCTTTTTGGGACCACACCTAATGAACACTGGCACTGTCATGTTGTTAATCAGTCCTGAAAGGTGATTCAGTGCAGCGACCGTGAAATCACCTTTTGGGACCAAGTGATGAAATAACAGTGTCACTGTTCATGAGGTGGGGTCCCAAGGACCCCATGTTGAAAATTTGGTACAAAAATGTCAAAAATGGCCAGATATCAACAGAAGTTGAAAATGCCATTGATAGCCATTATACGGTGCTTACCTTGATTCTTCAGTTCGTGGTTCAGCTTTGAAGAGTGCAGACGTGTTCTGGTCCACAGAAGATCGCAGCCAACGACCTTGGACGGTAAATATGGGGTAATGGGGGGGGTGCAGGAAGGTGGGTACACAGATGGAGGGTCAGGATGGGGGAAGGGCACGGGGAGATGATCAGGGATTGTTTTCTTTTTTACTGGGTAAAAAAAATGACGGTGGACGTTTTTCCTTTTTGCAAATAGTGATACATGTTTGGGGACACTGAGGTAACGGGAGGTTACCCGAGGTCAAGCAGCACTTGTGTAGATAAATTATTTATCTGACAGCTCACCATTGTATATCCCATATATATATATATATATATATATATATATATATATATATATATGTGTGTATATATATATATATATATATATATATGTATATGTGTGTGTGTGTGTATATATATATATATATATATATATTAATTATGGGGACACTCCACATTGTCCCCCACATACTTGCCTTACCCTGTATATGTCTCTCATGGGGATAGTGGTGCACACACAGTGGATGTGCTGTGCATCCTGCAGTCCCAACAGACAATGCCGTAGGTTATGGTGCTACTTAAACTGTTGCATCTGTACAGTCAGTGTTCCTGGCATGCAATGGAATGTGGGTTTGTTTCTCCATGTGTGAGACTGTGTTGCTCATTCTGGGAATCAGTGTCCCACAGTGTCCCTTATTGTGAGTGATTGGGTCCCAGTTGTCAGTGTTGGCTGGTGGGAGGTTTGCACTGTGTGAGCCTGCTGACACCCATTGCCTGTGGCTTCCTACCTGTGCTTCCAGACTGACCTACAGGTGGAGCTGTGAGCAGACCCAGCTTGCCCCTGTACTTCCAGACTGACCTACAGGTGAAGCTGTGGGACCCTGCAATAGTGCTGGTAAATCTACATGCAAATTGGGCCATAATGAGATGCAAATATGGATGTTTGTCCACAGACTGCCTAAGTAGGCTCATTTGCATGTCAGCTTTGAATATAGCAGATCTTAGCCCTGGGCAAACGTCCTAGCACCGGGCAAATGTGTTAGCATTGTGCAAGCTCTGTGCAAATGTCTTTGCACTGCACAAACCTGTCTGAACCATAACACAGTTCTGCAGTATTTGGCCTGCACTGTTGCTTGCAGCTTTAGTGCATCCTCTTCTTTGCTGGCACAGACATTGGCCATGTAGTTCACCTTTACCTTCCTACATGTCTATGTGCACTGGGCTGCTGTTGTGGTTTGCACCTCCCAGATGCTATATTCAGAGCTGCCTTATTTGCTGGGCTGCTATTGCACTGCATTCCCAGCAGTGTTTGCACTACTTCATTTGCACGCTATATTCAGCTGCTTTAGTCCCCGGGGCTATTCCTTTGAATATAGCATGCAAATGGTTCTGGGATAATTTAGCATGCTGTGCAGTGCTAAGTTTGGCCCAGGGCTAAGTTTTCAATATCTGGCCCCTGTTGTATAAATCAGCACAGGATCAACTTGTTGAAAACAAAAACAGTGCGACAACATACTGCATTGTCAAAACAGTGACTACATTTACACTGCTTGATAAAAACACTGAGTGTATTTCTGGAAGTGCCCTAAAGTGAGGCAGTTTGGAGGGGAAGTAGCACAGGCAATAGGAGGAATGCTGAGCGAAAGCCTTGAGGTAGCCCCCCTGACATTGTTATTTGGGATTAAGGTGGAAGGGCCGGAAGAATGGATCCCCATGCCCAGATGGGTATGAATCCTGCTGAACCTAGCCCAACAATGCATCTTAGATACCTGGGTTTCGGTGGCCCCCCTAAATGCGCAGCAATGGAAGACCCTGGTAATCCAGGTTTTAGCCCTTGAGAGATTGACATTCACACTTAAAAATAAGGATCATAGATTTTGGCAGGAATGGGAGTCATTTATAAGATCTCTTTCACTGGCAGAGGTGCATATTCTTAATGAAGGATTGTAGAGACTTCTGATGAATTGTGTTAAAGATGTAGAGAGAGGAAAAAAAAAAAGATCTAGGCACCATAGAGTCCTATGACTGAATGTATGGTGAGTTACTAAGCAAATGGCATTACTGATGTTTTGAAAATGTACAAATGTACAAATATAGGATGTCTAATGAGTTTGAGTTTGTTTCAATGTATGTAGTTGTATAAAAGGGGATAACTAAGTGTAAAATGACGGGGGCAAATATGATATGTAGTTTGATATGCATAAAGATGGATTGCTCCAATAAAAACCTTTTATACAAAAAAACAACAACACTGAGTGGTAATAAACATGAATCATAAAATTAAATTACTGCTTTGTTGCAGGGGCTCTACCCTTGCACCCCCCGTTAAGAGGGGGGCTGCACCCCAAACACTTCCTTATAAAATAACCTACTCCTGGGGAGGTCAACTTTGGGATGGGATAAAAATTTGTGCAGGGGGCCATCACAACACACAGAGTAAATATAAGATTGCAAAAAAAAAAAACAAGTGAACTAATCTGGGATCGGGAATAGAACCTTGGTCCACAGATATTTATTTGTTCTCTACTGCTGGTGGCTTTACCCATTAAACCACAGCAGCTGCTCAGTAACTTTTTGTTCAGCAGAGTTTTTATCCTCTGCAACAGTGTCTTCCAGGGAACAGCTACAGGGTTTCCGCTACTGCTTTGCACCATTTCTGTCATGTGGCATTCTGTACCCTATAGCTGTTGTTCTGCGCACTGTTAATGCTGTGTGGTTTTGCCTACGGCATTATCATGTCCACATGTTGACCTGGTACCGTATAGATCTATTTATGCAATAGGCATCTGTATAAATGGAGTGTGATAAATCCATTTATCTGAATCACTGTGTAGATAAATTTATTTATTTACACTGTTACTACGTCACACTCCGTTCATGCACATAGTTACTACATCGCCATACAACAACCCCACCCCCCACCATGGGCCAGCACTACTTCCAGCTCACACAGCATGCCAGAAACCCAAAACTTCTGTTGGTTTCCTCCTGCTCCCCACTCACCTGCCTCACTGCCCCACTGACTACCTGCCCAAGCTCTTTCAAGAACAGAACACCTTCCTACATACACAAGAATTTAACTTTCTAGTGGTTGTTGTTGCTTTTTTCTTCAGTACCTCTGCTTTTGTTGTCCTGGTTTCTTGTCCTGCATGCTGCAGCTGGTCCTCACAACACTGCCCTCGCGCGCTGTTTTTGCCGCAGGTCCTGCTCCCATTGGCATTGTATGCTGCAGTCTCCTGGTGCTTACTCCTCTAAAACAGCATTCCAGAAACTCATCCATAACATTAACACATTTTTTTTATATATAAAAAAAAATCAAAACTCTGAGAGCAGGCATTTAGCATACACCCTACCCGCTCTCACTATGTGGTGCTGTCATTCTCCTTGGGGAAAAAGATCAGCTTCTTAGGTCGAACACCAGTCAGCTGCTACATAGCAGCATGGTGTCATGATGCCTCTCCCTAGCAATGTCCATAGCAACAGAGCACACAAAAGACGGACAACCACCAAGTAATTAAAAAGACCCACATTCTTTATTAATTTAAAAATCATAAATAAATCTTGGGCTCAGAATAACCCATCACACAAGCTCCTGCCCTGTTGCATAAATGGAATATGCAGGGGTGACTGTGTGATAACTCATTTATCTGGTACAGTTGCCCGCGACCTCTCGTAATCCTCACTTGTGGCTTTGCCACTTGTGAGGTTACTTGAGGTCACTGGCAACTGTACCAGAGAAATGAGTTAACACAGTCAACCCTTGCATATCCTTTATCTGTCTGTCTGTCTGTCTGTCTGTCTGTCTGTCTGTCTGTCTATCTATCTATCTATCTATCTATCTATATATGGATTTCCATGTGAAAAGCTGTTGTACCACAGTTCAAATGTCATAGAATGTTGCCTTTCTGTGGTACATCTTTTTTTAATGAATTAATAGATGTCAGTGTGGATTAATTGGTAGCACATCTACCTCTGGGCCAAAAGGTCAGGGGTTGTAGCCCCACACAGGGATTGGAAATCATACCATAAATGCTGGCACTTGAGTGCAGTATTATGGGTATGTTATACTGTTGGGGTGAGCTTTCCTTTGGAAGGGCTGTTAATCCAAGATCCCTTCTGTCCACTTCTGGTACTGTCCTTGGGGGTGTCTAGGTCGAAGCAATGTACCCAAGGCACTTGTCACAAGAGCAGGGGATTTTCCTTGGTGTTCTGACAAACATTCCCTTTTCCCATAAAACTCAGTCCTGCAATTTTCCAAAGCTGTTTATGTGTGTTGATGTGCAAAATGGCCACCAGTACTCGTTTATGGTCACTTCACTACCAGTCTCTCATTGCTTGGAAAGTGCTTTGGGATACAGTATGTATGCAAGTGCTATTTAAATGCTAATTCTTTTTTCGACAGCTTAGTGAGGATAGATTTCTGTTTTTATTAAAGGATAAAAAATGAAACCAAAGATTTCATGGAAAAAATATATTTTTTATTTTATGTTTCAAACCATATACTATACAAAATAACACATGAGCAACCATTCACAGCTTGGCTGTGTTTCTATCTCAGGGTTCTAATGACATCATAAACCATTCAAACTTCACTATAATGTTATCAGAATCCCCTCAATGGAAACAGGGTATTGTGCATGGTTTCCCATGGATCGATCTGTCTGTCTGTCTGTCTGTCTATCTATCTATCAGTTCAGTTTTATTGCATGACAAACAATATTGGGCTAGATATTCAAAAGTCCCCTGCAAACTCACGCAAGTGTCTGCGTCACGCATCTGAGATGCGCCGGCCCAAAATAATGAGATTATCAGAAGATGCGCCATGCGATGCACTCGCGCGTGTCCAGCTGAATATCCTGAGGATGCGTGTTAGTGCACTGGGAAATGCACAGTGCAGCAGGTGACCCCGAGCCATATGCAGAGCATGGGGAGATGCATGATGCAAAGCCACTTGCGCGGTGCGCAAAACTGCAATATTCAAATATCCTCACTGCACATTCCAAGCCCATCTCCCACATTTGCATCACATTACTGGAATGTATTCAGGCCATTGGCATACCCTGGACATGCTCAGTTCCAGCTTTGCAGGGCTAACCCACCACTCCACAAAGGTGAACAGGAGGTATTGCAGCCTAGCAGGCAGGTGTAATTGAAGGTATGTGTATGGGTGGGTGTACTGCATTGGCCTAGATACAGTGCTATTACCCATAGCCATGCACAGTGAAGCACAGTGAACTGGCACTGACCACCAACTGTGGTACACTCCTCTTGTAATGGTTTATGTCACCAAAACCCAGCAACATAGCACAGCACAGCTACATGTGGAGGGATACTCACTCCTGATTGACTAGCTCCCCATAACCATGCACAGGGTCAGACAGGAGTATAGGGGGCCCACCTGGACAGTGGCTACAGGGGCTACCTGGACATGCAACAGGGGTGGGCACATGGTGACACAAGCTGCTAGTGCTACCACATGCATGTGAAACATCAGCTCCATATGCTGCATACAATCACCTGCAGTGCCCCACATGGGAGGTACCTGGTGGACACTGCAAGGGATGGCAGTGTGCAGACAGTGACCAGCTGCTGGGTGGCTATGTCCAGGGAGTGGTGTGGAGTGTTGCTCCCTGGATGGTGCCAGTGGCTCAGGGTACATACATCCTGGCATGACTGCTATGTGTATGTGTGCCTGTAGCATATCCCGCTGCACCTCCAAGGGCTGTCTTCAGACAGCCTGACTGCAGTTCTGTGGCCTGCCTGTGGGTGGCTGGCCATTTAGGCATGTTTTTTCCATGCCTAATTTTGGTCAGCTCATCTCTAAGATGTGCTGCAGATACACTGCACATTTCAGCTGAATATAGGGATGTGCAGCACATTCATGGGAGCACCCCCTCTACATGCGCCGCATACATTATAGATGCATGATGGCGCATCTGGAGATGCACAACACATCTCTCCCTTTTGAATGTCGTGGTTCCACCCATCTTCTGGGATGTGCGGCACATCTCCACTTTGCGCCGCACATCTGATTTGAATATCTAGGCCATTGTCTTTACAAAGTTAATACAATGAATTTACATTTTCACAAATTAACAGAATAAAAAAAACACATTCATACATTTAGTTTATGAACACACTATCACGGTTTAAGATTCATGTTAAAATACAGCCATTTATAAATATGTACTTAATTCTCCTTATCACATATATTGCACAAATCATAGATTATCCTAGTTTCATCTGTTTCTCTTACTACTTTCATTATCTTACTTCTCTTTTATATGCAGTTTTTTATCCTCTATTTTCCTACAAATTTTGGCTAAATTTAAGAACCATTCCCTATCACTAGACATTAAAAGATAAGTAACCTGATATCTAAGTTCCATATCTAGCAATGCTAGTATGTTTCCCAGGTATAGGTTTCTCTCAAAGCCATATAATGGGCACAAAATCAACAGGTAAGTCAAATTATCTTCCCCAAGCTCACATTTACAGTTTCTTCCTTTTGTCTTGTCAAAAATGCCCCTTAGCATTTGTCTGTCATTATATTCAAATCTGAATCTAATAAGGGCTTTTCATTTTTTCTGATCTTTCAAGATGTTTAAATAAGGTTCCATCCTCTTAGCTCCCCTAATACTGTGAGCCAACCAGGTACCAATTTTACAATTTTTTCCCATCTCCAGTTCTCTGTGGTAATAATTATCCCTTATTCTCTCTTTAATGTATATTTCTGTATGTTCCCTGGGAGTTATTCCACTTTCATATAAACAAGTCATTAATCCCTGGGGTTTCAGAATATTCTCTAAGATGTGAGTACTTGGGAAAGAAAATCCAGCTTGCATATATATTTTATCGCTTCCTCCAAACAGATTCTTGGTAATCTATGTTCCTTTATAGTGTATACCTTTAGCCAATAAGTGGTGAGTCTTTGATCAATGTTACATCTAACAGGCAATTGTCTCAATTCTAGTCTGGCTAATATGGATGATACCCCTTTAGGAAGACCTAATAATCTTTCATAAAATGTATTCATTGGTACTTCTACCTGATCTGTATTCTTATGCCCCTAAATTGTAGCCCCATACAATATTTGACTTTTTACTTTGACATTCAGTGCTCTAATTCATCCTTTCACAGAGTGTCCCCCTTATCTGTTGGAGAATCTTTCCATTACTGGAGTGAATCTCTTAGTTTCTTTACTAGGTGTTGTAAATGTTTATTCCATTTCAAATTGTTTGTAAATATAATTCTTAAATAACAAAAGTTATTAACAGTCTATTTTATTATTATTACATGTTAAACTATGGTCTATCCCCTTTCTTATCGCAGATTTGTGTCATATTAAATATTTTGTCTTTTCATAATTTATCTCCAAAGATGCCACAGTACAACCTTTTGAGAATTTTTTCAAACTTCTTTTTATCCCCAGATAACTTGTAGAAACCAGGACAATGTCATCTGCGTAAGCCAGATGGGGCAGTGCCTCAAGCCCACCTTTGGCATGTGCAGCACAGGGTCATACAGCTCTGACATGGTTTTATTAAGTATAAATTAAATAATATCGGTGACAAAACACATCCCTGCCTTAGGCCAATATTTCTTGTAAATTTTGCAGTTTTGTCACCTTCCCTATTATAATCAATACTAGTACTGTTGTTTGTGTATAATGTTACCAACATATTTAACATGGCAGGGTCCATCCCATATTCCTCCAAAACTTTCCATAATTTATCTTGTCTCACTGTATCAAAAGCAGCTTTCAGATCTATGAATAAGCAATAAAGTTTTTGTTTTTTGATAATGGTATACACATATATCAAATGTACCAAAATGTAACATTGGTCAATAGTGGAGTGTCCCGGCCTGAATCCTGCCTGAGCCTCATCCATGATATCTAACCTCTGTACCCATTCCATTATTCTTTCATGTAACATCTTTGTAAATAATTTTTGAGTGGTATCCAAAAGACTTATTGGTCTATAATGTCTGGGGTTGGTTCTTTCTCCCTTTTAAAAAGTTGGAATTATGATATTCTCACTCCATGTAGAGCAAATATACCCTGTTTTTATAATGTGATTATATACATTTGTTTAGGCATGGTACCCATAATTCTATATTATTTGGAACTATGTCCACAGGGATCCCATCTGGGCCTGGGGACTTTTTGCTAGGCTTATTGCAGTGATTATTTCATCAGCTGTTATTTCTCTTTCAAAGGGAATCCACTCCTTTCCTATTGAATCTCTGGAATCTAGCTCTACGTCAAGGAATAATCCGCTAAAGTACTTTTCCCATGTGTCTGGATCAATATAACTTTCAAACTCATCTGAATAACTATCCCATCCATGTGCCACCATCTGCCAAAACTTCTTGTCATCCTTTGTCCAGACCACTTCTTCAAACTCTTTCCACAAATCTATTCTATACTTTTCCCTCTTTTTGTTTAATAATAATTGATATTTCTTTCTAAGTTTAATTCAGTTTTATTCTCCTTTATTGGATTAGCTCTCACCTTTCCCGCTGCCCTGTAAATTTCTTTCTTAGCTACTTTACAATCAATATCATACCATCTACTTCTTCTCTTTTCTTTAATAAATGATGCCTTTATTAGGATAGATGATATTTTTTCCAACGTTTTTTCTAGTTCTTGAAGGCTATTTTTTGGGTCTTCGTTACAGGTAATAGCTCTAATCTCATCCCAGCTCCACATTCTGCTAGTAGCTGCTTAGATGAAAAATTGTCAGTCATCTTCCACTTAACCCCTTTCTTGACCCTAATTATATTGCCATTTTTAATTTTACTTAATTTTTTTTTGGGGGGGTGCCATATGCTAATTTAATCTCTACAGGGCTGTGTTCACTTTCAGCCCTGTTTCCTATCTTTGAGTTCCTAAATGTAGAGATTGTATTCAACCCTATCCAACATAGGTCCAATACTGAGGAACCCCTAATTCCTTGGTAGGTTAATGCCCACAAAGGATCTCCTTTCGATTTTCCATTTAATAAAGGAAAATTGTTATCTTCTAGCAGGGAGCATAGATTCGTTCCCTTGGTAGTTTCTTTTTGACCCAAATAATTATGTTTGATGGCTAACAAGTTCTGGCTCTGTGCTGTACATTCGTCCCTCATTTCCACTGTGAGCTTGAGGCATCGCCCCACCCTGGCCTTAAAACTGCCCATTATAACTATGCCACAATCTGGGTCACTTTGGGTGCAATCATCGATTACAGTATCCAAATTATCCAATACACGTGTTTCCGTATATCTCTAATTTACAGGAGGAATATAAATATTAAGAATTATCACCACCTTATCCTCATCTGTCAATTGTATGCTCAATATATGGTTAGAATCAATTTTTAACTCTCCAAGACTATATTCCTTACTTATTTTATACCATGTCATAAGCCCTCATGACAGTCTATCACATTTCTTATGACTTATTGCTCTTTTAAAAAAAGTCCTGTACCCATTAATATTTATTGTCTCCTTTGTCCAGGTTTCTTGTGTACAAGTACAGTCAAAATTCTTCGCATAATCAACAAAGGAAGGGTCAGCTAATCTTTTCCTTAACCCTGCAACATTCCATGATAAAATATTGTAGTCTTGCCCCCCTTTCTGTGTTATATTCTTCAAGGTATTTCCATTTGATTGTCATTCTTCCCCCTGATCTTGTAAAATCTGGAATCTATTTGATATTTTGATTAAGCTTAGCCATTATTCTGAGCTTGGAGGGCTGTACTGGGTTTCAGAATTTCCACTTCTCTGTGTATGTAAATATCTACTTTATCTAAAATTGATGCTTTTGAGAGAATTAACTGATAATCAGCTTCATTTTGGACCCAGATTGCCAATTGGCCATTTTCCTCCCATCTTATTGTGTTCTTTATTATCTGTTTTAAATCTTTAGTTCTCAGTAGATTCTGAAGTAATTCCACCACTTTCATTTTCAAATTTCTCTTGGTTTCATTCAGAAAATTATTTATTCCAAATATGGAGATAGTTAATTCAGAATTAACTCTTTGCCGGATCTTTTAACCCTTCAAAGTACTCAGGGAACAAGACTCCAAAATTCACCATGCTCACCATTTCAAAGCCCAGTGATCTTATCCTGCTTTTCTGTTTTTCTGTTGCCTTTAATATAAAGTACTGATCTGATATCAACAAGACCATCTCCGCATCCTCCAGTGGTCTTATGATGCTTAACCAGTCTAGCAATGCTCTCACATTTCTAGATCCCTGCAAAACAGATGCTAAAAATGGTTTTAGGTTTAAATTTAACTTTTCTTCTGACTCATCTGGAATTATAGCCACTCTGTATAAAGGCAACACAAAGTCACACTCCATTGTTCTTTTAAGTAAATTGCCTAGTTTTTTAACTTGTCTCTCTGATTCCCTCCTTTCATCATCAGCTGTTATGTCCCTTTGTGTTTGGACCTTTTCTTTATTATATTTAGATTTAATATGTTCTTCTATTTCTTCTGATGTGATTGTCTTTTTGCTTTTATTTGCCATATTAATCAGAGAAACTCTATTTTTATCTTTTTTTGGTTTTTTATGAGTTGTTGGTTTATTTGTTTTCATCCTGTTATTTCTCTTTATGTTATTTTTTTTGTGCCGTCGTCGTTTTTCCTTTTCATCTTACCAGTTGTTTCCTTGTCTAATTCTCCTCCCCCCCACATCATCATTTTCCTTTGATATTGACGGGTCTTGTATTTTTATTTTATTCATTAAATTTCTGTTATTCATTTCTACCGGAATATCTGCATTTGCTAATATTGACTCTGTGTTTAGTTAAATGCGATTGTTTTTCTGGACTTCCTTATTCGTTTTTTCTTTATTTTTGATTTTCTCTGTTTTCTTTCTTTCTTTCTTGTCTAATTCCCTTTTCCCAAACCTTTTATTAGTTGCTCCAAGTTCAACTGCTATACTATCATTTCTAACCTCAGCTATTGGTAACATAACTAACTCTGAATCTGGATAAGAATCAAACTCTCTGTCTAACTGTATCCTTTCTCTGCCAGTTTCAGTTGAATTGGAAGCAACTCCATTGATTGTATTTTACTCTGATTATATTGTAAATTTCTACCTTCCTCTCTTGTTTTATTAATTATCTCTTTAGATATCATTTTTATTTCTGGGGAGTCCATCTGCTCCTTCCCTTGACTTGTTTTACTAGTTAATAGCAAAATCTTTTTTTTTTATTTTCTATACATATGCCTTTGACAAAGACCAAATCTTGTTTAATTGCCAACAATTGTTTGCACATCATGGCATTTTCTGCCAAAGGGTCTCTCAAGGTGTTAATTACTTCCTTAGTTAAAATTCCCACATTTGGTAAATCACTCTCTATTGGGCTCATTAATTGTGTGGCCTCTTCTGATGACCAGCTTGATTCCCATTCAGGCTCTGTTGTATGTTTTACCCAGTTAGTCTGTGTACTTTGTGCACTCTCATATGTAAACACAGAGCCATTCAGCCCTTGTTTATATTCGTTGATTTTTTACTCTGTTCTTTTGTTTGTTTGTATGGTTTTCCTTATTTCTTCAACTGTCTTATTTACTTAATTATTCAGCAACTTAACCAGATCCATATCCTGCAAATTTAGATGTTCTTTAATGCTGTTATCACATGATTGCCTTATTGATGTAATAGAGTCGTACCTCAGACTTATTTGTTCCACTAACCTTTTCACTATTTTTTGTCATGTACCTGTTTTGTATTAGATACATCTTGTGTTAAAGGTTGAAACAGTTTATTTTTAGTTATGCATTGTTTATTCATAGGACCTTACCCTGACTCAGTACCTCCCAGGGGAGTAGCTGTAAGACCATTAAAATTTTCTTTACCCTCTTTTACTAGCCTCAGTGGTCTCACATCCCTTACCCCTGATATTTTCTGAGTTTTTTATTTGGCTTTCCTCTGGGTTTCATTCCCAGTTTCACCAGGTCATCAGTAGTTTTACCCAAGCTGGCCGTTGAAGTATTAATATCCGCATGACCCTGTCCACTTCGAGTTTCCATAGGCACTGTAAAAAAACACTTTTCTAAGAAATTCAGAGTGGTTATTCAAAACTAGTCATAGAGTATCACAACTGCTGATGTAGTAAGTTAATAGCTTTAGATATCTATCTATCTATCTATCCTGTAATCATACATTGTTATAGCTTTTTTCCCAGAGGAAAACTGCATGCTTACCAGACTATAATGCATACTAATTAAATCTATAATGCATACTAATTATTTAATTGAGACATCAATACACTAACCAATGAATTATAAGATCACCTATGGGCAATTTTTTAAAATTTTATAACTCAACCTCAAGATCAGACTTTCATAAACAAGAGATTTTCGACAGTTTGAGTTCACCCTCACAAGTACATTTTAAGAAGGTTTTCTTAAAAGATGACTTTATAAACTGATTGAGCTCCCTTCTCACAAACACATTTTTAAAGTAATAGACTTTCATAAAAAAATGCACTCTAAATAGCTTTGGTTCACCCCCAAAAAGCAAAGTTTAAGAGCTTCAGGATTTCATAAAAACAGCTTTCTAAGCAGTTCGGGTCCCCCCAACAAAAAGAGTTTACAAACAACAGGCATCCATAAAACTGAATTTCTAAACAATTTTGGGTTCACCCTGCAACAACCAGAGTTTAAAAGAAATATAAATAAAAATAGCTTTCTCAGGTAGCCCGTGACATGGGCTTCGGTGATTGAGTGCCTGCAATAATGGTGACTCAATCCCGGGGCATTTCATCGGGGCTACCGATGGGGTAGGGTGACTGGATTGGGGAGTCAGTGAATATAGCGATGGAATGTTACTATAGGTACGTGCGCAGGGAGGCAAGCATGCACAGCGAGAGGTGGGAGGGATTGTGAGAGGTGGTGCCGTAGTGGGTTGCCAAGCTGGCCCTGTGGCATGATGGGTGGTTTGGTGGCTTCAGTGGGCAGGGTTCTGGGTTCAGCACCAGGCGCTGGTGTGTTTTTGCTATGCCTGGCCAGAATTATTTTTTTAAAATGTTTTTGCACCCCCCTGACATGCACCCCCATGGAGTTGAGAATCCTTAAGTAGGAAGGTGCATGGGGCACAGCCCACCACATAAAACATTTAAAATACAAGTCCCCAGTGCCATTTTGCTGTGCACTGGGGAGTCAGAGTGCCAAAATTGATTTTCAGAACTCTGGCTTCGCGATAATGCTGATCGCCTTTAGGCTTTCACTGTCATCACATAAATTTCTTTCTCAACAGTTTGGGTTAAACACCCAAATACACAGCTAAAAGCAGCATTATAAAACAAAATAAACCTTTTCAATGCAGCTTTCAAAATATTATTTTAGTACAGCAAACAAGCAGCTTGAACTTAGCTTACAACTACTGAGGTTTTAAACCATTTTGTCCAGCTACAGACTTTCTACAGTACAAAAGAAACACTTTTTTATAACTCATATCTTTATTTGATATAAGTTGTACACAACATAGAATCAATTACACTTTAAGAAAAATACATACAGAATAATGACACAGAGTAGAGTACTTTTCTAACCATCATATAATAACCCAGTCACATTTACTGAAAAGTCAAGTTACATTAAAGATCAAAACATATAAACAAGTTCTAACAAAAAAGGCACAGGTTAAACAACAATAAGAGAGAAAGTCTCCAGTAGTTCATTTGTTTAGAGTGTCAACTCAGTATTTATTTATTTATTGAATTTTGTTGACCCGTTAGGCCCACTGGCCCACGGAGACTAGAAGTCCCTTTTTCAGGGGCGACCGGTGTGGGGGGGGGATACAGATGGTAACCAACTGAAATTGAACCAGATTAAGCTGTTGGTGGTATTTTTGGTGAATGGGGGAAATTTGGCCAGGACATCGGGGAGATCCCCCTAC
Source organism: Neoceratodus forsteri (assembly GCA_016271365.2). Taxonomy (NCBI): domain Eukaryota; kingdom Metazoa; phylum Chordata; order Ceratodontiformes; family Ceratodontidae; genus Neoceratodus; species Neoceratodus forsteri. The sequence continues at coordinate 1,482,537,050 of CM028129.1, forward strand.
TCTTTTTGAGAAGTGCCATGGGATCTTTAATGCCCACCTGAACAACCACCAGAACAGGTAGACGGGATCTCGGTTTAACGTCTCGTTTATATTGCTCGTACAGAGGTACTATGGGGGGTAAAGAGTTGCAGAGTGGGTAGAGAGAAAAGGAGGGGAAAGAAGTGAAAATGCACTAAAGTTACAATAAATATCCATAATGTCTATCCCCCAAGAGGTCCTAATATTTGGTTACCATGGGTAGAGCTCCCATCATGTCCATCTTTGTATAAATTGGTCAGGCTGGTTACGTAGATTAAAAGTGATATGTTCAAATGTTTGTGTAACATATCTACGGGTTCGGGGAAGGATGAGGTTACCTGGCACAAGGGACCTAGGTTTGGCTACTCTGCACAGGGGCACCCAAGTAAATCCAACTACAGGAAGCAATAACTGTAATGTCCAGAACCAGAATTGGGATTTTTCAGTGAGGCTTTATTTATTAACTAACTGAACATAAACAAAGCATTGCATGGTCCCCCAAAGGGCTACATTACTGTATGTGCAGATTAAAGGTTAACACAGCGGTCCATTTGAGGAATTAACACATTACTACAGTTGTCTGGCTTTGGACCCACCAGGCACTCAGTCCGGACTTTGCATGCGCATTGGATACATAGCCCGACTGGCCCGGCTCCCCTGCCGGCCACTCGACTGATGGTCCACTTGAAGAATGAACCCAAACTTTACTTGGAAAGACATCCCATCAAACAAGGAGACTCCCAAACTGTGGCTCCCCACACCACTTGAAGTCTGCGACTCCTAGAGAGATTTGTTTTCGTACTTCCAATCGAAACTCCCATCAAACAAGGAGACTCCCATCCAATAAGGAGTAATTTTCCCATCCTGTGGCTCCCCAAACCACTTAGAGTCTGTGACTCCTAGAGAGATTTTCATGTTGCGACCCACGTCTGGGTACCCACCCCATCACTGGCCAAGTGCATGAGGCAAGTAGCAAAAACAGAGAAGAAATCCGTAGAGGTGGACCTGGTTACTAAAGATGGGGGGTTTTCCCAACTCCAGCTCCCACAGCCCATACCCTGCCATTTCTCTGGACACTGTGAGGGATTTTATTTTTAAAAGAATATGAAATAATGCTTAGTCTCACATGATTTAACTAAGTAGCTAAAATAAATGCGCATGTCCAGGCTTGCAGAAGCAGGGTTACTTTAAGTGAAAAATATAGCTGTGTAGCTGAATAAAACTAGTTAGAACTGGCAGTTGCTGTCTGATAAGAAAGAACTGAATAAGGTAGAAAACAACTCCATATAAGGAAAAATGCTGATAATAGAGTTATGTGCATCTGTTGTAAGCAGAAAAAAATCAAGTGAAGCCACGCCAAGTATGTATAAAAACTGCTGTAAATTGTAATCGGGGAGCTTTCTCCTTTGCAGAATCTCCCGCATGCATGTGTAAGGTTTGATCAAATAAAGCGACGTTAAGACAAAACCCAGTGGTGTGGTTTTTGCCCCGTGACAACGGGAGTGGTTGCTCAGGTAATTCTTACAGTGAGAGAATTTGCGATCACAACACACAGAAAACTTTAGACTTTAAAATGTAGATTGAACAGTGGATGACCTGAAGCACCCCCTCTACAGTGAACTTTAAATCCATTTAAAACTTTAAACTGTTTGACTGCTCTATTTGTTTGTCCTAGTTGACATAGTCCTCCCAAATAGCAGCCCACATTCATTTCCCAACTGAAGAAAACAATTTGTTTGCCCCTTCAAATGGAGCCAAACACTCACCCATTCGTTGCAGGTGCCCCACAGGCGAAGTACCGTAACCTTTGCTGTTATATAAGAACAGACAAAAACAAAATCAGGCAGCTTCCTTCCATGGTGGGAGAAGGGGATTGCCCCTGGAACCCACAGAGAACTTTCCTCCCCGGAGGGGGGGCACTGAGACTGGGGGAGCGGTCTCCACCACTTTAAAAAAGGTAAACACAAGAACACTTCCTTTTTTCTTAGTGAGAGATCAAACAGCAGACTGATGCTTCCTTCTTGCTTAAGGACAAATGGAAAACTCCCTTTGAATTTCCCAAAGTTCTAAACTTCACTCCCTGAGCTGGAGATTCCAAAGTGGCTCATGCAGCTGCGACAGTTCTATAGTGATGTCATCTCTCAAGTCTCAGCTGTGACTGAGGACAGAGTGAGACAGTGTGAAACCCATTTAACTGGAGTTTCACAAGCTGCCTTCCCTGCCTACCACTAGGTCTTACTGGGATTCTAGTAACCCCGGATAACAAAGGGGTTACATTTGTATATGAGATATTATAGCTTTCCAGTCTTCTATTATGGGTGGATCAGCTTGTAGCCATTTTTTAGCATTTGCTTTGTAGGCTGCTGCTAACATTATGGTCCATAGGTAGTGAGAGTCATGTCCCTTAACAGCCCTTGGTGGAGAGCTTAACAATAACTGCTGTTCTGTTTATGGTTCAGTTATTGTAAAGATAGCAATAATATGATGGTCTATCTCCTGCCAAAAGAAATGTAGCTTTGGGCAGAAGTAGAAAATATGGGCATGAGTGGCAAGTGGGTTTCCACACCCTCTCCAGCATGCCGGTGAAGATCCAGGGGATCACTTAGTGAGGAAGGCCGGTACCAAGAAGTAGTTGGCCCTAACCTTCCACACAAACTCTTACCATATAGGAGAATGGGCAGTGTACCAGGTCCCTCTACAACTTCTCCTTCATGTCTCATGTGTTACATCCAACCCCAGTTCTCTCTCCCATCTCAGTTTCAAGCAATCCGCATGTTGAGACTGAGTGGACAGTAAAGTCTTACATCTAAGAGAAATTGCTTGCTCCCCAACCTGCGTGGACCGTATTTTATCTATAGGTAGAATTTGTTCTTGAGTTTGCAATTGATAATCTTTCTATCTTAACTGTCTGTTTAGATAGTCCTGTATCTGGAAGAAATGCATCCTATTCCAGTCCTTCCAACCAAACTGACCTTTTTCTTGGTCAAAAGTGATTATTACCTCATCTAAGCAGTTGCCAGGGGCAACTAAGCCCTTCACAGCCTGTCCCTGGAACCAAGTGTCCTGCTGGGCAGGAGTAAATTGTGGGTTATCTACAAACCTGGCATATTTCCAGAACTGTGCCTTGAGAAGTTTATTTTAAGTTCCACATTTCCAGCCTTCCAAAATCAACCAAGTCTCTGGAGGGAGATGATGGTGGATTTTCTTCCAAGACATGGGTGAAATATAATGGAAGGAAGAGGGGCAGGAAGAGGCCTGGATATATCTATTCATTTCCCATGTGCAGAGTAATATGCATGACCCCAGAGGAGGGCCAGTTTCATCTGGGCAGTCACCCAATAACTTGGTAAATTTGGAAAAGCCATCCCTCCTAGGTTCTTATGCTGTATTAAAAGTGACTGTCTGAGGCGAGGGCATTTTTATTGCCATAAGAAATTGGAAAAGGCTTTTTGCCAAGTTAATAATTCTTTAAGTGGGGCTATACATGGGACACATTGGAAACAGTATAATAGCCGAGGAAGGGCGTTTATTTTTATGGCTTATACCCTATTATAAAAAGTTAAAGATAACAAGTACCACCTTCTCAGGTCTTTTTTCAGGCAAGAGATTAAGGGAACATAATTTAACTCAAAAAGTTGGGGGAGATCACTGAGGAGATGGATGCCCAAATATTTTAAAGAGGGAAGGTTCCATTTCACAGGAAATTTGTCTCGAATTTGTGGGGGGGTGGATGTATAAGTAAAAGTGAGAACCTCCGTTTTCTGAGTATTTAGTGAGTATCCTGATAAATTAGCAAAGGTTTGGAGAGCCTGAAAAAGGGAGGGAAGGGAGGAGTCAGGGTCCATCATATATACTAAAACATCATCAGCATAAAGAGTGAGTTTATGTTCTGTCCTGGCCATATGGACACCATGTATGTCTGGGCATTGTCTTATATATTCTGCTAGGGGTTCAGTATATAATGCAAAAAGTAGTGGTGAAAGGGGACAACCCTGCCGAGTGTCCCTTTGTAAAGAAAAATGTTCAGAAATGTGTCCATAAGATCTAATAATCCTCTGGGCTGGTCATAAAATCAAAACAGGATGTCCCAAAAATGAGAAGGGAACCCAAAGCTGGTAAGGACCCCCCTCAAAAAGGGCCAGGATACCTTACCAAAAGCTTTTTCAGCATCTAAGCTTAACTGCAGTGCCTGCTGTTGCTCTTTCTGGATATGGTCTGTAAGGTATATGTGGCACCTGATATTATCCTGTGCTTGGCATCCAACTTTAAAGCCCGATTGATCTTGATGGACTGTCAATCAATCTCTTTATTTATCCAGGTGGACACCATTGAGCAAGGTCATCTACAAGGTGGACCTGCAACATACATGCAGTAATACATTAAGAAATTGGTACATTCTGGAGCACAGATTAATTGCAGTAATACATTTACACAGTGGATACATTTAAGGGATCACAGGTTAATACAGTGGTCAGAAACATAGCTCATTTACCAGGTGGACCTGAACATACATGCAGTAATACATTTAAGGAATTGGTACACACCAGGAGCACAGATTAATTACAGTAATACATTTAAACAGTGGATACATTTACGGGATCATAGGTTAACTACAGTGGTCGGAAAGCGTATCATATGACAGAGTAGGAACTCAGGACCTTACAAAATCAGCGGGTGCCAGGTTATTTGTAAGGGATAGCGGCCAAGCAAAATAGTGCAAGTGCTTAGTTTAGTATCAAGCAAGAGGGTCCCTGCTGGGAATAATTGATCTTGGTGATGGACAGGAGTGGGAATTAGAGTTGAGGTCACTAGAAGAGACTGGAAGTGCTAAGGAAAAAAAAAATTATTAGTGGTAAGGGCTATTAGGTATGTGCATAGCAGCTGCATTTTTCAGTGATGACATGACGATAAAGCTTTTAAAATGTGACAAGGCTAATGGGGATCTTAGTTTTAAGGATTTCTGGAGCTTGTTCCAGAGTGAAGGGAGTGTGAAACTTATAGCGGCTCTCCCGAAGTGAGTGTGCACCCTAGGTGTTCTCAGGGAAATTATGGAACAGCTTCTAAGGGCATAGCTTCCAGCAGCGATAGGGGTTAGGCAATCAGCAATATACTGGGGGAGTTTGCCTATAATAGATCTAAACATCCAGAGGGTCGCGCTCATGTTGCGCCTATATTGTAATGAGCTCCAGCCTACAGCTGCATATAGGGAGCAATGATGAGTGGTACGAGGAAGGAATGAGATGAAGCATAAGGCACTGTGGTACAGTGTATCCAGTTTCCCGAGGTAGAAGGCAGAGCAGCTGCTATATATGAGGTTAGCATAGTCAATTATTGAGAGGAACGTTGATTGGACTAGTAGCCTCTTGGCTTCAGTGGTTAGCAGCCATCTTATCCTGTAGAAAAGGCCAAGACTTTGTCTTAGCTTTCTCAGCAGGTCATCCAGATGGTCCATAAAGGAGAGTTTGTGGTCAATCCAGACTCCCAAATATTTGAATTTCATGACATATTCAAGTTTTTCTCCCAGAATCGTGGAGATGGGGGGTGTACCAGTTGCTGCTGGATAGGAGAGGTGACATACAGGTGAGAGTAACATGGCTTTGGTTTTCTTTGCATTGAGAAGTAACTTTCTTCTAAGGAGTTGCCATTGCAGGAGGTTGAAGTCTTTTTGAAGGTCAGTGCTTGCAGATTCTGGAGTAGGGTGGCTTAGGTGCTGTGTCATCTGCAAATGGATGGATGCTTGCCTCTTTAACGTCAGTGTCTATATTATTGATATAGATGACAAATAGTAGTGGTCCCAGGATGGAGCCCTGGGGGACCCCACCCCTTAAAAGCAGAGTGGGTGAAGAAAGCTCACCTTCAGCCTTTACCTGTTGGTACCTGTCGGACAGGTAGTTGTGAAACCAGATTAATGAGGTGGGGTCCAATCCTATTGATTCTAGTGAGGAGAGGAGAATATAGTGGTCTACCATGTCAAACGCTTTACTTAAATCAAGGAATACAGCACAGACGTACTTCTTGCAATCTCAATCTTGTTACCAGTCATTTGTTATCTTGGCTAATGCTAAGATTGTACTATGCTTTGATCTGAACCCAGATTGGAGGGGGTTTAAAAATTTTGTATTGTCAATAAAGGATCTCAGCTGGGAGTTCACAATTTTTTCCAAGAGTTTCGAGAGGGTGGGGAGAAGGGAGATCGGCCTATAATTGTTTAGGTTGCAGGGATCTCCAGATTTGAATAACGGGATAACATGAGCAGTTTTCATATTTGGGGTAGGGTTCCTTGGGATAGTGACAAGTTAAATAGGTGCGTAATTGGGGGTGCAAGAACGTGGTAAGCTAGTTTTAGGAAATAGGACTCTATGTTGTCTGCACGGTGCCTTCTTAGAGTCAATTGAGAAGCAGATCTTCCATCTCCTTAAGGAGACAGGAGGAAGGAAAAGTCTGGCATGTGGGACCAGATTTAGTAGGTTGAACACCGGGGAAGGGGTGCAGTTTACTTGCAGGAGAATTGTCGAAAGCTAAACTAGCCATGGCGAAATGAGAGTTAAATGCTTGCAGAATCTCAGTTTTATCATTTAGTACTGTATTGCCTGAAAGGACCTTGGGGGGAAGCGTGGTTTGTGACTTGTGCCCGGACACTTCTTTCAGTGCGGCCCAGAATTTGGAGGGCTGATTTGATGTTTTGTTAAGTTCAGTACGGAAGAAGCTAGCTTTGGTCGCTCTGATCATCTTGGTGCAGCTGTTCCTGGCTATTCTGAATAAGCACCAGTCTTCTTCCTTTTGAGATTCGTGAGCTTTTAACATAATTTATCTCTAGAAATAAGGGCAGCCTTGAGTTCCGCCAAGAACCATCGACATCTTTTGGCTTTTAAGCGCACTTTCGTCAGTGGTGCGTGTACGTTCAAAGCACTTAGTATGATCTCATGGAGAAAGGCATAAGCTGCTTCCACTGATTTAGCCAAGTAGACGTTCTGCCATAGTGGGGAGCTATTTAGGTCCTGAGAAAATGCCTTCGGGTCGAAGGACCTTTTTGACCTCCTGGTGGAAAATTATGATGTGGAAGACAGTTTGGTAGCAGACCAGACTCCTACTACTAGGCGATGGTTGTTGACATCCACATCAAATGTCCCAGCATGAGAGAAGGAGTAGGGTTTATTTGTTAAAATTACATCCAGAAGAGAGCTTTTTGTGAGTTTTTTCTTGTTTATATGGGTGGGCTCATTGTTAAGTATAAAGAGCCCATGGGAGTCACAGAAGGCTTTCAGGGGGAGTGAGGCTTCAGACAGACAGTCGTAATTGAGGTCCCCTAGTATAATTGTTTCTAGGAGGCTGGTATCCAAGATGGAAGAGAGATGAGACAGGAGCTGTGGACCAGTCGAGGGGGGTTTGTAGCATCCTATGATTCAGAGAGCTATGGATGAGGAGAGTACTATTTTTATAGCCAAACATTCAAACCCATTTGCTATCATGGTGGCATCAAGGGTGGAGACAGAGCACTTCTCTTTGACATAAATGGCAACCCCACCACCTCTAGTCAGTCTGTCTGCTCTGAATAATAGGTAGTTCAGGATATTGATCTCCCTGTCAGGCGTGGCGGGTCTAAGTCAGGACTCAGAGACTACCAGCACATCAGGCTCTGTGTGGATAACCCATGCATGAATTAGAGTACGTTTTTTCAGAAGACTGCATACGTTGATATGCATGAAGCTGATTCCTTTAAAGTTTTTAATTTCAGATGGGGAGGAGAGGGCATGCATAGGGCCAGGATTGAGCTCAACATTTTCAGAGCATAGAAGAAGTAAGAGTTACCAAGTTTCCTTAAGATTGCAGTAGAGGGCATGAGAGCACGACCCCTTTTCTGGCTACTTATTAATCCAGTCTTGCGGTGCCAGGGTTTACATTTTAGGTTGTGCAGTCCCAGGGTTACATAGGCTAGAACTCTAGCCGAATGACTCCAAATGGTGCCTTTGCCAGGGGGACTGGTTAATATCATTTGCATGGGGAGCAGAGAGATGGTTTCTCCTTGGGGAGGGTAGATCGCTTGATGCAGCCAGCAGAGTAGAGGCATAGTGCAAGAATTAAATTCGATCATGAAGGGTAGACGATCTTAGGGTAGTAGATGCTGTGCCTCTCGTGACTCATAATTTGTCAGGATGTAGCCTATGAGTGGCAAAGTAAGAAGAGCGGAGAGGAGTGCAAGCTGCCAAATGTAAGCCATAATGACTATATGGAGCAGTGTAAGGTGGCTACTGCTTATGGCGGTGCTGATTATGAACAGACTGAAAGAATTATTCAGGGGAGTTTGGAAGAGGTATGGGGAGAGGGGATTGAGACAACGGTATTGTACCGGATACCTAGTTGGATATGCCAGTGATATGATTTAAAACAGGTGAATATATGTTTAAGGCATCAAGGGATAGGGCAGGGATGCATCAGGAGCCATCGAGGGCGTGGCTAGGAAGCCTATATAGTTAGTGACAGGGGTGGGGATGGGTGGGTGGATGAAATTCGAGGCTTTGCTGTACCTCTCTGTCTTCCAAGTCCGAGCAAGTGGTCTCAGGCAGCGGCTTTGGAAGCGCCATCTGCCCGGTGGCCACGGTCCTCCTGGGTGGCTGAGCAGGAATCCCAGTCGGGTTCACGTCTCTCTGCCTTCCGAGTCCGAGCAAGTGGTCTCGGGCGGCGGCTTCGGAAGCGCCGTCCGCCTAAAAGGGGGAGTAAATGTTTTAGGTGACCCACCAATATGGATGCTAAGATCTTATGATCTGTGTTTAACACCGAAATACATCAATAAGAAGAGCAGTGGGTGGGGTCCTTGTCAGGCTTTGGGAGAACAGAAATTATGGCATAGTTCCGGGGTGACAGATCCTTTGGGGCTACATACCGAAAGAAACACTTTTAAAATTGGCACCACATATCTTCAAGCTCAGTGAAACCAATGTGCTTTACCATAGACATGCATTAACAAAACCAGCTCCATCATTCATGCAAGGCAGCATGCTGCTGCTGCTGAGGTTTGGGAGGAGGAATCACTGGACCACAAGGAATGGAGCTTTAAGTTTGAGTGGGTGGGGGTGTCCACTTTGCACATGCCATGCTGAACCAAGCTCACAGGAACATGCAGGGATGTTAGCAGGTACAAACCCACCAACATCTGAATGGAAATGTGCATTGTAACTCTGTCTCAGAGGGGACTTCTCCACCCTGTGCTATGTACCATATTTTGTGTAATGCTACTAGGTAATCAAGACGATATCTCTAATGAGTATCCTTATCACTCCTGGTCAAGTTTGTTTAATTTTTGCAGTGCTGCCTATTTGCTGGCCCAAGATTTAAGAACAATGGTCCCTACACACTATTGTTATGTGCTGCAGTGTACAGTACACTGGCAGTACTAAAACACTGATTTCCTTCTCATCTGTTTGTATGTGTTCCATACATATGCACACCACACTCTTTTGATTGAAAATGTAATTATCTGTGTAGCACCAGGTTGTGCATTAGAGAACAAGTAATGTTCTCCAGGACAGTGCAGGTTCCAGTTGCCCTGGTGGCGCAGCTGGTCGTGCAGCCAGAATTATATTCCTGGTGGCCTGGGTTCAAGTCCTAGCTGAAGCTTACTTCTTTCTCTCTTCTGTTTGTAGGTACTAAAACATACTTGTTGCACAATGTTGGCCCACAAAGATCCCCATGGCGTGCATAATGCTACATGCCACTGGACACAGAGTTTTGTACATGGTCCGGATGGAGTCATGGGGGGGAGGGATGGCCACACAATGCGGCAGTTACAAAGCCATTTGGTGTAGGTTGGCAAGGGTGCAGCATATAGTATGGTGAGAGATATCAGTCATAAGTACCTCTGCACCCCCACACCACCTACCCTTCTGGGAGCCAGACAGTCCTGACCTGATGGTACAGGCCCATGCCTGACTATCACCAATGTCACCTGCACCATGATGTGCTGGGCATGGGCCAGACAATGACATTAGTCCATTCACTGATATGTAGGGGATGTAGCAGTCAACGCCTAAGGCTACCACATCCCAGGCTTTCCTGTGGGAGTGAAGCTGTGGATCCACCATGTGGTGGAGCTGGGCTTCTAATTGGTAGCTCATTTCCCAGCCAAAGCTCACCTCCATGACCACAGTAACCCAGGTTGTCGAGCCCTTCACTTGTGTGCGGGTTCGCCCCGGAGTTACATATGCTACCGGCTCCATCGTTCATGCATGACAGCATCCAGGTGTGGATTTTTACAGGCCAGCAATTCACAGATCATGCATTAGCCAGCACTGTCTGTGCATAGGACCCTATCTGAATAAAAATGTTCTTTAGAATCCTTCAATATGCATTGTTAATATTGTTCCAAGTGAAAGTTCATACAGAAGGGGTAGCATCTGGAAACAACCAGCCTAAAATGCAGTTACTATTTTTGGGCACAGTGTAGTAGCAAAAGGGCCAAAAAAAAACCTCTTTTGTTGTTGACTTCATAATCTTCTGTCTTTCTGCTTGGCTGTAATTAAATCTGCTTTACAAGTGTGGCAGCTTTGGGAGAAATTAATTTAATTGGGAGGCAATGGTTGGTTTAAATATGGAAGCTGATTACTGTGTTTTGCAATCATCTGCTCCCAAAAGGAATCTGCAAGCAGGGAATTTAGAGAAAGCCATAAAAGTCAGCAGCTTGCATAAAAAAACTCGAGAAACCAACTACACTGATCCATAGATGCTAATGCAGATAGTTCTTGAACTATTCAAAGTCAGATGCTTTTTGCACATTTAGATTGATGACTTTTAACTTAAAGTTCTATCTTCTGCCATAATTACTGTATGGTTCTAATATAGGAGCTGATTGTAGATGTTCAGATGTGTTCAGTAGGGCCAACTCTTGCATAGTTTCCTACTATACATCTCTACGCAAAGCAGTACAGGGATATTTAAATACCTTTAGCTTCAAACTATGAGGTTTTCCCAGTTTCTTTGGGTCCTGATTCTCTTCACTGGCATCTACAGAACCACTGAGCAACAATGTGGACGGAGCTTGTTGAAAATCCAGGGTTACAGCAAAAAGGGGGACATCGACATTGGGGGGATTGTTGCACTCAACTACAAAACAACTTCCCCTGAAATTCTGTTCATGGAGCAGCCAAACTTCTCTCCCTGTGAAAAGTAAGAATATGTTAAAATTAATGTACCATGATTAACTTAAAATAGAATTTTTCTTTAATCTTTAATGTTATCCTATTGATTTACTGGGTATCAGCCAACTAACCTTTAAACTTCATCCCTTGATCTCAAAATTCCCTTCCTCGCTACAATCATATCCAGAAAAAAAATGCTTTGTATTTCTCTTATTTAGGGGAATTACAAACTGTTTACATTCTCAGCCATTTCTTCCTGTCTCTTTAAATCTCTCAGAATTAAGATGCACAGCAGAGTATTTCATATCTATACCTGAATGTCCCATATCAGCTTTCTTGTGGTAAAGCCTCCCTCATCCACCTACAGCACATGAGCGAAGAGTGCAGCCCATTACTTTCCTGTAGGCTTATAGACAAACAGTTCTAGTTCAGTTCTAAAACCTCAGACTTGGAAATCTTGGGGGTGGGTTAAGTTTTTTTCTTGAAGTTTTCATATAATCCTTCTGTCTGTGGCACAGTAGCCAGGCATGATGAGTGTTCCTTTCCTGTTGGTGTGTCTCTTTCCCACATCCCCCAACACCTGTACCTCACTGTTGGCTTCTTTATTGTTTGTTACTGGATTTTGGTTATATTGCCAGTGTTTCTGCACCTTGTGTATTGTTAGTGTTTCTGTGTTGTTGTGATTGTCAGTGTTCCTGTATTTGTATTATTGTCAATGTTATTGTATTGTTGTGATTTCACTGTTTCTGTACTTGTGCTAATGACAGTGTTTCTATATTTTTGTGATTTCAGTGTTTATGTATTTGTGCTATTGTCAGTGTTTCTGCATGTTTGTGATTGTCATTGTTTCTGTATTTGTGCTATTGTCAGTGATTCTGGGCCATATTTTCAAACAGAAGGATGCTAATGCACAGCCCAGCTAGTGGCCCCTCAGCATCCTCCCATTTTTTCCAAAAGTCATGCACCTTATTTTTAAAGGCCCATATGTTCGTACAGCACTTTCTGCAATTTGCAGCAACATGCGCATAAAAAATGATGCATGCAGCGCCATACCTGTCACAAATCATGGAAAATGAGCCCAGAGGTTATTGTGTGTTGTAGGAAGCCCATGGTGCCTTTTGGGAACAGTTTTGGAAAATGTGGCAGAAATGTACTGCAAGTTATCGGGGGATCTGACCCCAGTGTATTTGTTACTGTCAGTACTTCTGTATATTTTGTGATTGTGAATGTGTCTGTATTTTATTTTTAATAGTTCTGTGTTTTGTTCTTGTCAGTGTTTCAATACTTTTATCATCAGTGTTTCTATATGTTTGATACAGTCTGTTGCTGTATTTTGAGATTCACTGTTTCTGTATTTTTCATTCTTAATGTTTCTGTTTTTGTGATTGTCAGTGTTTCTTTACTTTTGGTAATGTCAGTATTTTTGTAATCTGGGTATTTTCTGTGTCTATAATTTGTTTCTTCAGTATTTTTGTTTTTATGTTTTTTCAGCACTTTATTATTTTGTTATTACCTATTCCCCAGTGTTTTGTTCTTCTGTATTCATGCTGCCCTTTCATATGTTCTTAATATTTATTGTAATATTTAATGTTTTGTACCACCCTTCCCATGTTTCAAATAAAAAGCAGCATTCTCTAATCTATTTTTTCTACCTAATAAAAAATATATTTTCAAATAATTGCATTTATTTATGCATGTGTCTGTCTCTAACTATCTATCTGTCTGTCTGTCTGTCTATCTATCTGGCTATCATCTATCAGTGTTTATGTACATTCATTCTAATCTTTATTTGTGTAGTCTGTGATTCAGTGTTTCTGTCTTTTTATTGTCAGTGTTGTAATCAATTTGTGATCATCAAGGTTTCCATATTTTTTTATTATTAGTGTTTTTCTATTTTTGATACTCCCAGAGTTTCTGTATTTTTGGTTAGTGTCAGTATTTCTGTATTTGTGATTGTTAAGGTTTCTGTATTTTGCTTTTATCCATATTTCTGTATTTTCTTATCAGTGTTTCTGTATTTTGTTATTGCCTGTGTTTCTGTATTTTAATATATTCTTCAGTGTTTCAATCATTGGTTATTGTCAGTGACTCTGTTTTAGGTATTGACTATGTTTCAGTATTTATATAATAATTGATGTTTCTGTGTTTCATTATTTTCAGTGTTTTTGTACTTTCTGGATCTTTAGCTCATTTTCTTCTGACTTATCTTCTATTTTAATAATGTTTGTTTAAGTACTTTGACATAAGTTAAACTCCTAAGCCCTGTCAGTCCATTTCCTGAGGAACATAGACTGAAAGTCTGAAGCTCATCATGTTCTTTTGCTGTGGTCACTGAATATTGCCTAACACTCATCTCTCTCTCTGTCTCTGTCTCTGTCTGTCTGTCTGTCTGTCTGTCTCTCTCTCTCTCTATATATATATATATGGACACACATATGCAAAATAAAATAGTGAATAAGTGACTATATGATACATAAAATAATAAATAAGTGGCAATTTTTTACATACTGAGGTGTGTTTTGCCACATAAGCTATGAGACCAAAGGTCAAGGGTTTTATACAGGCAAAACACAACTAGTTTTCACACGGTCACCCACATGTTATTTTTTTATAATATTTTTGGGGTCTGATTCAGCCAAACCCCATGCCAAAATAGCAGGAAACATAAAAGTCACCAACCATTTGCTTTAGTTGAGCATTCCTGCTTCATGGATTGGTGAACTCCTCCAACTTCTCTTGAAAATTGGTTTACCAGTCTTAGGTCGCTATTAGTTTCTCAAGCTTTGTTTTGATTCTGCTTATAAATTGAAGCCATTCAATATTGCTCACAGCATTGGATCTATTTTGTATTTTTTTACCTCTTTGGGTATAATGCAGGTCCACTGCACTTTAAAACAGAGGAGTCTAACTAAAAGTCATTAAGATTGTTTCTCTAAAACTGTTAATGATGGTTAAAGGGACACTGCCAGCTTTTAGCTTATTTTTTCAGTCCTATGCAAAAACAGTCCATGCAGCCGTCTTTATTATTAGCCTTCATGTTAACATAGTTTTCATAATATTTTGTATTTTTACCAGACCTGATAATTTTCAGTGGCCCACTGCTCCCGCGTATGCACTTCCAACAAACTTGTGCATGGACAAGTTTGAATTTTGTAAGTCATATCAGCCAAAGTTATTTTCTAACTGTGGACAGTGTCCACACGCAGGGGCAGACAGTGACTCTGGTATTAAAATGAGTGCTCTAACATGAGTAATTCTCTATTTGAGATGTGAAGCCATGAATCTGGACATGCACATTAGCATCTACACTAATGCAGATGCCTGGAGTCACAGCTTTATATTTCAGACTAATAATTACACATGTTAGAGTGCTTGTTTTAATATTGGAGCCACTGTCACAGCTATTTTGACTTTCTGCACTTTCTGTCTGATTACTCAGCTGCACTTTTTCCACATCAACCTGGTATGATGTCATGCCAGCTTGATACAGTGAAATGTAAGGTCTGATGTCTGGTTGAAATATATGTATATATATGTTCTTATACATGCTGCATTTGAAACACTGTCACTCCCTCTTTCAAGTGTGGATGGTTGAAATTGGCTGGCTGTAGGTGCTTTATAGTGGTCTTGTAAGAGTAGATGATTTATTTGCAATTTAAGGACATTTCCTTATGTTTAAACAACCCATGCCAAAGTCAGGATTATTTGCCCAATGCATGCTAGTAACTCAGAGATCTGACCTATGCCAAAGTTTGGATTTTTTTCCCAATGTGTAGCTGGTAATTCAGAGATCTAAAGTCAGCGAAATAAACTTTGGGTTTCTAAGCTAACTTTTGAGTTACATTATCTGATGAGGTGCGATCAAGTGTCAGCATCTCTCTGGAACACCTTTCTGGTGGGACTTAGAACTGCCCCTCCCATCCCAACTTTAAATCACAGCTTCTGGGTCACATACTGAGTGCAACCCACACTAATTGTGCAACCTACAGGCCCATTTACACTACCTGATTGGCAGTGTTGTGAGAGGCACAGATGAGATGCATTGGTGCAGGTCAGGCAGTGTAAACTGCTTGAGGAGCATTGCAGGTGGCTTTGTTATAGCACAGAACAATTCCTATTTTGAAGGGTTTGTGTACCATTGTGGGCATTTTTTGCTGGCATATAAACATGCCACTCCACCTGCAATGGTACAGCCCCATGACATATTGCACCATGCTGGCGGGACTGTCCACCCTTCTACGCACCATCATACCCGTTCAGATGAGACACCTTTCCTAGGCTGTTTAAATTCTACCTGGATTCAGATGAGACATTCTAGGCTGTATAGCAGGACTGATTCACTTCTTCTGGCATGTACAGTTCAGTGCTGTATGCCACCTCAGTCCTCCCTCCTCCTTTGACCCTGATGGAAATGTGGTGGCAAGTCACAGGAAGTCTGGAACTGACCCTGCACTGATGCACTATGAGTGTAGTCTGAAAGGCATTTCAGAGAGGTACCAGTGGCTGGGAGGCTTAACAGTGTAGACCACAAGACAGCGAGTAAGTGCGTGTAAACATGCCTTAAGAGTCCAGCTACTGTTTTGTCAGTTTATGTGTGCTATGTTCATACTGCTTGTGCTCACCATGCTATAGTAACACCAGAATTGCATTGTTACAAAAATGGTTTCACTTGTATTTTTGTTTCACTTTATTGACGCTGTATCCACATTTTTTACTTTGTTTTTAGCTGTACATTCAGTGACTCTTGAAAATGTATTTCTCAGCTGGTTTATAACCATGTTTTCTCTTACCTCCACCCTTTATTTTGCTTATCTAGGCACAGGTAATTCCTGAAAAAGGACCCTTGGATCAGTGTACTTACCAGATCAACAAATATATAGAATAATATAGAAGCATGACTCAGTTGGTGTCACATCCACCTCTTGGCCAGAAGGCTATGGGTTTTACTCCCACAGTGAGTCTTGTGCTCATACCTCAAACACTGTGTGTGTGTGTTGGGGGGGGGGGTGATCCTTCAGATGAAACATTAAACTGTGGTTCCTGTCTACCAATACCTAGTTTTGTGCTGGTGGGTGTCCAGATGAAAGTCAAAGACTCCAAGGCATGCTTTGCATGAGTATTCTTTTTACCTCCTAGTCATCAGCGTTGCCCATATCTGCCTCTTAACCAAACAGCAACATACTGCTCCATCACTGGCACTTACCTGTCCTCATGGGGTCCAAGGGGCATTTCTTCTCCATGGTGGATTCTACTGGAGGGCCTGGCAGGGAAGTGTTCCCCTCTGGTCTGTAAAGTGTGGAGGAAAAAGGCCAGTTGGAGTGGTGGGGCCCAAGTGTGCCACAGTCATACTGTCGTGCTACAGGTTTTTCTACTTAATTTTTCCGCAGCCCCAATGATGCCGCTAGCAAGGGCTCCAGGGAGTGCCTGTGCACTCACTTGCACTGCTGCACTATGGAGCAATGCTGCATCCTCCCAGCCTCAAGCTCCTGCATGTGCACTGCAACCTGTGGTCATCCAGAGGGTGTTATTGCAATGGTGAATGCTAACCGTCCTCCCCAGAGGAGTGCATCTTGTAAGATGCTCAATACTCCTCCGCTTGACTGGACTCCAATGTGTCCCTATGTCCCAGGCTCAGTCCAACACCTGGGTCAGTGTCATCACAAGTGGTAACCCTACCGCTGTACTGAAAAGCTGGTACGTGTTTATTTTTTAATTTTATACTGTTTATGTTGTACTGTTTGTGCATCAGTGATGTACTGCCACACTTTTTTTGCCGATTGATTCATTGTTACTGTTTGTAATTGTTGCCATGGCACAGTAAGAATGTTATCATATGATATTCAGGATCAGCTTGTGAGTCTTTGTACAGCTGGTCTTAATCAAGGTCCAGTTGGAATTTGGGATTTTTGTTTTTTTTACAAGCGATGACAACAGAGAGAACAAATGCTAACAACAGGTCAGCTGAGAGAATAAAAGATGATGACAGGGCAACAGGTCCCTTAAGACGGAGAAAGCACTAGGGCCGGATAAATTACATCCCAGAGTGCTGAAGGAACTGGCGGATGTCCTGGTGAAACCCCTTGTGGAGCTCTTTAGCATCTCTCTGAGGACAGGGTGGGTGCCCCAGGACTGGAAGGTGGTGCATATAGTGCCTATCCACAAGGGGGTATCAAGGGAGGTGGCAGAGAACTACAGGCCCATCAGCCTGACATCTGTGGTGGGCAAGGTGATGGAAGGCATTGTCAAGGAGAGGCTGGGGGGGACCTGGAAAAGTTGGGGTGCCTGGACGATAGACAGAATGGATTCATCCCGGGGAAATCATGTCAGACAAATCTTGTGGAGTTCTATGACTGGGTGATGAGTGCCTTGGACCTGGGTAGACCAGTGGACGTCCTCTTTCTTGACTTCAGCAAGGCGTTTGACTCTGTTCCTCATGGGGGCCTGTTGGATAAGCTGGGAGAAATGGGGGTGGGGAATCAGATGGTCAGATGGATGGGCAATTGGCTCCAGAACCGGACCCAGAGGGTCGTGATTGGTGGGATAGTCTCATCCTCAAGCAGGGTCATTAGTGGGGTCCCTCAGGGATCGGTCCTTGGGTCCCTCCTGTTCAATGCCTACATCTCTGACATAAGGAAGGGTATCAGGAGCCAGATGGGTCTCTTTTCGGATGACTCAAAACTGGGGGCAGTGGTGGATGGGGAGGAGGGGAGGGTGGCCCTACAAGGGGACCTGGAGGCTCTGGAAAGGTGGTCTAGAAAGTGGAAGCTGAGGTTCAATGCAGGGAAATGCAAGGTACTGCACCTGGGAGCCAGAAACCTGGGCCAAGTGTACACCCGGGTGGGGGAATGCTACAAGTCTCGATGTCTGAGAGGGACCTGGGGGTGGTGGTGGATGTCAAGATGAACAACTCGGACACTTGTAGGAGGGCAGCGGCAAAGGTCAACAGGATACTTGGATGCATCGCTAGGGGGATCACCTCCATAAAGAGGGTAGTGATACTCCCACTGTATAACTGCTTGGTGAGGCCACACTTCGAGTACTGTGTGCAGTTTTGGGGGCCACATTTAAAGAGGGACATTGAACTCCTGGAGAGGGTCCAGAGGAGGGCAACCAAAATGATTTGGGGCTTGGGGGATAGGACCTATGGGGAGAGGTTCGAAGAACTAAATATGTACACATTGGAAAAGAGAGGGGACCGAGGGGACATGATAAAGGTCTTCAGGTACATGAAGGGGGTAAATAGGAGAGGAGCAGTCAGGGTGCTCTGAAGGAAGGGGGGGCAACTAGAGGACATGGGTGGAAGCTGGAGGGTGGGAGATTCAGGGGAGAAAGGAGGAGGTGCTACTTCACTGAGAGGGTGGTGGAGCCATGGAATGTGCTGAGGGGGGGCTAGTGGAGGATTCAAGAGGGGGTGGGACAGGTTCAGGGGAAGGGTTCTGGAAGCAAAAACCAGTGCAGCGAGAATATCTGGGACTGGGAAGGGAAAAGCCAGAGAGGGAGAGGGGGGTAGCAGGGTCAGCTCCCAGGGTGGGGGCTGACCAAACAAGCAGACACGAAAGACCATTAGGCCTATTCTGCTGGCATTTTAGTATGTTAGTAACAGAAGGAATAACATGTTTATTCACTCAGTTGCCCTATCATTCATAGAAATAATATATTGAAAAATTACATTACACTGCCTTTATATAAATAGTGGAGATTCCATAGGGCATGCATGGGTGAGCTTTTTATTCATTTTCAATCACTTGGGTGTGGTGTACATATTTATGGAACACGTAGAAATAGAGGAGAGAAAGTAGTAAGTGCCTCAGCTGGGACTTGAACCCAGGCCACCCGGAATACCATTCTAGTCACGCTAACCAGCTGCGCCACCAAGGCACACATTACTCTTTCTCCAATGCATAACCTGGTGCTGCACAAATAATTACTACATTTTCAATCACTTGAGTGTGGTGGGCATATTTATGGAACACATAAATTGCTACTGCAAGAGAAGCAACATGATTGACAGTTACAAGTAAACTAACATAGCTATCTATCTGTCTGTCTGTCTATCTATATATCTATCTAATAAGAAAAAATCAGTAAAAATCCTGTTTAGTGATTGGATAAAACATACCACATGACCACACATCATTTTACAACAACTGCTTGCCTGCACTTCCTTCTAGCCTCCGGAACTTGCTCATTGTTGTTAATGTCTGTGCTTGAGAGATGTTACTGATGTGCACAAGATGGTGAGAAATCTGGTACCAAAGGCTGAGCTGCTGAAACAGGTAGGAGATTGGCCTACTATTTGTATAGGGAATCTCAGGCTGGTGTGGCTATCAGAGATGTTGCCTCAGGCAGGGGGACCAGGGAGATTGCCAGCTGCTGCCAGAGGGTAGGCTGAGTTATGTGCTGGCATGCTGGTGCCCAGCACATTGTCCAGTGAGAGTAAACACCTGGTTGGTGTTAGGTGCCTAGAGCCAGGGGGACTGTTAGCCATCAGTAACTGAATGAAAGTCCCTAAAGTGATGGAGCCTCTTGCACGCTAGCTGAATAGATGCTGCAGTGTCATGTAGTATGTGAGAAACGTGTGAACATAAAGTGTATAGCAAGATGGGCGATCTGGTAAATTTAGGAGACAGAGTAGGAAAGGCTCTGTCCTAAGGTATAACCTCACACATTAGTAAATTTCAGTGAATAAGAGGGGTTACTTATCAGACTCATACAAACATATGAACATATGAAGAAGCCAGCGGAATAAGGCAATTTGGTCTGTCTAGTCTGCTGACATTGCAGGGTCCACAGCTTAAGCTACTGACCATGCTCCCCTCCCAGTCCTCCCATCCTTTCTATCTGCCTCTCCCCTGACCCTTACATTTACCTTAAGTCTATCCCAGCCTCTTTTGAAGCTGCCTGCCATCTTTATTGAGACCACCTATAAGAAACATGTAAAGAGTACAGCCTTTTTTAATAGACCCTAAGGTTCAGACTTGTTTTACAGTGCTGACAAGTGGAGTGCTTTTTGGGCCATGTTTCCATGCTTGTAACTGATAATATGTTAGTAAACATAACAACAATCCATCACATAGCAGAGTGATTTATTTCCGACATGACAGAGGGGGTACCAAGCAAAACTCACCAATGAGTGAATGGAAAAGAAATGTAAATAGCTAGAGACTTAGTATATTTGACTGAAACAACGGATGCCTTGTGAGCAACTACTACCTGTCCCAGGTATGGAGGGTTCCCCTGGAGCGACGCCCACCAATAGTCTCTGCCTGATGCCAAGAGAGGATTGTCATATGGTATCAGCCCCCAGCTGAAAGAACAGTGACACCAGCTACAGCTGAGTGGGATTTTTTGACTCCATGTCATCTAGTCCAAGAACTGAGGGGAGCAGAAGGAGAGCCAGAGCATCAAAAGAGGGGGCTTAGATTTACATTTTGAAAATTGTCATGCAGCATATAGATTTAGAAAAATGTTGCACAGTGTGTAGATTTTTAAAACCGTTGCAAAGTATTTCTATGTGAAACCCATCATACAGCATGTAGGCTCTGAAACCCTTCATGTAGCATGAAGATTTTTAAAACTATCGTCCGGCACATAGTTTTTGAAAATCATCATGCATCATGTAGATTTTGAAAACCATTATATAGATGTTAAAAATATTCAGGCAGCATGTAGATTTGTAGACAGTTTGTGAAGGATTCCTGTGCAAACGTTTTGTTTTTTAATTAGAGATATCTTACTGATAATTAATTTAAAGGGCTGAGGAAAGTGTGATCCATATTGGCTGAATAAGGACAATAATGTGATATATTACTCAGATACTGTTAAAATGAGCTACAATAGCAAGGCAAGGCAAGGCAAATTTTATTTCTACGGCACCCAATCCCTGAAGCTCTGGGTGCCTCACATTAAAACAGGTCAGGTGAAAACAATATATAACTCTATAAAAACATTATAAACTTACAAACTAAAACAATAATTACATCTCAGAATGACTAAAACATCAGGTTGTCTGTGCAGGTCAAACACCTTCACCAGGGAAGGCCAGAGAAAACAGGTGTGGCTTTAGCTCCTTTTTACAAGACTCAGCTATCAGGGCCCTCCTGACAGCAGCTGGAAAGGTGTTCCACAGGGTCAGCCTAGCGACACTAAAGGTGTGGTCACCAGATGTTTTATGCCTGACCCTGGGAACATCAAGGAGGCCCCTGGTCGAAGAATGGAGGGAATGGACTGAGGTGGCGGGTGTGAGGAGATCAGCCAGATAGCCAGCAATGCACATAAACATCCCCCATGGCTAAGCCCATTGTACGTGTCATCAGATGGCTAGCTGTGGGAGGCACTGGGAGAAGTCATTGGTCGGCATGGTGGGTGGGGTCGCAGGATCAACCAGATAGAAAATTATGTCTACAAACAAGTAAGTTGCTTGAAAAATGTCATTTTTATGCAGTGTGCTTAAATGGAACCTCTAGGTCCTGCAGCATTATTCCAGGGGAGCTGAGAGTTCCCTTTAAAAAAGCACATTGACACCTATATTTATTTGTTGCTGTTTGTGCCATGCCAATCAAATACTACACCAAAAATAGCATTTAGCTGCCACAGAACCATAGTCAGATAGATGGCTCCACCTGTATGTCCTGTACTGCCAGGCTGAATATCAGGCTGTGATAGCAAGCAAGAAAATGTTATTTGGTATAGCACTTCATCCTGAAGGTTGTAGCACTGTGCATACAATTTTATTTAACCACCCAAACATATTTAAAAAATTTATAAATTCAAATAGCAAACACAATAGAATGCCTCCCATACATATTTAAAATGAGCCCTCAAACACCACAATATAAAAAGATGTCTGTTAACAGCTCTTTTGAAAACTTCAATAGAAGAAATCTGATAAAGCTGATTTGACAAGGCATTCCATGTGTGCGGTGATCAAAGAAAAGGCTGTTTAACCCCAGGATTTCAATCAATCATAGGTAACCACCAGCATATTCTTCCTTTCTGAACAGAGTGGCCAAACTAGAGTATACCAGAACAGGAGGTCTTTAATAGAGTTGGGACCCAACAATTACAAGTGCCAAGCATATGTGCATCATTACCACAGCTCCCTGCTGGCAACAGGCTCTCAGGACTAAAGGGAGGGTGTGTGCTATCTGAGTGCATCCCAAACAAGATAGTGCTGTCATTTCTAATAGCCATATTCTGAGGCCGGTATGCAAAGACCACATACTGTACAGCATGCATGGTACTAAGAGATCTTTTGCATGTTATTATATGGCCATTAGTGGTGCTGCACAATGCATCCATCCACAAATGAGGGAGACATTGTGCAGAGCCTCGGCTGCCCCCACTCCAGAGCCCTACCTATCTATGCCATCCTTGGCAGTCTGGTGGACCCCCTCCCTCACTTAATTGTTATTTGTATTGTACAACTGTACTAGAGTGACCCCCTTCTTCACCTAATCCCTGCTGGTATTGTGGAACTGAAGTATAGTCCTTCCCTGTCTTTCTAATGTAACCCCTTCCCTCTCCTAACCTATGGTTGTAGAAATGTACTGAAGCCCATCCCTGACTGCTTAGTGCTACCCCTCAATTTCTGTAAAAGCCACTCCCTCTCTGGCTCACCCACTAAGCACCTCTCCATCAGCACATGACTCAGCCATCCATCCTCACAGGTGAGCCACTGTCAGAACCTTAGACACTGGCCAGCAGAGATCCTTTGTGCAACACCTCAGCCAGCTTCCATCTGACTAACAGGAAGTGATAATGTGTATACTGTAGAAACAGCTGTTTCTACAGTATGCATGCCTTTGCTCCCTCTCAGTCAGATAACAGCTGGCCAAGGTAGTGAGTTGAGGGTGTGTGCCAGTTGCCATCTGAGGACCTGTTGGTGACTCACCTATGAATGGATGGGTGCATCAGGGGATGACAGAGTGTGGGTGCTCAGTTGGTGGGCAGGGGAGGTGGCTTTAACAGCAATCCACTGGGGGTAACACTAGACTCCCACGGATGGTCTTCAGTACATTTCCACAATACTGAATGGGGTGAGGAAGGGGCTTCCACTGGAGTTTTAGGGAAGGTATTTAGTACAGTTCCGCAATACTAGCAGGGTTCAATTAAGGACAGTGGGTCTACTAGACAGCCAGACAAGGGCTTTAGCACAGTTCTGCAATGCTAACAGGAATCAGGTGAAGGAGGGGTGTCCGCTACACTACCGGGGTGGTATCTTGTGGGGTGTCAACATGGCTCAGTTGGTAGCACATCTGCCTTTGGGCCAGAGGGTCATGAGTTCTAGTACCACAATGGGATTGGGCTCATACTTTAAATGCTGGCACCTGAGCACAGTACAATGGGAGTGCTGTACTGTTGGCAGGTACTGTCCTTTGGATGAGATGTTAAACTGAGGTCCCTCCTACCCATCTCCGGTGCTGTCCTGGTGGGTGTCCAGGTGGAAGTAAAAGAACCCAAGACACTTTTCTCAAGAGCAGGGGCATTTTTTATGAAATGAAATTCAGGAACAAACACACCATTACACGATATTACTTAAAAGACAAAAAAAAGTACATCTATGGAAATCAAATGCAAAACAATTTACCTAACTTCACATACTTGCTCCTATTACTGATTTAAGCCAGGTACATTTTTTTCCAATAAATATTAAAAGTTAATCTGGGTAAATATTTAAACTCTCTCATATCATATTCAATTAATGATTAATTCTGTCACTTAATGCCTCTAAAGATACCTCTTTGGATTGCATACACATTGGCACAGTGCTTGCCATACCACCCATTTGATACAAGCTAATATAACTATGTGCTTTAGTAATACTTTATAATATTAACTGAGGAATTTCCATAATTTAATACATCATATGTAAGTTTAGCTATTTTCATCTCTCCATTTTTGGCTCAGCAAACCCCAAATATTTTTAATATACATACATTCAAAAAATATGTGTAACATTGTCTCTTCTATTCCTAAACAACATGAGGGATGGGGACAAATGCTTTCATGGGCACTTTTATGTTTCAGATTACTTTTTACTTGTACTCTATCATGTCCACGCAACCAAACCATATCCCACATTTTGCAAGGTACCCTTTTATCTATTAATTGCAAAGTTATAATTTTACTAGGGACTCGTATCCTTGGTGTAAAGACTGGATCCTGAATAAAAAAACACTGTCTCCTGAATAAATGAATATAATCTCTGTCTGTTACTTGTTCCAGTGGGGACCTGGGGGTAATCATATCAGATGACCTTAAGGTTGGCAAGCAATGTGAGAAGGTGGTAGGGAGGGATGGGGGGATCCTGGGATGTATAGGGAGAGGCATCACCAGCAGAAAACAGGAAGTTGTTATCCCCCTGTACAGACAGTTGGTGAGACCCCATCTGCGTCCAGTTCTGGAGACCCCATCTCTGCAAGGACATAGACAGGATGGAGGCAGTTCAGAGGAGGCAACTAAAATAGTGCAGGGTCTGCAAGAGAAGCCATACAAAGAGAGACTAAAGGAGCTTAAGATGTATACCCTTGAGGAAAGGGGGGGGGGGGACATGATAGAAACGTTTAAGTACCTCAGTGGAATCAACAAAGTCCAAGAGGGTAGCATGTTTCAGAAAAAGAGATGTGCAAGAACAAGGGGACACAATTTGAAGATAGAGGGGGGACGGCTCAGGGGCAATGTGAGGAAGTATTTTTTCACAGAGAGGGTAGTGGACGCATGAAACAACCTTCCTTAGGAAGTTGTGGGGTCTAAAACTGTGGGAGAATTCAAGAATGCATGGGACAGACATAAGGCAATTTTTGTGGGGGGTAGGAAGAAATAGGCTGTTGGTTAAGTAGGATCTGCAGCTTATCCTCTAGGTAGGGAAATGGGCAGACTAGGTGGGCCAAACAGTCCTTATCTGCCATCAAAGTCTATGTTTCTATGTTTCAATATGTTGCTTACAAATTTACCATTTTACCATTTTCTGGAAAATCTCTAGTAAATGTCCTGATATTGGATATACATTTTTCTTAATAGTTTTCACAGTTCATCTTTCTCACTTTACAGTTTAGGGAGGAGGCTCATGGCATTGAGGTGGAAAACACTAAGGCCTCAAGGAATGGGGGGGAGGGACCAGGGTTGCATTCCACATCACCAGCAAAGAGAAAAAGCAGGTTAAGGAGTCAAAGAATAGGTTAGGACTTACGACCCCTTGGCCAGGGAGGGGAGGGAGGTGGGAAGGAATGGGGAAGGGACAGGATGGTATGGTGGAGGAACTCCAGGTTAAGGGAGGGGGAAGGAAGGAGACTAGACTGGATAGGGAAGGAAGAGAGGGGGAGGATAGATGAAAGTGGAAAGAAAGGTGAGGGAGAGGGTTAAGATGGGGTTGGGGAAAGAAAGGGAAGTAAGCGAAAGCAGAGGAGTAGGGCAGGGAGCATGGTAAGCGCAGGTAGACTGAGAACTGAAATAAGTAACTTCTTCAGATACCAGCAAAAACAGCAGTACATAGGCAACCTTTGACTATTAAGCAGTTAAAAACAGCAGGTAAATGGTATTAAAACTATGCTGTGCAGGCTTAATAGAGATAGCAATGAGGTAGCACCTCATGAACTGCACGAACGCCAATTGCTTTTCAAGCAGGTAAGTACAAAAACAAGATATTATACAGTGGCAAGAAAGAATACTGGTCCCTGATTGGTCAGACTGGGACAGTCCTAGCATAACATCGCAGATCTAGTCCCAACACATACATGACCGAACAACATCAGTGAAAATCATTGCAATCACTCCCCGCTATTCTGTCACTCTGAGAATTTTCAAAACATTCCCTGCTGTTCCATGCGTAACCCAACTGCAGTTACACCAGACTTCCCTCTGAAAACCATGACATCAGCTATACAGAATTCCCTCCTCATCTCCTGCCACTTCCCATGACCTTGTAAGACCAAACTCTGATTTCAAAGTGTACAATTTACACAAACAGCAGCCGTCCTTGTAATCAGCTTCAATGTTCAATTTCTGCATTCCTGGCTGGAGATAAAGCCCACCATCATTGTTTCTGAGCAGATCGTCATATTTCTGATTTCTGCCCTTATATTTCTGAGCCTGGCTAAAGTTTGTGAGGGACAGAGACAGCTCTCATTTCTGAAATAAGTAATGTAAAACATTAAAGCTTTCATCACAATCAGCAGTCCCAGCTCCCACTCCTGCTTCTGGCTCAAACAGTTTAGCACGTGCGTAGGTGCCCCACTGAAAAAACGGCACTGTCCACCCTTCCCTGAACAGACTTAATGCCTCTGTGAAAAATCACAGCGAGCTTCTTACTCACTAACTCACCCTCAATACCATGGTTGTCAACGTCTTTTCTTTTCTCCCGGTACAAAACAGATGGCAACTGTAATGGGAGAATCACATGCAGACAACTGCTACAGTTAATAATGAGCATCAGAGGGCGGACATGCTGATGGCTTTCAAATTCACAGAACCAAAACTGCAAGACAGTGAGAAACAGAGAAAAAAGGGGGGGGGGCCTTGTCTGTGGCAGAAAGATTGTGGGACCACAAAACAACAACTGCTTTGTATACCATACAAGCAAGGTTCAGTGGGAAAAGCCACACAGTACAGCATCTCCACCTGCTGGCCGAAACAAGAAACAATCATTACTATTTTTTTTTGTTAGTATGCCTACTCACTAAAAATATGACAAAAATGCACTTATAATAAACTTCTTAATCTTTTTTCTTTTTTTTTTAAACAAATGAGCCATTGAATAATAAGAATAATGCACTCCAGGGTGTGTGTCATGCTGGGATAACGTCACTTCTCAGGTATTGGATGCACTCGGCCTGCAGCCTCGTGCCCAACCACCTGATGCATGACGTTATCCCAGCACGACACACACCCTGTTGTGCATTATTCATTTATTGCATAGATTATCACAGATACCAACAGAACACTAAATGCTTATATACCTACTATCAGTTGACTGAGCTGGATATATTTTCTTGATGTGCAGTACAATAAACAGTGACACATAAGTGGTTCCAGTACTTTCATCAGTCTGCTGTTCTAATAGCTGCACCAATACAATGTTTACTAACTTTACCTTAAACAGTAATCCATCCAAAAGGATGCTTCTATCAGAGCATTAAGATTGTTTAGACTTTTTTATTGGAAAAAAAAAAGTTGTATAAGGTACGAATTTACATCAGTACATATCAATAAATAAGGTGGGATACATCCATCAGATACATCCTTTGCTAAGTTTGTATAAACTACATGGCAGGTACAAGTTCCTGGTGTTGGATAATAAACTATGTCAGACAATATAGATAGTGCATGCAAGATGATCTGGGGATTGTATTGTCCTTTGAGTGTTTCAGTTAGTGAGAAGCCTGGAAAGGAAAAAAAGTGTTTTCTTTAAGAATATAAGCATTGTCTTAAGTCTCCGGATCTCTCAAGAGCTGTAGGACTTCAGAGGTCTTTATAGTTGAGCTGCATTGTGACCAGATTTAGTAATTTGTTTTTGAGAGTATAATACTTTCTCTATACTATGAATAGAGACCATGACATTTAACTAAGTGCTATATACTGGTGGGTTGTGTTCTTTCCATTTCAACAAAATACATTTAAAAGGCTTGATTAGTCCAAACACAATAATTATTTCCTGATAAATAGTGCAAATTTCTAAGTCTATTCTTTTTTCTTACCATGTTTATTGAAATAGCTAGTGACAGGGTTTTTAAAACTTTATTCCATTCTATTCTATTATTGGGTCCTATGCACAAAGCGGGTGGGGGTGCATGGAATCAGAGTGTACCCTGCCCGTGTAGCTGCACACCCGTGGACAGGTGCGCCCATACCAGCATTCACTAATGCCGGACACCTGTCCATGGCTCCACTCCCCCGGTGCGCTGGACTCCGCATGGTGGCCTGGGGAGGAGTTGAGGTCTTGGGTGGGCATCCAATGGGATGCCCCTCCCGAGACCCATAGTGAATCCCTCACATAGCGGGGCATGGGTATGGGGTAGTGCATGCCTACGGCAGGCACCAAGACCCACGCGGCATTGCCCCATCCCCATCCCAGCTCCTGGCACCTAGCGCCCTCTCAGCACAAAGATGGACCCCAGCAGTAGGTGCCACCCCTGTCCCATGGATTGCACCTCTTCATTGCTGTCATGCCCCAGACCACCCCTGGCTATAACCTCTGCAACTATCCTGCACACCCAGTGGGAGGCAATGACACGCCCCTGCACCGATGTCACTGACAGCACCCCCCAACAGCCAGTCAGTGCCAGGCACTTGCCCCTGCAGCAGCCCCCACCCTCTGTACATCCCAGTGGGCTGTGGCAGCATGGGGGGGGGTCATGGCTGTGGTCCACCATGCCTGGTGGGAGGCATTTATGGGGGCACGTACCAGGTTACACCTGATCCTGGCTGGTGTCCCCAGCGCCACCCGCCACACCCATGTGGCCAGCACTGCATGGGTTAGTGAATACCATGTAGTGCTGGCATGCCCCTGGAACACCCCTGTCATGGTGCAGTCCCTGGACATGGGGGATTGGGTGCATTGGGTCTGCACGACCCCTGTTGTGCATCCCGCACAGGGGCACAAAGGGTGTGGGGTGGCTACGTGCCCATGTTATGCAGTGCAGAGCTGCTCCACACCTTCATGCATAGGGCCCATTGTGCTTGTTACTAGCATATGTTGTAGTGAACCCTGGGAAGTGGAACATCTTGGGCAGAGGTTGGACAATTCATGGTTCATTTTATGAATTCATTGCAGAGTTAAATATGTTCTGTGTATACCACTGAATTAAATGTGTTGCAGTTTAGTAGATAATAACCCTAAATTTGGATAATCTATGATCCGCCCCCACTCTTATTCAGAAATGGTGATATTAAGTTTTTCTCCCCACTTAAGTCTAAGAGTATTGAGGTTAGTGCCACACATTTCTTGCAGAAAAGCATATGTTTTTGAGATTAATCTTGAATGGTCTGGGTTAGTCAATATGTCTTCTAGTTCAGTTTGTTTAGGGCCAGTGGAAGTGTTGATGTACCTAGCAACATAATCTCTAACTTGAAGATATCAGGAAAAAATCACTCTGTGGAGGATCATATAAATTTCTGATTGAGCCAAAATCTCTTAAACTGGTACCATCAAATAGGTTTCTTATCTCTAGTAGTCTTCTTGAATGCCATTTCTTAATTATCTATTATGGAAGGAACAACTGCCCTTTAAGGTATATGGGCGAATGAATGGAGATTTTCGGAGATAATTTTGCCTAGTTTTAAAACTTTGTCCAAGACCATACAAGTCATGGTAGAAGACATAGAGAGATTTTTAATCTTGGTCCTGAGAGATCCTGGATATAGGAGATGTTTGATGTTTTCATAGTCGCAGCATAACACTTCCATCTGACAAACAGGTTGATTGTTAGATTGATGAAACCACGCATGAGCTGGGGCTATGTTGGCTACAAAGTAGCATCATACCATATTAGGGAGTGATAAACCTCCTTGATGTCGTTGCATGTATAACTTAGCCAATTTGAACTTGGATTAAGATGGGGAGGGTTTGGAATAAAAACAAAGATGTTGGCAAAATATTCATTTTAATTACACTGGAGCACCCTACTAGAGTAAGAGGGAGAGATTCCCAGTGTTCTGTATCTTTCTTGACTTCACCAAATAATGGTGTAACATTCAAGTTAAAGACTTCTTTTAGCTTGGAGTCTATGTTTACTCCTAGATATTTTAGATTTTAAACAGTTTTGTACTTACCTGAATAAAATGAAATAAAGACACGATCAGGTAATATTGTGGACCTACAATGCCCAGCCAATGGTTGACATTTTCTTTGTTTCACAATATACACTGTATCTTCCCAGAACAACTACAATTTACCAGAATCCCTTTTTACAGCTGTATAGCAAGAGCTATGCTGATGTATTGCCAACAGAGAAGAAGAAGAGATAGCAGGGTCTAGAAGAATGTCATTGACCCTGTGACAGGGTTGAATAAGGCGCTATCACATTTGTTGCATAGGGAAGGTTGGATGCAGGGATCTGTTCTATCCTCTCCTTTTCTGTCTCTTGTCTGTCTGGTTGTGCAACCAAATGTTCTTGTGAGACCTAGGAACTTATCACTGTGATGATTTCACAATTTTCTGCCTCTCGCTGTCTCTCTTCATTCACTTGCTGTTTCTGTCTTTCCTTCCCCCTTGCATATCTGCGGTTGTGAAGCTATATATGAATCTTTATGTGAAACTGGGATCCCTTGGTTTGAAATGTATCTAGTTGTACTGTTGAAATGACTGCAAAAAGCTATTTGGAATTTAGGGGTTAATCTGAGATGCAGTTTGAGCTCCTCTCAGGCTTGTTTGCAAACTCTTTTGCAGAGCTGTCAGCAGGAGGCCAGCTTGGGACACTGTTCTGTTTGCAAGCCTCTTCTGCAAAGAAACTGACAAGAACATTTTGTGAGAAACAGGATGCCTCTTAACGAGTTCCCAGGCAAAGACTTATAAAAAACAGCACCAGTACTTTTTTGAAAGAGTACGACAGAGACTGAAACTTGGAATTATAGATACCCTCAGATGAAGGACTTTGTTTTCTCTGTTTGTACTGCCTTTTAAACCGGTACGCTGAACTATTTTAATTTTTTGATTTTACTGTTATTGATAATAATAAAACATTACTTGCAAATTTTGCAACTGCTCCTGGTCTTCCTATGCTTCCTGACCTGTGCCACGATGACAGATGGTGTCAGTCTAAGTGGGATTTACACCGTGCATGCTCTAAGACAGGAGTTTTGTGCGTAGGTACTAGGCCTGGTACCAGGGAAGCATAGCAGAAAGGCATGGATTCTGCAACAGCAAGTCCAGGAGTGGCTATCAGAAGAATGGCAGCCAAACTAGAAGCAGAAACAAAAGTATAAGCTGAGACTGTACAGCCAGTACCAGTGATGGAAGAAAAGGAGTCAGGGATAGACCCTGAAAGCCTGTTTGCCTTCTTCAAATGGTGGGCCATACAACAAAGAGCAAGTCTGACAAGGGTGGCCAGACAAGAATCCAGCAGGCGTGCGTCCAGAATAGACAAGACCACCAAACAGATAGCTGGTAGTAGTGTGTCTAGCACTGTAGAGAGGCCCAGATATGACCTTTAGGCAGTAAAGGAAATTAAGCAGATGGTGAAAACCTAAATAGAACTGGTGAAACTGGCTCACAGAACAATGGACAGAGGCTGAGCAGAGATACCCAGGGGTCTGAGTAATCCACCAGGGGCAGCACTGTGAGTCCACCAGGAAAGGCAAGCCTCTGAACAAGTTGGACAAAATCAAGAAGTGAGGAGAGGCCCCATCTGTTGCAAAGGCCAGATGGAGTCCAGTCACAGTACCAAGAACCAGTTCAGAGCCATGATACCTGAGATGGAGATGGAACATTTGGAGCTTCCTGTATTTCCTGGGTGCTGCCTTGTTGGTCCAGAATCAGATCTGGAGGAATGCCTGGTTCTGGGTCCTAGAGGGTCATGTGTAAATGGTGCAGAGGCTGCTAAAGAAGAGGTGCTTGATCGTGGTGAAGAAAGGACAGCCCGAGATGCAGATCATGTGATCCGAGATGGAGGCATGGCCCCATTGGCAGAGCAGTTGAAAGGTGAGGAAGAAGCCTGTGAGATGGCTGAAAGGACTGATCTTTTTGCTAAACCAGGGATTCCCTGGAGATTCAGAGACTGGGGTATGTTACAAAATGGGGATACACATGTTTGCAGGTTATATCAATATGTGAAAAGTATTGATGGTGTACCTATTGGCCCTGGGGTGGTTAACAGAGCCCGTCCCCATTATTTTGTCAATAAAGGGGTATTATTCAGGCTACTCCCTAACCCCAGGTTAAACAAGATACAAGAGCAGATGGTTGTTCCCACCAAATGTTGGATGCAGGTGATACAGTGGGCACACACTGATCACAGTGGGAGGCATCTAAGTAAGAGGAAAACCTTGGCAAACCTTCTGCCACATTTTTACTGGCCAGGAGTCTACAGGCAGGTAGTGACCTACTGTAGATCCTGCAGTGCCTGCCAGTTAATGTTGGCTGTAGCCCCCAAAGAGAAGAGTGTGGTTACCCCTCAGACTAAAGCCTTTACTTCCCAGAGACCAGGAGAAGCAGAAGGCCCACAAAGGGAGACCACCTGAGAGAAGAGGTAGCATTCTGGGAAAATAGGTATGCTTCATCCAGGGCTGGGAGAGACATAAATAAAAAAGATAATTGGGTTGCTATACTGCATATGCACTGAACTGTAAAGGTGACACATTAATGTTAGAAAACAATTAATAGAAAATATTGGAAACCTGTTGTTTTAAATAGGTTCCCTCTTAAAGAGGGGGGTATGTGACAGGGCTGAATAAGGCCCTTTCCCATTTGCTGCACAGGGAGAGTTGGGTGCAGGGATCTGTTCTGTGCTCTCCTTTTCTGTCTCTTGTCTGTCTGGTTGCGCAACCAGATGGTCTCGTGAGACCTAAGAATTGATCACTCTGATGATCTTGCGATTCTCCACCTCTGTCTCTTGACCTTTACTTGCTCTTTCTGTCTTTTCTTCCCCCTTGCATATTTGTGGTTGTGAAAATATATGGAAATCTTTATGTGAAGCTGGGATTCCTTGGTTTGAAATGTGTCTAGTTATACTGTTGAAATGATTGCAAAAAGCTATTTGGAATTTAGAGGTTAACCTGGATGCAGTTTGAGCTCCTCTCAGGTTTGTTTGCAAACTTTTGCAGAGCTGTCAGCAGGGGGCCAGCTTGGAACAATTGTTCTGTTTGCAAGCCTGCTCTGCAAAGAAACTGGCAAGAACATTTTGTGAGAAACAGGATGTCTCTTAGCGAGTTCCCAGGCAAATATTTGTAAAAAACAGCAGCAATACATTTGCTAAAGAGAGAGAGAGACAGAGACTGAAACTTGGAATTAGAGATACCCTCAGATGAAGGACTTTGTTTTCTCTGTTTGTATTGCCTTTGTAAATAGTTATATTGAACAATTTGTATTTTTTTATTTTACTGTTATTGATAATAAAATGATACTTGCCAATTTTACAAGTGTTCCTGGTCTTCCTATGCTTTCTGACCTGTGCCTCAATGACATATCAGTCACCAATTACGTTCCCCCCGAGTTTCATAACATCATTGGTATGCTCCAGATCCCTGCATCTTCTCACTGTATTTCTATCTCTTTTCCTTCCCCTTTATAGAACTTCTTTATTCATTTGTCTGCCATGTGCTTGTTCCATTTCTCCTTCTTTACCCCAGCCCTGACTCTGTCTCTAAAAAAAAAAAGTCTGGTCTTCCTCCACTTGTGATGCTTGATGACCAGAGGGAACTCACTTGTTTCTGTGCCTGTTTCTCCCTCTCCTGCATGCCCTTACTTTTATCTTTAAAAAAAAATTCTCCCTCCCCTCACAAGTTGCAGCTCCACTTGTTTTTCCCATCAGCAGTTCTCCCACCTGCCAACCTTCAATTCCCAGTACCCTTACCCCCTTGTCTGCCTACTGTTTCTCTGAGCAAATCCAAAAACTGTACCAACCTTACCGTGTATCCTGCCCACCTCCCTGGTATGCCAGAATCAAAAAAAACAGTCCCACTCTTGGTGCGTCTCCTGCCCACCTCCTGATCACTTCCTCCAGTGTGCTGTAATTCAAACATAATTTCACCAATGCCATGAATCCTGCCCACCTCCTGAACATGTCCCCAGTGTCCCAGTGGTGGAATCCCCAGCTCCCGCTAAGCACTGTTTTCATTTCATGGAACAAGGGCCTGGTGAAGCTCTCTGATATCCCCTCAGCAGGAGTCACAATTGCACAAGCAGCTGCTCCCCCCAAGCATTAATGACTCAAAGTCCAGGAGGATTAACTATACATTTCCAACTGTGGCATCTGAAACAGGCAGGGACAATCAGCAGACTAGGTGGGACACACACACACACACACACACACACACACACACACACACTGGGATGCCCGATTCAACGTCTGCCACCTGGTGCTGCTCTCTGCCCTCCCACACATAGCAGGAGGCTTAATTCAATGTCTGCCACCTAGTGTCACTCTCTGCCTGCCCCTCACACAGCAGGAGCCCCAATTCAATATCTGTCACTTGGTGCAGCTTTCTGCCCCTCCTTTATACAGTCGGAGCTCTGATTCAACATCTTTGGCCTGGTGCAGCTATCCAGGGGCTTGCCCAAGGGCAGGAGTCCTGAATTATACAGGTGTTGTCCCCCTTAATGCAGGGTCAACTCAATGTCTAGGAGGATTGCCTGTAAGCAAAAATAAACCTTTTTATGACAGACCATTGTTTTAAAACAAAAAGTTGAAAATATGGGGTTATGGAAAGCTCTGGTTGGAGAGATTGAATTAAAAACATTGTTCCAAAAAATGGGTAAAACTGCATGTTGCTTATTCCAAAGCGGTGACAGTTTTCTGAATATGCAACACTTAGGTTTCTCTAATTTATAAGGTTAGCTGCTCAGCGCCGACTCATGGGGAGGCCAAGGAGGTCACAGAAGTCTCTCATTATCAAAAATTCCTCCTTATACACAGTTTGATAATGTATTTTCTAGAGCTGTGTGAACCTCCTGATGTTTGACCCTGCGAAGTTTGACTGTTGAACCACGTAAAGTCTGTCAAAGTTTTCCTAACGACAGACTAGTTTGCGCTGATTCTGCCTAACACAGGTAACTAGCACATAAAGACTCATGGAGCTTTCAAAACATCTGGAGTATCAAATAAACAAAGGCAGTTTACCTTCTCTTCTCGTGCTAATTCTGTTGTCAGGGAAATTGCAGATCCTCATGCTAGTACTGTGTAGAGGACAGGGGATTCTGTGTGATAGAGTGAGTGAAAATTTCTAATAGACACACAGAAACATCGAATTTGACGGCAGATAAGGACCGCTTGGCCCACCTAGTCTGCCCATTTCCCTACCTAATGGATAGGCGGCAGATTCTAGTTAACCAACAGCCAACTTCCTCCTACCCCCACTAGATTTGCCTTATGTCTGTCCCATGCATTCTTGAATTCCCCAAATGTTTTTGACTCCACTACCTCCTCAGGAAAGCTGTTCCATGCATCCACAACCCTCTCCATGAAAAAATACTTCCTCATATTACCTCTGAGCGTTTCCCCCTCTATCTTCAAATTATGCCCCCTTGTTCTTGTACATCTCTTTTTCTAAAAGATGCTACTCTCTTGGACTTTGTTGATTCCCTTGAGGTACTTGAAAGTTTCTATCATGTCCCCCCTCTCCCTCCTCTCCTCTAGGGTATACATATTAAGCTCCTTTAATCTCTCTTCATATGGCTTCTGGTGCAGACCCTGCACCATTTTAGTTGCCCTCCACTGGACAGCCTCCATTTTGTCTATGTCCTTGCAGAGATGGGGTCTCCAGAACTGCACGCAGTACTCCAGATGGGGTCTTACCAACTGTCTGTACAGAGGGATAATGTGCTGTCTCATTTCTTTTAATACAGACAGTTGTCAAAGTGTCAGAATACACTCGGACAAGTTTCTATCGGGCAGACATGAAATATTTTTGTAAATGAAGTCAGAATAGTGGGATTGCTTTATACACAGGTAAAAAAAAAAGCCCTTGAAAATCGCGACTGCATTTAGCAAATGCAAAATCGCAATGCACCAATAGCGACGATAACACCAACAACATAATGAAAATAGCACCTTACCAAAAATAGTGCCATAATTTGCCATAATAGTGTACAAAATAGCGAGCAGTATTAAATGGCACCTACCTGCAGTGTACTCTACGTCGCTCTACTCACAGCAGCATCGCTCCATACAATTCAATTACACCATTCACCATGATATGACACCTACCTGCAGCTTCAAATACTAAACTACACTACACCATGCACCTCCATGACGTCTGACATGCACCTTCATGTTGACGTCAAAATAGCGACTATTGGACAGAAAAAAAAAATCACGATTTATGTCCGCTTCGGCAATTGTGTGCTTCTGCACCAGTAGAACTCCAGAGCACTTCTTTATTAAGTAATAAAATTAAAACACTAAAAAAAAGGGAATCCGGTATTTTTCAAAGTTTTGCTTCTTTCAGACCTGAAACTGAAAATTGTACGCCAGCCCACATAGATAATCATATCTGCTTCTTTGTCCATATTCACCCACAATGGAGACAATTCGCTCATTCATGTCCTTGTATTTTCTTTTCCGTCCAGTAATGCATGCATCAGACACAATCTGTTCGATCTTCAGCTCTGTCATGTGCTGTTCCTCTTGCAAGCATTGGATTAGTTTCCATATACTGGGGTGACAAGCTCCAAGGTGGCTGTTGAAGCCACGATGCCACCTTTCCTTGGCATTATTTGTGCGAGCTAGTCCCCTGGAGGTGGCATCATGACAGTTCCACTGCTCAGGTGGAAACGCTGCCCTTCTCCTACCTAAGTGTCCCCTGGGTGTACCGATCCATGTCGACATGAAATAGTCGAGTAGCGGTTGTAGGATGTGTGCATGATTGGTGAAAAATTCCCATTCATGCATGTCATCAAAGGTGCTTACAATATCACTTATGGGGACAAAAGCCAGTGATAACAGCATGCGCAAATGAAGAGCAAAATCGGGGTTGGAGCAGTACTTCTCCTGCACCATTGGGTACTTCTGTATCCTTCTCCATACAGTCTGAGCAAAATGAAAAAAAAACATCCCCTGATTTTGGTGTTAGGGAAAGATGCACTAAATGCTCACTTCTCAAAGTCCAGAATAGCTTAATTATGATTCAATGCGGTGCGCAATTCCTGGAGCTTTGAGTACACCCTTGAATAAGTAGTGGCTTTTCATGAGCACATGAGTACACAAAGTGCTGTTATTACATGTTCAGACTTAATGCAGTGGACAGTGTACAGCTGATCAAACAGCGAAGGGCAGGACTTAAATGTTCCATCCAGCATCCAATCTGTGCATTCCTGCAGCATTTTAAGATTAGAGTTGGTGGCAAACATTAAGAATCTTTCTTTTTCTCCACCATTGTCATATAACAGGAATGGAACACCAGCTGTTGTAACAGTAAGATCAGATGGAATTTCAAGTTCCTCTACTGAGGTAGGGGTGTCTGGGCATCCTCGTTCAACCTGCCTAATGCATTGAGCTGTTCTTTTAATAAGAGGTACCCTAGGCAAATGGCCTGCCAGAGCATCTGGGGCTGATGTGGTGCACTGAATGACCACCTGTGTAATGGTCTCCACGCTTGTTCTTGCCCTGTCATGCATGTCAGTCATTGTCTTGTGCACCCCTACATCCCCAGAATCTGGAACATGCATATGTTCTTTTAACTGAACAGACACTGTGTTGCCAATAGTATGGAGTCTAGCAAGGCAACTAAATTTATGGGCATCAGCACATCTCCAGCATACCTTTTCACCTTTATCTTTGTGGTAGATATACCCTGCAAAATCAGAAAGTGGCCTACCCTTTTGGCTAGTGATAGGCTCAACCTCCGTACTGGCAGTAAGAGTAAGGTGAGTACTAGTGGGAGTGAACATCAACAGGTGCACAATTTAAACAGTGCTCACCGATTGTTTAATTTACGACTGGTGGGTAGCACAACATGCTGCAATAAGCTGTTTTACAATTGGACACGGGTCAGTAAATACCTAAGCCCTCTTTTATTATTTTAGACATGTTCTGGCACTGTGATGCAGACCCTGTACTGCATTGTGTGAACAAAGAACAAGAAAGTATAGGATGGAGTGCGATGGTCGGAGAGTGAAGAGCACAAGGGGTGAGCAACACTTTCTCCACGCAAGTTTGAATTTGCAAGACGCAGATCGTTATTTTTACATGGCGACAAAATTGTCAATCGCTAAAATCATTAGTCGCTCTAATTACACTCACTATACTAATGGCGCTGTAATGCAGTTTGTGATTTTGGAGTCGCGATTATTACATGGAACCAAAAAAAAGACACCTGTGAAATAAATGGACCCATTCATTTCAATGGCATTTTTTTCTAAGCTTCATAGTTTACTTCTCTAGTAATGTTTTTTTCTACTTTCTTCTGTTGGGGTCTTATTTAAGCCCCCTCTGCAAACACAGAGATTGTCACCTTTCATATCACCCTGGAAAGGAGTGTTTCTGGAGGCTCCATATCATGTCATCACATTCAAGACCATGCGGTTTGAACAGCGAGGACAACACTGTCCCTGGTGAAAATGGGCACGGATGAGTGGTGAGTGTAGATTTACTATTACAACACCATGCTACCATGGACCACCACTCCAGTGAAATATGTGAACTTAGCAGGTTTTCTGTTGTCGGATGGTATTCCGTGGTGTGGTGTGGTGTTGACTTGTGCCCACACGGTACTGTCTGCTGACTTGACGTGCTTTGGTTTCGGGACCCTTTCCAGGGTGATATAAAGATGAGAACCCATGTATTTGTGTGTGTGTGTGGGGGGGCTAAATAAGACCCCAACAGAAAAAAGTAGAAAAAAATATTAAGAGTGAAGAAAGTTATGAGATTGAGAAAAAAACGCCATTGAAAGGAATGGGCCCCATTTTCCCGACAACAGAATGACATGTGCAGAACACTTATTTCAAAGCCTCTGCACAAACTTCAGTCACAGTCAGAGCTGAAATCATACCTCTCTGCATGTACATAGGATTAAAATTCCAGTTTCTGGTCTTGACCTCAATTGGACTTGCATATAAACAGGTACGTTTACCTCGTAACCCAATTCATGTCAAATTGGAGTCCTTAGTAATAAGATTACAACTTTGCACATAAATGTACTGAGTGAGAACTTGTCTTACACCATAGTTGCGAACTGTAGTTAGCAGTTAGACTGGTTTGATCAGTCTGTGTCCAGATTAATGGGCAGACTGGATGGGCCTTACAGTCCTTATCTGCCGTCAACTTCAATGTTTCTATGTTTCCATGTAAACCAGCTGAACCAACAATTCGCATGTTTCCACTAAATGTTAACCACTATCTGAATCGAACACCGGAAGTTCGAGATGATTGATTCTTTTGGAGAACTGAACTTGCAGCCCTAGTATTTACCTAGGATAGCCCAACTGACAGGCAATGTCTGATTTTCAGTGGAGCCCTGATTTTACAATATCTATTTCCCAGGGCACACCAGCTTAGATGCAAAATCTCATTTCATTGGAGTTCTGCTTTAGTGGGGTCCTGCTTTTTTCTACTTTTACAATGTATTTACACAGGATAGCCCCACTGAGAGGCAATATCTCATTTTCAGTGGGGTCCTGCTTTTACAATATATTTTTCTAGGGCAGACCTGAGATGCAGTACAGTATCTTCTTTTAAGTGGGGTCCTTCTGTAGTGGGGTTCAGCTTTTATCCATTTTTACAGTACATGCAGGATAGGCCAGCTGAGAAGCAATAGCTTGTTCTTAGTAGGGTCCCACTTTTTCAATACTGTATGTTTTCCCTGGACAGACTAGCTGAGATGCAGTGTCTATTTATCAGTGGGGTTCTGCTGCAGTGGGGTTCTGCTGTTACCCAGTTTTATAGTGTCTTTACTCAGGGTAATCCAATTGAACGTCAATATTTCATTTTCAGTGGGGTCCCACTTTTACAGTGTATTCTCCCGGGAAAGACCAGCGGCAATGAAATATATCATTTTCAATGGGGTCCTGCTTTTACACATGTGTACACTGTATTTTAGTCAGGATAGCATATCAGTGATGCAATATCTCAATTTCATGGGGGGGGGTCCTGCTTTACAAGTTTTTACAGTGCATTTACCTAGGACAGCCCAGCCAAACTGGTGATCAGGAAAGGTACACTGAGCTGACACTCGTTTCCACTTGTGACCAGAGGAAAGTGTTACAGGGTATACAATGAAGATAGCAGGTTACATTTCATGGCACAGAAGAAAGGGCATAACAAAATATACTTCTTCACAGGCACAAAACATTGGAACAGATTAAAGTGTGGTTATTGGAACAGGTGTAATGCCTGTACAAGTGCAAAGTAATGCCACTGATGGCACTGATAGATACTTTTGCTCAGTATTCACTGAAGAGAAGGTAGGGCAGGGCCCACAGCTCAGCATCATGGACACAGAGGGGAGGGAGGTGAGCACTACTCCCTTCACAAAAGAAAGGGTCCTACAAGAGCTTGCTAAGCTCAGGGTGGATAAGGCAATGGGACCTGATGGCATACATCCCAGGGTACTTAAGGAGCTAAAGGAGGAACTAGCAGAGCCATTAGCAGAATTGTTTAGTGAGTCTCTGAGCACAGGAGAGGTCCCAGAAGACTGGAGAAGGGCTCATGTGATCCACTCCACAAGAGTGGTAGCAGGGAGGAGGCGGGGAACTACAGACCGGTCAGTCTTACCTCAGTAGTGGGCAAGATTATGGAAGCACTCCTTAAGGAAAGGATAGTGCAACACCTGGAATCCATAGGGGCACAGGATCCAAGACAGCATGGGTTCACAAAAGGAAGGTCCTGTCAAACTAATCTCATAGATTTCTTTGACTGGGTAACCAGAGTGGTGGACCAAGGGGGAGCAGTTGATGTCGCCTACCTTGACTTCAGCAAAGCTTTTGACACTGTTCCACATAGAAGATTGATAAATAAGCTAGGTAGGCTCGGGGTGGGTCAGAAGTTGGTCAACTGGGTGGCAAACTGGTTGACTGGCAGAAAACAGAGAGTGGTGGTAAATGGTATACAATCAGAAGAGATGCAAGTCACAAGTGGGGTACCTCAGGGATCAGTCCTGGGGCCAGTCCTATTCAACATCTTCATTAGTGACCTAGCAGATGGACTAGAGGGTAAGGCTTGTCTGTTTGCAGATGACACCAAGATCTGCAACAGAGTAGATGATCCAGATGGGGTGGGTAGAATGAGAAGAGATCTGGATAAACTAGCAGAATGGTCAGAAGAGTGGCAACTGGGATTTAATGCAAAGAAGTGCAAAATCATGCACATAGGAGAGAAACCCTGAAGCCACTTATAGGCTGGGAGGAGTTGCTAGCAGTCACAAAGGAAGAAAGAGACTTGGGCATCATCATCACTGATGACCTGAAATCATCAAGCAGACCTCTAAAGCAGTAGGTAAGGCTAGGG
Organism: Neoceratodus forsteri; assembly: GCA_016271365.2. Lineage (NCBI taxonomy): Eukaryota > Metazoa > Chordata > Ceratodontiformes > Ceratodontidae > Neoceratodus > Neoceratodus forsteri. The sequence goes on from CM028129.1 coordinate 1,482,578,292, forward strand.
GGGTGTTAGGGTGTATTAGTAGGGGTATCACAAGTCGTAAGAGGGAGGTAATAATCCCTCTGTACAAGACATTGGTTAGGCCCCATCTGAGGTACTGCGTGCAGTATTGGAGGCCACACCTTCACAAGGACATTAACCAAATTGAGGCAGTCCAGAGAAGGGCAACCAAAATGGTGCAGGGACTGCATCAGAAGACATATGAGGACAGATTAACGGAGCTCAATATGTATACCCTTGAGCAAAGGAGGGAGAGAGGTGATATGATCGAGACATTTAAACACCTTAAGGGCATAAACAAGGTGAAAGAGTCTAACATGTTTAAATATAAGAAAAATAGCAGGACAAGAGGACACAGCATGAGATTAGAGGAGGCCTATTAAGGGGAATGTGAGGAAATTCTTTTTCACAGAAAGGGTGGTAGATGCATGGAATGGCTTACCACAAGAAGTAGTGGCTATGAATACAGTGCAGGGCTTCAAACAGGCATGGGATAGGCATAAGGGAGCAATACAAATGACTATGAATAGATAGGTCACTGACATAGCAAAGGCCGATGGCACATTTATAAGGTAGAAAAAGAAATGGGCAGACTGGATGGGCCTTGCAGTCCTTATCTGCCGTCAACTTCTATGTTTCTATGTTATGTTTCTATGGCTCCAAAGAAAGGCAGAGACCTAGTAGGTGGAGGAGTCCCTACCTCCTGCACCACCAGTGTCACCAGCAAAGGCATTCTACAGGAGGCAGGTGCATGTGGGAGGTGGGAAGAGTTTCAGATGGTGCCTGAGAGAGCCAGGGGAGCTGGAATGGCATAGGAAAGAGGGAAGCAGTTTCCAGAGTGTTGGAAGTTAACATACTAATATACTAACATACTAAGATGCCAGCTGAGTTGGCTCAAAGGTCTATCCAGCCTGCTTGATGATCAGCACCTGGTAGATGCATCATTCACTGCCCTCCCCCCCACCTCCTCCCCCATCGCTGATGCATCTCCAAGTCCAGGATTACTCAGTTTAATCTTCCCCCATACCTGTCCCAGCCCCTTTTGAAGCCCTCCACAGTTTTCAATTTCACCAGTTCCACTGGCAATGCATTCCATGGCTCCACCACCCTCTCAGTGAAGTAGTGTTCCCTAGTCTTAGCCCTGAGCCTCCCTTCAGGTGATGCCCCCTGGTGGCTCCTGCCTCCCTCAGCTGGAAAATCCTATAAGGATGTGCCCTATTTACCCCCTTTAGGTATTTAAAGACCTCAATCCCTCATAGCCCCTTTGCCCCACCTCTCCTCCAGGGAGTAGAAGTTAAGCTCCTTGAGTCCCTCCTCATAGGTATTTTCCCCCAGCCCCTGTATCATCCTGGTTGCCCTCCTCTGGATCTTTTCAAGGACTGTAATGTCCTTTATCAAGTGCGGTCGCAAAAAACTGCACACATAATTCAAGGTGTAGTCTAACCATGAAGTTATACAGAGGGAGAACCACCTCCCGTTTCCTGGAAGTTATCTCTCTTGCAATGCACCTGAGCATTTTATTTGCTTTGTCCTCTGCCCTCCTGCACTGTTCATATTTATTCATTCTGGCATCCACCACCACCCCAAGGTCCTTCTCCCCATCTGTAACCTGCAGTTTCTCCCCTCCCAGAAAGTATTTTTGAGATGCGTTTCTAAGCCCCAGGTGGAGAACCCTATACTTCTTAACGTTAAACTTCAGTCCCCAGTTGCGAGAACACCCCTCAAGGGTCTCCTGGTCCTCTTGTAGGGCTCTTCTGCCCTCCATCCCATTCACCACCCCTCCCAGCTTTGAGTCATTGGCAAAGAAGCTCATCTCACTCCTGATACCTCTTCTGATGTCAGAGATGTAAGCGTTAAACAGGAGTGGACCCAGCACTGACCCTTATGGTATGCCACTGATGACCCTCCTAGGAGAGGAGACCATCCCCCCAACCACCACACTCTGACACCACCCAGTTAACCAGTTCCCTATCCACCTAACCATCTTCATCCCCACCCCCATTTCCTCCAACTTATCCCTCAGCCCGGGATGTGGCACCGAGTCAAACGCCTAGCTGAAGACTAGAACGAGGACATCTACTGGCCTGTCCTGGTCCAGTGCCCTTGTCACCCAATCATAGAATTCCACAAGGTTAGTCTGACACGATCTGCCATGCACAAAGCCATGTTGGTGATCATCCAAATGGTCCTCTGCTCCCAGAAGCTTATCCAGCCTCTCCTTCAATATGGCCTCCATCATTTTACCCACCACAGATGTTAGGCTGACAGGCCTGTAATTGCCTGGCTCCTCTCATAGCCCTCCTTTGTGGATGGGCGTGACGTGAGCCATCCTCCAATCCTGAGGCACCCACCCCAAGTTAATGGGAGAAGGCAGATTTCCAAGTAGAGGAATGGGGATGAGTAGTGGAGATGGTTCAATGGTCCCTGGAGTGGAGGGAACATGGAGCAGGGGGAACTGCAGCAAGGAGTGAGGAGAGGTAGGAGGAAAGGGAGCCAAACCAGTATTTGGAAATGAAAGTGGTACAATGTGACCGACAACATCAAAGCAGGGGAGGAAGGAAAGGGTGGAGCATAGGAAGCAGTAGTGTATATGAAGAGGGGAGCTTGTAGTGAAGCGGCAAAAAGGCATTGCACAGAGTATCCAGTCTGGATAGGGAAGTGGAGTGGTGGTACCGCAGACCACATCCACATAGTCAAAAACCAGGAGCACTATTTTGGTGAACAGCTCCCAGTGGACCAGCAGTGGAAGGCAGTCTTTATTCCAGTACAAGGCACCCAGCTTAGGGCAGAGTTTTATATGGATAGCACTGATGTGGGCTGAGAAGCCAAGATTGCTGTCAAGCCACATGCCAGGGTACTTGAAGGACTGCACTGCTTCAAGGAGGGAGCGATCCAGTGTGTAGAAAACTGAAAGATTAGATGCAGCATCTTCTTTTAAATGGGGCACTGCTGTAGTGGGGTCCTGCTTTTACATAGTTCTACAATATATTTACCCAGGATAGCCCAGCTGAGATGCAATTTTGTACCTCATTTTCAATAGGATCCTGCTGTTACACATTTCAACATTGAATTTACACAGGATAGCACAGCAGGGATGCAATAGCTTGTTTTCAGTGGAGTCCTGCTTGTACACATTTTTATAATGTATTTAACCAGGATGGCCCAGCTGAGGGGCAGTTCCTAACTTTCAGTGGTGTCCTGCTTTTACAATATGCTTCAAGAAAAGATCAGCTTAGATGCAGGTCCTGCTTTAACCAATTTTTACAATGCATTATCCAAGATAACCCAGATGAGAGGCAATATCTCATTTTCAGTGGGGTCCTGCTTTTACAGTGTATTCTACCCAGGACAGACCTGCTGAGACTAAATATATTCTTTTAAGTGGGGTTCTGGTGTAGTGGGGTCCTACTTTCACTCATTTGTGCAGTGTAGCTACCCAGGATAGGCCAACTGAGTGGCAGTATCTCATTTTTAGTGGGGTCCTACTTTTACAATGTATTTTCCCGGAACATACCCCCTGAGAAGCAGTATCTCTTTTCTTAGTGGAGTTCTGCTGTAATAAGGTTCTGTTTCTAACCAGTTTTACGATGTATATACTCGGTATAACCCAGCTGAGATGTAAGATCTCATCTTCAGTGTGTCCTGCTTATACAAATTTTTCTCTCCCATGCTGGGAGCTCTTTTGGCTGTGTTCTGAGTGCTGCATCACTACAGTTCCCAGCCTGACCTGCTGGGAAAGAAATATGCACCCCCCCCACAATGGAGCTGTGCTCGGTGGCAGCACCTCTTCTGCTGTGGGCCGCCCAACAGAAATGCACACATTGGTGGCTCTCCTTCCTCTCTCCCCACCACCAATAGAGCCATGCTCATCGGTGGCACTTCTTTTGCCCTCCACCCCACTGACATTTGCTTGGCACTGATAACCAGGCCACATGACATGAGGCAGAGGGGGTAGTGAGGAGGTCTCCCATGCAGTGAGCTCTTTCGTCTATGATCCCAGTACTACATCCTGTAAGTTCCTAGCCTGACCTGAAAAGAAGAATGAAGAGGAGTAGTATGTCAGGCAGCAGCATTCAGACAAAGTTGTGGGTCATTCAGGAGTTATAAAACCCATCCGGAAAGGTATCTCTAGCTGTTACTTCTGACACCGAAGGTATCTTTAGTTATCACTTCTGATGCTCACAGGCACCACTCTGTAAAACTCAGATGCACTAACAGAATCCAAAAGCTATAGAAAGAGATTAGTGGCAGTAAGTAAGTGAATGAGTTTGTCTCAGAAAATATTCATTTTCAGAAATGCAAAATAAGGCTTCACTTCAAAAATAAAAATTAATGTGGTCCTTATTTGTGATGAGTCTGTAGTTTAGCATCCTGTGAACATAGAACAGGCAGAGTGCATTATTTAGTGACTTAAATGTGTTGCTTCAGCTGGCCCGGTGGTGCTGAGGGTTGAGGCACTGGACGCCACACCTCATGCCATGCCGGCAACCAGGGTTTGGGGATGGATGCTGGTTGCCAGGGGTCGGGGGAAGGAGGGGATTGACTGTCCGGATAACTGCTTTCCTCTCCTGGGGTGGGTTTGTGGGGATACCTCGCTCTGCAGTGACACCTAGTGGAGGCACCGCAAGGAGCGGACAGTTTTGGGGGAGGCGCTGGTGGACATCAGTGAGGGCGCATCCCTCACGCAGATGTCGTTGCACATTCGGTGTCCTCGGGGGGACAACTCACACACAAGGTGGAAAACCCCGGTTGGTGGGGAGGGGACAGCGGACGCTCCAGGGCCACTCTCACATGCTCCAGTGCTGGCTCTGATCCCTGATTTGACTCTCAATGGTCCCGCCTCCCCATATAGGGTCCATGGGGGGGGTCCCAGCATCCGATTCCTATGTCAGGGGTAGGGATTCAGGCGGGACAGTAGAGGAGCAGCTGAGCGGGCCCCGCACGAGAGATGCCCCACCACCGGTGACCGGAGTGAAAAGAAAAGTTGAGGGAAAAAAATAATAATAAAAAATGAAATAAATAAATAAATGTGTTGCTTCCCCACTGACCATTCCATACATGCATTTTTATTATGTTAGAAACCCTCTCTCTCTCATCTATCTGTCTTTCTCTCATTCTGTTATCTACAATATGCTGAGATGTACAGTCTATTTCAACGTGACTAGTTCTGTGCAAGAAAACTATGTATACTGAATTATTGACAAGGTTTTAAATGGAAGCAGAGAAAATCCTGAGGCCTGAGAGAGACGGAGAGAGAGAGAGAAATGGGGTGGGTGGGCTGCCTGCAACCTTCAAAGTACCATATCCTGTCCAAGATAGGAAACTAGGAAATTAACAACAGAACCAGTGAATATGTTATCACATGAAGGCTGGTTATAGAAAGAAACATTGGCAAATGAAGATAGGCATTTCCTTGCGGCTGGGTAGCTGAAGGAGTCAAGCTTGAAGACAGTGGATGTATAATCTGGTGCCAATGAGAATGGCAGCTTGAGTACTGAGTAGCTGTCAAGATTCAGGAAAATCCTTTTAAAATATATCTGTCAATTTAAGAACAGTTGTGGTCTGAAGATTGAATTCTTTAGTGATAAAGTCTAATGAAATGTCAAGTTGCTTTCTAATTCCCATCCACTTTTTATTATTTTCCCTGTGTTTAAAGTTTACTGCCCACCCAATGGTGGTGCTGTTGTGCTGCCATTATGCCATCTGCTGCAGGGATATCAGACAAGTCCGTGAAGGGAACTGTGGTCGGAGTTACTACTACAGTGGCTGCTGGACAAAATACTGTATAGCAGACATTTCTGTTATCGAAGAAATGCTTGCAGTCATTACTCTTGACATCAAGGAAATGAAGAACTTGATTGCCCAATTCAGAAAGACTCAGCTGATATTAAAACAAGCATCGGTAAAAGCCAATGTTTGCCTGCTTGTATTTGCTGTGTAGATTTTGGGCATAGATAGCGGTCCTCAACCCCTCAGGAAAGCTGCAGGTCTCTCACAGAGTTCTCCCTGACTTCATATGCCTGGCTTACAGACGTGGTAACCAGTGTCAATAGTTTTTGTTAATTTTCAGTCCCCTCCTTGGAGTTGATCCTGCAGTGCTAGCAACAGCACAGCAAAGGCAGCCTTCTGCCTTCCACTGACCACTGCACCCAGTGACTCTCCAAGACTCCTGGGCCAACTGAATCTGTTTCTGATGTCCACAAGTGGCCTTCACCCTCCTGCAGAATTCTGTGTCAGAGCAGGACTAGGAAATTAGAAGAGCAAGCTGGTTGGTTTCATGATGGTAGGTTTGGACAGGCCAGTTGGCAGCTGCTCAGCAAAAGGCAGTAGCTTTCCCTTGCTGGCAGGGCTGGCAGAAGGTTCGAGGGAGCAGCTTGGGGTGAGCAGGGTGGGTTGCATAAGTTCAGAAACATGAAGCAGACCCTGAGTGAACTCTCACCACATCTAACTCAGCCCTGTCTGTGAGGCCAGTACCAGGAAGGAAGTCAAGTACAGAAGCACCAAGCAACCCAGCCCGGCACTGCCAAAAACAAGAGGAAAAGAGAGCAAAACTTTAACTCAGCCTTCTGATAAACTTGCTAACTCTGGCCTGTCAGCCCCGAAAAATGGAAAGGAGGAATCTCTCCCACTGCCCTTTTTATTTGTTACCTTGACAACTGCATACTTTTCTCCACATGGGACCTCCACTGTATCCTTAATTCTCTGCCATGGCCAAAACCTGGCCAGCAGGCTCACTCGCTCCACATGGTCCAAGTTTAAAAAAAGACAGATGCTCAATTAAATTAATATCTTGAACCATGACCGCACGAAAAGCAAATCTAAGCTGTGGTCAGACTGTCTGACCACTCACTCGCTAACAGGCCCCCCCATACTGTTAAAAAAATGTATAGTAGCCAAAGAAAATTAACCAATAGAAATGCATGTCAGTGCAACAAAGATGTCAGGATTTCAGAGCACCTTTCTTAACCCCTACCAACCACTCCTGTAGGCGTAATAACATGGAACCACAGCGTAACTTTATAACTTCGGTGTTTTTTTATAGTTTGACTCCAGATTTTCAACATTGTCTTTTTGTGACTCCACTTCATGACATTGGTAGGTGAATTTTTTTTCAAATCCTGCTGGAAAGGTGATTTCACAGAGCGATTGCAAAATCACCCTTCGGGCCAGATCTGAACAAGCATTTGTCAATGCCGAATGTTTGCTTGTTGGCATTGGCAGTGGTAGTGTAGAAGTTACAGAGCTGCATAATAGGAATGGCAGTGAAGTATTGAACTGAAGCCAACCCCACCACCACCCTGCAGAGAGTGACAGGCATTGGGGTGTGCGTTTGGGTCATCAGGCATAACGGCCACGCCATTTCACCACACCCCACCCTGCAGAGACTGACAAGTGTCACGGTGTTCCTTGTGGTCTTTGGCCCTTATGCGCACCCTATTTCATTAGGAAACATGGTGAGATGGGTGCGATATAGGAGAATGGGGTGAAGTTTGGGGCCGAAGAGTCCAAGGTATACCTCAATGCCTCTCACTGACTGCAGGGTGTGGAATGGTATGAGCATCACAGGCAAGAATCCCAAGTCACACCCCTGATGCCTGTCATTCTCTATAGGGTTGGGCGTTATAGTTGAAAACCCTAATACCTCAGGCATTCATTGGTATTTTCACTCCAAATTTTCAACATGTTTGTTTTGTGACCCCACCTCATGAACAGGGGGAATATCAATTTGTTAGCCGAAAGCTGCTTATGCACAGTGAGTATGGCATTTAGCACCACAGGTGCAAAAACATTCCGAACAGGATGTAAAAAATGACAGCTGCACTCTTTCATGGGGAGGTGTAAAAAATGGCTATGTTGCAAATCTGTAGTAAAAATATAAAAAAAAATGGTGAAGTCATGAGCGTACATAGAAACTGTGCAACGCACACCCGTAATATAATTAGGTTGGGGATTTTTTATAGCAGATTGTCAACTCAGGCATTTTGGTGCCTCCGATCATGAACGGTGTCACTGTGATTTTCTTTATCTGTGGCACAATGATTTCCCACAGCGACCACGCATCTCTGCACTGAAAGTGTGAAAACACACTTCAGCCATGTTGTGAAAAATGACAGCTGTACTGTTCATAAGGAAGTGTGGAAAAATGTCACTGGTGAAAATCTGGATTGAAAATATTACAAAGTCATGAACTAACGAGGGTGCGTGGAAACTGCACAATGCTCACTCGTAACACAGTCATTTTACGGACTTTTGTCACCAAATTTTCAACATAGCCATTTTAAGACCTCTGCTCATGAACAGTGTAACTGTGATTTTCTTAATCTTTCCTAAACATTGCTTTCGCACATCAACAACACCATTGTGCGCTACATGTGTGAAAACACATTTTGGGCAACATATGAAAAATTGCAGCTGTACTGTTCATAAGGAAGTTTAATAAAATGGCAATGTTGAAAATCTGGAGTGAAAATATTAAATTTGCAAACTTACGAGCATGCATAGGAACTGTGTAACGCACGATCATAAAAGTCATTTTTTGGAATTTTTTCACCAAATTTTCAACATAGCCATTTTAAGACCTCTGCTCATGAACAGTGTCACTGTGATTTTCTTAATTTGTCCTGTATATTGATTTCGCACACCGACTGCGCCATTGTGCGCTACATGGTGGAAACACGTTTTGGGTGAGATGTGAAAAATGACAGCTGTACTACTCATAAGAAGGTGTGGTAAAATGGCAATGTTGAAAATCTGGGTGAAAATATTTAAAATTTATGAACTAACGAGCGCATGTAAGAACTGTACAATGCACGCCAGTAAACAGTCATTTTAGGACTTTTTCACTAAATTTTCAACATAGCCATTTTAAGACATCTGCTCATGAACAGTATCACTGTGATTTTCTTAATTTGTCCCGTACATTGATTTCGCACACCGACTGCGCCATTGTGTGCTACATGGGCGGAAACACATTTTGGGTGAGATGTGAAAAATGACAGCTGTACTACTCATAAGAAGGTGTGGTAAAATGGCAATGTTGAAAATCTGGATTGAGAATATTGAAAATTGCGAACTTACGAGCCTGCGTGAGGAACTGTGCAACGACACTTACTAAAGACAATCATTTTGGGAATTTTGGCACCAGATTTAACATGGAAGTTTTAGATTTTTCATGAATGATGCTGTCATGGTGTTATTCAGATGCTGAAGGGTGATTTCATGCAGTGACTGCGAAATCACCTTTGGTCCTGAATAACGCCATGACAGGACATCATTCATGAGAAGGGTCCCAAAACCCCATATGTTGAAAATTTGTGCAAAAATTCAAAAATGCCTGAGATATGCAATAAAGTTGAAACCCCCTATCTAGCCCATTATACAGCTTACCAGCATTTCCTCAGTTTGCGGTCAGCTTTGAAGAGTGCAGATGTGTTCCCGGTCCACCAAGGTCGTCGCGCCGAGGTCCGGAGGTAAGTATGGGGTGGGGGTGTGGGGAGGTGTGTGCGCAGTGGGTGGGTGCGGGTTGTGGGAGGTGGGGCGGGGTGGGGAGACATCGTTGGACCGTTTTTCTTTACAGGTACAAAAAGAAAAACGGATGATGCGGACGTTTGCCACGCTGGGGTGGGCTCCCAGCGTGGCACAAACGGTTGTGGGGAATTCAGCGATGGGATTGGGCACCCCATCGACTAGGATATTGCCAAGCTGGGTGGGCTCCCAGCGGCACTTACATTACTGGGGGACTGTGGAGCCAATGGGGATTGGGCACCCGTCTGCTATTGATACTGTTGCCACGCTGGGGTGGGCACCCAGCGTGGCATTTTGGAAGCCTTTTGGGGAAGGCGGGGAACGCAGCACAGCCGACGGATTGGGCACCCGTCGGCTATACAGCGCGTGCGGGGGGGCGTGTGTGTGTGTGTGTGTGTGGAGCTGCGCATGAGCAGGTGATGTCTTATTGCTGCTCACTCAAGCGTAGCTCCCCCTTTCAACTGTATGCCACTGCATTTTGGAGCGTGTCATCGACAGCTCCAGAATGCATTGGCTTACAGGGGCCGTGCCTGCCAGCACACTGACTGAATTGGAGGAGGAGGTGACACACCTCCGAAATCTCCGATGATGGCACTATGTTTCTTGCACATGCGTGCAAGCAAACATAAAAATGACACCTGTCACATTCATGCGCTGGTGTGAAAAAATGGCTGTGTTGACAATTTGGGGTCACAATACTGTAAATTACTAAAGTTAAAAATTTCAATGTACTTTCATAACTTTGCTGTTTTTTAAGATTTTGACCCCAAATTTTAAACCTGTGTGGACACCCAGGAGGGGATTGAGAGAATGCAAAGAGATCTGTGGAACTAGAGGAGTGGTTTTCAGGAGTGGCAGCTGGGTTTCAGTGTCAAAAAATGCAAAATTATGCACCTGGGGTTGGGAAACCCAGGGGTTGTGTAGAAGATGGGGGGGGGGGTGCTTACAGTTACCAAGTAAGAAAGAGACCTCAGAGTGATCATATCTGATGATCTCAAGGTGGCAGGGCAATGCGACAGGGTAGCAGGATGCTGTGGTGCATAGGGAGGGGGATCTCTAGCAGGAGAAAGGAGGTGGTGTTGCCACTGTATCACTCACCTACGAGACCCCAGCTGGAGTACTATGTCTGGTTCTGGAAGCAGCTTCTCTGCAAGGACATTGACAGGGTGGAAGCAGCCCAGAGGGGAGCTACTAAAATGGTGCAGGGATTACATAAGAAACCATATGTGGAGAGACTGTGGGAATTTAACATGTACTCCCTAGAGGAGAGTGAGAGGGAACGTGATTGAGACCTATAAGTATGTCATGGGGGGTGAACAAGGTGCAAGAAGGGAGTCTCTTAAATAGTAGAGGGAGCACCCGAACATGGGGGCATGCCATGAAGCTTGGGTGGAGGTGAGTTTAAGAGGGAATGTGAGGAAATACTTTCTCACAGAAAGAGTGGTGGATGTCTGAAACAGTCTGCCAGAGGAGGTAGTGGGGGTGAAGACAGTGAGGAGCTTCAAGCACGCATTGGATAGGCACATGGGTATAATAAACAGAGGTAAGGGAAGAAGGAGGGACACCTGAGACCAAATAGCATCCGTGGCATAGTGTTAGGCAGGGAAATAGGGCAGACTAGATGGGCCTACTGGTCCTTTTCTACCAACACATTCTATATTTTTATGTTTCTATTAGTCTTTTTATGACCTCACTTCATGAACTTGGTAGGTGACATTTTTCAAATACTGCCCAAAAGGTGATTTTTGCAGAGCTGCTGCGGAATCACCTTTTGGGACAGATTTGAAAAATCTTGCCTACCTTGTTCATATGTTGGGGTCCTCAAAAGGCCATGTTGAAAATTTGGTGAAAAAATATCAGAAAATGACAAAGTTATGAGTAAAAGTTCAAAATGCATTGAAATGCATTAACTGCACTAACCTTGTTTCCTCAGTTCCCAGTCAGCATTGAAGATGAAGGACGTGTTTTCTTCACAGAGTGAATTTTGGTGTTAAACTTTTTCAGGTGAGCAAGGGTGGGGTTGTGGGGGTGCTGAGTGGGGGGTTGGGTGGGGGATTGGTTGAGTTGGTCACAAAGAGATCAATGAATGGTGTTCTGCTTTTCAGGTGTAAACCAAAAAAAAAGGCTTTTAATGTGATTCAGCAGTGGGCAAGACATGCTGGTAGCCATGAGGCGGCGGTCCTAATGCTGGACACTGAGAAGGCACTTGCCTGCTTGGAGTGGGAGTATATGTTTGAGACCCTAGCCAGGTACAGATTTGGGGCACAATTTTGCAAGTGGGTGAGGACCCTGTACCACAAACCCAAGGCCCACATTCTACATAATGGAGGACTAAACTCTGAGTTCACACTCACTAGAGGAACCTGCCAGGGATGCCGTCTCCCTTCCCTGCTATATATCTTGATACTGGAACCCGTAGTGGCAGCTATTAGATCACATCCAGGCATCCACAGGCAGGAGGTGGGGTGGGGGTGTGTGTGACAAAAGTGAACAGAAAACATCCATATTTGCGGATGGCATTCTCCTGTGCTTTCAGGAGCCTGAAAACAGCCTAGGAATAGTGAAAGTACTGTTGGAAGAATATGGCTTACTAGCAGGACACAAGATCAATTGGAGTAAAAGTAAGCTGCTCCACACTGGAAAATGCAGCTCTGCTCAGTTGGCCTCTGACTTGCTGGGTGTTCAGGTGGTCCTTGTCATTAAATATCTGGGAGTCAATATATCAAGCTCGGCTGCTGCTCTCCATAGATTAAATTGTGCACCACTCCTCGGAAAGATCAAGGACGAGTGTCATAAATGGGGATCTCTACTCTTAACACTGATAGGTAGCTCCAATGTTATCAAGATGTGTAACCTCCACCAGTGTCTTTATTTGTTTCAAACTCTCCCGGTCAAGGTACCCCAACTTTTGTTTAAAAAAAAAAAAACTGGACTCCATAATACATTGCTTCTTGTGGTGTGGTAAGCCTGCCCACATCAGAAAGAACATACTGTAAGGTCCACTAAAAGATGGTAGGGTAGCTCTACCTAATTTCAGACTTTACTATTGGGCCTCGCAGTTGGCCTTTGTGGTGGGCGTGGATGTAGCACCCCCCCCACTTGACTGCAAATGGAGGGAATAGAACTGGGATGCCCAGTGCTGAGTGGTCTGCTGTCACCATCATTAAATGGTAGCTGGGAGGGCAAGGTCACCAGCGTTTCCACAGCGGCAGCCTCAAGTGCTTGGAGAAGACTGCACAACCACTTATAGCAGGGGCAATCAACTCCAGGGAGGATCTATTAATAACCCTACTTAGAGGTCTTCCACAGTGCAATGTCTTTGAACATCAGGCCCTCCTTAGAGGACAAATGTTGGGCATTCGCACTGTGGGGCATCTCTGGGCAGGGAGTACTATGCTTTCCTTTGGAGAACTGTGGGCTCGACATGGCATACAGGTGGGGGATTTCTTTGCCTACTTGCAGGTGCGTAATTGGTTACATGACAAGGGTCAGGGGGATCTGGTTGTGGCTGAGAACACTCCTGTTGAGGCCATATACTACAGACCACAGCCTGGACTCATCCACTGATGGCATTCTATAGATTGGCAGCCAGTGAGAGGGGAAACCCTACCAAAACTATAAGGGAAAAGTAGGGAGAGGACGTTGGTGTGCACATTGACGTGCAAGTTTGGAAGGCAGCATTCGACCACTATGAAAAATGTTCCCACAGTAACTGGCTTAGGCAAATTCAGCTTAACTTCATGCACAGAACATATATCACACCTGTCAAACTACACACCTGCAATAGTGAAAAGTCTCCTGTCTGTTCTAAATGCCAGATTGAGGATGGCACTTTCTTGCACAGGATGTTGCTGTGTGAATGAGTTCTGCCCATTTGGAAAGAAGTCCACAGACTGATGGAATTAGTGTTGGGGATATCTCTCTCATATACCCCACCGGAATTTATAGTGGGAGCAGATGAAACATAGAAACATAGAAGTTGACGGCAGATAAGGACCGCAAGGCCCATCCAGTCTGCCCATTTCTTTTTTCTACCTTATAAATGTGCCTTCTGCCTTTGCTCTGTCAGTGGCCTATCTATTCATAGTCATTTGTATTGCTCCCTTATGCCTATCCCATGCCTGTTTGAAGCCTGCACTGTATTCATAGCCACCACTTCTTGTGGTAAGCCATTCCATGCATCCACCACCCTTTCTGTGAAAAAGAATTTCCTCACATTCCCCCTTAATCGGCCCCCCTCTAATATCATGCTGTGTCCTCTTGTCTTGCTATTTTTCTTATATTTAAACATGTTAGACTCTTTTCACCTTGTTAATGCCCTTAAGGTGTTTGAATGCCTCGATCATATCACCTCTCTCTCCTTTGCTCAAGGGTATACATATTGAGCTCTGTTAATCTGTCCTCATATGTCTTCTGATGCAGTCCCTGCACCATTTTGGTTGCCCTTCTCTGGACTGCCTCAATTTGGTTAATGTCCTTGTGAAGGTGTGGCCTCCAATACTGCACACAGTACTCCAGATGGGGCCTAACCAGTGTCTTGTAAAGAGGGACCTCCCTCTTACGACTTGTGATACCCCTTTTAATACACCCTAACACCCCCCTAGCCTTACCTACTGCTTTAGAGGTCTGCTTGGATGATTTCAGGTCATCAGTGATGATGCCCAAGTCTCTTTCTTCCTTTGTGACTGCTAGCAACTCCCCTCCCAGCCTATAGGTGGCTTCAGGGTTTCTCTTCCCTATGTGCATGATTTTGCACTTCTTTGCATTAAATCCGAGTTGCCACTCTTCTGACCATTTTGTTAGTTTATCCAGATCTCTTCTCATTCTGCCCACCCCATCTGGATCATCTACTCTGTTGCAGATCTTGGTGTCATCTGCAAACAGACAAGCCTTACCCTCTAGTCCATCTGCAAGATGGTGGCAAGCCCAACAACCTGACCAGAAATACCTCTATGACCTCACTCTGGTCACTGCCCCTAAGACAGTGGCCCAGGACTGGGTGGGTTTGGAACATCCAACTGCGGCACACCGGCATAAGAACCTACAGCCATGTTGTAAACTAAAAAGAATACAGCTGAATGCCTGTGATGAGGTGGAACTGTTTTTCAAAATCTGGTATCCTCTGCTCAGGGCTGTGGAAGCAGGTTCCTTCCCCACCTAGGGTGGCACTGCAACCCCTCCCACCCCCTCTGAACACATCACTTGTACAGGAGACGATCATACCAACCAGGCTGTTGTCGTAACTAGTCAGGGGCACCATAGAATATCTTACCCCAGCGATTGTAGAGGCCTCAGCCTAAACGTATGATTAGCCATTACGAGATCTGAACCATTCTCTGTAATATTATATAATACTATATGACAATGTGACCCAATTACTATGAAATATTATGTGCTTTCTTTTTGGTTGCCATTACATTTGTGTAATTACCTTTTATCTCCCTTAAATATTTTTCTTTTTTAGTGTTATTTTTTTGATGTCTTGTTCATCAGTTAGTGTATGTTGTGAACTGGAAAAATGTAATAAAATATATTTACAAAAAAAAAGGAAAAAGAAATCTGGCAGGATAGAATAGGGCTGGTTGGTGGTACTGAGCAGAGGGATGGAGGGGAGAACAGAGAAAAATGGCTGGGCAGGGCAGAATGAGGTTGAAGTGTGGTACTGAGCAGAGGGATAGAGTGGGTGGAATAGAAAACAAACTGCAGGGCAGGGCAGAACAGGGTTGGTGGGTGCGACTGAGCAAATTTATGGAGCTGGTGAAAACAAATAAAAATACCAGGGCAGGACACAGCAGGGTTGGTGGGTTGTACTGAGCAGAGGGATGCAGCAAAGGGACAGAAAGCAAATGGTATGGAAGGGCAGAATGGGGTTGGCGAGTGATACTGAGAAAAGGGATGGAGTGGGTGGGAACAAAGACAAAATGGCAGCACAGGACAGAATGGTATGGGGTCATCTGATAGTGATGCTGCTGGTTCCTGGGTGGTGTCATGTAGATAAAAGGATCTAGCCACTGTGCGATAGGAATGGCTGAGTCTTTTCAACTAGCAATGTCAGCGGTTCAGCAGGTTTCACACTTGCCTTTGAGGACAGAAGATCATAAGATTGTGGGCTCTAGTCCCACACCAAGAACTTGGGGTAAAACCAAGTACTGACACTGTAGTGCAGCATGAAGATGATGCTGTACTCCTGAGGAGCCATCTTTCAGGTGGGACATTAAACCAAAGTCTTGTCTGGCTGTTCTGGTGGTTGTTCAGGTGGACCTTAAAGATCCCATGGCTCTTCACACACACAAAAAAAAAGAATAAGGGTATATCCCTGGGGTCCTGGCCAAATTACCACTTTAACTAATGAAAAATGCCACCAACAGCCCATATTTACGCTGTGAGTTGAGTGAGACTTTGGTTCAATTTCAGTTGATTTCCATCTGTATGCACCCAGGGAAGAGGCTAAAAATAGGCAGAACTGCTTAGCTCTCCTTTACCAGTCAACAAAAACTAAAAAAAACTAAAAAAAATCTACATATAATCAACCAGAAGAGCAGTGTCATGATTAGCCTTGCAGATCATTGGCCTGTCACTTTTGAGCCCCTGCAGCCTGAGCTGCATTGGATGCGACAGTGACAGCCCTCTGAAGGCCAGCCCATGACTTTATGTTAGCTGTGCATGTGCAAGCAAACGTAAAAAGAGTGAAGGTAACAGAAAATAGGCTATCTATCACAGAGGATTCAGTATTAGCGTTAGAGGGGTTGACAAAATCACATTTTGAGCCGATTCAATATTTACTCAAAAAATAGATGACAGAGAACAGGGGAAGGTGAAATAATGTTAGGATTATTGGCATTCCTAACAGTGCTGAAGGAAACAATATGATAGCCTTCTTACAGCAGTTTTTTGTTCAATTTTTCCAATAACAGTGGCAATGGCCATTAGAAACAGAGCACGCTCATTACTCATTGGCACCTAAACCTCATCGCTGATCTAAACCCAGGCCAGATATTGTAGAATGTTCCAAGATTTTCTGTAAAGGATTTATTAAGCCTTGGTAGAGGGAAAGGGAAACTAATGTAGTGGGGGAGAGAATCTTGCTTTTCCAAGACTTTTCCTCAGAAATAATTGATAGGCACAGGGCACATGCTGAAGTCTGGCAAACACTGCAGAAAATGGAAATAGGGTATTACATGAAATAATCACTTTAGCCATACAGACTGCCTCTAGTCCCCTTCCCTTTTTGCAAAACTCCAGAAAAAGACTGGGATGTGATTAGTGGTGAATATAATGTAAGCATTAACAATAGCCCTCAACAGCCATTTTGAAATGTCAGTCACAGTTCCACCTGGGAGCAAAAGACTGTCACAAGCAACTTGTTACTCATCCTTATCGAGTCACAGCCCAAAGCAGAGTCTGTGCATCAGAGGAGTAAAATATCCATTTCTAACAAAAGTATTTCTGGCCAGTCACAGCAACCAGACTCCTATGCTGTTGCCCTGAAATCCGGTCTTAAGCATATGAAAACATGGGATAGTAGCATATACAGGAAAAGTAAACCCTCAACACATGGGGCACTGCATAACAAGTCATTTGCTAAACTCAGCCCCCAAAATGAACCCATAGTAGAAGTTGAGATAATAGGCTTGCATCCAGTACCAAAAATGCATGGACCTCAGCTCAGGAAATTTAAACAGCCACAGAAGAAGTGGCACACTAAGAGACATGCCCTGGCTGCAACCCAGTGTGCTGAATTTATTGACTGCTTGGGAACTGATTTAATCACATCACCATTCATCATTCTGTTTGTCATTATTACCAAGCTTCATCCTAGACTTAGTGTTCTGTACTGTCTCAAGGACTGCCTCTCCTTCTAGGTCCACCGGGAGCTGGTTATCAAAATGATTCTCCTGGTCTTTGACTATGTGGGCGTGGTCTATGGTGCCACCCCTTTTTTCTGCCTTGCCAGACTGGATTCCCTCTGCAATGCTTTTTGCCATTCTGTTACTAACTCCCCCTCCCCGCACTCATCATTGCTCTTTCTATTCCTCCCTTCCCCTCCCACCTTCCCACTACCAGTTCATTGCCAGCCCCACTGTGCCTCCCTTATAGCAAAATACTGGCTTGGGTCCCCTTCCTTCCTACATTTCCTCAATAATCTCTCCTGCCCCATCCTCTTCTTTCCCTCTCCACTCCAAGGATTCCTGTACCTTCTCCATCCCCCCACCCTCACTCCTCTGCAAGTCAAGCAGCTTTCTCCTACCACCTGCCTTCCCTCTGGAACCAGCTTCTCTCTCCCCTACACCTTTGCCACTCACTTCCTGCTTTTAAATGCCAACTAAGGCTTTTTCTGCTCCTCCCTGTTCCTGCCAACCCTCGTCTTGACTCTTTGCTCTCTCTTCTGTCACCCCCTCTTGCTTGGTCCCACCCTATGCTGCTGCTACTGTGACTCCCCTTCTGACTGTCTTCAGATGTTGCTTGCATTGTCACCTACTGCATCAGGCACTGAGCACTTTAACTGACTCTCACAAATGTCCATTTATTATTGTCATACATATTGCTGCTGTTTTTACATGTGGTATCCACGTGCTGCTTTATCTGTAAAGCTGCTTACTGTAACCATTTGTCTTATTGTATTCTCAGATATTTTTCATATGTCTGGATATAACTCTCAGATACTGTATGTTATTCTCTCTGTATGCCTCTCCCCTGGGTCAAACCTGGAAACAAGCTTTGACTCAGTGTGCCTTTTCCGGTTACCAATTTTTAAATAAATAAATAAATAAATAACATTTCCAGTCTCATAAAAACTTTAATTCTTCTAGTTCTGGGACCATGCCAAAGGATCATACGTACTCAGAAGGGATGTGGAGAGGAATTGGATTTATTAAAACAAGACACTTTTGTTGATAAATAATCCTATTCTTTTGTCTAAACATAGTATCTATTCTAACTTTAATAAGGCTAGGTGGTTAGACTGGGGACTCTAACAAGGCAAAAACCAAAGGAACAAAAATGTACAGCAGGGCTGAGATGGTAAGCCCTTTACCAATTGAATTAAAGGGCATGTACGTTCATATGAAAAACCTGAACAAAACTGCACCTTGTGTTATTCAAATAGTTGTATGTATGTATGTATGTATGCATGTATGTATGTAGAAATTTAATGATGTGAGGTTTAAAGGATCCAATTTATCCTTTCTATGAAATAATACTAGATAGTAACAGTTCTATGCAGTTAATATTGTTTTTAAGTCATGCAGATGCATGAAGAAATATCATTACCAAAATACCTCTTCCCACGTTTGAATTGACAACTGAATTGGCATAACCCTTATTTAGTTCATACAGAAGTTTCATGATGAAATAGATCTCCTGTATTTGGCATGAGACATAATTCTCCATTATAATTAGTATCTCAGAAGGGTGAAGTGTTTTTGGCTCTCTGAATTATGGTCTATATTCATTCTTTCATCAAATAATACCTTCAGCATCAGACTCATGGCCCAATATTACTGTAAAAGATAACAATCTTCTACGAGGGATGTTTGAGTAAATCCAATTTTGGCATGCACACTAAGTGATATATTCTCTAAAGTTTAAGCAAATTGGTGGACGATGGCTCCTTTCAGGATCCAGATAATTCCGATCATCTCAAGGGAACTGCTCCACCTAAAAACCAGAGCAAACCTGTCTCCCTCAGATTACTGCTACTAAACTACTGAATGGTATTCTTCAACTGATGGAATACATAGACCAACCTAATGTATTATGTCCTTTCTGCACCCCTTCACTCTATAGTTTGCAGATATAGTATTTCATATATCTATTTAAACAATCCAGTGGTCAGAGATTTTTTGCCAGTAAGGGAACTAAAGTAACTGTATTCAAAATATAATCAATTACTGTCTGTGAATCTATAATACAAGCTTAACGTAATAGATCAAATCTCTGAACAAGAGTTTACAGATGCACACCATTTGATAAAGTATTTTAAGCTAAGAGGCCCAGATATTCAAACTGCGCCCAAAAAGTGCGCAACAGCAGGAGCCAGCGCAAGTCCACTGCGCCCATGCGCAAGAAGCGCGATATTCAGAAACTGCGCAGGCCAAGATGCGCCTATGGCTGATGACTGAATATTGCACCACCTGCGCCATAGCACAACTAGGGATGTGAAGCTGAGCATATCTGATGCGCCATAGCGCAACAAGGGATGCTCAGTGGAGCAGTCCAGTTGCGCAATAGTGCAACAAGGGATGCCCCCTGAAGCAGGGCAGCAATGCAACAGCACAACCAGGGATGCAGGGGCTCACCACCCATGCCACAGATGGGCAGAAGAACACACAGCAGAACAGACATCGTCCCCCACACCCCATGCACTGCACAACCGGGGGAGAGCTGGAATAACCACTGGCCCATGGATACCAGCAACCAACCCACAGCCGGGCCATGGTGCCCCAGCACACCCCCTGGCAAGCTGTGACCAGCACACAAGGAGGGCCGACCACCCCGTACCACACCATCCCACCAATGCAGAGCACACCCTGCACCATGATCCCCATACACCCTGCCCAGGAGTAGCACCCAACAGTGCAGGAAACCCCATGCATGCCACCACCCCCACTGTGACAATGCAACCCTGTGCACCATTGAGCCATGCAAGGCAGACCCACCATGAGCACCTGCAGCGGGCGGCAGCAGACAGTGATGCAACAGATGCATACACAGTGCTGCCCTGCACGTCCCCCCCTGAGGTACAACTGAGAGACTGACCATGCGTCAGCACATGAGGTAACCCACATACGACAGGGCATGCCCCAGACCCCACCTCCAGCGGTACAGCACCCTGCACACCCTCCCAAGGACACATCCCATCCCAGCACTGGCCACAACAGCCAGCACAGACACGCACAGTATAGCATGGAAGCATGCACCACGCAGGATGCAACACAGTGCATGGACAAACACCCACCCATACCCAAGGGCACACCAACACAGGGACACAGCAGCGGGTCAACCAGGCCACTGGTGTGTGGCCACGGCTGACGTGTACACACGGCCAGCACCCCTACATTGCACAGGTGTGCCAGCCACCCTGCGCAGGCACCATGAAGCTGCATGCCACCAGCATGCTGCCAGAGCACAAGTGACAGACACTGGAGCACATCCCCTGCAACAGACACAAGTGACAGCATGGAGGGGGGACAACAACAGCGGAGGCCACAGTGCCACCTGAGGCAGACATGCACCATACTGGTGATGGCAGGCAACCTGGTATTGTGCCAGGTACAGTTGTTATCCAGCATGGACAGCCACCACTGACAAGCCAGCAGATCGTGCATATCACAGACATGCAAGGGTGTCAGCTGCACAGGCCATGGACAGTCTGACAGGGGTGCCATGCACACAGTGCAGGCCCCGTGGACCACTGCACACAGGCATCCAGTGCACAGAGTACAACACACAAACCACAGACAGTGACTGATCCCCCTGCCCACACCATAGGTGGTTCACCTCTACACACACACACACACACACACACACACACACACACACTGCCCATGAGTGCACCACCCCTGACGCCATGCACACCACTGCAGCTGAGCACCTGTAGTCCTCTGCAAATCAGAGACCACCACAGTTGTCATAACAAAATGCATATATTTAAAATATGTAACAAAAAACTATATACAATTATTTACAAGAGGGGGGGAAGGGCCACATGACAGGTGGGGGCGGGTAAGGGGCAGAGGTGAACATATGGGAAAGGGAAGAAGGGGTGTGAGGGTGGATCAAAGAGGGGAAGGTGGTAGTCGGGGCATGGGGACGTCAACAGGTGCCCCGGTCCTCCTCGTCCTGGCACCGATGTGTGCTTCTCCGTCTCCTCCTCACCCTGTGGCAGTGGATCCTGTGAAGGAGCTGCAAGGTCTCCATCGCCACCTGGAGCAGCTCACGAAGACTCCGCTGAATTTCCTGGAGTCGCCATCCACCTAGGATGAGGGAGCAGAGTCAATAAGTGTGACTGTCCAGCCCTCTGTAGCCCACCCATTGTGCTTGGCATACAGCCATGTGCCACGCCCCTGTGATGGTGTACGACCACCCACAGTGACCGTGTCCACAAGATCTGCCCACCCAGGAAGCCACAGCCATGTGGACCACTGCACACACCACCACCCATGTCCTGCACAGCACCACCATGGCCGTACAGTGACTTGGCTTTGCGGTGTGAAGGCAGTGCCACAGCCATGTGCCCGGTGCATGCATGGACCACCATTGACGCACTCCCAGACAAGCAGTGCCACTGGACACTGCTGACTGTAACAAGTTGCGTGCATGGCAGTGGTGTCAATGGATGGTGGCCATGCCCCACTGCCCGCCCAGTTATACAGCATGCAATAGTAATCATGGATGTAAGGCACTCACCATCATCAGGCTGGTCCATGCACCGGGAACCACCATCATCCCTTCTGGCCCACTGCTCCTCCATGCGGCGCCTCCAGTCCCAGTTCTGCCGATGTTCTTCTGGCCCTAAGGTGCAAACATGGAGAGAGGAACATCAGTACAATCTGGTAGCAAAGTCCCCCGCCCCCATGTGTGTGCAGTCCTACACAGCCATACCCATCCACCCCCACACTGCTACCATGGCCAACACCGGATTCCCCCCCATGTGCCGGACACATGCAACCGTGATACCTGTGTGGACGATAATAGTGTATGGATGTTGCACCTACCTGGCCATGGCACTGTGCCCCTTCTGGCATGTGCCCGCAGGTGGGCAAGCAGGTCTGGGTCCATGTGCCTCAGGTCCCCATAACGACAGCGGCACTGCTCCGCCGTTCGCCCCATACAGGTGGCCTCCTCCAGGGCGTCAGCCACCTCCTGCCAAACTGCACTCCTGGCCCTGTCCAGGGGTGCCTCTCCATACAAAGCCCCAGCATGGGGCTCAACTATAGCCACCAGGTTGGCAAGCTCAACCTGGCTCCAAATGACTGCACGCCTCTGTGCCATCTCTGCTGTCTGGTTGAATCAAAATGGCACTCAGCAGCGCGGTCCTGCCACGTGCAGATGCTGTGCGGTACAGCACTGCCATTCCCTATTGTGCTGTCACCGAACAGCGTGATAGTGGTGCACCCATGCCTGACACATGGCACCTAGGGGGCAGAGATCGGGCACAGGGTCAAGGGTCTCTGGCACATGGACAGCCACAGCGTGATTGGAACCCAATGCATGCAGCATGATTGGGTGCCTGTGTGCCACCTCCTGTAGCGGCCTACAGCGCTGTTACCCCAGTGCACCTACAATGCCCCAGTGCCACAGCGCCATATATGTGAACATCGCTGTAGTGCCACTGACACAATGATGGCCATGCCCTGCATTGCCTCCCGTGCACAGCATGTCAGCAGCGTGGCAGGCGCCTGCGTCATCAACCCAGGCATGCGCAGTTAGGTGTGTACTGCACATGTCACAGAACTGCGCCCTTGGCTCAGCACGTTCAACACAATTGCGCAAAGCGCAACAGCGCGATATTCAGCCAGCATATGCAGATCATCTAATCAGCCATTTAGTGGTGCAGTCACTGCATTTGCATCCACTTAAAGATGTGCCTCGCCTCATTTGCATGGGTTGCGCTATAAAAATGCGACATTGGGCTGCACTGGCCATAGTCGGTTACTGCAGTCTATTGCGGTGAGTTGCATGCTGTTTGGGAGTGTGGACTGTGGTGTTTGGGACATGCATGGGACTGTACAGTCACAGGTAACACCTGTCATTCTCACAGGATGAATCATGACCGATCGTGTGGTAGAGGAAGAGGAACAGAGTCATGGGAGGAAGAGGAGGCCAAACTTTACAAAGGCCAAGACAGATGCCCTGTTTGAGGCCTACCTCAACCAGGAGCCGCTTCTCAGCAGATGCCAGGGAACACCACAGACCCATGCTGCTGCATGGGAGGAGGTGGCGCGTGCTGTCACTCTGCATGGCAGCCACCAGTGCTCCGTGTAAGAGTGCAAAAAGAAGATGGGCACGGACAGGTGGAGAATTAAAGAGAAGGTGGCTGCCATGAGGGCAGCACGGTCTGTGACTGGTGGGGGACAGCTGGAGGTGCAACGCCTGACCCCACAGGAAGAGCAGGTTGCTGGCAGCATGCAGTGTTGCGCCATTGAGGGTGTTCCGGGTGGTGGATTCCAGACGGGTGGTAGCCCATCACTGCATGGTAGGTCATGGTCTGTCTATTGGGGGGGGCAGGGTAGGTCACATGCAGTAATGCTACTTTTTTTCCCTTACAGCTCCTGAGCATCTACATGGGTCAGTGGTGGTGGGCTTCTCCACTGAGGCCAGTAACATGGAGATGGAGGAGGGCCTGTCCACCTCCACAGGAATATGGGGGTCAGGGCAACAGTGGGCCCGCCTGGACATCCAGACTGATGTTGGTGGAGCAGGTGTGGAGGAGGCCCTGCCTGTGTCCCAGCGTGCCAGCGTCCATGGATGCCAGCATGTTGAGACTCGGGCTGGTGCTGGATCCATCACCGATGATGATGGAGCTAACATCATGGGTAGTGACACGTGTGGGCCACAGGATGGCCACACAGCAGGTGACATTGCGGTCATGGCTGTGGGTGGTGCTGCCATGGAGGCCTGCATGTCATCACAGTCCCAGCCTGTGCCTGTCTGCACCAGTGGGGCAGCACTGGTGTGTGTCCAGGACAGTGGGACTGTTGCAGCCACTGCGGCGGCACCATTGAGCCCTGGAGAGCGGCAGCCGGAGGGGCAGTATCAGCAGTCGGCCAATGGCCATGGGGGTACAGTGTCAGGAGGTGGCATCAGTGCACCACCTGTGGACATGCCCAGGCCTGGCCCTGGTGTGCAGCGCCCACCATCAAGGGGTGATGAGCATCAGGGCCGCGAACACCCTGAGGGACAGCATACCGATCAGGCAGATGACCTCTTAGATGAGCACACCTGCATACTGCAAGCATCAGTCAATCAGCAGATGTAGCTTGTGACGGCGGTGGATGCACTGAGTGCGGCTTTGCACCAGGCAGAGCAGCGGCACAGCAGAGACACCGCTCTGCTCCTGGCAGGGATGGACCAGTTGCAGGAGGATGTGACCGCTGCCATTGACAGGCAGACACAGGCATTCACAGCTGTCATGGCCACAATGGGCACACAGTTATTTGCCCATGCGTTGCAGACACCACGCAGTGCAATGTCCACCCCCCATTCCCGGCGTCGTGCGACACCATCCTTGTCAACATGGGGTTCAGCTGTGGGCATCCCGAGCATGCCTGGCGCAGGCATGTTTGGTGTGCTGCAGACCCCTGCGCGAGCACGGTCGCGTTCACGCAGTGGAACCCCTGGGGGACCGTCGGTGCCACCCCATGAGGCCAGTGGTTAGCCTGTCACTGCTGGCGGGTCTCAGTGGGGCCGCCCATGCATGCATGGCAGCCGTGGCACTGTGGCGCATGACTGACCTGTTTCCCAGCATGGCTACTGTCTGATGCTGCCCTGTGTGCATTGTGTCATTCAGCGGGCAATGCACAGGTGGGGTACCTGGCCCTGCATGCACACACACACGTTCCATCTGCACACCCTCCCGGCTGCTGTCCTCTGTGGCGTGTGCATGATTATGCCTGCGTTGCGCTGTACACCACTGTGCAATGGTGCCCAGCGTCTGACATGCGCACAGTGACAGGCAGTGGGTGTGGTCTTCTGTGGACGTGCGTGTGGCTAGGGGTGGCGGTCTGGGTTGGCGTGCCTTCTACCCTTTGTGCATGTCTTGTGAGGTGTGTGTGTGTATGTGTATGACCACGTGCCATGTTAGACCTCGCCCATCCCTGGTGGTGTGTGCGGTTCCATGCTCAGCCACTTCCCTTGACAGCATGCACCCCTAGTGTGTGTCCATGCGTGTTTGTGGGTTGAGCCTTTGCCACTGGTGGTTGCACATGGCCCATGACTTATCTGGGTTGGCTGAAGTGCTCCTCTGTGATGGTGTCCCAGTGCAGCTGTGCCAGCTGGAGCAGTCGGAGTCCCATCGCCCAAGGCGGGGGGGCTGCCCATCACCATCGTCTCCAGCATCCTCATCATCCCCATCGCTGTCCCCCTCTTTGACCTGTATAGCTATCCCACAGTCATTGGCCATGTTGTGCAGGATGCAGCTGGCCAGGAATAGCCTGCAGGCCTTTGAGGGGCTGTACTGTAGGGCACTGCCGGAGGTGTCCAGGCAACAGAAACGTGCCTTCAGCATCCTGAACACCCACTTGATGACATTGCGTGTGGTGGCATGTGCCTCTTTGTAGTGTTGCTGTGATGGGGTCGTGGGCCACCGGTATGGTGTGAGCAGCCAGGGATGGAGTGGGTATCCACTGTCACCTGTGTGTAGAGGGTGGAGGTTAGTTTGGTGATCAGCGTCGCCCTGCCTTGGGCCATGTAGGCCACTACCCATGTCACCTCTGACCTTGCCCCTCCCAAGCTCTATGTTTGTCTGCATGGTTTGTATACTCACCCACTAAGTGGCCAGTGAGGATGTCCCCACTCTTGAATCTGTGGCACAGTGCTGACTGGTGCCAGATGAAGGCATCATGTGCTCCCCCAGGGTGCGTGGCACAGACATTGATTATGCGCCCCCTGGCATCGCACACCACCTGGCAGTTGATGCTTGCATAGCCCTTCCGATTGATATATGCGGCCCCCTTGGGGCCAGGTGGTGTGCGGATGGCCACATGGGTGCAGTCTATTGCCCCTAGCATGCCAGGCATACGTGCTACCCTGTGGAACTCCTGTATGCTTGCTGTGCACTCCGCCGGTGTGCTGGGGAAATGGATGTACTCCACAGCATGTGGCAGCAGTGCGCTGAGGAACTGGGTGAGGTGGCATAATGCAGACAACTGGGTTATGCCTGTGGTGTCCCCTGTTGGTCTCTGGAAGGTACCCGTGGCGAGCAAGCACATGCAAGCTGTCACTTTAGTCTCCACTGACAGAGCATGGCTCTGTCGTGTGGGTGCCTGCATCACATCACTGTACACCTCACAGAGCCGCCTCAGAATTGCCCAATTCAGGTGGTACCGGCCCATGATCTTGGTATCGCTGCACAGCTCGAAGCTGGTGCAGGCTCGGTACCTCCTGTTGGGGCATACCACCGATGGGCCGTTCCATGGCCACGCCCCCCTGCTGCCTGCCTCACTCCCTCATTACTGCCTCCATCTGGATGGTGGCACTGGCCATGTCTCTGGCTTGTGTTACCCCCCCGGCAGCTGTTTCTGTGTTCCCCCCGCTGTCCTGGCTGCTACTCCCCTGCACTGGGAATACCTTCCTGTGGTGGCCTCAGTGCTGTGTGGCACTTCCCCCTTCTGCAGTGGCTGTGGCTCCCCACACCTTCCCTGTGCCTGTGGGTTCAGGGTGCCCTTTCCCTGTCCTGCCCTGTGTGTCCCTCCTGCCTGTGTGTCTGCCTATTGGTCAGCCACATGTGCCTTCCCTGTAGCGTTCTTGCACCTCTCCCTTGTTCCTTTTTATTTTGGCTCATTTCCGCTATCGCGCAACTTCCGCTTGCTCCACTATTGCACATGGCGCATGTTGTTGAATATCACACTGCGCCATTTATGCATGGTTCCTCCCCCTTCAGTTGTGCATGCATTCATTATCATTGCGCTCTTGCTCAGCATGATTTGGGGGGTGCATCTGCCTCCCGCTGAAATCGCAAAACAGCGTATTTTCAGACTTGCGCTGAGCAATCCCTATAGCGCATGGCGCAACCCTTTTGAATATCTGGGCCAAAGTGTGCTAACAGTGTTCTTTGCTTACTTCTTGGAAACTTTCCAGTGTACTTCAGCAACTTCTATAGCCTTACTGAGAATTATCAGTAGCTAGTTTTACCTTTTAGTGTCTTGTTATACTTTAGTAGTTGTTACTTGTTTAAAATTTTACTTCAAAATTTAGGATTTGTTAAAAATTGTAATTTGCAGTTAATTTGGAACTTAAATTGTTTTTCCAGCAATACTTTTAGGAATCAATTGAACTATTTTAGGAGTTTATTAGATAGTGCCCGTTTAATAAGTTTAGAACTTAACCTTAGAATAATAGAAATGTTATCTATAACAAGTAGATCTATTTTAATACTCAACAATAATAAAATCCAGGATGAATGCAAATAGTCATAGAATAGCATACTGGAATGTTAAAGGTCTAGATTCACTTATAAAGAGGAAAAAAGTTTTAGGATATTTGCAAAAGAATAGAATTGACAGAGCCCTACTTCAGGAGACACACTTGTTATGAGAAGAAGCTAACAAACTTGCCAGATCTTGGGTGATTCAAATCATATTTTGTTCATTCAGCTCAAAGAAAAGAGATACTGCCATTGTAACCAAGAAACAAATACATTTCATTAAATCCAAACATTACACTGATCCTGAGGTCAGATACCAAATCTTGTTAGGAGCACTAAATAGTATATAGTGTGTGTGTGTGTGTGTGTGTGTGTGTGTGTGTGTATATATATATATATATGTATATATGTATATATATATGTATGTATATATACATACATATATGCAATAAGACACAAAAGAGTGAGCATTATGGTGAAATAATTGCACGCTCCAGGTGCATTGCATCTGAGAAGTGCGATTATTTCACCATAATGGCATACCCCTGGAGTGTCTTATTGCCCTTATAAAATGGCATTCAAATATATGACTTAAAATGAATGAAAATAAGAAGAAAGTATCTTAAAAAGATAAAAATTGGATCTTTCATTGACATATGCTTCCATTTTAACTCTGAATACAAAAAATAGTCCCTATTCTGGTAACTGTGGGGTTAGCTAAAACATAAAACATAATGAAAACTGTGTGTGGCACACATTTGTAGAAGGAAAAAAAATGTTACCTTGCATTTTAAATCAATACAAGTACTGTGTCTTAATGGAAATGTGTTCAGAACGTTAAACCTGCCAGGTTGCCTTTTTTTGGGGGTGGGGTGATAGATTTCACCTGAAAATACCCATGTATGATTCAAATATATGTGCTTTTATAAACTTCAGGAATGTATTTCAGCAGTTTGGATCTGCCTCTACCTATGTAACTGTATTTTCCCACTTTTAGTCTTTGTTTATGATGTATTATTGCCTACTTTCTTCATCCTGTTTTTTTCCCTCTCTCTTTCCCCACAGTCATGATATGGAATATTTACCATAGAATGTTTACCATGGAATACAGGGATTTAAAATTCTGCTCAGTTCCACTGGCAGAATGTTCCTCTCCTAACATACTGTGTACACACACACACACACACACAACAAAGGCCTTTTCTAGAGCCACAGACTCAATTATCTCACTGTCAAGGAAAGTAGAAGAGATTTCTCTGATGAGCAGTTAAAGACAGAAGGAGAATTTTTCATTGTCAGAAAAGAAACAGCTGTTATGAAAACTATGAACAATACTTAATGTTTCTAATTTGTTTTTATGTGTCTAAGTAGTGTGTGATGATCAGGGAAACAACATTTAATTCATTTGTTTTATTTTTTATTTAAGGTAGTTTTATTTTTAAGGCCCAGTTGAAGTTTTTTTCTTCACTGTAAAGGTAGCAGCCATGTTTGTGATGGAAGATCAATTCTGGTTGTATGGGGACCGATGGAAGACAGTTCTAGTTGTAGGAGGACTGTTTTGCTCATTGTGTGATGTGGTTAGGGACCAGGATGACTATACAATATGCTCTAATACTGAACAGTCACCTGACTGGTTTTAACTAATTAAAGTTCTTTGATTTTTAGACCCATTTTATAAATGTATTTGTAATATTTATGCTCCAAACACAGAACAGGCCCCCAGTTTTGATTACATCGTGAGACATCAATGCAAGTCTAAAGAACATGAACTTGTAATGGGGGAGAGACTTCAATGAGGTGGTATATCAGTGGTTAGATAATACTAAGTACTCAGTTCACAGAGAAGTTCCCAAATCAGGGAAAGCCTTTAATATATTAATTGAAGATCTGAACCTGGTAGACACATGGATAATTGTATACCCACAGAGTAGGGATTATTCCTTCTTTTCTGTCAGGTACAACTCCTACAGTAGACTTCTGAATAGCAGCATTATACCAGCTGACATAAATATAGTAGTATCTGATCATACTTTAATTACACTGACCATATTTCTAGGTAAAAAAAATGGATAAAGATTTCCACTAGAGACTTAATGGCTCACTTATACAACATAAAAGATTTGTAGGATAGATATGTAAAGAATCCACAGAGTTTTGGTAACTTAATGATAACGCAGCGATATCTATAACTTGCTTATGGGATACCTTCAGAGCTTTCCTGAGAGGGTGAATACTCAGTTATTCAACCAACAGAAAGAAAGAGAGACAAAAAAAATCTAACAGAAAAAGAAAAAATAGTTAA
This sequence comes from Neoceratodus forsteri, assembly GCA_016271365.2. Classification (NCBI taxonomy): domain Eukaryota; kingdom Metazoa; phylum Chordata; order Ceratodontiformes; family Ceratodontidae; genus Neoceratodus; species Neoceratodus forsteri. The sequence goes on from CM028129.1 coordinate 1,482,608,201, forward strand.
ACGACTGGAGCAAGACTACAAAAACAAGCAAACAAACAAACAAATAGGAGCCTTTAGTTACTCCACAGAATTACCATATTAAAATATAAGATTAATAAGATCTACTCACTCAAAGCTGAGTATGCAATCTCTAGAATGAAACAATCTTACTGGGAAGCAGGGGAGAAGGCAAGAATACACTTAGCCTTTTGCTTAAAGAAACTTCAGTGTCAAAACCTACTTACAGGAATTAGAAACAAAGAAGGACAGACCATGGTATCCAGTAGAGGCATAAACAAAGAATTTAAAGACTTATATGAGAAACTGTATACTTCTAAATATATAGGGAATAAATGATGGGTGAGGGTGGAATATGGCAAATATCTGAATTAGTGTTTAGTGACCTTGGGTAACATCATGAGTGGCAGAGCGTAGTGGAGCCACAAGTGATGTATCCTGAGGTCACTAAGCACAAATTCAGATGCTTGCCATGTTCCACCCTAGTACATCATGTGTGTGATTTATACAAAAGGGTCCCTATCTGCTGTTTATTTTAATATTTTCATGTTACCTTGGTTGGCTGTTTTTCTTTCTTGGTGGTGTTCCGCGCTGGTTTATTCCTGGGTGTTGCTCGGTGGGTGACATTGCATTGTGCTATTCATTCTTTTTGGTTCCTGTGCATTGGTGATATTAACTAGAGATTAGTGATGTTCCAGCATGTATTTTTTGGATTGGGTGGTTACGTTCCTGGTGTTTTTTGATTGGGTGGTTTTGGTATAGGGGTGTGGCAGTTTGTGATGCAGAGTGCGAGGGGGACATGTTGTTTAGGTTCGTTTCATTGTTGTCCCATATTTATCTTTGTGGGAGTGATATATTTATTACTTTATACACCTTTTGTGGGAGAAACGGTATGCTTTCAAGTATGTGGTACCAGGGGGGCATTTGTTTACTGCTTATTTATTGATTACAACTAATGACTTGCTCTTTGTGACGTAGCTAGAGTGGTTTATTTGGTGGTGACGTATCAACAGTGGGTTTATTTACATTTATTCCACTCTACCGATGTCAGCAGAAAGTCATTTAACTGCAGTGAGTTTATGTACTAATCTGTTACTCCATATACTCTCACCCCTATTGTATAAAACCCTTTCACTAGACTCTTTGAATAATTTAACTCAAAACTAAACATTTCAGAACATGACAACCTAGAAAGAGACCATTTAAATAGGACAATTGCACCAGAAGTAATTTCAGAGGCAATTAAAAACTCCCATCAAACAAAACACCAGGTCCAGATGGAATTTCAGGTGAACTATACAAAGCTGTAGGGTCCATTATCCCGGATATCTGAAACAGGGTTTTGAAGAAGCACTTAAATAACAAGCCTTAACTGAATCATTAAATAGAGCCTTTATTACATGAATACCTAAGGGCAACAAATCTATATGATTGTGAGCATTATAGGCCTATCTCACTTCTAAATAGGTACTCTAAGATACTAAGACCCTAGCCAAGAGACTTAGCAATATTATAATGAAAGTAATCGGGAAATAGCATGTGGAATTTGTTCAAGGAAGATGAGGAGCAGAAAAGGTAAGATCACTTAATACTGTATGGGCAGTGAATAAAGCTAAATTCCCAGCAGTAATTCTTGCATTAGATGTTTTTAAGACCTCTGACTCCTTAGAATAGGAATATTTATATAATGTTCTAAAACAAATTAATGTAGAGTGCACATTTATAGAGTGGGGTAAAACACTGTATAAATCTTTTTCTGCTGAAATTATAACAAATGGACTAATTTCTCAGCCATTTAAATTATAGGAAAGTACAAGACAAGGTTGCCTGTTATTATCTTATCTTTTTATTCTGGTTATGGAACTGCTCATTAAGATAATTAAAGAAGATGCCACTATCAAAGAATTAAGAAAACATAAATTTTCAAACAAAATTTGCACCTACACAGATGATTTGTTAGTAACAGTCAGGAACCTTTGAGAATCTATTTATGCCCTCAGCAAAATATTACAAAACCTAACAAAATTCAGGTCTAGGAGTAAACTGGAGGAAAATTGATTTATTTGTATTTATTTCTTCATTCAGACATAACCTTTGAGCAAAATGATCTTTTCCAAAGGTTCCATGTCTCGACAGGACGACAACACAGAAAGGTAGTTACAGAGTATTGGTGCACAAGTACAGAGACAAAAAATACAAGAAATAACAGCAATTGGTCTGGCTATTTACAATTGTACGCTGTCTCATATAGAGGTACATATTACAGTTAGTACAGCCCAAGCTACATGGTGAGTGCTGTGGGTTTAAGGAACTAATTTAGCAGGAGGTAAAGCAGCCAGGGGAGGCATTGTTATTTCATATAAAGTAAGGAGGGGAGAGACTCAATATGGGCTTTCATACCCTGTATGTTAATGCAGCCAAGAGGAGACTTTGTCGTTAATTCAAGTCAAGGGTGGGTGGGGGTTAATTTTCTGTGCAGGACTGACCTAGTAGGAGCATACTAGAGAGCAATGTGAGGGAGGACCGTACACAGAATAAGCTGGGGAGAAGACAGGTGCTTTGAGACAATCACATTTGTGAAAGGTCAGTGGCAGGGGAGGGACTTAAAACAGAGTGCTGAGTTAAGGACACTGTAGATAGAAGGCTTGTTGACAGACTGTGTCTATGGAAGGCTCAAGTTCGAGGGCTGGCAAGTAGTAGTAGGAAGTAAGAGTTTAAACTCAAGGTCAGGGAAAATGCAGAAAATGCTCCTAAAAATAAAGGGTAGGATTCACAAAGAGAGCCAAAAATTCCGCAGTTGCAGAAAAAAGCCTTGCAGCACTGTGGAAATATAGTTGCAGCATATTCACAAAGAACAATTCCGCAGTTGCTCAAAAAAGCAACACAGGCAAGTTGCGAAATTCTGCAAGTGCTGAAAAGCTGCAACATTTTTCTGCAGCTGCTGAAAATTCGCAAATGCGGATCCACAGCTGAGGAAAAGGCTCAACAGGCACAACAACAGGTGATCCATATTAACTGGAGCAGCAGACTTTGACAGTCTTGCCATAGATGCAGCAGTAAGTACTCACAGAGACCAGCAGCCAGTCCCTCAACTGGAACCACTGCAGCACAACTGGTATCAGCAGGACCATGCACCACAGTGGCTGTCTGTAACTGATGGTGGAACTGATGGTTGTGTCTCTCCCTGGGGTGTTTATGTTGCCTGCTTCAGTAGCACTCACTGCAGGCTGTTACCAGCACTGTCTCTACTGCCTATGGGGCTCCTTTATGGGCTGCACTGGGTCTAGTGTTTGTGATTTGTTGCCTTTCAATGAAAATATTTTTTTTTTTTGTTGTAACTTCTGACACTACTATACACCCACTGGTTTGCTGTTGCTTGGTGCCTGAACATCCACTATAATTGTATCCCAATTGTTGGCACACTGCATTTTGCTCAAGGAGAGTTACGCCTCACTCTCTGTGGGGTAGAATGTGAACAACATTTTTTCCGCAACTGCGAAAAAACACTGGCTAAGAATAGCCTTTAAGGGGATATGCCATACTTTTCAATGTCTTTTTTTCCTCAGGAACTTCCATAATCCCCAGTGTATTTTTTTTCTACAGCTGCAGATGTTTTGTTTATACCACTCAGCACAATTTCCAATTTTTTTCCACAACTGTGGAACTTCTGGGGACTTGCGGATGGTTTTGCACCTTCAGAGTCCAGCCCAGAGTCTCTTAAGATTCCGGTACTAGAGGAACATGAAACTATATCAGCTAAGACAGACTCCATATCTTACTTAGGTTTACAAATCTCAAGATACCAAAAAAAGTTGCAGACCTTAACTACTCACAGCCACTTAACAACACAGAAGCAGATGTCACCAAATGTCAAAACCTCAATTTGTCAATTTGCTAGAAGGTAAACTCTATCAAAATGTTGATAGTCCCTAAACAGTTTTATCTTTTCCTAAATCTACTAATAGTAATGAACAAAAACTTATTTTTCGAATCAACAAGATTATCAAGAATTATGTATGGGAAGGAAAACACCCTAGACTGGCTTTCAAGATCAGAGGTCACTGGAGAGAGGGTGAATTTGGCATACTATGGAGAGAAAAATACTAACTTGATTTTCTGTTTAAGCAAACTGTGCTCTATCTCTTCAGGCCTTCAGAAAAGTCATCCCCACTACCTTGTGCCACGCTGGCGACCCGGGTTCAGGAATGAGCCCAGGCCACCGGGAGTCACAGGGGTGAGAGAGGATCAAACATCTGGAGGACTGATCTCCTCTCTCAGGGGAGGGAGGTTTGCTGTCCTGTTCACTGGCTGCCCTCTGGTGGTGGCTGGAGGGCAGTATGGGTCGGGAGGGCATGCACTGGTGTCGTTACACTGGTGGGGAGGGGAGATGGGAGAAAAAGGAGCCATCAGGTTCCATGATGGTCACACCAGTGCCCCGGCCGGCCCCCCCCCGAAGTCTGGATTTCACTCTGGGGTGGGGGTGAAGCCAGCACCCCTTCACCCTGGCCCTGCCATGGGGGGAGGGAACTGTGGAGGAATTAGGGAGGTGCCGGGTTGGGGAATGGTGCGGACGGAGACAGATTCCATCCAAGGGAGGGACCAGAGCTGCCTACTGGGCTCGTGTCATACAAAAACCTATATAGAAAAAGAAAAGATATCACCACTATGGCTCTTAGCAGAGCAACACTTAACATCTCCCAACAAACTGTCGGGTTTTCTGTTCATTACCACGCTTAACAAATTAAACGATAACCCTTGTAAGCTGCATTAAGAAAATTCAGAATGTTCTTAGTCTCCATTTCCCAGTCCATCTGAATTTGTTATGAAATAACACAAATATATTATACAATGACAGAACCCAGAAGACACAGACTGGATAGAATATAAAGACTGGATTAAATTGGAAATCACAAACATGAATGATAAAGTAGACTAAAATATCAGAACGTTGCTATTCTTTGTGGATAGCAAATCTAAATACAGGCTACACAGATTCCAAAGTGCCAAACGTCTACAGGTCAGGAACGCTCTAGCAGATTTTATCTTAGATGAGAATTACAGGCTACCTCGAAATAAAGATTGGCAACAACTACTTAAACTAGAAATACTGAAAAAAAGGGACAAGCTTGATTTATTGAACATTAACTGAAAGTGATAACCCCAACCCTAATACAATACGTGCTAAAGGAAAATGGGAGGAAGAATTTGGAATGCCTATATCAACTAGCGAATGGTCAGAAGCATGGTACAATGCTTACCATAATTGTAATGAAGTACAAGGCAAGACTGTACAATTCAAAATCCTGCACTACTACACCCCACTGAAACTAGAAAGCGTGAACTTCCTTCCACAAGGGGAATGTTGGTAATGTATGGAACCACTTGTCAACGTGCTACACACGCTTTGGAGTTGTCTAAATGTTAAAGATATTTGAGAGAAATTCACAAAACTTGTGAAAATATCACTAAAAACAAAATACACTTTTTATCCAAAGTTTTTATTTTCATTTTGAGGATTTCCTCTCAGATGAAAAACTTAAGAAAAACACAACTATTCTGGATCTTGACTGCCTCGTTCACCCTTAAAATGCTCCTCCTAGCTAAAAGGAGAACCCCACATTCATCATTATACTGTACAAAGAGGGGTATGACAATTCAGGTTTGGTAGCAAATAATAAAAGAAATTCCTCTCTCCTAACTGGAACGTTATAATACTTATAGAAAACCTGGTCCTCATTTCTGAATCCATAGAACAATCAGTAGAACACTCAGCACTGTAAATGTTACTGCATTATCTTGTTAAGGAACTTGTTAATAATGTTAAAAGGATTCTAAGATCAAAATCACTACAAATGAATATAGATCCACTGTGAGTGAAAGTCCTGGGGCCCGATATTCAGAAAAGTACAAAGCGGAGCACAAAGGTTTGTGCTGAGCTTTGAGACTGCTGGTCCGAAGATGATATATTTATTTATTTCAAAGTTCAGAAATGCACCTTTGAGCAGAAATGCTCATTTACAAAGGTTCCTCATCAGAATAACAATTTGTTAACACCATGTCAAAGACAGTATTAAAAACTGATTGACAAAGGCTGGGCAATATTGATTCAGTGACATAACAAAACAGAATGAATAACACAAGTACCGTTTCGGCAATACAGAGTGAACAAAAGTTAACATTCAACAGGTCAAATAATACAAAGCCAGGATATTAGCGATTGGGGAGGGGGGGACCACAAGCACCAGCGAAGTTTTATTTACACATCAGGCTGGTGATCAGAGGAACAGCGCACCGGTACTATCTGAATTAATACAGGGCCATGTTGGAGTGCTAAGTAGCACTGCCTGGACATGGTTCTTGAAGTGGATCACAAGAGTGGCTAGCACCACAGTGCTATCTGAAATTTTCAAAGTGACCCATGCAATGAGCCCATTGGGCATGCAAGGTGCTAAGGGGCCATTTGCATACTCGTTAGGGCCTGTTTGCATGGGTAGCAGAGGCAGGTTAGCATGGTGCTGCCCCCCTTCCCCGGTCAAAGACATATGTAGCTATCCCTGGTGCTAGTGGTCCCCCCCTCTCTCTGATTGCCTGCCTGAGGTGTAAATACATTTTCCCTGGTGCTAGTGGTCCCCCCTCTCCTGATTGCCTGATGTGTAACAAATTTTCCCTGGTGCTAGTGGTCCCCTCTCTCTGATTGTTTGCCTGATGTGTAAATACTTTCTCAGTTAGTGGTCTCTCTGCCTCTGACTCACATCAAGATGGCAATCAGAGGGAGGGGACCACTAGCTCTAGGGAAGTATTATTTACACATTGAGCTGGTGAGTGGAGGAGGAGACCACTAGCACCAGGGAAGTTTTATTTACACATTAGGCTGGTAATCTGGGGTGGGGGTAGTACCACAAGCACCAGCAAAGTTTTATTAACACATCAGGCTGGTGATCAGAGGGAGGGGGGCTCACTAGCACTAGAGGAGTTTTATTTAAACATTGGGCTGGCAATCAGAGGGAGGGGGGACCACTAGCACTAGGGAGGGTTTTTGTAACTATGAGCTGACAATCGGGGGTGTGTGTGTGTGTGTGTGCCACAGACTATGGGGGCGGTTGTGCTCCCCCAGCGGCCAATTGGCTAGTTGGCTGCATTACCTCTGGCAGCCACTAGGGATGCGTGAATTAAGAGGGGGTTTTGTTCTGCTTTATTTGTGCAGCACAAAAGGACCATGCTAAACCCTTTTGTGTGGCACAAATCTGCTGAATATCAGCTTGCGTCAATATTCCTGTCCCTATCCCACCATTTGCATACCATCCATTTTGGTTTTCATGTGAGCTAACCCTGTTTGCCGGCGCAACTGAACCTTTTGAATATTGTGCTCCAGAGCAAAACCCAGTTTGTGTAGGCAAACATCGATTAGTTCCCACGCAGATTTTTGAATATTGGGTCCCTGATGTACATTTAACAGTTTCTCCTCAAGTTATAATTTTAAATAGTTCATTATTAATGTTTAAATTGTATGTATTTTACTTGAAATCAGAAAAATATTTAATGGTAACAGCTTGAAGACTATTCTGGTGACTGAGTATGCTTAGTGGAAGACTGCCTAATCAGGAATGTGAACTAAATACTAGTATCAGAATCATGGTTACAATAAAGTAACCTGTTTTTTGTGGGCTGGTGGCCTGTAGTTCACATAGGTATTCGCTAGCTGGTAGAGAACCTTCAGCTAGTTTCAGTGCCCATTCTACCAGGCATATAGCTACATTTGCAGCAGCATTCAGGAAAATTTCCTTTGAGGGTATTTGCAAGGCTGTGCTGGGTCTCCAATCAACCCCTTCACATCCCACTTCTGCATTAATATGCAATCAAGAAGGGATGCTAAATTTTGAATGTCTGTCCTTTAGAATCTATTTCCTAAGTAACCCTAGTACCCACCACTGTATGGCACTGTCAGGAGTCTTCTTAAAGGAATACTGCACCTTCACATCTTGTAAATGCTGTTTCCATATCAACAACAGCTCTTTTCGTGTAGCTCTTGGGGATATGTGTATTTGCTTTAGTTTGTTTTCACTGTGCATACTAGTCCCCTGTAACTATCCTGGGGATCTCTATTTTATGGTTGCTGAAATCTCATTGTCTGTGAGAGCTGCATTAGCACATGAGAACAGAACATGATGTCACAGCACCCATATATACCAAGTACCTCTATGCTGAAAGTACAAATATCCCAGAAAAACTCTCTGAAAACACACACATAGAATTCAATTTAAAGAAAAAACCCTGCCTTACAACTCAGACTGTTTGCAAAGCTAATTGAAGGTAAATGTGGTATTTCACACCTTGCTGCAACTTGTTTTGTTGAACTCTAATCAAGCAGACAGACATTCTGTGGAGTTTAAAAGGTGCTGATTTATCATGTTCTCATATGCTAATCCCGCTCTCAGGGTTAATGAGATTTCAACAACCAGAAAACAGAGTTCCCAAGGATAGTTAGAGCAAACTAGTAGGAACAGTGACAAATTAACTAAAGCAAACCCAGATATCCCAAGCAGCTACAAAAAATGAATTGTCGACAAGGAAGCAAATAAAATTTACAAGATATAAGGGTGTAGTACTCCTTTAAAGTGCTAAACTGTTTAAAACGTTAATGTTGTTAGAAGAAGGACAAGCAGAAAGCAGCTGTTCTGAATGACTACCTCTGCTTAGTTGATTTGCTGGCCAAGGCACCTAGCTTCACCTGAGCTCTTTCCTTCTAAGACTGCTTGAAAGGCAGAGTAAAGAAACTTACCAGAGCAAGGGAAAAGGATTAAGACTTATTTTGGCTAAGCAGATTTACTGTGTGGTGTTGTTTTTATTTTTTACTCACAGGGATTGCTACTGTTTGTTGCTAACATTTCATTGCTTTATTTTTCTCTGTAGCAAAGTGTTTCTTACAGCGTATATCTTCTCTGAAATTATTACAGGTGGTGCTTTACAGGTTTTACAGTTTTATCTAACATTATGATAAGCTTTCAGGGTTACTGCATTTGTTGTTGACTGATTGTTTCTGCTCTTACCTCCTTGTTCTTTCGTTCGTGGTTCTTCTTTTTCAGCAGGGGAAAGGCCCAGCCACCCACCCGCATCCCCAACCACCCCACACTACACTCCTTTTATAGGGTACCACAGCTGTGACATTTCCTGTGGCAGAGCAGGAAGGGGTCGATCAGTGGGGCCTCCACAAGGTGAGCTCATTTACAGGGGCACTAGTAATTTAACTTGTTATAACAAGTTAAACAAAACACAATCAAACCATTACTTGCATTTTTTTTTTTCCTTTTTTTCCTTCTAATTACTCTGACTAGGTTATAAACCCAGCAACTTATCTGGAATGGATATCATTAACTGCAGGTACTGGGAACAATTTTCAGAAGGACAGTCATACAGGATTTAGGACACTGTCCTCACATGTTGGGCCTTTGGAGATCTTAGGGCTCAGCTCCAGGCAGCATGGGCAGAGATTGCACGCCTCAAATTTCATATTCAAGAGGAAATACATTATAAGAACCAACCGCCATTTCAGCATCCAACAGAAAACCTCAACCGGAGAGGGTAGTTGGTCCAGGAGGTTGGCAGGTGATTAGGGCGGGCAAATCGGGTGCCCCATCACCTCTGCTCTCCAACATATTACCTCCAAAACCATATAAACACTACAACAGGTATCTGCCTCTATCTCTGAAATCAAACAAAGAGGCAGAGGACACTGCAGAGCAGGACACTGCAGCACAGGAGCTAGCACAACAAAACTCACCCAAATCAGGAACCAAAACAAAAAAAGCAAAAAGGAAATTCAAAAAACTTCTGATCATAGGAGACTTCATGATTCGGGGAGTTGATACCCATCTCCAGCCAGGGGTAATGGTCAGACGTCTCCCAGGTACATCAGCATGGAGAGACACTGACCGCAATGCTAAAATTGTCCACAAAGCAGGAGAAAACATTGATGTCCTAGTACACATAGGGACTAATGATCTTGCCAGCCGGTCAGTTGTGGAGACCAAGGAACACCTGACCAGGCTGGGTGACAAACTATCATCTATTTCATCCGGCATCTCCTTCTCTGAGATTCTGCCAGTCTGGGAGAGGGGAGCACATGGACGGAAGGTCAGAGAAGGGGAGATAGGGGAGCTAAACAAGTGGCTCAAGGGCTGGTGCCAGGAAAAAGGACACAGATTTGTAGGGAACTGGCAACAGTTCTGGGAGCGAAAGTTCTTTAAATTTGATGGACTGCACCTGACTAAGGAGGGAGTCAGTGCATTGGGGCAGAAGTTTGACGTCTTTGCAGAATATTTAAACTAGCAAATGGGGAGAGGGGTGCAGCATCCCATACGTCAATTGGAAGAACACCCCTCTCCCCTCAGCTAGTGGTCAAACAGGGATTCAGCATGTTTGCAGTTCATTTGCATCACCAGGTAAGAAAAAAGGTTTGTCTCCCCATACGACGCACAGGGGTAATGCCAAACCTCACCCAACAACTAACACACCAAAATCTGGCCAATGGAAAATCATGTACACAAATGCTCACAGCCTGGGAAATAAGATCCCAGACATGCAGGCAATAATGTCAGAGGCTAAACTGGACATAGTAGCAATTAGTGAGACGTGGTTTACCAGTAACCACACTTGGGAGACTTCAGTACCTGGCTATGTATTGTTCAGAAGAGACCGAGGTGCAAAAAGGGGGGGAGGAGTGGCCCTGTATGTCAATGAAAATATCAAAGCTACAGAAATTCAGAATACACATAAGGAGCCAGAAGAACTGTGGGTCACCCTGGAAACAGGAAATGGGACAGCCATAAGAACTGGGGTTGTCTACAGGCCCCCAGACCAGGGGGAGGACATAGACACATTACTGTTAGAAGATATACAAAACATGACAGCTAAAGGGGAGGTTCTGATAATGGGAGACTTCAACATGCCGGATACAGATTGGTCAATACCAGCAGGAACATCTGCCAGAACTAGACACATAGTGGATTCCCTGCAGGGGGAGGGCCTCAAACAACTGGTACAGCAACCCACAAGAGACAGGGCTATCCTAGATCTAGTACTGACTAACAAGGAAGGGATCACAGATCTCCAGGTAGAAGGTCACCTGGGGGCCAGTGACCATCACATGGTATGGTTCAATTTGGCTTACATCTAAATCATCCCATTCCAAGGCAAAATATGGGACTTCAGAGGAGCTAACTTTGATAAGATGGCCAACAGAGTTAAGCTAGCCCTGGCAAAAAGAAACACAGGTGAGGGGGTACAGGCAAAGTGGGCAAGCATTAAGGATGCAATACTTGAAACAGCATCCCATTGTGTTAGACAGAAAAGGAAGTGCAAAAGAAGAAGGAAACCACTTTGGTTCTCAAATACAGTAACAGAAAAGGTCAGAGCCAAAAGGCTGGCCTTCAGGAAATATAAGGGAACACAGCGGGATGAAGATAGGGAGGCATACCAAACTGCCCTAAGGGAAGCAGGGAAGGCAGTAAGGCAGACAAAGTCCCAAACTGAGAAAACACTAGCACGAACAGTAAAAGAAGGTGACAAGACTTTCTATAGATACATTAGTGAAAGGAGAAAGTCCAGAGGGGGTATCGCTAAGCTTAATAGAGAAAATGGAGCATGTGAGGAGGAGGACCCAGTAAAGGCATCTATCCTAAATAGATACTTTTGCTCAGTATTTACTGAAGAGAAGGTAGGGCAGGGCCCACAGTTCAGCATCATGGACACGGGGGAGGGAGGTGAGCACTACTCCCTTCACAAAAGAAAGGGTCCTACAAGAGCTTGCTAAGCTCAGGGTGGATAAGGCAATGGGACCTGATGGCATACATCCCAGGGTACTTAAGGAGCTAAAGGTGGAACTAGCAGAGCCATTAGCAGAACTGTTTAGTGAGTCTCTGAGCACAGAAGAGGTCCCAGAAGACTGGAGAAGGGCTCATGTGATCCCACTCCACAACAGTGGTAGCAGGGAGGAGGCGGGGAACTACAGACCAGTCAGTCTTATCTCAGTAGTGGGAAAAATTATGGAGGCACTCTTAAGGAAAGGATAGTGCAACACCTGGAATCCATAGGGCACAGGATCCAAGACAGCATGGGTTTACAAAGGAAGGTCCTGTCAAACCAATCTCATAGATTTCTTTGACTGGGTAACCAGAGTGGTGGACCAAGGGGGAGCAGTTGATGTCACCTACCTTGACTTCAGCAAAGCTTTTGACACTGTTCCATAGAAGATTGATAAATAAGCTGGGTAGGCTCGGGTGGATCTGAAGTTGGTCAACTGGGTGGCAAACTGGTTGACGGGCAGAAAACAGAGAGTGGTGGTAAATGGTATACAGTCAGAAGAGATGCAAGTCACAAGCGGGTACCCTAGGAACAGTCCTGGGGCCAGTCCTCTTCAACATCGTCATTAGTGACCTTGCAGATGGACTAGAGGGTAAGGCTTGTCTGTTTGCAGATGACACCAAGATCTGCAACAGAGTAGATGATCCAGATGGGTGGGCAGAATGAGAAGAGATCTGGATAAACTAGCAAAATGGTCAGAAGAGTGGCAACTGGGATTTAATGCAAAGAAGTGCAAAATCATGCACATAGGGAAGAGAAACCTTGAAGCCACCTATAGGCTGGGAGGAGTTGCTAGCAGTCACAAAGGAAGAAAGAGACTTGGGCATCATCATCATCACTGATGACCTGAAATCATCAAGCAGACCTCTAAAGCAGTAGGTAAGGCTAGGGGGTGTTAGGGTGTATTAGTAGGGTATTACAAGTCGTGGGAGGGAGGTAATAATCCTCTTACAGGACACTGGTTAGGCCCCATCTGGAGTACTGTGTGCAGTATTGAGGCCACACCTTCACAAGGACATTAACCAAATTGAGGCAGTCCAGAGAAGGGCAACCAAATGGTGCAGGGACTGCTTCAGAAGACATATGAGGACAGATTAACAGAGCTCAATATGTATACCCTTGAGCAAAGGAGGGAGAGAGGTGTTATGATCGAGGCATTCAAACACCTTAAGGGCATTAACAAGGTGAAAAAAGTCTAACATGTTTAAATATAAGAAAAATAGCAGGACAAGAGGACACAGCATGAGATTAGAGGGGGCCAATTAAAGGGGAATGTGGAGGAAATTCTTTTTCACAGAAAGGGTGGTGGATGCATGGAATGGCTTACCACAAGAAGTGGTGGCTATGAATACAGTGCAGGGCTTCAAACAGGCATGGGATAGGCATAAGGGAGCAATACAAATGACTATGAATAGATAGGCCACTGACAGAGCAAAGGCCGATGGCACATTTATAAGGTAGAAAAAGAAGTGGGCAGACTGGATGGGCCTTGCGGTCCTTATCTGCCGACAACTTCTATGTTTCTATGTTTCTATATGTTTCTATTCACTAGGGAGGACAGCATGCCTTTGCCAGAGAGTGGCATAAAGGTTGCTGAAAGGGGAGTTTGCAAATAAGGCAGCAGATATGAACTAGTATAAGGGCCAGAAAAGGGCTAGCAGCCTTGAAGATAGATAATGCCCCAGGGTAAGAAAGGATGCACCCAAGGGTGCTCAGGGAACTAGAATTGAAATTAGCTGAACCCCCATTAACTCTATTCAGATAGGGATGGTTCTGAAAGACTGGAAGGTAGAGGACATAGTTCCTTTCCACAGGGGTGGGGACAAAGTGCAGCTATGTAACTATAGATTTGTCAGTATTACTTCTATTGTGGGTAAACTGATGGAGACCCTGGTGCACTACCTGGAGACAAATGGGCTACAGGATAATAAACAGCAGAGGTTCATGTCAGGGAGGTCTTTTTAGACTAACCTGATAGTATGCTTTGACTGGGTAACTGGGACAATGGTTAAGGGTCATGCTGTGGATTTGCTCTACTTCAGCTTCAGGAAGGCAATCAACTCGGTGTTTCACAGAAGGTTGTTGAAGAAACTAGAGGCTCTGGGCGCAACCAAGAACATAGACGGGTGGGAAGTTGGTTGGAAGGGAGACAGCAGAAGGTAGTGGTAAATGGAGTCAGAGCTGAGGAGAGGGAGGTCAACAGTGCCATGCCACAGGGATCAGTCCTGGGTCCAGTCATTTTCAGTATGTTCATCAGTGACATAGGAGGAGGAATTCAGAGGAATTCAGGGCAACGGTGGTAGAGTAATCATTGTAGTGGGGGAAAAGGACCTACAGAGGGACCTGCAAAGTTTGGAAAGGTGATACAAGGTTTGGCAGCTACAATTCAACATTAAGAAGTTCAGGGTGATGCACATAGAAAACAAGAACCCCAGAACAGAGTATTGCATGGAAGGGGTTATGCTGGGCACTACTTTTGAGGAAAGGGACCTAGGAGTCATCATAAGTGACTGCCACAAACAATCTAACCTGTGTAACAATGTTTGTAAGGTAAACAGGATACTGCCTCTCTACAGATCACTGATAGACATAGAAACATAGAATTTGATGGCAGATAAAGACCGCTTGGCCCACCCAGTCTGCCCATTTCCTTACCTAGTGGATAAGCTGCAGATCCTAGTTAACCAGCAGCCTACTTCTTCCTACCCCCACCCCCTAGAATTGCCTTATGACTGTCCCATGCATGCTTGAATTCCACCACTGTTTTTGACTCCACAGCCTTCTCCGGAAGGCTCCATGCATCCACAACCTCTCTGTGAAAAATACTTCCTAAATTACCTCTGAACTGCCCCCAATCTTCAAATTGTGCCCCTTGTTCTTGCACACCTCTTTTTTGAAAGATGCTACCCTTTTGTACTTTGTTGATTCCCTTGAGGTACTTGAAAGTTTCTATCATGTCCCCCCTCTCCCTCCTTTCCTCGAGGTTATACATATTAAGCTCCTTAAGTCTCTCTTCATGTTTTCCGGTGCAGACCCTGCACCATTTTAGTTGCCCTCCTCTGGACAGCTTCCATCCTGTCTATGTCTTTGCGGAGACTGGGTCTCCAGAACTGCACGCAGTACTCCAGATGGGGTCTCACCAGCTGTCTGTATAGAGGGGATGATAACTTCCTGTTTTCTACTGGTGATGCCTCTCCCTATGCATCCCAGTATCCCTCCAGCCCTCCTTGCTGCCCTCTCACATTGCTTGCCCACCTTTAGGTCATCTGATATGACTACCCCCAGTTCCCTTTCCATTTTTGTTGTTGCTAGTATCTTACCCCATTTTTATTGTTGTTAGTATCTCACCCCCCCATTGTGTACTCTTCCCCCTGGGTTTTTGTTTCCCAGGTGCATTACCTTGCACTTCTTAGCATTGAATCTAAGCTGCCATACATTTGACCATTCCTCTAACCTTGCCAAGTCCCTTCTCATCCTTTCCACCCCACCTTGTGCATCAACTCTGTTGCCGATCTTTGTGTCATCTGCAAAGAGACATACTTTTCCTTCCAGTCCTTCTGCAATGTCGCTTATAAAGACATTGAAGAGGACCAGTCCTAATACTGAACACTGTGGTACCTCACTAGTAACCCCCCTTTCTTCAGAGTGGACTCCATTTGCTATTACTCTCTGTGTCCTAGTCTCCAGCCAATTCTTTACCCAGGCTGTCATCTTGGGACCCACTCCCAGGCTGGCTAACTTGTATATTAATCTTTATGTGGGACTGTGTCAAATGCCTTGCTAAAGTCTAGGTAGGCCATGTCCACAGCCCCTCCTTGATCTACTACTTTGGTCACCCAGTCAAAGAAATCTATCAGATTTGTCTGGCATGACCTTCCCACTGTGAATCCATGCTGCCTTGCGTCCTGTGCCCCTCTGGCCTCTAGATACTTGACAATTCTTTCCTTCAGAAGTGATTCCATCATTTTCCCTACCACTGAGGTTAAACTAACAGGTCTGTAGTTTCCTGCTTCTGCCTTGCTCCCACTTTTTTTTTTTGTACTTTCTTTTTCTCCCTCCTGGTTTCCTACCCTCTTGGTCCTACTCCTTCGGGCCTTTCAATGCTCTTGCCGCCGCTAGATCTGCCCCTAGAGTGCCTCCTCTCCTCCTTCCTGCACAGTGGGGTCTTGTCTGGTATGGCGGTCTGAGCAGAGAGGCCATCATCCAGGACTGCGAGGGTGATTTTCCCTGTCTTTTGGCCCCATCCTGGGGACGCCGCGCTGGGACTACGTCCCTGAGAGGTAATGTGCTGACGCACGCCTGACCTCTGATTGCGGCGACGTCCCTCCCTAATTCCCTAAGTAGGGAGTCGCCCATCCCTTCAGGAATCGGTGCTTCCACCAACTTTTATGGAATGACGACGCCATGCATCCCGGGTATCCCACTCCTGAGGGAGGAGAGCATCCGAGACGCCGATCCTTCCCTCCCCCGCCAGCCCCGCCCCCAGGTCCATTACCAAACCCGGTCGCCAGCGTAGCTCGAGGTGTGGGCATCCAGCGCCAACCTCAGCGCCACCGGCCGGTCCTTGCTCCCACTTTTGTGAAGGGGAATCACATCTGCCCTCCTCCAGTCCTCGGGTACCACCCCATCCTCCCATGATTTGTTAAAGAGGGTAGTCAGTGGTGTCACTAGTTCTACCCTTAGTTCTTTTAGAATTCTGGATGAATCCCATCAGGCCGCATTGCTTTGTCCACTTCAGTTTTAAGAGTTCTTTCGAACCTTTCTTCTGTAAATGGGCTGGTATCAACTTCTGTATCCAGAGTGTTTCTACTGTTTGTTTTAGGTACCTCCCTCTTCCTTTGTAAATACTGAGCAAAAATATTTGTTTAGTATCTCTGCCTTTTCACAGTCACCCTCTGCCCACCCTCCTCCCTTTATTAAGCCTCACTATCCCTCCCTTGGTCTTCCTTTGTTCTGATGTACCTATAAAAGGTTTTATCCTCTTAACTAAGTTGGCTATCTTTCCTCGGTTTGGGCCTTTGCTGTTCTGACTGCCTTCCCAGCTTCCTTTGCTTTAACTGATACAGTTCTCTGTCCTGCTCCTTCTGTGATTCCTTGTACTTCCTGAATGCTTTCTTTTTCTCTTGAACCTTCACTGCCACTTCCTTTGAGAACCATAGTGGTTTCTTACATCATTTCATTTTGTTTATTTGCTTCACAGAAAGGCTTGTTACCTTTGTGATGGCAGTTTTTATTATTCCCCATTGTTCTTCCATGCCTCCTTCCTGCCCATTTGCTAGTGCATTCCTTAGGCACTCACCCATTTTGGCAAAGTCAGCCCTCCTAAAGTCCAGTACATTTGCCTTTGTATGGCTTGACTCTATTGCTGTGTTTATTGTGAACCATACTGTTCGATGGTCGCTAGTTCCCAGATGGCTACCCACTTCTACATCTGTAAGCCTCTCTTCATCTCCATTTGAGAGAACCAGGTCTAAGATTGCTCCCTCTCGAGTGGGCTCCAATACTAGTTGTCTAAGGCATGCCCCCTGTAGGGCATCTAGAATAACCCCACTCTTCAAGTGGCTGTGCAACTGCACTCCAGTTAACATCTGCATATTCAGATCACCCATCAGCAATATCTCCCTTTTCTGCCATTCTAAGTATACTTTCTATCATTTCCTTGTCCATTTTCTCCCTGAGAAGGATCTGTATACAACCCCTGTGCGGATTGTGGTGCCATTGTTGGTCTCCAAATTTACCCACAGTGCTTCTTTCTCCTCCTGTTTTCCTTTTGTTCTGTTCCTTTGATTCCTTCCCTTATGTAAAGAGCTACTCCTCCTCCTTTTTACCCTCCCTGTCCCTCCTGTAGATAGTGTATCCTGGTATGTTTATGTCCCAGTCATGGTTTTGTGTACCATGTTTCTGTGACTGCCACGATATCCAGATGTTCCTCCTCCATCAAGGCCACTAATTTAGGAAGCTTGTTACTCAGACTACGGGCATTGGTACTCATTGCTCTCCATTTTTTATGGCTTTACCTTCTTTTGCAGCATCCCCCACTGACCTTTCTACCTTGGTCTTTTACTCATTTAGTACCCTGTTTTGTAGGGAGAGACTGGGATTTTCCTGCAGCTTATCAGTGCCTCCCCCCTTGACTAGTTTAAAAGCTTGCCAATGAAGCATTTAAACCAATTGCTCAAAAGACTTGTTCCCTTCCTGGACAGATGCAGACCATCCTGTCAGTATAGGGTGGTGTCCCTCCAGGTGGAACCCCAGTCCCCAATGAAGCCAAACCCCTGTGCACCACACCATTTTTTCAACCATTCATTAAACTGCATGGTGCAAAGTACCCTCGCTTCACTCATACCATTGACAGGTATCACCTTAGAGAAGCATACTGTGTGTGCTACTTGTCTTAGGCCCCTCCCCAATTCTACAAAGTCATTCTGCACTGCTCTAATCTCATGATGAGCCAAGTCATTTGTCCCTAGGTGGACAATGACATCCAGCTCAGACTCACGTGCAGCTGTTCTCATGATCCTGAGGATGCGCTTCCTGTCCCTCCAAGCCATGGCACCAGGCAGACACCTTACTTCAGTTTTCCCTGCTCCCTCCAGTTCTAGCCCCCTAATAATTGAGTCCCCCACCAGGAGCTGCTTCCTTTCCTTGTGGTGTCCTCTGCCTCCTTCCTGTGGGCCTCCCTTGTGACAGTTGTCCTCAGCCTCCTTAGTCTCCTCTGGTGCATCCATAGGGGAGCTATGCTCCCCCAGAATGGTGTATGTATTGTGGAGTGGAACAACTGACTGGGTGTGCCTCTGTTCCACCATCCTCACTCTCCCTGAGCCCACTGTGGTCCAACTGCTGTGCTTTCTTCACAACCTCTGAGGTAGTGATGGTGGCTCTGGTGCTCCCTGGATGGGGGAGGTTCCCTTCCTACCATCCAGTGTGGCCTGGGGGAAGGTTCCCTTACTACTGTCCAGTGTGGCCTGAAGACGGGCAACTTCCTCCCTCAGGGCAGAGAGTTGTCTGCAAATAGGGCAGCATCTCAGCCTCCAGAAAGACTCCCAGAAGACTGCTTCCCCACAGCCATTACATTGCACTACTCCCCACATGTTTATCTACTTTTTTTTGTGTGTGTTTGTGTGTGTGATTGGTTTATTATATAGAAATATATATATTACACAATGTGTATGCTTATATTGTCAGTGCAGTGTGCTAGAGAGGATATGACAGTGATATGCACCTTGCACTCTTGAGGAAATGATGTCAGAACCCCAGGTATAAAGGAACTATTTCCAGGGGTGGGTGGGGTGAGGGGTGGGAAGGGTTGGGCCTAAACTGTGCCTCACAAAACAATCAGCTAAAAGCTCTGACCCACCGCTGGATGAGTGCCTTCCTGTCAGCAAGATGCCCTACAACAATTTGACAGAGAAAATACACGGCTAATTAAACAGAGAAAATCCAGACATCCAAGTCAGACACAGGTAAACCTCCCCAGCCCCAAAACAGCCTGGTGGTTTGTGCTCTGAAAGCAGTCAGCCCCAAAATAAGTCAGCTGTGCTTTAAACTCTTCCTGCACTGAAAATCTTAAGAATTGTAACAAATGTAAAGCTAGATCCACCTCCCTCTGTTGCTTGAAAGACTGTCTTTTCCTGACAATTCTAAGTTCCTTATTTCACCTTTCAGTTAGAAGTAGCCTCCACCTGCAGAATATCTGCTACAAACCAAAGACAATTGTAAGGTGAAGCCACACCTGAAGTACTGTGCCCAGTTCTGGAGTCTTCACCTTTGGGAAGACAAGGACAAGCCAGAGACAGAGTAACATAGCGTAACCAGAATGATTCAGGGCCAGCAGGGCAGATCCTACAAGGACTTGCTCAGGGTACTGATCATGTACTAGCTCGAGGTCAGAAGGGGAGAGGCTTGATATGATGGAGATCATCAAGTTGATAAAGGGAACAAACAAGGTGAACTGTGAGTACCTATTCAACAGGAGTAGCGAATCTAGATTATGAGGACATGAGTGGAAGCTGCGGGGTAGGGGGAGATTCAAGAGGGACACAAGAACATTTTATTTTACAGAGAGAGAGGCTGAGTCTTGGAACAGTCTGCAAGGAGAGGTGGTGGGTAGAGCCAAAACCATGAATGGTTTCAAGCACGGTTGAGAGATTTAAGGGCTTAGTACTTACTCAGGGGGTAGTAGTGAGACAGGGAGCAAAGGGGTGGACAGTGTAGACAAAAACCCTGTACTGATGAAAGGTCTATGGGTATGATAGGGTGTTACAGGCAGACTGGATGCAGCATTGGTCATTTTCTGCTATCATTGCCTATGTTTCTATCTTTGCTGAATGTTCAAAATGAAATCCATTGTTTTAAGCCACATAGGCAAAATAAGTGCTTTAGTCATCATCTGGGGTACTTTAAAAGATAATGATTCTATTGGCCAATATCTGACTCTTCATGTCTTTATTGTATCTGCCCTGCTTTTGTGGTTCACCACTGTCACCTTTTGTTTTACTCTGAGCGGTTTAAAGATCAGGAATTAACTTTGCTATATAACTCTAAGAACATACTCTGTTCAACTATGGTTTACTAGAACACATCATTGTTAACTTAATATTTCACTGATTTGCCGTATTTATCTCTCTTCATTCTTCATTATGGAGGACATTTGTATAAAAACATAATCTTTGTCCCATAGACTTCCTCTCAGTCTTCCACTGTTTCCACTGTTTAAGTCAAAGTTCTCTGTGAGATCCTAACATATTGCTGAGGAAATTATTCTGATCGCGCAAACAAAGGATCCTGACTTCAACAAAGGGACTAGCAGGACAATTATGGCAAATTAAGTCTGTGACATGAGGATCCTGTTTTCATGCAGATGTCCTCAGTGATAAAGAACAAGGGCAAATAATTGCAGAAAAAGAGAGAGAAATAGATACATTTCTAATTTATTTATGTGACTACAAATTGCTAACTTGAGGTATCACAGATTTTCTGTTTCACAGATCTGTTTTTGATCCTGCATCACTATAACCAATGGGTGTTTATCTTTATGGTACTATAAAAAGGGATATGTAGCACCCACCCCAAATACTGCTAATATATACAGTGTACATCAGGTATGCACATCCCACACATTTATTTTATATAGTTTCTTAAGTTAAAGCATTAGCAGCCACGGTTACTCTGACCACAAATCCTGTTTCAGCATGGGCTCATTGTCTGTCCTGCCTTCAGCTTGTTGATTGACATTTACCTTATGGTCTTGTTGTGACTTGCAAACTTAAGTTCCTTTTGCTTCTATCTCATCGCTACATGCTCAATTTAGGAACTAAAAAATGGCTTCATCTGTTATGTATAAATCCTATAAGCAGATCTGCATGTCAGAGTCGATATTGTTGCTCTGCACTCCTGTGAGCACTGAGTTTGGTAACATGTTCTGTACCAGGATGGGATAATACCTTAGCCCCAAACCAAATTCCTGTGAGGCAAAGACAACTTCCTGTTGCATTTCCTTAACACAAACAAGAACATTCTGAGATGTTTCCTTTACATCTTGGACTGCAGATGCTAACTCTTTTTCTTCTGATGATTATAGAATTGGAGGATCTTTTTCAGCTTTGGCAAGGTCAGCTTTTCCCTCCAGATAACGCTGCAGTTCAGGTACAATAGCTCTGACAACACCTTCAACAGAAATTAGTGTGTTTGTAGTTTAACAAAAACTGGTATCTTCCGACTGCATATATCACATGCCTGCACATAATAAAGACACTGCTATGTTTTTTAATGTTTTTGTGTTTTGAAGTCAATGTGTAATTAAAACAAATCATTAAGCAAACATCAAATATTTGTATGAACAAAGTAATTTTACTAAACTTCAAGAAAACACAATTGAGTAACACAGTACTTATTCAGCCATCTCTAAACTTTTTTGGTCTGTGAATCAAACAAAAAAAATTGGTTATGTACATGGGGAAAAATGAACATATTTTTACATTGCCTAGTTTGACATTAATAATATAAACCTTTTTGGTAATAATTATGGTATAAACCTAACTGTATTCAAAGACAAACACTAATAATTGTTAAAATACAGCTTTCAAATTAGTATGCACTCAGACCAAATACACATTTTATTCATTCTTATTCATATATCAGTATAACAACCCATGATACATGTGTGTTTCAGAGATAGACATTTTTTATTCTTCTGATGACAGCAACCTTAATCTAACCATTCCATTGCCAGCTTTGGCATTGCACTCCAAGTGACAGTCACCTGGTTCTCTACATAAATACAGACTATTCAGAGTTTTACATCTGCTGACAGCTGCATATACCAGTCCTGAAAGTGTATTCCCAATAGTACCAATATCAAACAATGCAGTTGGCAATGTCTTGCCTCGCAGTTTGTATACTGTACACCCACATGCTACTGAGAGGGGTATTTGCTTTCTAAAACCTGTTTCCCCTAGATGGATGAAATGGCATTTTACTGGTTGAACTTGATAAATTAGGTTGCTAGGATCCAATTTAACCAGTACATGTTGCAAGTGTGAAACTGTCACTGTGTTATTTTGTGGAACTGTTCTGAACACAATTCTCTGTATTACTCTGAGTGCATCATTAACATGTCCATCTTCAATACATGTGGCCCCTCTGCAGTACTTAGTGATGCAAAAAAAACACCTGCTTTAGTTGAGTCATTTGGTGTAGTACTTGAATCCTCAGCACATATCTGATAGTGAGCAGTGTCCAGACTTTGTAACATTCTTTTGTTGCGAATGTTACTTTCTTTATAAGTTTGGAATATCCAGACACAGTCTTTTGGAAGGTGATCCTTATGTGAAGAAGAAGAATATGTTTATTGTTGATTGGTTATTTAAACCATTACAACACACATAAGTTTAAAATACTTCAAAAATACATTAATCCACAATATCAATACATCTAATGTTCCAGAAGTCCATCAGTAAAAGAAATAAATCATCTTTCATCAATTCAATAATATACATAATTATACGAGAGGCATCTCCTCTCAGCCAATCACAGTTGAGAACTGCCACCAGTTATTCCCCCACAAACTGCATGTCAGATCCCCCAGAGTTGTTTATTCATCTTTACCCATCCCACAGTCATTTAATCAGACCAAAACCACACTTACAGTAGTTTATTCAAGCCTCCAGCATCACAACATGAAAAAATAAAAAATGGTTTTGGAACAGCAGTCTATGCTGGCAGCTACCTAACTAACCAGCACACGCTCCAAAATTTCCCCGACTTTCTCTTCAACATCTTAAATTCCGCATCGAAGTAGAATCACTATACAGGCAAATCACACTATTTGCCAAAAACGCCTGAACAATCCTCGAATGTAACAATATTACAGCACAAAGTGATACACATGCCGTTTCTTACAGCTGCTCCTTGCTGCTCGAAATGTTTACTTATACAGTAGAATATAACACCACCCTAAACCAAACGTTTTCAACCACAGGACCTTAATATTATCTGGACTAAAAAATGAATTACCGAGACCCTGCTTATACTTTCAACTGCTGTTCCCTCGAGCTAAACACCTGTGTGGATTCACTCTGTGACTCCTCTCATGCTACTCAAACAAGCTGCACATTGCGGCCCCAATTATAAACAACAACAAAAAAAGACCCTTGAGCCCTTGCTTTTAGTATAAGAAACAGTGCCCTCTGACTAAAAACATGTACAGTTTAACTCCATGGCTTGCCTCCTGCTGCTTGGTTCCTGCATAAAATGTATTACTACTACTTCTTACACCCAAAAAAAACCAGATTGCTCCAGTTTAAATAAAATGGACTTCTCCACATTCTCCAGCTGCACTATTCACCTTCTGCCTCTCCTACTTCATTCATGCTACTCCAACTCGTATAATAGTAATAACATTCAGTTGGTTGGGTATGCTCATAATGCTTCAACTACTGGATGATTAAATGCGGCTTCGCCTCGGCGTTAAAGCATCCACAGAAGCTGGTTATTGAGAGTAAACTCCAATTAACTGAATGTTATCACTTGAATAAAGCAAAAATGACATACTGTATTAATGAATAATTCTCTCTGACACCTTTCCTTCACTTTGTTTTTATTCCTTAGTTTAAACAGGGGTCTAAGAAAGCACATTGTTGTATTTTTGAGACATAGCCTACCCAGGCTTTCCCAGAGAGCAATTTACCACCCTAACTGATACATTCCTTGTTCGGGGGACCTTTCTTATACCCAGCAGGTGACAGGTTCGAGTCATGAAAATCTGGCCCACACTGAAGTCCTATGATTAGTACAAAATGCTACTCTATCTCGATTATGAATTAATAGGTCATTGCCATATTACCCAGATTGTACCTGTATATACTACTGGTTTGAGCCCCACCCTGAGACCCAGTGGAGATACTTCACAGTGCATGCTGGCACGTATCCTCTCTGGATAACCCTTAGGTCAGGGGTTCTGCCAGCATATATCACAGGCCACACGTTTAGGGTCTATGAACTTAGATCTGTAGTTACACATTGGGGTATTTCACTTTCATGACCATGTCCAGACTTTAGTATTGGACTCAACAACATGATTCGGGTGTGCCATTCTGCTATAGGACACGTAATATCTACCTACTATAGAAACTAACAGCCATTTCAACAAATTCTCCTATGGGCATTTCCCGGTTAGCCTCCCCGAATTTCCCACATAAATACCTCCATATAGCTCCATGTAATACTCCAAGCAAAGTCAACCATGTCTAATTATTTTGGCATATAGGTTACATCAGAAAAACTAATACATTATTATAAAAATCCTCTCCTCTCCTTATCACTCTGAAAGTGTACATAAATAACTGTAATTGCTTTTTCTAATTCTACTTTTCTATGTTATAGACTGAAACTTCAAAATATAATAACAGTGAAGAACATGCATATAACAAAGCAATTAAAACAGAGCATAATAATCTACAGTATATCAAATTGTTCTTTTAAATCCATTTAGACAAAAATTTAAGTTTGAAAATAACTATGGGCCTTATGCCCCCTGGAGTGTGTGCACTCCTGCAACCTAGCAATAACCCCCGCTCAACCAGGGGTCTGAATCACAGCTCCTGCAGGTTCCACATTGTTGTACCTCACAAGGTCAAAGATCTTTTGCCTACAGGGCACCCAGCTGGCTAAATGGTCTAAACAGTTACATATCCTCCACTCCTACCCTTGGTGCATTTAAATCAAGGCTCCGCCTCTCTCTCACTGCCTCTAGCTCCTGTCACTGCCTCCACTAGCTGACCCCATGAATATTTCCCTAACCTTATGCAGTTCTCTCTCCTATTAGCACTTGGTTACCCCTTAGCATGCACTTCCCCATATTATGTCTATGACAATGCCTCTGGCTGCGCTCCTCCTCTATAGCTCTCTGCCCCCCTCTGCTCTTCCTCTCTCTTGTCCTCTATCCTCTCTGCACCTCATCTGCTAACTCCTTGTAACCTAGCCTCCAAAACTTGTTTTGTTTCTCAGATGCTTTGTAACTCTGTTTAGCTTACACTTTTGTAACCTTGTCCTTTGCATTGAATTTGTAATCTGACATGTCTAATGTCATGAATTGTAACCTGACTTGAAACCTTTGTAAAAGAGCCATGGCTCAAAGGTATTGTAATCCTAGACCTAATAAATCAAATTAAAAATAAAATAAATAAAAATGGTTGCAGTTTAGATATGGTTCCTGACAGACACAAAATTGCTTAGATTTCCAAAATGTTCTGCTTCAATTGACATTGATTTAGAAATTCTCAGCATGGATTCCTGTTATATCGTTCCATGCAATCTGTTGCTGAAGCTGCACATTACCGTTTCTTACTACATTATTAGTCATTTAACACAGACCTAAAAAACAGTTACTTGGCCATTTAATAGAGATCCGTCAAACCACTATTGGCCATTCAACATGGTCCAACAGAGATATTTTACTTAAAAAAAACTTAAGAAGTACCTTAGTTAAGGGAGTTCATGTTTTCTTTAAGGAGTTTCACAAACCTTGCATAATGGTGAAAGGCTGCATATGAGAGGCAGTCTCTCCCTGTTAACAGGAGACCACAGCACCTTTGAGGGAACGCTCCCAAAATCCTTATCTTATACGGAGGTCCATCTTGGAGTTCCTTCCCTCCATTACATCTAGCCTCCGGGATCCACGGAAACATTCCTGCCATTCTGTTCCACCACTAGAGTGTTACTTCACTGTAAAGAAAAAGAAGAATGCTCCTCTGAATGTAGCATTTAAACATGAATGCGGCAAACCCCCCAGCCCCATAGGCAATTATGGCGCACCTGCTTTAAATAGAATTTGAGCGTGTATAATCATGACCATAGCTCATCTGACGATAAGTGCTCCAGTTTCAACTTCTGCTCATGGGACCATGGCTTCCAGGTTCCAAACCTCAGCAACTGCAGCACTTTGAGTATCCTTTTCAACTTGATTCAATAACTGCCCTTTATTCCTCCAGTATTCCTCTGGTCTGACTGCAGGACCAAGCATATGCCTTTAACTCTGTACCACACAGAAGGCTGCTAAACAAACTCAACCATATAGGAGTGGGGCAGGAAGTGATAGCATGGGTGAGTAGCTTGCTTGAACAGAGAACTCAATCCATGACAGTAAATGGGGCAGCATCAGGCGATAGGGAGGTGACAAGTGGGGTGCCACAGAGGTCCATCCTCGGACCATTACTCTTTAATATCTTCATCAGAGATATCACAGAGGAGATGAGTGGGAAAGTGTGCCTGTTTGCAGATGACACAAAGCTCTGCAACAGGGTGGACACTGCACAGGGGGTAGAGCAAATGAAAAGTGACTTACACAGGCTGGAACATTGGTCCAACTTGTGACAGTTAAAATTCAATGCGAAAAAGTGCAAAGTTATGCATCTGGGCAGAAGCAACCCAGAGACAGACTACTATGTGAGAGGGGAAAAACTAGCAACCACCCATCAGCAGAGGAATCTAGGGGTTATCATATCAGTCAATTTGAAGTTAGGCGGATAGTGTGAAAAGGCAGCAAAGAAGGTCAGCAGGATGCTGGGATGCGTAGGAAGGGGCATCACAAGTAGAAGAAAGGAGGTGATCCTGCCACTGTACAGGTCCCTGGTGAGACCCCGCCTTGAGTACTGCATCCAGTTCTGGAGACCTTATCTCAGGAAGGACGTAAATAGATTGGAGACAGTACAGAGGAGGGCAACAAAAATGACACAGTCTCCATAACTTGCCATATGAAAGTAGGTTACAGGAACTCAACATGTACTCCCTGGAACAACGCTGGGATAGAGGGGACATGACTGAGACATTCAAGTTTCTGAAGGGTATAAACAGAGTCTCCACCCAGGAGCTCTTTATGGTCAATAGCACCAGTAGGACAAGAGGGCATGAGATGAAATTGAGGGGAGGAAGAGTCAAGAGCAACATATGAAGGTTTTTCTTCACAGAGATGGTGGTTGACCCATGGAATGGTCTACTGGCTGGAGTCATTAACTCCAAAACAGTAGAGGAATTCAAAGCAGCTTGGGACAGACAAGGGGATTGTCTCACAGAAATCATAGAGGGGGGGTATGGCTCAGGGCAGACTAGATGGATCTTTGGTCCCCATCTGCCTTCAATTTCTATGTTTCTATGTTAGTGCCCGATCTTCTGGTGCTTGCTCAATTCCAAGAACTGTCATCACAATTATGGTCTCAGACGACCTTATGCGAGGGAAACTGTAGTCTGCGATCACTTGCTATTGTTTAGTACTATTGGCAAGAGCTAATACTTGTGTGGCCTGCTCCCTGCATCTTCGTATTTATTTATTTACATTTTAATCTATAAAGGAGTTCAACTTCCGACGGGGACACCGACTCATTATACCATGCAGGAGCTGGAGGACTCTTCATATGCTTAGTAAAAAACATTTTCAATATGGCACCACCGCTCATAAACTTTAGACCAGCAAACTGGCAAATTGGCAGTTCAAAAATTCGGAAACAAACAACAAATGCTGGATGGCAGCATATCTCAGAAAATAGTAATTTTTTTGTCAACAAAATACTCAAGGAATTCACTATTACAAGTCGAGAGCAAATATAAGGTAAGTTTCATTTATCACATTTGGAGCAATACTGATCCTTATGTCTAACTCTGGTATTAATAATGTCAATGCCATCACTTGTACAATTCCCAACCCACATCCCGTTTAATATGTTCAAAAATGACATGTCTTCTTTTTGGCGCATTGAGGTATTAAGTTCCCTAAGGTTGAAAAGGTCTTTCCAAATATGCGTATCTAGATGTTGCATTTCTGAATAAACAGCATGACTCATCACTAGCTGTAATTGGAATAGATCACCAAATATTGCCATAAGTCTGTTGCATATTCTGCCTGGTTCACTGCCTGGTGAACATTCAATTGATGTGCATTAAGTGACATTATTATGTCAGCGTTGACTTCATCTGTGACTAGGTAATTCTGGAACTTGGGTACATCATTATGTTCTGGTAACTCAGAAACAATGTGAACATTTGTTAACACATTAAAACAACTTCTGAGGGAGTCACTGTTGTCTTCTGATGTTGTGGATCATCATTGTGGTGTCCATCTGCCTCCACAATCCATAATAAAGCACTATCCACCTCCAAATAACATTTCTCATGTTTTTGCTTCACCACTCATGACTTATGGATCTTACCACTCACTTACAGAGATAAATGTGTTATTCCACTGCAATCCATTATGTGTTTGATATATACCACACCATTTGTGGTGTTTTTACTGGTGTTTTACCTTGTTTTAGCTTAAAACTGCCTTTCTTTCCATTGTAAGTTCCCCATCTGGACCATTGTTCTCTGTGTTCCACTTTCAGAGTCTAAGTGGAAATAACACGTTCTAAGTTATATAAATGGGGTTCTAAGTTATCTAAGTGAAAATAAATATTTATCTCAAAATACCATGATTTATTTTCCCAATTTATTCACCACTAGTGTGGTGTGTGTATATATACATATATGTACCCACACATATATATATATATATATATATGTGTGTGTGTGTATATATATATATATATGTATATATATATATATGCATATGTATTATAGTGGCACGGTAGTGCCACTATAGTTAGGGTTGAGGAGCCATTTCTATGTTAAACCTCAAAACTTTGCACCTTAATAACTTTGCAACCGTTTGACGGATTTGCCTGAAATTTGGAATACATGATCAAGAACCATAGGTCTTCGTATCTGCTAAGTTTCGTACCAGTCAGCTATACAGCTGTGGAGTTATTAAGCATGATCTGCGCACGCATTTACGCTTTTTCTGGAATTCTACAGTCGCGCCTACAGGTCGTACGGTTTGTGTGACCAGCCTGAAATCTTCAGGGAATGTGCAGCTGGTGTCCCTGATGTGCCTTTCAAAGATTTCATGAAAAAATATTAAACGGTTCAAAAGTTATTTAAAAAACAATTTCCCATTATAAGTCAATGGGAAAAGTTAGCAAAAAGTTCGACAGTGTCGCAAATGCACTTTTTAGTATCGCAAATGGCCCTGTTACTGTCGCAAATCCGCCATCTTGTTTTCAGTTAGTGATCAGAAAAATGCTTGGCATTTAAAATTGAGACCCTCTAGCAACCTAATTCTTTTGTATTCACCTAGTCGGGCCCTGAGGATGCTAGCCATGTCTTTATTTTTGGGGTAAAACACCCCAGAAATATATTTTTCAAATTTCTAGAAAAGTAGTGTCGCAAGTAGTGTGTCGCGATTTATGAAAGTGTCGCAAATTTTTATGTAAAGCTTCAAATCACTACACTACTTTACGACACTATGCCCAAAATAACAGTAATTCTTTGGCACTCCGCTGCAAAAGAACGGTTGGGAGTTTTGGGCTGAAATTTGGAAGGAACGCAGGTGACATCTCACAGATGTGCCTTTCAGTGTTGTTTTGGAAAAATATTACATGGCGGCAAAGTTACGGCACTCCAAAGTTGACATTTTTTCCCATAGGATAACATTACGGCACCCGACGCTTTACAGAAATCCTTTGGATCCCTGCTGCAAAATAACGGTTTGGTCTTTTTTCCTGAAATTTGGAGGGAAGACAGCCAACAGCCAACAGATGTGCCTTTCAGTGGTTTGGTGAAAAAATATTACAGGGAGGCAAAGTTATGGCACTCCGAACTTCTCTTTTTCTCCATAGGATAACATTACGGTTGTCATCGCTTTTCAGGCCCTGTATCTCGAAACGGTGGTGAGATACAGACTTTCGTCGAAAATGCTTAGCTCCTCAATGGGGGCTAAGTACAAAATTAGCCAGGACAGTTGTAAATCATATGACTTTTAAATTTTTTTTCTACGTCGTACGGTTCCTGAGATATAACGTATTTAGTATTCCAAGTTCTCATTTTCTGCTCCGATACTCATTATTATGCATACATTATTTGTACTCACTGTCTTTCTCTATGCAGGTTTTGGAGAAAACCAGCCTGTGCACTTACATTACTGTTACTGTTGCCCTTTCCGCTTGCGGTTCCGTACCCGGTTCACTTACCGTTGACGTCTGTGCCACCATGTGCGTTATCCTTTGCATTTTCATTTGCGCTATGCTTCTGTTATTTTTGCCATTTCTGTCTACAGTACTGTTTATCTTTCTGTTTCACTTTACGTCCACCATGCCCATTGACATTTCTGTTTGCAGGCACCATGTTACTATGTGACAACACATCACGTGGCAGACCGTTCCCGTCTACGCCACCATGTGCGTTAACCTTTCTGTTCTCATTCGCACTTGTGTTATCATGTGCGCCACTGTTAGCATTTCTGTTTGCATTGCTGTCCCTGTTAGTATGCCACAAGACATCGTTTGGTGGGAGCGCGGGGCCCAGAGGTTCCCACGCTCCCGCCACTGCATTATGCGGTGGGAGCGCGGGGCCTCCCGCCGCTGCATTACATTCACTATTTCTCGTTATCATTCTCAAAAAGAAGGGAAATTAGAGGCAAAAAACTCCGTTTAATGCATTACTTAGGGTTGTTCCACAGTGACAAAAGTGAGGAAATTCGCTGTTAGGGTTGAAAACCCCTGACCCCTCGCCCACCCCAACCGGCATTGGGGTGTGCATTGGGATCATGTGTCCTAACTCTCACAAGGCCACACATCCACTGAGGCACCCCCCCTCCACAGACTGCTGCCACTGGCAAGTTGTATTAATATTGGAACTGTGGCCAGAATAACCCACTCGCAAATCGCCACAACGGCATGCTGACTATGTTGTCTGTGGCTGATGGCATACTGTGCAGGCAGTTGCACGGCACCTTGCATGCCCAGGTAGTTAGTTTTGTTCCCCTTCTCCCCTTCCCCTCCCCCATCCTGCCTGTAGATGAGAGATCCTCTGGTGAACATATACAACACTGCCCCGGTGGCATGCTGTACCTTCCCCTTCCTGTCTGTAGCTGGAAGGTGTTACCACTGCCCCGGTAATGTTCCCTGGTGGCATAGTGGAACCTGGCTTCTTGCCTGGCTTCTAAAACCCTGGCAATTCCACTGAAATGTTCCCTGGTGGTATAGTATAACCCTCTTCTCACTTGTATCATACTATCAACATAGAGACAGGAGCACCACCCCATGTGGTATAGTGTCTCCCCCCATCCCTGGTGTGACTGCTCTGCAATTGTCACTGCTCCAAGACTGCTGGTGGTATAGTGGTCACAGCTCCCCACCCCACTCAGGCGTCCCCCTCCCCCCTGCTGCATGCTCCCACTGTCAAGTTGTATCAGTGCTATTATGATGGGCAGAAGAACGCACCCGCACACTGGTACAGCTGGGTGCTGAACATGCTGTCTGTGAGTGGCAGACTGTAGTGTATGCTATGATTCACAAACCTGTGAATGACAAAGTTGTGAATGAGAGCATACAGTACAGGCTGCTAGCATATATTGGCCGACTTGGTCCACCAATGTGCTTCCAGTTGTAGAGTATGATGTCAGCTGTAGACAGTATGGTTGACAGGCAGCTGTGGCTACAACTTGGCAGTGATGGCCAGTTGGGGGTGAGGGGGTGCCTGAGTGGGTGGGAGGGGGTGGTGGGACAACAGAAGCATGATGGCAATTGCACAGCGGTCGGGTGGGGGATGGGGGGAAGTATTATGTTATTGGGCTGTTTAGTACTGTGTGATAACTTTGAGAAGTGTTCTTCTAAGAAGCCACAGTACTAAGCCAGGCAGGAGAGCAGTTGTAGAGTGTGCCTTCAAGTTCTCAAGCTTCTGCTCCTGATTGTCCACCCTTCTGAAGAGTTTTGTTTTGCTAACAAACATTCACATTTTCAGTGAATACCATACCCTGTGTCACAAATGAAGATGGTAAATAACATTGATGTCAACATGTTAGATAACGTCATCGTGACAGTACGCAAAGTTCTGAATTTTTTTATTCGTTACACTCTTCACTGTCTGTTTTTGAAAATATAAAATGTATAATTAAATAAAAACTTTTTGTATGAAAAAATATATTGCAAATATTTATATGTTACTGTTATTATAAAAATACATTTTTTACTATAAATGAAATTCTTAATCAACAGTTATTTGCCATATTCAATAAACAAAATGAATACTTTTCAGTTTAAAATCAGGTATTTTCATAAATGAATATTCATTTGACTGTTATAGTGAAACTCAAACAATGCTTTATATAAAGAAACAAAAGAAGGTTAGGTCACCTATGTACAAAACTATGTAAAGATAGAGAAAAAAAACAAGGTACATACAGAGTTACAGTGTGCTGATACAACTGCCAGTCAGTGGATCTGGCTGGGGGTGGCAGAAAAGAATGGTGCAAGGGGAGGTGGAAGCTGTCTCTTTTGTTGAGGGGAAGGTACAGCAGAGTGACAGAAAAGGGGGCAGAAGATTCTTCACTTGAGACCAGGATCTTGTGTCTCACCATCTTCATCTTTCTCTTGAGCAGGTGGTGTTAGCCTGTTGACACTACTTGTGAGCATCTGGACAGTATGATACAGATGAGTACGAATATACGAACATACGAAATTTGCCAGCAGATAAAGGTCTAGAGGTCTATCATGTCTGCTTGAATGTGCAGCTAGCACCCCTTATTCTGCAGCTGCCCCTCCCTTCCACCCTTCCCCTTCATTGACCCTTCCCCTTGTCCTGTCCCATCCCCTTTTGAAGCAGTCCACTGTTCTACTGGATACCACTTCTGCAGGTAACGATTCCACCCAGCTACCACCCTCCTGTAAAAAGTGTCTCCTTATCTCCCTCCTGAACCTTCCTCCCTCCAGTCTCATATTATGGCCCCTGGTGTCCCTCCCTTCCCTTACTTTGAACAGCCCCTCTGTACCTGTCTTGTTTATTCCTTTCATGTACTTAAAGGTTTCAATTATGTCCCGCCGTCCCTCCTCTCCTCCAGCGAGTACATGTTCAACTCCCAAAGCCTCCTCTCGTATGATTAATCCCCCAGTCCCTTGATCATCTTTATTGCTTTGTGCTGCACCCCCTCCAGTAACTTAATGTCCCTCTTCAGATACGGGCGCCAGTACTGCATGCAATACTCCAGGTGCGGTCTCACTAATGACCTATACAGTGGCAGAATCACCTCCTCCCTCCTCGAAGATATACCCCTTGCAATACAACCCAGCATTTTGTTGGCCTTTGCCGCTGCCTTCCTACATTGTGCCGAGTTGTTCATTGACCCTGTAATGAGCACCCCCAGATCCTTCTCCTCCTCTGTCTGGGCTAGCTGCACTTTCCCGAGCTGGTAACTCCTCCTTGGGTTCTTTATCCCAAAATGCAGCACCTTGCACTTTTTGGCATTAAACCCCAGTTGCCAGGTGTCTGACCAGGTTTCAAGCTTTGCCAGATCATCCTGCAACCCCTGCCATCCCCCTAGGTCATCCACCACTGCTCCTACCTTGGTATCATCAACAAACAGACTGATCTTGCTCTTGATGTCCAATGATATGTTTGCAATGAATATCCCAAACAACACTGGTCCCAACACCGAGCCCTGTGGAACACTGCTCCTCACCACCCTTGAGTGTGAGAGCTCCCCACTCACCACCACCCTCTGTTGCCTTCCCTGAAGCCAGTTCCCTACCCATCTCACCAGCTTTGCACCCGCCCCTGTGCCTACTAACTTACTTCCCAGCCTTCTATGCGGCACCGAGTCGAATGCCTTACTGAAGTCCAGATACAGGACATCCACTGCATGGCCCCTGTCCAGTTGCCTAGTTACCCAGTCATAGAACTCCACCAGGTTGGTTTGGCAGGATCTGCCCCATATGAAGCCATGCTGTCTGCTGTCCTGTAGTCCTTTGGCCTCTAGGAGGGCCACCAGCCTCTCCTTCAGGATAGTCTCCATTAGCTTACCCATGATGGATGTGAGGCTCACTGGTCTGTAGTTTCCCGGTTCATCCTTGGGGCCACTCTTGTGGAGGGGCACCACATGAGCTATCCTTCAGTCCTGAGGTACACACCCTGAATGTAGTGAGGCATTAAATAGGTCTGCCAAGGGGCCTACAAGGACCTCTGCCAGCTCCTTCAGTACCCTGGGGTGGATGCCATCTGGACCTGGTGCCTTGTCCACCCTCAGTGCCTTCAAACCCTCCCGAACTCTGCCCTTCATGATTTCCCCATCTGTCACCCCCCCCCCCGTTTCTGCCATTTCTCCCCCCTTGGGTGTCACCCCCCTCCTCTCTTTAGTAAATACTGAGCAGAAGTACTCATTTAGTGCTTCTGTCTTATCACACCCCACTTCCACCCAACCCCCCTCCTTTCTAATCCTTACTATGTGGTCCTTACTGCTCCTTTTCTCCCTTATGTACCTAAGTCCTTCTCCCCCTTCTTAATGCCTTGTGCCAACCTGAGTTCTGTAGATGCCTTGGCTCCCCTTACTGCCCTTGTCACCTCCTTCGATTCCGTTAGGTACTCCTCCCTGTCCTCCCCACTCCCTGTTTTCTTGTACTTCCTAAAGACAGCTCTTTTCCTCTTTACCTTTTCCATGACCTTCTTGCACAACCAGCTTGGTTTCTTAGCCCTAGCCTTCTTGCTCTGGGCCTTGCAGCAGGTTTTGTTTGCCTCCACTATCCCCAGCTTTATGAGCTCCCACCTCCGGTTAGTGTCCATACTAGATTGAATTTAGTCCAGGTACCCTTTTACCACTTCCCTCATCCTCCCAAAGTCAGCCCTCCTGAAGTCCAGCACTCTTGTGCCAGATTCCACTCCTTCGTTGCCCACATCCAGTGTGAGCCATACTGAGTGGTGGTCACTCTCTGACAGCGGTTCCTCCACTGTAAGTTCTCCCACAAAGTCCCCATTTGCCAGCACAAGGTCAAGGGTATTCCCTAACCTGGTTGGTTCACTGACCATTTGTAGCAGGAAGCTGTCCTGGAAGGCATCCAGCAGTACCTGCTCCCTTCTGTTCCTGGTTGTTGAGGTACTCCAGTCCACTCCTGGCATGTTGAAGTCCCCCACAATCACCACACTACCCTTCTTGCAGGTCCACCTGATCTGTTCCATTAGTTCCCTGTTTAACTCCTCCATCTGAGATGGCGGCCTGTACATCACTCCCATTCTAAGAATCCTGTTCTTGGAATCCTGGATTTGCATCCAAAGTGACTCTGTACTACCCACCTCCCCTTCTTCCCTTACACACTTCAGTCCTTCCTTCACATATAGTGCCGCCCCCTTCTTTTCCCAATCACCCTGTCCCCACAAATAAGCTGTGCTCTGGTACAGACAGGGTCCCAGTCATTGTATTGGGTGGCCCATGTTTCTGTGATAGCTGCAATGTCCACCTCTCCTCTCGCCATGAGCACCTGCAACTCTGCAGTTTTCCTCCCAAGGCTCCTAGCATTAAGGGTAACCACCTTCCACCCTTCCCCCCCATCCTGCCCTCCTATACTAGCATCACCAACAGTACTTGCCATTTGTCCTTTGTCACTGTTATGGGGGGTAAGCTCATATGGTTTCCCAGCCTGTGGTCTCTGCATTTCTCTTGTGCAACTGCCACCCCCCACTCCTAGTTTAAATTCCCAACTTCCTCTATGTACTCCTCCATCCTCTGTTTCAACACTTTCTTTCCCTCCTCACTCAAGTGTAGTCTGTCCTTGGCATAGAGACTACTGTACTGTATTTGTAATGTGTTTGACTTAATATTTTGTTGTATGGTGTCAAATTTAGCTATGGCCATTTGAATGGTTTTGGATTGTTGTTGGACTAATTCAGTGAGGTTTTTCAAATAATTATTTGTTTCTCTCCGGGCCTGTATCATACTGTCCAGATGCTCACAGATAGCTTCTGTGCCTCTGGTTTCACTATCCGTGGAAAAAACATATGCAGATCCTTAGTGACTAGCATTAGATATATAACAATTAAGGAATAAGGCATGCCTAGGGGTTAGATTTACAGTCTTTTATAATATGGGTTACCTTTTCCAAGGACTATAATTGGACAGAAGGTGTCAGGTGGGTATGGATTAAATTCCCTATTTGCTCCATGGTTCACCTACCCGATCCTGTTCCTTAGCTTGGAAAAAGCCTGTTTACAG
The DNA here is from genome assembly GCA_016271365.2 of Neoceratodus forsteri. Classification (NCBI taxonomy): domain Eukaryota; kingdom Metazoa; phylum Chordata; order Ceratodontiformes; family Ceratodontidae; genus Neoceratodus; species Neoceratodus forsteri. Next base: position 1,482,644,619 of record CM028129.1, read on the forward strand.
AGTGGAGAGATCTATTGTGTCTGCTGTACTTGATTTAGAAAGTAGCCATGTTTTTATGTAGGTAGCGAGGGCAGCACACTGTGGTTTGTCAACAAGAAACATATTAATTTCTTGTTATTTGGAGACACAAGTCCTGTCACAATTGATTGAACAAGTAGTGAAGCCTAGTCGCAGAGCAGTGCTTGTTTGGCAGCAGTGGGAGTTAGAGTTGTCCAGCAGTTTGCTGATACATGCAGTGCACAGCACAAGTTACACATCCAGAGGGATGTGACACAGAGCAAAGTGAAGTCTTTGTCCCCCCACCATACAGAATTCCCCGAAAGCATGCTGCCACCCACCCAAAGTCTTCACAGTTTCCTCTGTCAGTCTGTGTCCAGTCCTTGTTTTACAATGCCATCGTGTGAGTCGCAGTAAAGTGCACAGCACTGTGGACTGTGGCAGAGAGGCAGACAGAGTGACAAGAAGTGAGAGAGAGAGTTGAATGTTAAGCTGCAGTGAACGGAGCACAGACTTAATTTCTCAGTGACAGCTGTCCCATTAGCACCAGTGACAGGGACAGTGACAGAGTGTCTGGCAAGGTTCTGGCGGCATTGCAGTTGGGAGCACAGTCCCCCCCCCCCAACTGACTGTGACATCAGCAGGAAAGACAGAATGTCATTAGAGCAGGTCTGTAACATTCAACTGGTGACATGGGTAAAGCAGAAGTTGCAGTATTCATAACTCATGGTAATCTGCTGGCAGCCAGTCTATATTTGTAATTCCAAGTAGTATAGGAGACTGTCATTGACAATGTTCGGTACTAGCAGTCCCAGAGAGCACCTACATGAAAGAGACATTTCTTCCACCTAGGCACGCTGCGGGACTGTCAGTAGTGAATATTGTCACCTTCGTCATGCTATACTGCTTGGAATTTGAAATGTAGACAGGTGACAATCACATTACTGGGGGTTATAAACAGCACAATTTCTACTGTATGTTACTGATGTCACTGCTTGAATGGGAGTGAAAAGAGATCCTGTGAGAAGCTGTGCCCTATTTTGCCTCAGTGCGAGTGATTCAGAGAGAGAGAGAGAGAGAGAGAATGAGAGAGAGAGAACAGCACAGGCGTTTGCCTCTTTATGTGTGGGTCAGGTCCCCGGGACTCAGTGAGAAAGAGAAACACCATCAGTGCATTCCAACTCAGTGGCAGAGCTAGGTTTGGGAGCGTTTGGGAGCTGGGGGGGCCATTTAGTCAATTGTGGGCTCCACAATGGGCACTAAACAGTGAATAAAGATTATGGTGGGGCACCACTACTCACAGTGGGGCAGCCAGGAGGGGTGACCACCCCCCCAGCTCCACCACTGTTCCAACTCCCCCCCCACCACCAATGGGGAATTATGCAGCAGTAGGTCACGGGGAGTGGCAAAAAATGAGTGACACAGGATGGCTGGTACATGCATAACAAAATTCCTTCTCTCTGTCTCTCTCGTTGTGTCAGTTGCTCTCTCTGTCTCGCTGTCTGATTGCTTTTAATTTTTAAGCTGTCCATGTTGTGCTAAGCAACCAGTCTTCAGTACACCTAATGCATTAAACATACTAGATATATGCACCAGAGGAGAACTGTGGATTAAAGTACCAGTTTAATGGACAGGTACAAGCAAAGAAATGCATAGCATCTCAGAGACATATGCACTAGACAGGAACTGTGCATTAGACAGTTTAATCCAGAGTTACTAGCGGTAAGAAAGGCACCACTTGTCAGTGTGTCAGAGACACATGCTACTTGGCTCTGCACTGATCTGGTAGGTTGCAATCTATGGCAAGTAGGAACGAACATCTCTAAACAGTGGTAGTGACCATTACCTACGGAGAAGAGGCAGCAGAAGAAAACCTTTGTAAGGGACTACTTTGTATAGTGGAAGGATAATATTCCTTTTTCACAGGAAAATAAGATCACCGCCTTGTGTTTTTGAGGTTCTGCAGTATGGGTGAGGTAACCCATGTTATAATCACAATGACCCACTCCAGGGTGTGGGGTTATAGGCATTTAATCCACACCTGGGGCGCTGTGAGGACACTCAGCCTGTGGCCTTGTGCCTCACAATGCACACCAGGCGTGGATTAAATGCCTATAATCCCAGACCCTGTTGTGGGTTATTGCTTAGTTAATCAGCTGTTAGAGGTGTAATGTGTCATGAGGCACAGCTGAGTTCCACATTGCCCCTAGTGAGTTATTATCTGACCGTTAATCTAACTGCTGGGAGTGCCTTATTGCTATAATAAGATATTGTTCCAAAAGAAGATGGTTAAAATGAATACTTTTTGAATCTTTTCCTCATTTAGAGGGAGATTTTTATTAAAATTGTTCTTCCACCAAGAGTTTAAGAATACTGGTTTCAAATGAGAATGCACCATTCCAGTCATTCAGCTGTGCTAGAAGACGGAATGCTGACAGGAAGAATCTATGTACCATTGTGATCACGCTGTTTATGGTAGCATAAGTAAGCAATAATACCTGACAGGGTGGGTGGTATTGTGCTATACCGGACCGCCCAGGGGTGTAATGAGGCCTGGCGCGGGCGGGGCGCCCATAACCCTGGAAGGTCCGGTATAGCACAATACTGCACACCCTAGAGGGTATTATTGTGCTTAGAAAATGGGCTATAGGTGACATTTAAAAAAAAATATGTAAAAATAAAATAGATGTAAATGATAAATAAAAGCAACAGTTAAAATTAACTTTTCTGGTCAAGTAGTCCCTATAGTACCATCAATGCTGTAGGGCACTGCTGTTTTTTTTTTTCTTTCTAAACGTTTCTTTACTATTAGCAGCTCTAGGTTATGCTTGCTTGCTGCTTTGTCCATTGCCCCCCCAAGACAACACAGTATTTTATTTGTTGTTTTTGAGCACTGAGTTGGAGCAGGAGAAAGCATGTTAGCTTCATTTTAAACAGGCATTTTGTTTATGGGAGTGATTTTGTACTGTGGTACGGGTATGCCGTGGCATTTTCAAAAGTGCACTGTGTCTTGAGATGGAGTGTGCCTTGCGGTAGGCAGTGAGTAGCTTGGGAAAGTTTTGCTGGTTAAAGAAAAGAGAAAAAAACTGTTTCTTCTGTGGGTTTGTTTGTCGGATGAACGGGGGAATAGCATGAGCTGCACTACTGTACTGCTGCAATGCTTTTGTCATGTCAGCTGGATCTGATGGTTGGCGGCAATGAAACTGATCGTCGGCAGCTCAGTCAATGTTTTTAACAAGTGTTTATTCAAGTGTGACAAAAAGAGTGGGTGGTAGGGCTGGGGTGCTTGTAAGCACCAGTAAAGACAGTGATGTTGAATCGGAATGAGGTGGTGAGAGAGCGCGGTTGAGAATGGCGCCATTAGGAATTTGAACGGCTGGGAGAAACGGTCTGTTATTCTCCTCTCTCTCCCGACCGCATAATAAAATGGCAGTGTGTTTCTTGTCTTATTGCTTGTTTTTTTTTTTAAAGCCCTTTAGTACTTTATGTCCGATTTGGTTTGTAGCTTACTTATGGAGTGTTAGGGCCACTATATGTCTCGCTTAGCGGTACGAAAAAAATGGCAGAGATTTGAAATTAGATTGGGGGGTTTGGCCAATTAGGAAGCGGGGTGGGAACCAGGATGCTGGTGATGGGGCAGGCTAGACAGGCACTTTTAATAGCTGGGCATCTGTTGTCTGATAGATGCCCAGCTAGAAAAGTGTCTCAGTCAATCGGAAGCCTCAAATCATTTTACCCATTTTCTAACATGGATTAATGTAAGGCTGTTGGAATCCTATCAGACAATCAGATTGCAGAATTTCTGGGAACTTTTTTGTAACATATGAAAAATTATTAGACTGGAACAAAAAAGGTGCAATCCAATTGTGTGTTTGGAGTCTAACACACTTACATAAACCTATGTAATACTGTGACATGCACTCTGTCCACCATGGTACGATGTATTGTTACTGTCAACCTTTCACTCTGTGTGACAGTTGTATATGTGTTATGATGCATTCTGATTTCAAGACACTGTAATTAATGGATTCCCCTTTTTCATATAGGGGAACCATGGTGTAATCTGGCTTTATAAAGGAGTATTTATAACAGCAAATATGCGCATGGCTCCCGTTGGTCTGTGTGCATGCCACAATTCCAATATTTGTCTTAGCTCGCTGCTTTTGTTTGCCTGAAACAGCTCTGCTACAAAAGCTTGTCGGTAACTTACTTTTTAATTAAAAGTAGTCACTTGATAACATTGAAAAAAAAATTAAAAAAAATGTTTAGATGCAGCAGTTTGAATTTTGGCAACAGACTAGAACATGACCGAACTGCAACCACTGCTGTCTGGTCAGCACTTCTGTTTACCCAAAACAGCACTGCCAGAAGATAGTGGTGGTAAGCTATTTATTTGAGTTTTTTCAACACTAGTCTTGGCCAAAAAAAAGAAATAGAAAACATTTAAAAATGCAGCACATTCAATTTTGACCCTGGACTAAAACAAAGGTGAACTGACTGCACTGTAACATCCTTATTTTACATAAATTGCTGAGCCAAAAAAAGGGAAACCCAACAATGATATAAAAAAAAATATGGGGTAGTGTGATTAAACTCGAAGTTTACATACACTCTTAGGGTTAGATACTTCGGTCTCGAGGTTTATGAGCATCTAACCCCTCGGATGTGTGTGTAAACTTATCGATACACACAGCATCCCAGACTTTATTCTATTTATTATACAGTGGGCCAAAATTTCTGCTTTCCCATTGGTCAGTTGGAACCTCTTGTCCATTGTAAATACTCCACCGTACCAAGAGGAAGAGGTGCCAACCACCAGTGAGTTGCATTAAAAACTTCTCCGAAATCACTCTGACAATAGACAGTTTATCATCTGTTGGGGAGAATGTGCAGTTGTACCTGATGCTACTTTACGGGACTATAACGTAATTAATGGACTGACAATTTAACCTCTGCTCATGCTTCACACTGTATCATTTCCTGTGATAAGCTGTACATGATTGTTGAACCTTGCTCCAAATAAAAATAAATAATTATTAATATCTGTACATACAGCACTGTGGCTCTGGCAGTGACTGTTCTTCCTTAATGTGAGGCACGATCCTGGTCTCTAGTGGTTCTGTAAAAAAGAAAATGGCAGAGAAATACATTAATACTAAATATGCACTTAATAATGTGATAAACAGACACAACATCTTTATTTGTGTGACACAACCACAAAATGTTTTTTTTCTGCTGTGATTTTTCTTATAATTAACTTTTTTACATAGGTTACTATGAGTATCTCAATATACCGTGCTATTATTGTATGGGAATCCTGTAAGTGGCAATAACAGCTTATACCCAGAGGACTGTGGTATGGTCTAATGATGTGTTCATTGTGAAACCAAAAGTAACAGCCACGTATGAATGGCATGACAAATGCCTGTTTTGTCATTGCTCAGTAGACAGCTTAAAGTTGTGTCACATTATGTCACCGTATGTCACCTCTTAACATGACACACTGAGGTTAATAGATCTTAGTATACTCTTTTCAGACAGAGATACATAAGTATGAAAGTTGAGTAGTGAAGCTGCTTTTCTCACAGTCAAAAATATTGTTACTTGCATCACGTTCTTACTCTTAGAATTGAACCCCGGCCCACCTCTCATCCACAGTCAGATAACAGAAAAATCTCAGTTGTTATGAAAAAGATATAGCCTTTGGCTACATGTGATAAACACTGTAACAGTATTGTGTACAGAATGTGGTGGCAGATGCTAGTTGATAGGTGGTTAACACAAAGCTACTTAGCTTTGCCTTCTGCCACAGTTAAGCTTTGTTAGCAGCTAGCTACCATGTACAACTCTGTAGTAGTTTTCAATGATCACTATTCTAACTCTGCTAGGATACTCTTTGTTGGTGTTAACATGTCTAGTGAGCATTTGCTGTTACTTGCTTTGTGTGCTGATGATGATGACGTTGTCATCATCAGTGGCTTCTTCTGCCCCCTCCTCTACAAAGACAGGACCTGGCACACCTGTTGATTCAGCTGTGGCTCCAGTTGCTGTAGAAAGACAGAAAAAACAGGTTAAAGATGAAATTAAGCAAATTTATTTCTACTTTGTGAAATACCACTGTGCACCACTGCATGAATATAATGCCTTTTCCCCCCTCTTGAGGCATAACCCTTAAAAAAATGACTGTGACCCACAGCTCACAACCTACAATCCACCATATGTGTTGCTTGGTAAGCGAGTGTCCATTTCTGACCAAACAGCAAACTTCATCCCCTAACCCCCTTCCCGGCAAAAAAAACAAACAAAAAAACTCAACAATGGATAGTTTGTTTCACTTAATCAATCCCAATGCAATTTGGGAAAATGTGGTGTGCGATGGGAAGTCAGAACAGTTGCCAAGGTGTTCCTAAGCAGAAGTCTGTCGGTCTCCCACTGCCTATATGTCTGCAAACACACTTCTCCTCTTCAAGGTGTGACTGAACCAGATCAGACATGGTGCAGTTGAAATGCTCTCTCCTTGCTCGTTTGCTAACAACAGTGTGCATACCCATGCCTACAAACACAAGACTATTTTCTCAGGCATGAGAATATTTCTAACCAAATATAGTTAAACATCTGAAACAACTTACTTGGTTCTTAGTTTTTTAGACACAAAACATACAGAGGTTCATTGTGAGATTGCAATATACCACTTGATAATGTTGGTGATGCAAGGATTTAATAATGGGTGGTGTATTTTGCTCACATGGCTGTGCCTTGTGATTGAGCAATACAACTGACGTGGCTAAATCTTGACATCGCGAACATTCTCTTGTGATATGTTGCTTAACAAGGCACTCCAGGGTGTGAGTGACTGGGTGATTTATTTACTTCTTGTGTGCTTAACTGACTCAGCTGTGTCTGCTGACACACTACAAAAGGTGTGTGTGAAGCCCCAATAACCTACATGGTGCTGTGCGTTATTGGTTGATTATGAATGGCATCAAAAATTCTCTACAGTCTGATTGGTCAGTGTGTTTCTGGGATAGTGAGGCTATGCCAGCACAATGTCACTGTGTTGATTTGTTGCAAAATGTATCACACTGTTTGCATGTTCTGTTAAGAAACAAAGAAATGTTGGCACAGCAAAAAATCTGCTAGATACATATTTTTTAAAGTTTAAATATTTTGAATACAAGTGAGTGATTGCATTAAAGGAATAATGCAGCCCAGGGTGTTATGTATGCTGGTATAATGTCACTTCTGAACTGTTGGATGCACTCAGCCTGTGGCCTTGTGCACAATGACACAGGTATTTGGTTATCGTAGCACAACCCACACCCTGTTCTGCATTGTTGCTTAAATGGTCCACAGTCTGTTGTGCTTTACTCTTGAATTTAACATGGCTGTGTGTTGTTTGGCAAGAGGTAGCTACGCGCCTACATGATACAGTTAGTTTAAATGTGGCATAGTGCATACCTGCGTCTGTCACTGTCTGTAGTATTCAGTTGCACCAACAGTAAGCCATGTGATATTACTTACATAATTGCTCATAACATCTTGTTTCTGTTTACATGGTATTTGTCTACATAACTGTATACAGTTTCCTTAAATCATGATGAGTATTGTACTTACGGTGAAGAATGCAATCCCCACAATTGGGCTTTCCAGCCCGGAGCCACAGCTAGTAGGCTGCATCATACCAGGCCCGGTCTTTTGCTGGTACTTTTCCCACTTGTTTGAGTTTGTAGAATTTCTGCTGGACAAGCTTCCACTTGCCCCTGCACGTTCTCCATCTCTTCTCCTTACTAACATACATACTAACATACTAAAATGCCAGCAGAATAGGCCTAACGGTCTCTCGGGTCTGCTCGATTTTCAGCACCTGCACTGAGGGTAGATTTTGGTGTCCCCCTTCCCCCTTGGGTTATACTGTCCCCAGTTCCAGATGTTCCACCTGTACTGGGCCTGGTCCTCCGTTAAACCTGTCCATGGTCTCCACCTCTACCAGCTCCCTGGGCAGTGCATTCCATGGCTCCACCACCCTTTCAGTGAAATAACATCTCCTCTCCCCTCTGAGCCTGCCCCCTTCCAGCTTACACCAGTGACCTCCTTGAGACCTTTTTCCTTCCTTAGAAATTTTGCCACTCGCAGCCAGGTCTCTTTGAGCAGCATGTTGGTTGCTCACATCACATTTGGTTCACCCATTTTACTGACAGCCTCCACTAGCAGAGGTAGCTGCTCTTGGCTCCAGTATCGTGGCATTTCTGTAAAAACAAACAAACATAGTGAGGGGGAAGATTACAGCATGGGAAAAGTTTGTTTATCTATGTATTTAAAATATATACGGTAGTCATAGAATGGACATCCCAACACTCAATAAAAAGGATGTTCTACACTTACAGTTCTTAGATTTATATTAGGTTCTGTGTCCTTATCACAGAATGAGAAAGGGTGTGCTCCATACCTCCACCCACCTGCCTCTACTGTCACATTCACATTGCACCTCACCAGAATCTGGTTATTACCGCACTCCATCCTCATGTTTGGGCATCCAGTTATGTGTGCTGTGTTGCACACTTGTGTATATGTACACACAGAATGGTATTCTGTGTGCAACGCTCAATGCTATGTAATAAGGATATATCCCCCCACATACACACAGACACAATACTACTGGTAGAGTACCAGCCCTAGGATGGCACATGCAACTCTGTACCTCAACATGTACAGGCATTTATGAATACCTGTGTGAAACATCAACTACATAACTAGCTAAATTATGTTACTATACCTCCAGTGCTGTTGAGATGTCCTAGAACTGTGATAAGCCATTGCTAATCTACCCAGTTCTGTTTTTTGGGGGTGAGCGCTCAACAATGAAGAAGCTTATGACAGGCCATGCAGAGCTGTGACACCATAACTTTTAGTTTGAAAGATCAGCCCCACTTGTTGCCATACCTAACTTTGTACAGAATTCATGCAGAGAAATTGAGACATACCGGTATCTCCTTTCCACCCCACACACACACACAGCACATCACGTGTGTGTGTGTGTATATCTGTATATATATATATATATATATATATATATATATATATATATATACATATATATATATATATATATATATACACATACATATATGTACACACACACACACACACAGATATATATATTCATGACAAAAACTCAGTTTAATGCATCAGTTAAGGTTGTTCCACAGCGACAAAGTGAGGAAATTCAGTGTTTGGGTTGAAAACCTTAATCTGCATATGCCCCCCCACCCCACCATCACCACACACACACACACATACATGCAAGTAGGGGAAGGACCAAGGCAACACAACCAATCACACAGATCCAGCAGGAGGTGTATACCTGTGTTACTGTAGGAAATGGAGAAATCCGACTTCAGATATCATACATTATTTACAAAGTTGTTCTTCGAGGTTAGTTCACATAAAGGTGAACCAAGCTGGCAGTAGCAGAAACACTGTACCTCGCTTCGTTCTCAACATATGGGTGGTGAAAGGCGTCATGGGTGCCGCAATGTTAGTCTATGGCAAACTGCTCAATTTTTAACAGTGTAACTTTGTAATCCTAAAGTATTGTAGCACAGTTGTAGGAAAAAGCACATCTGTGGGACCAGGTCTTGCCACCCTGCAAATTTTAGCCCAAAGGACCCAACCATTTGCTTGCAGGATGATGGCAAACATGTGCAGTCATTAGAAGCATACTTTCACAAAATATTTTTGCAAACATGAAAGTGTCATAGCAAGACACTTTCGCATGTGCGAAAGTGATTTTCAAAAGTATTTCAGGGAATGTGCAAAATCCTGTTTTGGATCTTGTGAACTCCAAAATACCATATGTGTAATCTGTGATGTGTTGGTGGCAGTGTGTGGCACAAGATGTCCACTTGTCTGTAGTGATGTGTGTTTAGTGGTGCGTGGAATGTCCTGGATGAGAGTTAGCAGTGATGACCCCATGCCACAGCCCGATGGGAGCATGGGTGTGTGGTTTCGTGGTTTACATAGTTGTATGTTATTCCTGTTACCTGCTGCTGGTTGTGTGTGATTGGTTGTGTTGCCTTGGTCCTTCCTTTACTTGCATGTATATGTATGTGTGTGTGTGTGTGTGTGTGTGTGTGTGTGTGTGTGTGGTGGTGGGGAATGCGCAGTTAGGGTTTTCAACCCTAACACCGAATTTCCTCGCTTTTGTCGCTGTGGAACAACCCTAACATTAAACGGATTTTTCTGCCATGAATTTCCCTTCCTTTTGAGAATGTGCACTATAGATAGTGAGTGGAATGTGGTGGTGGGAGCATGGGGTCCACCAAGTAGTTTTTTGTCAGTTCGCTGTGCAAAAACTGTATGATCAACTGAAATGAAAATTGGTAATGGCCGAAAATGCTCAAAAATGGTGGACTGCAAAGTGGGTCAAATTTCTTGAAGAAAGGTCTTTCTACCTGCCAACTTTCAGACTAATCAACCACACACTGGCTGTGCTATGTGTCACGGAAGACAGTGCAGAAAAATAGGTAAAACATAATATGTTGCACTACACTACACAAATGGTAATGGTAACACAAATGGTGATAGAACCAGTGAGGTAAAATAAAATAGTAATGCTAACTGTAACACAAACACAAGCGCAAACAGTAATGCACATGGCGACGCAAATGTAAACAATAACGCAAACGATAAGAGAAATGCAAACAGTAATGAAGACAGAAATGGTAATGCAAATGTTCACAGCAACAGAAATGCAAACGTTAACAAAAACAATAACGGAAATGATAATGAAAACACAAATGCAAACGGTAACGAAAATGCAAACACTGCGCTCCTCAATCTACATCACCAGGAGTTGGATTTGGCCCCAAAAGTCGAGGAGCTGGAGAATAGACATAGGAGAAATAACCTCCACCGTCACGGACTCCCCAAATGAACAGAGGCTGGAGAAATGACAAAATATATAGAGGGACTCCTGCAGAAAATCTTAGGTCTTCCACGTAATATGCCTTTGGAGATTATACATGCACACCAAGCCCTAATGGCACTCCCTAAGGATCCCAAATCCAGGCCACGGTCCATCATCATGGCTTTTCTTGACTTTTGTACAAAAGAAGCAGTTCTGAAAGCAGCTTGAGTGAAAAATGTTTTGGAGATCGCTGCATTTACCTGGAACATGACTTCGCCCCATGCAGGATGCAGCACTGCAGGCAGGTTCTGGCAGTGCAGCAGTCTTTGCAGCAGAAAGGGATGATGGCCTTCCTGGAATACCTTGTTAGGCTAAGGGTTGTAACCACTGAGAGAATGAAAGGTTTGCAGATGTGTTGGAGGCCAGAGAATTTTTTAGCAGCACAAGGGATCAACTTAGCTGATCTAGTGGCTCACTTTCCTACACAGGAGCTTCAGTCTAATCTATGGGTAAAGCATATCAAACCTCGAGCTACCAACAGCATGCACTCAGAGATATGGGACATGGTACGATCTGCAGAGAAGTCTAACACACATGTAATTCCAGCCCAAGATGCCAGTACATCAACTTCTCCCTCTGCGTCAAGGTCTACAGAAGATACAAACCACTGATGAACTATCTGAATCTGTGTCTCTAATGTAGAAGACATGTAGATGATGATGGAGCACTACTATCTTCTGTGGACTTCACCCTCCGTGCCTATGGGATGGACATTGGATTTCTCTCTCTCAGGTGAAGTATACTACGTTAAATATAAGCATTCAGATAGAGCGCTGAACTCCACATACTGTTAATTTTCTTTTTTTGAGCCCCATACCTCTTCAATTTAACGGCATCCCAGTGCAAGTTCCTGGGTTTCTGTAGCACAAGTACATGTTTATTTCTTTGCCCCCAGAAGTTTTATGACTCAGTGAAGATACAAATTGTAGCCTATGTTAAATGGCTTGATTTTATTTTTCTGAATAGATGATGCATTTGGTCTGCTCTCTTGTCTGTCTATTAGATGGCTGCATAGGCTGGTGCACAGAGACATCTGAGCTAACTATTTCTTTTGAACTGTATTTCTTTGCATCATACAACTGATTTAATATTTATCTCCTTATGTGTGTTGAATGGGGGCCTGTCTAAGTCAAAAAAGAGAAAAATATGTTTTTTTGTTTCCCCTGAGGGACTGCATCTATGTGTTACAGAGAATCATTTATATGTGGGAACTTGTCCTTCAGACATTATGTGAGGGACATGTTAATTTGTATGCCTTAAGGGACTCATAGAGTAACCATTCTATTACTGTTCAGAGTTTGGTTCGCATCTGAATATTTCTGTTTCACCTGTGTATATGGGGTCATTTCATTTACCTTGTCCTGGAGCTCTAGTATTAATTTTTATGTGGCTATTGGTTTTTGCTGCGGGACCAAAGAAAAGAGATCTATCAAGCCAGGAACTGGGGTGACCTGGTGATAGGTACCTCGGTAGGCTTTCCTTGGTTTGGTGCAGAGTGCAGCCTATAGGTTCATGCAATTATCCAGGCTGTGTGTGGGTGATGATGTGCGATATGGCCGCCACCATACATTCAGTCACTTCACTACCAGTCTAGCATTGCTTGTAAAGCACTGTGGGATACTGTGTATGAAAAGCGCTATATAAATTCTTCTTCTTCTTCTTCTTCTTCTTCTTCTTCTTCTTCTTCCACTCTTTGGACATAGCAGATTAGGAACAGATTACCTCTAGCAGGTGATCAGACAACCCCCTTCCCCAAATATCCGGGGGTACTGTCGGCCATTCCACCTTTGAAGTAAACAGAGTTATCTGAAACTTCAACTTAGATCAATTTGCATTATATCCGTGGTCCAGGTTTTCTGGCAGTTATTGTTATTGTTAGGCTTAGTCATAAAAAATAACCTCAACTGTTACTGTTACAGCTTATAATTTGGTGTGTGCAGCCTTGTTGGGGACTGGAGGGATCAGCCTGGATGACATTCTTTTCAAACCCCCATAATGACGGAAATAAATGTAGTCACTTATAATGTGAAGGGGTTGAATAACCCAATTAAAAGGGCCAGACTCCTCCAAGAACTCCAGTGGATGAGGGCAGATGTGATCCTGTTACAGGAGACACACCTGACTGCTGTGGAACATAATAAGTTAAAATGTTCCTGGGTGGGGGAGGTGTAGCTTCTTAATTTGAGTGTCATCCGCATAAAAGAGAGGTAGCCATTTAGATTTAGAACAATGTTCCATTAAGTGTTTCCCAGGTCCAGACTGATCCTAAAGGTCAGTTTGTGCTTATTAAAGGACAGTGCGGGGGCCGGTCCTACAGTATTCTCAATATTTATGCTCCAAATGAGGAACACCTCAGGATTCCCTTCTTTTCCAAGATTTTCACTGAATTAACCATGGATGCCCATAGTCTGTTGATCATAGGGGGAGACTTCAAAATGGCCCTTTCCCCACCTTTGGACAGATCAGGGACTCCTACAGGGGGAAAGTCCTGGGCTGCTACAGTAATTACACGCCTTTCGCACGAGTACAGTTAATGGATGTCTGGTGATTCCTCCACCCTAAGAGGAGCGATTACTCTTACTACTCACCCAGACATAATCAGTACTCATGAACTGATTGTTTTCTAATGCCATCCACATGGGTCCATGGTGTGGAATCTACCCAGATAGGCCAAACCTATCTTTTCGGACCAGGCACCGGTTTGCATGAAGTTGGTTTTTGACACTCCCTGTACCAATAAATCTTGATGGCTAAATGTTGATCTCCTTACCAAAGATGACTTTAAAACCCTGGTAAAAGAGGATGTACTTTCCTTCCAGCAGTTGAACCCTCCAGAGGCCTCATCTGCTCCTATGTATTGGGATGCCCTTAACGCTTATCTAAGGGATAAAATTATCTCATATGCCTCTAAAGTTAAAAAAGAAAGAATTCAGCAACAAGAGGAGCTAGAAAAACATATTTCTGAATTGGAGGCTCAAAATAAAGCCACCCTTGATGAACAGATTACGAAGCAACTGCTGGAGGCTAGGAAGGCCCTGTCTCGGGTCTTAGAATATGGGACAGAAGGAACTTTAAGGTATGCAAGGCAGAACTTCTATGAACAGGGTAATAGGCTGGGAAATTGCTCGCAGCACAGCTTTGCAAAGAAGCGGCCTCCAGAGCAATATTAAAATTACAGCATGGGGCAACATGAGTCACGCTTACTGCACCTAAGGAGATATCCCAAAATTTTGTTTAATTTTATAGTCTCCTATATAGTGCAGAAAGAACCCACAACCATGTCTATGCAGTACATACCTATTTAGAATCTGTCCCTCTGCCCTCCCTTAAAGATTTAGACTCTGCTTCTCTCGGTGCCCCCATAATGACACAGGAGATACTCCACCAAATTAAATCCCCAAAAAGTTCCAAGGTCCTGGGACCAGATGGAAATCTGGCTGAGTTTTATAAAATCTTTCAGTCAGAATGTATCCGCTTTTTATTCAACAACTCTAATTCTGATTTAAGGGATGGTGAGGCAACACCCCCCTCTTGGAAGCAAGCCCAAATTACTGTCCTGTTGAAGTCCAGTAAGGACCCAAAACATTGTGATTCATATCACCCGATGTCTTTATTAAATACTGACCTAAAGATATTTACCAGTATTCTAGACAATAGACTACAGGGTGTCAGTCAATCCTTAATTCATCACAATCAAACCGGCTTCATACAGGGCAGACTATTGCAGGACAGTATACATTGGCTCTTTAATGTTATTTCTTCCCCCAAATTCCAAACTAAATTTTAGTTAGCTGTCAGTATTGAAGTGGAGAAGGCATTTGACAGAGTAGATTGTTTTTTTCTCCATCAGGTATTATCTAAATTTAATTTAGGGGACCATTTTGTTGCTGCGATATCCACACTTTCCGACAGCCCAGAAGCCTCAATACAGATTAATGTATGCCTTTCTGACAGGTTTCCCCTAGGTTGTGGAACTCGCCAGGGCTGCCCCTCCCCCCCTCTTATTTGCCCTTAGTCTTGAAACCCTTGCAATTCAAATTAGGCAACACCCAGATATTAGAGGGATACAGGTGGGCTCTTTTGAAAAAAAAGACAGCCCTTTAAGCTGATGACACCCTTTTATTTTTGGGAGACCCAGTAAATTCCCTTCCCTGCCTGTTGAATACCCTATGACAACTGGGAGACCTAGCCGGGTACAAAGTTAATTCATCTAAATCAGGGGCCATGATCCTCAGTAGATCTGCTCCCCAGGGGCTTCAAAGAACAATTTCCTTTTGCATGGGCTAAAAAAGAACAGTTTCTGATATTTAGGTATTCAGGTCTCAGCAGATATCTCTAAACTGTTTCCAGAGAATTATCAAAAACTGCTGCAGCCCATTAAGCTGGATGTAGCCCATTGGAATCTACTTCCCCTTACTCTGTATGGCAGGGTACAATCTATAAAAATTAACATCCTCCCCCATTTGCTTTTTTTGTTTCAGACACTTCCCATCGACATTCTCAAAATATACTGGACAGATCTAAACAAACCATTGTCCAAATTTCTCAGGATATCCCACTCAATACTCTGCCTCCCATGTGAGAGAGGAGGCCTTGGCCTTCCAGACATGCAGAAGTATTATCTGTGGCTCAGTGTGCTTGGATTTTTACCTGGCTTAAACAGGGAAGGGAGGGAGGTGGGGTGGTTCAATTTAGAGCTTCAGGGCCTTCCCAATCTCCCCATTTGAACCCTACCCACACGTATGATCTCCCAGCATGCATTCTACCGGGTGACCAACCCCTGGACCAGGCATGCTATCAAAATGTTACTCAAGTTATGGAAATCCTCCAGAATACCCAATAGTTTTGGGCCCCTCTCCCTTATTAGTTATCATGAAGAGTTCTCACCCCCGATCTTGGACATGGGATACCAGTACTGGGAGGACCGTGGCCTCACCCGATTCACTCATCTCCTTCAAGGAGATACTTGTATGTCCTTTCAGCAACTCCAACAGAAATATGGTCATCTGAAAGAGGATCATTTCTGCATCTTCCAAGTTAGACACTTTATATTTCACCAACCTCACCTTGAACAATTACAGTGACCCCAGACATTGTTGGAAGACACTTTCTTCTGGTGGGTTAATCTGAAGGTGAAGGTCAGACCAATGTCGACCTTATATAAGTGCCTCATGGATTTGGCCCTCCGTTGGTTGATGACATTTTCTGCAAATGGGAATAGGAGTTTCACACCCACATCCTCTCGGTCAACTGGAGGAAACAAGCTCTGGAGAGATTGGGTGGTCACAGTGTCACCCACCTGGTGAGAATATAATTGGAAAATAATAATGAGGTACTTCTGTACTCCCACAATTACAGGACATTTTCATCCGACACATTCAGACCTATGTTGGCGGGGATGTGGGTTAGTGGGTTCTCATTACCACATTTTCTGGGACTGCCCCTGCTTAAAACCATTCTGGCAACAGGTACATGTTTATCTGTAGACACTTTTTGGCTTACCCCGCCATTCACTTTTGTCAGTTTGGTACTTGGATGTTTGGGCCTACTGGATGGCATAAGATCCCAATCTATAAGTAAACTGTTCCAGATTCTATGTATAGCTGCTTTAAAATGCATTATGTTAAACTGGTTGTCCCAGCAGCTACCCTCTATCTCTCAATGTAAGGGTATGATTTCAGAGATAGAGTCAATGGAGAGAATCTCAGCTACCCTTTGGCTGCAGACAAATACATTTTTAGTGATCTGGCAACCCTGGCTACAGGTGGAAGCATAGTTAACGATTACCTTCAGTTTGACGCTTTCCCTCTTTTCCTTATCTTATTCTTATAGATAGGAGTTTCCATATCGGACACAGACTGCCCAACCTTCACTGCTGGTCTTGGATTGGGTACCATGCTTGGCTGGTATGATCATTCGCAGGGCCTTGCAGTCTGAAGTTCCTTTCTCCGCCCGCCCCCACGGGCTTCACTGTTACTATTGTAAACCATATTGTTTGTGCTGATTGTTCATAAGTATATATTGGTTAAACCTTGCTTGATAAAATTGCAGGGAATAGTGGTGTATATTACCAGGATTCAATATCATGCTGGTTGTATGATTGTCATATAGCAATTATAATATCACCGGCTGTATCTCTTAACGTATTAACTGGATGCAAATGAAAATGAAGGTTTAAAAAAAAAAAGAAAAGATGATGGCATCTTCTCTTCCTTGGTGGATGAGTTCCATTGCACATGCTACAGCAGCAAGTTCTGCATATTGAGAAGACTGAATGGTACACTTCCCGGAAGACTCAATGGTGTCTCCTGTTGGATTCAGGACTGGGACCCCAAAAACAACAATTTGTTATCCTTCATGGTAGGAGGATGAGCCATTTGTGAAGACATGGCAAATTGCAGGATTTTTTAGGGTGGCTTCAGTGACTGGCAGGAATGGGCCTGGTTCTGGTAAGGTGGGCGACTCTAGGCCACATTCATGTGGCTCCCCTTGGTAGAGAAGGCCATGTGCCAAAATGGAGGGCATTTTGGCAGGAAGAACAGTAATATCTCAGTCTTGTAGCAGGAGGAACCAATGGGTGAGTCTGGTGTTAGACACGTTTCCATCTTTGATTCTGTCATTCAGTAGGAAGTTGGTCAGGGTGTGGTTGGTGTGCAGCACAATAGGTGAAAACCCTATGATGTAGATGAAATGCTTGACCACCAAGAAGGTTGCAAAGAGGTGCCTCTCACAGAGAGAGTACTTTTGTTCCACAGGGGAAAGCATTTGGGAGGCATAGGCAATGGGCCTGAAGGTACCATTTGCCTTTTGTGCCAAAACTGCTTACATACCTACCTCATAGGTGGCAGTTTCCAAATGGAATGGAAGTTCTGGATTGGAGTTGACCAAAGGTGGAACAGAGGCCAATGTCTTTTTCAGAGAAGTGACAGCAGTAGTGTGTTCTGGTCCCCATTGCCAGGGGACATCCCTTTCAGTAGTTCATACAGAGGTGCAGCCTTCTCTTCATAGTTGCAAATGAAGTCCCTGGAGTAGTTGACCATACCCAGGAAACAACTCAGAGTAGCCACACTAGTTGGCACTGGCAGATTTTGGATGTTCTGAACCTTGTACATGGTGGGGCTCCTGCCCTCAGCAGTAATGGGCAGGCCCAGAAAAAAAACCTCTGGCTGACATAGTTGTACCTTTGCTGGATTGCACTTAAGGCCTGCCCTCTGTAGGAGTGGCAAGAGCTCATCTAAGAGTTCTAGATGATTCTTCAGGGTCTTTGTTGCCAGGAGAAGATTATTCACAAACTGCAGGAGGCATTATGGTGTTGAAAAGTCCTGTATGGCATCCCTCATATGGATGTGAAAGAGGGAAGGGGAGTTGTAGAACCCCTGTGGGAAGCAGTTCCATGTGTACTGTCATCCCTCAAAGGTGAAGGCAAACTTTTATTGGCTCTCAGAGGCCAGTGGAAGAGACCAAAAACCATTGAAGATGTCGAGGGTGCTGAACCACTTGTGTTCAGGTTTCAGGAGTTTGAGCACTTCTGGGGCAGATGCCATGGTAGGTGCATAACTGGGGGTGACTTGATTAAGTCACCTGTAATCAATGGTAAGTCTCCAACTGTTCAGCTATTTCACAGGCCAGATGGGAAAGCTGACTGTGGACACACATGCTCTAATGACCCCTTGTTACAGAAGGGAATCAATAGTTGCCCTCAGGGTGGATATTGCTTCTGCAGGAAATGGATATTGTTGTTGTCTGGATGACTCTTCACCAGCCACTTGGACACCCTGTCCATCCTCCCACAATCATGTTTGTGCTTGGCAAAGGCTTCTTGGTGCCTTTCCAAGATTGGTTTGATGTTGGGAAACAGCTCATGATTTTGGAGCATAACTATGACATTATACTCTGTGTCTTTAGTTTTTACTGCGGTGACCACGTGTGATTCAGAGATAATGAGCATGTGGTGCTGGCCAGGAATTTAGAGTAGTAGCCTGTTGGTTAAGTCCACCATGTATTCATAGTATGAGAGGAAGTCGATTCCCAAGATGTTCTGGTGATTGCACAGTATCATGAGGTCAAAACGATGCGTCACTTCCAGGGTGCCAATGACAATTGGTATTGGCTTGGACCGCTACTTTGTAACTATGGTGTCCTCGAAGGTTTGAGTGGAGGTGGACCTTCCTGTCAACCAACAAGATAGCTGTGGATCATCCTGATGCAGCACAGAAATGGCAACGCCTGTGTCTAGAAGTAGTTCAAGCTGGCAACCACCAATCAGCGCTTACACACAAGGATAGCCTGAGTCATCGGTCACCAAAGTAGTGATGATGCGAACTGGGGCCTGACACCATTAGTCTGATTTGGTTTGTTGCTGATCTCCCAAGGGATCTATGGCTCAAAGCATTTGTATTGCTTCAACATATGGAGATTTGTTCTGTTCGCTCTCCTCAGGCATCTCGTGCACTGGAGGGGCAGATGAAATTACAGCCACATGTCTCGTTGGTAGGGTCATCGCTACTGACTGAACCTTGGCCATGAACTCCTGAAGTCAGTTGTTCTCTTCGGCTAGTTCTTTATATGAAGGGCTGGACCACTGTTTTTGCCCATTGTTTCCCTTCTGGTTCTGCTGGTATGGTCTCGGATGATACAGTTGCTTGTTCTTGTTGGGCCCCCTCCTTTTCTGGTAGGAAGACTTGTCCTGTTGAGTGTCTTTAGATTCCCTGCCACCACGTATTGGGTGGATGGCTTGGTGCTCTACTGCACTGTAGCCACTTTGGTCTTGGAACCTATGCCTAGGACCCACATGAAAATTTGGAGCGCCCATTCCACTCTCTTTGGGATGGTCTGGAAGCAGTCTTTCTTAGGAAATACCACTGCTTTCACCTTCTCTCAAAGGCCTGGTTGCATGTTTTTCAAAAATAAGCTTTTGCACTTAATCGACTCTCAGTTGGCCTCTACCACAGTCGGTTATCATATTGGGTGGGGGGCTCCTTGGCATACTGTTTGATTGGATGAGCTAGCATCATACCGATCAGGTTGGAATTGTGTGCTTGTAAGAGGTTGGTGGCAACAACGTTAAATTCAGCTGTAACATCATTGCGCACCGCTTTAGGCAACTTGGCCCAGAATGTGAGGTCAATAGTCTGTCTCAGGACTTCAACCCTATGCTTGGATGGAAGGCTGAGCATTTCACATTGGCTTTTTACTTTCTCCACATGACAACTCAAGTTATCACTGGGTGCCATGCGGCCTACTTTGTCCACGATGGTCTGGATGGCTTCTGCAGACTGCAGAGCATTCAGGGTGGACCCACCATGCTCTGTCATGGTCTTGGCTACTGATTCAGCCACGGCATTAGCCACGCCCTGAAGGAGGGTCTGTTTTTCCACCTCCTTCTTTAGCATATCAGTCATCACCTGCTGGATCACTGCAATTTGCACTTTGGAAATTCTGGCCTTAGCGATCACTTGATCGATCATGGTCTCTACCTCTCCTTTGCCTTGTTTACTCAAGGCAGCAACCGGTGGAGGTCAAGGCCTCCTTCCACTTGCGTCCCAAGGACCACCATCTTGGATCCCTCTGTCATTGCTGACGTTATCTTCTGATGATGTCAGACTGAAGGGCGGGGGTACGACATAGCTCGTGCATGACCCTTCAGGATTTACAACTGCTGGTGCAGCTTTGCCATCTTGTCTCTACTGTTCGAGTGATTTACCTTGCTTTTGTTCTGTCCCTTACTCACATGCTGTTGCAAAACTCTGTACGTGGCACTCAGTTCATGATTTTCCCTAATCTCCTTGTCCAATGCTTTCTGACACTTTCCTAACTCATCATACAACTCCTCATTCTCACTACACAACGCATCATCCATACCAGTCAGCAAATCATTCATTTATAATCATGCTTTTTGTTCTGCTGCAGCCTTTCACAATCCTCTCTTAATTTTACCACTTCTCTTTCCCTATCCTGCACTGTACAATGCAACTCACTTTGACCCTCATTACAGAGTTTCTGGATTTCTTGTTCAAGCTCTCTCTGCTGTTTGCCCATCTCTCAAGATTTGGAGCCCAGTTCCTTTTTCAGAGCCAGGACCTCCGTTTCCACTGCCTGTAGTTCAGTGAATAGGGCAGCAACTATTAAACCCTTCTGATCATGCTTTTCAGCCATATGTCTGGTCTCTGAATACAGGGTGCACACATACTGTATCAGGTGACCACACAATTTTGAGTCCAGCATGAATCGCCCCAACCTCCATGGGAGGCTAGAAAGTTTGAGAAGTCTAGTTTCAGCTCTGCACTGATGACCATTTTGAGAGGTTTGTTTGTATCTGCACTCACTGTGGACACAAAGCATGTTGATCCACTATGCACTCTTCAGTTTGGCAGCTATACGATCAGGGTACAGAGTCCCACAGGCCAGTACTGTGATTGAACAAGGGGGCATAGGTTTAAACACCTTTGTGATCCCAGACCCGTTCAGGGTGTGGAGAGCCTGAGAGATATTCTGTATGGGTTGTATGTGTGGGAGTAGGTTTGAGTGCTTTTGTTTCTCCTATGCTCATTCTTATGAACACTTTACTGAGTACTGTTTCGGATCTGTCCAGTCAGGTCCTGCCATGGTTGCCAATTTGTTGCTGGCATTGGCAAGGTTCTGACCTAATAACAAAACATAACTCAGAAACAGGTGTTGCAGAAAACAAAATTTATTCCTATCACATATAGAAAAACAGCTTACCATAAAGCTGGGAGTCTGGAACCTCCGAACACCCAGGTGATCATGTGTGAAACTCACTGAACAAAGAACTTGCATAACATCATGTAGTACAGATAAGAAAAGTCCGTTACCTGGGTAATGTCTCATCTGTTGAGAAATAAAACATTACTATTGGTCAGTTAGGTGGGCAACTAACACCCAAGACTGTTAGGTTCTGCACGTATACATAGATATAGAGTTATGCTGACCAATGCTACTTTTGGGTAACAATGGAGCAATTCAGTAATTCTGCTGATTAATTGCATTGTGACTAATAACAGTAGGTGGTGCACTAGACCACAAATAAAACACTACATAAATCATTGTAAGCTGAGTACATACTGATTTGTCTTGTATTACGAGACGGATGGTCCACATGAGGGATTACAGTGCAAGCAGGTCTACAAGCATCACAAGAAAATCAGTACTAACCATACACCCCTGATAGCCATTACAAACATGACTGCTACACCTTTACTCACTAAACACTTTTAGCTAGGCCCTACAAAAAAAGTGTCTTAAATTAAAAAGAATAGTTAAATGTTATTTGCCCTCATAATCCTCTTCTTTCATATATATATGCATATAGAATAAAACATGGGGTGGAGTGTTAACGAGAATTTTACACACCTTTTTTTTTTTAAACTCTTTTTCTCTCCCCTCTTCCACTGACCTTCTCTCCGGTGTGGACTCTCAGCATTGGATCTGCCCACCCACCTGAAGCCTCAGTTGTACTCTCTGGTTCCAGCCTCCTCCCCTCTGACAGTGCTACCCTAACCCCCTGGCTCTGAGTCCCCTGTGGAAAGACTGCCACTCCTACCGGTGCACTATCTAGAATGCTGGCAGGTGCACTGCTTGTGGGGAGAAACCAGAGAACACTTCCAGAAAGCCAGGCATTGGGTGTGGGGCCACTGGTACTGGACCCGCCTTCACCTGTCAGTTGAGAGGAGGGTTTTTCTACTTGTTTTTCTTCCTGCCCTCCTCCCTCATATAGAGCTCAGATGTGCAATGATGACCAGTGTCCACTGAGCTCCACCCCTAGTGCCATACGGCAGCAATGCAAGTTCCAGGCTGCCCCTGGCCAATGGCAGAGGTCACTCAGGAGTGAAGCTATGCCCTACACTCTCCCTGGGAAGGGAGAGCTGTCCATTGGCTGCTCAATCCCTCCCTGCTCCTGCTGACCCCCGATGGGCTGGGCTCATTCCCGAATCTGGGTTGCCGGTGTGGCGTGAGGTGAGGCGTCTAGTACCTTAACCCTCAGCACCACTGGGCTGGCTATTTTACACACATCTAAGGTGTTGGATGTTACATAAACCCTGAGAGTGAAGCACAAGGTTTTTCTTTTTTTTTTATATTTATTTGATTTTTGGTGACTGAGTAGTTAACTAGACAACTGAATGCCTATTTGCAGGTACAATCTGGGAGAGTACAAACACAAAATACAACGGGGTCAGTGGCACAGGTACATCAAGTCAAACAGTAAGCAAATAGACAGCTGAACAGTTCCAGGGGATGGGTATGTACATTACGAGATAATACAACTAGACAATTAAATTAGAATAATTTACAGATTAGGATAAGGTGAGTGCAAGAATTAATGGTCAGGAATTGTGCATATGAAAAATATAACAAGTGGACAAATAAGTAGATAGTAATTAGGTAGGTTAAGGCGCGCATATTGGGCCCTAAGCACTAACAAAAATGATGCCTACATGCCATGTATCTGAGGTGCATAGGCAACCTCATGGGTGAATGCCACACAGCGGGGGTCCTGTGGACCCCCAGCGGCATTCACCAAGGGTGTGTAGGTGCAGTGCAAGGCACTTATGCACCCGACTCCTAAGCCCCTCAGGGATGTCCACGCTGGGGGTGTGCCTGCACTATGCAGCATTCACTAAACTGCATAGTGCCAGGTGGAGGGGGTGCCAGGTATGCCTGCCCTAACTTGGTGTAACCTGGTGCACATACCCGTGTATGATGGCTGCCAGGTGCAGTGGTAATGGGAACCTGACCGCTGTGCTGCCCCAGCCCACTAGGCTGCAGGGGAGGCTCGGGCAGTGGCTCAGGTGACTGCCCAAAGGTGTCACCATTGCCACTATACATGGCTTTTCCCCCACTCCCTGCACCTTCTTCAATGGTACAAATGATCCACTCAGGGACCTGGTACAGGCATCCAATTGGATGCCCACCCGGGTCCATAGCTTCACCCCCAACTGCCCACATGACCATGTGCACCCTTGGGGGTGTGGCCATGGACAGGCACCCCATGGGTGCATGCCTTCATGCATGCCAAGCACCCTGCACCAGTCTGGGACCATGCAGGTACATGGGTGGGTTATGCACCTCAGGCATGTATAACCCACCCTGTTAGTGCATAGGGCCCATTGTGAGGTACAAGAATCAAATTCTGCAGTGTACAAGTGATTGCAGATGGGGGGGTTGGAAGCAGTTACAGGTTGTGGATTGGATTAGGTAGGTCTTGAGGGTTGATTTGAAAGAGGATGTGGCGTGATTCTGTGGATATTTGAGGGGGAGTGAGTTCCAGTACTTGGGTGCAAATGAAGAGAATGCCTGCTTGCCCATCTTGGTCAAGCATTGGAGTGTTATGAACAAGGTAGAGTCCAGGGATCTAAGAGAGTAGGTGGATTGGGTGCTAGGTAGTAATGGGATGTAGGTGGCTAGAGGGTTGGCCTGGAGTTGTTTGTGTACAAAACAACCTAGGGCATAGGTTTGAGAGGCAGAAGGGGATAACCATCCTAAGGAGGAGTAGAGGGAGCAATGGTGCATGAGCCGTGGGGGTGAGAGGGCAAAGTGGCAAATGTTATTGTAGGTGATGTCCCATTTGTGTAAAGAAGTCAAAGAAGCATTTGTGATGAGGAGTAAGCCATATTGTAGGCCAGGAAGAAGGACACCTTGTGCGATAGCCAAGCAGGCATTTGGAGTGAGCAGGTGTTTGAGACGGCAGGCTAGGCAAATTCAAGAATTTGTGGCTTTACATTGGTTAAAGATGTGAAGGTGAAAGTAAAGTCCAGGGTCAAGTATAACACCTAGGTATTTCAATTCTTCACCTACAGTGAGAGAAGAATCATTTAGATACCTGATGTCCAGGGGGCAGGGGCAGGAGGGCCTGTGTGCCCTGGAGCTGAAAAGCATCACTTGTATTTTGGATGCATTGAGCACCAGGTTGTTGTCCACTAGCCTGTTTTGTATGTGGGGAAAGTCCTTTGATAATTGGGAATTGATGATTTGGGAGCTCTTGGTGCTGTGATACAGGGCTATATCATCAGTGTACATTAATACTGAGCAGAAGGTGGAGATGGATGGGAGATGGTTAATGAAGATTGAGAAGAGGAGCAGGACTATGATAGACCCCTGAGGAACACCATGGGTGATAGGAAGCTGGTGCAATGAGGTGTCCCATATTTAACGAATTGGCACCGGTCAGTCAAGTAGTTGGAAAACCAGGTATTGGTGTGGAGGAGACACCAAAAACTGTTAATGTTTGGGTTAGCAGTGAATGGTCACCAAGATTAAAAGCCTTGGATAGGTTGATGATGACAGTGCCAGTGAGGGAGTCTTTGCCTATGGCAGATTTGTCATCATCAGTGAACTTAATGAGGGTGGTTGTGGTGCTGTATTCCTTCCAGAAACCATGCTGGCAAGGAGTGAGGAGGCTGTGGGTATGCAAATAGTTCATTAGCTGGGAAGCAACAACCTTTTCAAGGAGTTTGCCGAGGATGGGCAGGAGAGCGATGGGATGGTATTGTGAAATGTCTTCGGAGCCAACCTTTTTGGGGACAGGGATAACCTTAATGACTTTCCATTGAGATGGAACCATACCAGATGTGAGAGATAGGTTGAAAATGTGAGTGATGAGGATGGAGAGAGCCTGAGATCCAAGCTTAAGTAACTGATCCTCAACCCTGTCTGGACCTGGAGCAGAACTCAGAAGAAGGGAACTAATGATGTGATTGACTTCTTTTCTTGTGGTTGCTTTCAGTTAGAGGCAGGAGATGAGCGAGGGAGGACACACTGGGGATGTGGTCCTGGGCAGTGGGAGCATGGCAGTATACTGTCAAATGTTTTGTTCTCACTTCATGCTGTGTCATGAAATACTCTTTAATGTTGACTCTGGTGTCTCCTGCCTGTACTCTCCCTGGTTGTGCCTGAATATAGGCAATATTCTTGTTTAGTGTACTTACCCAGTAAACAAAAACCAAATAAATAAATATTGAAGTGTGTTTTAGTAATCTATATCAGGTTTGAGTGGGCATATGGGATTTCCTCCTGATATGAGCATTGGTGTTGGGTGGCTGATGTGTACCTACTAGTGGATTGGAGTGGCTGAAACCACTAGGGGGCACAAAAGAGAGGCTGTCAGCTGGACCTAGGGTCAGGGCAGACAGTCAGCTAGTTGTAGTAACAGGGCTAGTAGACCAGAAAATAGTGAGGTGGCGATACCCATCTGTGCTGCCAACGTGGACATAGCCAGACCCATAGTGAGAGAGTGTCAGAAAGGGCAGGGGCACTGGTATTAACTCTAGAGTAGGTGGTGATAATTGTGAGCATTCAGAGTAGCAGACAGGAAGGCTATCAGTTGAGATGGTCTGAGACCTAGGCAGTAGGCTATGACTAGGTATTCTATTGAGCAGGGATAATAGTTACAATTTGTGGTAGAGTGGTACAGGAGGCAAGCACTACATGAGTACAAGGCAATTAGGCTATTATGCAAGAGTACTCATGGTGGCAGGCAGAATTGGTGCAATGAAATTACAGGATATCATGTCAGAGACTAAGGCTAGATGTATGAGGTGAGAAAAGCAAGTAATAAGCTTTGCAATTTAACAATAAACTGGTGGTGAGAATTAGCACTTTCGTTCATGCCCTTGGATTGTGCTGCTGGTGAATAGTTTAGATCATGAGAAACAAAGCAGCAGCTGCTAGCACAATGGAGTCACAAGCAGGATTACTCACTGGTGTAGGCCTGCATAAATGTGGAGTTGTGACAGAGGGTGCAATGGAAAGGGGCAGTGTGGTTGGCCGACGGCTGACATCCAACACCGAGGGTATGTATAAAATTTGAGTTTTACACACCACCCCTTGTTTTGTCTTATATAATTCCTGGACTCACTTTTTTGCCAGAGCAGTTTTATAAAAAAAACAGGTTTTGGTACCTGTCGGCAGTGTAGCGCAAGTCACGCTCTGGCTCACAGTTCACATGAACAGCAATGGTTTGTTATTATAGCCAACTAGTTACAAAGGCAAATTACAACCAGCTTTTTCTATGGGAAAAAAAGCATGACTCAGTTATTATATCAAGTTAAAAATGACATATTACAGTACTTACAATTTTCATTCTGCTGTTTCTTTGCTGACCATGAAAAATCCCCCTCCTATTCTCACCTTCTTACTGGAGCAATCTCTGCTGTTTAAACTGCTACAAATAGGTTTCAAGGTTTATTTGTTCGACTGCAAGGTCATTACAAACTATTAATAAAAAGTACATTTGCAAAATACATTAGACAGGTTAATAAATAGATAATGCACATTAAAGACAGAGCAGCAAGACACCTAATAAATGCCCCATGCATATCACTTTCCAGTCCATTTACACCTATAGGCAAAATAGTTCATCAGTTGTTACCAAGTCCCCAATTCCTGTACCAGACTTTGTTCCAAGAACAGCCCAAAAGTACTTTGTTAATGTCCCTCCAAGATCACATTATATAACTGGAAGAAAAAAGAAACACCCATCTTCTATCAAAACATACTTTGTCAGTCTTTCATACAATAGGGACTACAGCAAGGAGACTCATTATTTGAGTGAGGAAAACTCCCATCAAAAACAGGTTCACCCATGCCACAGCAACAATGAAGTTGCCGATGTAACATACAGCGCCAGCACTTCGCCGACACCAGGCACCAAGCTTCGACTATCTGCCATCCGGCAGTAGGAGCGACCGCAATTGAGGGGGCTATGCCTCCTGTACCCCCACTTGTTTATATAACAAATTCTGGATCATACCCCAGTGGCAAGAAGGGTGAACCATGGATTGGTAATGTTGTCTGGCGTCAAAAAATTTAAAGTCACACAAGAAACGTGCAACATTATTCCACCGGCAACATCACAGCGGCAATAATCAGTTGGCACATTAATGGGATACATCAAAAACACACTTTGTACCACAGCACAGTTAACTTTGTCTAATTTTAAAGATATACTTTGTCAAAATGCCAATTTGTGCATTACTGGGGCTGCACCAGATATAATGACCCACAGTGTGCCAACCAAGGTAATATCTCTATTGCACCTCTTCTCTTTTTGGCAGTAATACACTATTATAGGCCATCATACTAGCCTGCCCTGGTTAACAGAACCTAGGCTTGCATTACAGTTAGGCCATTAAAGATCCCTAACTGCCAGTTAGGGGGATAAGAACCCAGAATTGTCCATTTGCCGGCAAAGCACAGGACTGCACCTGGTCCTGTCCCAGTGGGCACAATACAACCCATCAGACTTTCTGTTTTACTTAAAAACAACCATATTAAGTAGGTTATGCTCGGAATCTAGTAGTATTTAATAGATAACACCCCTCTCTCTATTTCTGGGCCTTCTTACAATATAACTCTATCCCAAATAGATCACACCCTACATGCAATAGAACAAAACAAGTAATTAATGTAATTCAGTACCCAGTGCTCCAGATTAATTTTGGTCTATTAAATTATTACTGGTTATACAGTTGAGCAACTAAATAAGTAATTAGTAATTAACATTTTAGCCATAAACCAAAAAGCATAACGTTTTCAGCAACCCTGTCCCATTCCTAACCTTATAAGTATAAAATGGACATAATAGAGCTTATAGGACACGCACTGGAGCTAGTTAAATGTTAAACAATTAATTGAGCACCAACACATACTCAAAGCTATATCATTAGAAACACATACAATGTAAATAAAATACAAGAGTGAAAAAGGAACTATTTACAATAAAACCATAGCCTTTAGGCACTTCTTGCCCTAGTCCCACATGACTTCAGTTCAGAAGGCAAGAAAATATAGGGTCCAGCCCATAATAGGGCCTTTAAAGTTAATTTATAGACTGGCAACAGCATGATTTAAGGCTCTTTTTTGCTGGAGACTTTTACTTGGACTCTAGGCTCTTTTAAAACTTGTTTCAATATTCAATTTCCATAGCATAGACAGGAGCTGATGGTCTATCTAAAACTTAAACCATACCTTGTTGTGCAGCAATATTCAATTTCCAGAGTATTAACAGGTAGAATTCTCTTAGTGTTTTTCACCATATCTGGTTGTAAGTCTGTGGTCAGATTTCTAGATTGCAGATAAATTAAAGTAGACACTGTTAGAGGGTCCAAATACCAGATCTCAGAGTTGTTGCCACAACTGATACCAACCATGTCCAGGAATTGTTGAATTACATCTAAACCAGACTTCAGTGGCAATTTTTGCCTTCTCTCCCAATTTTTTTCCCACTCTATCAAGCTCCTTATTTGGGTTGAAAATCCACAGGACCTATAAATGCAAAAGGAAAATTACCCAGTCAGAGTACATTAAATATTTTCAAGTTAGGATTTGAATCCCAAAGGCTATGGGCAAAGTTAGCATACCTTTCAGTATTTTAATACTAGCATATCAACACCCTTTGGTGCAACACACTCTCACTGGCTTCCAGGGCTTTTCATTCGATTGCACCACACTGCTCGATTAGATTGCACCTCAAATCACCATGCTGTTCAGGCCATTAGTCTCTCTCTCTCTCTATAAATAAGATGGCTATAGACACTTCTTTGTTCATGTTCTCTGCAGATATGTTCCCTCAGAAATGGCTATCTGTCTGAAATCAAAACTTCCTGTGTCCTGTATCCTTTTATCCATATAGCCACCATTAAGCAAAAATTCAACCAAAATAAGGCAGTTCAGTCCAGAAAATATGGTTTAAAGGGCAGTCACCCAAAAGCACAGAACATAGGGTATCTTTTTACTCCGAGACCCTTTCACTTTTCCGCATTCAAATTTCAATCACGGTTCAGCTGTGGATGCCTGGAAAATATAACTACTCTTCCAGACTTATGCAACAACACCTGGGCAGACTGGATGGCAAACCACCATTTAAATATTGTTCTGAGGTACATTAGAGCAAGCACCAAGTCAGGAACCCCACTCAGTATGCTAACAGCGCCATTGCATTTCCAGGCACAAACAAGGTCCAAAAATCTTGGGAGCATCAAAACACCAAGAACATCAAAGGGGTGGATGGTTCACTGGCTCCTTATTTAGATATTCTTGCTGTATGGTAAAAATTGTAAGAAAAACAGAAAGCCATATGGCACCTGCAGCACTTATGAGATGGAAGTTAGGATATGTTAAGGCTCATAGCGTTTATTGTTTGTTTGAAACTCAAAATTATGTGCAGCTTAATAAAGTATTCTGTGTTATAAGATGGGGGATCTAATTAGATAATGACATGGAATGTAAAGGGGCTTAATGATCAGTCTAAGGCCAAAAGATTCTTAATTACCTGGATAAAAAACAAGTGAATTTTTTTTTTCAAGAAACACACTTTTCGAACAAAAAATTAAATTTCATTTAATTACCTCTCTAGAAGATGGGGTTTGGGTATTAATCCCCCTTATAGAAACAATGCAAGAGGAGTAGTCATACTATTAAAAAGGGGTTCAGGGCTTACTCCAGGACATACAAAAATTGACCCCAATGGTAGTTACATAATTATGGAAGTTAATTATGCGAATAAGAAATTTACTTTAATATCTACGGCCCACATGAAAACTCCCCTGATTTTTTCAATGAAATATTTTCGGAAATTGCTAACTTTTCCTCACCTTATATATTGGGGGGGGGTGACCATAACCTAGTATTAAACCCAAGCTTGGACAAATCAATGGTGGGATCAGAAAGAATGTGTTCAGCAGCCTCAAAAATTAAACAATTCTGTGAGGACTACAATTTGTTGGATTTCTGGAGATCCAGAAATCCAAATATTAGGCAATACTCATACTTTTCCACAGTTTATCAAAATTATTCAAGGCTCGATAATTTCTTAATATCTGAGTCCATAGCTTATTTGGTAGAAAACATCTCATATAAAAATATTATAATCTCAGATCATGCCCCTATGATTATTGATATCAAGATGCTGTTTAAAGACTTTACCCCATCTTTTAGAGCAGATCCCCATTATTAAAAGACCCTCATTATGTTAGTTATATGCAAGATAATATAAATAACTATTTCATACAAAACTCTACATGGGATGTTTCATGGCTTCACATATGGGAAGCATTTAAAGCATATGTGTGGGGTTTTACTATTTCTTTTAAAACCCCAAAAAAGAGGAGTACAAATAAAAAAATGAAAGATCTTGAAGCTAAAATTTCTTGGTATGAAACAACAGGGCTGTAGTAATGGGGGGGAAGTGGGGAAGTTGTCCGGGGCCCCGAGCTCAGGAAGGGCCCACCTGAGGAATTGGCATTACCTCTGGCATTAACTATTTTGGGAAACAGGGGCCCATTTCAAGTGACTTGTCCGGGGCCCTAAAAGTCATAGCTGCAGCCCTTTGAAACAACACATAGTCAAAATTTAGATTCTGAGGTTCTCCAATTACTGATCCAATCTCGCAATGAATACAACACACTGGCTACTAAAGAAGCAGAATGACAGCTGCTATATACTAGAACCTGCTACTATGCTATGGGTGATAAGCCTGACTAAATTTTAGCCTAGCAATTAAAAAAAGAGCAGGCTGAAAATAACATCAGTGTGATGACTTCGGCAACTGGGATTCTTACTAACAACCCTAAAGATATTAACAACATCTTTAAAAGAATTTTACAGTACATTGTAGTCATCCAAGCTAGGACATTTATTTAGATGAAATCCAAGCCTATGGATAAAATGACTAATCCTCTGGTTAATCAAGATCAAAATACTATGTTAGAATCCAACATTTTCTCCAAGAAATGTTAACAGCAATCAAAAATTTAGCTCCATCCAAAGCCCCCGGGCCCGATGGCATTCCTATTGATTTTTATAAACAATTCACACAAACATTGGCCCAATACTTAGAAATATTATTTGCTAAAATATTTACTTCACAGTGTTTACCACCCTCATTTAAAGAAGCCATGATTTTATTATTAAAAAAAAAAAGAGAAGGACCCATTCCTACCAGGGTTGCCCACTATGGCCCTTAATCTTTGCTTTGGCACTAGAGCCATTAGCTATTATGATTAAGCAATAAGGCATGACCAGGGGTTATATTAATGGTCTGTTAATCACCTTCTAGGGGTGTAATGTGGCATGAGGCATAGCTGAGTGCTATATGCCCCTAGAGGGTGATTAACTGGCCATTAACATAACCCCTGAGAGTTCCTTATTGACATTATAATAAAAATGTGTTTTTTAAATAGTGTTAAACCTTGTTCAGTATATGATTAGGCTGTACATGTATGTTAATCAAAGATTAACATAGGGCTGATAGAATGTTTACAACCAGTCAGAAAGCCCTATTTCTCAAACCCTTTATATAATGAGAGATAATAGACTTATTAAGGATCTTACAATTGGACAAAGGGAACACAAAATTAGTGTCTATGCAGATGATGCTTTACTTTATATATCAAATTTAAATGACAGCTATACCTATATTATACAGACCATAACAAAATATTGGAAAATCTCAGGGTACAAGGTTAATTGGGCAAAAACTGAGTTATGGTATCAATTAACCATTCTCACCCCTTTATACCACCCACCGGGTGTGGTATTTGTAGTGTAAAACAAATTAAATATTTGGGGGTTGTATTAGATAATGATTTATCAAATTTATATGACTTAAATCTGGCACCTTTAATAACCAAAGTTCAAGATGAGTTTGGTCATTGGGAGACTCTCCCAGTCATGCTGATTGGTAGAACTAACGTCATAAAAATGAATATGTTTTCCAGATTCCTCTTTCTTTTTCAATGCATCCCAATCACTATCCCGGGCATAATATTTAAAAAACTTGAAGTCATGATTAAAAAGTTCCTATAGAAAGGGAAATGTCCGTGGTTAAAAATAGAAAAACATCATATGCTTAAAGATCAAGGGGGCTTATCACTTCCTAATTTGAAAATATATTACTACGCTGCCAATTTGGCATTTCTACTTAACATCTGTCAGGGCAAGTTTAATGACCCAGCTGTGGAAACTGAAACTATATCTACCCCTTACACAAATTTGTTGCATTGCATGCTTAGTGGACTGCATAGAGCTCAAATGCCCTCATATACCTTGACTACTAAGACATTATGCTGAATCTGGAATAACTTAAATAAAGTTACACATACAAAGTCCATTTTGTCTAGATTTTCCCTGATTTATCTTAATGGATAACTTCCACCCTCCATGCAGGAGAATATTTTTAAGATTTGGTTAGACAAGGGGACTAAAAGAAATTGGACAATTCCTGGAGGACAAACAAATTATTGAATTTGCTAAACTTAGAGTTGTACAAACTGTCCCATAAAAAATTTATATGGATATTTACAAGTCAGACATTTTATCCAGGTAAACATGAAATATTTAGATAATCCTTTGCTTAATGAAATACTGGAGACTATGAAAACCTGGAGGGAAGAAAATAATCACTATCTTATATAAAATTTTGATGGGCAATGCTGGACACAATTCGTTGAGATCCAATCTCAAGCTTAAATGAGAAATGAAACTTAATGTTAGGTTTATGGAAAGCAATGGACACATATCTCTAATATTGAAAATATGGGCACCAAATCCACTAAACTACAACAAATTTACTTTAATATTTTACATAGAGTTTATCCAACACATAGACTGAATTTATTCAAAGCTAACATCACTGATAATTGCCCTAGGGGATGTAGGGCTGTTGGTACCCTTGAGCATATACTGGTTACATGTCCAGCTTTAAATAATTGGTGGGACCAAATATTAATGGCCTTATCACAAACAGAAGGCATACAATTCCATAAAGATGTATCATGGATGATTCTCTGTTCAGGTGGACCCTTAAATTATCTTAACTCTCAATGACAAAAATTTATTAGATTAAGCTTGCTTATAGCTTGTAAAATTATTGTTATGCATTGGAAAGACCAAGTCTCTCCGAACTATAAATTATGGATCAATTCACTGATATCTTGCCAACAATTAGAAAAAAGTTCATTTTAGATTTAATAATCACATTTCTCAATATGATAAGTTATGGTCACCTTTCACTGAATTTCTAAATCTGATGGATTTTGTA
Source organism: Neoceratodus forsteri (assembly GCA_016271365.2). Classification (NCBI taxonomy): domain Eukaryota; kingdom Metazoa; phylum Chordata; order Ceratodontiformes; family Ceratodontidae; genus Neoceratodus; species Neoceratodus forsteri. The sequence continues at coordinate 1,482,678,635 of CM028129.1, forward strand.
GGTATCTTCATTAACTCATTCCAGGAGAACAGATTTACGGATTTACTACCCCAGATATGAATTGTACTGTTTAGATTAAGAGATTTAAGCTGTTACACTTAAAGTGTAATGATTTTAATGAAAGTCTCATTTATGTATTTAAGCACGATGGGTTTGGATGATGCTGTTATGATATTATTTATTTCGTATATGTATCTTTTATTTGCATTAATAAAAGGAAAAAAAAGAACAACAAAAAAGCAGGAAATATCTGCCAAAACTAAAAAGATCAAATACAAATTAAAAAAAATAAAAATGCTAAACAGAGCAGCACGGAGCAGAGTGGAGCAACAGTGCAGCCGTCGTGCTCACTGCTACTGATAAAACAGAAGCCCTGGTTCCATCTAGGGCCTTCTGGTGTGTGTGTGTGTGTGTGTGTTGGGAGGGACATTCTGCTAATGGAACAGAGCACAGGTCTGAATTCTTGTACTCCATGCAAAGTTACCATTCCATTTATTGAATGTAGGAAAGATAGAAAACAAACCAGATGGGGAAAAGAGAGGAAGTAATATAAAGAAGGATAAATGGCAAGAAAACAAATAAAAAGGAGTGAGTTGTAGAAAATAGAGGGTTTAAGGGCTAATTTAAAACTACTGTATTTTGCTGCATTTAATGTTTGAAACTGAGATAGCATGCCAGTGCTGGAATGTGCTGGGATTATTTTGTTGGAGTAAATTAACTTTTTCAAAAGTACATTTTTTCACCCCCTCTCAAAACATTTCTTGGACCTATTTTATAACTAGAATAAGACACTACATGGTGTGCTTTGAGGTAGGATAACAGCAATTCTCAGGTGGTTTCAAAATAAAACACACTGAGGTGCACTGTTATCATGCCACAATGCACATCCTGTCATGTCTTGTTGCTTAAATATCAGAGTTAGAAAAGACCTGGACCAGGATTCATAAAGGGAGTGCAAAGTGGGTGCAAATGTTTGTGCTGCACTTCCTGGCTGCACTGGTGAGCAACAGAGCTATTCACAGTTGGATAGCCCAGTGGGATATCCAACTGTGAATATGGTGTCCCACAGTACAGTGACACCAAAATCCAGAAACCTGAAAAAAGACCATTACAGTGAAGTTGCTGTAATAGTCTGTGGTTCCCCGACGTGTCTTCTCTTGGTGTTGTGCCCCCTTCCCGAAACAAGTCTGACCTGAAGTTGATTATAATTAAATGTGGGGTAGAGCCCCCTGCATGTGGGGTGTGGGGGCACAGACCCCCTTAAAAACACATTTGTTACTGATGGCACAATATCAAGTGTTGGCATTGTGCCGTTGCTGTCATGGATGTCAGCAGATTTACTGTCAATGAAAATGTGGTGCTTCCCTGTGAATAGGGGGCCAGTGGAGCCAGTGGGAACCCAGGAAAAGCTGTGAAATACCTAGTAGCGCTGCCCCCACAGCCAGACAGGAAAATGGCCCCACAGTAAATAGCACTCAGGCACTAAAGTGCTATTCACTAACAAAGGCATGCAAATGAGCTCATTGAGCAAGCAAGGTGCAAGTGACCATTAGCATACCCAATATGGGCTCATTTGCATGCCATTAGTGTGGTGGTGCGCGACCCCCCCAACAGCTCAAGCCCCATGCAGCTGCATTCCCCAATAGTGTAGTGGTGCCCACCCCCACCCCAGTCACAGACCCAATGGTAAAAACAAAAGTTATTTCCATAGTGTAGTGATCCCTCCCCCCGATCGCCTGCTGAGACAGAGAGAGAGAGAGAGAGAGAGAGAGAGAGAAAGCAGCCAGAGCTTCCTTAAATCAAGGAGGTTATTTTCTAGACTACACTGAACTAAATTATAATTTTTGGACCTGTGTAAGTACTAGTATTGATTCTGTTCTGGGGGTTGACTTTTCTTAGTTTAACTTTAATTTGCCAGGGAGGAACTGTAGCTGGAAGATATTTGCAGTCATTTGTGACTAGACCTGTTGCTTAACCTCTGTGAAATAGGTGTCTGAAAGGAAGGAAGGAAGGCACTCCCCAGGGTGGAGGGTCAGAGTTGTAGTTGATTGTTTCTGGAGGGCATAGGTTTACTCCCACCCACCCTGCCCCTCACCTCACCCACCCCAAGCACAACTTCCTTTATAGCAGGGGTTCTGACATCACTTCCCCAAACCTGCTAACATACACCTTTTCATATCCTTAAAGGCACAGTACACTGAATAGGGGTAGAGACACTCACAAGCTTGCACACACTAAAACAAGAACAACAACAAAAAAAAGCATCTGTAACAGGAAGGCACACAGACATGTGGGGAATGGTGCAATGCATTGGCTGTGGAGCAGCAGTCTTCCGGGAGACATTCTGGAGACTGCATTGTTGCTCTATTTGCAGGCACCTCTCTGGTCTGAGGGAGGAGGTTGTCATCTCCATGCTGACCTGCCATGGATTTGGGAAACCTGCTCCCCCACCCAGAGGCCACCCAGGCCACTGTCACTACCTCAGAGGTTGCCAAGAAAGAGTTTTGGTTGGACCATGGTGGGCTCAGGGAGGGTGAGAGTGGTGGAACAGAGGTGCAGCCCTCCAGTTGTGCCTCTCCACAATTCATTTGCCACTCTGCTTGAGCATGGTTCCTCTGTGGAGGCACCTGCAGTGGAGACCAAGGAAGATGCTGGGAACCTCCACAGTGGAGACCCACAGGAGGGTGGCACAGGACCCCACAGGGGAAGGAATCAACTCCTGGTGGGGGACTCAATTGTTAGGGTGGTAGAACTGGGTGAGGGAGGGAGGTGAAAGGGAGGTAAGGTGACTGCCTGGCACCATATTTTAGAGGGACAGGAAATGAATCCTCAGGATCGTACGAGCACCTGCTAAGGGGAGTGAGCTGGATGTCATTATCCACCTAGGGACAAATTACCTGGCTGAGAATGGAATCAGAGCAGTACAACAGGAGTTTGTGGAATTGGGGAGGGGCCTTAGACAAGTAGCACACATGGTAACTTTCTTGGAAGTGCTACTTGTCTATGGCATGGATGAGGCTAGGGTATTCCACACCATGGGATTCAATGACTGGTTGAAAAACTGGTGCAGAGCTCAGGGATTTGGCTTCATTGGGGACTGGGGCTCCACCTGGAGGGATGCAGGCTTATAGAGGTGTGATGGTCTGCATCTATCCAGGAGGGGAACCAGGATCCTAGATGATAGGTTTAAATGCTTCATTGGCAAGCATTTAAACTAGCCAAGGGGGAGGCGCTGAAAAGGAGAAGGGAAATCCTAGCCCCCCCAAAAAAATCAGGGTAGTTAGTGAGGTAAACACCAAGATAGAACAGTTGATAGGGGGAAGGGCAGGGGTAAATGGAGAAAAAGACAAAGGCAGTAAGGACAGGGATGGAGCAAAAAGAAAAAAAGCCATAAAAAATGGAGGGTAATGAGTACCAATGCCCATAGTCTAGGTAAAAAGCTCCCTGAAATGGTGGCCTTGATGGAAGAGAGATGCCTGGATATTGTGGCAGTCACAGAAACATGGTACACAGAGAACCATGACTGGGATGTCAACATACCAGGGTACACAATCTACAGGAGGGACAAGGAGAGAAGAGGAGGAGGAGTAGCTCTCTATGTAAGGTAAGGGATCAAAGCAATAGAACTAAAGGGTAAACAGGGAGGAGGAGAAGAGGCACTGAGGGTCACCCTGGAGACTGGAAATAGCACCACAATCTGCACAGGGGTTATATACAGACCCCGTCTCAGGGGGAAGAAATGGACAAGGAAATGATAGAAGTCATCCTTAGGGGAGATATTGCTGATGGGGGGACCTGAATATGCCAGATGTTAACTGGAGCACCTTTACTGCAGCCACATCCAAGAGCAGGGCCATTCTCGATGCCCTACAGGGGGCATGCCTCAGACAGCTAGTTTTGGAACCCACTTGGGAGGGAGCAATCTTAGACTTGGTACTCCCAAATGGGGATGGAGAGAGGATCTCTGATCTTGAAATGGGTAGCCATCTGGGAACAAACGACCACCAAACAGTGTGGTTCACAATAAACTTAGCTGTAGAGTCAAGCCATACAAAAGTGAAGGTACTGGACTTCAGGAGGGCTGATTTTGTGAAAATGGGAGAGTGCCTCAGAAAAGCACTAGCAAACAGGCAAGAAGGTGAGGTGGAGCAACAATGGGGAAACATCAAAACCGCCATCACAGAGGCAACAAGCCTTTGTGTGAAGAAAATAAATCAAAACAAAAGAAAAAAACATTATGGTTCTCAAAAGAAGTGGCGTGGAAGGTTAGGGAGAAAAATATTGCGTTCAGGAAGTATAAAGAAATGCAGAAGGAGCAGGACAGAGAACTGTATCAGCTAAAGCAGAAGGAAGCGGGGAAGTCAGTCAGAATAGCAAAGGCCCAAACCAAGGAAAAGATAGCCAACTCAGTTAAGAAGGGGGATAAAACCTTTTATAGGTACAGTAGGGAGCAAAGAAAGACTGAGGCAGGGATACTGAGGCTGAATAAAGAGGAAGGTGGTTGGGCAGAGCGACAGTGAAAAAGCAGGGATACTGTATGAATACTTCTGCTCAGTATTCACAATGGAAAAGCAGGGGGAGATAACTAATCCAGTCAATAGAAGCACTCTGGATAGGGGGTTGATATTAGTCCTTTCACAGAAGAAAGGGTTCTGAAAGAACTCTTAAAACTGAAGGTGGATGAAGCAGTGGGGCCTAATGGGATTCACCCCAGAATTCTAAAAGAACTAAGGGAAGAACTAGTAACACCACTGACTACCCTTTTTAATAAATCATGGGAGGGTGGTGTGGTACCTGAGGACTGGAGGAGGGTGGATGTGATTCTCCTTCAAAAAACTGGGAGCAAGACAGAAGCAGGAAACCACAGACCTGTCAGTTTGACCTCAGTGGTAGGGAAAATGATGGAATCACTTCTGAAGGAAAGAATTGTTGAGAACCTACAGGCCAGTTAGGCACAGGACCCCAGGCAGCATGGATTCACAGCAGGAAGGTCACGTAAGACAAATCTAATTGATTTCTTTGACTGGGTGACCAAAGTAGTACACCAGGGAGGGGCTGTGGACATGGTCTACCGAGACATTAGCAAGGCATTTGACACAGTCCCACACAAAAGATTAATAAACAAATTAGCCAGCCTGGGAGTGGGTCCCAGGGTGGTAGCCTGGGTAAAACACTGGCTGGACAACAGGACACAATGGGTAATAGTAAATGGAGTCCACAGTGAAGAAAGGGGAGTTAGTAGTGGGGTACAGCAGGGTTAATTAAGTACTGGGGGACAGTCCTTTTTAATGTCTTTATAAGTGACATTGCAGAGGGACTGGAAGGGAAAGTATGTCTCTTTGCAGATGACACAAAGATCTGCAACAGGGTTGCTATGCAAGGTGAGGTGGAAAGGATGAAAAGGGACTTGGCAAGATTGGAGGAATGGTAAATATATGGCAGCTTAGGTTCAACGCAAAGAAGTGCAAAGTAATGCACCTGGGAAACAAAAACCCAGGGGAAGAGTACACAATGGGGGGGCGAGATACTGACAACAACAAAATGGAAGGACCTGGGGGTGAGTCGTATCAGATGACCTAAAGGTGGGCCAACAATGTGAAAGGGCATTAGGAGGGCTGGGGGATACTGGGATGCATAGGAGAGGCATCACCAGTAGAAAAGAAGAAGTTGTGGCCCTCTGTACAGACAGTTGGTAAGACCACATCTGGAGTACTGTGTACAGTTCTGGAGACCCCATCTCTGCAGAGACATAGACAGGGTGGAGGCTGTTCAGAAGGTGGCCCAAATGGTGCAGGGTCTGCACCAGAAGACATACTATATGAAGAAAAGACTAAAGGAGCTTAAGATGTATAGCCTCGAGGAAAGGAGGGAGAGAGTGTACATGATAGAAACTTTCAAATACCGGAAGGGAATCAACAAAGTCCAAGAGGGTAGCATCTTTCAGAAAAAGAGATGTGCAAGAACAAGGGGGCAGAATTTGAAGATAGAGGGTGGATGGCTCAGAGGTAATGTGAGGAAGTATGTCTTCACAGAGAGGGTTGTAGATGCATGGAACAGCCTTCCTGAGGAGGTCATACTGTAGAGTCAAAAACAGTGGGGGAATTCAAGAATGCATGGGACAGACATAAGGCAAATCTAGTGAGGGATAGTAGGCTGTTGGTTAACTAGGATCTTTAGCTTATCCGTTAGGTAGGGAAATGGGCAGACTAGATGGGCCAAGCGGTCCTCATCTACCGTCAAATTCTATGTTTTTATGTTTCTATGTATAATAAAAAACCCTTTTCCATAGCATAGTGTCCCTCCCCCCACCCTGATCACCGATCGTCCCACTGTATAATTAACCCCCTTTTCCATAGTATAGTGTCTCTCCCCCACCCTGATCACTGATCGCCATATAGTATCCTCTTTTTCCATAATGTAGTGGTCCCTCTCCATCCCCGATCACCTGATCGCCCACCCATTAATAAAGTAACTTTTTTCCATAGTGTAGGGTCCCAACCCAGTCCCCGATCACTGGATCCCCACCCATTAGCAAAATAATGTTTTCCATAGTGTAGTGGTCCACCCAACCCCCCACCCACTCCAGTAATGCCCTACCACCCCGCTCTCCTGCCTCAGCATGGTCACTGGTTGGCAAGCAGCACAGTCCTCCTCCACCCTCACTGCTGCCCGCCAACTGAACTGTCAATGACAGCTTACAGTATATACTACAAGCCCATTGGCTGAAATGCTCATCCAGTCTTGTAGTGTATACTGTGAGCTGTCATTGACAATTCAGTCGGTGGCCAGCCATGGAGGTGTGAGGAGGCTGTGCTGCTTGCCGTCCAGCGGCCATGCTGGGGAGGGGGAGTGGGTGGTAGGTCATTACTGGAGTGGATGGGGGGTTGGGGGGACCACTATACTATGGAAAACATTATTTAGCTGATGGGTGGATGATCAGGTGATCGGGGACTGGAGTGGAACCCTACACTATGGAAAAGGGGATAATATATGGCGATCGGTGATCGGGGTGGGGGTTGGACACTATACTACGGAAAAGGGTTTTTTATTATACAGTGGGGTGATTAGGGTGGGGGAGGGACACTATACTATGGAAAATGTTTTTTATTATACAGTGGGGTGATTGATTGGTGATCGGGGATGGGGGGAAGGACCACTACACTATGGAAATACTTTTTTTTTATTACCAGGTAGACAATCGGATGATTGGGGATTGGGAGGGACCACTACACTATGGATTCTCATTATTTTTCTTAACAGGTGGGAACTCAGGGGATCGGGGACCGGGGAGGGGGCTGCAGTACCTCCGCCAACCACTAGGGTTGTGTGGATTACCACCATTTTTTTTCGGCTGTAATTTGCTCCATGCAAGGACCTTCATAAAGGCCCTTGCATGGAGCAAATCTTTTGTGAATGGGATGGCGGGGCTACGCAGGTTCCCTTCCCCTCATTTGAATTGCAGCCCCCCTCATTACTTTGCTTGGGCACAAACACAGTTTGTGGGGCAAACTGAGCTTTGTGAATACCAGCTATTCACTAAGCCAAGTTTGCCCCTGGCAAACTGGGTTTGCGCCTGGACAAAGCTTTGTGAATCCTGTCCATGGCATTTCTCCCCTTTTAAAAATATGTTTCTGTAACATGTTTGGTTCCATCATGCTAAACTTTCATGAAGCCTTTAGCTGTTTACTTATGTGTCTGTAATTCTTTTTTGTCATATTGAATGTTATTAGGTTTGACTTGGCGACATTCCAAGTGATGCAAGGAATGATCTTTGCGATACAGGAGATTAACAAGAGCCCAGCGCTACTACCAAACATGACATTGGGGTTTAGGCTTTATGATTCCTGCTACACAGTTTCCAGAGCCCTTGGAGGTACATTGTGGCTAATTTCTGGTCAAAGTGAGCCAGTTCCTAATTACCACTGCCAGCGACTGTCTCCAGTGCCAGTCATAATTGGAGAATTAAGATCACAGGTTTCAATAGCTATGGCTCGACTGTTGGGACTCTACAAATATCCACAGGTCAGGACACCTAAATTTATTTTTTATTTCTTAACAATATGCACTTAAGGATCCAGAAAAATGCATTGAGTGTGTCTTACAATAGGTGTATGGTCATTTTACCTTGAATATGGGTCCTAAACAGAGCAGGTGTGAGAGGAACTAGAAACCTAGGCCATCAAAGATTGGAGATCAGGGACTGCAGGGTCCTTGAGAGGGTGGGGGAGCCATGGATAATTCAGGGGCCCAGCAGCAAAAAGGGGCCTGGGCTGCCCAGCATACTATTGTACACAGCTGTATAGGGGTCACAGAGTCTGAATTTTTCCCTAGGCCCAGAATTCCTCTCACACAGCCTGAGGGACTGAAGATAGCATGCATGCCCCCAAATGCTACTTTACATGTGTCTATGAACAGTTACAGTTTCTCTTATGGTTATTAGGGTGTATCAATGGCACTACTACCATGCCTCCTCCAGGTGTAACTACTACATGGTCTCATCATTACCCACACATAGGGGAGCAGAGAATTCTGGTGGGTGCTGCTCACTGACCTCTGATAACATCATTCCAAGCTTGTGGCATGAACCTGGGCCAGCAGTGCCTCAGGGAACCCCATGCTTCTTGGTACCATAGAGCTGGATGAAAAAATGCCTTTCACCATGAAGACAAAACATAAATGTGCCAAATGACATTTAATCAAAGGTTGATACTGGGGATATGTGAGGACTTTTTCCATCCCATTGAGTATATAATAATGTAATAATTTAATGGCCGAAGGGAATCTGGGTCTATTAAAGAGCTAGTGTACCGTCTGGAATTAATAGTAACTTTCAGATGTAGTCAGTTATCACATCCTATATCTGAAGTATTTTTTATTCTCTATTTGCTAATTAGAAGATTGTCCAGCTGGCAGAACTGGGCTGTTGTGTGGAGCAGCACTCTGTTTGGAGGATGAAAAAAAGTCAGTTCTGTTCCTCCTACTACATAGTCAGAAATGTGATCAAACACATTGAAGCGTCACCATTTTTTGCAGTCTGAGCAGTGACTTTCACAAGTTAACAATCAAAATGCAGGAAATTGTGACATCACTAGTAACCAAGAAGAGCCATTCCCTGCTGCTTCATGTGAAAGAGAATAATCTGGCAGTGAGAAATAGTTCTCCTTGGTTACTAGTGATGTCACGGTCAGTGTGGTCTCAGTGGTGATGTGGTGGGAGGAACAGAACTAACTTTTATTAACCTCCAGAAAGAGTACTGCTTCACGAATCACCCGAGTACTGCCAGGTGGAAAATCTTCTAATTAGCAAGCAGAACTGTAAAAAATAATTGAGATATAAGAAGTGATAGCTGACTACATCTGTAAATTACAGTTAATTCCAGGCAGTTTCCAGGCAGTGCACTCGCTCTTTAATGCACAGTGTAACATATACAGTAAGAGTTACTTCTGTGTAAATTATGTACAGAATTCTCCTGTGTCTTTATTATATTTGAGGTGGCACTTTTAATAATCCTGATTGTTCCCTGATGTAGAAGTGATCACTTCATGAAAGCAATTGACACATCTCTGTTTGTGTCCTTGGTCGAAAGGCTGATATATAAAGTGACTGTTCTAGTGCTTCAGGAAGCACTGTCAGTGACTTTGTTTCTGTGTCAGTAGCAGTGCCTCCTCCTATGGTGATGTATACCATCCACATGGCCAAACTATACATTTGGGATCCATCCAGATCTAGGCAGCAGCTTAATCACAGATAGCCCCCACATGATCTATGACCTTTTAACCCCCAACAGCTGCATTGTGCTGCTTGTGATTGTGATTCAGAATATATATACATTTCTTTTTAGTTTTTCTTTCGGTGTTTGGTGCAATATCGGCTGGATAGCATGTGTAACCCCAGAAGTAAATGACTGCCCAGTGATGATGCAGTACAACACAGAAAATGCTGTAGAGCATGGTTCTGCTCTTGATTGCCTTCTGTGCAGTTAAAGACATCTGAGATAGGCCATCTAATTATGGCTGTGGGGACTCCAGACTATCTGTCTGCTGCAAGTAAGTAAAATGCTCCTTGCTGTTCTTCCAGTCAGTCCACACAAAGAGAGTACTTTAGATGATGGGTCTTTGCATGAGAAGAAATGTACCAGTTTAAATGTGAAGAAACTGCATAATACTGTATGTTCTTCTCTAAGAGGAGAGGTGCCTAAAAATTTTTTAGACTGGCTAGGGATGGGGGGAGGGGGGGAGGCTGTTCCAGTCTCAAAGATAAACAATTGGTCATCATAGCTTATGACATGTTCCATGTCCTGTGGAATTATGGGTAAATATGGAGGCCTTTATCCAAGGTGAATAGGCAATGGTCAGTCTTTTTTTCTCTTCTCCACACTTGGAAGGCCAGGAATTCCCATAGAGAAAGCTGTGTGTGTCAGAAAATTAGTTAATTTCCAGGTGCTATGTGTTCTGTGGAGAATACTCTTAGAAGACCTGCATGGTGAGATTTAAGACTTTAGTCTAGTGTAGCCAATTTCTATCTTGTGTTTTCCTATTGTGTAAAATGTTTTGTTTTAATTTCCTTAGTATATTTTTTATTTCCCCGTGTACTCTTTGTATGTCTTGTAAATCTTATAAACATTTTATATTTAATACATCTGTGACAGTGCTCTGCTTTAAGGTACACGTAATTTATTTTACTGGCAAACTCTGTTGTTTTATCTCTGAGAGCACATGCCAAGTTAAAAGGAGACTGCTTTTACTACAGCAAGATGTTGTGTAGTGCCCAAAAGCAAACTGGGATTCCTATGTCTGGAGGCCTTGTACTGTTTGAGCAAGTAGCTAAAGTGGAACAACTTAAGCATGGAAAAGCCCAGCAGTAAATTCCAAGCAGGCTGGTGGCACCATTGGTAAAGCGTGTCAAGACAGTTGCTAGCCAGGGGCTGCCAATGATAATGTGTGTAATCCTCATGAATTTATAATATTCTAGCTTTACACAGCTTTTGAGGCAGTTTTGGCCTCCTTTTCAACTTACTGCTGCCTTAGTTCAGGACCTGCATGCAAAGGTGGCAGCTGCAGATCAGCTGTGTTTTAAGATCTACATACCTGAGGGGGGTTGGGGTGCATGCAGCCACAACCATCAAACACACTTTACTGAAGCTCTTAGTGGGTGCAACATTCAACAATTCAAATATATTCACTGCTGCTCTCAATATGGTAGTGACTGACTGCTGGGCATCTTATTGACACTGTGCATAACTTTTGTGATGTCTACTTAATATTTACTAATATGGGTCAGCCAAAGACTATGGTCTCAGGAGATGCAGGAAAAAAGAAAGGCTCCACAGGTTTGGTCACATGCAATGGTGCCATCTGCATGGACATTGGTGAACATATCCTTCAGGCAGTACTGAATGCAGTAAAAACTTTGGAAAAATGAACGGAATTACTTGAAAGAAAAAGTGGACTTTAAACACCAGGGCCCGGATATTCAAACTGCGCCAGGCTGTGGTGCAAGCTTGGGCGCAGCTCAACTTGGCTGCGCAGGGGTGTGGCCTGGGCGATATTCAAAGGAGCTGCGCCATGGCTCAGCAGCTTTGAATATCGCACCCTGACCACCCCCACTGTGCATGGTGCAGTGCCACTGCACCAGCGCAAGTGGCTAGAGTGGAGCATGGAGATGCGCTAGCACAAGTGCCATTGCACCATTCACAGCACCCACGATATTCAAAAGGTGACATGAAAATGGGGCCATAATTTATGCAAGGCACACATGGGGCCATTTGCATGTCATTATGGCCCCATTTGCATTCCATTTGCATGCAGGTGCGCCGATCCCCGACGACTTGCACCTGGCGCCCTTCCAGGCAGCAGCTGTTGGGGACCGATGCCCCCTGCAGCCCGATCGTGGGCCTCTGTGTTAATAATAAAGAAAACCTGTCCTATATCCCAGGTGGTCCAGTGGACCGCACTCTGCCTGATCGTGGGCATCTGTTTTAATTAGGAAAACCCCCGTCCTATATCCCTGGTGGTCCAGTGGACCGCACTCTGCCCGATCACGAGCTTCTGTTTTAAGAAGAGACACCCCCCTCCAAGATCCCACTGACTGCCCAATCGTGGGCATCTGTTGTAAGAAGAGACCCTCCAAGATCCCTGGTGGTCTAGTGGTACCCCCACCCGCCCACTGAGCCCCACCATCCGCTCCCCCAGGGTCCTTAAAGAACTAAGAGAGTGATGGCTGAACCTCTGGCTATCCTGTTTAGCCGATCACTGGAAACAGGAGGTACCCAAAGACTGGAGGACAACAGATGTAGTCCCTTATACAAAAGTGGAACAAAGAGGAAGCGGAACTACAGACCAGTCAGCCTCACCTCGGTAGTGGAAGATCATGGACACTACTGAAGGAGAGATTGGTGGAGCATCTGGTTGTCAATGGACTACAGGACCCAAGGCAGCATGGTTTCACCAGGGGGAGGTCATGTCAGACCAACCTCGTCAAATTTTTTGACTGGGTGACTAGGGAGGTGGATCAGGGGAGGGCAGTGGACATGGCCTATCTGGACTTCAGCAAGACCTTTGACACTGTGCCACATAGAAGACTATTACACAAACTGGGGAATATGGGTGTGGGCAGGACAGTAGTGTGGTGGGTAGGTAACTGGCTGGGTGGCAGGACACAGAGGGTGGTGGTAAATGGCTGTCACTCCACAGAGGAAGAGTGACCAGTGGGGTACCACAGGGATCAGTGCTGGGACCAGTCCTATTCAATATCTTCATTAGTGACATGCGCAGGACCTAGAAGGCAGAATTTCACTGTTCGCTGATGACACAAAGCTCTGTAACAGAGTAGACACACCAGAGGGTGTAGACAGAATGAGAAGGGACCTGCAGAAACTTGAAGAATGGTCAGGGTTTGGCAGTTGAAATTCAATGCAAAGAAGTGCAAGATAATGCATATGGGGCACAAAAACCCTGGCACAATATATCAGTTGGGGGGTGAGGATATAGCATGCACCAAGCAGGAAAGGGATCTTGGGGTTATCATCTCTGATGACCTCAAGGTAGGGAAACCGTGTGACAAGGCAGCAGGTAAAGCAAATAGGATGCTGGGATGCATAGGCAGGGGCATCACCAGCAGGAAAAGGGAGGTCATAATTCCACTATACAAGACACTAGTGAGGCCCCACCTGGAGTACAGTGTACAGTTCTGGAGACCTTACCTATGGAAGGACATAGACAGGGTAGAGAAGGTTCAGAGGAGGGCAACAAAGATGGTACATGGATTGCATCACAAGTCCTATGAAGACAGGTTGAAGGAACTGAACATGTACTCCCTGGAGGAGAGGAGGAGAGAGGGGATATGATAGAGACATACAAGTATCTTACAGGGAGGAACAGGGTGCAGGAATACACTATTTTTAAGCGAAAAAGATGTTCCAGGACTAGAGGGCATGGAATGAAGTTGGAGGAGGGCGATTCAGAGGAAGCGTGAGGAAGAATTTCTTCACAGAACGGGTGATGGACAAGTGGAACACCCTGCCAGAGGAAGTGGTGGGGCTGAAACAATCACGGGATTTAAGAATGCATGGGATAGACATAAAGGAATTCTGGAGGTCAGGGGTAGGGCAACAGACTTCTGAAAACATAAACTGAACTTACAAGCTCAAATGGGCAGACTGGGTGGGCCATAGGCCCTTATCTGCCGACACTGTCTATGTATCTATGTATCTATGTATGCATGAGGCGCCCCCCTTACCTGTGCCTGCATACATTACTGATGCGCTCCGGCACATCGGGATTTGTGTGGTGCACTTTTCCCTTTTGAATATCGCGCCGGGGCACATCAGTGGGTTGCGCATGGCGCAACACTGTTGCACCATGCGCAACCCTTTTGAATATCTGGGCCCAGGTTCATAGTGTTAAAAAAACAAATGGACATTACTGACGCTGGGGCACAGAATGCCTCTGCAAAGGCTGGCAAAGCTTTTGATGGCTGTCTCTGGGGTTGTCCTGGAAAATAAACATAGAAACACAGAACATAGCAACATATAAAGTGACAGCAGAAAAAGACCAAAGGTCCATCCAGTCTGCCTATGAGTCCCTATAGAACCCCATGACCTAACGCTGATACTGGGTTTTAACCCTGCTCATCAGTTTTCCAATTCCATTTCCTTTCCTTGTCACTACTTGTGATCATTATCCCTTTCATTCTGTCTCAAGTTCTTTTGAAGCTTCCCATGGTTTCAGCTGCTACCACTGCAGCTGGCAGGCAGTTCCATGGTTCTACAATACTTTCCGTAAAACATTATTTCCTCACCTCCCTTCTGAACCTTCCACCTGTCAGCTTCTAGTTATGCCCATGTGTTGTTGTACTGGTGTTCCTGATAAATAATTTCTCATAGCTCACTTTGTTTATTCCTTTCAGGAATTTGAATGTTTCTATCATATCCCCCCTGTCCCTTCTGGTGTCCTATGAATACATGTTCAGTGTCCTAAGTTGTTCCTCATAGGACACCCCTTGTTTGCCCTGAATCATCTTCATCACCCTATGCTGTACTGCCTCCAGTCTATCTTTGTCCTTGCTAAGGTGAAGGCTCCAGAAGTGGACACAGTACTCCAGGTGTGGCCTCGCCAAGGATCTGTAGAGGGGGAGTATCACTTCTTTTTACCTAATGACAGGTCTGTAGTTTCCTGCTTTTGCCTTGTTCCACCCCCCCTTTAGGGACTGGAACCTTGTCTGTCACTCTCCCATCCCTTGGGATGACTCCTGTTGGAAGTGAGTTATTGAATTGGCTTGCCAGAGGTTCAGCTAGTTCATCTGTCAATTCGATGAGCACCCATGGATGTATCCCATCTGGGCCTGGGGCCTTGTCTGTCTTGAGGGCTGCCAGACCTTTCCATACCCTATCCCTAGTAAATGTTGGTTTCTCCATTTCTTGGATATTCTTCGCAGCCACTTTGATGCCACTCTCAGACAGGGGATCCTATCTTCCCTGGTGAAGATGGTGCAAAAGTAGTCATTCAGGACTGTAGTCTTTTGTTCATCCTCCTCTAGCACCCTGCCCCCCTCTATGGTAATGCCTTGAGCATCTTGAAAATACTGTGAGGACCATGAACATGTGGTTGCTGGGTCTCCTGGAAGATTTTGAGGGGGAGGACCCAGTTAGACACATTACTTCTCTGCTGTCAAAGCTTTTGCAACTTGAGGATCCTGCACAGATTGTAAGAGCATACTGAATCTACTCTTGTCATCACTGGCAGGCAGATTTAGGCTGAGGACTTTATTGTTGGTGACATCCAGCTCCATGGTGACAGATCAGATGCGTTCAACAACACAGAGAACCACTAAGCTGTCCCTGTTCACTGGGGAGATTTTGTAGATGTTCCCAGATTTGAGGTTCATCACACAACAAAAGCAAAAATCACTTGATGGAGTGTAGGCTGGTCTCTGCGAACTTGAAGTTATAAGCTTACAGCTGCCTGCAAAGCTTAGGTTATCCTGTGCTGGGAAATCATACTTGTTTGGGGACCAAGTGGATGCAAGTGTGATGGTGGAAAAAATCCATGAAGAGATTGGATTCTGAGAGGCTGACACCACATCTGATAAAAGACTGGACATTTGAGTACCCATGGACATTCCATTGTTATTGGACACTATGGATGAGGGGTCTTAGCATTGATTTAAAATTATCTTGGTAATAACTTCAGAGTTAGAAATACACAGAAAGAAGCCAGGCACCCAGAGGATTGAAGCTGGTCCTTGCCTGGATGGCCAGTCAGAAATATGTACAACAACCACCAAGGCTGCACTTGAGGAGGTGCAAAAATCCATAGCAACTGTTAATTCATTTCAGAGATTTATTGTGAGTACAAAATAATAACAGGGCACAGAAACATAAATGTCTACAGCACTTTGACCGCTGGAGTCTCTGTCAGGGGGTATGACAAACATAAAAAGAAGCAGCCCTAATATACTGCAGTCCTTTAAAGGGTACTTACTGACATTGAGCCCTATGCATTAAAGGGTGGGTTATACGCACCTGAGGTACGTACCCAATTCTCGTACCTATGCGGCCTCGGACAGGCACAGGATGCACAATATGCACAACTACATGCACCGCAGGATGCCTGTCTGTGGCCACATTCCCTCAGCATGCAGGGTTGCAAGGCAGTCAGGGCAGAACCATGTACCCAGGTGGGCATCCAATTGGATGCTTGTAACAGGTCCATCAGTGGATCCTTTGTGTCCATGTGGTGAGTGCACAGTCCCAGAGCAAGCTAGGTAAAGCAGCAACATTTGAATACCTGCTGGGCACTTGTCTGAGCCACTACCCCAGACCTCCCCTGCAACCTAGTGGGTTGGGGAGGCATGGAGGTCTGGACCCCAGTACCACCAAGCCAGCTGATCAAGAACATGGGGTCATGTACCAGATTACGCCTGGTCCCAGCTGGCATGGCTGGTGCCCCCAAGCCTGGCACTACATGGCTTAGTGAATGCTGTGTAGTGCAAGCATGCCCCCGACATGCCCCCAGTGTGGTGTTCCCTGAGTGACTTGGGAGGCAGGCACGTAAGTGCCTTGCACACCCTTGGTGAATGCCGCTGGGGGTCTGTGGGACCCCCATTGTGTGGCATTCACACTTAAGGTTGCCTACGCACCTCAGATATGCGGCACATAGGCAATTGTTTTGTTAGTGCATGTGGCCCATTATTACTAAATAACAGAAACACAGAGGTAATGTGCAAATTTCTAAAATAATATTGTACCAAAATAAGTGCTAGATTAAAATAAAAAAAACCAAGATGACTCTTTTCAAATACAAAAAATAAAGTGAATGCCTTAAATTTGATGTAATAACTGGTATAGTACTACTAAGGGCTTGAGCCATAAAGCCATAATGCTGGTTGCTGGTCCCTGGGGATACCAAGATGAGGCAATTGCTGGTTGAGGAGTAAAGGCAAGTGGTCAAAAAATTTATATTAAAAAGTGGGTATTCCAAAATTTTAGAAGTGCGCAAATGGCTAAAGTATACAAACATTAACCAGAGCACAGTAATGACATGCCCCTGCTACAGATGGGGAGTAACAGGAAGGGGAAAACTGGTGAAGGGGCAAGGTGGGGCAACCAAAAACAGGGATGTAAAAAAAGGGGGGGGAGGATGTCGAAGAAAATTTTAAAGTGTGATTCACATGATGTATAGCGGAGTTCCAAAGGCTTCTCAGCTAAGGTCTAACTCCTCCCTGAAAAAAGTGTTAGGTTGAGCAAGTCTAAAGTCTCTCAAGAATACTAATTCATAATACAGAAATATAAGCTAGCCCGTTGTGTATAATACAAAACTGGAGACAAATGGATAATCAGAAGAACTAGTGTTTTCATAATTCATCTAATTCTTCTTTTGGTCCTGGTCCCAAGTTGAAAAACTGTAACACTGGAATATGGTAAGATGAGTAAATTGAATTTTAAGAGACAAGAAAAGACAAAAATGTTGATATAGGGTTAGTGAATATCACAAATTGAAAGCCTCATAACAGATACCTTCATAAGAAAAGAAGGACTTCAATGTCTTCTTTTAGACCATTGGTAAAGGCAGTGTTAGAGTCACAATTCATCTAGTTTCCTTTTGCAAAAGTAACTTGATTTGGTCTCCAACCCTACATAAGGGGGTTACGTGCTTAAGGGCCATAAAGTGAAATGAACCAGGGCTGCAGTTGTGGCATTCAGAAAAAGTGGGCTCCCAATGCATTTTTTTATCTTTATTATAGATGCACAGCAGCACCCCTATGGTTAGGGTTGGGTAGCCTATTTAAAGTTAAACCTCAAATTTTGCACATTAATATTTTTGGCTCTCTTTAACAAAATGAGCTGAAATTTCATACAGTATGTCTTGTCTAGGAGGCAAGGTCTTGATGTGTAGAAATGTTTGTGATGGCTTAATATTGTTTTTTTTTTGCTCTCACCTACAGCCTACATGGAAAGATTTTTTTGCTGCAAACTTGCAGGGGACACGTGTCATGTCCCAAGGTAGTGCCTTTGACAGGCCTGGGGAAAAATATCAAAGGTTTCCAGAGTTATTAGGCTTTAAATTTTAGTGTTTTCCAGCCTGTGCATGAGCAGTAGGGTTTTTCAGATAATGTTCTGTTGTGAAAGTAAAAATGTGATGCCGCAAATGCTGGTTTTTGCTTTCACCACTGAATTGGCAGGGCACCAAACATTTTTTGTACCATGCCAGCTGCCATCTTGTTGATTTTTTCCAGGAAATAACGAATGTGGAAAATACATGAAAATTGTTGGATTTCAAAAAACAAACATCAGAACTTAGCTAAATGGGACCTTTTTGCTAGACTCTGATGTGTGTTTTATAGTTTGCTGCCCACAAATACCTTTTCTGTGCACCCAAAATCCCGGGTGCCCAGCTTAGCAAGAGGAGTGCTTCCCCAGCATTCTCTGTATGAGAAAAACGTGTATTTCTTCAGCTGCAGCTGAGTGAGTGATCCTCCGCTGCCTGCCTGAGGTGCCTATCTGCTTCAAAAATTAATCAGAACCTAAAGGCTACTTCCCTCTCTGTAGCTTATCTTATGTGCCTGTGTGTAAAACTAGAGATGAGACTTGCCTGACTAGTGTCATGGCAAGAAAAATTAAATCCCCAAGTTTTTCAGGAGAGACTGAAATCGGTAGTGTAAGAAGCAGGCAGCAGAAGTGATAAAGGGCGTTTCTAGGTTGGGCAGGGGTGCCAAGGCATTGGTGGCCAGTGGCCTGGGTGGAAGTTAAACCCATGATACACGGAAGTGGTGCAAGTGGTAGTGGGTACGGGTTAGGTAGGTAGTGTGCCATGGCAGGTGGGTTGGTGTGTGATCGGATCAGGGCAGGCTGCCTGAAAGAAAAAAAAGAGAACTCTAAGCTGTAGAACTGGCAGGGTTCCCTCCTTAGTCTGCCCATCTGAATCATGCCCAGTCACACACCACACCACTTGAGACAATAACAATAGTCAGAGTCATCAGCTGACTCTTACTGTAGGTTTGGATCTCATTCAACTGTTGGTGGCTAACACATAGATTAAATACTTGCAACACTATGTGTTAGTGATGCCACAGGCCCAGAAGGAGTGGATGGTCCAGATCAGGAGTCAGAGGCACTGAGCCAACTGACTAAGGCTCATTTCAAATTTCTAGAAGGAGGGACAAAGGCACACTGAACCAAGGCTCACAGGGACAGACGGTCACTGCTTGCTTTCACATACACGGACAGAACAGTCATCTTTCTGCTCTCTTGACAGGCTCCACAATGCTTTAAAGTATTTATTTTTTCTTTTTTTTTTGTTCTTGTCAGCAGACAGTAGGGATTTGATCTGCAGTGGGTGACTTTTTGGGTCAGCTGTACTTGGGAGCAGGCAGCAAAGACAAGTTCATCAAAGGCAAAACTTTTTTTAGCCCCTGTTTTGAGCCCTGGTGGGACCCCCACCAGTGTCGGGGCACCAGGCAGTTGCTAATGTGGCCCAGGTGGTAATGTCAGCCCTATAATGTAATGTTGCTCTGTTCAGCATCTCAGTGCATATACTGTAAGCCTGCTGTCTTCAGTCAGGAGGACCATCCCCCCACCTGCTGATTACCCCATAAATAAAAAAAATATGTGCCCTGGTGTCTAGCAGCACCACCCACCCACTCTTCGCCCCTTTCGTGAATTCCCTGGTGTCTAGTGGCACCTCTCATCTGCTAATCACTGTCCCCATTAACAATTCCCTGGTGTCTAGTAGCAGCCACCACCTCCCAATCACTGTCTCCATCAACAATTCCCTAGTGTCTAGTGGCTCACCCATCTGCCAATTGCCGACCTTGTTATTGTTATTGCACAAAGTAAACCTGAAATGAAGAAAACAGTCCCTCTATGATTTTTTTTATAAACCTGTAAAAAATAGAAAACAGTCCCTTGTTGATCAGCTCCTCCATCTCCCAATCAGCACCCCATACACCCCAGTACACCTCCACACAGCCTCACTCACCTGAACAGGTTCCGGGTTTGAGATCCACTCTCCAATCAAAGACACGTCTTGCTGCTGGAACTGGCAACTGCTCTATGTAAAACTAGGGTAAATAGGATTCAATGTATTTCAATGGGGGGTTCAACTTCTATGTATAACTTTGCCATTTTTTAACATTTTGACCCCAAATTTTCAACATGGCCTTTTGGGGACCCCACCTCATGAACAATAGGACTGTCATTGCACAACTCGTGTCTGAAAGGTGCTCTCGCTGTTGCGTGGCGAATTCACCTGTCGGGAAGGATTTGAAAATATTTCCTGGCTTTGTTCATGAGGTGTGTGTGTGTGTGGGGGTGTCTTATGAAGGCTATGCTATGTTGAAAATTTGGGGTTAAAATATGTAAAAATGGCAAAGTTATGACCATTCATTGCAATTTCCCTATGCATGCTCATAACTTTGAAAATGTTCACTATTTTGACCCCAGCTTTTGAACATAGCCTTCTTATTACCCTACCTTATATATGTCATAGCTGTCATTTTTCAAATCCTGGCAAAAATGTATTTTCGCATCTGTGGTGTGGAATGGCG
The DNA here is from genome assembly GCA_016271365.2 of Neoceratodus forsteri. Lineage (NCBI taxonomy): Eukaryota > Metazoa > Chordata > Ceratodontiformes > Ceratodontidae > Neoceratodus > Neoceratodus forsteri. The sequence goes on from CM028129.1 coordinate 1,482,699,179, forward strand.
TTGCAGTTGCACAGAATTATATTTTGGTGGGGATTCCAAAATTTTCTGTACCGAGTACATAAGGTGGGGTAATAAGATGACTATGCTGACAATTTGGTCACTGTTGTCCTATAAATGAAAGCACAGGGACAAGAGGGCCATGCACTCCCACAGGCAAATAAGGACACAATTATACTGTCTCAAAAAGTAAGAAAATAGAGGAAAAATACATGACAAGGTGGGTGTTACACTGGGCATCCAACACCTGAGAAGGGATGTTATCCCAGCATAACACCCACCCTGGAGTGCATTATTCCTATTATACAATCACTCATGATATTTTGAAAAAAAAAAATACAATCAATACACTTTTTTCTTTTTTTTTACCGATTTAGTAGTGTGGAGGAGTATTTCAACAAAAAGAAGTTCCTTTTGTGTTTCTCCAGCAGGTGGCGTGCTTACTGTGTGCTATGTGTAGGTCTGTGTTTGTCTCCCCCCACCACCACCACTGCCATGTTGTCTCCCATTGTCAGTCTGTCTCAGTTATTGTGTTTCTCCCTTATCTACTAGTAAGTCAAAGTGATGTTTTAGAAAAAAAAGAAAACAAATGGCAGTACATTTTCCCTTAAGCTTGCCAAGCTGACAGAGTAGTGTTGTTGTTCCGCGCACTCGCAGACAGTCACGTAGTCAGTCTTGTTTTTTAATATTATTTGTACTTTATATTCTCCTGGTACAGTTTGTAGCATTTTTGATCTGTAATGGGAGAAAGCTCAGGTAATGGTGAAAGTGCTTGGTGACCTTGATGAACCGAGAGAGGTTGGAGAGCAGAGGATGTGTGGGTTCACCCGTTATTTTGAAACGCTGCTCACTGCAAAACCAGCTGACAACATTGTATTTTATGTTCTTCCGGTACAGTTTGTAGTATTTTTTTTTTATCTGTACCAGTAGAAACTTCAGGAGAATAGTGGAAGTGCTTGGTGGAGGGAGGTTGGGGAGCAGATAATGTGTGGGCATGGCTGTTGCTTTCAAAAGCCACTCAATGTGGAATCAGCTGGTGGTATGGAATGAGCAGTGGGTAGTGATTTTTTTAAAGTCATTTGGTTGACTGTATGTTGGGATTACAGGCGGGATGTTATGCTGGGATAACGTACCAGGTCCAGTCCCAGGCGGACCAGTCAGAGTCCAGCATTCTTTCTTGCCATTGTACAAGAAATTGCAAAAAACTTAATGTTCTAGTTAGGGTTAAAGCCACAAAAGTAGGGAAATGTGGTGCTAGGGTTTCCAACCCTAACACCCTACCCTCACCCTGCACACACCAACAGGCGTTGGGGGTGTACCTTGGAGTCGTCAGCCCTAACGCTCACCCCATTCTCCTATATTGTACCCATCTCAGCTTATCTACTTATGGAACGGGGTGGGTGTTAGGGATGACCACCCAAAGGCACACCCCCGATGCCTGCTGGTGTATGCAAGGTGGTGGTGAAGGGGTGTTAGTGTTAGAAACTCTAATGTCACATTTCCCTACTTTTGTGGCTTTAACCCTAACTAAAGCATTACAAAGTTTTTGCAATTTTTTAAATATGGCCTGCATATGCTCCTGAATGTGTTTTTAAGTGGTCTGATAGTACAACCTATATAGATCTTCTCATATTGGCACTAGACTGCATGAACCACAAAAGTAGTTGTACATGTTTCAAGCTGCCAAACTTTAACATTGCGTGTTACATTATCTAAGCTATTTCCTTCATTACAAAACTTACATATACTTATCACATTTGAAGAAGCTGTTTGGGTGAGCTGGTAGCCAGTCGAGATAGGTCCTGCCTTGGGGTGAGGCCGCAAAGTGGCTGAATACCAGTTGTTACCCTAGATGCTGACACTACCTAAAGGGTACCCTAAAAGTACGACTAAGGTTTTTGGAAAGTACTGGGTATCTGCCCAGAATAGGCTAATATCTCTGAAGTAGCCCCCCCAATTGCCCTGCCAGTGGGTTAAAGTCTGAGGCAAAAGTGACCACTCTGAACACTGCTTATTCGATGTTTCTATTTTAGGGCGTGAAGGTATCCTCTCTGTTAATACTCCTAACCCTGTTAAAAGCTCCTTCCAGGACCTGTCTATTACAGCCCCTTCCCAGGAAGTTGTTGAACAGGTCCTTCACCTGGTTCTCAAATGTGGAATCTTTGGAACAGTTTCTATGAATCCGTAGCATTTGTCGGTATGGAATCAAATCTTTTAATTTCTTGGGATGGAAACTATTGGCCTGCAGTAAAGAGTCTGGCATGTGTTTCCTGTAGCTTAACATACAAATACTGTAGTATGATCTGGCGTGGCCTAAAGAGTCAGATCTAAGAAATGAATGCTCCTTTTGCTGCTCATGTGACAGAATTTAAAGTTCATGGAGTTAGAGCTAATATATTCCATGAACCTTGCAATCTATTCTTTGGGCCCACGCCAGAAACACACAATGTTGTCAATAAAACATCTCTAGAACATCATGCTACCAAAATGTGTGGGTAGTATACAAAGTTTTCCACCCATAGGCCAGTGTTGAGGTCGGCATATGAGGGCGCAACAGCTGCCCCCATAGCCGTGTTGCATTTCTGAATATAATGTGATCCAGCAAACAGAAAAAAAGTTTGTAGTGAGGATGAACTCTAGGGCCTGCAGAAGGAAAGTGACTGAAACTTTCCTTGCATCACAATTGTTATTGAGAAAATGTTTCACCGCACCAAGTCCCAAGTGATGTGGCATACATGTATACATGTATGAAGACTGGAAGCATCAGTTGTGAACCATACAAAATCCTTGTCCAACACAAAGGTTTTTAACCTGTTAAGGAGATCCATACTGTCTCAAAGTTGAGCTCCCAGACCTGCTACCAATGGTTGTAAAAAGTGCTATTACTGTGCAATCACAATAAACCTTTGAAATGGATTAACAGTTACCATGGATTTTTTGCACCTCCTCAAGTGCAACTCCGGAGTTAGGCAGTCAATATTCACCTAGTATAATGTTACCAATAGGGTGTCTGTTTCATAGAAACTAAGATGGCTACCAATACAAGGAGTAAGTCACTTCCTATGAAGACAGAAAAGGCACTATTAACTCTATTGATACTATAGGAAGCCCAAGGTTACCAAGTTTACTAAGTTGAGGTTAGTAAGCCCACGTTGGGTTACTGAGGCGGACTTACTAAGCCCAAGGTTACTCAGTTGAAAAGTTTATTCATGTTGTCGGTATGTGTGACTGGACAGGATACACCCAAGGGTGTTAAGGGAACTCAGGGCAGTGCTTGCTGCACCACTGATGGCCTTGTTCAACAACTTACTGAAAACAAGAGTGGTTCCAGAGGATGCGAAGAGATCAGACATAGTCCTGCACCTTAAGAGCAGTAACACAGAGGAGGCTAGCAACTATAGACCAGTCATTCACAAATCAGTGGTGGGGGAATTAATGGAAACCCTGTTACAAGAAATTCTAGTGGAATCTCTTGAATCCAGTGTATTGCAAGACCAAAGACAGCATGTATTCGGGGGTCATGCTAGACAAATCTGATCTATTTGTTTCACTGGGTGGCAAGGAAAAATATCAGGGAAGAGCAGTGGATGTTTCCTACTTGGACTTCAGCAAGACCTTCGATACTATGCAACATAGGAGACTGATTATGAAATTGGACAGTCTAGGGGTGGGATCCAAAGTGGTAAACTGGGTAAAAAAAAAATGGTTAAAGGATAGGTGATAGTGGGTGGTAGTAAACAGCACTCACTGAGGGGAGAGTGACCAGTGATGTGCTGCAGGGCTCAGTACTGGGACCAGTCTTCTTCAATATCTTCATAAGTCACACTGCAGAAGAGCTGGAAGGGGAGATATGCCTTTTTGCAGATGACACCACAATCTGTAATAGGGTGGATACTCAGGAGGGGGATGAAGAGAATGAGTAAAACTTTAGTAAACTTGAGGAGTGGTCTAGGGCATGCAGCTGGGGTTCAATGCCCAAAAAGTGCAAAATCATGCACCTAGGCCATAGAAACCCAAGAGCTAAATTTAAAATGGGGGGGATACTGATGGTCACTAAGTAGGAGAGAGACCTTTTGGTTATACCCGATGACCTCAAAGTGGTGGGATTGTATGACGAGGCAGTAGGCAGAGCCAGTGGGATATTCGGGTGCATAGGCAGAGGTATCACCAGCAGGAGTCAGGAGATGTTGTTACACTGTAGAGGTTGCTGGCGAGACCCCACCTGGAGTGTTGTGTCCAGTTCTGGTGGCTGCATCTCAGAAAGGACATAAGATAGAGGCAGTCCAGAGGAGGGCAACTAAAATGGTACAGGGATTGCACAAGAAGCCCTACAGGAGAGACTGAGGGATCTCACCATGTACACTCTGGCAGAGAGGAGGAAGGGGGGACATGATATAGATATGCCAGTACCTCACAGAGGTAAACAGAGTGCAGGAAGGGAGTCTCTTTCTAATGAAGAAGAGCACCAGGACAAGAGGGCATGCTATGAAGCTGGGGGTGGTGAGTTTAATAGGGATGTGAGGAAGCACTACTTCACTGAAAGAATGGTGGATGCCTGGAACAGTCTAGCAGCAGAAGTGGTGGGGGTGAAAACAGTCGGGGGGCTTCAAGCATGCATTAGATAGGCATAGGGGAATACTGGTACATAGTCAGGAAAGGGGGAGGGTCACCAGAAACCAGGCAGGGTCTGAGGAGACAGAAGAGGCAGGGAACATCTGGGCAGACTGGGTGGGCCAAGTGGTCATTTTTTTGCCAACAAATTCTATGTTTGTGTACTTTTCTTACCACTGGACACTATTTTGAGTTAACAATTATATCACTGTTTAGAGCAGTGTGTTAACCAATTAGAAATTATGCTCCCTGGTGTCTTAATTCACCACTCAATGGATTTTTGACTCTTATGGTCAGAAAGACCATTCACATATTATTGGTTATCTTTTCAGTCACCTGTGCATTTACTTGTGGTGCATTTAAGCTAAATCTTTTAAAATTGTTATTGGGAAACTATTCAGTATATTTCAACATGTCCTTCAGGTGTAACTCAAAAGCATGAAGTCCAAGTCCAAACCCAACTGTACCTGCCTATGTAACACATACCTATATAATTATGCACTTATGCTTTGATTGTATTATGAAAGAATTTTATAAAACAATAACATTAAAAAAAAGATCTACGTACCTGACTAAAACTAGATTTTCAAAAACCTGTCCTGCTCCAGTTTTATACTACTTCTAGTAATAGTAGTCTCAATGCTCATTTCCAAATGAAACAAATGCATACAGTGCACCTTCTTTTATCTGCAAACCTTGATACAGTCCACAATTTGTTTTTTGAAAAGTTAAATTTGGGGATCACAAACAGTCCTTTGAGACCAAACATTTCTTCTATTTTCATAATCTTTATTTTCTTTATTTTTGCCCTGGCGTTTCGCTCCCATAAACAAGCATTTTCAAAGGGCTTCAATCTGAAATTAGTTATTGTCAAATGAACACAATTTTTAAAAAATATTTACATAATGTTATATTAATATGTTTTTATATAAATGAAAAAAGGTTTAAAGTTACCAGAAATTTCATTCAACATCTGTCTACCTTATTCCTTATATGGCATTTCATTTTTAGGTTAGCAACCTGTAACAAATAACAGAGTAGTCTTTTCACTAGTACATATTTTCTCATTTACAGTTATTAAGTGCTACCACCACCATTGTTCCACGTGCAATTAATTTTTAACAGCTGCTTTATGCCTGACATACCCCATTGCTGGGCCGTTTCGAACATACTGCTCTCATAGACACTTATTTTATGAATCCTCTTACATAAGTCATTCAAAAATATATTATTTATTTTCTGTTTTTTACAAAAAGTAAATGAACTTCAGTCATTCCAGAAAAAGTTTTCAATCAATTATTAAATGTGTTTCATTCTGTTCTGCTCCCTTATATAAGTCAATTATTAAGATGCCGGGTTTCGAAAAAATCCTATGCGTTTCTTATGCATCGTGTTATTTCTTATCATTGTCATCCTTTACTTGAGAATTCAGTGCGTACCTTAAGATTTATTCTGCCTCCATCTGAACCCTTGATATGGTTCAAGTATGTTCGACAAAATCTGAAATAACAAGTTTTTACATGTTCTCTAAAACTGTCTGTGTGCTTTACTTTAGTTAACTTATAATGCTGAAACCAGCTACTGCTTTCTTTGCCTTAGTTTCTTATTTTCTTTTTTCTTTCATATTACTCCATGCCTGAATGGTGGTCACAGTTTGTTTAGCAAATGCATAGGTGTGTGGGTCCTTCCTCTTAGCCCGATCATCTAGGCTATGTGACCTTACGTCATGGTAATCTGTACACCAGTGGTACCTGAGAACAGTTGCTTGGCAACTGTATACTGCGCTGTGGTCTCAGCACAGTGCTTAGATAATTGGGCTGTAAACTGCAAGGAGCCAGTGGTGGTTTGCTTCAGTATGTGTAATTTGTTTAAAAGTGTCCTGTCTACAATGAGTGAGGGACTTGTGAACCCCCTACACTAAGACGCATTCTGTTTTTTTTGGTTTTGCTGCTTTTTTTTTGTGTGCGTATGAATGGAGCATTTAAAAACAAAAATCATATATGTTTTTAGAGTGTGTGTGTGTGTGTGTGTGTGTGTGTGTGGGTGGGGGAGGCAGTGATCTGCCCAAAAGAGAAAGGCACCCCACATTGGGTCCATAATTTTGCTGCTTTATTACTTGATTCACTATGTTATGTCCATTGTGACTGTTAAAAGTGTTCTCCCTATTACTGTGTTTTAATGAAAAATTGTATATTGTCTATCTATTGGCAGGTATTCCAGTTAGTATCCACATTCATATCAGTGTTTCTGTCCAAGGTTTTGAGATTAAAACTCTGTCTCATTTCAGCTCTGTCTATCTATCTTTCTCTGATAGTCCCCACCCCTTTCTTGTGGTTGTACTTTCTCCAGTCCCCAAAATCTAACGGAGGCTCCCGCGTGTCCCGCATTTTCAAAATGCAACGCTACCCAAGATGCTTGGTCCTTTCTGCGTATATCGCTTTTATGTTCTTGGATCATTATTTTTCTCGAGCACCACTGGTGTATGGGTTGCCATGATCTAAGATCACGTGGCCTAGATAATCAGGCTAAGAGGAGGGGCCCACACACCTACGCATTTGCTAAACAAACTGCAACTGCCATTCAGGCATGGAGTAATTGACTTATGTAAGGAAGCAGAACAGAATGAAATGCATTCAATAATTGACTGAAAACGTTTTCTGAAATGACTGAAGTTCATTTACCTTTTGTAGGAACAGAAAATAAATAATATATTTTTGTATGACTTATGTAAGAGGATTCATAAAATAAGTGTCTATGAGAGCAGCAGGTACAAAACAGTCCAACAACAGGGTATGTCTGGCAGGGCTGCAGCTATGAATTTTGGGGCCCCAGACAAGTCACATGAAATGGGCCCCTGTTTCCCAAACCAGCTAATGCCAGGGGTAATGCCAGCTCCTCAGGTGGGCCCCTCCTGAGCTCGGGGCCCCAGACAGCTTCCCCACTCCCCCCCCCATTACTGCGACCCTGATGTCAGGCATAAAGCAGCTGTTAAAAATTAATCGCACGTGGAACAATGGTGGTGGTAGCACTTAATAACTGTAAATGAGAAAATATGTACTAATGAAAAGACTACTCTATTGTTTGTTACAGGTTGCTAACCTTATAATGAAATGCCATATAAGGAGTAAGGTGTTGAATGAAATCTCTGGTAACTTCAAACCTTTTTTTCATTTATATAAAAACATATTAATGTAACATTATGTAAATATTTATAAAAAAAAAATGTTGTTAACCATTTGACATTAACTCATTTCAGATTGAAGCCCATTGAAAAACGTATTTATTGGAGCAAAAAATCAGGGCAAAATAAAGAAAAAAGATTTTGGAAACTGAAGAAATTTTTGGTCTCAAAGGACTATTTGTGATCCCCAACTTTAACTTTTCAAAAAACTGATTTTTGCACCTCGGGGACACAATCTAAGCAGACCATTTCCCTTGGACTCCCTTTTCTTGAACATCCTAAAATTTTGCAGATAAAACAGGGTGGCAGATAACAGATTTCCCCTCGAAAACAAGAACACCATAGAGATCAGCACACACCTCCATGCCCCACGGTATATTCTCAATAGCCAATGTAATTTGTATGCACAGTTTATAGTTTGTTAGAGTTTAGGGTGTTCATTTTACAGCTTAACTTTACTTTCCAGGAGCAGGACATCGGGACTAGAGTGAATTGCAGGACCGGGGGTTTTAGAGCACAGGGAGGAGTGCCAAAAATGAAAAAGGTGGCTGCAGGACATCAAGACCAGAGTGAGCTACAGGCCCATGGGTTTGACAGAGCACAGGAGAGAATGCCGAAAAAGGTGGCTGTAGGGTGACCACTACAGATAGTGCTGATGCTAACTGTTTACAGGTGAGAACACTGAAAGCTTACTACTTGGCTGTATGGATGGAATAGAACTAGCCTAGGATGAACACTATAGATAGTGACGCTGTTTATGGTGAGCCATTGTTGGCAATGGTTGCTAGTGTATTGCAGTCCCTTAGCATTATCTCTGAAGGCTCCATTTTGGATTTTATTGGTCCTGAGTCAATCATACTCTCAAGGTTAGAGACTGTGGTTTGTTTATTTGTACTGAGGTCCTGACTAAATTCAAGTTTGTTTGGGTAGAGTGTGCTCACTCATGTCAGCTCAGTTATTACAGTACAGGAGGGAGCCTCAAAAATGACAGGACCACAGGAGGGAGCATCAAAAAAGTAGAAGGGGGCTGCAGGATGAGCACTAGAGACAGTAGTTTTAGACATATAAGCCAGCTTAATCTTTATGCACAACTTATCTTAACTTAGTTTAACTTGCTGGGAGCAAGACATCAGAATAAGGGGTTTGAGAGCACAGGAGGGAATGCCAAAAATATAAAATGGGGCTGCAGGATACTACAGATAGTGTGGAGTGGCACGCCAAAAAGAAAAGTTTACTACCTTGCTGTACAGCTGGAATGGAGACATGCTTATAATGCTCATGTCACACTAGTGCTACCTACGGATGACCCGACATGCTGGTGAATAAATAAGGGAGATTAACACAGCCCCCAATACAATCAGTATAGCAGCAATATCTGGCAGATGGGAGATGGCAAGGCTAGTGGTTAAATGGGGGAATTAAAACTGCAACTGAATGGTACACAAGAGCAGGTTGTTGGTATGCGAGGGTGGCAGATAAACAATGGAGCACATTATATCTTAAATTATAAGCATGTTAAAACAGAATATGCTTCATCCTCTTTGTTTGTTCTATACTCGGTTTCTGTACTTGATGTCACCATCATTGTAACTGCTTTATTTCACCTGCTGCAACTTTATAACGTTATTCTTCCCTTCCCTTTCCCCCGGGTTGCACCTGGAAATGAGCCTCAGCTCAGTGTGCCTTTCCAAGTTTCCAATTTTCAAATAAATAAATAAATACCCACATACATAGATAAATACATAAATAAATACCCACATACACAGATAAATACATAAATAAATAAATACCCACATACATAGATAAATACACACATGCATACATACATAAATAAATACACACATGCATACATACATACATAGATAAATACGCACATGCATACATACATAGATAAATAAATACACACATATGCAAATACGCACATACACACATACACGCATACACGCACATACATACATAAATACACACATACACACATACATACATAAATAAATACACACACACATACATACATAAATAAATAAATACACACATACATACATAAATAAATACACACATGCATACTTACATAAATAAATACATACATAAATACACAAATAAATACACACATACATAAATAAATACATACATACATAAATACATAAATAAATACATACACATATACATACATAAATAAATACACACACATATATAAATAAATACACAAATAAATACACACATACATACATAAATAAATACACACATGCATAAATACATAAATACACACATACATACATAAATACACAAATAAATACACACATACATCCATGCACAAATAAATAAATACACACATACGTACATACAGAAATACACACATACTGTACATAAATATACACATACATACATAAATGCATAAATAAATACACATATACATACATAAATAAATACACATACATACATAAATACATACATACATGCATAAATACATAAAGAAATACACACATACATACATAAATAAATACACACACATACATAAATACACAAATAAATACACACATACATACATGCATAAATAAACACATACATACATACACAAATAAATAAATACACATGTACATACATACATAAATGTCTGACATATTTCCTTAGATTGCTAAATTTTTGACCTCTCTGCAGTACAACAATAACACAAGCAATGGCTCATAACTGACATTAAGCCAAAAATTAGTTCAGCAGTTTTTCTTTTCTGTCAAACTGAAGCCTGTACTACTGTAGACACCCTCAGTCTCTGTGGTTGCTTGAGACCCACCATATACATAGGGAGACCTAGACTGGTGCTTTTCTGCTACAGATACACACTCAAATGCTTCTGTTCACCTCAGTATCTAGACCCTTTATTTATAAAAACTAAATTATTATCAGAACTGGCAGAAAGTGATTACATAGAGCTGGGAACTCTGAGTTTGTCTACTGCATTTAATATAAGAGGGACACTAAGTGGAGAAAAATGGAGAACAAATGATTTGTACTGTAGAAAATTGCTACAGAAATTTATACATAAGAAAGTTGGAACTGGAAGGCTACTTTTTTGTATGTTCCTACTATTATGTGGGGACATTCATCCCAATTCTGGCCCTATGGAGAGTTACGAGTCATCTGCAGATGTTTTACAGGGACAGGGTATAAGTTCTAGGGGGTACATTTTAATGTTAGACATCTCAGCCCAGAAATAGGCTAGGTTAGAGAATGGACATTAAAATACAAACTGGATTAACTGTATCTGATACATGGCTAGATCCTAAAATTTTAGATAACGCTATTAATATAAAGGGTTTTCAAATTTAGTGCAATAATAGATTTGAAAAATGGCATGGGCTACTTATTTATGGAAAACTGATTTGATGGTTGGTGAGCTAAAATCAGCAATTAAAACTGAAGGCCTAGAACTATTGAGCATGGAAATTAAAGAACTAGTGTACTGCTTGGAATTAATAGTAATTTTCAGATGCAGTCAGCTATCACTTCCAGTATCTGAAGTATTTTTTTTTATTTTCTGTTTGCTAATTAGAAAATTTTCCACCTGGCAGTACTAAGGTGATGTGTGAAGCAGCATTCTGTCTGGAGGGGAAAAAAAGTCAGTTCTGTTCCTCCCACTACATCATCAGAAATGAGACCAAACACCTTGAGGCACCACAGTCCTTGCACCGTGAGCAGTGAATTTGACAAGCTACCAATCAAAATGCAGGAAATTGTGACATCATTAGTAGCCAGGGAGAGCCAGTCCATTCTGCTTCATGTGAAAGTGAAACCTGGAAACCTGGCAGTGAGAAATGGTTCTCATTGGTTACTAGTGATGTCATAGTCAGTGTGGTCTCAGTGTTGCTGTAGTGGGAGGAACAGAACTGAGTTTTTTTACCTCCAGACATAGTGGTGCTCCACACATCACCCCAGTACTACCAGGTGGAAAATCTTCAAATTGGAAAACAGAAAGGAACAAGTAATTGAGATATAAGAAGTGATAGCTGACTACATCTGAAAGTTACAATTAATTGCAGGCAGTTTCCAGGCAGTACACTAGCTCTTTAAATTTCCATTCTCAGAACCATTGTTAGCCATAGGTCTTTATAACCCCCCCTAAAATACATCTTGAGGTTTTTAATGTTTTGCAAGATGCATTATCTGGATGAAAGTCCTCCCATGACCTATTTACTGATTGTGGAGGATTTTAATGTCAGTTGATAGACCATTAACTCTACTCACTCCCTAAAGGATTTTCAGGCAAATATAAGGCTGTCTCAGTTTATTAATGAAACGACATGCATAAATTATAAAGATTTAACAACTTCCATGACTGTTGAATTAATCTTTACAAATAAGCAGGACAATTATAAGCTCTTTGGGGCACTTCTGGGGAGCTTTAGTGATCACCAAACTATTTTTTTTGCATCCAAACCAAAGAGAAATGCTTAGCCCCCAGTAAATACATCACTTAACATTCATATAAAAAATTGGACTATGCCTCTTTTTCACTGAATCTTGAGGCCATAGGGTAGGAAAGATTGGAGTTTATACCTATGGATAGTGATGCATGGGATTATGTTTATCATGAATGTATGATGATTTGTAATGTACGTGTCCCAGCAAGGAAAAAGTACAAATAACAAATACCCCTAGGTATGGTTCTAGGTTATATAACTTAAATAAGAAATTGATAGACTTTAAACTTTAACTAAGAAATCTAACAGTCAAACAGATTGGAATCAATACTGTTAATTTCATAATAGCTACACTAAGGAAATTAAAATAATCAAACAAGACTACTATAAACCCCTATTTGAAAACGTAAATAAGAACCAACAAAAGGAATTCTGGAAACTCATGAGAAACTAAAGGATCAACCAAATGCAGATTTTCCCAAACAATTTAAAGTGTAATGAGAAAGTGTGCCTACTGGGATCAAACAGCATCTAGGTTTAATGACTATTTTGTAACAATGGTAACAAATGCTTTTAAATTAGATAATGATCAAAATGTTTGTTTCCCATTTAATTCTGATTTATTTGGTGAGTGTAGGAAAACCTTTAAATTTAATAAAATCGGAGTTGATGAAGTGATTAAAAAAGTAACTAATGTAGCTATTTCAAAAGCAGTTGGATGGGATGGACTTCTGCCCCTGCTGTTGAAATATGCTGCTCCTGTAATTTCAACACCCATGACCCATATTTTCAATATGTCTTTGAACTTAAGTGAATTCCCAGTGGCTTGGAAAATGGCCCAAGTTATACTGATCTATAAATCAGGTGATAAATAAGATATAGGAAACTATCCATCAATTTCATTTCTTTCAATAGTATTTAAAATTCTGGAAAGGTTGGTTAGTATTTGAGTGAAATGGTTTTTGGAAAAAAAAATTAACATAGTAAGTAACTTTAAATCTGGGTTTCATACAAAACATAATACCTGACAGCCCTAATCAAGGTGATGGGTGACATCCATGAGGCCTTTGACAGGAGGATGTCATTGGGGCAGTTTTATCACTCTATCAAAGGCTTTTGATACACTGGATTGCAGCATCCTCCTGTCCAAGTTGAAAGCTCTTGGTTTGTTGACTACCACCCTGAAATAGTTTACAGACTATACTATGGGGAGACAACATATTGTTAGTATGGGAGGCTTTGCCTCAGATAGGGCACAAATTATATCGGGGTACTCCAAGGGTCCATATCAGGGCCCGATTTTTAATATTTATGTGAATAACTTATTTTACATAATTCTGATGTTAATGCACACTTATACACAGATAATACCATGTTATACACAATGGGAGTCTCTGTTAAATAAACTGAAACAAAATTACAACATGCATTTGATCAGATTTGGGACATCTTTTCTAGAAATAGACTAGTTTTGAATACTAAAAAAATTGCAAACCATGCTGTTCCAGGGAACTTGTAATTTGAATTTGGCAAAAGAAACATTGATGGTGGCCAGAAGAAATAATGTAATTCTGGAACAGACCACATCCTACAAATACTTAAGCATTTGGTTGGATGATAAATGTAAATGGGACAGTCACATAGATAAAACAGTGACTAACCTTTAAATAAAACTCAATATGTTTTATAGGATAAAAACATGTTTCCAAGGCACTCACAAAAGTTAATTATGGACTCCATGAATGTACCACTGTTTGACTATGGAGACTTACTCTTCCTGGGGACATCAGAGAAGGAGCTGGCACAGCCAGACTTAATGTATAATAGGTTTGCCTTCTTCATCCTCGATGCTCCCACTGGACACATCTTATTTAGAACTAGGCTAAGACTGATGGATAGAAGACATATGCATTTGGTAAATTTTATGCACTTATGCTACAAAAACAGGGTACCAGATTAGATCTTAAATAATTTAAATCAGAGAAAAGGCAAAAATGGTTTAAGATTAGCACAAGGAGTTGAATTTGTAATACCCACTAGAAAAAACTACCATAAGAAGATCGACCTTTTTCTGTGTAGGCCCGAAACTTGGAACACAATACCCTATGAGTTAAGTCCAATAAAAAAATTTATAAAAAATGAATAATGGAGGCAGTATAGTGCAGTGGTTTAACTCATTCTATCCTATTGTCACTTAGAATGTTCAGGTACCCTCTGCCTGCTGCTAGAACACCTGTGTTCCTGAAGGGGTTTTAGATCTGCAGCATTCATACAAACACACTGTGCTTAAATCTACATATCTTAAAAACCATATATCCAATTTTAAAACTGTAAAAAGAAAAGTTTTTCAGGACAAAAAGTTTTTGAAAATGAGTGAGGTTTGGTAATGTCTATTTAACTGGATTCAATGTTGTGTAAGGTTGTTTTCACATTTTAATAAATTCTGATGATTTTATCTAAATATAATTATGCTCTGTTTAGTCGTGCAAAAAGATGACATTTCTGTAAAACTGTTGGTTAAAATTGTTAAAAGTATACAATAAACATCTGTCATTGTCTAAATATACATTTTGCAAGTTTGCCATATTTTTTTAGTCAGAAATCAATGTCTGAATCTCTGCTTATTACAGTTTGAGTTTTTTGTTCTACTCCACTGGTTGGAATTTTTGCAGTGTTTAATTCTTCTTACCCACTGATTTTAGTTTATGAATCTGATTATCAATTTTTTTGTTTTCCCCCCTAGTTTAGTAAGAACATATTTACACATTACCTTAGAAGGACATATCAGGAAGTGATGCAGAAAGGAAGTGCTTTGTGAGGTCAAGTGATGTAAATAGGAAGAACATTTCCAGTGTAGGTCAGTGAGCTGACACAGGAAATGGATACATTTTTAGTGTTGGAGGTCTCTCTATGATTAATTGCATATTTGCTGTAGTTAAAATGTGTAATTTCATTGAAATAAACTATTTTATTTTATTTATGTAATAAAATCCCATAATAAGTATAGGAAACTATTTTATTTGTGCTGTTTGCTTTATCATACTGTAAATGGAGCATGATGTTATTCATGTAAAGGTTCACAGTCTTTCAGCAAACATCATGTTACATAAATCTGTGTATTATTTAATTTCCTGGCATAGTTTATTTTTGGGGGTTATATTATGGGATGGTTTAAGGTGAGGGAATGACTGTATGATGAAGCACTGTGTGTTAGTGGTGGGGGGGGGCTGTCCTGCATTCATAATACATGCCCAGATGCACTTATGTTCTGGGAAAATGAGAGGGGCTGTATGCATGTAATAATGGTGCTAACAGACACTGTAGATACATTATGGGTATACGTATAGGATGATGAAATTGCTGAAAAGACACTGGTAATTTGGGGTATACTGTTGTCATGGGGAAGGGGGTGGGTGTGCCTGTACCAAGGAATGATGCTCATAGGCACTGCAATCTTTTGTGTCATGAATTGGCACCCATCCTTGGGGTATAGTCAGTTGTAGGGAAGCAGATTGGCCTGCCTGCACCTGGTAATGGTGTTCATATGCCATGCAGAGACATTGTGGGTACACATTCAGGGTGATGACATGGGCACCTGTAAAGGTTGTGTGCTATGTGCTGTGTCACATGGTTTGCCTGCATACACATGTGATATGTTGCAGCATTCAGTATGGTGCACTGTGTCAGTGGGAAGGAGTGTGGGTATGCCTGCACCATGGAGTGATGCTCATTGGCGCACATGTGTACTATGTGCTATGTTTCATTTGAATGGACTGTATAAGTCATACACTGCCACTGATCACATCACAGTGCATCAGAGGTAAGGGCTGGTCTGAAGCATTATAAGCACAAGGGACTAAACAAGTGGTTGTGGAGTGATTTGAACTTGAATAGAACATTACAGTGCATCTGATGGTAGTGTTGGAATGAATCTTGATGTGCACAATGGACTACACCATGGTGACTGAGGAGGGATCCATATCAGTAATGCACATCACAGAGTGTCAGAGATGAAGGCTGGACTGAAGACTGATGAACAGATAGACTAAATCAGTGACTCTGGTAGGATTTGAACCTGAATAGCACTTTACAGTGCAGTAGAGGTTGGGGCTGGACTGACACCAGACCAGTCAGTGGACAACACCATTGGCTGTGGAGGGATCTGAACTGGAAATGCACTTCACTGTTCACTACAGTTTGGGGCTTGACTGATGCATGATAAGGAGATAGATTTTACAAGTGGCTGTAGAGGGATTTGAGCCTGAAGAATACTTTACAGTGCATCAGAGATTGGGGCTGAACTGATGTCATATGAATTGATGGGCTACACCAGTGGATGTGGAGGGTTTTGAACAACAGATGCACTTCACAGTGCATTATGGTATTGGTCTGGACTGATACATGGTAAGTCGATGGACAACACCATCAGCTGTGGAGGGATCTGAACCTGAAATGCACTTCACTGTTCACTACAGTTTGGGGCTCGATTGATGCATGGTAAGGAGCTAGATCTTATAAGTGACTGTGGAGGGATTTTAACCTGAAGAACACTTTACAGTGCATCACAGGTTGAGTCTGGACTGATGTCATACGAGTCGATGGACAACACCAGTGGCTGTGGAGGGATTCAAAACTGATTTGGCCTTTACAGTGCATCAGAGATTGGGACTCAACTGATGCCAGATAAATTAAAGGCAACACCATTATTTTTTCATTTTAAACAATCAGCAACTGTGTATTAGGGAGAAAACTCAAGTGCAGAGCATGAGACAAACATGCCACTGACCCTAACCCACTTATCATCCATAACGCAGGGAGCAACATGCCACATAGATTTTAACATAGCCATAATCCGAACATAAACTCTTTAAAAAGTAACAAAAGGTGCTGAATTCATGTGACCTCATCTAGTACATGCTAAAGAAACACTCTTCCATCAGAATGCCAGCCGGATCCATAAGATGTGATCACACAGGATGACCAGAAATTATCCCAAAATGAACAAAGTGACAACTATGAAAACTTTTATCATAAATAAAAATAAAAACAAATAAAGTAAATACAGATTACAAATCGAGGTTTTGGCATTAAAATGAAGTGAGTATTTTAGGATAAGAGTAGCACCTCCATCTTGAAACTAAGTTTCCAGTCACCATGCTCTTCCTGTACCAGTGTGTGCTCTGACTGGTTAATGGAAATAGTGACGTGTACAATAAGCATAGAGCAAGCATGGCAACAGTGAGGATCAATATGACCAAATGGTGATGCACAACAGAGCTAGGGCGGGTGCAGGTGAGGGCTGCGACCCCTAACTGAAACATCAAAAAAAAAAAAAAATCACTGTACACTCCAGAGCCCAGAGAGCCACTTTCCCTCCAGTGACGGTTGTAAAAAAATACAAGTCCTTGCTTGAATGCTAAATAAGTATTTAGTCTAACGTTTCAGGCACACACATTGAATAGAATAGTGGAAGGCATAATAAAAAGATCTGCGTGCAGGTTCCCTGGTGCTTCGACAACTAAGGCTTCATCAGGGGGATGGTGCCTGCATCTAAGACAATCCCTTTATACCAATTAAATTTAGAATTGATGATGTCAGAAAATCTGACCAATCACAGAGCTCGATTTTTGAAACAGAAATATTTAACTCACTTAGTAGTATAAATGGACTAATAGTTATAACAATCATGATATCAGTGACAACATGTTATTGTAGAAAAATACCCCAAAAGACATAAAAAAAATACACCAAACGTGGGGACGGCCAATTGGATTGCTCGAATAAAAAAATATACAAGTTATGAAATTAAGTATAGTGTTAACCTGATCAGCTTAACATGTTACACTAAAATAAGATAAGATGATTTGTTGTTACAAGACAAACTAATGGCAGAATGAACGTAATACATTTTTTCACAGCACATGCAAAAAAGAGTAAATTTATTTATTTATGTATTAAGGCTTGTTTTCTCAAAAATAGCCAATGGGAACGCATATTGTATTAGGTAAAATCAGTAAGGGTACGATGTCCCCTATTAGCTGGTACAACTCAGTTCATCAAATGTAAACAAATGCTCGAGCTGCACGAAGAGAAAGACATGGACGCCAATCGGCATCATCAGGCACTACAGCACATGATTTAGGACGCCATATGGCGTCATCAGGAAAAATAGGTATTTTTTTTATGACGTTATATGGCATCATCAGGAAGGAATGAGTTAAGGCTCTGAGTTGCAAACCTGGAGATCTGGGTTTGAATCCCACAGCCCCCACTTGCATACTGTGTGACCCTAAGCAAGTCACCTGACTTCCCTGTGCTCCCAGGTTGCACCTGTAAACAAGCTTTCAGCTTAGTGTGTCTCTCCTGGTTAAAAAAATAAATAAATAATAAAAATGTATACACAAGATAAAAGTTTGGATATTAGAGCAGAGTAAGAAACCTATGCAATGCTGCCTTGTAGTAGAAAGTCCTTCTTAACCATTTATTGAAAACATGTTGCCTGTATTGATATGTTTTATAACATTTGAATTGCAATATGTATATGATCTATAATTGTCTTATATGTATAGCATACTATATGTGCTTTGACTTGTCTGATACATGTTACTGATTAGCAGAATAATGTATGTAAGACATCACTAATGTATTGATACAATTTTTATACCAAGAATCCCACTGAAAGTGAACTTTGCTCAATGGGTAATCTGTATTCATACCATTAATAAAACATGTTACTACTACTACTGGTCAGAGCTAGTGGAAGGCAACAGTATTTTTGATTTGCAAGTGCTTTAATTAATTAATTTAATAGACTGTGCCCTGCTGTAAAGCACACAGGTGGTATTATGGGCTAGAATTTCTAAAATGGAATCATAATATGATATGTCACTGGAGCAGGCAGCAGAACAGAAGAGCCCTGAACAGCAGGTATTTGCCTGAAAAGCACACTCTCTCTTTGGGGGCATCTTGCAATGTGAACTGTATTAGCCTGTCGACACTGCATGTCGACTGCCCCCCCACCCTGGCTCATCCCTAACTTTATTTGGTAGCATAGGTCATGTGACATGTCACATGACCACATACCAGCCCTATTCTATCACTTTAACATTAGCAAGTTATACACTCCTGCCATTAGGAGGTGCTCATGAGCTATAACTCATGTAACTAACCATACACTGCTTCCCCTGATACTATTAATCAGCTCCCTATTGCTATCCCTAGAGTTATACCACAAAATCTCACATTCCACCTATGCCCTGGTCTCCTTCCAAAGGCAGGACCTGAACCTCTAACCTTCTGGTCTGAAGGAAGGGACTCAAACTGCCGTGCTATTCTAGCAGCCCTACTGTGGCCTTATAACTCAGCCCACCTTAAACTGTGAATGTTCCTCCCCCAACTGAGGAGACCTCACTATCTCCTAGCCTCCACTGCAGTCACCTCTTCTACACAGGCTTTCTTCTCCTCCTCCTCCCTTAAGCTCCTTAGTCTCCACTGCTAATGCTCCACCTCCACCGCTTTTTATTTTTTCACCTTGTTCGCTTACCACTACTACTGCTCCACCTCCACCTCTACTTTTATTTTTAACCTTGTTCACTTACCTTTCCACTGATAACTGCTGATCACTAGCACCACTGCCCTGACACCATGTTGCCTACCAAACAGCTATTAGGGCTAACCTCTCTTCTTACCCTTTTACTGCCCATCTTACTTGATGTCTCATGCTTCCCTACCTGCAACCGTGTAGTGAGTGCAAAGGAATTAACATCAGGCACTAATCCCCTAAGCACCTCCCAGCTCTGCCCCCCTATATCTTCAGTAACAACTAGCTGTGGCTACTAGCCATCCCATTGTTTTACACTACCCTTTCTTACACCTCCTTACATCTCCCCCATAGTATCCTCATAAGACAGACCCTCTTGACCCAAACTATGTTCTCCACGTTGGTTTCAACAGTACCACCTGCATAGATTTATCATACTTCTCCTCCTGTCTGGGAATATTGACCACAACCCTGGCCCACCCCAGCCAGTTCCCTACCTCAGTCAGAGTAAATGTTCACTCAAGCTAGCCTCCATGAATATCCACAGCATCTTGCCTAAGATAGATGATCTTTGGGTCTGGGTTGTCGCAGCACAGCCCTGATGTGCTAGCCATTAATGAAACCTGGTTGTCTCCTAAAATCCCAGACCCTAGCTGGCCCGGTGGCACAGAGGGTTGAGGCGCTGGACACCACACCTCACACCATGCCAGCGACCTGGGTTCGGGAACGAGCCCGGGTTGCTGGGGGTCAGCAGGGGAGGGAGAGGATTGAGCATCTGGAGGACAGCTCTCCTCTCCAGGGAGGGACAGGAGTCCCTGTTCGGCGCTTGGCTGACCTCTGGTGGAAGCCTTAGATACAGCAAGCGCCAGAGAAGCATAGCAAAGGGGCGAGGAGTGGCAGACATCAGTGAGGCCTTGACGTCAGGGCGCTTGCCACTCCCAGGGAAAAGGGAAAAAAAAACTTCAGCTCTGGTGGAGATGGAGAACCGGAGCTTGCCCACGATTTACGGCCGCCCTCCTGGCATCCTCCCGACCGATGCCACCAGAGAATTCCAGGGTGTTGAAGCCCACCTCGTCCCCACCTGGAGGGCAAACTGAGGCTACATGGGTGACAGAGGATTGACCAGGTAGGAGTGAACCGTAGTGGGATGACTCCTAGGTACTCCTGAGGAGACTGGAGTTGAGGGGAGAGAGGAGGGAAAAATAGAAAGTACAAAAAAAATAAATAAATAAAATCCCAGACCCTGCGATCTCAGTAGCAGGATACACTGTGTTTTGATTAGATAGGATGGGTAAAAAAGGTGGGGGATGTGCACTCTACTTAAAAGATGTGTACAGTGGGCAAGCCCTACCCAACCCATCAAAGACCAACAAGTCACAAATTTTAGCTGTTAAGGCCATACTTGGCCACAATGGAACATCTATAACTATACTTTCTGTTTATATCCCTTCCCAAGAAAAAAGTATAGGTTTTGAGCTGGTCCTTAGTTATTTAGCTGACCTACCCTCTAACTCCGAAGTTATTATACTAAATGATTTTAACACCAATTGGCTGGCCCCAGAAGCTGACCCCTTCAAGAACACTATTGCAGCTGTTAAACTCACTCAAGAATTTGAGTGCTTGACCCTAAAGATCAAACTTTCTCCTTCCAGTGCACTCTGTGTAATAGGCTGCTACAGGCCCCCTTCTGCCGGGCCCCATCTCCTGTCTCACCTCAGTTCTGTACTGGGGCTCAGTTCCTTGGAAACCATTATTCTTGGCGACCTGAACTACGATTGGCTATCAAGTGCATCAGCTCCCTTGAAATCCTTTTGTGACACTCTAGGGCTGGTGCAACTCACTGGCAAGTCTACTCGCCCAAATAAAAAGAACCTTAACAACAGCTCACTGTTAGATGCAATTTTAATTAGCAAGTCACACCTGTTCTCTCATGTTGGAACATTTTTCTCAGACATTAGCGATCATTGTATAATCACCACCATTAGATCCATGCACAACCCACAGTTTGTGGCAAAGTTCTCTATCAAGAGGTGCAAATGCAACTTTGATTTGTTTGCTTACGTCCATGACTTGAAACATTCACCGTGATGGCAGGAATTCTTCCTAGCCAAAACTGTTAACAGGGCATATACTATCTTTTACAATATTTTAACTGAGGCTTTAAATAAGCATGCACCCTTGGTTAAGGTGCAGGTCAGGAGCAGCACCTGCCATTGGTTCTCACCTGAGCTCAAAGCTTCCCTGTTAGAAAGAGATACTTTATGGAAAAAAGCCAGAAGAAGCAAGAACGTCTTGGACTGGTGTCTTTTTAAGAGAGCACGTAACAAGTGCACCAAGTTGGTCAGAGCAGCCAAGGCTGCCTACTATCGTTCGGAGCTAGCCTTTGCCTCAAGAAATCCTTCAAAGCTCTGAAAAACATTAAAAGACATGTCTGGACATTCACCTGGAAATTCCATTCCAGCAAAAAATTAAGTCCGGTGGCAGCATTATCTCTAACCGATCGGAGATATTGGAAGCCCTCCATAACCATTTTGCAACGGCAGGGCTAGCATTTGATACTTCTCCTGCCAATGACCTCTGCACAGCTCAGGGCCCACCAACCCATGAGTCCCCCTCTATCGAGAAGGCCTTCTCCCTCCTGCCTGTCTCTCTAAAAGAGGTGGAAGACCTACTGCTGCAACTGGACACCAGGAAGGGAGCAGGCTCCGACTTCATAGAGCCATACTATCTGAAATGTGCCTACCATGTGCTTGCGGTGCCAATCACCCACCTATTCAACATGTCACTCTCCCAGGGTAGCCTCCCCCCCCTCAATGGAAAATAGCCCATGTCATCCCTCTATTAAAAGCAGATGACCCCTGCGATATAAATAATTACAGACTGAACTTCCTCCTCCCCATCTTGTCTAAATTACTAGAAAAAATAGTGTGTGGCCAGCTAGGGGTATACTTAGAATCCGAAGCCTATTAAACCCGGTTCAGTCTGGATTCAGAGCAAAGCACAGCACCATAACAGCCCTAGCTAAGTTGACCAGTGATTGGCTCCTAGACCTTGACAACAAGAAGCATGTCTGTGCTGTTTTCTTAGATCTTAGTAAGGCATTCGACACAGTCGATCAAAGCCTGCTTCTTTTCCTCCAGAAGCACATTAGGCCTGGACCATAAATCTATGTGCTGGTTTGCAGACTACCTCGGAGAACGTAAACAGCAGGTTAAAGCTGAAGGTGATCTTTCTCCATTAAAACCTATGCTGAGGGGCGTGCCCCAGGGCTCTATCCTTGGTCCCTCCTCTTTGCAGTCTACATTAACAACATCAATGACCCCATCAAAAGCCAACATCCACTTATTCACGGATGACACTGTACTGTACTTGAGTCATCCCACGCCGGAAGCAGCCTGAGAAGACCTCCAAGCTGAATTTAACCTTCTACAATACCTGCTCATAAAAAAAAGCTTTTGCTCAATGCGAAAAAGACAAAAGCCATGCTCTTCTCCCCCTCCTTGCATGCGGCAATTCCTGCTGGAGGGGAGCTATCCCACAAATTACCACTGTTCTTGGAGAAACACTACAGTATGTAGCTAAATTCAAATATCTAGGAGTTTGGCTCGATCAGAAACTTTTCTTTGCTGACCATCTCGAAGAACTACAGAAGAAACTAAGGCAAAGATTAGGACTATTCTACAGAGTTAACCACCTGCTCACAAAGGGGGCCAAAATTCAACTGGTTCAAGCTACCTTCCTATCTTTAATATATTATGCAGACCTGTTCTACAGCCACTACACTGCCTCTGCACTGGCTAATTTGGACTCCCTCTACCACAGAGCTATTGGATTCATTACTGGCCTTCCACTTTCCACACACCACTGCTCCCTGTACTCATCGTTAGGCTGGACTTCCCTTCACTATAGAAGGGATATAAATGCCACCCTATGGGCCTTCAGAGTGGTGACCAACAAGCTCCCCTCATATGTCTCAGATTGTATTCCCCTGAGTGTGTTAGGCACCTACGCTCTAAGGAGCTATTCCCTAATTGCCCTCCAAGTTCCAAGGGTCAAAACTCATTTAGGCAAAACTGCTCTAAGCTTCTTCTTTACCCACATTGTGGAACGGTTTACAAAGGAACTTGAAGCTGAGCTGCCCTGTTAGCCTGAATATCTTCAAGGCGCTCTACGATCACTACATGAAAGCACCTTGCAAATGTTTTCCTCACCGCTAGCCCACTAATTCTGCAACTCCTCCTTTCCATCCTGATGCTCGCCATGTTTCTACTCCTGGCTCTCACTCTTTCCCTATTAACTCTTCCTGCTGCACCCACCCTTCCCTGTCCACTCCAGCCTGGCTAAAGTCCCACCCCATCCATAGTAGTGTCCCAATTATCTACCCTCCTCCATCATTATCATAATAAACAAGTAAACGACAGCCATCGTCACTTTCTGTGGTTTTAGCTAAATTTTTTCCCCAGTCATCGGTAATATATCCCTCCTCTTCTTTACCTCTCTAACCTGCCACCCCATACACAGCCTCTTTCCCCTATATGTGTAGTTGCTGGCTGCCTCACTCAAAAGATCTCTGCTTATAACCCCTGTATGCCTATGGTTGACTGTTCATGTGCGGACTTCTTCAATTGTAAAATAATGCTATTTTTTTTATTTCTTTCAACCTTGTACTGTACTGTATACACTGTATATACTTTTTATTCCTTGTATATTATTGCTTTTTGTATACCTGCTTCTGTACTGTACTTTGATGTATTCATGACTAGGTCCACCTTGCAAATGAGCCTTGCTGAATGGTGCCCACCTGGATAAATAAAGATTTTGATTGATTGATTGATTGACTTGTTGGCACCCACGCTAGGACCAACTACAGAACTGGGAACAACTCACTCCTTGACCTTATCATCACCTCCCACCCTGGCAGGATGATCCACACAGAACTATTATCAGACTCACTGAGCGACCACTCCCTGGTCATCTGCCACTGATCAAACAAAGCCACTAAGGCTTCTGCCAAGGTATGCATGCAGTGAGTGCTTAAGAAAGGGTACCTTTGACATCCCCAGCTCTACCTTGAGCATACCGACTGGTCTCCTTTAGACTATGCCCGTAGTGTGGATGCTGCCCTTGATTATTTTATCCACTGCCTTAACAAAGGCTAAGTCTTATTCGCTCCACACTGCAAGCATAAGGCAAAGTGATTAACTAACCCCTGGATCACCCCTTAGTTAATCCAAATGATGCACGACAGGGACAATCTCTGGCACCTAGCACATGACACTAGGAGACTCTCTGACATGCAGCATTACCAGGCAGCATGTAACTCCTGTACCAGGCAGATACATCACACCAAAAGGGATTACTTTAAGTGCAAACTCACAGACTGTTGGGGTAATGGAAGAGTTTCTGGGAAAGCATTAAAGACCTCACTGGTAAGCCCTCAAAAATGTCCCCAAACATGATTTATGTCAAAGGAGCTTTCTCACAGGACCCTCTAATAATTGTAGATACCCTTAATGATACCTTCACTGACCTCTCTGGTATACTCCCCCTGACTGCCTAAGGCAGCCTGCTAGTCAATCTGGTGCCATGGGCACTGCCCTTCCCCTAAGCCCCCTTCCCTTCCCTTCTGCTTCAAGACAGTCTCCATGCCAGAAGCAAAAAAATACTTACAAAGAGTCTTGGGGAAAACTAGGTTCAGCAGCGACACCATAGACCTTAAACTCCTGCACCAGACGCTTGACACCATCTTTAAGCCAATTACCATTCTTCTCAACCTCTCCCTCTCCCAAAAACAATTCCCACAACTCTGGAAGACAGCTCTAGTCATGCCTGTCTGTAATAATAATAATAATAATAATAATTTTTATTTATAAGGCACCTTTCAAATGTCAAGGCACCATACATAATAACAATTAAAACAGTTAACATCATTAGAAAATACAGCCGGACCAAACAGTTAAAGGAATCAATATTCTGGAAATGCAGTTTCCCACAGAAAGGTCTTCAGACCCCTCTTAAAACCCTCCACAGAAGTGCACTCCCGCAACTGATGGGGTAGAGAGTTCCAAAGGGTGGGGGCAACATACGAGAAAGCCTGAGCGCCAGAAGATTTCAAATTCACCCTTGGAACCTCTAGCAACCCCTCATTGGCCAAGTGGAGAGATCGATCATGGTGATAGGGAAACAGAAGTTCTTTCAGATAGTCTGGGCCCAGATCGTGTAGGGCTTTAAAAGTCAGCAAGCTGACTTTAAAGGTGATCCGCCACCGAATTGGCAGCCAGTGCAGTTTGCACAGCACCGGAGTAATATGACAGGATTTTCTAGAACCCATCAAAAGCCAGGCTGCAGCATTCTGCACTAGCTGCAGGCGACAGATTTCAACCCCAGAAAGCCCTAGATAAAGGGAGTTGCAATAATCCAGGCATGAGGACATGAAGGCATGGACTAAAGTAGGCAGGTCAGCAGACGGAACAAGATGCCGAACCCTGGCGACATTCCTAAGATGATAAAAGGAAGTCTTGACGACCGCTGACACCTGCGAATGCAGTGTCAGCCTATCGTCAAGAACTACCCCCAGGTTCCGCACCCATTCAGAGGTCAGAAGAGAAATGCCACCAAGAAAAATTCCGGAAGACACGACACCGCCTGACCCCCCTATCTGTCGGCCCGGGTCCACAACCAATACTTCAGTCTTATCAGAGTTCAACTTCAGCCAGCTGGAATTCATCCACTCCTGGATTTCTCTTAGACAGCTATTAAAGACCGAGAGAGCTCCCTCCTGGTTGGGAGCAAAAGAAAGATAGATCTGGGTATCATCTAAATAACAGTGAAACCTAAGCCCATACTTCCTTACAATGTCTCCGATGGGTAGCATATACACCGCAAATAACATGGGTGACAATACTGAACCATGAGGCACCCCACACAACAAAGCCATTGAATCTGAGGAAAAAACTCCCGGACACAACCCTTTGTGATCTCCCAGTGAAGAATGAAGTGAACCATCTTAAGATGGTTCCAGATATTCCACAAAGCAGCCTCAGGCATTCTATCAACACCATGTGATCTACGGTGTCAAACGCTGAAGAAAGGTCTAGGAGAATCAAGATGGAACGGCTTTTCTGATCTCTAGCCATCAAGAGATCATTGAGCACCCAAACCAGCGCTGTCTCTGTACTATGTCTTTTACGAAATCTGGACTGGAGGGGTTCATAGATGTCATGGATGGTCAAATGGTCCTCTAGTTGTGCAGCCACTACTTTCTCAATCACCTTCCCAACAAAGGGAAGGTTAGAGATAGGTCTGTAGTTTTCAAGACAGTCAGGGTCCAAGGTA
Source organism: Neoceratodus forsteri (assembly GCA_016271365.2). NCBI lineage: Eukaryota > Metazoa > Chordata > Ceratodontiformes > Ceratodontidae > Neoceratodus > Neoceratodus forsteri. The sequence goes on from CM028129.1 coordinate 1,482,726,258, forward strand.
GCGTTCTTCAAGAGGGGTGTCACCACCGCCTCTTTCAGGGAGCTAGGAAACTCATGGGATTCCAAGGAGCACCTGACTATCTGCACAAGGACAGGACCGATGATATCAATACAACCCAAAATTAGGGAGGTCGGTCCAGGGTCCAAACTACAGCATGTAGGGCGCATATGCTAGATGATCCTCATGACATCCATGAACTCCAGCTGACTGAAGGAGCTCCAAGAAAGCAGAGGCACCATGATCTCACACCATTCCACGGCCACTCCCCTAGAGTGTGATGGAAGCAGTTCCGCCCTAATGTTGGCCACCTTATTTGCAAAGAACCGAGCAAGCTCATTGCACTCCAATTGCGAAAAAGCTTTCCGAACTTGCTGACAGACTGCGTTGCACAGTCTGTCCACAGTTTGAAACAGCTGAACTGGTTGATTCCAAGTAACCGCAATCTCCCTGGACAGGAATTCTGCCTTCTTATGGATGATAGCAGATTGATAGACCAAATAATGATCCATCAATCTAAGGTGGTCGGCATCAAGGGCGGACTTTCGCCAGCAACACTCTAACCTTCGCCCCTATCTCCGCATCTCCCTCAACATCCCATAAAACCAAGGGGACTTGGGACGAAGGGAGAGGGGGCAAACATGAACTGGAGCAATGGAATCCAGGGCCCCTGCCATGGCTATGTTATAAGCCGACACGAGGGTCTCTGGATCACTGCTTGCCAATGTGGGGGATGAGAGGTCAAGCACCACCACAAGGCCTTGGGAATCTATATCCCACAAAGGGCGGTACCTAACCAACTCCACAGGGCAGGCCTTCTAGAGGGGGTGCAAAAACTAAACCCCACGGTGTAATGGTCTGACCACCCGACGGGTTCCACCCCCACATCGGATGCCTCGACCCCAAGGAGGAAGATCAGGTCCAAAGAGTGTCCAAATTTATGTGTCGCAGAGGAAACCACTTGTGTAAGGCCCAGCGTTGTCATTAACTGGAGGAAGTGTTGACCAAATTGCGAGAGTTCGTCATCGACCCAGGCATTGAAGTCACCCAGAACCATCAATCTGGGCAACTCGAACGCCATATCGACGATGAAGTCCACCACTTCCTGAAGGACTCGCTTCTCATCACTGGGTGGATGGTAAATGAGGGCGATTCAAAAGCCTACACCTACTACTACTATACACTCAAAGGACTCAACCACCCCCCACTAGGCCCTCTGTGAGGCTGAGTTCAGTCTTGAAACAGACCGCAACCTCCCTCCCCGCGATCCAATCTTGGGCGGTGTAACACCGAGTACCCGACTGGAGTCATAGCCTCCAAAATTGGGCCAGAATTATTGTCCAACCAGGTCTTGGTAATGCAAGCCAGGTCCACTGTACCAACAAGATCAGCAATAATTGCGGTCTTGTTTTTAATGGCCCTGGCATTGCACAACACCGCCTGAGTTGGATGAACCTCACGGGCCACCCAGGCCATCTGCCCACCATAATCGGTGGTGCCTTTGGGTATGGGCACTAGACATGGAAAACTACGATCTGGATTCCATTTAGCCCCAGGGCGCCTTCTGGACCCAACCACCCCAATACGATAGCCCCCCTCGATCATCCTCCCCTGTTCGTGACCCCGCACCCTTCTCCCTCTCTTTCGTGTAATGCCCAGTGCTCTACATCACTGGTAGGTCTCAAACCGGAGAGGGGGAGAATAAAAAAAGTGAAGGGCACGAAGAGAAGAGGCTGAGTAGTGCACAACTGTGGGGGATGAAGGCCAGCACATGCTATAAGCTATACTGCTGAATGAAAAAAAAAATAAAAAAAAATAAATGAAACTTACAAACTAATAATATCCCCTATAAAAAATAATTTAAAAGCCCTACCCAACACCCAAATTAGCTAGCATCAAGTCAGAGCCTGAAATCTGACAACCCCCCTTAAACACAAAATAACCACAAAAACAAATAAACAACAAAACAAAGCTTAGGGACTCTCACCCCCCAAACCCAAACACATAATACAACAAAATACAATGAATAATTAGTTCCCCCCCACCCAGTCCTCTCACCACTAGGGGAGAGAGGTATAAAGCAATATACAATGCAATAAATAATTAGTCCCCCCCACCCAGTCCTCTCACCACTGGGGGGAGAGAGGGTGAAAAGCACTCTCACTGCCAAACAATTATAATAATACAACAACAAACAAATATAAATGAGTCAAAATTATTCCAGTCCATGAAAATGAGAGAGAGAACTATAGACTCCCTCCCCCAATCCTCTTACAACCGAGGAGAGAGATAATTACAATCTTCCACACTGCCAGGGATAACAGCTGTAAAATACAACAAAACAGGAAAAATAAGTAAAGTACATGGACGCAGGGTCCTCTTACCACCCAATCATCCAGGCAACAGAAAATTAATAATCCACAAAAAAGTCAGGAGGGAGTCAGCAGTCTCTTCAATCCAGGTCCAGAATTAATAAAGCCGAGACCAGGAGCCACCGAAACCTGCATAGTCCAAAAACAAATCCATGGGCTGAGTCGATGACCAATTTTACTGAAGAAACTCCTTTATACAAACCCCTCTGCTTACCGCTGAGTGCTCTCAGGAGAAATAAAGCCACCCAACACCAAAGGACCCCAAGAAAGATCACAATTGCAGCCATTTCCAGGGTCCAAGGGGAACAAGATACTCCAACCGATTCCCCAGCTGGGTAACAACACCAGGCCCCCCCGTGGGTTGGCCAATCTCCGTATAGAAACACCCAGCAAAAAACCAGGGGGAAAGCAAACAGTTCAACAACAATACTCCACCAGATATAAACAGTCACTGCCCAAGTTCAAAGGCTGGACAAGAAGGGAGCAAGGAAGTCACACATCCCAAAGACTCGCAATTCTTCCACAGCTCTATGCCTTCACCCCTCCCGTGCAGTTACTCACAGGCAGTGAAAACACAAATCCAAGTCTCAAGAGTGTTCCTGCAGGTTCACTGCCAACCAGACTTGGCTGAGTACTCCTCAGGAACCATCCGGAATTAAGCAGAAGTCCTCCACAACCTCCACGACCTCGAACTTTCGCATGCCCGTGCCGCTCCTCACGAACAATGCAGCAGCACGGACAACTTCTCACAAAACAGATGAGAAGGAAGCTCAGTTGGTACTGTTTTCCTGGGTCAGCCCACGCAGAATGCCCAGTCAACACAGTCGCCCACTCAGCAATAATCTTCGCACTCACTAATAAAAAGCGAACGAAACAGATGGTGGGGACCGATGAATAAAACACAGTTAAAATAGGGGATAGGCTAAAAGGTTCCACCATCAGATGGCACCCATCTGAGTGCACCTGTCATTAGGACACCAAGGATTCCAGTTCGAATCCCGCTTGTAATGCGAGGGGGCTATGCCCCTCACATCCCCAGTGTGGCCCCTTAACTATAGATTCTAACTCCAGGGGGGTGGACCTCGGGGAAGGGGTGGCGAATTGAGGATTTTTGTGCCCTGTTGACAGGTGCACAGATGGTTGGAAGGGCTATAAAAGTGGAGATAGAGCACAGCCCTCTAACTACTGCCCTATCTCCATCCTCCTCCCCAAGGCACTCAAGTGTATTGTCGCTGACCAGATGACTGAATACCTTACCAAATACAATATCCAATGCAGGGAGCAGCTTGGCTTTAGGAAGGTGTACAGCGAAACCACTTCCTTGCTGGAATACACACTTCTTGCACGGTGCACTTGATCGAGGCTAACTGGTGGGGTCGATCTACGTTGACCTCACCAAGGCTTTCAATACCATGAACCATTCTCTCCTACTCCACTCGCTCCATATTATAGGCCTCTCCTCGGAGGTCACCAAGTGGTTCTCCAGCTATCTTAGTGGCAGAACACAGCAAGTGAAAATTAATGACACCCTATCCAGCACACACCCTGTTAACTCAGGAATCCCCCAAGGCTCCATCCTTGGACCTTTATTGTTCAGCCTCTTCCTCAATTCACTGCATAAAGCCTGTCCTAGCAACATCATTCTGTATGCTGATGATGCTGTCCTTTTTTCCACTCACTTCAACCCCACCCTACTTACCAAAAGTCTCCAGACAAGTTTTGCAGCAATTGAACTTTGGTTTGGAGATTATAAGCTACTAATGAACTATAAAAAAACAAAATCAATGCTTTTCTCAAGTCCACATGACCAATACAAATCCTACACTCTAACCATCCTTATCAACCAAAATCTCCCCCTTGAACAAGTCAGGGAATTTAAGTATCTAGTCATAACCTTAGATAGCTCCCTGTTCTACTCCTCACATATCATCCTTATATCTAAAACTATTAATGCTAGGATTGGCACCTTATATATAAGCATCGGCACTGTCTCACCCCTGAAGCCCTCAGAACCACTGTCTCAGGCTCTGTTGTTTCTATCATTGATTATGGCCTGATAATCTATGGGGCTGCCACTGACTCTGCTATGAAAAGAATCAATGTGGCTCTCAATAAGGCTTGCAGGCTTGTCACTTGTGCCATGTACATGAAATGGGGGTGGGGGCCCCTTTTGAAATAACACCAAAAAGACTTCCAGTTAGTTCCAATTTCTTACTTATTCTTTTTCCCTATGTTTCACCCCTATCAAGGGCTTGTTCACAGGGTATATATTCTTAATTCTCTTCAATATTCTTGTTTATATCTGTTAATATACAACATAAATTTTAGTTGTCATTTTATTGCTTTAAAAGCTAAACTTACAAAACATTTTTTGGTACTGGTTGTCCTACCTCACTAAGCTGTACAATGTTTATAATGGCTCATAAGAGTTCTTTCAACTATTGTGCCAGCATTTGTGACATAAATTTCATTCTCTGAGATACACCTGCAATGACATGAAGATATGCACCATAGGAACAAGCACTGCTATAATCTATCATTTTCCACAGTATATGATACTTGTGCCACTTTTTAACTGAAGCGATGTCCTACCTGGTATGTCTCACAAACTGTCTCACAGATCTTAGATTCTGTAAATATATAACAATGGGGTAATGTTTTAGGGTTGGTTTCAAAATTCCATGCACTGTTTCAAAAAGGTTTAAAATTTCTATGTAAAGAAGTACTTACAAGGTCTAAATTCATTGAAATGCTGAAAGGAGATCAGTACAAACACCGTACAAAATGGCTGGATAGTTCTGTTACCAGGTATGAGGTGCTTCCACAACCTCTTGTGCCTGTCTTGCTGATTCTCGCGATAGGACGTCGAGGATCAATGACATCACAGTCGCTCTACTGAGCATGTGCTGGCAGACTGCCTGTGGCAGCGAACCAGGTTTGCAAGACAGGCTCATATTGGATTAGAGCAGTTTGTTCCTAGCATTCTAACTATTCCAACTTCTCTGCTTACAATGACTGATAATGCTAGTAGTAAGCTATATATACATAAGGAGAAAACTATGTTTACAATAAAGAAAACTAATCACCACTCAAAACAAAATCTATAGTGGGAAAAAGAAGAAACAAAGTAGTGGTGCTTGAATAAGCCTTTAACATGTCACAGACCATTAAAAAGAAGCTATAGACTACATATAAAATACAAGACCATGACAATTTATTACTTTATCTTAAAGAAAGACAAAAAAAGTTTAAATATATCCCAACGTTGACAGCTAGTGCTATTTCTATTTTCTATGGTGGGAGATCAGGAGGTCAGGTGCGGACAGAAAAGAAGACCAATATATCTTATTTACTACTCTTCAAAATATAATAGTTCTTATGTTACTAAAAGGAGAGCTAAATGTCTGTAGGTTCTAGGATTTTTAAAAACCAATGTAACTAAATGTTTAATAATGCTGATAAGCGTGTTAATGGTCCCTCAAAGGGAGGTCATAAGGTCATTAAAGATGATAAGTGTTTGCCATTTCTAATAGATGATAAATAGTTTTTGACATGTTTAAACATTATATTTATATAGGAGGCAGTACATATGAGTTACTCCGCATACATTTAATAGTGTGCATGAATATATTTTGGATTGCTAAAAGGAGAGGTCAAAAGGTCACCCATAACAAAATATGTGCTGGATAATTTATAAATCAGTAGAGTGACTGTGACGTCATTAATCCTCAACGTCCTATCATGAGAATCAGCAAGACAGGCACAAGAGGTTGTGGAAGCACCTCATACCTGGTAACAGAACTATTCAGCCATTTTGTGTGGCTTTTGTACTGATCTCCTTTCAGGGTTTCAGTGAATTTGGACCTTGTAAGTACTTCTTTACATAGAAATTTGAAACCTTTTTGAAACAGTGCATGGAATTTTTAAAACCAACCTTAAAACATAACCCTATTGTTATATATTTATAGAATCTAAGATTTGTGAGACAGTTTGTGAGACATACCAGGTAGGACATTGCTTCAGTTAAACAGTGGCACAAGTATTATATACTGTGGAAAATGATGGAGTATGGTAGTGCTTGTTCCTATGGTGCATATCTTCATGTCATTGCAGATGTATCTCAGAGAATGAAATTTATATCACAAATGCTGGCACAATAGTTGAAAGAACTCTTATGAGCCATTATAATTATTGTACAGCCTAGTGAGGTAGGATAACTAGTACCAAAAACGTTTTGTATGTTTAGCTTTTAAAGCAATAAAATGACAACTAAAATGTATGTTGTATATTAACAGATATAAACAAGAATATTGAAGAGAATTAAGAATATATACCCTGTGTACAAGCCCCTGATAGGAGTGAAATGTAGGGGAAAAGAATAAATAAGATATTGGAACTAACTAGAAGTCTTTTTGGTGTTATTTCAAAGGGGCCTCCCACCCCCAATTGTGTACATGTTGATAGAGCCTCAGGGAGGCTGAAGACATTCTATGAAGAACATTGCTCCATTTTCTACCATACTTTGAGTGTTGTTTGTCACTGGTGCCCCAAGGTTCACCCATACCTGCAGTCTCTACTCACAAACTCTTTGGCTAAATCTGAAAGGTAGGGTTTCATACCAGACTTGCCTTTTTGCTAAAAAAAATGAGCCTCGGTTAAAAACCCCGCCAACCACCCTGCCCCATCTGCTACCAGCAGCAAACCCCCGCTACATACGTAAATCCACTCTGACAAAATACCAGGTCCCTTTCTGCTGGGCCACTCAAGGCAGTGATCCTTTAGGTTTAGAGCCCCTTCCTGGATCAATAATCTCACCCTGAGATCAACAGGCACCCTACTCTTGGTCCCTTTAAAAGTAGCCTTCATCAGCACCTGAATTCTCTCAATAGTTGCGACTGCCCCCTGTAACAAATCTACCCCTCTGTGCCCTCTTGCAACCCCCAAGCTTGGCTTCTATTGTCCTAGACCTGAGCCTCTGTTCTGAGCACTGTCCCCTTCTTTTTCCCTGACCTCGGCATACACCCCCCTCGACCCCTACTCTGTATTAACTATGTCACCTTAGACTGCATCAACCCTACTTTTACTCTTCTTCCCCATCTTTCCCTCCACTCCAGCCCTTTCCTTTTCCTACATACCTCCCTTCCCTTTCCAATCCCATCCTACTGTGCTCCCTCTTTTCCTATCTCCCCTCCCCATCATCCCTGCCTTATACCATAGCACTGCTGCCCACCCACCCTTCTACTTCTTGCTATACCTACCACATATCCTTGACATCTGCCTTTATTTCTTTTCTCTCACTCTCCTCTTCCCTCTTCTACTTGTACTGCATAAGTATTTATGCCTACTCTTATGTATTTATGCCTTTTATCCATTTGTAAATACCCTGTACATACAGTATGTAGTCCTAATTATGAACTGTAAATAGTTGCTATAATTGTAGTTTTAATGCATTGTTTAACTCATGTTATTTTCTATGTTCATCTATGGTACCTGTTTCTATATTTTACTCACAATCTCTGTTTGTACTTGACACAAAACCTTTGTAAAAGAACCTCTGGTTGAAAGGTATTGCAATCCTAGTAATAAATACAAAAATAAATAAAATGTATACTTGCCAACATGAAGCCAGTCAATCAGAGACAAAGGGCAGAATATGTAGGCCCCCTCAACTACGAACCCTGCTGGAAGCACCCAAACAAAATGAGGCCATCACAGGTTTTATTTTAACCTTCATTTTACCAGGTAGTGTACCACTGAGACTCAGGTTTCTTTTGCAAGGGCAACTCTTAAAAGTAAACTGTCAACCCCCTTAAGACTTACAATGTCCTTAGTTAAAAAAACACATTTTATGATTAGTCACATTACAGTGGAGCCCATATTTGAAAAACATATTAATTGAATTGAAAGAATGCGGTATAGATTCACAAAACTGATTTCAAAATGTAGGCATAAAACTTAAGATAAAAGACTTCAAGATTTGAGACTATTTTCCCTAAATGACAGAAGAACCAGGGGTGATCTCTTTATTTTAAGAATTATAAAGGTATGATTATTTATATATGGAGCTAGAATTTAAGGCAAGTAAACATGACTTAAGAGGACACGTTACAAATGACTGAAAAGTTCTCTAAATAAGATACTAGAAAGTACACCTTTGTTCCAAGAACAGTGAGACTTTGTAACATATTACCAGAACACATTGTCTACTCAAAGACTCTTGAGTTTTAAAAATAAATTGGACACATTTATAAGTGATCTGGCCTTGTTAACTGTTTCCACTGAGAAGTGGGTTCACTATCTTTTATGGGCATCAAGCTTTCTAATGTCCCAGAACTGTAGTATTAACATGCTGTAGAGATTGCTGTAAAGCTGGTAGTTTGATTCTGATTCTTTTTTCCTTAAAATAAAACAACAACAAAAAAAACACTCACGATACTTGTGTTACCACAAAAAAAAGGTTATTTACATTCCTTGATCAACTCCCACTGCATCTTTTCTGGGCTTGGGAACACCCCATCACAGTTCAGTCCCTCATGATGCAGTGGCAGGAGAGAAGCCTGTTGCATTGTGAGTGACTGCAATGTTTGGGGATGTTCTTAATGTTCAGGAAGTGTGCAATAAGAGTAGATCAAGGATTTGAAGGGGGAAAAAAACAGGGTTAGATATAATTACTCCATTAACGTGCTTTTCAGTTCTACCAAGAGAGGAAGCAAATAAAACAAATAGCAATGTTAGTGGATTTTAGAGACAGTAAGCAATCATAAAATGTGTGCTTTCAACTTAAAATAATAGGATGCAAAATGGATTGACAAAGTCCATTTAAAGTGAATTTCTTTGCTATTTTGTTACTTATTTACCTAGGATGACCAACATAAGATGCACCATCTCATTTTCAGTGGGATCCTGCTTTTGCTGATTTCTACAGTGGGGAGGACTGGAATATTGAACTGTAACATAGTAACCCATAACTTTAAGGTCAGAAGGGACTGTAGATTCATCAGGTTTTCCTCCCCCATAAGCAGGGATCAATATGTATGCAGACATTTGTCCAGGCTCAACTTGAAGGCCTGTACTGTCTTCATATTCATTACCGTCGCTGGTAAGCTGTTCCATAGATTCACACCACTCTGAGAGAAGTGCCTCATAATGTTATTACCATCTTAGATTCAAGGTGTTACCACAAAAAAATGGTTATTTACATTCCTTGATCAACTCTCACTGCATCTTTCCTGGGCTTGTGAACACCATAGACAGTTCAGTCACTCATGATGCAGTGGGAGGAGAGAAGCCTGTTGCATTGTGAGTGACTGCAATGTTTCTCATCCTGCCGGAGAACACCAGATTAAATATTGCCATCTGTTCAATCTTGTCAACACCCTTAAGTACTGTGTGTGATAAACTGAGATCATGACCCCTTTCAGCCTCCTTTTCTCCAAAGTGAACATGTTATGGACCTTCAGCCTCTCAAAGCATATGTCCTCCAAATCCCTGATCATTTTGGTGGCCCTACATTGCACTTTCTCTATTGTCTTGGTTGTCTTCAAGTTTTCAACACCTTAGGCACAATATAGTGGGCTTCTGGGAAATCCATCTCCTGGTATCTCATCAGGTTACTCCAGATCAGTTGGAGTTGACCTGAATCTGGCTGTGTTGGATGGGGTTCTGGATCTGGAACATATCTGAATATCTGAGTTGTTCTTTTCTGTATTCATTTTCACCTGGTCTCCCACCCTGTCTATTGTGTCACCACAGCAGCAGCATTTCTGCAGTTGGTTGAGTGGCTACTGTCAGAGCCAACGTCAATATTGCTCTGTGGTCAGCTGACAAGAAGTGTGCAGGTGCCAGAGTGCCTCTACCCTTCTTCCCCGTGAGCTGACCACCTCACCTCCATGACTTGTTCGACCCCTATCAGGCTCCAGCAGGGGTCTCTTGTATAGCAGAGTGAAGCACTGTAATGGCACCTCTGGGTAATCCCTGGTTATCTTTATATACCTAAGCAATAACAACCAAGAAGGTGTCATTTCCTAGGGATTAATGACCAGATGAGGGAATGGATGGCCTGAGGCATAGCTAAGTGCCACCTCTCCCTGGCCAGTCTTCAGTCATAGGAAATGACCAGTTTCAAGGCATCTGGTACATTTGCCCAAAAATCCAATTATATCCTGAAGATAGCTATCGGTTTCTGTAGAATGTCACTCATATTTTATTCTTCATAGGGAGAAAGAAACGTTAAGGGTAAATACAAATCCATTTTTATAAATTAAAGATGAAATAGGTTAATATTCCTAATAGCTCAATAATTGTGTTTTAAATCTTTACCTTCACACAAAACTATTCTTAATTATCACTGTATCTCTGATACTATAGTAACTGCTAACAATTAAACTATACAAACCATGTTTCTTGCTAGGCTAGAACTAGCATTTATGTAACTTAAAAACTTTGACATATAGCACCTATATGTCTAGAGAACTGAAAAAGCGCATTTCAGAGCACAAGAGTAGGATTAGATCGGTAGACAAGAATTCTCCAGTGGCATGACATTTTAATGAAAGAGGCCATACTGTTGTTCAACTTCAATTTTGGGGACTAGAAAAAGTACAGGAATGTGAAAGAGGTGGTAGCTTTCAAAAATTGTTAGAAAGTAAAGAAACAGAATGGATTTATGAGTTAGGTACCTACTATAAAGAGTGGGGCTTGAATGAAGAAATTAAATGGCAATCTAGTTGGTAAAACCCCTAAGAAAAAAAAATAAAGCTATATATATATACACACACACACATATATTTACTAACTAACTTTTCTTCCCTCTTTCCACCTCCCTTTCCTTGCCCCCAGTATTTATCATATACATTTAGGTTAATGCATAGGAAAGTTATGTCCCCCTCCCTTAGGTATCAAACATTAGTGGTCACACTTGTTCTCCCCCTCCTCCCTTCCCCCTTCTCTCTAGATTTTTGGCCAGAGTAGTAGTTTAAATAGAGATTTCATGTAAATTTTAGTTTTAGTAAAAATTACCTATTATAGTCATTTAAAAAAGATTGTATTAGTCAGTAAAAAACATAAAAAACACAAGAGATCTTTAATAAGAGAGCCTTCAGATCCATGCAGGAAGAGTGGATTAGATGGACATGACAAACAACATTGGTTTAAATATTAAACAATAGGTGGCTTTTGTTGCAGCCAGCATTAATGCATAAGTATATTTTTGAATTTAAGTACGAATGAGGACTGTCCCTGGTAAGAAGTTTCCCTTAAAAAATGAAGTTAACAGTAATGATTAGATATTCTAACCGTAAAGACAGTAAGTGTTTATATGTATACTGTATAGGGCATCAAAAATAGTGTTAGTATTAGAATACAAACAACAGATGTTTTATTTTTATAGAAACAATTTTGTAATTAAAAGAAGCTTCAGCTCTTAGAACACTCTAGTATAGATCACATTTTTAGAAAAGAGACTAGATATTTAAAGCAGTTTTAGCTTACATAATGCATTAGCACATATTGTTGCACTTTGGACTATAACACACTTAGTTTGAAAACATTGTTCAGACTGCAGTGAAAGCACTACCCATAAAGCTTTTAAAGTAGTGAAAGCAATTTCAACTTGCACAACATATTAGTATAGCCATCTCAGACTGTAATAGATTAAGTTTAAAAATGTTGTCAAATCAGTAATAAAGGTGCTATATGTCAAAGTTTTTAAGTTACATAAATGCTAGTTCTAGCCTAGCAAGAAACATAGTTTGTATAGTCTAATTGTTAGCAGTTACTATAGTATCAGAGAGAACATCAATAGAATGACAATCTAATTCCTATGTGGATTTGATCAGCCCCAGCATTAATTCAAAGGGAAGCATCTCTAGATAAACAAGTTAGGTTTTAAGGACTTTAAATGATTGCAGTTGTTAAAAATGACAACATCATGGTACACATTGCACTAAACTATGTCAACCTAGTGAGAAAACTATTCTCAATCAGGAGGGCTCATTGAAAATGGAATCAATCAAATGTTATCATGCACACTAATTTATGTTAACTCAGTGAGCAAGCTATTCTCAATTAGGAAGTTTAATTTAAAATGGAATCAATTAAGTGTTGCCATGCACACCAATGTTAGGTGCTTTATGCACCAATTATGACATCACACTCTCCTGCATGGATAAGAAGACAGGCCAACGCCCAGCCTCTTGCTGCCGCTTGGATTTTGCCAGAGGGAGAGAGCACAACTAACAAGTAAGGCTCCATGGGCCAGATATTCAAACTGAGCCAGGCTGTGGCGCAAGCTTGGGTGCAGCTCAATGTGGCTGCGCAGGGGTGTGGCCTGGGCGATATTCAATGGAGTTGCGCCATGACTCAGCAGCTTTGAATATCACACCCTGGCCACCCCCAGTGTGCATGGTGCAGTGGCACTGCGCCAGCGCAAGTGGCCAGAGTGGAGCATGGAGATGCGCTAGCGCAAGTGCCATTGCGCCATTCACAGTACCAGCGATATTCAAAAGTGAACATGCAAATGAGGCCATAATTTATGCAAGGTGCATGGAGCCATTGCATGTCGTATGGCCCCATTTATGCAATCTTGCTTGATCTGACGAGTTGTGCCTGGCGCCCTGCCAGGAAGCAACCGTCGGGACCGACGCCCTCTGTAGCCCGATCGCGGGTATCTGTATTAATAAAACCCCGTCCAATATCCCTGGTGGTCCAGTGGACCGCTTTCTGCCCAATTGCGGGCATCTGCATTAATAAAACCCCGTCAAATATCCATGGTGGTCCAGTGGACCGCTTTCTGCCCGATCACGGGCATCTGTATCAATAAAACCCCGTCCAATATCCCTGGTGGTCCAGTGGACCGCTTTCTGCCCAATTGCGGGCATCTGCATTAATAAAACCCCGTCAAATATCCATGGTGGTCCAGTGGACCGCTTTCTGCCCGATCACGGGCATCTGTATTAATAAAACCCCGTCCCATATCCCTGGTGGTCCAGTGGACCGCTTTCTGCCCGATCGCGGGCATCTGTATTAATAGAACACCGTCCCATATCCCTGGTGGTCCAGTGGACCGCTTTCTGCCCAATTGCGGGCATCTGCATTAATAAAACCCCATCAAATATCCATGGTGGTCCAGTGGACCGCTTTCTGCCCAATCGCGGGCATCTGTATTAATAGAAACCCATCCAATATCCCTGGTGGTCCAGTGGACTGCACTCTGCCCGATCTCAGGCATCTGTAAAAAAAAAAAAAAGAAAAACAGTCCTATATCCCTGGTGGTCCAGTGGACCGCACTCTGCCCAATCTCAGGCATCTGTCAAAAAAGAAAAACAGTCCTATATCCCTGGTGGTCCAGTGGACTGCACTCTGCCTGATCTCAGGCATCTGTAATTAAAGAAAAACAGTCCTATATCCCTGATGGTCCAGTGGACTGCACTCTGCCCAATCACGGGCATCTGTAAAAAAAAAAACATCCTATTACCCTGGTGGTCTAGGGTACCCCCTGCCCACCCACCCACTGAGCCCCTGCCCCGCTCTCCCCGGTCAGCCAATGGGCAGCAGCACCCCTGCCCGCCTCGCTGCCCGCTGACTGCTTTCTCGGTGGGGCTGCCGCCCATTGGTTCTGGCGTGAGCCAATGGCGTCTTCCTCCGTACTACACATTCAGATATGTGAATCATTCACATATCTGGAATGTAGTCTGACAGGGCTATCGCCCATTGGCTCACGTTGTGAACCATAGGCGCAGGCTCATCGAGAGTCATTTGTCGGGCGGCAGGTGGTGCTGCCGCCCGCCGCTGACCGTGGGAGGAGGCAGTGGGCTCAGTGGGCGGGTGGGAGGGGGTACCTGACCACCAGGGTAATAGGATGTTTCATTTTTTACAGATGCCCGCAATCAGGCAGAGTGCGGTCCACTGGACCACCAGGGATATTGGATGGGGTTTTATTAATACAGATGCCCATGATCGGGCAGAAAGCGGTCCACTGGACTACCATGAATATTTGATGGGGTTTTATTAATACAGATGCCTGCGATTGGGCAGAAAGCGGTCCACTGGACCACCAGGGATATTGGACAGGATTCTATTAATACAGATGCCCATGATCGGGCAGAAAGCGGTCCACTGGACTGCCAGGGATATTGGACAATACTCTTTTTTGTACAAATGCCCACGATCGGGCATGGGGGGGCACCGTCAGGTGCAGATGGAACTCGGGTGGCCACCCACAAGATGCAGCTGCCGTGTTGCACCCTGCAATGCGGCAGCTCACCTGTGGGTGGCCATCAGTTGTTCCTTTTTTGGGGGGGTGTAACTTTGTGCTGGCACAGGTAGGGGTTGCGCATACATGGCTCTGCACATCCCAGGCTGAATATCGGGCTGTGCATGTTATGCATGGGCACGCCCCCCCCACCTGTGCCTGCATACATTACTGATGTGCTCCCGCGCATCGGGATTTGTGCCGTGCACTTTTCCCTTTTGAATATCGTGCCAGAGCACAACCCTTTTGAATAGCCGGGCCCGTTAGTTTTAGGAGAATCTTTATACTATTTTGAGTACACTGTTTTTTAAATACAGTTTTTCTCTTTCATTAAAGGTTAACTAAAATGGGCAGTACAAGAAACAGTGATAATTAAGAATAGTTTTGTGTGAAGGTAAAGATTTCAACCACAATTATTGAGCTATTAGGAATATTAACCTATTTCATCTTTAATTTATAAAATGGATTTTTATTTACCCTTAAGGTTTCTTTCTCCGTATAAAGAATAAAATATGAGTGACAATATACAGAAACCGATAGTTATCTTCAGGATATAATTGGATAATCCAAGGTATATGAAACTGATAAAATGTATAATATATACTTTTTATGGTTAGTTTCAAAACATAATAATCATCAATACTGTGTTCAAATTTTAGTTTTTTTTGGAATCCGTGCATGAAGGATCACTGTGGCTGCCTCAATTCTAATAACTTAGGTACATATTTGGAAAGACCTGGGTTCAAAAAAGGGTAATTACCTGTTGTAACATAATTTCTTTAGATATTGTTATTTATGGAAACCAACTATAGTAAGTGAATGGTGTTTAATCCTTTAGGAATTGAATATAAGCACAACTAATGAAATATGAATATACAGAGCCTTCAATGTAAGAGTATTAAGGTGAATATATTATTTAATGTTAAAGAATAAGTATATGGTAGAAGTATGATTAAATAATTGAGATATATATATATTTAATTTAGGCAAAAATACATGATAGTAAGTAAAGCTTGGCAAAGGAGGTTAAATTGTAGATTATGCCCTAGGGCAAAGTATAGTACTGTATAGGCAGTTCTCTTATTAATTTTTTTGATTATTTTCATAAACATTTTTATATTTAATTTGTAATATTTTTGTGTAGATAATGGTATAAACAGCTGAGGAAAATAAGCATATAAAAAACTTTTGTATAAAATTTAATTATAAAATTCAAATTTCAATGTATGGGAGAACCATATATGGATACGCATGTACTTAAAAATATTTTACATGTCTTAACAGTCCGCCAGAAGAAGCTGCACTGGCAAAACGTTGGGGCACAGATGAAATATTGAAAATAATAAAGAAAAGTGATTTCAAATCTTTGGTGTTTGGCTTAGTCCTGAGTTGGTGCCCTGGATTTTTTTGTTGGTATGTTTGCCCGATATGAAAAATCCCGATGTATATATTCCCCATGACAAAATTCTGACGATCATCTTACCATCTGGTTCGGTTTACCGACACTCAAAATCCTGTCAATACATTTGCAACTAAAGTTTGCCCTGAGTGCCCTCAGCACAATTGCTGCCTGCCATTTTCTTTTCCCTGATAACACAACATGTTAACATCACAAGTGGTGCAAAGCGCAAATATAACAAAATAACCTGCTTTGTCTTCGGGCATACAGTGATTGAAGTGGCTGTGTTATTTCATTAAATAAAAACTGTTTTTACCCTAGCAAAAACTTTGCATTCTTTTAGTACCACATAATATGACTTTTTACATACCTGTTCTGTTTTTTCTGTTTTTCATGCTTCGGTTATGGTTTGGACAGCCTTTTGGTAACTTGTGTCTGTGAATGCCCAGTAATCTCAGACAAATGGGTCTCAAGATATTTAATAAATGTAGCCAAGTGGCTATAAATGTTAACATTGCAAAGCATTGCAAACCTCATCATGCTCTGGTTATAGTTTGGTTAGCCGTCTGCGGTAACAGTTAAAAAATAAAGGAACTGGTTGGCAGGGAAAGAACCAGCAAATAAACCAGCAAATAGCCATTGTAAACAGTGAGTACCGTTGTTGTTAAACATTTAATACATCTCATATTGGTAAGGTTGCAATATTTGGAACTACGCACTTTACAATGGTGGTTTTGCAGTCCACTGGAAATACTATTTAAATACTATTTACATGATGTGCTTTGTGAGGTTGCTGCTTGCTGTATTAAGGTACGAGGTAGAAATATTTACTACTATGCACTTAAATTAGTTGATATCCTGGGTATCTCAGGTTGCTGTCTGTAAATTGAAAGGGTACAAACACAGGCTGTTTATTTAACTAATAGTGTTTGCTATGTAAGTAGGGATTTTGGGTGATGGCAAATTATATGACGGGTTAGCCTACTGGATGGAAAAGTGGAGGTAGGCTTTTTCATGTCGGGAATCCAAGAGTTGGGATTTCGTATGGATCCTGTTTCAAGGTTGATGTTGCAATTATAAGTCTAATTATAATTACTTGTTATTTCTTTGCTTCCAGTTGATATTTTGAGTTGGGGCATCACCAGGGGTACAAAGTTGGGGGGGCTAATGCCCCTTAGTCAAAATCCGAACAAAGCTAGGGGATCCGGGGGCATGCCCCCCCCCCCGGAAAAGTTTGAAATTTTACCTTCAAATGGTGTCTTTTCCTGCATTTTAGTGGTGAAAAATATGTTTGAGAAGCCTAGTTATCAGCCATCTATTTAATGGTACATGTAGAAAAATGTGGTTACTGGTCCACCGAGGACAGGTTACAGGAAGACCCCAGAGCAAAGAAGAGACCAGAACAGCCATTATCCCAGCAGATCTACTGGGAGGGTTACAGGAGGATCCCAGAGCAAATAAGAGACCACAACAGCCAGACACCATTATTGCAAGGACTCCTTGCTCAATGTCACTCATGTCTGATGACACACATGATAGGGACGGGAGTCCTTCAAACCCCCTTCAGTGCTGCTGACTACCAAGTGTAAGTTGAACCTGCCTGGCCTGCCTTGCCCTAGTAGTAGTTTACTCTTCTGCAGTTGCAGTGCGCTTGTTTGTTTGCCACTTTGCTGCTGCCTAAGAGCTTTAATTTTTTCATGTTCCAGATTAGATTAATCCACAGTTCCACACAAAAAATAAATATTGTTGCCATGCCACCCCCCACCCTCCCCAAGCCAGCCAAGCCACCAAGCAAAGCCACACCACACAGTACTACCTGTCTGTGGCTGCCAGTCACCATGCAGTGCCACTAAAATCCTTTCTGACCTGGCCCCGTTGGGCATACCTCTCAACCTCTCAGCATTGAAAATCATTGCACTGACCTTCAAAAATCATAGCAAAGGATCAGAATGTGGAGCACTTTCTTATTTGAAACAATATTTTGTCTGCAGATATTGGACCCTATATAATCAGTGATAAGGAATGTTTCTATCAGCTTAGTTTTGTGATTTAATAGTTTGTGTGTCCAGAAATAAGCTCTAACATTATGAGGAACATCAGTAAACTTGTGAGGAGCAAGGGTAAATTTCAATGTGAAAATCATAGCACTATGCCAAATTCATAGCCGTTGAGAGGTATGCCGTCAGGGACTGGAGACTAGAGAGCACGCCCAGCTAGTGTTACTGCATTGCAGATCGCAGCGTGTTTGTGCGTGGTTTGAAATCTGCATCATGTTCCATTTCCACTCTGTCCCGCTTCCTTCCTAGCTGCTGCAGTGAGTGCAGAATGGCCTGGGGTCGGGATCGGGGATCGGGTACTACAGAAATCAATCTAGTGGGTGGGTCGGGTCCTTGTCACTGCCTAGCCTGCCAGTCTGGCAGGCTGGGCAGTGACAAGGACCCAACCCTTAAGGGTGCACAGCAGCTGAGTTGCAGGCGTAGCTGGTCCAGTGGCGGCAGTCGGTGAGATGGAGTTGCAGGATGGGAGCCGGGAGGAAGTCAGGCAGATCATGGATGAGAGAGATGGTCTGGATGGCTTAATTTTTTGCCAATCTGATTCTGCATGCAGTTAAGACTGAGGTAAAATTGGGGCAGAGCAGACAGAGGAGAATAATCCACAGGTCAGGAAGGAAGTGTGTAGTGCTAGGCTAAGGCTCCAGCTCAGCTGCTGGGAGGGGTTGGGTGCTGGGGATGATCATGTAAACATTATCCAGTAGACAGTCACAGAAAGTGCCGTTTGTGTACTCACTACTCAGGACTTTGAAGCTTAATAGAATTCTGCTGCTGCAGCTGCTGCTTCCAGAAAATAAAATTTAACTTGAAGTTCCTGAGTCCCCTTTAGTTACTTAGGGCTCCGCTCGGCGAGTCAGCTCACGCTGCTGCCTATGCCTTTGCCTTGTGACTGTGCGGGTCACTGCACTGAGTGTGCTCTGCTCGCTACTTTGTCTGCTCAGGCTGTCTGACTCTGTAATTTCCAAATTTTCTCCAGACTTCACTAGCGATTCACAAGTTGCAAGGAAGTCAAGTCAGACACAGATAAACAAATACAAAAGTATATGGCTGCTGTTTATTTATGCTGTTTACTGAAATGATTAGGGGGGCTTTAACTTAGATTGGGGGGGCGGTAGCCTCCCCAAAATCAACATGGTGACGCCACTGTTGAGTACTGTGGAAGGAACAGTGTAGTGCAAAGAATCTCACCTAGCAAACATTGCTGGCACACAATGTGGACTGGCAGCTGTAGCTGTTATTTCTAAGTGATTAATGAATGGTCCAGTAGCCATTCCAAAGCCTCACTAAGCTCATTAATATTTAGTTAGACATAACATAAAATCTCTATCAATGCACAGAGGTTTATAAAAATGTTACTTTTTCAGATCAGCTATGTATCAAGAGCACTGAGTTTAAATGACAAGAATCAGTTTCCATCTTTCTTACGAACTGTTGCAAGCAGCCTTTTTAAGTACAGGGGTGTGGCACGGCTGCTGACTCACTTTGGCTGGACCTGGGTGGGAATGTTAGCTGAAAATGATGATTATGGTCAGCAGGTTAGCCAGATCCTAAAGCAAGAGCTAGAAGAGACTGGAGTGTGTGTTGAATTCTTTGAGACTATCTCAGCAGTTCCTTTGAAGATGAAGATCCAACATTTAACTGAGGTGATAAGAAACGCATCAACAAAAGTGATACTAATAATCACTTCTGATATAACCATTTACCCTTTGCTGGAACAAATAGCAGAGAAAAATATAACTGGGAAAGTTTGGTTGGGAAGTGAAGAATGGCCAGAGTCTATGTTGTTCTCCAATGAAGTTTTCTATAAAACACTGCATGGGAGCATATGGTTTTCAGCCCACGCAACCACAATACATGGATTTCAGGAATTTCTGTACCACCTACAACCATCCAGTACTGAAGATGATACTTTTGTTAAACAATTCTGGGAACATGTCTTCAGATGTAAATGGCTTCTGTCTGGGAGAAAGCATACATCAAACAGCACACTGAGTGAAGAACCTAATCTATGTACTGGAACAGAGAATTTACAAGAACTTAACATCAGCTTCTTTGATGTCACTCGCTTAGTTGGCTCATACAATGCTTACAATTCAGTGTATGCTGTAGCACATGCCTTGCATAATCTGCACAGCTGCAGACCAGGTGTAGGACCTTTCTTAAATGGAACATGTGGAAAACGTGATGTCCTTGAGCCATGGCAGGTAGGTTGGAAATACTTCCCTATGAAATGCATGAATTGTGCAATGCTAGACAAGTTATGTTTAAAGGAAAAGGAAATATACTGTAAGTTCATGCCCTCGTGCTGGTCTTAATCATGCATAGCAGTAATTGATGAAATTGTTTTAAAAATGTTGAGCACTATATTCTAGAGTTTGTTATTTTTCAAAATTTGCAACATAATTTAACACCAGCTATTTTGATTTGAGTGCAGATATATACATAACAAAATGGAAGATGTTACACAGTATTGGAGTACCTCTAAACAATGTGTGAGCTTTCCAATCTCTGTCCTCGCTACATTGAGTTTCTGGCCTTTTACATTGCTTTACGTGAACTTTCTGCCACTGTTCACTGTTTTAATCTCAGCTGCCTAACTGCTGTCTCATAATCAGTACTTGTGAATATACAGTTGATGCTTTGTAAGAGTCGATACTTGTGAACCTGCTTTCACAGAGTCAGTAGTTGAAAACCAAACTGCTGCCTTCAAGTCAGTACTTGTGAGCCTAACTGCTGTCTCAGAATCAATATTTGTGAACCCATCTACTTTCTCAGTTGCAGTACCTGGGAACATAACTGCTGTCTCAGAATCACTACATGTTTTTTTTATTTTTTAGTCTTTTGGTTACCGGGTAAGGCCCACTAGGCACAAGTGCCTGTTTTCAGGGGCGACCTGGGAGCACTGGGCAGTTAAGTGACTTGCTCAAAGTCAAACAGTATGCAAGTGGAGGTTGAGAGAATCAAACTCAGGTCTGGTCTGCTGGATGTATCAAGCTCGTTCACACTTCATTCCTCTAACCTCTAGGCTATACTACCAGCTGTTGTAAACCTAACCACTACCTTAGAGTGAGTAATTGTGAACCTAACTACTTTCTTAGAGGCAATACTTGTGGACCTACTGTACAGTAATTATCTTTCACAGAGTCAGTACTTGAAAACCTAATGATTGCCTCATACTGTAGTATTTGCTGCAGATCAGGTCTTAGAGTCAGTACTTGTAAATGTATCTGTTGTCTCATAGTTCTTTAACCCTAACTGCTGCGTCTCAGAATCAGTAATTAATGTAAGCCTAACTACTGTCCCAGAGGTCAGTACTTCTGAACCTAACTGCTTTCTCGATGACCTCGGTAACAGCATTTGTAAACCTAATGACTGTCTCAGGGTCAGTACTTGAGTACTGTAAGCCTAACGGCTGTCTCAGAACAGTACTTGTAAACCGAACTGCTGTCTCAAAGTACTTGTAAACCTATTGTCTCAGAGGCGGTGCTTGTTGCAAACTTAACTGTTGTCTCAAAGTCAGTATTTGTGTAATCCTAACTGCTGTCTCAGAGTCAGTACTTGTGCAAGTGTAACTGTTCTCTTACAGTCAGTACTTGTTGTAAACCTACTGTCTCAGAGTCAATACTTGTAAACCTAGCTGCCGTCTGAGAGTCAGTATTTGTGTGGCAGACTAGTCTCTTCCAGATTCAGCCTGCCAGTGTCACCAGCATTCTGGAACTCTTCAGATGCTGCAAGGGTCCTTAGTAGCAGCCATGACTCAGCATAAAGGCTCTCTCGGGGTATCTCAAGGTCTGAATCCCTCCAAAGCCACTGCTCACACAGTACAGCACTCCTTTTTGAAGGGCAAATTACCTATCTCTCTCTCTGTCACAGCTGAGAACACCTTAGTTTAGATACAAATTATGGTAACTGTAGCCTTCTCTCCAGAGGTAAAAAACAGTTTGTCAGGTATAATAAATCAGTTGGTTATACCTCAAAGGACTCAGTCACAGAAACATGATGTATAGAAAAGAATAATATTTTAATACTTCAGGATAGTTATTGTGATAACACAGGATACTACATAGACTATAGGGAACAGTAATGCCACAGAAATGAAAAAGAAAATGTTTGAACAGTAGGTTCTGCATAGAAAAACCTCTCTTAGTTGGCCAGCCCAGTGGTGTGGAGGGCTGAGGCATCTGTGCCTTACCTCCTGCCACACTGGTGACCCGTATTTGCAGAGTGAGCGGGCCACCGGGGGTCGACTGGGGACAGAGAGGACTGAGTATCTGGAGGACAGCTCTACTCTCCTGGGCATACCTCTCAACCTTTTTTCCCCCAAATGTGGAACATTGCCTGTCAAAATGTGGAACAAATGGGCAAAATGTGGAACACTTAATCAAATCTTTACCTAAGAAGCTCAAAACACTGTTAAAATGTTGCATTTATGTTCAGAAAGTCTGTTATTAACTGAAAAATATATATTTTTGCATCATTTACAATGGATTTTTGCTATAAAATGTTGACTTTGAATGTGGAACAAGTCCTCACAATGTGGAACAGGGAGCTTTTGTGAAGTAAAATGAGGAATGTTCCTCATAATGTGGTACAGTTGAGAGGTATGCTCCTGGGGAAGGACTAGTGCTCCAGCTGAATGACTGCCCCCAGGTGGAGGCCTGAGGTGGTGCGGGTCTGTTGGGTGCCAGGGAAAGGGAGGGTGCTGTGGGACTTCCGCTGATGTGCACGTGCCTCCATGCACACACGTCTGACTGTGTGTGCCCCAGCAGTGGGGGAAGGGCAAAAAGCAGAGGAAAAACTCCAGCTGCAGGATGACAGCCAACCCTCCGCAGGCTCCGCACCTAGCGACTGGGCTGAAGGTTAAGTCCTGGTAATACCGGGGTGTTGGGGCTTGGGGGGGGCAGACAGATGAGGGCAGCTGGAGAAGGAGCATAAATACTTACATAAAAAAAGGAGAGACTAAAGGAGCTTAATATGTATACCCTTGAGGAAAGAAGGGAGAGGGGGGACATGATAGAAACTTTCAAGTACCTCAGTGGAATCAACAAAGTCCAAGATGGTAGCATCTTTCAGAAAAAGAGACATACAAGAACAAGGGGACACAATTTAAAGATAGAAGGGGGGCGGTTCAGGGGCAATATGAGGAAGTATTATTTCACAGAGAGGGTAGTGGATGCATGGAACAGCCTTCCTGAGGAGGTTGTGGGGCCTAAAACTGTGGGAGAATTCAAGAATGCATGGGACAGACATAAGGCAATTCTTGTGGGGGGTAGGAAGAAATAGGCTGTTGGTTAACTAGGATCTGCGGCCTATCCTGTAGGTAGGGAAATGGGCAGACTAGGTGGGCCAAGCGGTCCTTATCTGCCGTCAAAGTCTATGTTTCTATGTTTCTAAAGAGAAACACCCCTCTCTCTCTCTCTTCTATTTACCAGAGTAGAATAGCTTACCACACTAGACACTTTGGTGAATCAGGGCAGACTTAAACCCTTAGGTGGCAGCTGTTCATAGTCCCAAAACCTGATTGTCTCTTTCAGGCTCTGCTAGACCTTAAGACCCTCCAGCACCCCCCCCCCATGACACATTATCCACTATGTCACTCTGACATTATAATTCAACATTCATTGTGTCTTGAGCTGGGTCCACTTGAAAAGCAAGTCTAATCTAGACTTCGGACATTGTACAGTATATGCAAATTGAACTGGGTTTTTTTGTGTCCCAAGTCCTGTCTCACACATCAGGAGTGTCTCTTTCATGAAACATAAAAGGGTTGTTTGTGCTTCCATCTCTCCCATTAACTGTCCATGGGTCCTGCCATGATACAGGACAGAACAGATAGTAAACTGCTTTCAGAGCCAGTGGGTCTATCTCTGAAAAGAATCTTGACCTTTTTCCCTGAAATACCACTTTGTCCCTGTAGCTGCTAAATTTTAACTGATACCCATGGAGAAAAAAAAAATACAGTAAAAGGTACAGTATACATAGCAAATTGTTTCAACTTCTTGTAAATTTAACTGCTGTCTCAGAGTAAGTACTTGTCAATCTAACTGCTGTCTCAGAGTTGGTATATGTATAAATCCAACTGCTGTCTTACGGTCAGTACTTGTAAACCTAACTGCTGTCTCAGAGTCAGTGCTTATTGTAAACCTAACGGATGTCTCAGAGTCAGTGCTTGTTGTAAACCTAACTGATGTCTCAGAGTCAGTACTTGTAACTCTAACTACTGTCTTAGAGTCAGTACTTGTAAATCTAACAGCTGTCCTAGAGTCAGTACTTGTAAATCTACCTGTGTCAGAGTAAGTAATTGCTGTAAATCTAACTACTGTATCAGAGTCAGCATTTGTAAACCTAACTGCCATCTTGGAGTCAATACTTGTGTAAATCTAGCTGCAGCCTCAGAGTTAGTACTTCTTGTAAATCTAACTACTGTCTCCGAGTCGGTTCTTGCTGCAAACCTAACTGCTGTCTTAGAGTCAGTACTTGTGTAAACCTAACTGCTGTCTTAGAGCCAATATTTGTAAACATAATTGATGTCTTAGAGTCAGTACTTATGAATCTAACTGCTGCCTCAGAGTCAGTACTTGTGCTATTGTAACTATACTAGGAAGGTAAGATGAACATCAGGCATTAGCCCATGTGGTTCATCTCCTGCACTAGCAGGTCAAGTGTCCCCGAGTTCATGTAACAGATGTTTATCTAGTTTGTTTTTAAAGGCCAGAAATGTGTTAGCTTCTGCTATATCCCTTGGTAAATTATTCCACAGTGGGATTATTCTTTGTACAAAAGTTTCTCCTTTGGTTCCTTTTAGGGTAGGTCAATTTTAACTGAAGGCTGTGGCTCCTGAGTGACATGTCCCTTTTGTTAAACTGTAGCTTGAGGTTATCCATTAACTCCTTGTCCCTAGAGATTCTATACATTAATAGTAAGTCACCCCTGCTTCATCTTGGCTCCAGGGAGTACATGTCTAGGCTCCTTAGCCTGTCCTCGTAGCTCATGCCCTGCATTTCATCAATCAGTCTTGTCACCCTTCTTTGCACCCTCTCCAGTCCATCATCATCTCTCCTCAGATATGGGCTCCACAGTGGGGCACTGTAGTCCAGGTGGGGTCTGACTATTGCTCTATACAATGGTATAATACAGGCCCTATACCTACTAGTGAATGCCCTGGTAATACAGCCTATAATTTTATTGGCCTTTTTTATGACTTCTCCACAGTGCCTATTAAAGGTAAGAGATCTAGATTTAGTATTTGCTGTATTGGTCCTTGCAAGAGCAGATCCAGAAGCAAATGATTTGATACCTTGTAATGGACCAACATAGATGTAACAACAAGAACAAAGTTCTCTAGCTTTTGGACCAACCAGTCCTTCTTCAAAAGCCTAATGGCTTGTTCAGAAAAAACAATACTTTTAACAGCTAGATCATGCCGAAAAAACAGAAAAAATACCCATTGGTTTAAAATACCCATGTAAAAAATACAGATGATGATGTCAAAGTTTAACAGTACCATATTACCTTCAGGCAGGAGGGTCCCGGGGTCAGAGGTGCTTGGTGCAAAACACACAAAAAGAATCTTACTGCATATAAATTCAATTGACACAAGAACACTGCTCTAGCAGATGACTCTTAAATCAAGCTATGAGTGTCACAGTGTGTATAAGGATGCGATTATTGAAAAGCAACCCCCACCCAGATTAAAGACATACTAAGATTGTCTTAGGACTCCAAGAAGTTTCAATGCATGCACTATAGACAAGAAATTACCAGTGAAGTTGTCTTAAAAACATCAGTGCACACTGTATGATATGTAAAACTTAGCTGGACCTCTCACCTAGCTGTATTCTCCAGCTAGATATCATGCCCCATAACTTCAAAGATCTCTAGTATAGTGACAGGACTTTATAAATGATAATTTAAATATAAGTTGACAGTATTAGTGTCAAACAAAAAACTCTAGTCGAGGACCACCAAGGAATTAAGACCATGTAGCCTGATATGTACTGATGTCAGTATACACTGAGAATTCAACAACTTGATGTACCAGAAGTGTCTAAGGAATCTGAAAAAGTTATAAAAATTTAATTTCTCTCCTCCTTCACACAAACAATACACCCTACCCCACCCCACCCCACATCCCCATAATGTGGGGGGTTGGGGGGATAACTAGCTTTAAGGAGATACTCACACATACACACACACATATACTCTCTCTCTCTCTCTCTCTCTCTCTCTCTCCTAATGAACCTTTATTCACATCAGTCACTGCAATTGTTCCCCAGAGGAATTCAACTTGTCATGAAATCCTAAGTAAAAGGGCTCAGGTATCCTAATACCTACAGAGCAAAAATGTGACACTATTTAACTGTACTCCTATCTGCGTAGTAACACTTCCAAGGATTCTGGATAGAACTACAATGAAATAAAACTACCACCTTCCCCAGGATAAGGTAACTAGAAATAAATATAAAGTGTGTGCAAGACCAGAGGTCTAACATACCTACATTTCCACAAATCACTACAATATTACCCTAATGTAAAAAGATCTGTCCAGGACCCCCATGCAAATGAGATCTCGCACCCCAGTATGTACAGAGTTAAAAAAATATGTGACAGTCTATGATAACACTCCTGTATGTACAGTAACAGGCTAGGTAATCTGAATATGGTGCAACAGAATCAACCCCACTCCCAGGCAAAGATAAAAAGTTAGGAGGAATTAATATTCATTATGTGTGAAGTAAGAGTAGTAACACACTGTAACTTCATGTATCTAAATAGAGACCTACCTCAATGTGACAGCAAGCCGCACAGCGGTTATATCATGTACCTCACAACACATACCCACACACATACATACTCACATGCACCCACATCCCACACATGCTGAAGTCCCATAATATGCCAGTCTGAAGAAGTCTGTAGATGTCAGTTTCTGTAATGTCCCACGAAACCCAGATCAACGTTTATCCCATCTGCTACCATATCGAGTTGTAAAATAAGTTTAATCTCAAAAGCTCATCTCTGTTGTGTGTTTTTGAGATTACCTTTTAAGACCATTACTGACATATCTAAAATTGAGTGGTCAGGCTGGGAGAAGTGGTGCCCCACTGGTTTTTCAGTCTTCTTTCTAATAGTATGTCTATGCGAGTTCATCCTTGTGCAGAGCTGTTGGCTTGTCTCTCCAACATAACCTGTTTGTGGACATCTTTTGCACTGAATAAAATAAACATGTCATGATGTGCATGTATAGCTCCCATGTACCTTGAATTGTCTGTTTTGTGATGTAACCACACAGTCCGAGGTGGACATGAGCTCACAAGTCTTACAGGTGCGTTGATTGCAGGGTTGTGTGCCATTGTTTTACATGGTATTCTGTTCTGGTGAAAGCTTGCTCCTAATAATTAGGTTGGATAAATTTGGTTGTTTAAAAGATAGTAGTGGGAGTTCCTTAAAAATACAATTAATGTTTTCATCCTCACTAAATATTGGGTGGAGGTCTTTAATAATCTTACACAGAAGTTCAAGGCCTGGATGATATGTGACTACTAAGGGTATTCTGTCTGTAGCTGTTTTTTCTTTATATTGAAGTAGTTGTTGTCTTGGTACTTGCGTTGCACATTCTGTTATCCTGTCAATTTCTCTGGAAGTGTCCCTGCTCCATAAAGATGTTTTTCAACATAGCCAAATGTGTATCTCTGTCATCCTCATTTGAACAAATACGGTGACATCAGAGTGCTTGACTGTACATGACAGATTCTGGATCATTAAAGGTAAGGTTATTTGTAACTAACACTCTCAGGTCTCTTTAACTTTTGACAGTTCTTAACCTAATCCCATTTAGTGAATGGGTTAATTTTTCATTTTTGTCCCTAAGGTGCATAATCATATACTTTTCCAAATTAAAGGGCATCCCATTGTTAACTGCCCATTCCTCGATCTTTTTTAGGTCTTTCCTTAGAGATACTACTTTATTTATATTCCCAACTTCAGCTCCCATTTTGTATCATCTGCAAATTTAGTGCAGAAGTTGCCTATATTAGTTATCATGTCAGATATGAAACATAGAAACATAGAATATGACGGCAGATAAGGACCGCTTGGCCCACCCAGTCTGCCCATTTCCCTACCTACTGGATAAGCTGCAGATCCTAGTTAACCAGCAGCCTACTTCTTCCTACCCCCACCCCCTAGAATTGCCTTATGACTGTCCCATGCATGCTTGAATTCCACCACTGATTTTGACTCCACAACCTCCTCTGGAAGGCCATTCCATGCATCCACCACCCTCTCTGTGAAAAAATACTTCCTTAAATTACCTCTGAGCCGCCCTCCCTCTATCTTCAAATTGTGCCCTCTTGTTCTTGCACACCTCTTTTTTTGAAAGATGCTACCCTCTTGGACTTTGCTGATTCCCTTGAAGTACTTGAACGTTGAACGATGAAGATATTAAATAATACAGGGCCCAATACTGAGCCCTGGGGCACCCCACTAGCTACTTGTCCCTTACCTGACAGGTGACCCCTGACCCACACCTGTTGTGTTCTCCCACTCAGTCATGACTGTACTCACCTCACTAGTGTTGCATCTTTCCTCATATCTACCATTTTTTTAATCAATGGTGTATGTGGTACCTT
Organism: Neoceratodus forsteri; assembly: GCA_016271365.2. NCBI lineage: Eukaryota > Metazoa > Chordata > Ceratodontiformes > Ceratodontidae > Neoceratodus > Neoceratodus forsteri. Next base: position 1,482,754,958 of record CM028129.1, read on the forward strand.
ATCAAAGGCTTTCTTTAGGTCTAAATAAACGACATCGATGGGTATTTGTTGTTCCTGGAGTCTGCTAGCTATTTCATAGAATACAAGATTATTTGTTAGACAGGATCTGTTTTGCCTGAAACCATGTTGGGTGGTGTCATTTTGTTGACTTATATTAATCCCCTGTTGTATTCTGTCTTTGATCAGTGATTATAGTAGTTTACTCAGGCTCGACATCAGGTTAATTGACCTGTCATTCCATGCCTCCCCTTTTCCCACCTTTTATAGATTGGGACAACCGTCACTGTTCTCCAGTCCTGGGGTACTTCCCCTGTTACTATGGACTTATTGTACAATTTGTATAGAGGTTCAACTAGCAAAGTACTCACTTCCTTTATTAACCTTGGGTGAAGTCCATCAAGCCCTGCTGATTTTGCAGTATTTACACCTTTTAATTTCTGTATTATGTTCTCCTTTAGTATCCTGGTATTTGCTTGGGAACTATTTAACACAGCTACATTGGTCCTTCTACTATTATGGTCACTTGGGGGGGTAGACTGAGCAAAAGTAATTATTGAAAATGTGAGCTTGTTTCGATGGATCAGTAATAGCCTTGTCTCTGCTTATTAGAGGGCCAATAGTCCTATCTGCCTATCCTCACTGCCTTATTGTTAACATAGGCAAAAATGTATTTCCCATTGTCCCTAATGTGAGCTGACCTGAACTCAATTTTCCATTTCTCATCTTGAATTGCCTTTTTGCGTTTTTTAAGAGTCTGTGTTTGCAAGCATTGTAGGTGTTATTGTACCTTTTATGGGCTCTGTAGGCATTTTTTTTTATTGGTGAGATTTTTGACCTTATTAGTATACCATTGGGAACCTTTCCATTTTTGTTATATATTACCTTGTTCGGTATATATCTATCTTCTAACTCCAGAAGCTTGTTTTTGATTTGTAACCAACACTGCTCAGTTGTTAGTGTTTCAGTATCCTAGTTCCATCTTTCCAGTTCATATCTAATCTTATTAAAGTCCCCTTGGGCATAGTCTTTAGCCATTGTTATACCCATTATTTTCTTTGATGTTATATTTAATCTGAAGGTGACTATGTTATGGTCACAACCGATAAGTGGCTCCATGATTCTTAACTTGTTAATGCTATCAGGGTTATTAGTCAGAATCAAGTCTAATATGTTGTTATTTCTAGTTGGTTCTTGTACCATTTGTTGGAGCCCAAATTCAGTGCACGTATTTAGTAGTGTCTGCTCTTGTTTACTGTTTACATTACTCATGTTCCAATTAATGCCTGGTGCATTAAAATCACCTAGTAGGAGTATCCTGTAATCAGCCATATAGTCACCAATGCTCTTAATTAATTCCATGTGGTCTTCCATACCAAAGTCTGGGGCTTTGTAGCACACATCTATTGTTAGTTTCTTATGGTTTTCCTGTAGAATCTCTACCCACATAACCTCATTTGATGTTTCCTCATCAGTTATTCCTCTACACTAGATGTTATCCTTAATGTACAGGGCAATGCCCCCTCCTTTTTTCCCCCACTCTATCCTTATGGAAGACTTGCTAGCCTGGTATATGTTTATTCTATGTAGTGCCGCCTGACCACCAAGTCTTAGTAATAGCTGCGATCTTGATATGTTTGGCTAGTAATATTATTTCGAGGTCTGCTTTTTATTTTACATCATTAAGGCTTCTAGCATTAGTTAATAATACACTAGTCTCTTTTTTCTGTGGAGACCTGTCTTTTTTTGTTATTGTTGACTGGGCTATGTTTGTCCAAGTTCCTTAGACACCCCTCGTGTATTAGTTTTTGGGACAATATGTAGTATTGTTGAATGCATTGTAGAAATATTCCCCAAAATACTTGATCCTGTTTTATTCAAGTGAAGCCCATCTTTGCTAAAAAACATGCTGATCTACAAATACTTCCCATGATCTTATGCAAGCGATTCCATGCATCAGACAAAATTTTCTCATCCAGTTATTAAAATCTTTGATACGTTTAGTTCTTAACCTTCCTGCATGGGATACTGGCAGAATTTTTCACAAAATTATTTTGGCAGTTAGTTGTTTTGGTACTTGACATGTGTTTTCCATATCCCTTATAGTATCTTTTAGGTTTGGAATACTCGGGTCATTTGTGCCAGCATGCAATAATGTAGTTTTAGGCTGTTATTCCCTGCAACATTTTTGGTAACAACTTGGTTATGTCACCAATTTTAGCCACACTATAGCTACAGCTGGTGTTATTCTCCTTATTCCTCCTTGTTGCGGCCCTGTCTGTATATTTTGTCATGGAATCGCCCAGTATGATTATTTGTTCAGCCTGTTGTGGCAATTGCACTTCCTCCGCTAGCTCCATATTACTTTCACTATGTCTTGTATCCCCAGCAGCCTCCATTGCCTCTTGGGCACTTGCATGTAGCCCATCCCCTAGGTTCTCAGTAACAATTAGTCTTTAATTTGTTCCCTCCTGAGGTTACTCTTGTATTACAGGTGAGCAAAGTTCAAGTCATTTGTCTGCTCTGATCTGGCCAGGTCTAAGATTTCCTGAGTTTGGGCTTCTACTGATTCTATACTGTCCATTAATGGGATGTACCTATTTTCTGTCACTATAGCATTTCCCATACATCTTCTACCTTTTTTGGTTTTATTTTGGTTTTTATATGACACCAATCTTCAGTCTCATCATCAGGTTCACTATCAAATGCTCTTGTTGTTTTACATTTGTTCCTTCACAATTTACAGTTTTGCTGATAACTTTCAGTTTAGTTGCCTCAAGCTGTTCTTTTAGCTGCTTAACCTCCCCTTCAATGGAGGCTAGTTTTCTTTGTAACAACTTTAGGTCTGTACATTTCTGATACACAAAGGCTTCTAGAAACAATGATTCATGTTTCAAACTAAACATATTACACCGTTGGCGTTGGAACCCCAGTCCCCCTGTTAACGTGACCACCTTTAGCTCCACACTTCCTGCCAGTAAAAGTATCTCCTGACTTCTGTGTTTGCTGCTTATAGTCCATGGCCCACTGCCCCAGCTGACACAGCAGACATGCACAGAGATGCATGTGTCTCTGCGTGCGGTACTGCATGCTCACCCTGCTTGAGCATGCCCCACTTGCTCAGTGTGCTCACTATATACCGCAGGACTGGAAATGATGGGTTTATCTTCCAAGAACCTTGTGGAACACTGCAGCCACAAAATAAGGGTTTACCCTAATACCTGGTTACTGCCACCTCATGCAGTGGACTTCTAAGAGTTTTAAAAAGTAATGCTGCCTGTAAGAGCAGCTAAAAACACACTGATGGCAGTGGAGTATGTATGTCCCCCACAAGCCCACAATCCTTAGCACACAGGACACTTCCTGTGTACAGTTACCAGACAACAGCCTTAGTAACAGGCATCTCACCAGAGGGATGCTCCAAATCCAGTCAGGAAACAACAATAACACTTGTGGCCAGTAAGGACACTCTCACCAGTGTCTCCTCCAGCAGTAATTGCTGTCTCGGTCAGTAACTGTAAATCTAACTGCTGTCTTAGAGTCAGTACTTGTATAAAACTAGCTGCTTCTTCAAAATCAATATTTATAATCGCAGCTGCTGCCTCAGTCAGTACTCTTTGTAAATATAACATCTGTCTCAGAGTCAGTACTTGTTAACCTAACTGCTGTCTCAGAGTGAGTACTTGTAAACCCAAGTCCTGTCTCAGAGTCCGTGCTTGTGTAAACCTAGCTGCTGTCTAAGAGTTGAAGTCAGTACTTTGGAACCTAACTGCTGTCTCAGAGTTAGTATTTGTTCTAAACCTAATTGCTGTATCAGGGTCAGTACTTGTAAATATGTGCTTTTTTGTAAAGTATTTTATTATGAAAGAAACAACATGAGCTTAAAAGACATGCCCAACATTAGCGTATTTACATAACATATACAATAATCCAAAGACATTCAAACATATGACTGTATAACATAAGAAACAAATGGACACTTGTACACTACGTCATGCTTAACACATTAATGGATACCTAATTGTGAGTTTTGGTAATACTCATAGGGTAGGGATACATAAAGGAAGTTGGACCAAAAGAGTTAGTAACTGGTAGGTCCTTGAATGTTGTATTGTAGCAGTGTACCAAGGCATAGGTCTCAACCTCAACTGGGTTGCTTGTGCTACCATGGGAAAAGTCCTCACTCCATAGTAGTTATCAACTTGTGCCAGATGTGGTCAAACTGCCTACCATCACCATTAACCACACTCTGTACCCCTTCTGTTTTCAAGCAGCTCACCAAGTTATGAGCCCACTGTTGCACTGTGTGTGTGTGTGTGTGTGTGTGTGTGGTCTCTGATAGCCAGCACTGGGCTAGAGTATTTCGTGCATTAGCAAAAGCTAGTGACCACAGTGCTTGATCTTCCTTAAGGTGCCTACGAGCTGGATCAACTTCAAGTAAGTACTCAAGAGGGAGCTGGGAGGAGCCACACCCAACACCACCCCCATCACTCGGTGGATTTTGTGCCAGAATCTTCAAATCTTTGGGCACGTAAGAGTCATATAGAGAAGTCCCCTTCCTGACCACACATTTTGGGTATGTGGAAGGTCCAGTTGGATCAAAGGAATGCATTTTTGAGGGGGCGCATAAAATTGAATTGTGTTTGCCTTAATCTATTATTTCTGGAGCAAGTGAGGAAATACCGGGCTGCATTGGTCCAGATATCAAAAGCTAACTGTTGTATCAGAGTCAGTACTTGTAAATCCAACTGCTCTCATAGTTAGTATTTGATGTGAATCTGACTGCTGCCTTGGTGTCAGTACTTGGGAATGTAACTGCTTTCTTAGAGTCAGTACTTGGGAACCTTGCTGTCTCTGAGTTAGCATGTGTTCTAAACCTAATTGTATTATCAGAGTCAGTACATGTAAAGCTAACTTCTTTCTCAGAGTTAATATTTGTTCTAAAGCTAACTCTTGTATCAGTGGCAGTACTTGTAAATGTAACTGCTCTCTCATAGTCATACTTAATGCAAGCCTGACTGCTTTCTTACAGTCAGTACTTGGGAACCATACTGCTTTCTTAGATACAATACTTGGGAACCTAACTGCTGTCTCCGAGTTAGTAATTTTTGTATATCTAACTGCTGTATCAGAGTCACTACCTGGGAATCTATCTGCTGTTTCAGAATTAGTACTTGTGAACCTAATGGCTGGCTCATAGTCAGAATTTGTTGCAAACATAACTACAGTCTTAGAGTCTGTTCCCATGGACCTAATTTAACTGCTGTCTCAGAGTCGGTACATCAAAAATTCAATAGCCTAAGAAGAATTTTTTGTTTTTCACAAGATTATTAACTCCTGTAATTCTCTTTCAATTGAAATCATAAGTGACAGTAAACAGAAAAAAGACTGGACAACTTAATGCTATCAAAGGCAAGTATTCAGTATTGTGGGTCATGTGACAGATGAGTTTATGGGCTTTTGCCTACTACTCCTATTTCTTCCTTAGCACATGTGAACCTTGTGAACTTAATGACCATCTCAGACATGATACTTCTGAACTAAGTGATGCCAAACTCAGAAGCAGTGTGTATAGCAAGGAAGGAATCAGTCATGTGAAGAGAGATGTAGAGAGACTGGAAAAGTGGTCTAGTATCAGGCAACTGAAATTTAGTGCCAACAAATGCAAAGTAAAGTACAAGAACTGCAAGAACCTGCAGACAGCACTGGATTATGGGGTAGTTGAGCAGTCTGGGGAGGAACCGGTTACTGGTTTGGATGGCATGTTTATGCAAACATCAAACAGTGATTTGAGTTGAAATTCAGAGTTTAGCCTAAGTTTTCCTTCTTTCTAGGAGTACTGGAAATGTAGGAGTTGGAATCACTCCACAGCATTGGCCATTATTTTGTTTACATGTGGGTGAGCTATCTTTCATTCACATTTGACTCATCTAACAAATAACCTCGGCACTACTTTTGACTGGTTTTGGTCTGTTTTGCCTTTGAGTTAACTGTCTATCTAATAGTGCTGACTTCACATACATTGGCAGTTTGCTGCCCAAATAAAGAAATTTATTTGGGGAGGGGAAAAAACATGCATCAACCAAAACAAATTAGTGCTCCCATGAGAACAGGGTGGCTTATCCCTGCTCAATCTATGTTACTACTACTTGGCAGGACAGATTCTGGCAGTGTGTACATAGGCCAAAGAAAGACATATAGCAGGCTGGTATGACAGAAAGAATGCAGAGGCAGGGAACCAACCCCTATTAATCCTAGTGTTGACAATGTTACTCCAGAATATACCAAAACTGTGCACAGTGAGTGGGTGAAACATACTTTGCAAATATTGTCAAAAGTCAGGAAACTACTGGACCCAAATACTGCTTTGGGACCAATGTCTCCAATCAGAAACAATTTGGATTTCCTCCCACCCAGGCTGGACAAGGGATACACCAGGTAGGAAAGAATGGGGCTTACAAGATTTTCTCAGCTATTGGAACACTGGATATGCATGGCACTCCTTAAAGTGAAAGAGAAATGTTACTTAGACAATAGGGACTTTCACCGATTTTCTTCAGGTTTGACACTTTATCCAATGTGAAACTCATAAGGAACAGCTAACCTGAGCTCTGACTCCCTGGGATGACTTTATATACTGGGTTGTGACCCTAAAAGGGACGCAAATACATATATCAGGGGTATACAAGCTATTACAAGCCTCTACCAGGAACTCTTCAAACAATATTAAACTATAAAGTGAGAGAGGCTAACTGTGTTATTTCTGATGAGGACTAGATAATCTGGCTACAGAGAGGGTGGAAAGTGACTTCCTCTCCCATCTGGAGGGAATAGTTCAGGAGAATTCTTGTAAGATACTTTTGAGCACCAACTGTTACTAGCATTTCAACAGTACCAATATAGCAGATTGTATGGGACAATGTGGTAGGGAGGGATCTCATTGGGCATATCTTTTGGGGGTGCCTGAAACTTCTGCATATTTGGGTTGATATTCAGAGCCATGTCAAAAATGCTTTAAATACCCAGCTCTCCAGTATCTTTATGGAATGTGTGCTGGGATGCCCAATTGTGGTCTTCCTGAATACAGACCATCATAAAGTGGCTCTAATCCTCTTAGTAGCTGCCATGAAGTGCATCACAGCACATGGCTGCAGGCTGAGGCCCCAATAGTAGATGGATGGCAGGGAAAGGTGTACCAGATTTACAGTTTGGAACTTCTTGCAACAATATTTCTCCTCTTAAGGGAAAAACATCATTCCAGGTGGCAGACTAGATATCAGCGGGAGTCTAGTAATACCTGAGGAGACCCAGGGCTCTAAGATAAAGACTAAACACACACAAGCTAGCATGGGTAATTCCCCAGAAAACATAATTACATTACTGTAAAATAAATAATAACTAGATATAGACAGTTTACTGTATGTGTATTGTTGGTTTGTCTTATTATGGTTCATTGACTGTTATATTGTTCTTAGACATTCTACTGGTAAACTAAGGAGACATCATAAGATTTAGTTACAATATACAGTTTCAGTATAAAGCTACTATGGATACAGTATTTGATTATGTTAGTAACTTGTCATGTACTGAATGCATGTAAACATGAGATTGTGGGAGGACCACTCTACAGTCTTTTGGCATGTATTTACCTTTACTGTATTCTCGTGAATAAAATAGAGTTTTTTTTTAAAAAAAAGACCTGTATAGGTTAGAAATGATACAGAGATGGGTAACAAAAATGATTTAGGGTTAGCATGGGGAAGTCCTATGGGTACATTTCAATATTTACTACCTGGAGGTTAGAAAGGAAAGATTGGGATATGATAGAAACACTCAGATACTTAAAGGGGTATGGCAGGGTGGATCCTACAGAGTTGTTCAAGCTGAAGAACAGTTTAAAACCGCAGTGCAGTGAAAAATGTTTATCCAAAAGGCTAGCTTAAGCTACAATTAATAAAAATATTGGCATACCCATCAAATTTGCTTTTCTAGGTACCTGCTATGCTGCACACCATGAGTTTTTTAATTTTTCAACCCTTGCCAGGTTTACAAAGCTATTTCTGAGGCAAATGTGGTAGACATCTTTCTTTCTTGAGAAAAAAAGTAATTTAATCATTTACGAAATTTTCAGATGTTGATGGAACTAGACAATGTTACCGTCAAATAAAACTGGAAGGTGAATAGGATCCTTTACAGTGAACAAAAAGGTAGGGTCAAATTGTTTGCCCAATTTCATTGCACTGCTGCTTTAACCATGGGATGGGCAAGTTGAAGAAGTACATTAGGAAGCATTTTTTCACAGCGAGTGGTGGACAAATGGAACAGTCTGCACATTAGTGTGATCAGTGCAGTGTCCGCTGCTGGGTTCAAGGCTAGGCAGGAAAACTTAAGATTATTAGCAATGGGAGGGGTGAATGTTAAGTGAGGCTCTGAGGGGGGTGGGAGGCAGGACTGATTTAGAGTAAACTTGCACAGTGCCTTTTTGCACACATCATGGGCTGTCTTTTTTTGTCCTTTTTATGTTTCTATGTTTCCTAAAGTCAGTACTTGTGGACCTACTGTAACTGTTGATTCACAGAATTAGTACTTGTGAATGCAACTGCTGCTTCACAGAGTCAGTACTTGTGAACCTACTGTAACTGTTGACTCACAGAATCAGTACTTATGAATGCAACTGCTGCTTCAGAGTCAGTACTTGAGAACCTAACTGCTGCCTCAGAGTCAATACTTGAGAACTTAACTGTTGTCTTACAGAATCAGTACTTCAGAATCCAAGTGCTGTCTCAGAGTCAGTACTGGAGAACCTAACTGCTGTCTCACAGAGTCAGTACTTGAGAACCTAATTGTCTCATAGTCAGTACTTGAGAACCTAACTGCTGTCTCACAGAGTCAGTACTTGAGAACCTAACTGTTTCATAGAGTCAGTACTTGAGAACTTAATTGCTGCCTCATAGAGTCAGTACTTGAGAACCTAATTGCTGCCTCATAGAGTCAGTACTTGAGAACCTAACCGCTGCCTCAGAGTCAGTACTTGAGAACCTAACCGCTGCCTCAGAGTCAGTACTTGAGAACCTAACTGTTGTCTCACAGTTAGTACTTCAGAACCCAAGTGCTGTCTCACAGACTTGGTGCTTGTGAATCTAACTGGGGTATCCCAGTCAGTACTTGTAAACATACAGTAACTACTACCTCAAGGTCAGTACTTTAGTCTGTCAAATCTGTCATTCTGTCTGGGACTCTGTTAACAAAAAGAGTTAAATTTAAGTCAGTTACAGTATCAGGAGTAACATTCATGTGTGTTGGTAATCAGTCCAGAAGACATCTGTTGAAAGATCTTAGTGACAGGGGTCTTACCGTATCTAAAATTTGAACTAACTTTGGTCTGCTTACCCTTGATTACTTAGTTCCTAAAACCTGGAACCAGGTATCACCAGATATTAGAAAACTAACAAAGTTAAACAGTTTGAACGAGAAAATTAATGAGTATCTGACATGAAAGTGATTGCGTTTAAATTATTTTGTGTAAAGGAGTTGATTTTTACCTTTCTCTGACTCACTGAAAAGTTTTGTGAAGTTTGTTATTAAGTGTGTTGCCGTATATTTTGTGCCATGTTTTTGTATTAAGTAACAAAATAAGTACTGCCACAGGACAACCTTGTAAATAGGGCCTCTGAGTCCTAAGTGTTTCAGCCTGTTCCAAAATAGACATTACTACTATTACTTGTAATCCTAACTGCAACTCATGGTCAGTACTTGTGAACCCAACCACAGTCTCACAGTCTGCACCTGTGAACCTAACTACTTTCTCAAGTCAGTATTTGTTAACGTAACTGCCGCCTTACAGAGGAAGTATTTATGAACCTTGCTACTGCATCACAGAGTAACTACATATGAGCCTAATAGCTGTTTCAGAGTCAGTAACCAACGCTACAAGCTTTCTCACAGAGTCAATACTTATGGATCTAACTTGTTTATAGAGAAGTACTTGGTGACCATAACCACTGTCTTAGCCTCCATACCTGTGTACTAAAATGTTTCAGAGTCAGTACTTGTGATGGAACTGTTATCACAGTCAGTACTATACAGTACAACACAGTACAGTAAAGTCAGCACAGGCAGAGTAAAGGGGAGGATCACAGGAGGGGGGAAGGGAGGGAGGGGAAGCTGTAGTATAAGAGCTGTTAGCTGCACAATCAAACAGACTCGATAGACCATACGGCCTTTATCTGCTGGCAATTTCATATGCATGTTCATATGTATGCACTTGTAACCTAACTCTGCCACAGAGACAGTATTTGTGACCATAAACCATTGTCCCACAGAGTCAGTACTTGTAGTAGTAATAGTAAGTATCTTTATTTTTTATAAAGAATGAAACTCTTAGGACCTGAAGGCCCTATTTAATGGTTGTCCTGTGTTCTCGTAGCAGCTACTGCACAAAAATTCAAACATACAAAAATATAAATTAAGCAAAACAGTAACAGTAAAGCAACAGTTGCTAAACATACAGCAATCAACTAATTTAAAAACAATCACAAGAAAAACATATGTCTTCTAAGAGTTGTAAGTTTGACGAACTTTAGGTTATTAAGAGCAAGTAGTTGGGGTATTGGTTCCATGTCTTGGAGCCCCAGTAGTTTATGGTGTATGTACCATATTTTGTACATCTTTTTGATACAGAAAAACCTTTATTATTTATATCCCCAGATAATACCTAACATGATTTTAAAACACTTGCAAAACTGACTCAAGATACAGTGCCATTTACAATTTCATATGCCATTATGGATCTTTGTTTTTCTCTGCAGATGGAGAGTGAATCCCATGTAAACTTTTTATAAAGATCACAAAGATGGGTGCACATACATATTTTTAAAACAAACCTTGCCAATCTGTTATAAACAGTATCTATTTTATCAAGAAACTGTTTGGTGGCATTAATAGATACCAGACTGCCATATTCATATCGTTGTTTGTTCTGCTTTCACATTTAAAGTAAAAGCATTTCTTTTAAGTTCTGCAATTCTACAATGTACCTTTTAATAGTATGAGTTATATGGCTATCAAATTTTAATGAATTATCAGTGCTCCTAAATGTGTGTACTCGCTCACTGTTTTGATTTTCTCTTCCTCAAATAGTCTATCTATCCCATTCCCCCCCACTTGCTTGCATGAGGAATAATATGGATTATGTTTTTTCCACATAGTACTAAATCTGATTTTCTAAACCAGCTCAAATCTAAAAAAATCTTCATGCAGTCTTTGCTCCGTTTTATTTGTTACTAGCTGAAGTGATTGAAACAGTGTCATCCCCATAAAGCCTTATGTGGAATGTTTTTATTGTTTTAGTTACGTCATCAATATAGAGCTAGGGAACATCAGGGATCCCAAAATGGACTGCTTGTGACCCTACTGTGCAGTACTTGTAAATACAAATACTTTCTCACAGTCAGTACTTGTGGACCTGACTGCTTTCTCAGTCAGTACTTGAGAATGTTAATGCTTTCTCAGAATCAATCCTTGTGACCCTAATTGCTGTCAGCCAGTATTTGTGACCCCAGCTGCTGTCTTAGAGTCAGTACTTGTGACTTTAACTGCTGTCACTGAGTCAGTGCTTGTGACATTAACTACTGTCACTGCATAGGTGAAACTAATGTTGCAAAGTCAATATGCATGAACTGAACTGTTGTCAGTCAGTGCATGTGATCTTAGCTGTTATGGAGTCAATACTTGTGACCTGAACTGTTGTCACAGTCAGTGCTTGAGACCTTAGCTGCTGTCACAAAATCAGTGCTTAATTGCCCTGGTGACTTCTATAATGATTCTTCCTCTGCACTTCATTGATGTTGTTTTTGTGAAACTGGAGTAAAATGAGGCAAAACCAATGGAGATAAAAGTAGAGTCACAATAATGTTCTTATTCTTTTAAATGACGTTCTGTTTTTGTCAGCAGGTCTTTCATTACCTAAAGAATGTCTGGTATATTAATCCTGTTGGTGAGGAGGTCTTTTTTGATGAGTATGGAAACATTCCAGATGTGTATGATATCCTCAATTGGCAAGTGACACAAGATGGCTCAGTGAGGTACTGCAATGTGGGCAGCTTAGTCTCCATAGCATCGCTTGGTCACAAACTCCTTCTCAATAACAGCGCCATCATGTGGAATGGAGGTCATGAACAGGTTAGCAGTGTGCTCCTTCTGGATTATTTTCATTTTTCTGACTTTTCTAGGACCCACACCTTGACGGGGTTGTCCTGGGAAAATACATTTTCACTATTCTACATCATATAATTATCTAAAAGACAAAGAACCTCAGTACAAATGCATTAAGGAAAGGGTTCCCCAGAAAAGGTTATTGGCAACAAAGCCAGTGTTCAAAGAAATGTGAAATCACACATTTATTTGGGTTTTGTTTATTGGCTAAGTGCACTAGACAAAAAAACGCCTATTTTCAGTCATAAGGAGATTGCAGTCAAGGATATAATGGAGATCAAATAAAATATAGAGAATATGCTGCATAAAAATTATAGTAACACAGTGGAATAAGGCAGTATAGCACAGTGGTTTAAGGCTGTGAACTGCAAACCTGGAGACCAGGGTTTCAACCCTACAGCTCCCACTTGCATACTGTGAGACCCTGAGCAAGTCACTTAACTTCCTTGTGCTCCCAGGTTGCACCTGGAAACAAGCTTCAGCTTAGTGTGTTTCTCCTGATAAAAATAAACAAACAAAAAAAAACAGTGGAGTAATTCAATATGGTAGCAATGAAGTACAGGAGGTAATATGAAAACAGTAAGCTAATTGGGTTGACAAAACAATACAGATGAATTCACACAATATAGACTTTACAACCCCAAGATAGATGGCAGGCAGGAAAGCAATACGAAATAAAGGAGGCATAAAAATAAATACTATGCATAATAATTACAGGTACAGAAGTCAGGGTGTCATGTACAGGTGCACATGTCTGAGGGCTTTAAATTTCAATATAGCTCCCTTTTGAACTGGGTACGAGTTTGGGAGTACTGGAGGACTACTGGAAGAAAGTTCCAAACTATCAGAGCAGAATAAGAAATGTAGTCTGTAGTAAGTGCAGGAAATGAAGCAATGTTTTGGTTTCTTATGCGAACCCCACCAAAGGTCATTACACTCTGCATTTCAGTTCTGAAGCATGGGTTCTGATGGCCTTTACAAAAAGAAGCTACACTTCTGTTTAAAAGGCAAAGAACCTCTGTGTGCAAGCACTGAGGCAATGGTTACCCCAAAGGACATTTGGCTGGGAAGCCAAGTTTCAAAGAAATATAAAATCACACATGCCCCACAGTGCAAAGCATCATGGGCTGCATATGCAAATCACCACAGAATATTATGCTGGTTCAACTTTAAGCAGAAATGCATGGTGCCGAAAGGCCTCTCACCACAACATAACCCAGACTGACCATCTTAGGGTAGCTGGTTCATTCCACTGGGGTGTGAAATAGACGAGGCATACTGATGAGTCCTAGTAGGATGAAACACGTGTCTGTCTTCTGTTGGCACCCTTTGCAAACTGTGTGAGAGGCCTTTCAGCACCATGCATTTCTGCTTAAAGTTGAACCAGCATAATATTCTGTGGTGATCTGCATATTCAGACCATGATGCTTTGCATTGTGGGGGCGTGTGTGGTTTTACACTTCTGTGCTGTATTCACTTTTATTTTATTCTTCCAAACACCCCAATGTTTCATCTAGTCTTGTTGAGCTTTATCAAGGGAATTTTATTTCATGCATTTGCAATGATTTAAATAATTAATATTCTTAGTGTGTAGAATATTGCAAAATTATATACAATATCTCTATATACATAAAATCCATTCTCTACCTTATAATTTTTTACATATCTGTTATCTACAGGTCTGCTTCCTTTTATAGATAAGTAAATCTGTCAAGCTGTAATAACATATATATATATATATATATATATATATATATATATATTCTTTGCAAAAACTGTGTTAATGCTTCATTTAGGGTTAAAGAACAAAAGGTCAGGGAATGAGACCTTTAGGGTTTGCCCCTACCCTCCATATTGTGTACCCCCTATGTGTAAGCATGTTGACATGCCACAGTAAAGAAGAATGGGGCGACAGGCCTTACAGTCCCAATGACACACCTCAGTGTCTGTCTGTGGAGAATGAGGGTACAAAGAATTTCTTTACTTTTTGAGAAAGCATAGAAAAGTACAAAGTTGTGCAAGTTGGTGGGAGCGTGGGGCCCCAACTTGCAAAATTTCTGCCTAACATATCAGTACAAGTACTGAATATTATATGCATTGGTGGGAGCGTGGGGCCCAAACAAATTTTCATTCATTGGAGTGGCATAATTCCACACCTGTTTACATTTTACACACCTAGCTACTGAAAATGACCTATGTGGCAGTAAGGCTAGCTGTCCTAAAAATGTCAAGCCACTACCACAATGGAGAATGCTATCCACAAAATGTAAACTGCATCATGCAATATCTCCACAGAAAATTAATTTTCTAAAACCTAAATACCATAATTCACATCTGCAGGACATCCCCTCAACACCCTCCAAATTTCAAGTTAAAACACCAAACCATTTCCAACATATTTAATTTTACAGTTTTAGCACCTTTAAAAATTCTTTGATCACAAGAATCGACTGTGAATTCATGATCAAAGATCATCTTTGATCATGAGGGGACATCTGGTCATGAAATTTGGGCTATCAGGTCCCTCCCAGAGACATCTGGTCCAGCAAAAATCTGGCCATCTTGTCCTGCCCTCACGAATGAAGTTCTTGATCAAAAAATCTCATGATCAAAGAATTTGCAGGCTTGTGACCAGAGAATTTGCAGGCTGATGATCAAAGAATTAAAAAATGTTAACTCCATTGTTTGGCACAACTACATTAAACCACAGGTATGGCTCGATAGAGGGAAGCCCCTGAGCAAAACCCATCCTAGTTTGACTTCACAGGTCACCCCTGGGCTGAGATATTTGATTTTTTCCAACCTAAAAATCTGGCCATCTCATCCCTCCCTCACAAATGAAGATCGTGATCAAAGAATCTTGCGATCAAAGAATTTGCAGGCTCACGATCAAAGTTCGTTAGCGAGATGCAATCAAATAAATAAAAACTTTAAAATTCTATTTTTGACATAAGTACATTAAGCCATAGGCATGGCTTGATAGAGGGAAGCTCCCTGAGCAAAACCCATCCAAGTTTTACTTCAGAAGTCACCCCTGGGCTGAGATATTTGTGTTTTTCCGACCCCAAACTGAAAACAAGATAGCAGCCGTCACGATCAATAAATTTCTCATTATCAAAAATTCTTTGATCGTGAGCCTGCAAATTCTTTGATCATGAGAAGTGACCAGATGGCAAAAAACCCATTCTTCTTTTGCAAAATAACCATATAAATTTCCCATAGACTTATAATGGGAGTTAAAAAGTTTAATAACTTTTGAATGGATTAATATTTTTTGCCAAACAAAAAGTGGCTTATTCCTTGATCCAAGCTCTTTCTATGTGCCAAGTTTCAGACTGGCAGTCCACATGATGGCCACACAGTGCCGCAGACAAAATCCGAAAAACTGCCCACAGAACTGGCGTAAAGTGCATTTTTCAGCATTATGGTGCACAAAAACCATAAGTCCGGCTAAAATGCAACTTAGCAGATCAAGAGTTCTACCATGCCCCACCACGCATACCAAATTTCATGCAAATCCGTTGAACGAGTCCAAAGTTATTAATGTGCAAAATTTCAAGTTTAACATAGAAGTGCCTTCATAACCCTATAAGATATAGATATAGATATAGATATAGATATAGATATAGATATAGATATAGATATAGATATAGATAGGTTATATCTATATCTATATCTATATCATTTTTTTAATATACTCCCTGCATGGTGGACAGTTGTACTGGGTTTTCAGAAAATCAAAATCCACAAATTGATTATTTCACTAAATATGTTCAAATGCCAAGAGTTCTTTGCTTTCCCAAACTTGAATAAAGAAAGTATTTTTTATCATAGGGATCCTGAAATTATGTCTTATTGATGTGAACTGGGATATTTCTGCCTAGCAACCAGATAGTACCAACATATGTTAGGGAGGCCCAGGCCAGCATGTTTAGCTAAATACTAGTTTGACCAAGGGCAGTAAGCTTTCTGTTTTCCTAAATAAATGTCCTAATTCTGGCTTCTAGTTTTAAAACATAGAAACATAGACAATGACAGGAAATAAAGATCATTGGACCATCTAATCTGCTCATAACACCCTAACAAACCCAGGACCTTTTGTCCAGACAGGGTTATAACCCAAATATTCCACCCCCATGATCCATCCCCTACCACTACCACCCTGAGCAACAACAGAGACCTTCACTTTTGTCCTAGTCATGTTTGAAACCATTGATGGCTTTGGCACTCACCATATCATCTGGCAGATTGTTCCATGACTCCACCAAACATTTTATAAAATAAAATCTTTTCATGTCCCTCTTGAGCCCCCCGCCATCACTTTCCACTCATGGCCCTGTGTTCTTGAACAACTATTCATGCTAAATAGTTCATCACAATTTATCTGGTTCATTCCTTTCAGGAACTTGAAGGTCTCTATCATACCCCCGCTCTTTCTTCTGGCCTGTAGTGAGTGCATTTTCAGTTCCTTGAGTCGATTGTTGTGAGATCCGCCTTTCTGACCCTGAATCATTTTGGTTCTGCATTGCACTGTCTCTAGCCTATTGTTATCTTTCCCAACTGAAGGTTCAAGAACTGGGCACAGTACTCCAGGTGGGGCCTCACCAGTGATTTATAGAGAGGTACCAATACCGCCTTCCTTTTGCTGTCAATACCTCTTCCTATACATCCAGCATCCTGTTTACTTTACGGTAGGCCTTGTTACACTGGCTTGATTGTTTTAGGGAGTTGCTGATGATTCCTTGGTCTCTTTCCTTAGAAGACAAGCCTAGCTTTACCCCCCCAAATTCGGCATTTTGTCATATTTTGTTTTTTTCTCAAGGTGCATCACCTTGCACTTTTTATCATGGAATTTAAACTGATAAAACTCTGACCACCTATCTAGATTTTGCGGGTCTCTCTGTATCTCCGTAACCCCATCTGTGCTGTCTACCCTGACATTGAGTTTAGCGTCATCTGTGAAGTGCCACATCTTGCCTAGGATTCTTTCTCCTATGTCACTGATGAACAAATTGAAAAGGACTGGACCCAGGACTGATCCTTGTGGCACCCTACTGGTGATCTCCCTCTCTTCTGAGTTGACTCTATTAACCACAACCCTCAGCTATCTCCCTTCCAGTTTCTCATCCACCTGTGTTCTTTGCTGCTACTAGATCCTCTAGCTTCTTCAGCAACCTTCTGTGAGGCACTGAGTCAAGCCTTGCTGAAATTGAAGTACAGTATACCCACAGTGGCCCTTATCCACTATTGTTACCCAGTCAAAGATTACTATCAGGTTGGTCTGACAACCTCTTTGCCATAAATCAGTTTATTGAAACCCTTTTTCTCTAGTTATGTGGGCAGTGTTCAGAACAAATATAATAATTTGGTTAAAATATTCATTTTTACTATGTTGACTCTGCCCATCAAAGTTAGGGGAGGAGTGCCCATTCTTCCAGATCTGAGTAAATTTTTTTCTAGCAAAGGAGTAACATTGAATTTAAAAAGCTCTGTTTGTAGCTGTGACAGAATAATTCTCAAAATGTAAACCTTGGTACTGGTTGCTGTGATACATGTGTGATATACTGTACCATTTAGCTTGTAGCCTGGATGCATCAGGAAGATATTAGCTTTTGACTAATTTGTTTTATAACTGTAGACTCTAAAAAACCTTAAAACTAAGTCAAATAGATGGGAGAGGGATCTGGATGCATCTTCCAAATAAATCAATACATCTGCATATAATGAGATAACGTGTCTGTCACCCCCAATCTCTGTTCCATCTATTTATGCTAATTTCTTACTTCCTGTGCAAAAGGTTCCATAAAGATTACAAACAAACATGTTTACAAACAAACCTGTCTAGAGTGCTTACTAACATTTATGGAATCATGACTGTGATATCACCCTAGTTCTCACACTGAGTGTGTATATCTTATGGATCAATTTACAGAAGTTAGGGTCAAACCTGAGCTTTTCTAAAACTACAAAGCAAAAGCACCAGTCCACCCTGTCAAATGCTTTCTTAGCATTCAAGATGACTAATAATGACTGTTCAGATGCTGCTGTCTCTATTAAATTTAAAGTTATCCAGATATTATGTACCAGCTTCCTCCTTTCAATGAAGCCAATTTAGTCTGAGTGGATGGCTTTATGTACAACACCGCTCAGTCATTTAGCCAGAATTTTTGCAAATAATTTTATAATCTACATTCAGCAATGAGACAGATCTGTATGAACTGCATTATTCTGATAATTCTTCATTCTTAAGCATTGGTGTAATGAAGGTCTCATTGAAGGATGGTGCAGTGCAGTTTCTATATAGAATATATAGTAGATGGAAATCATGGCTTTCAAAATCTTGTTATAGGGAAGTTCAAAGGTCAAAGCTGTTGTACTATCGTTCTGACATCACATCGATAGTACAACAACCTTTCAACCTTGTTCTGTCTCCTAATTGGCTAACTCGACTGACTCTGATGAAGAAAACAGCAAAAACATGGCAGTACGATTAAGCGAGCACTGAACAGTGTACCCTCCCACTTTTGACACAAAGAACCTCTTATGGTTTCATGTAACACAGGGTCATTTTTAATATTTTTTTTAAATAAACTGTCTGTAAAAGAGAGGGAGCGAGGTGAAACCAAAGCTAGCATGCGCTCAGAGAAGCCAGAGCGAGTTGCAGTGGGAGAAGCAGGAGCCAGCACAAGTAGGAATAACAGATGACACAAGGTAACCAGCAACATAAAAAAGGCACAAAACAGATCTAACCATATACTATAAAAAATAGTGGATGGTTGATCATCCACAACTAAGGCTGTGTATACATCTCAGGAGTTAATGACATCTGCCAGACCTCTCGAGCTTCACTCTGGAGGTCTCCATGATGTCATCAGTTCCCTCAATGGAAACGCAGCCTTGTTGTGGATGGTCAACCATCCACTATTCTATTTATTAAATATCTTTGTTCAGAAAGGCACCAGGTCTAGGCCAGGGGGCTTTATCATTACTAAGCCCTCTAATAGAGTCCCTTTCTTCTTGTTCCTGAAAGTCCAATTCTAGGGCATTTCTTTCCTCCAAAGTCAATTGTTCCAAATTTAACAGATCAAGAAACTTTTGGGTATCTCTAGATGTTCTGGGGTGTATAGTTTTTTGAAGAAGGTTTTGAAAGTTGAGATCTTACTTCAAGAGGGCTCTTGCAGTAGGTAATTACATATAGGACTGATGCTGGCAGGCAGCAGGACCCCACGGAAACATTTCTAGCTAGCAGTCCCTGGCGAAGGACCGCCCCCCCATCAGATGACCGGCATCAGGAGATGTCGGTATAAAGGGGCGGTCCCGGATGCCCGCCTTCCAGTTCTTTCCCACCGTTAGCTTGTACAGCACCTTGCGGAAAAGTTTGTGCTTCATCTGCCCTTCCTTCATCGTTTTTTTACCGAAAAATCTTTATTTTTTTGACTAACGTCAGTACTAGCATCAGTGTATGTCATCCCCTACACCCTCTGAGCACAAGAATAAGTGCGATTCGTGTGGAGCCCAACTACCGGACGAGGATGGCCACTCCCTGTGCCTGTTCTGCTTAGGCCCCGATCACCTGGTTGAGAAGTGCCAGAACTGCCTCAGTTTCAACATGGCTACCCGGAAAAGGCAGCAGCGATCACTGGAAGCCCATATTCTAAAGAAGAAAATGAGTTCTATGGAGAAGGAGCTCAAAAAACTGAGGCGTCCACTTCCCCCAAAGGCCATCGGAAGAAGAAGGAGAAGGAGAGGCACCGGGACAAGGGCTCCTCCACTGCATCTCCCTCGGGAGTCGCTGGGACACAGGTAACATCCCCTCCGGGGGATCGCTCCTCAACGGCCACATCGGAGGTTTCCGAGGGGGCATAGGCCTACCCATCTGGCTCACGCTCGGGCCTTGCGGGCACCTCTGGGCAGTTGGAGGCCTCCACCCCTGGTTCAGCTGTAGGCTCGCGGCCTACCACTGTGGGCGACTCCAGTAAGCAGGCGTCGGCTCTCTGATATCCACCCAGAGGGCGGTGGGTGTCCCGACCCTCAGGGGCGGCGGCGGCCCGTCTCCACCAGACCAGGCCGATCACGCTACTCGGCCTGCCTCCGGTGATGGCTGTCATAAGTCGGACGTTGGCTCCTCCGGCATCCGCCGAGAGCTCACCACTAAGCCTCACGTCAGCTCGTCTGACGTCCAGACGGTGAAGGAACTGACGATGGACCCCCCCACATCAGTCATACCCGGTTCCCCGAAGCCTTCACTGCCATCTGGGGAACCAGAGTCTCCCCAGCCCGACCCCGGGGACTTTTCCCCTCTGTCCCCGGGTGAGTCTGGGGATCTTTTGCCTCCACCAGTCCTTCCTCCACCTGGAGCGCCAGACCTGACGTCGGCTCCCTGGACACCGGCTCCTATGCTGGCCCCTCTGACGTCGGTACCTCTGGCACCAGGGTCTCCACCGTTGGCCCTGATGTCAGCCTTACTGACTCCAGCAGACATTCTGCTCCCATCGGGCCCTCCGCCCTCTGGGCTCTCCACCATGGACCTGCCCGTGAGGCCTCTGGCCGGGCCGCCTGCCGGCAGCCCCCAGCTCCGGGTATCCTCCATCCTATTTGACGCTGGTGTACCCGGGATCACAGTATCCGGCGCCACAGTACCCGATGCCGGCCCCTGACACCACAGTACTCGATGCCACAATACCCGACGTTGGGCTACCCACAGCCGTGTTTTGGATACACTTCATATAGTTATAACCCCTATCCTTATCCCCTGCCTCATCCTCCTCCACAGCCCTCACAGCCGCCAGTGGACCTGCAGGAGACTCTGGCCTCCTGGTGGGCTGAGGCCAAGGCTCAGCTCACCAAAGAGGTCGAGAGCCGCTTTCCGGCAATGGTGCCGTCCCAGGTTCCCGTACGCCTGAGGCGGCACACTCCCTCACCACCTCCAGACTCCAGGGTTCTTCCATCTGGATCCAGAGAAGGGCAGGACACGCTTCCCTGGGGACTTCACAAGGGGTCCGTTCCTCCCCCGGGTCGGGAAAGGGAGTCTTTCTCTTCTTCATTCTTCTCTTCACTCTCGGACTCCTCAGACTCTTCCAATGGCTGCTCCGAGAGAGACGACGAGCCTCGCTCTCCGTTGAAGCCCAGGCCAAGGACTCCTCCAAAGTCTCCTTCAGAGGATGCTTCTTTTATGGAGTTGCTTAGGAAAATCCAGAGGGTTCATCAGTGGCACTCCCTGGAACCAGATCCTCAGCATCTGAAACTCGCTGAACATCTGGATCTGCCTGTGACAGCTCCTACCTTGGTGCCACCCTGGACAGAGCCTCACGCTGACCTTGTTACCACAATATGAAAACAGCCATTGGCCTTAGCCCCACTTCCTAGGATGTCGAACTGGCTATATCAGGCTCCAGAGGGTGTTGATTTCCTGGATTCTCACCCTCGTGCCAACTCGGTCGTGATTAGTGCCACTCACGGCTGCTCGGCAAACCCTAAACATCTTAGCTCATCTCCTCCTGATAAGGAATCTCACCTTCTGGACCAGTATGGGAGAAAGATCTACGCTTCCTCCACACTGGGAATCAGGGCCCTGAACTATGTTGGCCACATGGGGGACTACCAGAAGACCATCCTTACTCAGGTGGAAGCCAAACTGGACTCCTTGTCTGAGTCCCAAGTCAAGCAGGAGTTGGCTGATCTCATCCACTCTGCTCATTTGGCCAGTTGACACATGCTACGTGTGACATACGATGCAATGGACACTGCTGGGCGGAGCTCAGCTTTTGCTGTAGGCCTACAGCATCATGCTTGGCTCCACGTGTCAGGTTTGGTCCCGGAGGTGCAATCTGCTATTCAGGAAGCACCCTTCCGGGGGTCGGTGCCTTTTGGGGGTGATGTCAAGGACATCATCACCGATTTGCAAGAGAAGGGGATGGCTCTGAAGTCAGTTGATTCCATGTACTGTCCCCATCAGCAGCAGCGCCGTCCCTTTTGCAGACGGAATCGGCCAAAGGTGAAACCCCAAGGAAGGCAGGCCACAAAATGCTGGGCCCCTGCAGCTGCCAAGACCCCCCGCCCAAAAAAGTGGGTGCTTCAGCTGTGGCGCTGCCCCATACCACCTGACTCCTTCCCTCTCCCACTGCCTCCGGACTCCCCGGAGGAACCGGTAGGAGGGAGGTTTTCCCTCCACCGTCTGGGATGGGAGAGGATAACCACAGATTCTTGGGTGTTTCAGCTCATAGCAGAAGGACACTCCATAGAGTTTCTTCAGAAACCACCCTGCCACCCCCCTCTGAAGTCGTCATATTCATGGGAACATCTTCTCTTGGTCCAGGAGGAAATCTCAGCTCTTCTGCTGAAGCAAGTGATAGAGCCTGTCCCCCTTCATCTGCAAGGGACAGGTTACTATTCCCATTTCTTCCTGGTCCCAAAGAAGACAGGAGATCTCAGACCAATTTTGGATCTCAGTTCCCTGAATCTTTATGTAGAGTACAAAAGGCTCAGGATGCTCTCTTTGCAGAGTCTTCTGCCCCTCCTCCGGCCGGGTCAATGGCTTTGTGCTCTGGATATGCAGGATGCTTATCTGCATATTTCCATTCACCCATCTCATTGCAAATACCTTCGTTTTGCATTCCAGGGGGACTACTACCAGTTCGAGGTGCTCCCGTTTGGTCTATCCTCGGCCCCCTGAGTATTTATCAAATGCCTGGCAGTGGTGGCAGCCCAGCTGCATACCAAGGGAGTGAAGGTTTTCCTGTACCTGGATGACTGGCTCCTGGTGGCCTTGTCCAGGGAGGAACTCCTGCGTTTCCTCTCCCTTACCCAACAGGTTTTGCCTGCCTGGGTATTACCATCAACCATTCCAAGTCTCATCTGGACCCATCCCAGAGGCTACAGTTTATTGGGGTGATCCTCTATATGACCATGGGCAAGGCCTTCCTACCTCCGGACAGGGCGGTCACCCTTCAGACCCAAATAAGTCTGTTGTCCAACCGCAAGATGGTCCCTGCGAAGTCGGTCCTTCACCTTCTCGGGCTCATGGCAGCTGCTATTCCAACGGTACCTCACGCTCAACTCCACATGAGGATCTCTCAGTGGACTCTACACTCTCAGTGGGATCAGCTAGTGGACAACCTAGATCACTCAGTTCTGATCTCCTCGCCGATGATGCGAGACTTGCAATGGTGGATGGTTCGAGAGAACCTGTTTCTGGGAGTTCCTTTCTTTCATCCTCCCCCCTCCAAAACTCTAACCAGAGACACCTCAGGTGAAGGTTGGGGAGCCCATCTGGGCCCTCATCGGACCCAGGGCTCCTGGTCCAAGCTAGAACAAGCTCTCCACATCAGTGTGCTTGAGCTTCGGGCAGTGTTGTATGCTCTCCAAGCCCTTCACCAATACATCCTTCCCGGCCACCTAGCCGTTCAGACGGACAACATGTGCGTGGTGTGGTATATCAACAAGCAGGAGGGACTTGGTCCTACCCTCTATGCAGGAGGCAATGAGGGTTTGGCATTGGGCAACCACTTGACCTTCACCTCACAGCGATTCACGTTCGGAGTCGACACACCCTGGCAGACAAGCTAAGTCGTTCTTCTGCTCTGACTCACGAGTGAGAACTGGACCAAGGGGTCCTAGACAATATCTTCCAACTTTGGGGAACACCACAGGTTGACCTGTTTGCATCCCCCTAAACGCAAAACTTCCCATCTTCTGCTCGCTCGTTCCACAGCGAGGCATTTTTTGGAGCGACGCTCTGTCTCTAGACTGGAAGGACAGATTCATCTATGCCTTTCCCCCAATTCCACTTATCCCACGAGTCCCGCAGAAACTATATTTAGAAGGAGCGAGAATGATTCTGATCGCTCATTTCTGGCCCAGGCAAATCTGGTTCTCTTCTACAACAATATTCAGAGGATCCTCCTCTTCCTCTTCCTCTATCTCGAGGTTTGTTGACCCAGGATCAGGGGACCCTGGTCCATCCAGGCCTCAAATCCCTTCAACTGCATGCATGGCTCCTGCAGACCTAGCCCAATTCCATTTTGGAGTGTCTCCCAAAGTGACGGAGATTTTAGTGGAGGCCAGAAAACCCTCCACCAGATCCACTTATGCCATGAAGTGGAAAAGATTCACTATTTGGGCCACTTCCAAGAACGTGGAACCTTTCTCCTGTTCAGCGGAGCTTCTGCTGGAGTATCTACGTCATCTGTTTGACCTGGGTCTCAACCATTCCTCCCTGAAGGTACACATGGCGACCATTTCGGCCTATCATGTTTCTTTTGCAGACAAGGCTCTTGCTCAACTGGAGGTCTCCAAGACCTTTCTCAGACGGGTCCTCCATCTGAGGCCCCCCATCTGTACTCCTGCTCCCCCTTGGGACTTGAACTTTGTTCTCGAGAAACTTACTCTTCCTCCCTTCGAACCTGCAGCTTCTGTGGATTTGAAGTTCCTTTCGTGGAAGACGCTCTTCTTGGTGGCCATTACTTCGGCTCGAAGAATCTCTGAGCTCCAGGCCCTGATGTGTAAAATCCCCTACTTGATTTTTCACAAGGAACGAGCTGCTCTTCACACGAATCCTAAGTTTCTACCTAAAGTAGTAGCAGAGTCTACCTTAAATCAGCACATAGAGTTACCTGCCTTTTTTACGCAGTACTGTAATCAAGGGAATGTTACTCCATACTATGGATGTTTCAGTTCTGAGATACTACACCAACAGGGACGAAAGATCTCAGAAAGACTGATCAGTTGTTCGCTCTTTGCTCACAAAGGAAGGCAATGCTGTTTCAAGCAATGCCTGTCTAAGTGGTTGGCTCATCGCATTACTTTCTGTTATGACAAATACAACAAGACCCTCCCAGGTCAAGTCAGAGGCCACTCCACAAGAGGAGTAGCTGCCTCTGAGACTTGTTTCAAGAATGTGTCTGCAGCAGACATCTGCGCTGCCGCCACCTGGACTTCCGTCCATACCTTTATGAAACATTACAGTTTGGATGTTGCCTCTCGCCGTAGAGCAGGCTTCAGGCTGGCTGTTTTGCAAGGCCTCCTATCTTGAGACTTGCACAACCAGAACTACCTTTTGGAGTAGTTTTCCTCATCCTCCTCCTGCCGGTGCCTCTCTTTGTTCCAGACTGCTTGGGCTTCAGTCCTATATTTAATTACCTACTGCAAGAGCCCTCTTGAAGTAAGATAGTACAGTTACGTAAGAACTTACCGTAACAGTAGATCTTCGAGAGAGGCTCTTGCAGTAGGTAATACCTTCCCACCCTCTGTCCCCCTAGGCTTTTTTCAGCTCCTTTTTCCATTGAGGGAAATATCTGCTCCTTTCTCATCCGCCTGTGGCGGAAAGAATGGCAAGGCGGGCATCAGACCGCCTTTATACCAGCCGTCTCCTGATGCCGGTCACCTGACGTGGGGGCAGTCCCTCGCCAGGGACTGCTAGCTATAAATTTTTCTGTGGGGTCCTGCCACCTGCTGGTGTCAGTCCTATATGTAATTACCTACTGCAAGAGCCTCTCTTGAAGATCTACTGTTACAGTAAGTTCTTACGTAACTGTACTTTACTGGACCTTGGCTCTGCTGATCTAGTCCCTTATCTTTAATAACATTGATTGTATTATTTGCTTCCTCACTTTGAATTTGAAAGATCAGGAACTGATCAAATGTATGTGTTTGGTCTCCCTTGAAAATGGGCATTTATGCTCTTGAGTTCTTTCATGGTTAATACATTTTAAATAAAAAAATGATCAGGCTTTGCTCTTAAGAAATAATGTTTGGAATGTACTCTCATTCTAGCTTCTCTGACCTGGGCCTTCATGACCTTAGTGTACTTATCTTTAATAATTAATATTTTTGCCAGGTCCCTGTCAGATGCAGTAGGTGTGAAAGCAAAACCTGCAGCTGCTAACACTGTTTTCATTTGGTTCAGAATTCCATGATATAACTTATTTTTAATTGAAGAATATTACATGATGAGTCCTCACACATAGGCTGTCAAATCACATACATTGTGATAACTGATATATCTTGTTCTGAATTACAAGTCATAAATTCTTTGATTTCTTTTTGGATAAGTGCAATGAATCTTAGATTATGTACCCAACCTCCAGATTTTATCTTTTGATGTCATATTGTTGGACTCTAGGGGAAAAGTAGGAAGGAGCATGACCAGAAATGTTAATGCCTCCATACTTTATTTTATGCAACATTTTCTTGGACACAACCCTAGAGTGGTATTTATGGACATTCAAATAGCACAAATAGGTTTCAGAGTTTGGCAGGACTTACCTAAATGGATCTGCTTAACTTAGCTCCACAATAAGTTTTAAAATTATACAGACAGCATTGTATTACTTTGAGTTTTTTCTTCAGAAGCAATGCTTCTGTCCATATTACTAAGGGATTTAAATAAAAATCCCAAAAGATGAGATATGGGGCTGGAAATTGTGCTAAAGTGCTAAATAAATTTGAAAAGAAAAGGGAATTATCCTCATTGGGGCATACAGGATTTCTTAAGTTCTGCCTTGTATCATCTTAAGATCCACAAACAAATGATCTGATACCTTTTGTTGGACCAACAGAATTGTTACAAAAGAACACAGGTGCTTTTAGTTTTCAGCTGACCCAGAATCCTTTGTTAGAAAACAGTGGCAGTTGTTTTGGAAGAACATATTTTCTCAAAACCTAGATCATACATAAAAAAAAAGAAAAAAAGTTAAGGACCCCCATTGGCTAAAACTGCATTAAAAAAAACAACATAACAATATAAAGACAGCAAAGATTCCATCAAAAGAAATCTATTCCAAGGTTAAATGTCACTGAATTGAAAGTTCATTCCCTGAGAAGCTATAAACCAACTGAAGCTTCATTTTAAAACTGTCTGTGCGTGTCTATGCTAGCATTAGTAAATGACAATGATTAAAAACCACAAGGAAAAATAGCATAAGCAATTCATAGTAAATAATGTTACAAGTCTTCTAACAATGAAAATATCTTTGTGTTAAGTAAAAAATAGGTTAGAAAACAATCTGCCCTAGTGTAAATTAAGCATTCACCAGCTGAATTGGAACTCATTAGTGTTCCAGTTGAGAAGGCCACTTCATTTGAATGTGCTATTGTAGCAGGTGTGGGCTATCGAATTGCTCTCATCTACCATCCACCCGGAGATGGGAAGCAATTTCTTAAGGAAGTGGCAGATTTCGTCAACAACATGGCATTTGAGTCACCCAGGTTAAAGGTCCTGGGTGATTTTAATGCCTGGATCGACAATGAACTTTCGCAATTTGGAGAACACTTCCTCCAGTTAATGGAGTCACTGGGTCTGACACAGGTGGTTACCACTGTTGCACATAATTGTGGCCATTCTCTTGACTTGGTCTTCCTCCTGGGGATTGAGGCTTCTGACGTGGGGGTGGAACCAGTCAGTTGGTCTGATTACTACATTGAGATTCAATTTTGGCACTGCCCCTTGTAGGCCGACCCCTGTGGAGATGGTCAAGTACCGCCCTTTACAGAATATTACTTCTGATGGCCTTGCTGCAGTCCTTGACCTATCACAATTTCCTGTGCATGGCAATGATCCAGAGGCACTGGTCTTGGCTTATAATAATGTAATTTCTTTGGCCCTGGATTATATTGCTCCAATACGTGTACATCCTCTCTCCCTTCGACCTCGGACTCTGTGGTTTGATGGAGCCTTGAGAGAGTTGCGGTGACTAGGACGCAGGTTAGAACATTGTTGGTGGAAATCCAGCTTGTATACCGACCACCTTAGACTGTTAGAACATTATCAGTTCTACAAGTCAGAAATCTCTCATAAGAAGGCAAAGTTCCTGTCCAGAGAAATTTCTGCTGCTCAGAATCGACCAGCTCAGCTTTTCAGAACTGTGGATAGATTGTGCAATCCAACCTGCCTACAGGTCCGAAGAGAATTTTCACAATTACAGTTTGATGAGCTTGCTTGGTTCTTTGCTGATAAGGTGGCCGACATTAGGTCGGAGATCCACATGACACATTCTATGCAAGTTGCTAGTGATTAGGGTTTGGTCACTTTCCCTGCATTTTCCTGGAGTACATTCGACCACCAATCATGGATGTTATGTGAATTGCCCAAGGGATGTGCCCTACATGCTGTAGTTTAGATCTGGGCCCTACACCCCAATTATGGGATGTGGCGATTCTATTGCCCCAGTTCTGGCATAGATAGTCTGGTGTTCCCTCAACTCAGGTGAATATCCCTGCTTCTTTAAAGAGGCGGTGGTGACACCCTTGTTGAAGAAAGCTTCTCTGGGCCCAGACTCTCTTGCTAACTACAGACCTATCTTGAATCTCTCCTTTGTGGGGAAGGTGATCGAGAAAGTAGTGGTGGCCCAACTGGAGAACCACTTAACCATCCATTGCATCTATGGACCTTTCCAATCAGGTTTTTGAAAGAGGCATAGTACCGAGACTGTGCTGGTTCGGGTGCTCAATGATCTCTTGATGGCGAGAGACCAGAGAAAACGGTCCATTTTGGCACTATTAGATCTGTCATCAGCGTTTGACACCATCGACCATGGAGTTCTGCTTGAGTGCCTGAGATGTATTTGTGAGCTTTCTGGGGGTGGTCCTCAGGTGGTTTACTTCATACCTCACCGGGAGGACTCAGAGGGTGGTTTCAGGGTTTTTTTCTTCTGATCCCATCTCTCTGTTTTGTGAGGTCCCTCAGGGCTCAATACTGTCCCCCATGTTTGCCGTGTACATGCTTCCCCTTGGAGACATTGTGAGACGGGATGGGCTGAGGTTTCATTGCTATGCTGATGATACCCAGCTATACCTGTCTTTTGGCCCCGACAAGGAAGGAGCAGTCTCGGTATTTAATAACTGCCTCCATGAAATCCAGGATTGGATGAGATCCAGTTGGCTGAATTTGAACTCTGGGAAGATGGAGGTGTTGGTTTTGGACCCCGATCACCAGATGGGGGACTTGAGGCAGGCTCCTCATCAGGATTGCTTCTTGGGGGTGCCAAGCTACAGGTCTCTGAGAAGGTGCGAGACCTTGGGGTGATGTTGGATGCAGGGCTAAAACTTTGGATTCAGGTGTCAGCTGTGGTTGTCATCTTTCTATCACCTAAGAAACATCACCAGGATCAAGCACATTGTTCCATCCGGTGATCTGCAAACATTAATCCATGCCTTCGTGACCTCACGCTTAGATTACTGCAACTCACTGTACTTTGGGCTTCCGAGGGTTGATATCTGCTGCCTGCAGCTGGTTGAGAATTCTGTAGCCCGGTTGTTGATGGGAACTCCTAGATCTTCCCATATCACACTGGTGCTGTGGGAACTGCACTGGCTGCCAGTTCAGTGGCGGATCACCTTCAAAGTCAGATTACTGACTTACAAAGCCCTGCATGAACTGGGCCCTGACTACCTGAAAGAGCTCCTAATTCCTTACCACCCTGTGAGACCGCTTCATTCAGCCGACGAGGGGTTGCTAGAGATTCCGAGGGTAGCCTTAAAATCTGCTGGTGCCCGTGCTTTTATGTTTGCAGCCCCATCCCTCTGGAATTCTCTACCCAGTCGGATTAGGGAGTGCACGACTGTGGGGAGTTTTAAACAGGCTTTAAAATCTTTTCTCTAGGTCAAAGCATATGGTAGCATTGATTGCTGATTTGAATTGCTTTTATAATGATGACTCTATTTTATGGTGGTTTATTGTCCTACTGTACTACGTCTTGATATTTGAAAGGCACATAACAAATGAAGCATTATTATTATTTCACACATTTACATAGTGTAAGTACTGTTCATATACATTTGTCTTAAACACTGCGTACAGTAAGTCCATACTATTCATGAATATTCAAATTTATAATGTCTTTAACATGATATATATGCAGTTCTGTAACAAGTGACTAGTGCATGTGTACATTCAAAACCCAAATCTAACAGACCCCCTTGTTATTGAGATACTGGTATCCTAATATGTCCATGTATCAACATGTGTCCATATGTACCTAATTTTCTGATGTATTAAATAACTGTTCTATAAATGTAAAACCAAAATGAAGGGAAACAAACCCTGCCACCACTCCCTACCCCCCACCCTGGGATGAAATTAATGTATAGGTAACCAGGAACAAAGAACCCATAAAGCCATTTTGTATCTAAACATAATGAACCACCACCACCATGTACCACAATAATGTGTCCATGTGTTGTCCCTGAAGCAGATGAAAAACTAGGAGCTGTTCAAGTAGAGTAATGTGACATAAAACCCAAATCTATATTCATCCCATCACCCACCATGTTCAAAAGTAAAATGAGTATGACCTCAAGAGCCCACCTTTGTTGTGTGTTTTTGAAATGTCCTTCCAAAACCAGTACTGATATATCAGACAGAGTGATCAGACTGAGAGAAGTGTTGCTCCACTGGTTAATCAGTCATCTTAATTTTAATAGTATTTCTGTGTGATGTCATTCAGGTGCAGATAGGTTGTCCAGTCTCTCCAACATAACCTCTTCATGGACATCACTTGCATTGAATAAAATAAACAACCATTACGAGATGCACAAACATATTGTGGTACATGGTGGTGTTTCATTATGTTTAGATACAAAATGGCTTTATGGATTCCTTGTTCCTGGTTACCTATACATCGATTTCAACCTGCGGGAGGAGGTGTGGTAGGGATTTGTTTCCCTCAGTTTTTGTTTAAGATTTATAGAACTGTTATTTAATACAACAGATCATCTGTTTGTGTGGATCTTGTGTTACAAGGAAAAATACGGCAACAATATTTTTTATATTATCTTAGTTATAGTAGCTCTACCTCCCAGGTCATTATAATGGTCTGTGATAAGATTCTCAAATGCATTTCTTATATGGATGACTGTGCCTTGAAAGTTGGATGTATGTGAAGAATGGACCCTGTTCTTCTGAAAAATGTTTAAGTATGTAAAATCTCTATCTAAAGTGAGTAGCCTGCAAGCAAGACTTCAATGGATTTACACTGGCAAATATTGGTTATTTTTATGTTGTCTTTTAATCCCCCAACATTCCAAGATAAAAAAATGTATATTTTCCATTGTATTCAGGAATTTCCTTTGTATCCAATTTCAGTGAGAGTGTCTCCACTGATGTGCAGAAAGATAAGAAATATATAGATTTTTATGCTAAATGATTATTTTTTCTTTATTTGCATTTTTGAGTTTTTGGACTCCTGATGAATTTGCATCATATTTTTGGGTGTACCTTAATCCTTCTTTTTTTTATTTACTATACCTTTTCATGGCATACTGCCAAAGGCACAGCCCCCATACCCTCCAGACCCATAAATTGCCCCCAGGATTCACCTTGTCCAGTGATCCCCCAGGCTTGCACCCCAGGGTGGGGCCATTGGGCAGACATGGACCCTCATGACACCAGTACAAGGGTGCCAGCAGGGAGTACCTACCAGCATTGCCTCCCAGGCTTACTCCCCCAGGGCAGGGCATGGTGTTGGGCCATACTGGATGGACACAAGTGTTAGGTCACTGTTGAGAGCTGCTGTGGGTGAACATGGCCAGAGGAGTTGAGCATCATGAAGGTGGCCACCATTTTTATTTTTTGAAACTAGGTACCCCATGGGGGTGTGGTGTGTAATGACATAAGACACCGAAGTGTCAACATCTGGCACACCCCCACAGCAACTAGGCATCAGTAGCTGCTGATCTCATGGCCTCTGGCAGGGTCAGACAGGCACCATGTGTTTACCCACCCTCCCCTCAGAGGAGGAGAGGAATCCGAGGGATACTCAATCCTCCTCCCCCTGGCTGGCCCTCTGACTCTCAAGTCTGTTCCTGAATCTGAGATGTCAGCATCACCAATGGAAATCTAACCACTGTGCCAGTGGGCCAGTCACCTTAACCCTTCTAAGCCTTCTAGCTACTTGTAGTTCCCAATCTTACTTTTTACCTTTCTTTCCATTCTTTTCTGCCCCACTC
The DNA here is from genome assembly GCA_016271365.2 of Neoceratodus forsteri. Classification (NCBI taxonomy): domain Eukaryota; kingdom Metazoa; phylum Chordata; order Ceratodontiformes; family Ceratodontidae; genus Neoceratodus; species Neoceratodus forsteri. The sequence goes on from CM028129.1 coordinate 1,482,787,109, forward strand.
CCCAATCCCCAGTGCCTCTAGATCCCCCAAGATTTGGATATACTGTACAAAACAAAGGTAATGTTCCTGTGGTTAGAGCACCAGCTTGAGAACTAGGTCAAACCCCCACAGAGCCAAACTCACTGTGTGACCCTTAGCAAGTCATGTTAACTCCCAGTGCTGTAGTTCATTCAGCTGCAGAAATGTGTGGAAAAAGGACCCCATTGAAAAAGATATGCTGCATTTTAGTCTGGGCTATCCAGGGAGAAAAATGATATAAAAAATGCAGTAATTTGAGAGCTTTCTACCTCAGTGAAAGTATTTCTTGTTTTATTACACATACTTCAGATGTACTGGGAAAGCCCAAGGATTCACCTTTATAGCAGTGCAAACCTTTACAATTCAACTCCTTTAATTGCAGATTCCCCAGTCAGTTTGTAGTGAAAGTTGTCATCCTGGATTTAGAAAGGCCTTGCAAAAAGAAAAGCCAGTCTGTTGCTTCGACTGTATCCCATGTGCAGAAGGGGAAATTGTTAACCAAACTGGTAAGTCAATGAACACCAAGGACTAATATAGTCACATATTACAAAAAAGATCAAGGAAAAAAAGGTTTGGAATTTTGTTTCAAAAATTTCAGGGTAGAAGAGACTGGGCTCGTGGAGGTACATTTCAAAGATTTCATGAAAAAATATTAATTGGTTCTCAAATTGTAAGGTTTTAGAAATTTGGCATATAAGCATGGGCTGAGTAAGCACTTTAATGTTAAACCATGATTTATGCAATGTAATAACTTCATACCTTCAGTGTTTTACAAAATTGTGTGAAATTGTGCAGCTCACAGTGCCAAGTTCTTATAATCTGGAAAGTTTCGAGATGACCGCTTGTCTGATTCTGAGATCCAGAAGTGTACCAACATTGAATAGCTCACTGTTTGGCCATGTTTTTGCTCACATGTAGAGCAAAAATGGTTTTGAATTTTGCTCCAAAATTTTCAGGGTAGAAGTAGATCAGACCAAAGAGGTATCTTTCAAATCTTTTGTGAAAAAATATTATTCTGTTCATGAGTTGTAAGGCATTAAAAATGTTGTTTCTGAGCACGCTCAGTAGGGAGTCCAGGATAGCTGTTTCTTATTGTACAGGCATGATAGTGCCTGTAAAGTTAGGGTTGGTCAGGCTGTTTAATGTTAAACCCAAATTTATGTACCTAAATAACTTTGGTGCCATTCAACAAAATTGCATGGAATCTTGCACACACTTTCAGGGTGGCAAGTTTTATGACTTGATAAGTTTTGTGGATGGAGAGGAGAGCGTGGTGACACAATGCATTTGAGGGTCAGCTAGGTAGCACAAGGTAGCTGCTCTCCCCCATGACAAGCCTGAATGCTGGAGGAATTTTTCAGCAACAATAATGTTCTAATGTGAGAAGTACTGATGTGGTGAGGTAAAACAGTCTTTCAAAGATAAACCTAATACAAAGCTGTTTTTGGTAAGCTGTAATCCGTTAGCAGTCCGACAAGGAAGTAACGATTGGAATTGGTCAGGGAGGACGTTTTTGAGAAATTGCTGTAAATACTAATGCAAACACTAACGTTAAAGCCCAAACCATTCAAAGTTTTACAAGCAAAGATTATACTCAGCAAGATGACTCCTCAGCAAAACAGTTAGCTGTCTGATGGGCGATGGCAGTCAGAATTGGTCCAAAAGGACACAGTTTAATAAGCAAATGCTAATGAGGTATTCTCATTTTTCTCTGAATATAAAGATGGAAATGGTGAGCAGTCCAGTCTTGTTGGCTGGAATTGTTCTGAAAGGATGGGAGTGAAAGCTACACTACACCAAAATCTACTGAAAATAAACACAGAGTTGCAGAAGATGCTTAAAGCATGGGTTAACTTTTAAGATAAATACACATTTAATTTTTGTGCTTGGAAAACATAGACTGAGAATTTATTTCCTTCTTGCAGCAAATGTAATTAATAAAGAAATACCCTAACTTCTACAAACTTTTAAATTAAAACACATACTGGAAGAACGTTTTTCATGTACTTTGTTTATGACAATTACAGACTCTGGAACTTGTACATGTAAAGAGGAGAAACTAGTTCCGAGTTGTCCCAGAAAAGGCTATCAAAAATATTTTGTGTGGTAGACAACTCAACAAAATTGCCAACAAAAAAGATACAAAGCAATTTAAAGGCATCAAATAAAAGCACTTGAGGCCCTGGTAAAAAGAAATTAAGACAGCTACAACTGCCTTTTGTAAATTGTTGTTCTGCTACAGGCTCAAGGTCAAGTGAAAAGAAAAGCAAAATGGGGCCAAAAATTCAACCTAAGCAAGAGAAAAAAAGGAAAGAAGAGGGAAAGGTGCTCAAAATATAAATAAATGTGCTCAAGGAATACAAGAAACAGAATCAGAACAAAGTAGCTTGAAAGACGAAAATAATGCAACAGATAACCCCCGATATCAGCAGATTTATTGCACCCTTCAGATGATGAGACAGAGCAAAGTAACAAACATGCAGGGGATACAGAAAATAAAAAAGATGAAATTCCAGGAACAAGTAAAGACCCCGCCAGATTGGGCATTATAAACACATTATTTTTCTGCATTAAAAGCATCTATAGATAAGTTACAGCACCTTCCAGAATTCATGAATAGTATTGCAGAAACTATTACAAAGATGGACTCAAAATTAGAACAAAATATCAACAGAACAATGGAGTTAGAAGCAAGCCAGTCAAAACTGGAAGACTTAATTATGCCATTAACTCAAGAGGTCAAACAGTTAAAGAAATAGCAAGATTTAACCAAATTAAAAATGGATGATCAGGAAAACCGGGCAAGAAGAAAAAATATTAGATTTGGGATTTTACAAGAATGGGAGGATATGCCTCTAACAGAAATAGTAGTGGACATTATTTGAGAAATACTGGGATCGGTAACTGAACTACCAATAATAGACCGGGTTCACTGGCTTGCATATGGAAAAAAAGGAAGACCTGGGAGAGCAAGATCTGTAATTGCTATGATTCTAACATCAGAAGGAAAAGATAGAAAAATGAACGCATTTTTCAAAACTCAAAATTTCACATATAAAGAACAGACTATATATCTAAAGCATAACTTTTCAAAATTACTGTGGGATCAACAGAAAAGTTTTGGAAGGGTTCAGCAGCAATTGTGAAAAGAAAGGTATAAGGCTTATGCAATTTTTTCATCTGTACTTAAAGTGTTACTAAACAATCAAGTGCTGTTCTACAGCTCAGTGAATGAAGCAATACAGGACTTCTATCCATTTATCAGGGATATTTTCAACGTATGAACAAGGTTAAAATTCAAATGTGAATAAAAGGAAGAAAAAGGGGACTTGTTGCAGAGCTGTACATGGAGGGGTTATACTGCACTAAGAAAACAAATGTATGAGGGCTTTTCTTTTCTTTTAGAACAGCTTGGGGGGGGACTACTGACTCTCAAATGATTGTCTCCAAGAGAAACAAAAAGATATGCTGGAACAGGATCCTTGGCATATGGGGGAGTGAGGGAGGGGGCAAAGGAAGTGGGAAAAATGACTAAAAGGAAAAAAGCAAGGGAGGTCACAACAGATATAAAATATCTGGAAAAGAAACAAAAAAGGCGGTTATGAAGAAAATGGGTATTTATAAGGTAGCAGCTTGGAATGTGAATGGTATGAACTCACTATTAAAAAGAGCAAGAATTGTTTCTAGAATTAAAAAGTTAAATGTAGTTGTAACAATACTTCAAGAAACTTTTTTCAATTTGACGGAGATAGAAAAATTTAAGAAAATATGGCATGGTTCTTTATACCATTCACAAAGTTTAAATACAAAAAGTACTGGGGTAGCTCTTCTGTTTAATAGACATTTTAAGGGGACAATAGAGGACTCAGTTACAGACAAAGAAGGAAGAACTGTTCTGGTAAAAACAAAACTAAATGACTGGGACATAATTTTGGGTCGGTGTATGCCCCTTTCAAAGGCTATGGAAGTTTTCTAACCAAAATCAGTAGACTACTGTATAGCTGGAGTTGTGAAAACATTGTAATAGGAGGAGATTTGAATTGTATTCTGAACAGTGACTTGGACAAGACAACAGGTGAATCTAAATGGGAAAAATATAAGGCAAGAAATTTGCAAAGTTTTCTAGACACACACAATATGGTTGACATATGGAGAGACTTACACAGAGATGAAAAAGATTACACATATTATTCAGCTAGACACAAAATATATTCTAGATTAGACTATATTTTTGTAACCAGAGAAGTTCTAATTAGCAGTGTGGGGAACACTGCAGATATTGAGGCACTACTGATATCAGATTACAGCCCAGTTAGCTATAGTTCAATCTTAAATACACAAAGCAAACAGAAAATGATGTGGACATTTAATAATAATTTGCAATGATTCGGAAATAAAACAGAAAACATACATAGCAATAACAAATTTTGTTAGAAACAATTCCATTTCAAAAGAAAATATTATAAATAGTTGGGACACTCCTAAAGCTACAAAACGAGAACAAGTAATCTTAACAGCAACATGGAAAAATAAACAAAGAATCTCACTTAAAAAAGAAATTGAGGGAAGACTGAAAAAATTTAGAACAGGTAGTTAAAAATGGAGAAACTGAAAAAGAACAAGAACTAAAAGAACTTTAAGAGCAACTATCATCCTCTTTATCAAATCTCCCCCAAGAATCACAAAGAACCCTTACCTGCCCCATATGAAATTCTTCTAAAAGTTTCTTTACTGAATGCCCCAATTTAGGAAGGGAAGGGATCGTAGTTTTGCTCCATGGAGCTCCGTTGCACCGATCCCTCCACTTCCTTGACCTCTGCCAACAGTGACCTGCCCCTGACCTGCCCCTATGCTACTATGTTTTGTGACATTACTATATGAGGAATGCTGGGGCGAGCATCCATTGACATGAATGGAACTGTGTTTAAAAGTAAAATTTTAGTAGTTTAGATGGCCAGTTGGAATAAATCATGGACACTGCTTAACTAACAAGATCCTTGTTAGTCAAGTGGTGGCCGTGACTTATTCTGATTGGCCATCTAAACTACTAAAATTTAACTTCTAAACACAGCTCCATTCATGTCAATGGACCTCACCCCACATTCCTCTTATAGTGATGTCACAAAATGTAGTAGCCCAGAGGCAGATCAGGTGCAGATCACAGTAGGCAGATGTACCAGGAAGTGGAAGGGATTGGCACAGCAGAGTTCCATGGAGTAAAAATAAGATCCATTCTCTTCCTAAGTTGGAGCATTCAGTAAAGAAATTTTAGAAAAATTTGATTTGGGGGCAGGTAGGGGTTCTTTGTGCTTCTTGGGGGACTAGGTCAAAATTGCTCTTTAAAAATATTTCGGATATTATGGAAATCAAAAGGGACTAGATAAGATACAGCAAAAACTGGAAGATGAGTATGAAAAATGCTGGCAAAAAGGATACAGGCAATAGAGGAGGGAAAAATAGAAATTACAGCTATTTAAAGCATAAATGGTCAGTTAGTAACAGAACAAAATCAGATATTGGAAGAATTTGTTGAATTTTATTCACATCTTTATACAGCAGAATGTTTTCCTTCTAAAACAGAAATTAAATATTATGATCAATATGGAATAAACAAATTATCCACACAAGAGGCAGAAAAAATGCTAGCTCCAATTACTGAAATGGAAATGCAAGAAACTATATCCAGTATGGCAAAAGTGAAGTGCCCAGGGCTGGATGGTTTTACATTAGAATTGTTTCAAACATTTAAAGATATTTTTGTACCCTTATTAACAACTTTATATAATCAGATAATAACAAACAGTGATATGTCAGAGTCATTCTATATGGCCTATATTTCAGTTCTTCCCAAACAAGGGCAGGATAAAACAAAAATAGAAAATTAAGGAACGGTAGCAATTTTAAAAATGTAGATTACAAAATTTACTCAAAAATACTGAATAACAAAATATTACCAATATTAAATAATATAATACACAATAATCAGACAGGCTTCATTCCACACAGAACTATTCAATCTGGGTTGTCCAAGGTCCAATTTATAGTGGAGTATTTGAGAAATTGGAGGGTTCCTGCAATATTTCTGGCTTTGGACGCAACCAAGGCCTTTGACATGTTGGAATGAGAATACTTATATGGAGCATTGGAGCTCTTAAATTTTCCAGAAAATTGTATTAAAATGATTAGAACAATATATAAAGAACCCAA